>JAJFZO010000087.1:0-1492500 GCA_021397835.1 Moringa oleifera
CCCGAACCCCGACCCCCGAACCCCGAACCCCGAACCCCGAACCCCGAACCCCGAACCCCGAACCCCGAACCCCGAACCCCGAACCCCGAACCCCGAACCCCGAACCCCGAACCCCGAACCCCGAACCCCGAACCCCGAACCCCGAACCCCGAACCCCCAACCCCGAACCCCGAACCCCGAACCCCGAACCCCGAACCCCGAACCCCGAACCCCGAACCCCGAACCCCGAACCCCGAACCCCGAACCCCGAACCCCGAACCCCGAACCCCGAACCCCGACCTTAAACCTTAAACCCTAAACCCTAAACCCTAAACCCTAAACCCTAAACCCTAAACCCTAAACCCTAAACCCTAAACCCTAAACCCTAAACCCTAAACCCTAAACCCTAAACCCTAAACCCTAAACCCTAAACCCTAAACCCCAAACCCTAAAACCCTAAACCCTAAACCCTAAACCCTAAACCCTAAACCCTAAACCCTAAACCCTAAAACCCTAAACCCTAAACCCTAAACCCTAAACCCTAAACCCTAAACCCTAAACCCTAAACCCTAAACCCTAAACCCTAAACCCTAAACCCTAAAACCCTAAACCCTAAACCCTGAAACCCTAAACCCTAAACCCTAAACCCTAAACCCTAAACCCTAAACCCTAAACCCTAAACCCTAAACCCTAAACCCTAAACCCTAAACCCTAAACCCTAAACCCTAAACCCTAAACCCTAAACCCTAAACCCTAAACCCAAAACCCTAAACCCTAAACCCTAAACCCTAAACCCAAAACCCTAAACCATAAACCCTAAAACCCTAACCCTAAACCCTAAACCCTAAACTAAAACCCTAACCAAACCTAAACCCTAAACCTAAACCCTAAACCTAAACCCTAAACATAAACCCTAAACCCTAAACCCTAAACCCTAAAACCCTAAACCCTAAACCCTAAACACCTACTCCGAAACCCAAACCTAAACCCTAAACCCTAAACCCTAAACCCTAAACCCTAAACCCTAAACCCTAAACCCTAAACCCTAAACCCTAAACCCTAAACCCTAAACCCTAAACCCTAAACCCTAAACCCTAAACCCTAAACCCTAAACCCCAAACCATAAACCCTAAACCCCAAACCCTAAACCCTACCCAAACCCCAAACCCCAAACCCCAAACCCCGAACCCCGAACCCCAAACCCCGAACCCCGAACCCCGAACCCCGAACCCCGAACCCCGAACCCCGAACCCCGAACCCCGAACCCCGAACCCCGAACCCCGAACCCCGAACCCCGAACCCCCAACCCCGAACCCCGAACCCCGAACCCCGAACCCCGAACCCCGAACCCCGAACCCCGAACCCCGAACCCCGAACCCCGAACCCCGAACCCCGAACCCCGAACCCCGAACCCCGAACCCCGAACCCCGAACCCCGAACCCCGAACCCCGAACCCCGACCCCCGAACCCCGAACCCCGAACCCCGAACCCCGAACCCCGAACCCCGAACCCCGAACCCCGAACCCCGAACCCCGAACCCCGAACCCCGAACCCCGAACCCCGAACCCCGAACCCCGAACCCCGAACCCCGAACCCCGGGCCCCGGGCCCCGGGCCCCGGGCCCCCGGCCCCCGGCCCCCGACCCCAACCCCCAACCCCCGGACCCTGGACCCCGGACCCCCGGACCCGGACCCCTGGACCCGGAACCCCGGAACCCGGAACCCGGAACCCTGAACCCTGAACCCTGAACCCCAGAGCCCCGAGCCCCGCGCCCCGAGCCCCGAAAAGTAAACCATTGCATGTATTTTAATTTATTCGACAATAATTTACTACCATGTAAAGAATATTACTAAAATGCCAAAGCTCAATGAAGTGAAAGTCTATGGAATATTTTCTTTAATACGGTAACATTTATTATAGAGTAAAAACCCCATGTCCATCAAACTATAAGGCGGGTTCCAAGAACCATGCTTAAAGAGAGTTTTAGCTTCGAAGTTTTGAAGTGATAAATTATTTTATTAATGTTTCATAATAACCATCAAAATAACACCAATTAACAATTAAGTTATTTATAAAATAGCACCACATATCCAATAAATGATGTGAACGTCAAAACCCTCATCATAAAGTAAAACCAATAAGCGCTAAAAACTATAGAATATCTATATATCTATAAGTATAAAAAATGATTGACTACCTTAATTAAGTTCATTTTCTGCAACAAAAATTCTAATGGTTATAAATGAGGCAATAAGAGAAATTTCAAGGATACCAACTTGAGAATCGATCCTCGACAACAGAAATAGCACCAACATAATCTGTATTATAGCCAAATGTCATCCAATCACTTTTTCTCCATATAATGCAATTAACAGCTCCTATAGACTGCAAGATAAATCCATCAAGCATGGTAAACATAAGAAATGGGGATCACATTAGATTAATATCTGCAGCAACCAATCAATGATGATAGTGTAAGAACATAACAATGGATACATCATAAATTACCTTTGCAACTACATTGACCTCATCACAGCATGTCATTGCAGCTTCCTTATGAGGAATTATACTGCTGCATAAAAATGAAGTTATAATGTTTCATCATAAATTTTTTCCACATATTCTATGTATTAGAAGAAAAGAGACCCAACAAATTGTGGTCTCAAATCGGAGCAAGATATTATACTTCATGTCAAATTAATATCATACTTTGACAATTACATAAATCTAACAAAATCAGTAGATGAGCAAATCTTGATAAAATTTGCAATGTGATTCACCAACAAATGTAGTAGAAATAAGTGGTGCATGTTGTTTGACATCCACACCATAATATGCAGGACACAAAACAAAAATATTCCAATGATGAAAATGGTAAATAATTAAAGATAAAATAAAGATGAGCCATAATATAGTCAAATGAGCATAGTTGAAGTCCCTCGCCATAATGTCCACAAATGGTAGATAATTAAAGATAAAATTGAAAAATTGAACTATATGAATGAATTTGTAAATTTCGTATGAGAAGAAAAATATCTACCATGTAATTTCCCAACATATACATGGAAAATAAAGCATGAAAACTTGTTGTGGACATGAAAATTCTCTCTCTTTCATTCTCAGTCTTTTTCTCTTCTCTTCCTCCATCTCTCTTTCATTCTCAATCTTTCTTTCTTTTTCTATCTCCCTTTCTAGTTGTTGGTCTTCCTCTTTTTCTCTTTCTCTTTCACTCTTTTTCTCTCTCCTTTTTTTACCGTTCTATTCTCAATTTTCCTTTCTTTCTTTCAACTACCTTAATTCTTGCTGTTTTCATTTTTTGTTTCTTGAAACTCTATTTTTTCTCATAATTATCCCCTGTGCAAATAGAAATATGATCATTCCCTTACATATCACATAAAAGATGTGAAAAACTCTCTTTCTCCTGTTTTTTTCCAAATTCTTTTTTTCTCATTTAATCTGCCTAGTGGTACTTGTGGATATCCAGATTCCCATGACTCTTGCAAACTAGCTCACCCCATGCACAAGATCAATCAGGAAAACAGAAAGTGAACAACCCCAAATGTGTGTACACTCCTAAAGAAAATTATTTAAAAATAAAAACCCTTAAATAGCCAAGTCCTAAGCCTTCTCATAACAACAAATCTATTGAACCAAGGAAATGCAAAGAACCAAGGAAAAACGCAACAAAGAAAATGGAGAACTAACCCTCACTTGCTATGGTTGCTGGTTAAGCCCATAATGTAACCATTTCAATCATTGCCAATATATTCCTAGATCCAAACAATGAGTTCCCTAAATAGAAGAACAAGATAGTACCACAACAGATAATGAGAGGAAAAAAAAAAAGACACAGCCAGGGATATGAAAAGGAAAGAAAATGCAGGGGTAGAGAGATTTGCAGGCCAAATGTAGGGAGAAAATGATAGGGATGCCTACTAATTGTACATTACATATTTTAAAAAATAAAAAAGGGTTACAATTTGAATTTTGAAAAAAAAATTAGTACCAACTTAATTTTAAAATAAAATGATTTAAAACTTAAACTTTAAAAAATATATATATGTATATACATATATATATTAATTTAAAAATTTGTACAGTAGAGCATATTGAATTTCATGATGATGAAGTAAAATATTGACAATTTTGGCTGCTATGCAACTGCAAGGCTCCTGCTGTCCATCATCTCACGTCAGCTTTCGTTTCTCTTGTTCCATCAACCAAAGAAAGGCATTTTCTGGTCCTCTGTTTTGAGATTAAACCCACATTTTCACGCCTGATGACAATGGGCAGCTGTCATGTACCAAAGCAGGAACTTCACAAGAAGTCCCTTCTCTAGTAAGTGCTTATTCTATTTGCTATTTGTTTTATATTTTTTATGAATAAAATAGATCATTATATTGTTTGGATGAAACTTTTTGGTAAGTCCTTATCACACTTTTTATAGAATATATCATATTTATATTATAAATCATATTTATAAATTTATATTAACATCATATATTTAAAATATTAATAATTAATATATATAATTTTCTAAACTCTGACAGAACTTATCTTTGTATCAATTTCACAAATTTAATAATTATATAAAAATTAACAAGAAAAATATTATTTGAGTGCTTGAAAAACAAATAAATATTAACTAAAAGAAAATTTAACTTCGGGTCTTTGATTGACTCATAAATAATGGATTATAAATCTTGGTCATGGATCCTGCACATAGGATAATGAATCAAAGAGTTATGGGTTTCCAATCAATGGCTTAGGGACATGGATCATTAGCCATGGGATATGGGTAGTGGGCGTAAGGCCATGGCCCATTAGCTTATGGTGTTGGGCAATGAGTAATAGGCTTTCACACTAATTCATGGGTAATGTCTCATCGTTTGAGTTTTACAGCTTCGAATTTCAAAGTTTCAAATTTTGGGGTTTCAAATTTGTGTTTTGACATAGTGTTACAGCCAATGGATTAAGGGTCATGATCTTAAGGACATGACCCATAGATCGTGAGCATGGATTATAGGACAAGTGCCATGGGCTTAACGATTCAGGCTATCCGCATGACCTTAGGGCTTAAGGCAATGATACAGAGTTCAAGGTAAGGGCTTTTTGGCCACAGTCTTGAGTCCTAGGGCCATGGGTGGGTCAAGGGTCGGGACTGCAGGTCACTAGTCATGATCCGTGGGTATGACCTTTTAAGAATGATGTCCACCCGCCCACACGGGGTGGAATCAACTGAATTAAGAGAAGATATCCCCACCTGAGCAAGAAATATGCTCATTATCATTAACGGTCGCAAAGCCCATGTAAACACCATTGCCATTAACGGCCATAAGACCCACTATAACTATAATTGGATGTGAGCGAGAAAGAGTAAATCACTATTATTTGAGAAAAACAAAAAGAAAAAAGAAAGGAGACGCCATACGCTCGCTTTTGTCTTCTCTCCTCTGACCAGTACTCACATCCACAAAACCCAACTTCTCTCTTCATCCACTTTCCCACCTCACTTTTTATCACAGCTAAGCTCACTAGATAAACCGCACCTTTCTCTCTCTCTCTCTCTCTCAACTGGTGCCTTTACCTCCTCGGCAAACCTATGCCTCCCCTCTGTTCTTTAATTTTTTTTTACTATTACCTGGTTGGAAGCTAACCACTCTTCTTTGCAGCAAGTCTGCGATCCTGCACCTCATATTTGACTCTTTCGCTCCTTTTTCCTTTAATGTATGAAATTGGCCTTCTTCCATTGGCATGTTCTTGTTGCTGTTGCTGCTGCTTTCTATGCTTCTATGTAACCCAATTTTCTCTCTTGTTATTTCCTCTTCCTTGTCAATCTCTTGCATCTTAATATCCTATAATTTGCCTGTGCTGTTTTTTGACTATTAGCTCTGTGATTGCTCTGTGCATTAAGTATGTTGATCAATTCTCATACTTAAAGCCAATTAAAGATTTTAATTGTCGACGTCAATGATTTTTCTGTCTTTTTATGCAGTTTGATTTCGCATTGTAATCCCAATGTAACATGATGATGAGTTCTCATTTCCCCAACATCATTGGCCATTACCGACCAGGTAAAGAATTTTTCTGGCTGGTATCAGTCTTTTCTGGCATCATCATATGCAAAATTGTAAGTATCTTTCATAAACCTCATCTGAACAGTTCCGTTTTTTATTACAGTAGATGATAATCTGTAGGCTATAATCCAACATATGGCTGGAAATAGTTCTGCATTGTGTGTTAAAAGTGCATCTGCAACGAACCTTTTAAAGAGTATTACCCATATATGAACATGGACATGCATGCACCTATTAGCTTATGCCCTAAAGTTTGATGCTGGGTTTTAAAGTTTGGGTTGATAAATGAATAATTAAATCATGATCATGTCATAGATAATTAATTTTATAATTAAATAGCACCCAGATGCTTTGAGCTTTTTGTTGCCTATGGGGCATTTGAGCTCCAGTTTTTGATCCTCTGAGCGATCAGAGTTTGATGCTTCTGGTGCACAATTTCTTAATCCAAAGTGATGGTAGTTGTGTATATTTGTCAATCTCTTCATGTCCTGAACTATGCTGGGGATAGCTGAAGAGAATTTAAATTTCTATTCCAGGAGTTTCTTCTGTTGCATGTATGACAAGGATCAAGTTCAAGACCCAAACAGATACTTGGCTCCTCGAGAATTCAAGGTCAAGTGGAATGCAAAGAGATGACTGAATGGAGTTTGGATGGAAGCTTGTAAGCACAGTACTTGTCTGGATAGTGTGTTACTTTTGTATAGTCAACATTTGAAAAATATTGTACAGTGGAAAATAATGCCAAGTTGGGTTTGCTGCATTTCTTCCCACTTTTGAGCGGTGATCAAGATTTCATATAAATGTCTCCCAAGCTCCCCTTTTGAGAGATGCGTTTCCTCCCATCTAATTCTACTAATTCTTTCATGTTTTTTGCTGACTGGCAGGAGATAATACTGCAGGTAAATAATCACACCAAACTCAATCTTCACTTTTGTATTAACAACAAATAATGGTTTACAACAACATTTTCTCATACAATTATGGTGGAAAAAAATGAAAAAATTAATGCAGCTGTTCTTTATACAATTAACAAACGGCTGAATCTCATAGGCCATGTTGGGGTGCAAAAAATCATATTTAACAAAGATCACACTGAACAGCTTGGAGGCAAATAAATCTGTTTATTTTGTAGCTTTAAACAGCTGGCTTCCCAGTGTCACAGTAGGGGTTCCTTCGCCCATAATTGTAGTCAAGCTCACCTCTTTCTCCAGTATCCGATCAAGTTCCATCACAACATAGCTCATGGCAGGTCGCCTCTCACTCGAAGGGCTCAAGCTTCTGCCTATTAATTGTATGAACTCTTCCATACCTTCAGTTGTGAACCTATTTTCCAATCTCTGATCAATGACGCTGGAAACATTGCCATAATCCTGATTAGTTTGCACCTTCATGATCATAACGGGAAGAAAACAATTAGACAACTTTAGTTGCAGATGATTTTGCATAAACACAAAACACATGTATTCCTGGTTGTGGACAAATGATTTAGATGCGAATAAGTACCACCATTCTTCAGCATATCTACCTTTCCAGAAATTAACCACATACCAATTCAACCAGGTTTTGACCCGAATCAGAAGACAGTGATTCTGAAGCCTCTCGCCCGCTCACCAATTCCAGAAGGAATACCCCAAAACTATACACATCACTTTTTTCAGAAAATCGTTTGAACTCTCGCACCCTGCATAAGTGAAAGGACAATAGGTAAAACAATCAACAGCAGCTCATCACCTAAACAGTGAAACAGAAAGAGCAGAAGAGTATTACTCAGGGGCTAGGAATATCTCATCTGCTGCCAGTTGAGACGATGGACCTGCAACATCAACTCTTCCCAGAAAATGGTGAAGCCCTGCATCTGCAACCTTAGCAATGAAATTTTCATCAACAAGAACATTGGCTGTTTTAAAATCTTTGTGTAGCAAACGAGGACTCAGAGAGTGAAGATGAGCCAAGCCTGCACATTCACAACATAAATAAGGCTAGACAGATCAGGGAGCACCAATTCAAGACCTCATCTATACAAGAGGATTTTCTGACTAATTCTCAACTCCTCCAGAAGTTTACAAAAGAAGTTTGACGGACCGAGGTTGATATTTGGATATTTTATCTAAGAAAAGAAAAACTGATACCAGGAAAGCCACAAATGCTCACTGATTTTGCAGAGGATCACCTTTAGCTGCCCCTAGAGCTATTGAAAGTCTGTGCTTGAACTCTAGCTTCTGGTGGGAAACTTGACCAGCTCCTGAATAAGAATAATAGCATCAGGAAACGTCAGTATGCATCAGAAATAAATATCAGAAAGCAGTTTCTGTGTAAACACTAATCTGAAAACATGACCAGTTGAAGGATATTTCTATATGTAAATATTACATGTCATGTTTTTGCATAGATATTTCTCCAAAATTAAGCTGCCATGCCTACTAATTATATATTGGATGAGAAGACTTATACTCTATCACATTGTGCCTATAAAATCAAAAATATTGTCTGGATAGAGAGTTACCATACAGGTGACTGGAAACACTTCCATTAGGTATATACTCGTAGACAAGAAATTGCATATTGTTTTCCTGGCAGTAACCCAAAAGAGTTACCAGATTCCGATGCTGAATGGATGACAGATAGCGCACCTAACATTAGAGTTTGGTCCAATCAGATCAAACCATAAAGAAACCATGCATTTAGAAAAGGACAAACAGGAAATCAAAGAGCAAGAACATAAACCAGGTTCAAAGGCTATTCTAGGTGGCCTCGAAGATAGAGTTTATAATAAGATAATTTGAGCATGATAGATTTGAATGTTAGAAGTGCAAAAATATGATCTCAACTTGAACTGATTGACAAAAGATTACCTTAAATATTGATTAGTCATAATTTGGATAATGATCTCTTTTGTCAAAGTGGTAAACATAGTTGACAGAGAAAGGGACTACACTAAGCAGAGTACCGTCCAAACTAATCACCCAATTTGTTATGACTGGAGAAGCTAGTGACATATATCTATCAGACTTCATCGCAATCCTAATATCAGAAGTGACAAGTTGAACTTTAATATCTATGATGCAGCATGTTATGCAATTAACTTTAGGAATAGGAAGTGACTATTACTTCATCAATAAATTCCTGACTCGGTTGCCCTGATCGCTTTTTGATGACCACAAGCATCCCATCTTGAAGCCAGCCCTTATACACCTCCCCAAATTTTCCTACCCCAATCAGACTTTTATCGCTGAAACTTTTAGTGGCCAGAGACAACTCTTCCATCTCAAATCGTCTAGCTTCTCGTAAGGATAACTCAATTGCAGCATTTCTTCCCGCTGCAGGTAATCCAAAGAAACCATAAGGTCATGTTCTTTAAAATTAAGTCAGTTACCTTTGAAACTTTAAGAAACATATGACATGGATGCTACCTTGATCAGATGGATCAGAAGACCCTGTCTCAGAAGTTCTTGACACACTCCGACTGTGAGACAAGCAGAACCATACAAATAAGACTAAAATCCCCACCAATGCCAATGCTCCTGCAGCACCTCCTAATATTGCTGCAAGAGTCCTTGACATTTGGTATGGGAACCACTTCAGCGATGCAGTAAAGTATTACGGTAATACAAATTATCGATCATGGAACCTGAAAAGTAATGGAAACCACAAGCAGATAATACATAGATGACAAACAATCTATAACAAAAATATATATACATATATGCATAACCAAATAATGTGAGGAAAAGCCCATATAGCTATTGACATTCTATGATAAGGATTCCCGTAAAACAATGGTGGATATGCATTAATACAACAGAACTTTGCTATTCGTTCTAGCTGACTAATACCAATAACTTAAAATACCCATACAAATGCGTTCACATTCAATAAGTTACATGTTATGTTGTAACTAAATGTATTCATGTAATTGAAATATACCAAATTTCATCAAAACTTGACCATAGACAACAGAGAAAGGTCTCAGAGAAAAAGAAAAGTATTTTGACAAAAAAGAGAAAATGATCTCAAAAGTCCAAACCTATGTTCCCAGAGAAGTAATGCAGCTGGATCCACAAAAACCTCTGCTTCATTTGCCAACAGTACACAGAATGATTCTCTGAAAATCACTATCACCCAAAGCACACTTTACCCACATTCCCACATTGAGAAGAAAATTCCTTTTCTCGGGTAAACAAATAAAGAAAAATAAGAAGATTGGATACAAGATCAAATCAAGAAAAATAATGGAAACCTGACCCAGATATGATCACAACCAGTTGTTCAAGAAGCTGAAACCGGAGGTAGTATGTAGACAAGCCATGAGTTGAGTGGTCTAAATCATCACTAATCTATAAATAAAGGGAAAAACAACGCAGAGACAGCTGATTGAGGCTACAAGAAAATGAATACTAAGAATGATGAATCACACACCAGTCCGAGAAGCATCCATCTCCGTTGTACTCTTGAATAAATTAGCATATTAATAATCTTTGTTTTGTGAGAATCATAGTTGGATACAGACAATGCCTAAAGAAAGTGACCTTGTGCCGACAACACTATCTCTCTGGGTTTATTACTACTCCATCTGTACCAAACCACCAACCCGTAAATCATTCAAAACACCATCGAAAATATTACTGGCAGTTAGTAGTACTACCATGAATAAATACATTCATAAAAGTAAATATAAAAATAATCCAACCGACATTTTTATGCAATCTCTATTCTTCTGTTGTTTCAATGAGAAAAGAAAACCCTTATAAGCAAAACTTTAGAATTCAAAATTTGAAGCATAGAGAAGGAGAGAGAAGAAAAGAATGTGGAACGTGATGACAAAGAATTCAGAGAAAGAGAGAAGAGAAAGAGGTATTTTGTATAAATTAGAAATTGAATTTTTGTGTGGACTGTAAAGCAGTACATATATAATGGTTGTCTGGTACTGCAAGTGGAAAGGATAGAAGAGTTTTTATTTTCTTTGCCCTGTACAGAGCATCTCAGCTGTAATGGGCTCACTGTAGAAATATACACAAAACAAGACAGAGAATAGGGAACACCAACACAGCTAAAGTAGTCTCTAGAAAAACACAATATTTAAAAGTACTAATTATATACGCACAATTGCCATCGTGTATCATAATGATTGACTGTGCGCGTGTGTATACACAGTAAAAAAGGAACAACTGAGAGGGGGACTCAAAGCTCTGGGGTTGCCATCCCCACCAGCCAGCTCTATGTTGACATTGCTCCTACTTACTATTGTTTAACTACTTCTAATTGTGTACTAATAATTAAAGCTTTATTATAATATCAAAAGCAAAAGAATATATAACGGCCACCTTGGGCTATTGCTTTTTTTTTTTTAATATCATTTTTCATTTGGGGAATCACTTTGGATTCTCGACACCAAGCATCATAAGATGACTTAAAGTTGCAGCGGGCAGTTAAATGGGCTTGGCTTCAACGAAGAGGTGTTGGTGTGGATTATGGGCATAAAGAACCACCAAATGAAGGTGTGATTGCTCTAGCACATTCACGTCAACATCTAAACTATAATTGTAGTTTATCTTATTTTTCCACCTGACCAACTTGTCAATTACACTGTAACCCTATTATAAGAACACAAAAAATGGTAGACCTAGAGAATTACTTTCAATTTCAAGCTCTCGTATAACAGGATCATGTAGTTTCAACTTCAAATCACTTTGAATATGTCATCTTTATCCATGAGAAAGGAATATATACACATATATATATATATATATAAAATTTTAAGAAACATCATATTTATTTATTTATTTTTAATATAAATTACAAAAAATATTATTATATTTTTATGTTTTTTAAGTAATACTTGATATGTCTTTTACATATTTTTTTATTTTTAAATTTATCATGTCAAAGTCATTTAAAGCAACTATTGAGTATTAATCTAACACACATATGTTCTTTTTTTTTTTTTTTACTTTATTGAAACTCATTCTCTCTTTACTTTTTTTTTTCTCGATTTCAAGTTATTGCAATCATTGAGGTGAATGATTGCAACAACCTGAAATCGAGTCTTACCCAAAATCATTTATCCCTCTTAGTCGAACCTTCTTATGGAATCATTGAGGTGAATGTTAGCTAGGTTATATTCTTCTCGCTTTGTGAAACCTAATCCCTTATCTAATGAAAAACTCATCCACGATTGTCGGCCATGGTAGACACATACATTTAACCATTAATCCTCTTGAAGTATGACAAAAAAATTGTTTTTTGACGCTTTTTATGCATGAACTGCCAATGGTGATTGAAACAATACATGATTTTTTTTTGTTTTCCCAAAATAATAGTAACATTATTCATGGATTCAATGTGTTACAGTCAAATATAGTTTGAAAATGCAACATAATGTTAAGATGTGTATTGGTTTAGGTACTTGCATAAGGTTGATATTTTAATAGTTGGTTAACTGGATATGAATACTGATATTATTGTGAAGGATATTAGGCAATATGCACTATACAATACAATAGTTAATTGATTAATGGAATATATACAGTAAGCATATGAGCAATAGTCACTTTATTGGTGTTAAAGGGGTTTAGTTACTATTAGGATGAAAAAATATATTTGACTGTATACAAAATATTGGTTATTGGTAACTTTTCATGTTTAATAGTTATTATATATAATAGTGATTTATCATTGTTTCATATTAATTTGGACTTGTTTATTATTGAATCGACACTTTGAATAGTGATTTATACATAAAAGCTATGAATTGTTGTCAATTTTTTCATGGAAGGTAAAAGAGATTCTATATAAGATTCTTGTCACACGATAGTTTGATGCTACAACCACTAATCATTGTGATCATATCACTAGATCAAATGTTTTTAAATTATTAAAATGGAGCAAAATTTAGGATCAAGTTTTAGAACACATATTTCGGCCACTTCATAAGGTCAGGATAAGGACAGGTATTATATAATTTATTATTGAGGATGGTTAAGGACGATTGATAATGAATAAGCTTAGGTTCAAGTTAAGATGATTGATTTGTAAGTTCTCAAAGATCAAGTTCAAATTAATCAAGAGCCTCTTTTTTCAAGAGGTGCCTAGTTATGGTTAGTTGTAGGAGGTTGCAGACAACATTCGTTAGAAATATTTTTCTAGTGTCGAGGCTATTATAAGAAAGACATTAGTTTTCGTTGTAATTGGTACTACTTTTGAGTCTATTGATGATGGATTGAAATTATGCATACTTTCTTTATTTCATTGTTTTCTACTAGGTGAACAACAATTAAAGGAGGTTCTGATGCGGTACTTTTACCTTATCAATGATCTTAATACTTTTAAGTCATTTTGGTAGAGAATGATTATCTTTAATCGGTCCCTCCATGTATACAAAAAGATCTTAGAGAAGATAAAAGTGACAAAATGTCTGCTAAGTACCATTTTTAGGGTTTCAATTAGAAACGGTAATTCTCTCTATATTATGACACTTTAAATTATCAAAAATTGCATCATAAGTTTGCGATGTAATTTTCTTGCACGATAAGCATATTAAGTTTTTAATGCAACTTTTTAACATAAAGAGCCCTAAAATTTTGATACAATTTTGTGATGCAAACAAATGTATTTAGTAAATATTTCAACACAATTAAGAAATACTACAAAATTACTTACTAACTATGTTTTAAAGCATTAAAACAAACTGCTAAAGTTTTTGGCATTTTTTAATTACCAATACATCCAAAAAATCCACAAATTTTCTTTCAATGCCCACATAGCCAACCCATTTTATGGCGCTTTTTTTTACGCCAATGAAGTACTCTGCGACACTTAAGAACATCACTATATAAGGGTTATCATTAGGCTCATGATCATGAGTTAGCCTATTTATAGCCTGATTTGATAGGTTTCAACTTGACCTTTTTAGTAATTGGGTTAAGTGATGGACTAAATATTTTATAAATGGATAGGTTGTGAGCCTTGAATTTTAAATCGAGTCAGTCGATAAGTCAACCTGTTAAGACCAATTAAATTAGCAAATAGGCCAAACTCATTTATCTATTTAAATTTAATTAAATTTATATATTAAATTTGATGGATATAACAAAGTCCAATCAATTAAAATAATCTATAACATATAATTTTTATTAGTATTTATTTAGTATGCTAAGATTTACTTATTTATTTATAATATTTTTAAAAATAATAAATAAGATTATCTATCAAATTGATTTCTATAAAAATCATGGGTAGGTCATAGGCCACATAAATTTTAAATGGGTGGTTTTAACCTCACTCGTTATTATGAAAAACCCATTGTGTTTTATTACAAGCCTCCCTTTGGGTTATAATTTTGTGGGTCAGGCTAGTCCGCCCTAGCCATTGTCGATCTTGAACTCTATGCAATAAAAAACATCCCTATAAATTAAATATGTTATAATGCTCTTATCAATTATATGTAGATTTCAAGTAAAATTGTTATTTGTTCTTGTTTTATTTTGTGATGATTATATTATTTCTTGAATTTTTATATTATTATTCTAATGTTTGTCTTTATTAGTTTAGAGTTTATATATTTACTATGATATTGCAATTTTTTGAATTTATTAGTATGTGTTTTGTTATTAGATTTCATCTATAATCATCATATATTGATTATTATAATAGTAAAATATATGATTAAATTATGATCATCATAAGGCATTTGCATCCTCTCATATTTTTCTCGTTAGATATGATTTAAATTTTATTTATGTTTGAAGTTTCATATAACATTTTTGTTAGTGATTTTTATGATTTTTAAATTTTTAATCTTGTTCAAGTAAAGACTAAATTATCTCTAAACACTTTGTTTAGAAAAAAAAAATTTGTTATTAAGAATATCTTTATATCTCACCAACTAATTTATAATATTTTAGAAATAAGATATTATCTTGAGAGTAATCAATTGCTATCTTGATATTATATAAAATATAATTCACTTTAAACGATAACATCATGAAAAAATGATTTGATCTTTTATTTTATCTAATTAGGTTTATCACTTTTGAAAATTGTGTTTTCTATTGTTTTGATATTAAAAAAGATAGTTTTATTATAGTATGATTTATCTATTCTATTCTTTTTTTTCATTTTCAATGTATATATTTTTGTTACATTAATAATATAAGTCATATTTTATATGTTAAAAATCAATGAACTTTTTCTTGAAAAATCTCAAATCATATCCAATTGGTTTTACAGCATTCCTTAAAGTCAATATAGTAATACTTAATAGTCATGATTGTTATCATGGCCGTGGATGGGGCAAAGGCCAAAATAATATTGGTTAATATGGTGATCCTAATAGTAGTTCTCTTAACTTTAAGAAAATCACATTTAATAATGAAAAATTAAAAAAAAAAGTAAAACCTTATAACATCATTTTATAGAGAATTCATGTTATAGAAATGGATCGAAAGGATATCGGCATTGTGCTTGGTGTAAGATTAAACATTTGGTTGATCTTTATCAAGTTACTCAGAAAGCAAAAGAGAAAAATATAAAAGCAAACTTGACATAACAAGATAATGATTTAAAAAACATAAAAGCGAACTTAGCATACATATCACGATGATGATCTTCAACATGACAAATCAAATATAACACATTTGGATGTTACGATTGTTTTTATACAAACTATGGGATATAATAACTCTTCCAATGATGTGTTTTAATTTTTTTTTCAGATTATTAGTATGTTCAAATTTTTTACCATTGCTTATATGAACAAAACTCTTCATTTCTACTTAGGGACATGCTATTTTACATATAACACCTATTCGCATTCGACCAATATCATATCACAAATATTTTCTATTGCAATTAGTTTTTGGTTGAGAATATAATATTTTTCATCTATGAGTATTTTGGTTGTGTAGTATGCATTTCAATTACTTGACCACAAGGTAATAAAATGGGATTGAAGGTTAGAAATATATGTTGCATATAAATTATCTTTCATTATTAAGTATCTTGAGTATCTCAGTAATGATCTTCTTACAACTATATTTGCTAACTGTTACTTTAATAAGGTAAATTTTTCTACTTATTAGGAGAAAAAGAAAAGAATAATTACAAAAAAATTTCTTGAAGGCATCATTGTTATTGTATTTTGATCCATAAACAAAACAACGTAAACTAGAAGTTCAAATGATCATTTATTTAAAAAGTATAACCAATTAATTACCTAATGCATTTACTAACCTGAAGATAATGACAAAATCACATGTCCTAACTATAAATGCTTCACCTCAAATTGATATCCCTACAAGATCAACTACAAAAAATAAATCTTACCTCTTCTAAAGTAAGGAAGCTTAATCAGTTCCAAAGATAAAAGTTATTAAAAGAGGAAATGAGTTATTAATCAAAATGACTTTATTAAGAATGTGAGTATATTAGAGGAAGTTATTGACATAAGTAATCATAAAATCTCAAAAGATGTTCGAGTAACTGAAGATGATGAAAACATTGAGATCTCAATGAATTATATCTTTATTGAAAAAAGATGGAACCGAAAAAATATGGTTTTGATAACAGTTGCTAAACAACAATAGATATTATAGCAAAAAATGATGATCTTAAACTAAAAACTATTGAAGAATGTTAATAGATATGATTGGCTAAAATAAAAATACGCAGCTTATGTTAAGTTAGACTCACTTGCTAAATATTTAGTATTTAGATCAGTAGTCCAAGCATTAAAGGGCATAAAACTAGTGGGGACTTAATGTGAAAATATAATGAGAAAAATAAGATTGTAAGATGTAAAACTCGACTTATTGCTCAAGATTTCTCATAAATTCTTGGTATTGATTATAAAAAGACACATTCTTTTATGGTGAATGCAATTAATTAAGATTTTTTTTATTAGTGTATGAGTTCTTAAAAATCTAGAGACATATCTTATGGATTTAGTTATAGTCTATTTATATAATTCACTTAATAGTGATGCTATAAAAAAATTTCAAAAGAATTTAAAATGCGTGAAATATGTAATATAAGTTTTCAGAAAATATATTTCATTAAATTACAAAAGTTTTTATATGGGTTAAAATAATTTGAACACATGTGGTATAACCATTATAACAATTATTTATTAAAGGAGATATATAAATATGATCTTATTTGCCAATATGTTTTGACAAATAAATCTAATTTTAGATTCATTATAATTGCAGTATATGTTGATGGCACAAATATTGTTGGTATTTTCGATGAATTCTATAAGATAATTAATCATTTAAGGTAAGAATTTAAAATAAAATACCTAGAAAGGATAAAATTTCATCTCGTCTTACATATCGAGCATTTAGTAGATGAAATTTTTACGTATCAATCTACATGTATAAAGTACTCTAATGGTTGTTTGATCATTTAATGTGAAAAAGAACTCTTTTTTATCTCAAGAAAATAACAAAGAAATGCTAAGTCCTACAGTACCATATCTTAATGTAATTGATGCATTAATGCATCTTACTAATAATACATAACCTGATATAACATTTTCAATAAATTTGTTAGTAAGCCATAACTTTTCTCCAATACAAAGACATTAAAATGGAGTAAGAAACATACTTCGTTATCTTTAAAAAACAATTGATATGAGATTATTTTATTCAAAAAATCTATAATACAATCAATTGTTCTACAGATGCAGGTTATTTATCTGATCCACATAAATGTTAATCCCAAACAGGTTATTCATTCACATATGATAGTATTGCTATATTATGACTTTCAATAAAGCAAATTAAAGCAACTATTTCTTCAAATCATATTGATATTTTTGCAATCCACAAAGTAAGTCAAGAATTTATATGGCTAAAATAAATAATTCAACGTATTTAAAAAATATGTGGTCCATCATATATCAACACTATCTCCACAACACTATATGAAGATAATATTGTATGCATAAGACAATTGAAAGGATGATACATTAAAATAGATAGAATGAAACATATTTCTCCAAAGTTCTTTTTCACTCAAAACCTCTAAAAACATGGTGATGTAATGTTCAACAACTTTGTTTCAGTGATAATTTGGCAAACTTATTTATCAAGACATTGCCAACTTTAACATTTGAGAAATTGAGATACAGTATTAGTATGTGCATAATACTTTTTTGCTTAACCATGGTTTTTATCATTAAATTTTCTTGATATATTAATGAGGCAGTTTTTCTATGCATATTTACATGAGAATAATATCTATTTTTTATCAAGATTTTTTCTGTACAATTATTTTCCTAATAAAGTTTTAATAAGACATATTTTTTTGTATATAGATATTCAATAAGGAGTGTTATAAATATTATGATGGATGTTTAATCGATTTCTTTCTACTATGAAAGGTTTCAGTTCCCGTATTCTAATATGCTTAAAAGGTTTCAAACTCTACTGCCTTCTTTCTTCTACCATTTGAATATCTATTAATTGTGATAACTATAATACAATTAATTTATTAATTTTTGTTATTAAAAAATTATTTAAATATATTTGAGATAAAAAATAATAAATATCATTTAAAATCTTAAATTTTATTCTTTCTCTTCAATTAAATATTTACTTTTAAAAAGTATCCAAATAAAATTTAATATTTTAATTTTATTTAAATTAAACTCTTTAAAAAATTTAAATATTAAAAATATTTAAATTAAAGATATTTTACAATACATTTTGACATGTAATTTTTTATATATGTAAAAAAATATTAAAGCTATTATCATAAAAAAGTTTAAAATTTTTTCAGTAGTAAAAATATTTTCGTAAAAAATATATGCTATCAAAAATTTTAAAAATTCATAAAAAATCTTTGATTAGTTAAAAAAATTTTAAATTTAAAAAATAAAAATAAAATAAAGTATAAAATCTATTTAAGTAGTTTTTAGTTATTTTAACAATGAAAAATTATAAATTTTTTATAATTATTTTAAATTAAAATTTAATTTAAATAAAATTAATATATCAAATTTTGTTTGGATACGTTTTAAAAATTATAATTTGATTAAAAATAATAATAATAATCACAATTTTAAATGATATTTAGTAAAAAAAATTATTCATCTTTACAACGAAAGTTACAAATTTTTTTCACTCAATTTATGTTTTGTTAGTTATTCTTTGGTAGATTTTTTTATTTATTTTATGACAGAAGGTTATCAAATGTAATTTTCCTTCAAAAGTATTTCAGAATTAAAAAACAATTCTAAAGAATATATTTACTGCAGATTACAGTAGTATGCCACGCAAACAACAGGGAAATCGAGAAGGTAATACCATTGATCGAGCAAAAGTGGCTAAGGGCAGGAGAAAATATTTTAAGGAAAAAAAAAAAAAGGCAAGCTGTGGTCAACGCTTGCGCGTGCAGTAATGCCCTACGGGACTTTGGAAAAACACATAGGTTTCGGAATCTCACAGTTGCAACATTCTTCCTCTTGCCGTTGATATCTTCAGATTGTAACCTTTGAGGCTGATTACGGAGAAACTATCGGGAATTTTTATTTGAATTTTGATTCTATGCTAATATTTATATACTGATAGTAGTAAGGGATTGCTGTGATCGATTGATTAGAGATGGTGAAGGAGACGGAATATTACGACGTGCTTGGGGTCAGCCCGACCGCTACGGAGGCCGAGATCAAGAAAGCTTATTACATAAAGGTGTTCCTTCATATCTATGCCTTTTCTTTCTTCCCTATCGTGTTCAGAGTTAGGGTACTTCTCCGATTTCCTTTTGCCCACTTCTTGTGTGATATAAGAAAATTCTAGGACAAATTCTTTTTTTTTTTGGATAGAGACCCATCTGCAAAAAGTGGATGCCTTCTTTCGTAGATTTGTTACTTGGTTTTGCATTTCGCAAGGAAGCCAAAGGCACGGAAATTCTCTCTTACACGCGCTTTTCCCCCCAAAATTTCTCTCGCATCTGATAGTGATAGATGCTAATTTCCGGACTTGCCGTGAACTACTTGCTTAGTGTCCATGATAAGAGCTGCTGAGATTGATTCTTCTGGGTGAATGTGGCACAATGAAATTATATATTTTTCCATAACATAGATGAACCTGCTTCTGGACTTCTTTATTATTTGAGTTTGTTCTGTTTCTCTTATGTAAAGAATCAAGCTCTTCTAAATTCGAATTACAACAAATAATATCATTATCCCACTCATTGACTCCCAGCATAATTGCCTCACAAGTAAGATTTATATGTGGACTGCAGGCACGCCAGGTTCATCCAGATAAAAACCCGAATGATCCTCTCGCAGCCCAAAATTTTCAGGCAAGGTTTACATTTTGCACTTTCAGCTGAAAAAATAGCCTATGGATTCTGATCCTATGGGCTCAGTCCTGTGTAATTAGCATTTAGCAGGAGTCCCTAATTTGTGTTCTGAATCACTGTTTTCGACATTAGGTTCAAAATATCCTGTGGTGTATGCTGAAGTCATTCATGGTATTACATAGAATGAGTTATCTGAATTGTGCCATCTGTAAATCCTGTAATAGTTACCCCCATAGCATGAAGTAAAGCCTGTTGAATCATTTGTTTAATTAGAAATAAAAGAATATGAATTCTGTTGTACTTATCTTCATGTAGATGGTTGGGAGGAGCTCTTTTCTTTAAACGGATTGTAAACTTTTACATGCCTGACTCTGAATATGTAAACCTGGAAAGTGGTTTTTGATCCTTTTTTTTTTTTTAAAGAAAAAAAGGTAATGGCAGACCAATGCTGCTGTTTCAGTTGCTTGAGGCCTTACACTATGAATGGACCAGGGGCCTTCCCTCAAAGATGTTGGAATTTTTTACATGTACAAGCGCAGATGGGACATCTTTTGGTCTTTGTCCCCTGTCCAACTATTAGTGACAATGCCACCGTGGCTGCTTACTTTGTAATGAAATTGACTTGGAATGTCATAATAGTGAAATTATCACAATAAGAGGGCTTAATCTTGTTCTAGATGTTCATATTGGGATGCAGACCATGGGGATATATGCTTTTATCACAATCATACAAATGACAAAGAACTGTTTGGATTGCCTGCTGTCTTATTCATCAGATCATTGTTTCAGTGATCATGTTCACTCACCAGCTTCTGTGACTAATTAGATGATAAGTGCTACGCTTAGGATAATCTATATCATGTTAAATTTTTGGGTTACTGGTCATTTTTGTGTAGATGTGGAAGATGTTGCTGAATTTAAAAGAAAAAAGTACCTAACACTATGATAATGTATGTTCACTGTGTTTCATTGTATTTAGTTCCCTGTTCATATGCTCATTCCTGTTTGGACATTGCCATGACATATGTCTTTCTCTCTTTGTTTCATGCATGGGGGGCATCATTTTTGTTTGGACAATACTCATTGCCTCTTTCAGTAAGAAAGCACATAAAAGCCTTATTGGCAGTATGATGAACAAGGCTTTTTCAGGTGGCAGCATCAGCAGAAACACCTCGTTAATTTTTCTGGCACAGTGATACCTCTGAGTTCTGCTATTTTAATAACGTTTTTACACTTGACTCAGTACCCTCAGCATTTGAAAGTGTAAACTAGGATTTATAACCTTCCAGGAACATTTTTCTGGAGATATTTTATAGACTTCCCCTAAATGTTCTTTTGGTTTGTTTTTGTCAGCTTTAATCAGAATATATGGCATTAAATCTTTTGACGAGTACTTCTATGATTTTTATTTGAACCTCATTTAATTGGATTCAGGTGTTGGGAGAGGCTTACCAAGTACTAAGTGATCCAGCACAAAGGCAAGCTTATGACGCCTGTGGGAAATCGGGAATCTCAACGTTAGTTTTTTGTTTATAATCTATGATTAGATGAATTTCAAGGTTCATTGGCTGTCTGATTCTTCATGCATTATATGTATGCTGACCTTCAACAAGATGTTTCAGAAATTTGATATTCTTTCTCTCCTATTTATGCGTGTGCATCCCTTCCTTGCAGTGAAGCAATTATTGATCCTGCAGCAATTTTCGCGATGCTCTTTGGAAGTGAGCTTTTTGAGGAATATATAGGACAACTTGCTATGGCATCAATGGCTTCACTAGATATTTTCACTGAAGGAGAGCAGTTTGATGCTAAAAAGTTGCAAGAGAAAATGAGGGTAAATTTCTCAATATCATCCCTGATTAATTGAATTTTGTGGGTTTTTGTGTGTGTGTGTGTGTGTGTGTGTGTGTGTCTTTCTCCTTCTTATTCGAACATTTCCTGTGGTAACTATTGGCATCTCTGGACTACCCATAGCGACCAAAAAAGTAGGGGCTGAGCAAAATCAAATCAGGACCATGGTGGCCTAAATCTTGCATAAAATTAGTCCTAAGGTTTTATTAATGACACTTAAATGAATGAAAAGGCTTTCAATTTGTGTGTCATCCGGTTGTTGTACATTTTGAAATCATGAGATGTTGCACTGACGCGCTGAATGTCAAATGCAACTAAGTTCTTGGTTCTACTAGTTAAAGGTAACGTAGTTTGGCTTTTCCCATGGATGTTATTGTAGCCAATAATTTGACTAAGGTAAATTGCATTTGGTTGGTTCCTGAATGTGTTATGAGAATGATTTTATAAGCTTTCTTTTGATCTTTTGTGGTACAAGATTGAAGTATCAGAAGAGTATCACTTTAGTTTACTAAATATGTTCATCAGTTATTGTTGAATTTGCACCACTCACTTATCTAAGTGGAAGATAATTAATCACCTATCTGCCTGTGGTATGATCCCTGTTGTTACTATTGGCCAGGAAATAGTACATACTCAATGTTGTACGAGCCCTGAAATGTTTTTATTTTGTGCAACCTGCACATATTTTCTGTTGTTTGTATATTTTGAATCTAGCAAAGGGATGAGATTCTTCATTCGCTGGGTGCTTTTTGGATATGAACTTTGACTACAGGTTGTCCAGAAAGAAAGAGAAGAAAAGCTTGCAGAAATACTGAAAGATCGACTCAACCAGTACGTGCAAGGGAACAAAGAGGACTTTGTTAATCATGCTGAAGCTGAAGTAGCAAGACTCTCAAATGCAGGTGACATACCTTCTATATCTGAAAAGAGTTGCCCACAAGAAGGGAAAAAGCAGGATTATTTTTATTATTATTATTTTTTTTTTGGGGGGGGGGGGGGGGGGGGGGGGGGTGGGGGGTTGCAGCAGGGCGGGGCTAAGAGAGGCTTTGTTTAACTGGTTTTCTGTTTGGTGGTTGTTGATTCTTACTTCTTAAGTTTGATAAGTATATGATTTTGAATCTTTCCTAGGTGTTATGACCAAAAAATAAAAAAGAAAAAAAGGAAAAGAAAAATTCTTTGCCTAGATGCTTACCCGGGGTAATTGATGGACGGTTGCTTGCTTTTAATGTTCCAAATATTTTGTGACAAGAAAACTTAATAGTGCATCTATTGAAAGGTTCAATGATTTAATGAATTTGGAGTGGTAATTTCATAATTAATTTTCTACAAATAGTGACCACGGAAAAACTAAGAAAAGAGAGGATTGTTCATTACCCATTAGTTTCCATTGACTGATTACTTAGAGAAGCACACTCAATCTTGGCTATATAGGTGGTTAACAACTGTTGAAGAATGTGCGTGGAAAGGCCCACTCTAGAACTCACATTGTGCCACTTTGGAATTTCTGTGTTCTTGTTTTGTTGCATTTCTACTTATACCTGATGCATTGCAGTTGTAAAGAATTATTTTCTGATTAATTTTATGGTCTGTTTTCTGCAGCTTATGGGGTTGACATGCTGAATACAATTGGTTATATATATGCAAGGCAGGCAGCAAAAGAGCTTGGGAAGAAAGCAATATATCTTGGTGTACCCTTCATTGCTGAGTGGTTTAGAAACAAAGGTCACTTCATCAAATCCCAAGTTACAGCAGCAACAGGTTAGTACATGCTGCTAGCTTCAATGGCCAAAACTCATTTCTCCTGCTTGATGATCCTTGACTGTAAGTGCTTGATTGGTGATAATTGTGTGAACAAGCCTTCTATGATTAGTTATAGTTTTATGAATCAAAAAGGTAATTGACATAGATGAAAGTATGTGTGCAATTTGTCTGCTACTCTTCTGGCAGTGCGGTGCTTTGACCTGTGGTGCATGGTTGATGTTAATAGAATCAATTGCAAATTGTGAAGGAGTGGGCTGATGTAGGTTAGGTTGTAATGCGCTAAAGAAAAAGAAAATGTAATTTGTCATAACACTTTGCTGCCTAAGGGAGCATCCTCTATAAAATAATAATTTTTTTTTGTGGTTTTTGTGCTCGTCATGCTAGGTGCAATTGCTTTGATCCAGCTGCAGGAGGACATGAAAAGGCAGCTCAGTGCAGAGGGAAACTATACTGAGGAAGAACTTGAAGAATACATGCAATCCCACAAGAAGCTGATGATTGATTCCTTGTGGAAGCTTAATGTAGCTGATATTGAAGCTACACTTTCCCGTGTTTGTCAGATGGTTGTTTTGATAGTTCTTGTCATTTGCAATTGTTGGTTAACACTTTGTCAAGTGGTTGGCCTAGTTTTGTGTAGTGGTAATCTGTTAATGTTGTATTTTAGGTTCTTCAAGATAACAATGCCAAGAAAGAAGAGCTTCGTGCGAGAGCAAAGGGATTGAAGACTCTTGGTAAAATCTTCCAGGTACTCTTTGTGGTGGTTTGTTAACAATTTTTTGCCTTTTTGTTCAATTCTTAATCAAATTTTGTTGATTTTGTGGAAACTATACATGAATATAGAGGGCCAAGTCAGCCAACGGAAGTGAGAGTGATCCTTTACCTAGCAGAACAATACAAAAACTGAATGGAAGTGAACCAAGCTATGATGTTGTTTCTCCAACTACATCACCAAAATCTTTAAATCCTGAAGAGACATCTCATTCGACATTTGCACTGCAGGTACCTTTTTCCTTCTTACCTAGAAACTTGCTGTTTTTTACCCATTCTATGTATTTAAGCTATGTAAGGAGACCATAGACCAAGAAAAATAAGATGGGAATTTTATTCATTGTTATTTCTCATATGAAATCTCTGTTATTGAAACCCTAGATTATTTCATTCTGCAGAAAAGATTTCTTTTGTCTGCTCTTTTGCTCTTTTTTTTTTTTTTTAAGACAATTGATTTTGTTTGCCTATTAGAAAGGATGAGTTCAATTATGATCATTTTCTTTTAATTTTTTTTAGATTATAAAACCAAAAAGCTGCTAGCTGAACAAAAAATAATTTGGGAGGGCAGGGTAGAGGAATGGGAAAATTAGCGAATCTGTCTGTTGAAGTCATTAAAGTAGGATGTATTTACTTACTTTTCAGAAAAAGCTTGAATGTGTTTACCTCCGTGTTTACCTTCTTCTTTTTGGCCAGCTGGATATGGGTTGGGTTTGGAATGATAAACTTGTTTTTTTATTTTAACTTTGTTTCTCTCATTCAAATTATGACTATTCTTTATCCCTCTTTCCTCTATTTGCAAAAACATGAACATCTTAGAGCCCCTATGTGGAAGCCCCCAACTTTGCAGACGCTCAGTTTAACTGTAACTTCCCAAGGCCAACGGCTCCCCCTGGTGCACACAGACATCCTTGAACAGGCAGGGATTGAGGATGGATAAGTCTGATTACATGAGTGAAAGGCTTGTGTTGTGCACCTATGTTATGTATCAATGTTTTGGGTGCAGTTGTGGGAGGGTTGGTATTTCATTTCTCGGATGCATATGTTTGAGTTTTCTGGAAAGCACATCCAATCACATGGACAGCAGGCATCTTGTAATGCATTTATGGAAGATAAATATTTCGTATACATAGAGAGGAAGAGCAGATTATTTAGAAGATGGTTTCACTGTCATTAGTTGGCTGCAATTGGTTGTCTTGGCATTTGCATGGTGTATTTTGCTGGAGTGAGTTAAATTTTTTGAGTGTTTTAATTTACAGGTGTACATCTAGGTCCAACCTTTTGCCTAGCATATTTGTTAATTGTGACTTGGAGATTCATGTACGATTGCTATTTAAGTTGAGAATCGAAATGGTTGTGATATAGTTTACTGATGGAGCTAGTGTTTTGCGCGTGGGTAACAGCACTTTGTGCTGCCATATAGAAAACAGATGGCACATGCTGCCCCCTTAAGTCCTTTTTTACCTGGATGGGTAATCAAAAAGATTTTCCAATTTTCAGATAAGCCTGAAAGGTGGATGCATGTGTAAAACATTACAGATCATACTGTGTCAATCAAAATATCTATTCCATAAGGAAAATAAGTTTTTCATTTGAAATTCCTGTCTAATTATCATCTGAACGTTTAAGATGCAAGGGTGCCAAAACTTTATTTTTAACTAAAAAAATGGTTCTTCGTTCAAGTCCAACCAAGTGGAGGCTTGTGCATTGTGAGTTCCGTTACTGGAGTTGCAAGGGAACAAAATGGGTTTCGTTGGAGGTAGGACTGTGGGTGTTGCCGATGGCTGGGTTAAGTGGCTGAAGTCTAGGCTGTCCATGTTGTGGAGGGAATTCATGGGTAGAGCATTGTAGAGGTGAGAAATATGTTGCCAGGTGTAGGAGGCAAGAGAGTAGAGGAAGTTAATGGGTAAAGAGCATCGTAGAGGAAATTAACGGGAAGAGATGTCGGCGTAAGGTGCGCAGCAAGTGACTCAGTTTGACAAAAGACAGTAGCGGCAATGTAGATACCTGAACTACATGTGTGGGTTACGCTGTAGACGCACCTTTGTGTTTGAGTAAACAAAAAGACATGCAGCAGTAAAAGTGCTACATAAAGGGAAATAAAGAATCGGCAGGAAGGATCTGCTGAAATAGCACATTACCCACCGGGGTTAATTTGGTAAGACGGCAGATCAAGAATAGAAAATTGGCAAAGGCAGAGAAATGGAGCAGATTAAGGCTCAGGGAAGTCTTGATTGTAGAAATTTATAACGGGAATTAGGGAGGGTTAAAAACTGAAAGTGGAGGGTGAGAAAAACGACGGGGACATTGGAGATAGAGTGGGAGAGAGGGAGAGCGCTTTCCTATAAGCTTCCCCCTCTGCTGCAGCTTTGCGAGTGCAAAATCGCGAGAGACACCTTTGCATCTCCTCCTCTGCCTCCTCCAACATACTTCCCGTCGTCCCTCTCTGTCATTTTCTCCCTCCTATGTAGATGTACATGAATTGCATGTGCAGTTCTTCTCTTTGCTTACCATAGAATATATTCAGAATTCCACATTTCCTTGTCGGCCTGCCTTTCCTAAATTAGATTTCAAATCGTAAAAGGTTTCGAAATCAAGCGCAATCGCATCAAATTTCCTCGATTATAGTCCCTATTGTCGTCTTGTTTGTAGTAATACGTCGCTGAGGTTTAGATCTGACGGAAGAAGATTCAGATCCTGTTGCTTGGCGTATATATAATACATATTAATTTGAAGCAGTAGAGTAGTGCTAGTAATAGTTGTCCCGGATGGAGGCCGAGAATGAGAAGAGATCGTCGGCAGTTTCCGATGTGGGAGCCTGGGCCATGAACGTCGTCAGCTCCGTCGGCATCATCATGGCCAATAAGCAGCTTATGTCCTCCTCCGGTTATTCTTTTAGCTTCGGTTTGTCCCTCTACTATCTTTTTTCATTTACTTCTTTTTGGGTTTTTCTGTCATTGATTCAAAAGATTCAGTTATAATTGTTCACTATAATTGTTTGGACCGTGTGATGAATGATGAGATCTAACCATGATTTATACTTCGCGCGTTTCAGCCACAACACTGACGGGATTCCACTTCGCCCTGACGGCTTTGGTAGGTATTGTGTCAAATGCAACAGGACTATCAGCATCCAAGCATGTTCCCGTGTGGGAGCTTCTCTGGTTTTCTATTGTTGCCAACATCTCCATTGCTGCCATGAACTTCAGCCTCATGCTCAACTCCGTCGGCTTCTACCAGGTTTCTCTTCACAGTTCTGCTGACTGTCTCTTGGAATTTCTGCTATCTTCTCTTTTGCCACTTATTCTAATTTTTCTTTGTTTTGTTGTTCTATTTATCTTTAATGGTCTAGTTATTCAGTTATATATCAGTCTCTTTTATCTTTTTACCAAAGCTAAAATCTTTATCAGATGCTTTCTCAAATTGTCCCCTTATAAATATACGTTTGTGCCATTTCTTCTCAACTAGAGCCTCGCCTTGCCCTCCTTCTTTTACAAGTCTGCTAATAATAGTTTCTGCATTTGACACAGATTTCAAAACTGAGTATGATTCCAGTGGTTTGTGTGATGGAATGGATTCTTCACAACAAACACTACTCAAGAGAAGTGAAAATATCTGTTGTGGTTGTGGTTATAGGGGTTGGTATTTGCACTGTCACTGATGTCAAGGTTAACAGCAAAGGTTTTGTATGCGCCTGTGTAGCTGTGTTGTCTACTTCTTTGCAGCAAATTGTGAGTGTTTATGTTATTTTACTGCTCCTGTGGTACTCATACATGTAGTTTTATTCTGGTTGCTTTGGTTATCTCGCTTTGCTGCAGTGGACTTTGTAGTGTAGATGAATTAAATTAAGCATGTTTATTTGATTATTGTAGTTGAATTAACTAATTTTTTTGTCAGGAAAAAACATGTTTGGTCATGTAACAAGTGTCTGATTTTCGTATCATGTTGCCATCATGAACTTGCTGTGTGCATTTTTGGCTTTTGTTTCTGGATCCTAGAGCAGGTGGAGAATATGGCCAGGCTCTGTGACTCTTTAAATGCTCTTCCAAATATGGACATTTCAAGTTGAACCTTTACGTTGCATGATGAAATTTATAAATGCAAATGTTGGCTCTAAATATTTATAAGTCTGATGATGTCCCATTGGGGAATGCCAGGGCTTGATGTTGGCAGTAATTTTGGGGCTTTGAGTTGAGGAAATAATTTTCAATTGACTTTTTTCTGTTGTTTTTCTCTCTGGAACAGTTAATAGGTTCTTTGCAAAGGAAATACTCAATCGGATCATTTGAGTTGCTGAGTAAGACAGCTCCAATTCAAGCTGTCTCTCTCCTTGTTCTTGGTCCTTTCATTGATTACCTACTTAGTGGAAAATTTGTGACAAACTATAAGGCATCTTATGGTGCCATTGTAAGTATTTTAGTTTTTTCTACTTTGCATCACATATGTATTTATTGGTTTGTTCATTTGCTTACACGGAAAAGCGTTCATTAAGTTCATCTAATGACATCAATATATTTGCAGCTATTCATTCTTCTATCATGCTCCCTAGCAGTGTTCTGCAACATGAGCCAGTACCTCTGCATTGGGCGATTCTCTGCTGTTTCCTTTCAGGTTTTAGGTCACATGAAAACAGTCTGCATTCTCACGTTGGGATGGCTTCTTTTTGATTCTGAATTGACTTTGAAGAACATAATGGGTATGATTGTTGCTGTTGTTGGCATGGTTATTTATAGCTGGGCTATGGAGGTTGAAAAGCAGTCAAATACCAAGGCTTTGTCCCACACAAAAAATAGTCTTACTGAAGAAGAAATCAAACTTCTGAAGGAGGGAGTAGAAAATACCCCTTTGAAAGACATTGAACTTGGTGCCACTAAAGGGTAGCTGCCTATTTTGGCTGGAATAGGGGTTTTACCGCAAGTTATTTTTTGTTTTGTTTCAGTTCATCTTAATCTGTGTCTTTGCATAATTTATGAGGCAGCAATTCTTTTTAGAAATGTTGTTCTGCATCATTGTCAAAATTCCTTTTTTTGTTTTAAATTTAGTTTTTATCATTTTTCTTCAATGGTTTTTTTCTGTATGTTCAAAGAGGTGAGATGTGAATGGCATGGAACGAACAATTAAATTGTTAAGTTCATATTCTAGTTCAAGCTCTCGGTCTGTGCTGGGTGTTGTCTGATCTGCATTTAAGATCTGTTTCGTTTTCCTCTATCATGGGGTGGAAACTGCAAAGCTAGTTGTTAGTTGTGCTGAGTTGCAAACAAGTGATTGATGATTAGCTGGTATTCTTGAGGTGATGATATGCAAATAAATAAAGTGTGATACGGACCTCTAAATTGAATTTTACTCTACAGGGTTTTTATGGTAGGCATTTTGAATCTTTTTCTCCTTTCCATAGATAGGTTTTCAGGCAGTGAATGATTTTGGTTTGGTATCTTATTTTATCTTGGCATAGGCTGTTAACTTGGCTTCCCTATTCAAGTAAATTAAAATTTAATTTCCTTTTTATATCTTAAAATTTGTATCTATATAAATTGTAATTCTTTTATTTTTTTTTTGCGGTGACAAACTCCATATGACTGTCAATATGACAGACATACTTATGGTTGGCATGCCTGTGGTCCTATGCTTTCAGATGCTATCATACTTGAATTATATGCATTGAGTTGTGGCTGGGATCCACGTTAAACCATGCAATAATTATTTTATAAGGTTGGTGAGGGTTTTTTTTTTTTCAATTTTCTTTTTTATCTTGGATCTAAAATGGGGTGAAGATTTAGGAGAAGACAACTCAAAGGTTGTTGAGCATATGACGGTCATGATTTCTTAAACAGTGCATTAGCTGTACTATTTCAAATATTCCATTTCATAACATCATTTCCCCTGCTGGATATTTAATTTGTATCAAGTTTTTAAAAGGATTACAACTTGTAATAGCTTAATAAAATATACAATTAATAAATTATAAAATATCTTTTAATTTTTTTATTCAAAGCTCAAAATAAATTTAAATCTGACGAAAGATCTTTATCTCAGGAAATAACATATTTTATTCATGTTTCCTTTCTCTTTTATCTTTTTTCTTCTCTTTCTGAAGCAAAAACAGAGTTAACGTTTTACTATTAGGCAGTTCACATTCTCTATGCATACATATTACATTCGCACAGAACAAGCATTCACAATCCAATTGTCCTGGCCAGTGATTGTGTGATGTGAAGGAGGCCCAACTGGGCTGTAAGTGGTAGCAAACTTTGGGTTTTGAGGGCCTGATTGCCTGATTGGAAGTCTGGGGAAATAATAAATGGATTAAAGCTAGGAAATTACAGCCTAGAACCGAGCCAAACACTAGCGATCTACGAAAGTCTCCGATACTGAAATTTGATAGACAGCGTGAGAGATTGAGCAATCCCATGGAGGACAGAGGAGATATGGACTCGCTGTTTGAGGGAATGGTGCTGTTTACGCCATCCCAATTGACAGAGGACGAGGACGAGGACGGCGATCATCGTCATGATCCAACTACAGCATCTCTGTCTTTATCTGATGATGCAACAACAGTAACATCTCAATCGCAGCAACAGCAGTATCAGGAGCCCCTTGATGAGAACCTATTCTCCGACCTTACCCTCGTCACTCCCCTCCAAACCTTAGCAACACGTTTGGACCCAAACTCTGACTCTTCATCTGCTTCTAACGCGGCTAGTGCTAGTCCAGCAACAAGAACGACAACAACAACAACAATCTCCCGTCAGACTTCAAGGAAGAAAAAGAGGGCTGCTGGTTTAAGGATCGGATACGGCAGAGACTCCCCTTCCCATCACGACAATAACCTCGAGGATGATGTTGACGATGAGGATGCCGTTGCTCTTCCTGCCGGTGATTATCAACAATCCAAAGATCCCGGCTATGAATGGGAGCTGATCAAGGCCCAAATTTCTGACAAGCTCAGCCGTGCTCGACTATTGGCAGCCTCCATATCCGCAGCCCGCAAGGATTCCATCAGGAGGAGAAGGCAAGCTGCTGAGAGCCTTCGCTCAGCATCCACCAAACACAGCGACCTCGAGAAGCAGTTGGAGGAAGCTTGTGAGGCTGAGGATTTTGAAGCCGCCGAAAGGATCAGTGAGAACCTGGCTGCTGCTGGCAGAGAGAGACAAGCCCTTCTCATCTCCCTCAGTGATGCCGAATCCTATTGCGATGCCGTCGATTCAAAGATGCAGGAGGTTCTCCTTTCTCGAATTGCGGCCGAGGAAGAATGCACCTCGCTGCTCTGGCGTTTCTCTGTGGTTTGTCTTCTATTTCATAATTCAGGATGCCTACTGCTTTTGTGCTCTGAACTAATGCTGTTATTACTACTTCTAGATAGTTAGAATTCTATCAGGTTTCCCTGGGTTTGTCTTTAACCTTCTTCTGTTGTCCATATTACTTCTACTATCACTAAATTATTGACTAAAGGCAATGAGCTGTGTCTACTATATTTTGCATATTGCGCTGCTTGTGTATACCAGTTTAAATAGTTCTTTTGTCTTCTGCTATATCTAACTCATGATTTCATATATGTTCCTTTCACCTCCAGGATGCCACAAAGGATGCACATTTGCTCCTCAAGAAAGCAGAAGCCCTCTCATCTGCAGAAATGGAAAAATGGCTTTCATCAACTGAAGCTGTGGAAGTCAGGAAGATAGAATTAGATATTGAATCTTTTGTTGTAAACGAAGCTCAATCGGTATTTAACAGTAACATTGAGCATTTAATCGAAGATGATAGGAGCGAAAAAGAGTCCCTTTGCAAGAAAAAGGATGTGCTGATAGATGAACTTCAAAAATTGCTTGCTCTGGTGAAAGAGAAGGAAAAGGAGATTGAAGAGAATGATCTCAAAATCAATGCTGTTGAGGAAAGGATTGCTGATGTGGTCTCTGGATTTCAGGAGATCCAATCGAGTATCAAGGCCAAGTATAATGGCCTGCAGTCAATCCTGTCTATGATGGACAAGGAGAGTGAAGCACTTACATGGAAAAAGAAAGAAATTGATGAGTTCCTGATGGCTGAAGAAGAGAGAGGGGTGAAGCTTAGAGAACTTGCCAGGGTTTCTGCTGATGAAGCAAAAGCATACGAAGAAGTTGTTGGGCTGAGAAAAACTCTGATGTCATACATCATGAAGTCCAGGGAAGAAAGAGTGAGGCTCACAAAGACAGAGGAGAAGCTTTCTGAGGCAGTCCAACTGCTCCAGCGTGAGGTGTCCAGCGCAAGGACTTCCCTACAGGTTCAGCTTCCAGCTACTTTAAGGCTTTTGTATATATCTTCTCATAGCCATGAAGATATCTTTTCAATCCATTTTGTTCGGGTTGTCAGTCATTTCTCAGGTAATTTTAGGATGCCCCCACTGAAATGTGGATGCCAGACCTTTCACCATAGAAGCATTCAATTCTCTTGTCTCTGCAGGTTTATGCATGCTTTGAAACACAAAAAGGCTAATTGTTAGAACCAATAATTATAGCCATTCTGTTCATGTGGCGGAAGTTGCTTGATTATGCCCACCTTTGAGGAAAGATGTAAATATCCTACATAAACTGGCTAAATATATAAGTTTTCTGTCAAGAAAACCATCACTAAGGGGCCCCTTCCACTCTTCTGAGCAATTATTGTTATATATAACCAACTTCTCTTCTGTACCATTGCATAACACACAGACCAGTGAACGGTGTGGTGTGTAAGCACTCCAATGTAAAACAAGCATTTACTCAAATGGGGAAGAATTGGGAAACTTTTCCTGTCCTCAAATTCATTAGTCATGTCAGGAACTTTCACTGGCAGCATTCTTTTGTCATCTGTGATTGTTTCATTTGAACTGGTCATTTAGTCGAGCGCAAAAGGCCTTCCATTTTTCCTCTTTCCTATTGAAGCATCAAGTTAATGAATTTAGTGTTTCTAATGCATTTTAAGATTTGTTTTTCATGTATTTTGTGTCAACTGTTTTTCAGGAACTGTCGTCAACAAAGTCGAGCACGCAGCAACAGTTAACATCCTTTAAGCAGAAGATCTTCTTCATAGACAAAAGGGTGCCTGAGCTGGAAGCAGAAAAGAAAGTTGCTGCTACTGCACGGAACTTCAAGGAAGCTGCACGGCTAGCAGCAGAAGCAAAGGCATTAAGCCTTGAAAAGGATAACATAGAGACAGCAATGGGAAAAGTTATTTCAGAGCTACAGAAGCTGGAGGATGAGATTAAGGACACGGTTGAAAGGTTGCAGGAGACTGAAGAGCTGATTTTATCCAAGGAAAAAGAGGTTGCAATTGCCAGATTCCAGAGGTTACTAATAGTTGTTGGTGCCACCACAGCTGAAAGAGCAGCTGCTCTCCAGTTGGGCGATCATGAAGAAGCCAATCTTCTACATGCTGAGGCTGAAGCAGCAGATTCTGAAGCCAAAAAACTTCAACCAGTATACAATATTAAGCCAGAAGAGTTTGTAAATCTACCAAGAAACTTTATTTCTATAGAACTTGTAGCCAATCTTGGCCACAAGCAGTTAGTTGAATTGGCAGAATTGGTTCACATTCCCATGGCCTGATCATCAAGCTGAATTTGTAGTAATCAGAAGCCAAATAAACTTTTAAATTGCATTTCACGGGAAATTATGATTAGGATTGTCATCTTCCCTGTGCAGTGGCGCCACATGATTTGAGATTGCCATGTATTCATGCTGAGAGATGAAATCCCATGCAATTCTGCAGTTTCATGACTACGGTTTGAGATCTAGATTCTCTTTTACTTTACAGTTTCTTCAGCTTTTGTCATCTATCAACCCAGGGTCAGCTTATGCAAATGTAAAAAGAGACTAAAGGAAACAAAAAAAAACTAAACGGAGAGGGTGTTACTCTGATCTGTATCTGCTATAAGTATTATTTTCATCAAATGTTTTATCCATGCTGAAGTCCTATCCTGAGAAAACTATTTGGTTCAGAGATTACATTCAGGATTAATTATATAAACTCGGCTATCTTTTTGTTGCATTGAACTTTGTGTTTCATGTCCTTCAATATTTTAAATACAGCAGTAGCTACTTTACTCAAGAGGAATGGTCAGATATCATTCCTCCGCCATCGAGCATATGCCCTGCTCTGCTTAATCATCACAGTGATGTCGAGCAGGCACCCGAACTAATCCCAGAATGGATTAAGACCTTGAAGGTTATTGATCACGGCTCTTTTTCTTCTTCAGTTCTGCAGTGATTCTGGGTTTTCAAATGGTGATTGATTGCCTCATATGGACGGTCCGGTGTTTCTTTGGTCATGTTCTTTTTGGCTAAGGTGGGATTAAAATGTTTTTTATATCGCAACTGAGCAGGAATTATCCAGGTGAAGGCCTTCCAAGGAGAGGCATAGAAGCATTTCAGAGGTATTATGAAAGTATCTGACTAGAAGTTTATCCTTATTTGAACTTCGACTGGGAAGCAAGAGAGAGGTGTACAGTGAAAAAATCAATTTTTCCTTTTTCCCTTACGGTCTGTTCATGGCAAAAACACCCCAAAATAACCCCATTGAGGCAGCAAAATTCTCATAAGAAAGTGGTTTACATCTAGGCAGACTTACTGCTTTTCTTCTGAAACAACTACAGAGGGCTGGATTGATAAATAGGCAGAGGCATAGAGAGAGACAAATTCTGAAAGAATAATAGTGTTATTAGTGTTTTTTACCCTACTTCCTTTTCCCTATAAAAAATCCAACTAATAAAGAATCATCATCTCCCCTGCCTTTATCAGTACCAGCTTAAACCTTTAAAAGCCCCTTAAACACTGCAGACAGATGCGCAAAGACTCCTCCAATCTCCGAACAATTGCTCCTTCCATCCAGCATTCATCAATACCAACTGGACTCCTCATTTCTAGTGTACTTGTTGCAACAATACAAATGAAAAGTCACAAAAACCAAAAACTACCAACTTCGTTCAGCTCCAATGGAAGCAGAAAAGATGAAGAAAGAAATTAAAAGCAAACTCAAGCCACATTTTTCAGGAGAAGAAAGGTCATTATATTGTGAAAAGTACAATTCTGATAGAACCTTTACTGCTTTAGATAAACTCTTACACTTGCTATTAAGATATCAACATTTCGTATGGTTTGTAGTCCTATGTCCATGCAAGTTGACCGTGTATTAATCACTTGACTAATCCTAATGAACACTACAATATCCACCACATTACCTTCGTACTATTATTAAAAAAAGTATAACTTTTTTATAATGGAGTGTCATCAATTAGTATCAAAATATTCATGTCTTTCAAAATACCACACCCCAAAAATTACCATTGAAGTCAGGTAATCCAAAGCCTTATAACCATCACACAAAACCTGTACTTTCAATGTGGTATAAGTCTCATGCCTGCAACTGGAATCCTAACATTTCAATAGCCTTGGGGTGATAAATTTTCCTATTAGCAAGAAAAGTACAATAAGCCAGTAGGTGAATCAATGTCCACGGATATATGGTGCACAACTGACTTCCATAACTAAATCTGTAGCAAGATCAATTCAAGTGAATTGTCTTCAGCAGTTTTCATAGTCACAGCTAATGGCTTCTTTTAAAAGAGGTGCAGGACTAGCAAGTTTCGATGTCCCACCATCCTCTAGCACGGAGCCATGGAGGATGCTACAAAAACAGGAGACTGCCCTTCTTTTCCAATTTATGCTCAGACACTGCAGAGACATTCTCACATTAAGCGATAATACATAATGAGTGTGGATTTTTGCAGTACCGAATGGAATATTCACATGTATAGAGAACAGAGGTTACCTTCAATGCCCTTCTCAATGTACTCCAGGTAATGTGCAGGGGCTGATTCTCCTATGTCTCCTTTCCTTCAAACCTGCTTCTTCAGCTTGGACTTTAGTTCGTTGGTCTTCTGCTTCTGTCTCCTCCAGAGCCAGCAGTTGGATGTCCTGTTCGGTGGGTTCTTCTTTTGTGCAGCACGACAACAATACAGTGCCTGCATTCTGAGTACATATCCCGTCCCGGCACAGATAGTACACATTACTAATTAAGTTGTTATGCTGGGATAGTAAATAATGAAAACAATGTAAAAGAAAGTATCACATGCCTGCATCATTTCCAGGACGAAAAGGGACATTATTCCCACTCCAAGGGATCTCGTCCTGCATCGTCCACCCTTATTTTGAGACCTTTTGAGCCTTGGCAACCAAAGCTTTGATCCTTTAAGCTCTTCATACTCTCTGCGCTTTCAGTAAGCAACAAGGTTAGGGCATGTTGTACTGAAATAGACAAAAATAACAACAGGTTACTAAATTTTTTGCTTGGCTGAATTGTGCATTAAGTGGTTTTTTTTTTTTACGATTTTATCCTTCACACGTAGTTATGTACAATTTCACCATTTTTAAGATAAAAAATTCATAAATATCTGTCTTGAACTTTTTATTTACGACAGAATTCATAATATTTATATTTTTAAAATTATTGTTCAAAATCTCAAAAAAGGAAAAGTTACAGTTCACAAAAACTTCTAATAAACTAAGGATAGTTCAGGAAGCTTTATGGGACACAGGAAGCTTTTTGAGACATTTGAAAAAACTACGAAGATGCTCAAAAGAGCTTATGAGAACGGAGATAGAGGGAGGTATATGTTTTTGGGGTGGCTTTTCTCTTTCATTTGTATGTATTTTGAGTGAGAGGCAAGGGCCCTTTATTTATAGACCGAAGGGTGAGGTAATGGAAGGATAAAATCATAGGATAAGCTCATTCTAGCGGGAAAGGATAGTAATTGATTTTTAGGGACAATGCATACTGGATCGGGTGTTTATCGACTTGAAAGCTTTAGAATATATTAGAGTAATTTATAATTTTTAACTCTATCTTTGACAAGATCTCATAAATAACCTTTTTAAGTTGTAGTTCAAAAAATCTCGTATTTTATTATCATGTACATATATCTTGATACAATAAATTTTACCCAAGAATACATTGGGAGCTATTACACTTTCACATTTACATGCATAGATGAATTTATTAAGAATACTCTCCGGAATAGATACTTCATTCTCTATAGAGTATAAAACTCAATTAAAAGCTAACATTTAATTCAATATTTTTTTTCTTTATTTTAGGATTTCATACTTTTAATAGAATAGAAGTTATAATAGCATGATTCATCTTATATCACTTTATGATTTTTTTGTTATCCTTTGAACTTATTTTTTGAGATCTTCGATCTATAAATTGGGTTACCATAATGAAGAACTCATTACTGTATAGGTATTAATCTCATTCCTTTCAAGATTTTAAGAATATTCTCTCTAACTAGTCTTTTTGTCGAATGACTAACCAAAGTATCTTCAGATCATATATAATCCACTATAATAGCATTTATAGAAAGAAACTCTCTAACAATATTGTGATTATGGTATATTTGTTATCTCTTACCATTAATAGTAATGGTTTTTGAATTTTTAATAGTTACATTCACGAAATCTCAACCTCAATTGTTAGTGATTGGGACAATATATTTCTCAGCTTTTTTTAGCAAACACTAAAACAAATACAAGGGACCAAGCTTTGTATGAGTTCGAGTTACCACCCATAGTTTAACAATCAAACTAAAGTGGTAAATCATACTTTAACACAATACTTACAATATTACTTTGTAGATGAATAACCACGAAAGTGGCTTGAATGGATTCCTTGGACTAAATGTAGCTATAACACATATGTTCATACTTCCACTAAAGTGGCATTGTTTGAAGCCTCTTTATGGCATTTCACCATTAACTTGCTTATGTGCAGGAAACTTCTTGCGTCTAAGTGGTGGATAAGTGCTTTCATCATCGAAAAGCTATATATATCCTATGGGAACACCCACGCAGTGTACCGCTAGATTGAGATTTTATGAAGTATCAAGTGGATCAACACTAACGCGAGATCCCGTTTAAGGTAGGAGACTTTGTGTATTTGAACTTTAACCTCATCGATAAACTTCGGTGACTTTTTGAAGCACCAATAAGCTCACTCCACGTTTCTTTGGTCCATACCAAATACTTGGAGAAACGAATGGCATTTTAGCAAGTCATTTCCGGATGTCATTCTCGTGGATAAGGATCTTCAGGTGGTTAGGGGGAGGGAGGCTGATATGTGCTACTGCATGTATTGCATGAGTTACATAACAGGCAATCATCATTCACGCACCAACAATACACCACATGGGATGCATGGGACAACCCAAGCAGTACTTGCAATGACGTACGTGCACCATGCATAACGTGAATAATTAGTAGAAGTTAATAATAATTACCACTGAAGGATTAGGAAGTTATTAATTAGTTAGAGGTCATACCCCTTTTTTGACCTACACCATCAGGTGGGACTTATTTACCTTCATTTAATATTATTTGGATATATATCCTGCATGGATGGAACGAAGGTAATGAAATTTTTTATCCAATAAATTTTTCTCCTTTTTCTTCAAAATGTCTTATCCTATGCATATTCATACAATCTTACGATCAATAATTTTTTTTTTTAAAAAAAAGACAATCATCGACTTGAAATTTTGTGAGTTTTTTCATAAAAAAAATTTACAAAATGATTAGCTCAAACCTATCTTACAGTTCCGTGGTTGATACATGATTTCATTTGAAGTAAATAATAAACATAAAATACTACATAAATAACAAAAACATTTACAAATAAATGAGAGTAAAAAAAACACTAATAGAAATAGAGAAAGAAAGTGATTTTTCTTACTTGAACACTACAAAAAAATTGCCATTTACTATCGTCACTTTTTAGTGACAGTTAAGATTCATTAGTATATGTACATAAATAGTGACAGATTTTTTAGTCCGTCAGTACATATATGATCATTACTGATGAACAAAAAATTTGTCAGTATATACCATATATATAGTAATAGTTTCTATTGTCCATCACTAAAAGTTATAATTGCCAATATATACTGACGAATTTTTATTCTTCGTAAGTAAAAGTCTTACTTTTAGTGACAGATTTATTTTTCATCAGTAAATATCTAGTCTGTAGTGTCAGATATGTATGTGTGTCACTAAATATCTTACATATAGCGACGGTTCTATACTAACTGTCAATAAATATATGCTTATATTGATGGATTATTCTATCCATCAGTAAATCTTTTATATTTACTGACAATCATTTTTGTTTGTCAGTAAATACCTGAAAATATTTAACTTATAGTGATAGATATCTTTGTGCGTCAGTAAATCTATACTTATAGTGATGATTATTTACAAGTGTCACTAAATATCTAATATATTCATAACACACATTGATGGATTTTTTATCTTTATGTTCATCACAAAATAATTAGTTATTTACATTGGCAAGTATCAAAAAATACATTTAAAAGATTTTAAGTGAAATTTATTATGTAAGATTTTAATTTGAATAAATATTTTTTTAAAAAATGAAAAGTATGATTTAATTGAGTCAAATCAAAATATGATATATATATATATGTACAATTAATTCAATCGATAATTTAAAATATAAATTAAAAACAATTAAAATAATTTTAATAAATTAAAATTATTAGCAAATATTTTTAGACAATTAAAATCTTTGATAAAGAAAAAATAACCCATTTCACTATATTGTACCATATGATATTTATCACATTCATTGAACAAGATAATGTGTATTTTTCAAAATGACATTACAAGACACATGACGACAATAACATGCATATCATGCACATATACTTTTCAATTAATTATTGAAAAGATTTTAATTAATTGAAAGATTTTTAAAATTTTTATGATATTTATATTAAGATTAATTTTTTAAAAAAATCTAAATTATCTTTTAATAATATAAAGTCCCAATTATATGGATAAGTTAAAATTTTATTTTTATTTTACATAAATATCACATTTTTTAAAAAATAATTCATAAAAAAATTAATATAAAATTAATTTTATTTAATTTTAAATATAAATATAAAATAAATTAAAAATTAATTTAACTAATAAATTTATTTATTCAAAATAAAAATAATTTTTATTTATTTTATCTGAACTCATCGGGATGATGGTATCTATTTTTCTTTCTTTCATTTGCTCTTTCTTCACTTCTTGCTCTAAATCCTTAAAATATAAATCTCTTCCTCTCATAATTGCTATCCATTTTGTGTTAAAATTTTCTCATTTCTCTTCTCTTGGTTTCAATCTTACATTTTGTTCATTTACAAATTTTTGCAACCGAGTGATTTAGATCTCAAGAAACCACCGAGAGCTTTCACAGGTAAAGGTAGGCCTTTGCTCTTCTGCGTAATTTCTTCACGAAATTCTTCTGATTCATCTGAGGCTGAAGGTTTTAGCTTTGAATTAATGGATGCTGCTCTGAAAATGCCCATAAATTGCAGTTTGGAGCTTACCGTTTCTACACATCTAGGTGTTGCTTCTTTGCAAGAACAGTAAAAGCCTTTTACTTACAAGTAACCAAAGTAGTTTCATATTCTGAAAGATTATGAATTTTCACTGTTTGTTTCTATGTCCCCGAACAAATCTAGTGGGTTCTTTATTATTAAGTTTAGTTTTTTATATTTTTTTCTTAGAGATGTGGTAATTCCAGGGATGATGAGTATGCTGCCCTGGATTAGGATAATCTTGGGTTTGGCCTAACTCCGTTGGACAATCACTAGGAAAAAAATCATTATTAAATGGAATTTATTGTTGGAATAATATTATGGTATGTGTTAACGTGTTGTTAGGGCCCTCGATTGGCATAATCGGAAGCAATATTAGTGCAACTTATACATATATCTCGATCTCTTTAGGACACATGCACATGCGCAGAAGCAACATGATCAAGATTATCACCTAATGAAATTTTCATAAGAAGCTTTATGCATTCTTAGTAAAGGGAGCCTAATCTGAAAATATCTTTCTAATTTCTCTTAATTCTTTATAACCTAGTGATTTATAAGTTTAAATCATTAACTTGTTTGTTTTGGATATTTTATTGATCAGATGTGCCTTCTAAGGGTTATCAGTTAAGATACAGGAGAGAAAAATCAAAAACTTTGCGTGTTCAGTACATAAATGCAAAAGATGTGAGGTTCGACTATTATCTGCCTATGCTAGTAATTTGTCACATGGGTGTATCAGCTCTGCAGTTAGATTCACATGAAGAATACATCATGACGTTTATCCTCTGTAGGGTGACAATTGGTACTTGGAATGTTGTGGGAGACCTCCAAATGAGGATCTAGAGATTGATGATTGGCTTTGTACACAGGAGCTGACAGATATTTACATTATTGAGTGAGAATTTTTCAATTTCACTAATCTTACATTATTCTAAGTTTATTAACAGTCAATCAAAAAATTTAAAAGCTTTTAAATGTTTATGCTTCCTCATTCCCCTCTCCAGCATCAAGAACTGTGTGCTGTGCATATCTAGGTAGATGGTTCTCTATTTATCTGATATTTTCCCAACGAATTGACATCTTCTATGATCTTGTTTTGTTGCCTCCGAAGTTCTAATTTACTTTTTTCATTGTCATCAGATATATCATGTCTCATCAATAGGTCTGTTTTGTTTCTGTTTCTATATGTGCATGATCCCATTCATTGGTTTTATATTCATGGGGGACATCATTTTGCACTCTGCATAATTTCCCTTCACTAAATTTGATTTTGTTCAGTATCATTCATCTGCCTAAGGCTAAGATGCTGGTGCCTTTTTTGCCATAAAGTTGCAACTTATTTACTCTTTACAGGAGGCAACTCTAACAGTATCCAAGTGGGTAGACTTGTTAATCATAACACTTCACCAGTTTTTTTATGCTTGAAGTCGGGACCTTTTTCACTTTTCTGAAAAAAAAAAGTAAAGGATAAATGAAACAAAAAAATAAATAGAAACAAAAGAAGAAAAACAAAATCATACAATAGTACAGCTTTACCTTATTCAGTCTGTTGTCCCACCAATTATCCAGGTTTTTAACTAAGTCATTCCACAATTCATCTCCTAAAAGATAAAACAAATAACCAGATAATTCATTTATATGGGTATTCATTACTTTATTTTTTATTATAGACTTTGAAGGCTAATGGAGTACAACCTTCATGTGGTCAAATATATATTGAAAGTCGGACATGAAAAGACAAAGCCATTGTGAACGAGAAGACGGCTCATATAATTCTATGTAATTTATTTATTTTCTCTTTTTATATTTGTTAATAGATTCAATCTTAGTGAACATTAATGATCGAATTGTTATTAAATGGTAGGAGCTCATTACCAATAAAATAAATGAATCTAAAGGGTCATTGAGTGATTGTAGTTCATATGAAGGTGATATTTATTCTTAAGTAAAAGGAGTTAAATAGAAAGGACGTGTTCATTGTATTAGTAAGATTGGTAGTTCATCAAAAGAAGATGAATGTTCCAAAGCATAAGTCATGCAAGAAAATGCTAAATTAAAGAATTATATTCAAGGGTTAGAGGGAGATGTCAGAGAACTTCAAGGAAAGTTTAGAGTTATGATTGACTTACTTAAGCAATATCCAATTATTGATTTGACTACACTTTCAAATGTAGGAAAGGTATCAAATGATGTGGAGGTATGATATCTTTTACATTTTACGTTTAGCAATAATGTAATTAATTACTATATTTTTATATATTTTTTCTTTTTATTTGTCATTAATAGGTTCGAAATGATAGTAGTGTTCCATAACAACACTTTGCAACTATAAGAAGTCTTTCATTAAATTGCGGTATGAATATCTTTAACTAGAATCTACTAAATAAAATGTTGATGAGTGATGTTGCTTTGGCAGCCCATGAATGAGTTATATTTGATGCCTTAATGATTATATCATGTCCATAGAACTTACCATTTTTTGTATGACCAGTGCTATTATTTACTTTTCTTATTACTAAATGTGTACACGTATTGGTTTGCTTTTTTCTGCATTTGGAGATCTAAGTTTCAAGTTTTGCATTAATTATGTTTCATGACTAACTGTTTTTACTAATCTTATATTGGTATTACTTTTGTTCATAACTTAAGTTCTATTTGTTACTAAATTCTTTAGTAAATGTCTTTCTTTGTAGGTTTTTTTTCCCTATTGGATTGACTTAATTTCTTTGATCATCTCTTGTTTGTAAGGTAATTCACATATTACTATTGATCTAATCATCCAGGGAACACTACTTGATGGGAAAAAAGTAGCTATAAAGAGGCTGTTAAGTACCTTAGGGCAAGGTCTACAAGAGTTGAAGATTGAAGTAATGTTGGTTGCTAAACTACTGTACCAAAACCTGGCAAATCTGTTAGGCTTTTGCTAGAAGAAGAAAACAAGCTTCTAGTTTATAAATACTTTCCTAATGACAACTTAGATATGATCTTATTGGATATCGATTTTTTCGCATTTTCAATTCTTGTGTTGTAATTTTATTTAACACTTATATTACTTCAGATCTACATCACTATGTTGAAGCTTTACAACAATGTTTTTTCTTATATTTGGATATCTTTTCTTAGGGTTTGTGAACTACAATTATTACCATTTAAAGTTAATTTTTTTAATTGATTTTTCTTATCATTGGTCATTTAATGTACGTTGATTATAATTTGGGACTTGTATTATTCAGATAGAAGTAAATGGTTTACTTTGAAATGAAAATTATAGTATAAAATCATTATTCTTACAGTATCACATCTACGATTAAAATGAATTCATACGATAAAGTATTCAATAATAAGTTTATGGTGTATGTAATACAATAAGTATAGTTTTAAAATCAAATCAAATGTAAATTTTTTAAAAATTCTACAGTAGACATATACCGATAGATATCTTATCCGTTAGTAAAAAACTAAAAATATATATTGATGGACATGGTGTCTATCAGTAAAAACTTTGTAATATAATAATGAGTGTTGTGTCTGTTAGTAAAAATCTGTTCATATACTGGCACATGAAAGTATGCGTAACTAAAGATCTTGTATATATAGTGATGGTCAAAGAATGTGTCACTAAAATATTTACATTTAGTGACAGACAAAGTATCTGTCAGTATAACATTTACGTATAGTGACGCATGTAAAAATCGTCAGTAAAACACTTGTTACATATACCGACAGATGTAAAAGCGTTAGTAAAAGTCTATAGCGATGGAGTCTATACCGACGATTAAAATGTCTGTCAATTGAAGTTTTTGTCCGTTAGTAAAGGTCATCTGTACCTATACCTACGGATTTTAATTTTATAGTGACGATTTTTAGTCCATCTTTGTAGTGGAAGTTGATGCATTAATAGCTTTCAAATCAATGACATTTTATATAATTTAATTAATCAAGATGAGAATAATTACTACCAAAATAATAAAATAACTTTTAAAAAATTAAAATAATAATTTAAAATATTATTTTATAATTATAATTATTGAATAGGTTATTTATAAACTTTTTTCAAGAATATGATGTTACCTACAATAATGGTAGGCTGTACAATCATCGTTATAATCATATGATCAAAATTTCAAATCTTTATGCTGAATTATCAACTTGACAAATTTGGGTGTTTTTTCTTCTGATAGATTTTTGAAAGTGGTTGAAGAATGCCATTTGCTGAAAAGAAAAAAAAAAAGGTAATACATTGTTGGTTAAGTAAATTCAAATGGGTAATTTCCATTAAATTAACAAACTCCTCCTTTTGTCTTTAGATAACTAAGGCATACCATAGACAGCAGATAATAAACTTTGTCTTGCAAAAAACTATGGGGAATTTTTATAATTAGCACTCCGCACATACAATTTTACAAAAATAACCAATATTATCAATTCATGTTTTTTTAGCATTTTTTGAACAGTTTCGGACCAAGTTACCCTTAATGAAAAGCAACAATTACATTCTTACTCACTAAAAAGAATACCAAAAGTCAAACCAACATTTTCCCCCATTCTCTAATAGTGTTTTCATCTCTTCGCATCTCTTGTAATCTCTCTTATTAGATTTAAGTGATTTTGTGTTTATTTTTACAAATTAATCATCTAAAAACATCGAGGAACTATCAAAAGTATTAAAAATCTACAAAGGTATGTTTTAAAATGATTATTTCGGTATAAAGTTTAGAGTTTTTGCATTTTAGATACCCATGAACCAAATCTTCTTACGACGTCTGATTCTTCATTTTCTTTTGCATGTTTACTTTTATTTTTGTATATGGAAACTTGATTAAATGCTTTTGTCATGTTTTAAATGATTTAAGTTGCTAGTTTATGAATCTCTAATGACTAGGTATATCAGTGTGTATTATTTTCATTTTTCTTTTAATACTTTGAAATTGATTAATTTTTTTGAGAACATTGCGTATATTGGTGTGCATTATGTGCGTGAACTGCGTTTTACTCTTTTATTTGTGGTGCTTGACCTTAAATTTCGCAAATATTGCTAACTTGGGTTTAAGTCATATGAATCTTAACGTATTATTAAAAATCGTAATAAGTTTTAGGAAATTGTTTCTTCTTTCATAAATTCGTATCAACATCTTAAGTTTTTGTATCAATTTTTTTAATTTTGTATCAACATTTTATAAATCCTTAATATATTCATCCATTATTTATTTTTTTTCCTGTACAAATGGATATTACTAAGAAATATTTGATTCCTAAAGAGAGTTGGAAGCTTTCAGCCAGAGTATTGAAGCACTGTGATACTGATGTTGTATCAAATATAAAATGTGTTTTTAATGACTCTCAAAGGTAGAAGTTCAATACCACCTGCCTTGGTCACTTCTTGGACGTGAATGAGGATTTCATATTTTCTAGCTTAGTCGTCCACAATTTACTACTTCGACAGATTAAGCAACCTAATGATGAAGAAATGTTGTTTTAACTTGAGAAGTACGAAGTATGTTTTGGTAAAAAAGAATTTTGTTTAATCACCGAGTTGAGATTTGGAGAGCTACCAAACATAAATTTGATTGCACCAAATCAGTTTAGCATCCGTGCTAAGTATTTTGATGGGAAGAACAAGGTTACCACTAGTTCTGTTAAGTTAAAACTACTTGAAGGAGAATTTGATGAAGATTCCGATGATATAGTAAAGCTTGCGTTAGTTTACTTACTCAATGCCTTCATCAAAGGCAGTGATGAGCGACAACATATCCCCAGGTGGCATTTTCACCTTGTTGATAACTTAGAAGCATTCAATAGCTTTCCATGGGGTACCTTAGTGTACTGTAACTCATTGAGGTATTTCAAAAACGCTCTAACCACTCGAAATACTCAACATGGGGAATTATCATACAACATATTTGATTTTGTATGGGCACTACAAGTATTAAACTTGTTGGTATATATTTTTATTTATTTTTATGTTTTTATTTACTTTTTCAAAGACTTTGCAATACCTAACTTATCTTTTTATTCTAAAATTTTTGCATTTGAGGTGATACTTAGCACAAAGCAGCATGCCACACGAATTGTAAGATCATCATTGCCTAGAATTTGTTGGTAAAAATTTGATCATAAGCCACATAGTAGCCACTATAAGAGGATTTTTACAAACAAGGTACGTTTAAATTCATATCGTTATTGATTGAATTCATATGCAATATATTATTTTATTGCATCATTCACACTATCATAACAACACTTAGAAATCGTTATAACAATAGTGAAGTCTTTGTTTTTTTTTTTTTACATAAATGTGTCAAGATTCACCATTTTGATGCCAATATTCACCATTTCGTGCCAAGATTTACCATGTTCGTGCCAAATTTTACTATTTATGTGACATGTTTTAAAATCTAAATTCATTTCAATTTAGACTTTCGTGACACCATTTGCACATTTTTGGTTATATTTTTCATAATTGTAAAATTATTAATATGTAAGTAATTTTATTTATAACAATTGTTATTTGAATTAACATTTGATTATGATTTTAGATGGTAGTGAAGGTCAAACTTGAGCCGAATCCCACTGAATGTGAAGCCTCATATTACTTGGAAATTGATGAAAGCGTGTTGCCTCTGCATCTTAGTGCAACAAAACAGCATCGGCTCAATAAGCATAGTAATGCTTCGACCAGTGAAGATGATGAGAATTTCGTGGCTAAAAGAAGAAAAAATCCTGCAAAATTGCCTGCCTTATCAAAGGTGGATAATGTATACAAAATCTTATAATATTTAATTAATATTAGTTATATGTTAATATATATATATGTATATTATGTTTTCATTATTTAATATTTAATTAATTTGTTTGATTGATGATTAAATGTAGCGACGATCTATACACAATGCTACTTCACGACTAAGAGATGAGGATGAGGTTGAGGTTAAAGATATAGAGGGAGATGGAAAGGAGCATGTTGAAGGAGAACAAGAGGAGATGATACATACAGATTTCAAGGAGGAGGTTGGGGCAGAGAATACGGGAATGAGAACTGCAGCTATGGGTGAAGAATCCCAAGCTGAGAGATCACAGACTAAGAGTGTAGAGAAAGATACTGAGATTTACCGTCGTCTCGATAATTTAGAGGCGAAGGTAAATCTCATGAATGCAAGAATATTGAGTAATCACACCGAGCTTATGGTTGCCGTATACTTTATCAAACACGCACTTTGATAAGTCATCTCCTTTGATCGATCGAGATCCTACACGCACTGAGACTGGCACACGCCAAAATGAGATAATTTTATCCTTGTTTGGGTACAAGATCATAAGTTTCATTACAAGATAATTCATTGCAAAATTAACTTTTCGTCTCCTGTGGGGTGGTAATGATGCAACTTCTAGTGCACACCCTTCAGCTGCTCATGGCCAATATTCTCAAGAACTTATTAATGTAAGTGAGGTTAGGAGTGAGGACGTAGGGGATGGAGATGAAGCCACTGAGGCTGAAAGAGAGGCTATGACGGGTTTAGCGGACTTAGCTACCATTCCACCAAGGAAAGATAATGTAGAACTAGTTTGTAGGACGCATAAGCGGTCTAGACAACTGTGTAGTCCATACATCGATCCCACTGAACATAAACGTACTAGGTCCGAGCAAATGATTTATTCAAAGTTGCAGCTGGATGAAGACATATGTAATGAGTATGAAGCGTTTATGAAAGGATCATCAATGTCACAGTGAGTTAACTTATGTATAATTTTTTTAATAGATATCATATATTTTCTTTAGAAATATCATATAAATAACAAGCTGACTTCTGTAATGCAACCGCAATGTACATATTAGTTATTCTGTTAGTATCAAGTGGTTTCGCACATTTGAGGTCAATAATCAATGGATCGATGATTCGGTATGTCACCATCATACTAAATCATGTCTAATTTATATGATTTGTACCTAAGTGTAATATTTTGTATCAAATATTGGGATTGATGCTTATGTTATATGCTTCCATATCACGTATTATGATTCGTGTCTAGGTTATATGCTATCATATTACATATTATGATTCGTGTCCAGTTATATGATTTAGTATCAAGTATTATGATTCATATTTCATTTTATATAATTTTTTGTGTAGTTATTCATCTCTATATTTATATTTTCGTGTCAATTATTATGATTCGTGCTTAGATTGCATCATTTCGGGTCCAAAATTTCATGTCAAGTATTATAATTCGTGTCTAGATTGCATTATTTTATGTCAAGTATTATGATTCGTGCCTAGATTACATTATTTCATATCAAGATTTCGTGTTAAGTATTATGATTCATGCCTATATTGCATCATTTCGTGTCAAGATTTCGTGATTCATGCCTAGATTGCATTATTTCGTGTCAAGATTTCGTGATTCATGCCTAAATTTTTCAAATGTATATAAGCAGGATATATGCATTTGTGACCCTTTACTTTACGTAAGTTTTGATAATTTTCATTGGTCTTTTCTGATTACATTGCTTTTTGTTTATTGTTTGACAATCTCTTTCATTTTTTTTTCTAAATGGTTTTGTAGACATATTTTTTTCATATATATAATAAGTACCAAGTAGACTTAGATGCTAATGGTCCTTCAACAAACTCACAATGGGATATTTACCAATGGGACGATGGTCTTCTAGAGCGTGTGCACGAAACATTTTGTGATGGCTGCCCACCATGGCACACTGTCAATAAGGTAAAAAAAAAATTATCTTTATCACTTTAAGTAATTAATTTTAGCAATATTTCATTTCACTGAAATATGAGAAATTGCAGCTATTAGTGCCATACCATATTAGTGGAGCGCGTTGGCTTGTTGTCGTCATCAATCTGCAAAAATTTAGTTTGCTCATTTATGACTCGTATCGACAACATGTGCCACTAGAAGTGCGAATTCAATAGCAAAATTGTTTCAGATTCATACTTCCTAGTTTTTGTCAAGCTGGGGTTACTTCATCGCCAAATCTGATGTTGCAATTCCTACAGTTTCATTGTCATGCACGTTACATCCAAAATCTCAAGTCCTTCAGCAAAAAACATCGTAAGTTTTAGTAATATCGATATATTTACATTTCTAATATTATTAGTTTTTTAACACATGCTAATTGACATACTTTCTTTTTTTTTATTATTTAGTGGTAATTGCGGCTCTCATATGCTATATGCCATAGAGTATTTATTAGCTGGAAAGCCACTAAAGTACCCTGATACCCAAATGCCAAAAATTGGAAAGCACATGACTGTTTATGTATTTGCTAACTCAACTAATGAGAACGGTGACTGACCATGACAACTCACATTATTTTTCACATAATTATTTTGTATTATATTTTTGTATGTATATTTTATATATAGAAAGCAATATTGAATGACAACAATTATCATATGATTTATATGAAAGATGTTATGAAATTAGGCCAATTTTATATTTAAAATAACAAAGAATGAGATAGGAGTAATTATGATAAGATTTTAACTAAAACATATTACAAAACTTAGACAACATGATGATAAAAAAAATAATAAACAAGATGTCACGAAATTAGACAATATAATACGATTTCTACCAAAATGATGGTACGAACTACTAACAATCATTATACGATTTTATCAAAAAGATGTCATGATATATGAGACTTCTCACATTAATGGATAAGTTATTATCGTATGATTCTGGTATATTCCTACGTACATTACTGGTGATAATCTCAAATACATGATAAGTCGACGATATCAAAAGATAACAAATCAACAATTTGTTAACAATAATAAAAATATTATATATCCAACCACCCCACAATTGTAATATTTACGTTGAAACTATTCAGACACATTCGCTGATTGAGATTGATTTCCTTGATCATGATATTATGGGTTTGAACATGTCAACCGATTGTGTCCATATTAGCTGCACTTAGAATATTTCTTTTGTCGTGTTCTTTCCTTACTAGAGGGTATTCTTTACTTTTTTGGATGACTTGCATGATTACCATTATTTGACAGTAATATAGCAACATTTTTGACGTATTCAGGCACATTCCAATCAGACTTGTCACCCACTGGATAGATTGACTCAATGTATGCTGCTACTAAGTACTCTTGCTTGTAATAGTTAGAGCAAAGTGTTATAAAATCAATGCTACACTCCTTGTAAAAAATGAAAAATAACGAAGTTATTAAAACAATAATGAAAAATAAAAAAATATTATCAACAAACAATAAATATCACTTGGATGCAGCTAATGCATGTGCACATGGCAACAGATCAGTCTGAAACTCTCTACAAGTGCAAGTACATTCCATGAGATTAACAACCACTTCTTTACCCTTGTGCTTGACTACAAATACATTCCAATCAATGTTAGAAGCTGTCATCTGTAATGAAATTTTTTGTCTTTCATTCAACAAAGAGTTGACCCATTCAGTTAATTGTGTTTTCCAAATTTTAGCTTTCTCGTAACTATCATAAAACCAACGTTGCATCATATCTCTAATAAATTTCAATAAAGCCATGATGGGTAACTCGTGGGTAAATCGAAGACATGAATTCAAGCTTTCAGCAATATTAGTGGTCTTGAGTTGGTATCGTCTTCGAGGGCAATACACACGTGACCATTTTCTCGGATCTTCCTTCATGATATATTCAAATGCTTGAGGGTGATTAGCTTGTAATTCAGTCATAAATTGACTAAATTCAGAATCTCAATATGTCCTTGCTGCACTATGGAATATCTTGGACACTTCTTTTCTCTTGAATTTATTCTTTATATTTTAGGCCATATGCCAAGAACATAACCTATGACAATAATCGGGGAAGACCTTTACAATGACCTTTGCAGTACTAGCATGACGATCCGATATAATAACCAAGTCATTAACATGATCAATAGTTTCATTTTGTTGCTCCAAAAACTATTCCCAACACTCATAGTTTTCTGAGTCACCATAACCAAATGCTAGTGAGTATACCTATTCATTTCCATCCTTGCACACGGCTACAAACATGACACTATGGAATCTTCCTTTCAAGTGAGTGTCATCGATAGCAATAACTGGTCTAATCACTGAATGGAACCCCCTTAATGATTGTCCAAAAGCTATAAAGAAATACTTAGATCAATTAGTCTCATCTTCTATGCATATGTGAGCCTTAGTTCCTGAATTAGCTATTTACAACATATGACAATATGATGGTAATTGTTGGTATGACTCAACTGGGTCACCATAAGTAAGAGACAATGCGTATTTTTTCACCTTCCAAGCTTTGCTATATAAAATTTTTGTGCCACATAATTCTTTCATGTCACTTATGATATCTTTCGACTTAATAATTCTAGCATTAGTGGATAACCGTTTGGCAATAATTTTTTCAATAATGGTAGAAGTTGCTTGTCGATGTCGTCGATGCAACTCCTTAATTGTGTAGTGTAGGTCAAATCACAACGCTTAATTTGATAGAATTGTCCTTGTGCAATTTTTACAGCATAGATTCATGCATAATTTTCTTTTATATAAGCAATCTCAAATTTTGATTTATTAGATCTAATGACTTTAAATTCAAAGCTCTCAGTCAATGCATATATACCCAAAAATCACTTCAGCTCTTTCTTATTTGAGAAAAATTGACCTCTAGTGAGGGTGTTAGTCGGAGTCACTGATTCCATGGTAGAAACCGGAACAATGCAGTGTAATTTAGTACCCAACACACTATACCTCTTATTAACACCATCACTTATATTATTATGTGCTTCAGGGCATGCAGATGGCACATAAAGTGGGATTAAACGTGGTACAGAAGGCAAGTTCTCATCATTAAGCTCAACTTCCATAATGGGTTCACTTTGCTCTTCTTCGATAGGTTGAGTGGGTTCAATATCTAGGACTGGATACTCACACACAACGTCATAGTCTGTCGACTCATCTAAGTTGATTTCATCAGTATTCTGAGTGTTTTGGGGAGTCTAATTATGAAATAATGGTTCCATGTTCAAATATTTACCTTGAATAATTAGATGGGTCTGTACATTGGGGATTGCATCTGTAACCTCATTGCTCTTAATACAAGATTTTAACTGATTGATTGGTTTTGAATTTTCACCTTCATATATACCATGTGTATTCTCAACATTATGTCGCTCCACCAAATCCATAATTACACGGGGTATTACGTTATCATCATACAACATGAGCTCAACATCATCATCATTCACTAACTCAATTTTCACGGCAGTTTCCTTGGACCTCACTATGATGTGCAGTATAACATCATAATTAGAGAAATCCATATCAATGCAAGATTTAACTAAACCCAATAACTGTGCATGTGTCAAATCTTTTTGAACAGCATAACCTCGAGTTTTGATAGTCCTACCAGTATACTCAAAACTTTCTCTTGACTCGGACCACTCACCATTCCAAGTTACAATAACACGCATTATGCAATGACCATGAAAATTTCAAAAAAGAAGCAACATGTTTAAAGAAGAACAAAACTGAAGTTCAGTAAATAAATAACGATTTAGATAAATAAGCAACGATATTATCTTATGTATCGATTTCATTAAAGAATATCAATTATGAATGAAGTCACGATGGTTCACAAGATGGCACGAATTTGGTGACTAAGTCACGATTTAATCAAACATAGCACGATTCTTTGTCTATGTCATGAAATAAGCAACAATATTATCTCATTTATCGATTTCATTAAAGAATATCAATTTTGAATGAAGTCACGATGGTTCACAAGATGGCACGAATTTGGTAACTAAGTCATGATTTAATCAAACATAGCACGATTCTTTGTCTATGTCATGAAATAAGTAACAATATTATCTCATGTATCGATTTCATTAAAGAATATCAATTTTGAATGAAGTCACGATGGTTCACAAGATGACACGAATTTGGTGACTAAGTCACGATTCAATCAAACATAGCACGATCCTCTGTACATGTTACGATATGCATGATACATCATGATTATTCTTTTCAAACACATAAAATCTTGGCAGTGTTAAGATACATTATCTTTTAAATACATACTTGTTAGTCTATTGACCCACCCGAACACTTTTTGCTTTTGAAGAACAATATGTTACTAAACACATGAGTATGGTTGTGTAAATCTTAGATACAATGTGAAGAAAACTTTCAAACACATAAAATCTTGGCAGTGTTAAGATATATTATCTTTCAAATACATACTTGTTAGTCTATTGACCTACCCAAACACTTTTTGCTTTTGAAGAAAAAATATGTTACTAAAAACATGAGCTTGATTGTGTAAATCTTAGATACAATGTGAAGAGAACTTTCAAACACATAAAATCTTGACAGTGTTAAAATACATTATCTTTCAAATACATATTTGTTAGTCTATTGACCCACCCGAACACTTTTTGCTTTTGAAGAACAATGTGTTACCAAAAACATGAGCTTGGTTGTGTAAATCTTAGATATAATGTGAAGAGAACTTTCAAACACATAAAATCTTGACAGTATTAAGATACATTACCTTTCAAATACATATTTGTTGGTCTATTGACCCACCCGAACATTTTTTGCTTTTGAAGAACAATATGTTACCAAAAACATAAGTTTGGTTGTGTAAATCTTAGATAAAATATGAAGAAAACTTTAAAACACATAAAATCTTGATAGTGTTAAGATACATTACCTTTCAAATACATATTTATTAGTCTATTGACTCACCCGAACACTTTTCGTTTTTGAAGAACAATGTGTTACCAAAAACGTGAGCTTGGTTGTGTAAATTTTAGATAAAACGTGAAGAAAACTTTCAAACACATAAAATTTTCGCAGTATTAAGATACATTATCTTTTAAATACATACCTCTTAGTCTATTGACCCACCCGAATACTTTTTGCTTTTGGAGAATAATGTGTTACTAAAAACACGAGCTTGGTTGTGTAAATTTTAGTTATAACGTGAAGAGAACTAGCCAAAATCAATTGATTTTGCTTTTGATTCCTTTTCTAGCTTCTGTGTAGGTAGATCTTAGATACAAACATGAAAAAAAATTTGGAGAAAAAGACTGAAGATAAAGAGAGAGAAAGCTCGATAAGAGAGAAAGTTCAATGAGAGAGAATACTAATATTGTGTGCTGTTTTTTTAAATTTATTTACTTTTTAAAAGTGTTATTGTCTTTAGGATGGATATTTTAGTCTTCACGATACATTTGAGTGCTAAAAACATAAAAATTAAAAAAAAAATAATTTATTTTATAAAATAAAGAACATGTGCCATTTTTGTCAATTTCCTCAAAAACTATTAATTTCGCCAAAGATTTGCTTCCTACTTATTTCAAGCCCAACTTTTCTAGTTTCAGTCATCAACTTAACACTTACATGCGCAATTTCTTCCTTTTTCTCCTTTTTACTTTTGTTTCTTAGTTTTATTTTTTTTTATTTTGATTCAATTTTGAATATTTTATTCTTCGAACACATAGATAATCTTTTTTTAGAAGGTTAAATAACATGGTTTTTTGTTTCAATTTGATTGATAATCGTCAATCCATGTATTGATCATAATGAAAAAATAGATAAGTAGTTGAAAATAAAGAGAAGCTCCCAATTGATGAAATTTTTTTGACAATAACTTAGATCAAGATTAAAATTGGTTCAAATTAAAATTTAAAATATAAAATTGATTCAATTAAAACATAAAAATTAAAATTTTTAAAAAAATTAATTTAAATAAATAAAAATTTTAAAATATAAAAATATAAAAATTTTATGGGCCAATCCTCACTTTCATGAGTTCAGGACTCAGGCTCTCCATGGTCCGTTTTTGCCCATGTCTATGGGCCAATTGGAAGTTTGGGCCGATGTGGGATGAGGAGAAAGGAAACAGTACGGGTTACGGAGATTTAACTAAAACGGGAGATCCATATAAACTGCCAACAAAAAATCAAAATTATATTTAAGAGTAATAAACTGAACAGGTTTCCGCAAATTTGCTGAGTTTCGGGATTTCTTTCTCTTCTTTTTGTAGCTTTTTGTCTTTCTTTTTTCTTTTTTTTTTGGCCCCTCTCGTTGAAGGAGGGGGAGAGAGAGAGAGGGAGAACCTTGTTGGCGATTGGAGAAAGGGGATAGTCGTCCTCCCGTATCGTAGTTGTCACCGCCGCCTCAGCATATGCTCACCTGGTAGAGATGCCCTCCCTAATTCTGATCCTAACCCTAACCATAATCTTAAATCTAACCCTGACAGGCTGACTGATTCTTCATATCATTGTAATTGTCTGCTGCCTTACGATTATTAGTTGAGGAGATCGCTCCTTTCTTCCGAGGCTGAATTGTTGTTTCTGATATAAGGGTTGCCGATCATCCGTTTCTCCCAAATTAGCTGGGCATTTAGTGTTGCTTCTCTTGGCATAATAAATACATATATACGAGTGATTGTCATTTATCTGAGTAATTTCGTATAGCTAAAAGCTATCATTGGTTTCCTAATGTTAATCTTCATGATCGTCATTTTGTGTCCTTTTCCCCTACATTACATGATTGTGTTTTTGAAATTAAATAAATAAGATTACATGATTGTAGATAATTTTCGAGTAGTTAGCAAAGCAGATAGCTTCTCTCCTCTACATGTCCCTGTAACTGTGGGTTTTGATGATTGCTTATCTCAAAGTGCAATTGCTGGATCTTCCAACTTGCATGGATGCTCCATGCTTGCATTGTCTCATTTTGTATTCCCAATAATTTATGAGTCTGATTGTTGTAATTGCTTTCTTCATTTTGTATCTGTTTCATCCAGGTAATCTATTGAGAAATTATTGAGGCCATGGTTTCTTCAGCTCCTATGCATGAATACTTTCACACTTTACCCTCTCGGAAGAGGCTAAAAGTTTCCAATTTTGAGAAACAAGATCTTGATTCAGATATCTGTATAGGAATTTCTGGTGATGTTGCCTCGTCAGTGCAGCTCAATGAACAAGCATGCTTACATTGCTGGTACTAGTTTGGCTATGGCTTGTTATTCCTTTATAAGATTCTGTGGGTTATAATCTCCAAAATGCCTATGATTTTGCAGGTGCTTTAATTCTGGTAATGTCTCCTCATGTTGCAATATTGATGAAAATTTTGGGCCAGATTCTGCCATGGAGATGAGCTGCCAGTCAAATGGAAATAGTGGTGATATTGCACAATCTTGTAATAGTGGTGGATCATCATATCAGGACACAGGTTACTTGGGATATGCGCCGCCTGCAATTGTGAGTGGATGGATGTACCTTAATGAACATGGTCAGATGTGTGGTCCTTACCTTCAACAACAGTTATATGAGGGTTTATCGACTGGTTTCTTGCCGGATGAGCTTCCTGTGTATCCTGTTGTCAACGGGACCGTGATAAACCCTGTACCTCTGAAGTACTTTAAGCAGTTTCCTGACCATGTTGCAACTGGTTTTGCATATCTAGATGTGAGCACTGCAACGGTAGTCAAGCCTCCAGATCATTTTAGCTCTTGTAGTAGAGATTTGGAAGCCCAAAGGCAACTTGGCATTGTTGGCCATTCTGTGTCGGGTGCATGTTACACAGACTCACAGTCAGCTAACCATCCTCAAGTCAACTACAGTGGTTATAACTCTGATATATTGATACCAAGCCCTGAAGCAGCTAATCGTATTGCATCACTTCCTTTGCTGGTAATCTTGTGTAGTTGAAACATTCTGTTTGGATTCACCTGATATGCTATTGGTTTGCATTCCAACCAATGCTCTTTGACCAGTATTTCATTTTCCTGGTTGATGTAGAGGGGTGATGATACATGTTGGTTCCTTGAGGATGATGAGGGTAGGAAACATGGACCACATTCTCTTTTTGAGCTATATTCATGGCACCAGTATGGATATCTCCAAAATTCAGTTATGGTATGTTGGGTTATCATCAATGCCGTCGTTAATCTTTTATGGAACTTTTTATTGCCACATTGTTTAATAGATTTTATTGCAAAGTTTGTCCTAGCAAAAGTCGGAGAGATGCCATACTTCTGGTACACATGGACATACTTAATACTTTGTCTACTTCTACTGCTAGCTTGACGCAAAGTGTTGATCTTATCTTGCAATGTAGTGCTTTCTTAATTAAAAATGCTTTCCTTATTAGAGGGTCCTAGGGATATGTCCTGGTCCAATAGGCCTAAAATAGTTAAAAGGATTTTTTAGTTAATTAGTTTCCAAATCATTTGCCCATCAACAAGTGAGAATATGTGTCACTTATAGTGGATGATTCTCCCTTGTTACAAGTAGTTGTCTTTTTTCCATTTACTTATTTTCTTGAATGTTTTAAATTCAACCCTAGCATTAATTTTATTGTTGTTTATTGTTATGCTGCTTATCTTATTGCCACTTTGGATCTTGTTTTGCAGATATGTCATGCTGAGAATAAGTTTAGACCTCTCACGTTAGTATCTCTCATAAATGCTTGGAGATCAGATCAAGGGGAAATTGTCTCTGCTTTTGATGCCCAAAGCAATGAGACCGGTTCACGGGTGAGCTTCATAGCTGATATTTCTGAAGGAGTTTCTTTTCAGCTGCATGGTGGGATAGTGAAAGCAGCTCGCAAAGTTGTATTAGATGAGATCATTGGCAACGTAATTTCCGAGTTTTTTAGTACCAAAAAAGGCAAGCTAAATGCTAAGCTTGAATCAGCTAATGAAGATGCTACCACTTGCTCTTTGGATGCCAGAATGGTAAAGTATATAGTGACAATATCTTGCTCATGCTAAAACCTTATATTTTCTGATGCATTGATATTGTTTTGTTTTGACAGTCTAAAACTAGCAGTGAGAAGGAGAATTATTTTTCAGAAAGCGAGGCAGCAACTTGTCAAAATATATCTTATCAGACATGTCCTTCTGATAAACATCATCCGTCCCCTGCAGTTAAAAAATCTATTGGAAGCATTGAGAACTATCGGGGTTCATATGCAGTTCTTTCTAGAATGCTTTTTGATTATTGCATGCAAGTTATGTGGAATGCTGTCTTTTATGATACTGTGGTAGAGTATTCCTCTGCTTGGAGAAAGAGGAAACTTTGGTTTTCCCATCCTGAGATTACTACACTTGATATTGACTGCAGGAATAATTGCAAAAAGATTGTGGGCATATCTGATTCGCCTGTGAGTAGTAAGCCTATTTGTCTCATGATTTTCCAATTTTTTTTAAAAAATATTTTTGTGTATGAAGTACTTAAACTTGTCTTCCAGATGGTGTCTGGGCTGGCATCCTCTGCTTGTGACATTGACTGTCCTCCTGGGTTTGAGTCAGTGACAATGGCAACCAGTAATCACACCCAGTCATCTCTCATTGCTTCATCTGAATTGGTGGGAGAAAATCAATCCAAACAGAATAGCTTATCATGCAGTGATATTAAACAAGATGAGATAAAATATATCCTTGAAACTGTGGAAAACGAGCTCTGTTTGTCTACTGAAATGTTCCTGGCAGAGTATATTCAAGTTCTTGTTGTGGATGAAGTAAGTAAATTAAGTAATTCTTCTGCAGATGACAAAATGGATGAGGTACAGAAAGAGTTCCAGTTTTTCTTTTCTTTTTTCTCGATTGTTTGGAAGCTCTTTTGAGTCTGCGTATGCGTCTGAAAAAAATGTATTTCTGTGTTCATGTGATACTTCACCTTATTTAATAAAAGATCTTTCTTCTGCAGGAGACAGTTTCTTCCACTCATTATCGCCATAGTAGTGAGCATGGTCCTTTGGATATGTGCCATGAAATGAGGGTTCATTCAAGTGGAATTTCTGCTGAAAAGATTTTGTCAAATGATCCTGAGAATCTATTACAAGATGGGAAACCCTCTTGTCGAAACATATCTGAAGATTTAATATCTAATCTATTGGCTAGTGTGTTCACAAAATGTGTTTCTGTGGACGATGTGATTGATGACCAAGAAATTGATGAGCCTCTACTGCCTGGATCTGAAGAGAATGCTAGAATTCCTCTGCCATCACAAGTTTGCAAATTCCGACCTTCAAGGTCAGACGAGTGTATCCCTAAGATTGGAGAATATGTTTCCTTGGCGTTATGCCGGCAGAAGCTGCATGATGATGTACTAAGAGAGTTGAAAACATCATTCATTGATACTGTTCTCAACCAATTCCTTATGACATGGTGCAGTTTGAAGGAACACTTTGATTCTGGTGGTAATGCAGTACAGAATGATAAGTATACATATTACCGCAAGAAAAAGTTGGTGCGGAAGAAATTAGGAGCTAGTCAATGTGGAACTCTAGTTAATTTTGGGTCATGGAATCAAACTCCGGAAAAGCCAAGGAAACAAGATATTTCTAGAGATGTAACTGACAATGAAAATGATGACATTGGACCTGCTGCTCTTACTCTGAGAAAGACTTTAGTAAACAAAAACCTGAATGAATCATCTGTTAGTGCTAGTTATTTGAAAGTAACTCCTAAAGGTGGCTCGCCTTGTGATCATGCATCAGCCAAGAAAGCAGGTCGTCAAAAAGTAGTGAAACTTGACCATAAACTTCACAGTATGTATTCTCAATAGCTTTTTAGATCTATTTGTAATATTTGGCTGATTCTGAAGCTTTTTCTGGTTATAGTCATTAATCACCATCCGATGATGTGGTTACAGAAGATGCGGGAAAACCTTGCAGAGAGAGGGTGTCATTTGGGAAGGCTGGCAGCAAATGCAATGATGTTGGGAGCGATGAAAAGCTTAACAGTGATTCCCCCAGAGGAAGGCTTAAAAGTAGTCCCTTTTGTGTGCTTTATAATATAGTTTTATGCATTCGACATTTCGCTGCTATCTGTTTTATATATGTCCTCTTGTTAATCACTATTTTTTCTTATGCCACTGGTTCTCTATTCTTGTGTGCAGCAATGAAGGAGTCAAAGGGTAAGAGGAAGCATTTAAAGGATGATGTTGTCACAGAAGAGGCTAGAAAATCTTGTGGACCGAATGTGTCAACATTCACCGAGGATTTCGAGAAGGTTGTTGGCAGCGTAGGCCACAATGGTGAATGTGAGAGAAAGCTTACTTGTAATTACTTTGAGACAAATCTGAAAAGTAAATACTTTCTTTCTCCTTATTATTTTCTTCTGCTGTTGGCATGTGTATGTCTTTTTCTTATTTGGAATGTCCTTCTGCATGATGGTTCTCTGGTGCTGTAATTTATAAGAATTGAATTTATGGAGACATTGGTGTATAGGATCCCTTTACTATCTACTTAAGTAATAATTTCATTGGGCCATCTTTTCAGGGGAACTGCATAAAGATCCAACTAGAAAAATGTGATTTATCCATCTGCCACTGATTCTTATTCTTTTGTTGAGCAGCAAAGGTATCAAAGCTTAAAAGGAAGCATATATTGGATGATGTGATCATGGAAAATGTTGCCAAATCTTGTATGGAGAGGAGCTCAGCCTTCACTGAAGATTTTGAGAAGAGTGTTGGCAGCAAAGGTCATAATGTTGGAAGTGAGGAAAAGCTTATTCATGATTATCCCAATAAGAAACTAAAAGGTAAATATCAGTTTTCTTCTTTAATAATAATAATAATATTATGATTATTATTTATTTACCTTTTATATCTCCTTGTTCCTATCTTTTGTCTTGTCTCCTCAATGTAATGGTTCCTTGATGGTTTAAATTTATAAATTCATGTTATTCTCAAGCCATTGGTCTCTGTGTTTGTCTGCAGCAACCAAGGTGTCAAAGCTTAAAAGGAAACATTTATTGGATGATGTCCCACATCATTCCATGAAGGATCTGAAAGTAGAAAATGGTTTCAGCAGGCGTACTGCTGGTAAACGGGTTCTGGATCTGACAACTGCATGTAGAAAGGTTGCAGTCCAAACAACAAAGGGAAGTAAATCAAGAACATCAAATTCTTGCCCTAGGTCTGATGGCTGTGCTCGATCTTCTATTAGTGGCTGGGATTGGCATGCTTGGTCAGTAAAGGCGAGTCCTGCTGAAAGAGCTCGTGTTAGGGGAATTCAATATGCTCATACAAAGTATTCTGAGAGTAATACAGTTCAGTGGTCCAATAGCAAAGGTCTTTCTGCAAGAACCAATAGGGTGAAGCTGCGCAATCTTCTTGCTGCTGCAGAGGGTGCTGACCTCGTGAAAGCTACTCAGTTAAAGGTTATTTAAATGTAACTTTTGCCTTTGAATGCCTTTTTGTTGCCTGTGGTCCTTATAGATTGTGCTTTTTTTTCCCCCTTTTTTTTCCAGGCAAGAAAAAAGCGCCTACGATTCCAACGAAGCAATATCCATGATTGGGGTCTTGTTGCACTGGAACCAATTGAAGCAGAGGACTTTGTCATCGAATATGTTGGGGAACTAATCCGTCCCCGGGTGAGTTTGACTTGTTTTACTTGAGGTGCTCTTTGTAGCTTGTTATGGTTAATTCATTTATTACTTGGCCCCGTGTTCTATTGACTTCTCATTTCTTTCTATCATTCTTGAAATGTTGGAGGGGGAAATCTTTGTGCACTTCCTTTTCTGTTTCATGGCTGAGTACTAATCAATTAAAAGGTTTCATGTACCCAACCTCGCATGTTTTGTAAAATGGGCCAGCTGAGTTGGATGAGTATTAATTGTTTTTAAATTATGCAGATATCTGATATACGGGAGCGTCAGTATGAGAAGATGGGGATTGGCAGCAGTTACCTTTTTCGACTTGATGATGGCTATGTGGTTAGTAAAGCAACATAAATGCCAGATGCTTTGGTTATTCTTTAGTTAAGCTGAATATGGAGCTTCTTCCTATACATTTTCTTTTAAGGCTGGTTATTGCATGAATCTACCATTGTCTTTGGACAATATGAGCTACCCCTTTGAGTTCTAGTTTCTCTCGTTGTGGTTGTTAGGGTTTGATTAGGTTCAGGCTTCTAAAGGCTAGGCTTTTGAAGATATTTGTTAGGTATTACTTCATTTAATTAATTTAAATTTTCATTTGATAATGGACTGGTAATTAGATGAAATCAGATAGGTTACCACTGCCTTAATCTCATGAAATTAGAACCTGATTATGTTCATTCCTCGTTAGAGAAAAATCCTGCTTATGTTGAAAGTAGGAAGCAGTGGTCTGTCATGATCTCTTTTTTCTCAGTTTCTGCATGTTGTCTCTATCCTGATGGAGCTGCTCACTTTATAGCTCTTTGGGTGTGTAGGTTGATGCTACAAAGCGCGGTGGGATTGCTAGATTTATAAACCATTCTTGTGAGGTGATAGACTGAAGTTCTTGTATGAGTCGTGAGTTATTAAATGCTTGGCTCTCATGATCAAGATGCTTGATTTTGCAGCCTAATTGTTACACCAAGGTTATAAGTGTCGAGGGTCAGAAAAAAATTTTCATCTATGCGAAACGACATATATCTGCTGGTGAAGAGATTACTTACAATTACAAGTTTCCTTTGGAGGAGAAAAAAATTCCCTGCAACTGTGGTTCTAAGAAGTAAGATCCGTGGTTTTTTATGTTTTTAACTATGTGATCTTGTATACTTCTTTTTGTATAGCAGAGTTCTTTGATGCTTATAATTTCAGAAGGTTAATGAGGCTAATAACATTTTTCTTCAAATGATACTAAGAAAATCTAGAAGCACTTCGTGAAAGCTACGCGTATGTACAATGTTCAATTAATTTAAGCAAACTTGAATCTTATTTGTTTTAACCGTTCTTGATTTTGGTCAGGTGTCGTGGATCATTAAACTAGCAAGTAAATATTGTTGCTGATACAGGTATATACTGTACACAATTGTTCTTTGGACCTTTTTTTTTTAATATATAAAGGTTTTACATGTTACACTATTTGATCTTTTCTGTGCTTTTTCTAGGGTCATTATCTTCCATTTTGTTCTGACATTGTGGAGTTGACAATGATTGATATCATGGGTATGTGACTGATCTTTATCTTTATAGTTTTGTGTTATTTCAGTCATTTTTCCGTATAAGTAATTGATTTTAGCATTGACAATCGACTTTTAGATACATATTGTGTTTCTGTAATTGTTTTACCATTCATGCAGTAATTCGCATTCATACACCCACATGCAAATATCTGCCCTCCCATGTTCAGGTACAAATATCACATTTGGACAAACTTCCAACTGATATTAAAACTTTGCTGTAGCATGCTCAAGATATAGGGAGTTGCCGCTTCTATGCTAGGACTTGATCTCTTTTTTTCTCTTTTTCCCTTTTCCCTTTTTTAGTATTCCACATATGTGTTTGCTTTATGTGGGATATATCAGTCTAAGGATGAAGTCCCTCGCCAAGCATTTAGTCGTAAGGCGAGAGAACTTTTCTGGTTGTATGCATCCATGGCATGGGTAGATGTCATTGGGCATAGGCCATCTACTACTTAGCTCTGGCTGTTGAAATGCATGGGATTTGTTTCTAATATATTGCAATATATTTCATTAGGTTGTTTGGCTTTTCATCCTCATCTCTATCGTCCCCTGATCATATGAAAATTTCTCGTAGCAAACTCTTGTGTTCAGGTTCAATAATGTGGATCAATTATCCAGCAATCTGGTGCCATCAATCTATTATATTCATTTTTTTTTTTGTGAGGTGGCTAAGTATCTGTTGTATGCCTGGATAATGTCTTAGTTACACAAGGAGTGGTATGCATGGATGTACGTGTCCTTGTAGACATATGTACCTATGCGCAGGTGCTCTAGATGGATGATGGTCTCGTGGATGGCTGGATGTTCTGTGTTTATATATTCATTTCATCTTTTCGAACATACAGTTTACTATATGTACGCTTGGTAGTTAAGCGATTTTGTTCTTGTTGTAGCTTGGTGCTCTTAGAGGAGCTGGTGTGGTCTATTCAAGATATAAAACAATCTCCAGTAGTACCTGATGCTTGAAGTTTAGGGTGGTGTTTTAACAAGATCACTACAGAGTGCTTTGGCAAGTTTATCATCAATCGTATGTTCCCAAATCACCAAACTATTTGATGATATTTTTCTATAATTTGATCAATTAATTTATACATTCTTAAAAAATTTCAATTGTAGTATAACGATCTCTAAGTATAGGATGTATCAATGTCTGACCTGTGTCACTGCATGCTTAATCTTTGCCCTAGTCTTCTGTTGAAAGCAATGAATTGTTCAAATGCTTCATGTGAACAAGCTACAATATGATGGTAATTTTCAATGATAGATGCTCGAAGGATAATAATGTCTTCTAACTGTATTTTGTTTTCACCTTTGGTAATAGCATACTGCTTTCTCCATTGGGTTAGTGTGGTAGTTCTTTTGTTTCTCCAAGTGATATTTAAAGACATCTGGTTGAGCTGGCAGGACTCAGGGTCTTTTTTTGCAGCTGACCTTGGCAACCATTTTGTTCAATGGGAAAAGAGCAAGTTGAGATATTAGCTTTTTTCTATTGACTGTGCTGATTGGGTTGTTATTTGCCAGGGTGTTTCACTCATTAGAAATATAATGCATCATCCCTTGAATGAATCATGGGCATTGATGCCGAGTATTTTCTTGTTTCAGGTTAGCCATCACAGTAGCCAATAAAGGCTGGATTCTGAGTGCTGACCAGGGTGGTCATTTGACATCTGACTTATCTGCCCACTGGTGGAAGATGAATTACTGACTCATGTGCATTCTTGTAGATATCTCTCTGTTGCAGATGAGTTTCTCCTCTTAGAAACTGTAAATCCACATATTGTTTTCTTGCTTACATGAGAATTTTTGGAATACGAAGTTTGTACAGACATGCTTTATTGATTTGTTAGTTAATGCAATTAAATTGGGATGTGCAAGAATCTAGCAAATGAGACTGTTACTTGTGTTCCTAATATAAATTTGTGATGAGAAAATATTGTGCTTATGATAATTGACCGAGTATCTATATCTTGAACTACTTGTGTAATCGATAATTAGAAGGAAAAACCAAGGAAAGTCTTTGCCTTCATAGCCAGGAGAGGAAGGATTTGGCTGTTCCATCAAATCGACCATTTGAAACAACTTATCTGTGGGAATGAGACATAGGGATTGACGGTGTATTTAGCTCATGTATGGCTTTTGTTGTGTACCATAACTTGATACTAATATGCCAACAACTTATCTTATGATCAATTTATATTGTGAAAGCGTGTTTGTTAAGTGGAGACTCTAAATGAAAGTATTGCAGCATGGCTCTATTGAAAATTCTAACTTGAACGAATAATTTTTTTTTTTTTTTTGTTGGAAAGAAGAGTGAGGGAATCAGTAATGCAAGGAAAATATATGAATCATTTATCCTATTTACAGGATATAAGTGGTTACTGGTAAAAGGATATTTTGGCATGGGGCTCAGTGCTGGGGTGTTGTAGATAAATATCCATGTGGTTGTTTATGTGATCAGAACATTACATGGTTTCTTAATGGTGTTTATATATATATATATATATATATATATATAAAGAGTGCTTTCGGAGGTAGTCAGCGTCCCCTGAAAGGGGCATCTGTGCGTGTCATGTATATTACTTTTCTAGGGTTGTACTTACTAATTTTAGTGTTATTTTCTTCATCTCTTTACTTTTGTCTATTCACTCATTTCTTGGTTGCAGGTGGAGATCATACTAGATATGCCACCTTAGCTGTTGGGGCAAAGTTCGCTTGGTGCCCTTTGGTATGTATTTGCTTCTCCTCCTTCCTTTTTATCGAGGCAGGCTTTGTTTCAATCACAAAGCATCCAATCTGGCTTGCAAAAAACATTATAAAAAGTACGTCCAAACTCTCTAGCAAATGGTGATTGAACCAAGCAGTATGTGTAACAGTGAGTTCGAAAAACGCCCTAAACGGGCGGAGTCAAACATGGTAAAAGAGTTAAAATCCTTCATTCTATGGCTCTGACTCGGATCACAATTTACGAACAAGAGATGGTTCTGCACATGGTGGCAAAATGTGCCCTAACCTTTTAAAGTCAGCTGCCATTTCCGTGGGAATTCTTTGCACATTTTTAAGGCCCATGCTGTTTTAGGTAATTCTGAGTGACTTACAAGCATTCCATGAAAATAATATTGTGGAATTGTCTTTATGGAACTTCACTCCATAGTGGGTATGGTTTTTCCACTGTAAATTTTAAAATTCATGAATAAATATAAATGTTTTATTTCATTCATCTGAAAAATGACCCCTTAAAAAGAGCAGCCAACAGGTAATGAATGATGACATGCCTGTTATGGCTTCGGGCATTTAGGAGGGGGCTTATATAGTAGGAATGTGTGTCCTGCTGAGATGGATACTCAACCCAATTTTACTACACTATAGAATATCATTCTATGGTCTTTAATAAATAGCTTTAGGTGGCGTTTACTGCATGCAAGACTTGTTACTTGAGCTAAAATTGTGTTGTTTGCTAGTTCACGTGTTTGATTCAGTAAGAGCTGACTGGGAATTGGATGCAAGATGATCACAACCTTCTTAACTATGTGAATATGGTGCAGACTGGGTTGATGCCCCACATCCATTTTAGTTATTTTTCTTTAAGTAACACCACCTGTGCCTTGCATATTAGCTGGTCTTTTCTTTAAGTAACTCCGCCTGTGTCTTGTATGTTATCTGGTCTTTGCACAGCCGGTCCCAAGCCCGGATAAAGGAGGAGGGTTATGATGAATGAGAATTTTTTATCTTGTTAATGTTTTGTAAATAACTGCTGAAAGTTTGTAGCGAATTTAATTTTGTTTCTATTAACAGTTCCTTTAGTGGTTAGTATCTTGGATTAATGGTAAAATAATAGGCTAACCCAAGAGGTTTTGGAGGCCTGACAGCCAGTTCACGTTGCTACACAGCCAGATGAGAACGAAGCTTTTTTTTTTATTACTATTACTCTATTAAGGGGGTAAGCTGAAAAGGGTTTGCCATGTAGCCAGCCTTACTGCGAACCCCCTCGTAGTAGTTTTGTCAACGCTTTAAAAAACTGAAGGTAGATGGCTTGATTTAACAAGGAGTACAGTATCCAGTAATGGACCATTGATAGTGTGGCGACACCTTCGTTTGGTAGGATTATTGATTGGGCAAGAACTCAGGAGATCAAAGCCGTATACATGGTGTGGAATGGAAAGCAAAACAAACGATAATCGGAGGTCTAGGTGGGCGTGGCTATTGGGCTTTATGGGATTTGTCGAAAGCAAAAGGTGGTAGGCAAAAGCATCTAATGAGACGGGTCCAGTATCATGTCCAAACCCAAGTCCGCATCCGCTGTCTCTTGAGTCTCGTGTCTTGACTCTCTCTCTCCCTCTCTCTCTTTACCCGGCCCCCTAAGCCCGAACTGAAAAAAGGAAAAGAAGAACATGGTCAGCCGCTCTTCTTTTGCCACTCTTCTAAGTGGTACAGTTCAACACCGTTAATTAATTTCATTACAAGAATAAGAACAATTCCATCTCGATTTCCTCATCAGAGCATAAAATATAAAAAAGAAACTGAACAAATAAAAAAGAAAAGCAATTACGTACTCTTTCTCTTTCCTTCTGTGTATCTCTATCACTTCCATCCTTTTCGCTTTATTTTTGTCTTTCCTTGTCCTTTTGATTAATGCATTGCTTTCCTTTACTTGGATTCTTTTTTTTTTTTAATGTTATATATAGAGATATTACATACTAGTTTATGTATTCATTTTCCCTTTTCTTTTCTTTTTCTCTTCTCTCTCTCTCTTTCTCTTTTTCTCTTCCTTTTTCTTTTTCGTCTTCTCTTTTTCCAATTAACAGCAAAATCTACATGGTGTCAGCTTCTGGGTAAAGGGTGGGCGAGTGTTTTGGATGTAAGTGAAGTGTGTGAATCTGTTCTAACCATGAATCTAAATGTGAATCTAATCGCAACTGCATAACCATATAGTGTAAGCATTGTTCAAACACTCTCATTGCCTGAGAATGAAACAAGGAGAGAGAAATGTGAGACTGGACAAAGCCCAGCTAAATCAAGCTTAGTTCTTCTACTATACTGCTTGTGAGAACTATACTAGTACTTATCTGAGAAAACCAAAGCGATAACAAGCGCAAGAGAGGAAACATTTACAATGGGTTCGGAGCAGAACAGGTTCCCTCAGCAAGAACGGGTATGTCTCTCTTTCTCTTTTACAGTTAGCTCAATGGTTTATGTTACTTTTTTGAGTCAGATCTGGCCACTCAGCATAGTTTTCTTTTCGGATTTTTTGCGGTGCTGTTTTTTTGCGTCCACGACTTCTTCCTCAGATCTGTGGAGAATCTCACTTGTTCTTAGCATTACAACTCAATTCCGAACTCGGACAGTCGTTCTTTAGTGACTGTAACTTTCATACGAGACTTCTGTACCCGATTCTTTTTTTATTCTTTCCGATTTTTACTTGTCCTTGGGTGGGTGTTGTATATCGGATAGTAGTAGGTGGACTCATCTGATGGCGACTGTGCATCCCCTTCTTTAGGAGTTTCCCCCTCTGCTTATCTCCTTTTGGGTATTCTCGGTGACTTTGTCAATTGTATTAGTTGATTAGATGATTGATACCATATCTTTGAATTCCCTTTAACTGCATGAGGATTTAGCTTAAGCTCTGTAAAAATTCAGATCCGAGCACTTGAGATTTCTTTCCCTTCCCAGTTTCCTGTTACTAAAACCCTTAAGCTTTCTACATTGGTGGGAGTTGCTGAAATGTTTGCCACAAACTCTTCTCAAGTTTTTGCAAGAAGCTGAGAACATCTGAACTGTCATTTGTTTCTTTAAGTGCATAATAAGATTTTTCTCCGCATAGAATAATTGAATCTATGTATTGCAATATAAGATTTGCATCAAAATATCATTCCTCAAGATTCATTGCGGCCAACTTAAGTAGATGAGTTAGACCATGATGCATGCTTAAATGGACCGTGTAAAGCAGCTTGTGACCCTTTGCCTCTAAATGAAGAAAGGTGGAAAGACATGATGCTTTCATCGACTGTTAGCATAAATATTTCATGCAGCTCTCATACAATAGACATACTTGCTCTACAACTCTAATATATTTACATGCTGTCCATGTCTGTTTATATGGGTGAATGCATGTTCACATGTGCATGAGCTTCTTTAAATAGGTCTTTTTACTTGCATAAATTTATTAGTTCTTGCTAGCTTGTCAGCAACTTTGAAGAATTTTTCTATTGGCTTGCCAGTCTTTAAGTATTTTTGATGATACAAACGATACATGCAGTCCACTATATGTTTTACAAGTGCAGTTTCTCACAAATAAATTCTAGGATCAGAATTCAGATTGCTTTTGTCAATTTCATTCGAAATGAAGATATATGCATAACTTTTTTTTTTTTTCCTTTTTCTTTACTGGGAGGTGGGAACAAATTACTCAGGTTTGATTGGCTTGCTTGTATGCGTCAAGCTTATGTTGCTTTATTGTCTTTCCAGCGGAAGAGATGGGGAGGATGTTTGGGGGCGTTTTCTTGTTTTGGTGCACAGAAAGGTGGAAGACGTATAGTACCTGCATCTCGTATTCCAGAAGGCAATGCATCAGCAACCCAGCCAAATGGACCTCAAGCTGCTGCTTTGACCACCCAAGCTACGACACTAGCTCCCTCAATTCTAGCTCCACCTTCTTCGCCGGCATCCTTTACGAATTCTGCGCTCCCTTCAACTGCTCAGTCACCCAGTTGCTTTTTGTCATTATCTGCAAACTCACCCGGAGGCCCTTCGTCCACAATGTTTGCAACAGGACCTTATGCCCACGAGACACAACTGGTTTCTCCTCCTGTCTTCTCAACTTATACAACTGAACCATCTACTGCACCTCTAACGCCCCCTCCAGAATTAGCACATCTCACAACTCCCTCTTCACCAGATGTGCCATTTGCTCGGTTCTTGACATCTTCCATGGATCTCAAAAACACTGACAAGACCAATTATGTTGCTGCGAATGATCTTCAAGCAACATATTCACTATATCCTGGTAGTCCTGCCAGTACTCTGAGATCTCCAATTTCCAGGACCTCAGCTGACTGTTTATCATCATCGTTTCCTGAGCGTGAGTTCCCTCCACAATGGGATCCTTCAATTTCTCCCCAAAATGGAAAATGTTCAAGGAGTGATGCTGGTAGAATATATAGGCATGACACAACTGGTGCTCCCATGGTGTCTCAAGATTCAAATTTCTTCTGTCCTGCTACATTTGCACAGTTCTATCTGGATCATGATTCTCCATTTCCTTACACTGGTGGTAGGTTAAGTGTTTCCAAGGATTCAGATGTTCATCCTTCAAGTGGAAATGGGCATCAGAACAAACAGGCAAAAAGTACCAAGCAAGATGTGGAAGAAATTGAAGCATACAGAGCCTCCTTTGGATTCAGCGCAGATGAAATAATAACTACTACACAGTATGTGGAGATCACTGATGTCATGGATGACTCATTTACCATGACACCTTTCCCAACAGGTAAAAGTTCCTTTGAAGAAAGTATCGAGCCTGGATCACAAAATGAAGGGCAAAAAGCACATGGAACACAAGCAAACTTGCTCACTCAGAAAAGCTGTAAATCAGAATCAGATCTTGATAGTGAAGTTGTAAACTATGAAGTGGCAAAGTCATGCACTGCATATGAAGGTGAATTTTTAACTTAATCGCTTTATGCACTTCCTCACTAATTAAAAAACATTAATTCCTTCAGCATACTTCATTCATGTGGAATGTATTTTTTTTTTCTTGTCTAAATCATGAAGTTATAATTTATGACTTATCCTCTTTAAATTTATAATTATATAATCCATTAATCCCATTCCTTGTCTCTGAAGATGATAAGTTACAACATGGTATTGCCTTCTGATGGTATAAGCACCAGTAGTTGGGTTAAAAGCTCCTATGTTCTGGAATTCAGCTACATATCGAGTTAAGAGAAAAAAAACATCCAGTTGTTGAGTCTTTTTGCCCCAGATAAACATTGGGGAAGTTTTAAAAAATAAAAATGTAGTGGAGCATGCCCATGGCGTGGAACTTATAATTTTCCTTGTAAAGTATGGATAACCTCAGGAAATCTAGGTTCCATAACTCAGGTGCACCAGCATCCTGTTCTCTTGTAGATGTGCTTTATTTCATGTCACTTGTACAGAGTGCCACTTTATCTCCTTGTTCCTGCCTTATTTACTGCATTCTGTTAAGCTTCAGGCATTGATATTTTCTTATTGCATGACTCAGATCATAAGTCAAGGAATCCACCTGCCAATGTCTTTAGGTCAAGTACACCTGTTAATCATGTTTTGACTGATGACCAAGACATATTCTCAAAGGTGGGTTCGTCAAGGAGCAGTAGAAAATATCATCTGGGTTTATCAAGCTCTGATGCAGAAATTGATTATAGGAGGGGAAGAAACTCCAGAGAAGGCAGAGGAGATTTCGCATGGCATGACTAGAAGTTAGGGCAGGGAAAAATTGCTGTTTGTCATATGCATTAATTTGCAGTTTTCTTTTGCGATACAGTTCTGCTTGGGTTCTGTTGTGATAGGTGGAGTGATAGTAACTTTAACCAGTTCTTTCTGTGCCTCTCATCTCTTTCAGGTGTGTGCCTGCCTGATCTTTGATTGCTGAGTGTGTTCCCTGTGATCTAACTTAGTGCTTCTCTGAAAATCACTTTTGTGAAGCATCAATTATATATATTTGGTAGGTACGCTTTTACGTAAATATACAGTGGTCAGTAAACTATTCTCCTGTACCATTTGTGGCATGTTAAAAATTCCTTTTTATTTATTTTGCTTGAAATTTAGTAAACGGTAGGCCATTGTTGAGAGCAGTTAGTGCAAATTTGCATGGTGGAACCCATTGGAATGGGTTGTTGCTTCGACCACTGTATCAGAACTTAATGCAGGATGAAAAGAGAGATTGAATGGTGAATCTTATTTGAGTGGCATGTTACCTATGATAATTTTAGTTGTGCCTTTTTATGGGTGGCATGTGAATTTAATTTTAAGATTGACAGACATGGTCTTGCAGGCAAAACGTTGGTGCATCTTGGTCAAATTACTTTTGAGTATTTGATACATCATGGGTATGTGATTTCCCTTTTCCTTCCTGTCTTGGTAACTTTGATTCGTGTTCCTTCAAAATAAACTGAAGTGATGCAGATTGTGGCCTTATATAGTACAGTATTTAGCCATTGAAGGAAATAAAACAGTCGATATGCGAAAGGGTGAGATACAGAAACTAAAATAGCCATAAACTAAAGGAAATACAGACCCTGAGGACCCTATTTACAGTTAGTAAAATCCAGTGAGACCAAAGCCATTGGCATGTGGTAATATTTGTAATTGTTCAGTTCTTATAACCAGGGCCATCTACAAACATATCAACTGAGTCTTTCCAATGCAGGCCAATATTTGGAAATGCTATAGAAGTGCTTAGCAATACGGGCAAAGGAACCGAATGCAAGCAGACATGATTGGAGGGGTTGCCTCTTTTGTTATGGTGAATGGATCACCATGCATTGATCAGATGATCAATGCTGCTCTTCCCTGAAGCATGGTATCTATAGCCAGTGAAATCGTATTTGAAGCCTTAGTTGATGATTTGATGGGAAAATTTAGGTCTAAGTTTACCAATTGACTGATCATGTGACTGAGACTGCCATTAAGGTTTCACCTTGAGAGGCCTTATAGTCCTCCTTATGATGCAGCAATAGTGTTAGTGACTGCCACTAAAGAGAAGCAGAGGTTTAGAGATCTCTGTGCGAATGCGTCTGAAGAATATGATTCAGTATACTAGCAGAATGTCTACATAGTGAAAAGATATGAAAACAATATATATATATGTGTGTGTGTGTGTGATATGGCTCGAAAATATAATTTTTAGCTAACTAATCCTAAAAAAAGAGGAAAGAGAAAATATTTAAAAGGAAACAGAACTGAACTATTGGTTTTTGATATGAGTTTGTTGAGTTTTTGAGAGGAGATGAAGAATAATAAATAAAAAGATACAACTCTTGAAACTTAGAATGGTTGAAATTGTATTGAATACCTTGCTTTGTTACATGGAGGTCTTATTTGCAGGAGAATATAAAAAATCAAAATCTAAGATTGTATTTATCTAGATATCATAAAATTCAAAATTTAAACTAAAAGATTATCCTTATCAAAAATTTAAACTATAGAAGAATAAGTTTTTTTATGGATATGCAACAAATAAGGCACTTGATAATGCTCCTTGTGTTTTTTTTTTTTTACTGTATACATTAACTTTTGAAAGTACCTTTGTTAGAATATCATTATTTTTTTTTTCTTTTACTATAGCTTTAACTACATTTCTTCTGTTCTTTGTACTTTGGATTTTGAGCTTGGAATACTTTGGCATCTTGCTTCTTTGATTTATGGTCATATTTAAATAAAACATTTTGTTGCAAAATCTTTGTTAGTGTTCTTATTGATTCTTTAATATCTGTATGAACTAGCCGCAATTTTTGTTTAGCCCTCGAAACTTTGTTTTATTGAAAAGAAAGCTTGATTTGCTTCTCATATTGAAAACTAGCATATTTAGAAAGCTCTTCTTTTAATTTAGTTAAATCTTCTCTAAGATTATTCTTCTTCATAAAAGGTAAGGCATTATAATGGAAGTGCTTCGCATTGTTGTTTATATATATATATATATATATATAGTAGCTTGCTTCTCTTCTATCATATTCAAGATAAATCACTTATCTTTTATTAGGATTATAAATATTTCTTTACCTTATGCATCATTAATCATGCAATAATTGTCTTTAAATAGCATCTTATATCCTTTTTTTAAGAGTTGACCAATACTCAAAAGATTTTGATTAATTTCAAAAACATACAAAACATTAAAAATAAATTTTAGACTTGTGAGACCTTTAATTACCACTATCCTTTTGCCTTTTACTACAAGATATGCTTCATTCTTAATTTTTATTTTAGAAATGACAGTTTTGTCAAGTGTTTTGAAGTACTTTTGATCATAAGTCATGTGATCTGCGCAATCACTGTCTATAAGCCAGTTATCTGAAGAGTTGTTGGTAGTAAAGCATGATGCCATAAACATTTCCTTCTCTTAAGATTGTTCAATAGCATTATTGGCTTCTTTTTGTTATTATTAGGATTTGCAAATCTTTTCCATGTGTCTTAACTGATCACATTTGTGACATCTTACATCTGGCATCGACCAATACTTGTTTTTTGTATGATTAATTTTTATGCAATAGAAACAAGGTGGAAAGACTTGATCATTTTTTCTTAATTTTGCCACCATTATTGTTATGTGATTTGGCTTAGAAAACACCTGGCACAAATCCTTCTTACCTCAGAAGCCTCATTTGTTTTTATGTCTGTAGTGCATTTAACAATTCTGTAAAAATAATACTTGATAAATCTTTAATGTTCTCCAAAGATGAGATTGTAGTCTCAAATTTTTAGAAATTATTATTAGAATCTTTTAAACGATTATAAAATCAGAAAAGTTAGTACCAAAAAGTTTTGTTTTGTTATTTATATCGAGAAGCCTATTGAAATATTCCTTAATCATTTCTGATTCTTTCGTCTTTTGTGCCTCAAATTCTTAAATCAAATTTAGCACTTGCATTCTTTTGATCATTCCATTCCTTTTGTAGTCTTACTTGAAAAAATCTCCAATTTTTTAACTGTTTTTAGTGTCATTATTCTGATAAATATGGTGGATGAGACTACTTGCTTTTGCTTTTGATTTTCTTCGTTTCCTCTCCTTTTGATTTTTGATTTGCATAAGAGTTGAATTGTCTGGCGATTCTAAAACTTCATATACTTGTTTAATAGCTTATCGCAGATCATTTGCATTTAGGTAGGCTTTCATTCTAATAGCCCATATTTGATAGTTTGCTTTATCAAACACCATAGGTGCAATTTTTTTGAATGAATTTTCTAAATTCATTGTGTATAGGTTTTTTTTTTTTTTAGGATATAGGTAAGAAGTGTTTAGGAATTGTGTTTAGGCTTTTTTAATCTCACAAATTCCCCAAAATAATAGCTCTGATACTACTTTATTGGTTTTGATATAGATTTATAGGATTTTTTAGAGGAGATGAAGAATAATAGATATGAAAATGTAACCCCTGAAACTTGAAATTATTAAAATTACTTTAAATGGCTTGTTTTGTTACATTGATGGAGGTTTTATTTGAAGGAGAAAATAAACAATCAAAATCTAAGATTGTACTTTTCTAGATATTATAAAATTTGAATTCAAAATTCAAACCAAAAGATTATCTTTATTCAAAATTCAAACTACTTGATAAAGTAGAAGAATATGTCTTCTTTGGATATGGAGCAAATAAGGCATCCTACTAACACATAGATATCAAATTTTCATGCTCAGGTTCAATATTTCCTTCCTTCATCCTGCTTAGTAAAGGCCAGCTATGGATAACATAATATCAGCTGTGAAAGTCTCAAGCACAAAAACCAAGAAAACAAATCCGAAAGGATACCTTTCATCATCAGCATCTATGTCAAAACTAAGATCTAATGCTCCACTCCAATCATCTTGACCTTTGTCTTCCTAAATAATGAAACATTTTGAAAAGGTCACTTACAAAGTAGATGCATAGGCAATGGACTTCATATCATAAAATGGAAATATAAAGAAGCCTTATAGCGAACTTTTAAAGGAAGGTAATGTTATTTCCAAAAATCAGCTTTTAGCGGTGTTTTTCAAATCCAAATATAAAAGCAAGTTATAAGATCATGTATGCAACTGAACAATAGTATGTAAGAAGGTTATTGTTACAGTATGATCAAACAAACAGCCTTTAATAACTATATTCAAGATAAGTAAACTATAAAAGGGATAGGATTCTTCAAAATTCAGAAGGGGAAGGTAAAATGAGTATTACATCACAAAGTATTTTATGTTGCTAGATCCAATGCTGAACAAGATAGAATGGGAGAAAAGAATTGATATGGTACCTTTTGAGAGATTATTAAGAAGTTTATTTAATATCTAATGATTTATACGAATTTTAATTTGTAATGTGGATTTGAGCAAATGAAGGGAAATGTTTGACCAAAATATTAAAACTTATGCTCAGACATATTATTCAAGTTCAATATCAAGCGCAACATTATTCTACCCAACAAATGATCATATATATGTCATGCCTAAGAGAATTCTATCAATTAGAAGAACAAAATATACAAATAATTAATACATTTTATGAAAAAAAAAAGGGTACACTCAGATACCTAACAACTATTTCCCTACAAACCTACTGATTCTGTTATCATATATAGAATCTTCAACCCCTCATTTCCTTGAGAAGGAAAAATAGTGTTTTTGACTATGGAAAGATCAAAGAAAAGTTTTTCACATATGGTATTTAGTGTGTTCTAGATACTAATGTTAAATGAGCGTTTGCAAACTTCTTATGGGTGTTCTCATATGTATACTGTCAATGTTATATTTTTTCAATCTATTTTTTGTTGAATATTTTCAAAATAAATGATTAATGCATATGTGAATGATAGTTATTAATTGTTGTCTCTCTGCTAAAAGACATAATGTTTAGATACCTCATATATATATATATATACATATATATATATAACTATTAAGATATGACCATTATGTTTAAACACATTTACTCAAAGCAATCTTTCATCTATTATAAATAGATCAACATAATATTTGTTTTTACTATAAAAAAATCAATTTTTTTCTCTTTATCAATTTTATAAACAAATACAAATTCTATTTGTTTTGATTTCACAAGTGTAAGATGTAGTCAAGTTCGACTTCATTTTGTCTTGTAAAGGAAATCATGGATCCTCTATTGCATAATGTAAAGGGTAAATTTTGCCTTTAGGAAAGTGGCAGTGATACATGAATTGAAGCAATTTCTTTCCTCAATTATGGTTCTAATAATCTTACGGTAAAATCTTCAAGAAACAACAACAAATATATTGAAGGATTTTGCTTCCAACTTCGTGAAACTATTAACATCTTAATGGAGGGAATTTCCTACATTGGCCCAAACGAATTCAAGTGTATGTTCTGAATTTTACTAAATATGTGAAATTTAAGAATAAAGATATTACTTATACAAGGAGAAGACAAAAGTGAGAAATATATGATGAAATATGCAGAGAACATATCCTAAATGTCATGAGCGATTACTTATTTGATATTTACTATAATGTTCCCACTACAAAAGAACTTTGGAATAGATTGGAAACAAAATACATGTAGGAGGATGCAACCAATAAGAAATTTTTTATTCAAAATTTAATAATTTTAAGATAATTGATGATATACATATTAAGAAACAATTTGGTGAGATAGAAAAAAATCTTGGATCATTTTTCATAACACAAAATGCACATGGATAAGACTATCGTAGTAAGTTTTGTAATTGATAAACTACCCCTTTCTTCGGAAGATTTTTTGAGAAGCCTTAAACACAAGAAGGAAGACATTGCTCTTGATAATCTTGCTAACCATCTTCCCGTTGAAGAAAAATTCCGTACGTAGAATGAGAACAAAACTTTTTATATTTCTAAAGTGCATGTGATTGAAGAAGAACAATCTAGCAAGATCTCAAAAAAAAAAAAAAGATAGATAGAACCTAGTTGATGATAACTACTAAAATAAGAGATAAAAGGAAAAAAGACAAATGATTTTTCTATCATAAGAAAGGACTTTATAAGTTTGAATGCAAATCTCTTAAAAAGAATAAAGAGAAGCGAGGAACTTCAAGTGGAACAAATCAAATTTGTTTGCCATGATTTTTGAAATCAATTTAGTTAAGGATGATAATACTTTGTGAGTTGATATTGATGATAGAACTGTCTTATTAATGGAAAATTCAAGCACTATTCTTGTTTTTTGGAATCGGGGACTCTTATGAATATATGCACCAAAAGCTAGGAACAATTTGATTTTGTGTAGTTTTTTAAATAAATTTTGATTGAAAGTTATCTTTGAGGTTGATAAATTTGTATTGTCCAAAAAAGATATGTTTATGAGATGACATGTTTAAACTAAATGTTGAATTTAATAAAGATATTGATATTTCTATTTATATAGTTGAGCCTTCTTTCCTCTTGTATCATAGATTAGAACATGTAATTTTTAAAAGATTGCACGATATGGTTAAAATGGATTTGATACTATATTTTGAAAAATCAAAAGAAAAATGTATATCTATGCTAACAAAACTAACCAAAAATCTTTTTCCTAAAGTTTCTAGTATGCTTATTCTTGTCCATTATAATGTTCTTGATTTGCATAGTACTCCAAAATTAGGTGAAAAGAAATATTTTTTAACTTTTACTAATGATTGCACAAGATTTTGTCATACTTTATTAAGTTATGAAGTTATAAAAAAATAATATTTATAAGGATGAAATTAAATTGCATTTTGAATCTTTTATTAACCAAGGATTTTAGGGTGAGGCACTACGTATAACATGTCATAGTTTGAATAGAGTTCCTAATGAAAGGAGCAAAACTAACCCTTATGAATTCTGGAATAAAAAGAAACTTAATTTGAACTATTTACGAGTTTGGACTGTAAGGCAATTGTCAAAGTAACGAAAAAATTTAAGTGAAATGGTTGTTGAGTGCATTTTCTTAGGATATATACACATATAATAGTAAAGCTTATAGATTTATAGTTATAGAACTTAATAGCTTAATATCAATAAATACTATAGTTGATTCTAGAGATGTCATTTTTGAGGAAAATAGATTTAAGTTTATTCCGAAGGTAAATGACAAAATAGCAAACCAAAAATAAGTTCTTCATAAATGAAAAAAAAAAAGCTTTAGAAAATGATTGTGAGGATGAAGTCATTGAACTTCGAAGGAGTGAAAGAGTAAGAAAACCGAAAACTTATGGTTCTAATCTCTTCATTTCTTACTTGAATCAATAAGTAATCAAATTCCTTATTGTTTCAATACAAAAGTTAATCCCAAAATGTTTCAAGGGGCAATAAAATTACAAGATGTTACATTTTGGAAAGAAGTTGTAAATGATGAGATGGATTCAATTATAGGAAACAAAACTTGAAAGTTGGTTGACCTTCCACATGGTTCTAAACTAATTAGTTGTAAATAGATTTTTAAAAGGGAAAAAAATTATAAGAAACTATTGACAAGTTAGAGCTAGATTAGTGGCTAAAGGTGTTAGTCAAGAGCAAGATATCAATTACTTTAATACTTATTTACTAGTGACAAGAATTGCTAGTGGTACTCATTGCACTTATCTTAAGTCAGAAATTAGTAATTCATCAAATGGATGTTAAAACAGCATTCCTGAATTGTGAATTAGATGAAGTTTATGTGGAATAATCTAAAGGTTTTATTATACCTGGCCAAGAACATAAGGTGTATAAACTTGTTAGTCCTTCTATGGACTGAAACAAGCACCAAAGTAATGGCACCAGAAAGTTGATCAAGTCATTCTTGCTAATGGCTACAACATTAATGAATTTGATAAATGTGTTTATAACAAATTCATGAATCAAGGAAATGGTGTCATATCTATTTATGGATGATATGATATGTTGATCTTTGAAACTAACTTAGATCAAGCTCAAACTATCAAACAGTCTTATCTAGTAGTTTTGATATGAAAGATATGGATGAGATTGTCATCCTTGAAATTAGAATTTCAAAAAATCAAAATAGTATCATAGTATCTCAATCACAATAAATTGAGAAGGTTTTCAATAAATTCAATCATATATACCAACCTTAACACCTTTTGATCCAAACATGAACTTCATTAAGAATAATAAAAATTTTACATCACAATTGGAGTATGCAAAAGTGATAGGATGCTTGATGCGTACATTGACATGTACTAGGTTAGACATAGCTTATACGGTTGATAGAATGACTAGATATACAAGTAATCCAAGTAACATGCATTGGCATGATGCAAGAAGAAATTTAAAATAGCTTTTAAAAAAAACTAAAGATTATGGCATTTTTTACGAAGGTTTTCCTTTTGTTTCTGATGCTAGTTGAATTACCCGCAAGGATGATCATGTTTGATGTTTCAACTACGATTTTTAATCTTGGCGATGGTGTTTTTTTTTTTTTTTTTGGGGTTCTAAGAAACAAACTTGCGTAGTAAATTTCAACTATTTCTCTATAGAATACCTTTGTGGTAAAAACTTATAACACCTATTTCTATACACTGTGATGATGCTGTAACATTAGTAAGAGCCTATAATCACAGTTGACTTTGTAATATTTAGTTAAAATATGGCTTATCCTTCAACAAAAAGGTGGACTAAAAGCTTGGTGAACTTTTCAAGCTCATAAATTAAATTAGTAATGATAGACCTTAACTCAACACATGATACAAGATCTTGTCTTGATCACTAAGTCAAAGTACATCATATAAGTGATTGAAGTACTATGCTCATTTTGTTATTTGCATCCTAACATAACATAGTGCTTAGTAGTACTTGCAATTTGAAAGGAATAAGTTATGTTTGAAAAACACTTAGTAGAAATGAAAAAATGCTTTCTAACAGGGGCATTTAAGTATACCTATGTCATATGGAATGTGAACGTTCCAAAGAGCTAAAAGGTTACCTAAAAATATCTATGAAAAGGATATGAACAGAAGACTTTAAAATGTTACTTTTAGTAAATAATAATTTATATTTAGGATCGTATATGTGAAGTTTTATACTACTTATCACTTAGAATATATGGTTCAAAGCTTAACTACCATGTCATTCCGATTTGTTGTAATAAGTTTTCATTATACAGTGATTCAATCACAAGATACCATTATTAATGCATATGATATATTTTAAAAATAATGAAGGATTGTTGAATATTTTCGAAATAAGTGGCATATGCACATGTCAATAGTAGTTATTAATTGTTGTCTCTCTACCGAAGAACATAACTATTTAGATACCAAAGAACAAAATTGTTCGGATATAACTATTATGTTCAATTATGTCTATTCAAAGCAATCCTTCATCTATTATAAATAGATCAATATTGATGTTTGTTTTTAATGTGAAAAAACAGATTTTCTTCTCTAGCAGTTCTGTAAACAAATACAAATTCTATTTTTCTCGTGAACAATGATACACAACTTGTTTTTTTGTTTTCTTCGAATTCTGGTTCTAACATTCTTCAACTTTCAAAACTTTGGCACATGAGGAGCGTCTTCCTGGTTAGAATTGTAGATTTTCATTTTAATACACAGTTGTCTCCATAATTACATATAGTCCTGGACATATCTATGAAGACAATGCTTGTGAGGCTTATGAAGGTCTAACTGAATTTTTGTTCTTTTTTTTTTCCCCCTCTTCTGAAGACAACCTTCAAAAATCTGAAAACAAGTAACCTCCAAATCAAGGAAAATCATGAAACCTATACATCAAGGAACATTATACTTATAGTACCAGCAACAAGCATATTGGCAAGAAAAAATAAAATCAAAGCTATATGGATTATTGAAGAACGATAGTTTGCATGATACACCAATTAAAGAACCATAATTAGAGATTAGTACATATTAAAGAATGAGTAGAACTGGGCCTTACGCATGATTACCAGGAATATAAGTTTTAAATGGTAATACCAATATTGATGATAGGCTAGTCTAAGAAATAGAACCAAAACATATAACTGAAGCTGTAGCAAAGAGCAAACTGAAACCGATCGACATGCAAAGCAAGAAGCTTTCACCCCATGAACCACAATCGATCTCTGAAAAGTTAAAAGAACAAGTAACCAAAACAATGGCAATGTTGCGAGCTAAGTTTAGGGGAAGACATCCCAATGGATACATTTGATGCCACCATAATAGTTTAAATGCACTGCATACTGGCTGGAGATTCACACCAGTTATAGCAAACTTGTGATACCAATTAGCAAAATTATTATACTGATGATCACAGAGATGATAATCAACCGCTTTGGCTTCATGCACTTTAGCCCCAAAAGCAGCATTAAATTTATGTGAAACATGTAAAAGTGGAAAATGGGACCAACAAATTGGCTGAACCTCGTCGATTTGACAGGTACCACAACACCAGCTCAATTGATGTATAAAAAAAAAAACATGTTATGTTGTTATGCAAATAATCAACGCAAAACATGCACAGAGAGAGAGAGAGAGAGAGAAAGAGAGAGATGCTACTTCAATGAACTGCCTCATTTCTCTTTCGTGATATCTGTTTACTTATCTAAGTACAGTGGCATGGTGATGTTGTGGCGATGAGGTGGCAGGCTAGTAGAAAGCAGTATCCAAAGGCCGTGGTTCACTCACAGCCCGGCCCATAAACAAAAACTGTGTTTGCATGTGGAGTTTCAAATTTCAATAGGAGACTCCAGCCAGAGCATTTTCTACTCCTATGAAATTTTCACCAATGTTTAGCCAAGAATTCACATGCTTCCATTTTTTTTTGTACTCGTTCTGCCCTTTTCTTGCTCTTCTCTGTGCACAGAGCTGTACCAACATGTACCTAGAAAGCAGAACATACAACAGTTCATAAGAAATCTACCAAAACTTTCTAGACAATTTTTGGACAGGCATTTCTTACATCACCATAGCACGCCACCTCATGACACTCCACTCATAAAATGGCCATATGCAAGCACGGCCACAGCATATCGGCGACATGTTGGTCATCGTCTTTACTCTGATGACTTAACTAGTATTTTAATTCTCTACCACAACACCCATTCTTGTTTGGCAAATAAGAACTCCATCACAGTATAGCATGGTACAATTACAAAACAGAGAAAACATAAAGGAGAGATGGTGTCAACTAATCTGCCTTAAATCATGGTACCCCACATTATTTAATTTACATTTAAAGACAACCGGAACCTATAAAATGAAGATTCACTTGATCCTGTCCAAAGCCCAGGAACCATATCTGTATGCTATGCACTGGACACCATATTTCTAAATTTCATGCGGCAATCTTGAGCAGCTGCAGGCAAATTAACATGTGTAGCATTACATTTAAGGCCAAAAATCTGGCTGTCGACTGACCATGATGAGTGGAGAAGATCAAACAAAACCTTTCTTCAGTACATTAACCCATCTGACTGTCTTATGCACACAGCAGCTCCAAGGATAATTTGCCCCAGTGTAGTAGAGAACTTGACCCAAGCAAGCTCACCAAGCTTTTTGATAAACACAAAATTGATACCACCACAAATTAGCAATAAAACCCAAGGATCAAAATAAACAGATAGAACCTTCAATTTGAAAATTCCATATCTTATAGTAATACAACTCAAATCAGTTCTCAATTGTGATAAGTAAACACATTGAAGTAATAACATGCAACCTACACTAATCTAAATTCACATTGAAAAAGAATTTTAACAAGATGCGTATTTACTACAAAATTTTATTAAAAGATAAAACAAATGAGATCAAATCTTTTGTTTTATCAAGTAGTTTTGAATAGGAAAAATCTGTTAGTTTTGGATAAAAACAATCTTTAATTTGATTTTAGATAGGAAGAATCTTCAGTTTAGATATCAGCTCAATTTAAGTTGTTTATTTTTCTTATAAATAGGGCCTTCATTAATAAAGCAAAGCAAGCAATTCCAAGCTTAAAGAGTTTTCTCCTTTCTTGTTTATTATTCTTCTTCTCAAAAACCAACAAAGAAATATCAACGATTTTAAAAGTTTAAGAATAATTGGAGGGGTAGTTATATGGTTCAACAATAAAAACTGCAGATGGCACAGCAGTGAATTGGATTTGCTCTTCTATTCTCTGTGGAAGAGCCGTGCAAGGGGGTGGGGGGAGGGATGTGGGGAAGGGGGAAGAGAGAAAGGTAATGGAGAAAAAGAGAGGAGAAAAGATACAAGGGAGGTATAAACTAATGTTTAGCTGCAATCCTTGTAGAAGAGGCTGCTAAGTGCTGGTTGACATGAAAAAGTCCTATCAGTGACTTTCATGCACAATAGCTCTAGGTCTTGAGTGCTATACAGATTACTCTTAGTTATTCAAATTATATTGATTTTTAGCAGTACAAAAGGTCAGCTAAGCTTTAAATTTCAAGCAAACTTCCTGTTTTAATTTTTCCTAGTTGTGGATGAGGTTTGAAATTGCAATTAGCTCAAACATTGTCTAGCACTGGCGTTTATATATAAAAAAGAAGCGAGGCCAGATTTTAGAGTTGTAAAACTAATATTAAGGAGGACGAAGTCCCCATTGCTCCTTCACAATTTTTGTTCCTTCTAAGTATGGGCCCCACGCTCCTTTTAGCTTTCCTTCTTTCAAGCTTGAAAGCTTTAGCAAATTATACTATAGAATTACGAGAAGAAATAAAATACCTTCTCCCACTTTCCACACACATGACAGCAAATGCGTGATCAAGAAACGTCATGTTGTTGGCCTTGTCATTGTAGATAAACCACGCCCCACAGGAATAACTCCCTGAAAGCCTTCTTCTGATACTTCCTCTTCTAGCAGCGCCACAAAATAAAAGTTTAGAGAATAGACAACTAAACCCTAAATTATGAAGGTAAAGGCACACTAATGGAGAAGAGTGTAAAGCATCCCAGCGAAGACATGCCATTTTGAAAGAAAAAGGACAAAAAAGAACTGGGGTGGGTAAAAAGTGATATGAATATCAGGATTTCAAGGAACAAGAGGGCTTAAATCTCATTTTATCCTTGTACCTTCTTGATTGGTTCAGAGAACTCTTTCCAACTTCTGAATGTTTTCACTATATTGCAGTATGTCAAAACATTTTCCTTATATTTTGACCAAGAGATTTGCCCTACCTGTAGTTTCTTCACCAGCCTGAGTCCCAGCAATCCCAATGCATGAATACAAAGAATCTTCACCTACTTTCAACTGTTCATATGCAAGGTATATGTCCTCGATAGAGGCAGCTTCATAGAGTGAAGTAAGATCTTTAATGCATGATATATCCTGAAACCCACAACCATTAAAAGAAACAGAAGCAAGTATTAGATTGACCATATGGTACATAAAGGAAAGTGAAAGTGAAAGTGATCATAAGGAAAAATTAATTACCTTCCTTGGAACAGAAGAAGCTTGCAAGTGAGCTAACAATCCGAGCCAATAAGCATTTGACTTGATTTCAGCCTCATGCCTCATAAGAAGGGTGCGCTTTGCCTGTGGATTACAAAAGATACATTTACAGGGACACGATCTTGAGCAAGGAAAAATTAACAAACTGAACCTGTTTTGTTATTTCAGGAACAACTAACACCAAGACCAGCTCCAGGCAGGAAACCCAACTTTCAACTGCCAAGCTCTCTTTAGAAAAGTTTAAGCATGAATACTCTCAATGACATAGTAACATAAAAATTAATAGTTGTAGAACTAACCCTGTCTAACTCTCTTTGAGCAATCTTGTTGCTATGCAAACCTCTAAGCACATTCTTGCATGCATCAACAGCTTTATACACCTGGATGTTTACCAGAAACAAAGCTAGTGAGGAGGTGAGAAATTATAGCACAATAGAATGAATTAAATTCGGATAAATGGTGATTGATCCTGCACCTTGCCTGGAGTCGATGTCACAGATATCACATACCATCCAAGCTTAAGCCTATCAAACAGGTTCAACTCAAATGATACGTCATATGTTAATCCAAGAGAATCTCTGACTGTGGTAAATAGCCTGCACAAAGCAAGTGGATAGTTTTCTACTTTTTAATAAAACTAACATCAAAGAAACTCTCTCTGGCAGACATTCAACAAAGAAATTGAACAGTTTCCCTCCAAGCCACTAGCCAAAAGAAACGAAGAGCCCAAGTGTCATTTGCCATGCCCGAAATTAAAAAAATCAGATGTCACACCCAAGGTGTGTATTCAAAGTTAAGATTAGATATGTGATTACTATTCACATCAACAATAAATCGAAAGTCATTGTATTTATCCCCCAAAAAACAAACATGTATTAGATAATTGGTATAAGAGTCACTAGGGAAATGCTAGCAAAAGAAAAAAAATCCAACCCTGAATGTACTTAAGGAAAATAAATGCTCTGACATGGTGCAAGTCACTGAGTGAATCAGAAACAATTAAACACAAGTTGATGGTGAAACTGAGGAACATATTTGTGTATCAATTTTATATCCCAAGCTGGCAGATCACAACCAGGGAAAATTACCTTGAGTTTATGATCTCAGCCAGCAACCCCATTGTAATGCCAAAGAAAAGCGGATGACCACGAACTTTGCTTAGCAGATTCTCCTCACCATCACTTCTCTCAATCGGCAGCTCCCCAGACTGTGCTTGTGCACCTGCAAAGCCATTTTCATATATGAATTGCTACTATTCAAATCCCTACTGCCAAAGTTTCAAGAAAATATCTAGAGTTCAATTTTGAGAGGAGTCTGAGAATCCACAGCCAAATGGAAAGAAGTCGAATCACTATGGTTCTATCCCTTCCTTATGAACCCCAATCATCTTTGCATATATGAATTGCCACTATTCAAATCCCTACCGCTAAAGTTTCATGAAAAAGTCTAGAGTTCAATTTTGAGAAGAGTTTGAGAATCAACAGCCAAAAAGAAAGAAGTCAAATCAATATGGTTTTATCCCCTCCTTATAAACCCCAATCACCTGTTATTTTTCTTTTTTTTTTTCATATGATAAGAACTAAACCCCGATAACTTTATCTGCAAGGCACTTAAAACTTTCAATTTAGAACAATATTTTGACAGCAAAGAAACTGGTTTTAGCTTTACATAAGCAAAATAAATTTTCTACAAGAATGATGCTGCACTAATCAACGTGTGCGTCTTGGAGTGACACCATACCCCTCTTGATAGACCCATAACAAAAACAATGAGATCAAATGTAACATCTAGCTCTGAGGATCTTGCAAAAACTCACCATCAGAAATCGCAATATCATGCATCGACTCAAATAGGTCTTCTCCATCAACTGTAAAACCCCAGCGGTTTGGTGCTGGACCTGCAATATATGCACATGCTCTCTCATCGGTGTCCTTCAAGAATACCTGCTCAAAAGCAGAAAGATTAGTTTTCATCAATTTGAAGTACAGAATCACAGCAGATCACCAATCAGACTTCAAAGATATTTACAGAAAGAGGACAAGGCGTGGGAGAAGAGGGGGGGGGAGGGGAGGAAAGGAAACCCATTCTCTAGTGTAGAGAGGACCCATAATAGGTTTAGAAAGTTCCAAAAAAAGCACGTGACACTAAATTCAGCTTTGCTTCTTACTTGTTGAAACTGCACATTAGATGGGGATGGACGAAACGAGATTGGGCTAGATTCATGCTCTCTCTCAGAATACGTTGTTGCTCTAACTGTGCCAAGGTAATCAAGGATGCAAGATTCAATGTCCTCTTCTGAGAAGTCTCCCACAATGCTCACCTGAAGAACAAACACATGGAGCTTCCACTGATAAGAAATGCCATGTCCTAATGAAACATCAGAATCTGATAGTATTTAACCACTCACCTCCATGTTATCAGCTACAAACTGATTCATAACTGCATCCTTTACAGATTTGAGAGTTAAATTCTGCAACGACTTTGGTGTGGGCTCCACAAACCGCTCATCTCCATTCAACATTGCTAACATGATTTTGTGAGCAGTTGAGCGTTCCAAACTTTTAGGAATTGACCGGTAATATGACAAATATAATTGTCTTGCTCTATCAAATGCATCATCCAGCCAGACGCTATGCTGCAAGTCAGAAGTCACTATAAATAAACTAAATGGCACAAACTCAGTAAAGATAGGAATTTATGAAGCTGACAGATAGCATAGTGCCAACAACATAAGCCAAATATCATAAGGGCCAAAAGTTACATTTTGTGAAATAGATTATGATTTATATGGTAATACCTCAAGGACCATATGAAGTAACTGAAAAGCTGCACGCATGCCATTATCTCTAAGAGTGAACCGGAACTCCATGGAAATGAATTCCTCAGTGGACTCCAAAGAGCAATTAATCAGGTGATTTACGCAAAAAAGTTCTACCTGGAGAAACAGATTAAAGACATATGAGATATAACCAGCATGCACATCTAGGAACTCAAATTTGAGAAATTATATAGCTCACCAAAACTTGAAAATATAGCTAAAAGTCAGCAATCACAGGGGGATTAACAGATTGACCCCATAAATCAGCATTTATTAGCTTTGAACTTAACCCTATCCCAGGCTTAGCCAACCGTATCAGAGGTAATGATAAAAGGTATATTTCATTGTTCTTGTAACTAACTTGATGTCATGCAGCAGGAACTATGTTAACTCTCTTAGTATCTTGGTTAAGGTCACAAACCTCAATCTTTCAAGAAAGTTCTCCTGTCAAAAGTGACATAAAGAAATAGCAAGGAGTGGGAATTATGTTCATCTCATCTGAAACTTGCAGAATTGATAGAATGCCCTCAATATTCATTTATCATAAAATCTTATCTTCTAACTTCTGTGCAAACAGCGGAGAAAAAGGCATGAAAGTAAGTTCGTTCTGCCAATTCTACAGAAACTGTGTAGATGTGTATTAATATACCATAATTTTTTTGAGCAGAAACACAAGATTAAGTATTATCCACACAGCAGTAAGGAGGTGCCACCCATTACAAGTATCATTAGAGCCTATAGGTTAAGTATTCTATGAACCCTACTATTTCCCCCTCATTTACATAAGATGTACTTGAAACCCAATCTTTTAATACATAAATCCATGAATCCCTGATTATGTTTAATGAAGTTTTACAGCTATCAAATGCTCTCCTATTTCTCTCTTGCCATACTATCCAAAATATTAAATGTGGGATCATGCTGATCATTCTCCTCCTTCCTTTTCCTATCCTCTGCCCAGTCCAAGCCAGCAGCTCCACTCTACAGAACCCGCAACAGCTCAGGACAGCCCCAGTAGCTTCAAAACACTCACCCACAACTAAGCAGTCCAGCTGCACCCAAGAAGCAAGTGATAAATTGTTCTTCTTCCTCCTTGCATAGATAACATTTGTTCGCCATAATCTTACCCCTCCTTTCTAAATTGTCAATCATCAAGATCTTACCCTTCACCACCTCCCAAGTGAACAAGGCTACCTTAGGAGGTAATTTAGCCTTCCAAATCAGTCTCCACAGGACTGCATGCTGCCCTCACCCGTTCAATTCATTAAAGTAGAACTTAACAGAAAATTGACCCTTAGCCTCCCTGCCCCGTTTCCATAATAATGCATCTTCCAAGTCATCATCTGTCTTGCAATTTCAAAGCCTTGTATAGAATTCCTCCAGCTGGCTGATCCCCCAATCCTGCATGTTTCTTCTCATCTGGACAAACCAGGCACCATCTCTGTCATTCCCTGTCCTGCAGTCACAGACCCAAACTTCCTCATCAGGTCTGTCTCCACATCATCTATCTTTCCAAAATTTTATATTATTTCCCCTTCCTACCTTACACTCAATCCACTTCTCTAACTCTCCCCAACCCATTCTAATATTTTTCCACACACTAACCTCATAGGGCTCCGTTCCACATATTGTCATCCATCCCCCAACAATTTCCCCATACTTACACTTCACTATCCTCCTCCAAAAGCTCTCCTTCTCCACCATATATCTCCATAGCCACTTCCCTAATGAAGCTCTACTAAAGGTCAATAGAGCTTTGACCTCTAACCCTCCACATTCAATAGGTTGAGTGACCACACCCCACTTCACCAAATGATGATATTTATAACAATCACCATGTTACCCCACAGAAACTTCCTTTGGAGTGCTTGTAGTTGGTTGGCTACCTCTCTTGGGATTAGAAATAGTGACATAAAATACACTGGCAAATTTGACCATGTAATCTTTATGAGAGTAAGACTCCCTCCCTTAGACAGATAGTTGCCTTTTCCACCCTACTAGTTTCCTTTCAAATCCTTCCAAAATGCCCTTCTCCTCATATTTGGCACCAAGTGGCAATCCAAGATATTTTATTGGAAGGATAGTCAATTTACAGCCAAACAGGCCAGCCAACCCACTCACATCTGCCTCTTCGCCAATTAATACCAGTTCACTCTTCTCCAAGTTAATATTAAGACCTGACACTGCTTCAAAACCCAATAAAAGGCACCTTAGATTTATTATTTGCTCCTCATTTGCTCCACAGAATATTATTGTATCATTTGCGAAAAGCAGATGAGAGACTCTCATCTCATTTCCTTGGCTTCCAATTTTACAACCTTCCACAAATCTCGCCTCCACTGCCTGAGCCAACAACCTGTCCGAAGTCTCCGTAACTACAACAAAGGGCAAAGGTAGTAGAGGATCACCTTGTCTTATTCCTCTAGTTGCAGTAAAGAAACCCCTTTTACTAGCACAACAAAAGAAGCAATTCAAAAACACCAGTGAATCCATTTACATCATCTCCCCTCACACCATATCCTTATCAGCATATACATTAGAAAATCCTAAGATACATGGTAATATGCTTTTTCCATGTCAAGTTTACATATGATACCCTTCTTACCCGCCTTTATTTGGTTATCCATCACTTCATTGGCAATAAGAACCGCATCAAAAATTTGTGTGCCTTTTACGAAGGCATTTTGACATTGGCCCACCACACACTCCACTACCCACTTGAATCTCCTCGCCAACACTTTTGTGATAATTTTATAAATACAGCCTACTAGACTGACAAGTCTAAAATCACTAATGTTTAATGCTCCTGATTTCTTCGCAACTAGCACTATAAACGTTGAGTTCAATGCCCGTACAAACTCACTCCTATCATGGAATTCTTCGAACAGCATATCCTTTTTCAATACCCCAAATTTTCCTTCAAGAATGCCAGAGTGAAACATTTGGACCTGGAGCCTTATCTCCACCATAGTCAAGCAATGCACTACTCACTTTCTCTTCCCCAAATGGCATTTCCAACCATTGCCTCATATCATTATCAATTTTCTTAAACTCCAACCCATCTAATTTAGGCTTCCAGGTCTCTATCTCCTAATACAACTATTTATAATACTCACTAATCCCCACTTTTAATTCCTCATTCTCTTCCACTTGTTCTCCTTTAATTTTTAACTCATCGATGAAGCTATATCTTCTATGAAGAGTAGCCATCCTATGAAAACAAGTTGTATTTCTATCTCCTACCTTCAACCACAAGACTTCAGATTTTTTGCACCACGAAATCTCATCCATCTTCATCAATTGCACCAGTTCTTTACTCATTTCTACCCTTTCATCAATGCCTCCCTCCCCTTATGCAACTCCCATATACCCTAATGAAAACCCACATCATACCCAAACCCCTCCATTTCAAAGACATATGACAATGACCTAGCACCCTCCCAACTCCCTCTCTTACTTCCCCACGTTCCATTCTGCTACACGAGGATGCTAACTGCATTCCCCTGCATAGCTTTGCCCTTCCATTCCACTCCATGTCTACCTAACAAGCTCTTTATCACCCCCTCGTTAATCTCTTCTATTTTTATCTCCTGCAAACACACCACATCAGCCTTCCATCTATTTAAAGTATGTTTGATGATAACCTCTTTTTCAATATTGTTCATCCCCCTCACATTCCACGATAATATTCTAAGAACTATGGCTGTCTACAATGCCCATACCTACCATCATCTTCCTATCCCTCACCTTTCCTTTCCTACACTTCTCATAATGAGTCCCGCATTTCAGCCTCATGAGTTTCTTATTGATATCCCCATGACTCCTCCTAACAACCTCCTTCCCTTTAGTTGTTGATTGAATCTCCTCTCTCCTCAATTTTCACAAACAAAGAATAGGCTCGTTCCTCCGTTCCTTCAAAACTGATGCCCAATAACTTGCAGACCTACTCATATTTTTTATCACTCTTTTTGACACTTCCTGCCATCTTATATCCTCAATAGTCACCGAATTATCAAACAAAGCTGTAACTTCTCTGCGCTTCTTTATCTTCTCGAATCATACAATCCATCAGCTGTGCCTCCTCTATCTTCTCTCCCTGTCCACAAACAACCAGTGACATAGTATCCATCCCATGTTCACATACAGAATCCTCTTCTCTGCCTATATCAGATCCCAACATTAAATAGTCATCTGAACCCCTTCCAGCATCTGTTGTCAATGTTGCCTCCCCAGAATCCACCCCCCAAATCACTTCTCTAAGCCCTTTTGTAACAAATCCCATGGGTGTCCTCCCCCACTTTATCACTGCCCTTTGTAGCATCCGCCATTGTTTCCCAACCCCCATGACCCTAGCCTCAACTCTGCCTGGGTATGCCTCCCACTGTCTAACACCTCTCCCTCCTCTAAAAACTCTTCACCCACTGCCAAAGGATTAACTTCTACCCCATGCTTTTCATGTTTCCAACCCAATTACAAAAACCAACCTCAAATTACCCAGCCTAAGAAGTAAGACATACCTGGGCCCTTTCCATGGTGCCTTACCGTTCGCCGTCATGATTTTGCCTGAATCAACCAAGTCCTAATCACCTCCCAACCTTAACAGCCTTATACCCCTCCTTATTTGCTTTCTTCTGCCCTTACTCCTACTATTGCCTTCCAATGTGCGATCGATCCCAGAGTCTTTGCCACATTCATTGTTGACCCCATTGGCCCCTCAACATAAAAGATGATGTGCTCCCGCTCTAACCCATATCTTCACTTGGGTTATGCTCCTGCTCTGACTCGCATCTTCACATCGGTCAAGAAACTGGTAAACACTAAAATCCAGCTCCTCTAGGCTAAGCGAGGAAATCTACCCTACCTCCACTATACTGGACCCACAACGCCCATCTAATTAAATCCAGCCCATGTCAACTACATTTTTATTTAATCCAAAACCCGTTCCAGACCAATATTCATTTAGGAATTTTGGGTTATGCTCACCCAATTGGACCGACCCATTCAAGATTTGTGGCTGTTTTTCCAAGCCCAGCCCATCCACTTCCCTCCTAGTATATTCCTTTCCACACAGTACCTTGGGCTTCCAATGCAACCTGAACCTAGACCCTAGCCCCTAGCCCCTTCACTCCATGCAGATCCATCTTCTTTACCCAGGTGACCACAACAGAGCGATCTCTAGTACCTGCTTCTCCATTACCCACACCGCCGATCACCGCTTGCTTCCATGATTTAATAGTGTCATCAGCTCTTTCCTTCTATAGCGACCCGCTCTCCATTGCAATCCCCATGCCACAACCACACACAAGTCGTCGTCACTTTCGCCATCTCCTACCTCCTGCCTACAGTTACCTTTCCTTCTTGTTTGTATTGATTCCCATTTTCCTTTCCGACCACTCTCCTTTTGAAAAACTCTTTCACCCATATCCACCACTCAAATCCCGCCCCGTCGTCCAGCAAGAGCACCGATCTGCCACTCTCGCTTGCAATCTCTAACAGGAACACTCCACCGACATTTGAACCCACAGCCACCAGCATAACTCTACTACCTGCCCTTCTCTTACATCCTTCTTTTCTTGCGGACACCAATATGTTGTCCATTGATAGCCATAACTACTGTACATCCTCCTTGTTCAGATACATCACACTCGTTTACCATCACTTTGTTTTGTGAATCACAAAGTGGTCATCCCTCCGCCGTCGAACTCAGAGATATTTCCCTCAATCTTGATGGTGAAAACCTCCACACCCCTCCCATTCTCTCTCTTACCGCTCAAAACCTCTCCATACATTTTTCAAATAGGAGTACAACTTAATATACAATAATAAAGTGGCATTAAGTGAGTTCTGCCAATTCTGCAGAAATAGATATTATGTATAGATGGGTATTATTATACCACAAAGTGGAATAAAGCTTCATTTAGCCATCTTCAAGTACCGAAAGAAATGAATGCTTATGGAAGCTATTAAAATATTCTTCTTTCCTTTCTCTTCTTGCATTCTGTTCCACAGAACCAGATATTACGCATTTCCAATTTTTTACCATAACAAGAATAATAAAGCTATTTACCTGTTCCCTTGAAAAGTTCCCAACACGACCACCCTCACTGAGAGTTCGAACACCAACAACCACAGCTCCTCTTGACTCCAAATTTTCAGCTGCTCGTCCACCACCAACTATCAGCCGCATTACACCTGTCCGGGCTTCATTCTTAGAGATCTGTACAAAAGCCAAGGTACGAATGCTATAATCAAATATCCATGCACATTTTACTATGAACATGAACAAGTAACAAGAGAAAATACATGGCTTGGACCAAGATCGACTAGTTTTAGTGCAATGATCTATTTTCACATTGATATCACTGTCTTCAAAACTAAACACTAATACTGTTTTTACAATTGCATGTAGCCAATTATTGATACTATCAAACTATCAACACCAAAGAGAACTGTGACTTCTTTGGCAACATAAATATATTTAGAAAGTAATGATTATGAACACTCAAAAGGTCAGTTAAGAATATAATCCTAACCTGTCATCCATACATATTTTTTTTTTCATCAAGAACAATCAAACTATATATATATATATATATATATATATATATATAGCACCAAGGGGGTGCAACCCTTTACAAAGTTGTTCACCTTTGGAGGTCAAGGTTTTTATAAAATCTACAAAATTCTCCTCATTTACAAAAGATTGATCCAATACCCACAGTTTTAATATGCATAACCAATAATTCTTAAACATCTCAACCACGACTCTAGCCCTTCAAAAGCCCGTCTATCTCTTTTTCCCCATCATGTCCAAAAAATCACAAAAGGAATCATATTAATTATTTTCATTCTTTCTTTGCAGATCTTCAACCCTGCCCAAGCCTTCAACTCCTCCCCCATCATGCACACATACATATACAGATAAAGACACACATGCACACACATAAACACATACATACACACATGTGGGTATGTATATGCGTATGCATTCGTGTATATTATATGCATGTATAAAACATTCTCTAAAATTCATAATGAGGCAAAACGAGAACTGCTATTGAGGACATATCTCCGGGAAAGAAAGGCGAAAAACCCCTTAGGAGGATAGACAAAAGAAAATCAGGGCCAAAAAGGGATTATGTTTCTAGGAAAGCATGAGCAACTGTATGCATATATGTAAATAACTCAAATCCAGCATGCAAAATTAATATGAACAATTAATGCAAAGATGTGCAAAGCATACCTTATAATTTACAGGAATTCCATTAGAAAGGCGACATAAGGTGATCCCACTTTCCTTGTCATGCATTTTTGTGACATCTAATTCCGGACTTAGAGGAACAAAGGATGGCCTGCTCTGCAGCCTTAACCCTTGCAATTGTGAGGGAGATATTAATTCTTTTGGCACCTCAAGCTGCACAAATAAATAATTTCATAAATTCAGCAACAAAGTTAATTTTAGACTGTGACTTTATGTAGATATATCAAACAAGAAGTTCAAGGAATAAAATTTCTAAAGGACAAGACCTCTGGCTCAGCTTCAATAGGTTCTTGCAATCCTGATTTTATAGCAGCTGTAATTTCATTTGAGGATATGTTGAACTCAGTTTCACCAACTGCATCAACATGCACTTTTTTTGGAACACATGCAACAATTGCAGCAGGAATAGGCGCAGTCGGCTTTCCAAAATCAGATATAAATTCTAATACTTTGGCGCCAATAACATTGACCTACAGATAAAATAGTCAAATTAAAAATGTAGGAGAGGGAACAATTGATAATGGAAATGTTGAATATGAGGAGAAAATGTATCACATATTTCAGAAAAAACTTGTTAGTTCATTAACTTTATGGCATATCCTTTATCTTAAAAAAGGAAGATCAGAATTCCATACATTATGAGTAATTAATATGACGCAAGATATGAGGTTTGTGCCCTCATAAATTATAAGAATGTTTTAAAGAGATAGGAAAAATGTAAAGAGGATCATCATTAGTGACACATACTTCTTCAAGCGTAACTGTGCCAACAACAGCAACCAAACTCTCATGTCCCTGTCTTTGATCCATTACGGTGTGGCCCAATGCATCACTCTCCATGATAAAATCCAAGTTATCAACTGATGATACATTGTCAATCATAGCTGCAAGATGTTCACTATCTTTCAGAAGTGCATCCATGTAGCGAGTCAGTTCACCCTTGGTCACACCAAACTCTTTAAGCCTCCGAACCTGCAACCAGAAGAACATGTTAGACACCAAAAGAAAAAGATAAGATGAAAGAGAAGTCAGAGAATTTGAATGATCATCTCTGAAACATCACTAAGACAAAAAAGAGAAGATTCTTTTTCAATGACCTTCCATTGAAAATGCAGATGAAACATAACATGCCTGATAGGGACTAAAGTACATAGTAGCCATGAACAGTGTTTTGATTACTTTAAACAAATCCTGGTATGTCATTTGCAAGCAAGAGGTGAAACAACAGATGACCACACACATAAACATGATTTTTCCTAAACAACCCAAATATCAAGCTAAATAAGATAATGAATCCAAGAACACCAAAATCCATAAATGACCAGAAAAAACAGCATGGGAAAAGTAAATGTACAAACCTCTTGCACAGCGACTTTAATTGCGCTTTGCCAATTTTTGGGTTCAGCAGTTACCGTGAGAGTTGTAACTGTGCATCCTTCCCTTCCAGAGTCACTATGATCTAATTCGACTGAGGTAAATGGTGGATTCGAACTCTGAAAATTTCCATAAATTAGCTAAACTTCCAGAGGATTGTGACTTTCATAGTTAAGTAAACAAAAGAAACAGCATGACAAAGAGTAACATGTTCGCATACAAAGAGCCATATCACAGAGAACTAATCAGCTTCTTGTTTCATGAGCAAAATGATTTACTTCTTCACCTTTAGATATTTTGCAGGGCTAGTTACCACTTAAGGCTAGGACATGAGATATCGGAATTCAACACAAAAGCAAGATTATGGGTAATACAATCTGGTAAAACCTCAAGGAGCCTCCACAAGAAAGTCAACAAACTGGCATAAAATTTCTAGGCTTAAAGCTTCCAGACTCCAAAATGTTTTTGCTTTACATGCACAATGAAGGTACATAATCATCCAAGTATTAATATCAAACTACCTTGTATCTTGTATTAATCCGGAAATGCAAAGCAGACAAAAATATTCTCTTCATCAAAACATTTCGCAAGTCACCATATGTTCGAACCTTGTTCACTGGAATCTGCAAACAATTCCAAATACAATATTTGAATTTATGAAGTTCAAATGAGATCAAGTTGTGACCAAGCACATAACCAAAAAGACAAAACAAAAACAGCAACAGACATACCTACATATTTGTGTAAGGATGTGTGCATGCTTAGAATCATGACAAAGTTTACAAAGCCAATGAGTTTTCAACTTGGCACCAAATATAAGTGTGTGTGTGTGTGTGTGTGTGTGTGTGTATGTGTGTGTGTGTGTGTGTGTGTGTGATGTAGTAGACAGCATTTAGATTTCATATTTTCAATCAAACTAAAACCTGAGCGACAAGGCCGAAATCTTGAACCCTGCATTCTGAATAGTGTAACAAATGAGATTAAGAACAAAAACTTCCATGAATCCAGTGGAAATTATAAGACATGTCCGCTAAAAGGTGAAAATCGTAAACATACCAGATGCAAGCAAAACAAGACTAGAATTAACAAACAAATCTATGGATTGTACCAATAGCCTATGTCCAGCAAACAGAGCAACAGAAAGAAAACTTTCCTATCAGCCCTTTTTCTTCAACATGACACAACACTTCAGAAAAGAAGAAAATCATCATTCTCCACACCTTGCAGAACATATTAATTGAGAAATTCTGAAGTAACTCATGCTGGAATATATGCGGAGGCTTCATATCTACACTATTTCCAGGAAGAGACCAATTGTGCTTCACAGGAGGCCGAACTGCATGCCTTTCCTGTTTAATGATTTTAGATTGATCTGTGGAATTTGATCTTTCGTGAGAAAAACTTCCAGCAAGCCCAGCAGAGAGCTTAGGAACAAGAAAACTAGCCATGGCACCAAATGCACTCGGAGAAGAAGTAGGTATAGTAGCTGTCTCATTTTTTAGGCCGCTTTGTCCAAAGACAGCCTACAGAAAAGCAACTGATTTATCAGAATAACTAGAAGTGAAGATGAAGTTTTTGATTTTGCAAAGATAGTGACATATCAAACAACTAAGTGATAAGTTGCATACTTCAATCTGGTAAACCGTCTTTGAAATATTATCAATATCCCCCACAATATATAAGGTTGCGTTTGCTGGGAAGTACCAGCGCTCATGAAATTTCCTTATTTTATCTGCATCCCACTTCTTAATCTGCTCCTCAAGTCCTATTGGGAACCGTTTGCTCAGCTTGTTTTCAGAATGCAGATGTTGTAATAACTGTACTTAAAAGAAAGTTATGCAAAAGGCAGTCATGAGCAAAATGGAAACAATGACCAATTGAACAGAAAAGTACCCTCAAATCATACCTGGCAATCAACGCGATACTCTATTGTATTCATCATCTGTAGTTCCGATAGAATAGCACGTCGTTCTTTCTCCACTCGAGAAGAAAGGAACTTTGGGTGGAAAGCTATCTGTATTATCAAAGAATCATGAGATGTGAAACATGAAATGGACTCCATTCCAATAAAACACATTTGTGAAACAGAGCATCAATGAAGCTAAGAGCTGTGTTTTCAAAAACCAAGGTGGTAATGACAAAGAAAGAAGGAAGGAAGCAAGTATAACCAATATAAAGATTAAGCAGTAATTATCCAGGTCTAAAGGATTCTCACTCCAAAAAAAAATTTAACTTAAAGCGCTTCTAAAAGTTCTATATTCCATACCTCATTCAAGGCATCAAGCACACATGGCAGTAGATCCTCATCCAAGTCCTGGCAAGAACCATTCAATTCACCATCATTATTCAAATTGATGTGGAATGTGACCAATTGATGTGGAAGACATAGCATAAATCAATTAAATCCAGAAGTTGTTATGTCAATAACTTGATGTCAATAAAAACTCAAAGATTTAGTAATCGCATGTCATATGCATTTGCATAGCTACAGGAGAAGTAATGTATCATTTTCCATAGATACAAAAGATTTTCAATATAAATTTGTTCACTTGCTTTCCTTAACTCCTTTAAAATTTTCCATTAAATTGCCAAAACAGAAAAAGATGAAAAGTGAAATGATGAGAAACCATCATAGAAAGTAGAAGACATAAAAAAACAAAAGATAAAACTACTACAAGTTGAAGTCAAGAGCTAATCATAGAACAAGACAATACAATTAGATGAGTGATCCAGTGTCATGAAACCTTTGAGCTAGTTGGTGAATGGATGTGAAACACTGTATGATGAAAATCAGTGTAAGCATTAGAGCGAGCCCCTGTGCCAAGAAGTTTTTCTCGTTTCTTGCTTCCAAGGAATGCAACATGTTCAATCATATGTGCAATTCCTTGCTCATCATCTTCCTCGTCAATGGACCCTACATGAACTTCCATGTGTGCTTCAAATCTGGAACTCATGGACATTTGATTGTAAGTGCAAGAATGCGAGGAAGAGCGAACGACACACACACACAAAAACACAAGCTCGTGTATGAGGAACTGTCAATTAATACAATCCACGTAAAGCATATACAGTTCCTTTACAACTCCACTTCAGCATGATTTTTCTTTCTTCAGTATGAGTTCTTTTGAGAGTTAAAACAAGATTTGTGCAACTCAAGTTGTTGATATTGTTAATAGTGTGCAATACTGATGTCATTTTCCTCATGTAGAATGAAATATTACAAATGAATGTAATACCGAAAGCTAATGATACATGGACTCCTACGAAAAGGGTCAAGGAACCTCCATGATTGAAATTGTTAGTCTGCATCATGTATAATTCAGCATGCTCTTGTGAGTAAATTTTCCTTAAAAAATAATTTAGCAATAAGGGAACTAAAACAAGCACCAAAATTATGAAAGCACAAGTTCCATCATCCTAAAACAAGGCAAGACTCGAACAAAACCTTCAACCCTCAGTTGATTGATGAATTTGATGACAAGTTAGCTATATGATGCACAATATGTGTTTTTCTATTCACTAAAATGCAAAAATACATTTCTTTTCCCCTTTCTAGAAGAATTGCCCTCTTTGTTTCAATGCTTCAGATGTTCGTGAAAGATAAGGTTATGAAAAGATCTTCCAAGATGCCAGTTATGTCATTGAGATTTGAAGAATGCAAACATTGAAATAAAACAATTTTTCTTTCATTCTACAATAACGTCATAACTGAGCTATATAAGCAGTATTCTACGAATGAACATGTAGAGACTGGAGATAATTTTTCCAATTCTTTCCCGCCTAACATAACTCCACCATGGTCACCGAGTAAAATCGATCTATTTCAACTGCCAATAATGCCTCCTTATGCATAAGTATCAGTCAAATCGATCTATTTCAACTGCCAATAATGCCTCCTTATGCATAAGTATCAGTCTTCAAATATTATATGAATGAGGAATACCTGTTTGGTGGAACTTTATTCGGTAATATAAGATAACGAAGCCCATTTTTCATTTGTCCTCGATACAACTTTGGGTGAGAAGGAAGTTCAGAATTTAGAAAACTCTCCAACTCTGTTCTGTCAATTGCAGGATATAATAAATCAAAATCTTGCTTCTCAAGGACACTATCTTGCCAGGTTGTACTTGTTGCATGTGGCTCATCTGGACCGACAGTTGCACAGGGAGGATGAACCTGCTTTGCCTGAAAATTTTGCAAAGGAGGGTCAGTCAGAAAAATAATGCCCCAGAAATTTCGAGGGTACGGCAGCACTTGCGTGTAGCATACTCACAGTGTTCAGTGAAGACGTTGCCAAATGAAAAGCAGTTTTGTCTACAAATGCTCTAGGTGTTGATCTTTTGATGCTGGAAAACCTTCTGTGGCAACTAATAGAGCAAGAAATGCAATTATGTTGCTGGGGAAAAGGTGCCTGGGTCACTTTTTCTCCAAAAATGGAAGTATTTGGTCTACAAGCATAGCTTCTCCTCCCACGTAACCCAGCCAAGGCATTTGTAATTTCTTGTTGCCACCTTCATCAATGAAAATCCACAATAACAAGAGGGGTTAAGAAAGAAATTTTTTTAAATTTAAAAAAAAAAACTTAAAATATATGATTCCTTTGGACATCCAATGAAAAAAAAAAAAAAACTTCAAAAGTTGAGAAGATTCTATCCCCTTCATTTCAAAATTATCAGAACATCACAAATACTCTGTCCAAGCACAATATAAGTACTTACTTGGATTGAATTATGATAAGTGACAAGTAACAAAAAAAAAAATCATGTACATATGTGTATATACGGGTAGAACGTTCCAGTTGAGTAAATTTCTGTGTAGCGCTTTCTAGTGCATTACATTAACTGATACTCAGTGCAAATACTAACAGCTATAACGAGGGATTGAAGCAATGACCAAGCAAGCAGGTGTAAAGAAACGGGCAATAAAAATTTAATGATACCTGGAGCTGGCAGAAGAAAACAGAGATTTAGGATTGACATGGAATCGGTCCAAAGGTGTGGAAAGCGGGAAAGAGGTACGGGCCAACCCAGGATTAACCCTAACTCTACTTCTGGTTCCCCTTCTGGAGTTGTAGGTGTCATCCCGAGTACTGAAGGACCAACGGATCTGAGGCACCTTGACAGCAGCTACTATGGAGCTCGAAGACGTCGCCATTGCCTCAAGCTCCTATCCCCTAACTTGTTTAAACCGTTAAAGTAGCAAGGGAAGAGATGGAGAGGTGGGGTTGCTTGCTGGCTTCGTGATTTGTTTCTTTCTGCTACCATCCACAGGGTTCTTTTAACTCTTAGGTACGTATAGAAATTACGTGTTGATTTTAGAGCATCTACGGCTGAAGGCATTGATTTGATTTGGGATTTTTTCTTCTTTTTTTTTTTTTCCCCTCCCCTTGTGAAAACCGAGAATGGTGACCTGTGGTGATGTAAAGGAGGAGAATTCGACGCGAGTTGGCCCCATCCTTTCTGTTTGGGCCATGACAGTTTGGGCTTTTTCCAAGAATAAAGTGCATGATATTTGTTTATTTTTGTGGCACATTTATGGACTCATTATCCAAATTAATAAGAAACAGATAAAAATTAAAATAATAAAATAAAAATTAAATGTAAAATAAAAGGATTTTAGCAAAATTTAAAATAAAAACAAATTTTTAAAATTTTATCTCAATAATTTTAATAACTTACTTTATTTTTAATTTATGTTTTGAAACCATAATTTTAAATAATTTATTAATAAATCCTCATAACCTTTTTTTAACAAAATTAAATTTCTTTGAAACAATTGAAGTTCATCCAAAATGACAATGCCAGAAGAAAAATAAGGAGCAAAATACAGCGAAACCAGCCGAAGAGACTACTGTTACTTGTTCAACTAGCAAAGCTCCTCCGTGATTGTCATCATATCCACTAATAAATAAAATTGCAGACGTATATCTGATAATGCCGCTTCCACGTCTGCAATTTTATTTATTTTTACCTTTTGATTTTTTTTTTTTAAATCTGTCGAAAATATCTCGGTGCAGGGAAACTTCACCTTCACCCACCGCTTGAAGCATCAAAACAACTGGCTAGATGCCATTGTCTTTTTTAATACTAATCATTAGACAACTTACAATACCGTGTTCTCTTTCCCTCTCATAACCCGATAACCATATCCTCCTTTCTGGTTATTCCGCTCCTATCCTCTCAGGTGACTTTTTCCTCTCTGTCTTGGGAGTACATAAACTATATAAACCCCCCTCCCCAGCCCACCTTTCCTCCATAACCATCTAATTTCAAGGCGAAAGCTAGTTTCAAATACGAGATACCTCTTTCTTTTTGTTTCTCACATACAATCAATCGTTGAAACCAAATTCTCCCTTAAACTTTCGGGTCTGATCCATCATGGGCTCCAAGACGGACAAAGAATCACTTTTTCGAAAATTGTGCAGAAAACTATCTCCCAAGAAGACAGACAAACATTCTCTTCCTTCTATGATTGGGTTCGAGGATGCAAGACATAGCTGCACCCATAGCAGCAGCAGCAGCAGCAGCAGCAACGGCAACGACGAACTACAAATGGTGTTCAATTACTTTGATGAAAATGGAGATGGGAAGATATCCGCAGCAGAGCTGCAGAGCTGTGTGACAATATTGGGAGGCGGGCTTTCTTCACTGGAGGCAGAAGAGGCAGTCAAATTATCCGATTTGGATGGAGACGGTCTCTTGGACTTTGACGAATTCCACAAGCTTATAGAAGGCGAAGGCAGCAGCCAAGAGGATAGGGATTGCGAGCTAAAGGAAGCTTTTGTGATGTACTCGACGAAGGGTAGTGATTGCATAACGCCGGCCAGTTTAAAGAGGATGCTTTGTCGACTGGGCGAGTTCAAGTCGCTTGATGATTGCAAGGCTATGATCCGAACCTTTGATCTAAACGGCGACGGTGTCCTCAGCTTTGATGAATTCGTTATCATGATGAGCTAGTTTTATTTTCTTGATACGCGAAATAAGATTATTATTTTTGTAAGATAAAATTTAATTTAATTTAATTAAGGTTATATTAATATTTAATATTTTATTATTAATTTGAGTGATATAACAATTATTTATTTATTTAAAAATTTTCATAATTTATTTCATTTTTATCAATAAGTTTAAAACTAAATTTAATTTACTAATTTAAATTAAAATAAATTTTATTTTAAAATTTTAATATATTAAATTAAAAATTTATATAATAAATTTTGATTTAAAATTTGTTATACATACAAAATTTTTAAATTTTTAAATATTGAAAAAATATACTTAAATTGATATTCACTCTACTTTACCAATTAAGTTAAAATAAATTTTAATTTATTAATTTAAATTAAAATAAAATTGTATTAAAATTTTTTAAAATTACACATATTTAAATTAAAATTTTTATACAGCAAAATTTTAAATTTTTTTAATATTAAAAATGTATTTTTTAAATTACATAATTAAAATTTTTAAAATTTATTAAAAAAATTATATATCAATATCTCAAAATTGAAAGGTGAATTTAAAATAAAATAAATAATTCATTTGAATCAATTTTTACGCATTTTAATAATAAAAATATCATTAACTTTTTACAGTCATTTAAATTAAATTTAGTTAAGACCAAATTAATAAATTGAATTTTAATTTTTCACTTTTTGAACATATAAATTTTAGTTAATAATACGAAATAAAAGTTAAGTTTTTATATAACTTTTATCATAATTATTTTAATTATTTATTCATTTACTTATTATTTTTAAAATATATAATTATAAAATAAATTTCATAAATATCACAAATAATTTGAAAACAATTATAATTATTATTTAATAATATTATTTTAAAAAATTATATTAATCTAAAATAATTTTAAAAATTAAAGCAAAAGCAATATGTGCAATATATAAAATTTTTAAATTTTTATTTAATTTTAAAATATATTTATATTAATTTAAAATAAATATTATTTCTTAAATTTATTTAAAGTAAACACTATTTTAAAAATAATAATTAATTATTAATTATATTTTTATTATTTAAATACCTAAAAATATTTTATACTCAATTGATTTTGTCGATCAAATTTAAATAATTTTTATTAATAAATTACTTTTTAAATTTCAATAATATAATTTTTTTACAAAAAAGTAGTGCTTAATTTTTTTACTTAAATACATTTTTATATTTACAATAAATTTTAAGTTTAAAACATTATAAAACGATCCTGATTCACATCAAATTAAATTTTATAAAAAAAAATTAAAACTTAAAGATATTTAAATTAAAAATCATATTATGGATTTCAACTTATAATTTTGTTAATATACAAAAAAATTCAAGTTATAATTTAAAAAAATTAAATGTTTTTTACTATTAAAAATATTTTAAAAAATTATACCATCAAAAATTTTAAAATTTATAAAAAAATAAGTGATTAAATTAAAATTTATTAAAATTAAGTGCATAAATTCAAAATAGACTATAAAAGATATATGAATTATTTTTCAAGTATTTTAATTTTTTATAATTATTTAAATCAAAAATTAAATTAAAACTAAATTAATAAGTTTGAATTCAAGTTTTTACTTTTTAAATATCAAAATACAATTTAATGCGTGATCTTACATACCCTGTACTCTTTTTTCTTTATTTTTTGCATGTTAATATAAACAAAGAATAAAAACATCACATAATTTAATCTTTTATTTTATTTACCTATTTCTATTTTTCTCCCCTCATATCACATGCTAGTCCAGTCTCAGTTTCCAAGTCTTTTAACAAGCAGGCACTCATACCCCTTCCCAATTTGCTTGGGCAAAATGAGAGCCCACGGCAATTCATCTTCATATCTGAGTTCCTTCAATATAATGATCATGCTTCCTTCTAGTTTGGTCTTACTGAGCCTCATCTGAAAATTGTGTAACCTTACACCAGACTAGCCCACCTCAGAAATATCCATCAAACTGACCATTAAATATTTATTAATAAAAATATAACATAATAACTTTTTACTTCTTCATGCCACCAGTCATGCAGACACTAATTACTAGTATGCTGATGAATGAGCCTTTGATATATGAAAATTGTATCTCACAACATTATCATCCCATTAACAAGGAGAATCTCTCCTTACAGAACTATCACAAAGTACACATACTTCATAACATAAAAGAAACAGCATCTCTCCATGCTTTCTGAAAGTCCACAATCCGCAATCAGCACCCTACATACCGTTAAGGGTGATCACAACATTGCGTGCAGTAGGGGCATCACGGTGCTCGCAGAGCCATATTCCCTGAAGCATATTGTCTGAATAAATAATATGTACAGGAAATTTTAAATACACAATTTAACACAGTATTATCACTATCAGTAAAAGTTGCTCAAGTTCTACGGTACCGTATTCACCAGCTAGTTCTTTTGTTCACCACCTTACCAAATACCAATTCCCCATAAGCTATGGTGAAATCTAAGCATTCAGATGTTTAAATCCCACAGTAAAACAGTAACATACAAGAATGCATCACCACATATTCAAATCAATATGCTCCTACACAGTATCTGTACAACTGTGTTTTGAAGTTCAGCGTTCCTTTTCAACATCTCTCTCATTCAATCACAAACACACACATCCATGCACACCCGCGCACACATACAGCCATATGCACATGAAAACACTATCTGCATCCAGAGCATCCAGACACTTGCTAAGATGTCCAAAACTAGGTCAAGACTGAAGAAGAAACACCAAATTGTACGCAGGGACAGATACTAATCTAAATTTCAGTTTCGGCTGGAAAATGTATGTGAAACGCTCCAAGGTGTTCTCCATAGAATATTCCCTCACTGTTTGTCTTATTATCTTGTGTTTTTATTGCAATTCTGCTTTTCTCATCTATATGCACTAGCATAGTCTACAATTGCCTGGATTGGACTGTAGCAAGCAACCGATTCTCAACCCATGCTACAGTATCAAAATCTCCACCATCAGAAATAAAAGTACATCTCAGAAGCTAAACAGCTACCTGCCAAGTTCCCATATTTAACTTTCCATTTGTTATAGGAATCCTGCACAATGCGTGAATACCAGGTAAGTGGCCAATGAAATATAAAACTTTCAAAGAGTATTTAATCAGTTACCAGTCCTCTGACTATATGAGATATACTCACATCAGCGTACAGCCAAACATTGATGATTTGATGTGGGCTGGCATATCATCAGGACCTGCCACATATAATATCTTGTAACTAAAGAATTTAACTCCTTAAATTGAGAAACAAGAGATCCTATACTAACCTTCAAGTGTGTGCTTCCAAGGCGCAGTTCTTCCCTAAATAATATCCAACCAGCGCATGAGCACCATCAGTTAAATAAAGGCTGCTGAAGTATTCGTCACCATCAGGAAACAGGATGAGTAGACATACCTCTGGAACTATCTTGTTGAGGAATGTCTCGGTGTCATCTCGAACATCAGAATCGTAATTCTCATTGATAGTAAGAGAAGCACTAGTGTGTTGCACTAGAACATTATTATATTTTTTTAAAAAAAAAAAAGTGGTTAACAAATCCAAGGCGAATGTGAAAGGGACAAGTAGATGGATGCCAGGCAACTTACAGAAGAGATGAGCCAGGCCACACTTGAATTCTGACAAATCCTGTCCAATTTCCTTCAATATCTGTTAAGAAAGTAAAGGTTAAATCCTTAAAAATATTAGCCAAAGGGTGCATAAGAACAGTTCTCAGAAGGGCACAAAAACTGAGGTAATATACAGTGAATCAAATGTGGTGCAAGAAAATCAGCAATTCACATGACATAAAATGGATGACTGATGAGTTTTTCTTGATAGACAATTGGCTTTGGAAGCGGATCTTTCTTTTTAGCTTTGGCACCTTTACAATTGCTTGACGTCATCATCTTCAATAGCCAAATATGAGCTAAAGAAATTGTTATAAGGAAAACAAATTTTCAAATAATTACTTTGCGACTCTAAACTTCAGATGTGGAGGAGCAGTTAAACCAGAAAGAAGAAAGGAAATGCAAATTAAAAGACATTAACAGTTAGTCGAGATGATTACATTAACGACGAACTTGAGGCATAAATATAGCAATAATGGAAGAAAAGGATCGTGAATCACCACAAACTACAAGCAGAAGTAAAAAGAAATTCACCTTCTCCCTCCTCCCGCAACCCGCAACACGCGCTCACGTGCGCACACACACAATCTAGAAAGGAAATAGTATAATAAAGATCCGAAGCTGAAAGAAGTGATGGGTAGGTACCTTTGGGGTAATAAGATGACATCCTCGGCGGTGAGGAGGCAAAGTTATGGTCTTCTGAGCCCACTTAGGGCCGGTGGCAGCCATAGAATCGGGGGATTGATGAGAGACAGAGACGGCGCTGCCAGGATTTGCGCGAGTGAAAAGAGATTTCACGCGAACAGGAGCCCGCAGGGGCTTTGCGGGTGAGAATATCGCGGAATTCTGCATAGGTTGCTCTGAGCCCACCGTCGTGTAATTTATATTAAGCCCAACGATGATGCACGAGAGCAAGGCAACGATGATTGTGAGGGTAATGAGAAGACAACCCCCTGTGAACGGGCCTTTTATTCTATGGCTTTTGCGGCACATCTTCCATGTCACTTACCAGGCCCCTTGTTATGAATGATTGTGGACTTGTGGCTATCGCTTTTCAGTGGCTGAGGGCCTCTGCACATTGAGAGGCACAATGTTTAATTTTCCCATCCTTATGTTAAAATAGATTCAAACCATCTGCTTGAATTAAAGCTCACTTTGATATTAAGCTTGACGCAATTAATTCAATTGCACCCATTGTCACTGGAGATTATTTTTTTTGTCCCCCTTTCAGATGGTTAAAAAATAAAAGCAATTCATATATTCAAGATGATTGTATATTCTGAAAATAGTTTTAATTCATCAGATCCAGAATGTGATGTAGTTTGGAAAGATGAATGAGATAGAAACAATTTTAATGATATTTAATTTATTTGGTTTATTTTACGAGCACAGCAGAGTGTGCAAGTTTTATCATGATTTTGAATCAAAAGAGGGATTTCAAAAAATGAGAGAACAGAGAAATACTTTTTTTTAAAAAAAAAAAGAATTAGATAATGATTTATGGTGATTTTTCTAATTCGAGGTAAAAAATCAATTAACAAAAGAAATTTAATTCAAAGCATTATATATGTGAGAGACACACATACAAAAGAGTAAACAAGCAAGGACTTCATATTCTGTACTATTTTTAAAAGAGTGTTTAATTCGTTTTCTTTATACAAATAAGACCAGAGAGTCACAGCATGCAAAAGGTAATTTTAAGGTTGGTATGAAGACAAGATTCCATCTTTTGATTTGTCTGTTGGTCAGAGGTGCAAACATACGAGGGGCATCTCACCTGTATCAATCTTAAGCAACTGTTTGTTTGAGAACAACATTGTTGTCGTTGCTCCACGTGCTACATTTGTACCTGGCTCAGCTTAAATTTTCAGTCTTCTTATGTCTGCACAATGAGAATCCCCATTTGCTATATAAAACTCGTGTATACGTGAGATTGTGATTTCATTCTAAAGTTTCCTATTCTACTTTCTACTAGCCCTTGCTTGTCTCCTACGTGTTATATTTCCATGGTGAAATGCAGAAATGAGTGAAGATCTGTGCATTACGGCGGAAGAATCTAGATATTACTTTGAGCACAAAGCAGAGCAGCGGAAAGAGACAGATCAGACAGCTTGAAGCGGGGTGTCGTAACTCAGCATTATACATAAAGACACATGTCACATCCTCACCACCACATACCCATCTTCTTATATATGCAATAGGGACCCACATATTTGTGTTTGATTTAGTTTGCCTTCTTTTTGCGGCCAACCGGAGGATCGGTTTCCTTCTATTTGAAGACTGGAAGGAAAGCAGCGTGATATTCGTGTACTTGCACTCTATGCTCTAATAATCTTCCTTATCTGTCTATACTCTGCCGTGGGGTCACTGTTCTGTCTTATTTACTCTTTGTCAATTGCTACTGATACCAATACGCAAAGTACATGGAAAGCAGACGGGGTTGGTGGTGTTTGGTGGTCGTGGGAGCGCTGGTGGTGGCTAGTTCTGGTTCGAATTCCAATTCCAAAAGAGGGCAAGACGCCTCAATTACTCGCATTGCTTTCGGATCTTGCGCCAACCAAAGCGCTTCTCAGGTTCACTTCTGTCTCTACTTTTTCAATTTGCTCTTCTGCCCTTATCTTCTTCATATGTATGTGTACCCTCTAATATTCCTCCTTCCTTATAAAACATTAGACGATTCTTTGTCCAACATGATTGTTATTGTGTACCCTATACATGTTTAGGTCTTTTGAATTCACCTGCAAATTTAGTTTTGGATTGTCTCTTAGGCTGAAGTATCCTTGCTGATCAATCCTGGCAACATTAATAATAATAATTTGGACAGTTTCTTTTATGGTTTTCATAAACAGCCCATCTGGAATGCCATAATCAAGTTTGATCCACAAGTGTTTATTTGGTTGGGTGACAACATCTATGGAGATATGAGACGTCCCTTTAAGCTTTTTGGGAAAGAGAGGACCATTGGGCCCTGGAAGAATGTCCCAAGGTTTGTCCCCTCCTCGGAGCAGGAAATAGTGTCTAGATACACCAAAGCTAAGACCAATCCTGGTTATTCTCGTCTTCTGGAAAAGACCAAGGTACTTTAACTACGTCAATGATGCCTTTCGTCTGCATTTTATCAATTATTCCTCTAGTTTTCCATTTCTTTGAATCTTATTTCTTTTATTTTTTCAAGGGCTAGACTATCTAATGCCTAAAAATCTTGTTAGGTTATTGGCACATGGGATGATCATGATTATGGATTAAATGATGCAGGAAAAGAATTCAGTGGCAAAATCACTAACCAGAGGCTGCTCCTTGATTTCTTAGATGAACCTCAAGATAGTCCACGGTGTGTAATTCCTGTACCTTGAACATGATGGTCAAGGAGATCTCAGTGCCCATGTTTCTAAGCTCCTCTGCCCCATATGCTTCTGAATTGTTCATCATGGTTTGGATGTTTCAGGCGAAAGCAGGCTGGAATTTATGCATCATATACTTTTGGTCCCGTGGGCAGACAAATCAAGGTAGTAGTGCAACTGTTTTGTTGTGCTTTTGTTGATAATAATCTCATTTACTTGTATCCACCTACATTTTGGGGGGAAAAAAAAAACTGCAGATTCTATGAATCATGTAACCTTTTTCATATAATGTAGTGACTCGGCAATTTTTATCTTCAGGTTATACTGTTAGATACTAGATACCACAGAGACCCTCTGCGTAGTGATGGAAGCATCTTGGGGAATGCCCAATGGAAGTGGTTAGAAAAAGAGTTGAGGGGTCCAGCTTCTGCCATTACTATAATTGGTTCTTCGATCCAGGTATTCAGAGTTTTTTTGTCTTGCTGACACGAAGTTATATAGTTGAATGGTTGCGCCAATTGCCTTGTGCTTGTTGTTCTTTACTTCTACCTTAGTCCCACAACCCTGACTTTGGCACTACGAAGGTGAATTTCTTGCATTATGGCAGATGAACCATCTTTAGATTGAATATAATCTTTTGTGGCCCTCATTTGCCTGAAAGGATAACGGTAATGTTGTTGATAGCTAAAAGAAATATTGTGATCTTAAGTAATTGTTTCTCCAAGCCTGGTGATGCCCAATTTTCAATTATGAATTCTTACAATAGCTTCTTTGGACAATTCAACCTCTGAATTTTGAATTTGTTAGGCTTTGATAAGTAAGTTTTGTGATATTCTTATGCTCTGCATACATAATTCCGTACTTATCTTTGTCAATGGTTCAGGTTATATCAAATCTTTCAGCCACTACTGGTCCGTTGTTTTATATGGAATCTTGGGGACGTTTTCCAAAAGAGAGGGATCGCCTATTCAAATTGATAGCAGATAGTAAGGTGATAACTGTTGATATATGTTCATTACTTCTGGCAAAACTAAATTATACTGTCTGTTCTCTTTTTTCTTAATGCAAGCAGTTCTCCCATCCGTCTTGTCCAGAGCTAGAGGAAACTTAAAAAGTAAATCATGTTTAGCTTCCTCTTTACTTTTGCAGAGAGGTGGAGTATTTTTCATCAGTGGAGATGTTCATTTTGGAGAAATCACACGATATGACTGTGCTGTCGGATACCCGTTGTATGACATTACCTCAAGTGGTCTTACCCAAGCCGTCGAGAAGGCAGTCCCTCCTCCATTACATTTTATTGTTAGATTTTTGGCATGGTTCACACCAAGCACGATGAGAGTTATGGACCAAAGTTGCAGATATCGATCATGCACATATGGTATTTTTCTCATTTTTCAATGTATTTCATGAGCTCCTCCCATTTTGATCATCCAAGTGTCAATCTCCTGTAGGGCAACCAAATTTTGGATCAATAGAGATAGATTGGAATGCAAATCCAGTTACTATTAAACTTGAAGTGAGAGATCTGAATGGATATCCTGTAGTAGGTGCGAATATTTTATTGTCAGAACTGCAAGCACAAACTGCAAATTCACTAGCTACTGTCAGCGGTGGCAAAAATTGGAGGCACTGCTCTCTGGAAGTTACTCTACCATGGATAGTCAGATATCGACTGGCTATTCTATTCTACTTTGCTGTTGCCAGTACGTTATTTCTTAATAGTCCTAGGATCTTTATTATTTGCATCTGGCATGACACATACCATGGATAGTCAGATATCGACTGGCTATTCTATTCTACTTTGCTGTTGCCAGTACGTTATTTCTTAATAGTCCTAGGATCTTTATTATTTGCATCTTGCATGACACATGCACATAAAAATGCCAAACTGAAGACTGGAAGTTCTGACTGAACTCCTCTGCTTTATGTTCTTTGTAGCATTTTGGAGTTAATTAGAAGGGAAGCATGATGATGAAACCTAGGTACATGCAAGAACTATGCATAATTGAGTAGATCACTTTATTTTTTGAGGACTAATGGCTAGCTTTTACCTCGTAATCTTATGTCTTTTGGGCTATCTTTTATGATGATCTGCTTCTAGAAGATGGGATGGAATTAATCTCAATTTATTTTTTTATCAGAAGGCTTATTCTCAAGTTTAGAAACCTTGTCGCCATATCTTTGCCTACAACATCTAATAGGGAGTCATTTTGTCTATTTTCTTGCTTAGGGAGTTCATTGTCATTTACACTGGCTGTTCTTGTCCATTTTTTTTTTGCTTATTTTAATCAACAATTGCAGTCATTGGTTCATATTTTCTTTTCTTGTTCAGTGTCCTGATCTTTTTCTTTTTTATCAATTGATGTTGCAGCATTGCTTCTTGCTTTCATAGGACTCGCTTATGCGTTCTTGAGAGCATGCCTACACAAATGCAAGCTTGACTGACCATAATTGGTGGCGATATTACAATGTAGTGAACAGAGTTTTTCTACCATCAAACCTATTTCCGACTTGCTAATTTGTACATTATGTTAATGTGATGGAATTTTTTGTTCTGACAAAGCTGTAGAATGGATTCTTGTTTTCCCACTCACAATGTTAGGTGATAACTTGAAGGTTCTGATAGAATTAGAGGTAAGTTACAGAATTACAATGAACTTTATTTCCTGCAATGAATTCATGGTCTTCTGCTGCTAAACTCTTGGGCTGCAGGGAATAGCTAGTTGATGTTGAAAATTTTGAGATAAGGCTCATTGGTGCAAACACACACTGGCACAGTCTTACATCAGTAAATATATGAGTGTCTCGTGAATGTAAGTGTGCATAACATTTGTGTAGTTTATTTGAAAGAGAAACAGGTTATGTCGCATGGCTGGAATGTACCATTTCTGCTTGTGGCTCTTGCTTTACAGTCACCAGAGTGGTCTACAGAAATGCAGAAGAGTGTGTTATAGAATGGAGTTTCCAATAGCAACGCGGTTCAACATTGCTGGTGTTGAAAGTTTAATTGCAAAAGAAGTACATGGTGAAACATGAAGTTAGAAGCAGAGAGAAAGGCTTAATCTGTGAATAGGAAGAATCTATGTGGTGTAAGTGTTAGAGCCGGGGGCATGTTGGTTGAAACAGATTAAAAGTAGTCCCCAATTTGAGGAAGCTTGCTTGTGAGATAACCTATATGTCCAGTGCAGTAAGAAGTGGGCTGGTAAGAATGCAGGAATATAAATGGAAGAAAAATAGGAATAGAAAGGGAAGAAAGAGGGAGAACTGCCTCATTTTGCTCTGTCAGTTTTGTTATTAAATGTAAAATGGCAGGTTTGTGCAAGAGGAATGTATTCTTTAGGTAGGGGATTAATGCAACAGTTTCAGCTTTCTTACTGAAAATACGAAGATGCATTAAGTATATTTTGTTTTATTATGCAGTGACGCAGCAAGATTGTTACACTTTCTTTCATTCCTACTACGTATTCGACGGAAATGTCTCTGCAGTCAGTACGTCTGTGTGAAGCCCAATGGAACAATTGGGCCAAGTGGGCTACGCTCAACGAACATGTGCACATGATAAAGAAGAGCTTGGAGAAGTCAAAACCAAAACGCGTCTGACTAAATACGCGTCCAGCACATTGAATTCTATTTCCAAGTCAGTTCTTAGCCGCCACCACCTAGACACTCACAGTTGAGACCAACCCAATGCTCCTTTCCCCATCCCAGTGGTTAATAATACGAAAAGCGAGTCTTCGCATCAAGACAGATAGTTGTCACAATTGCCTACGCCCATGGAGATGCACCGACTCCCCAAATGGTATCTTATCTGGTTGTTTGCAGCTGCGATGCAATTTGGCTTTGGCTTTTTACCTCTGAGAGGGCAACAGACGTACGTGGCCAACCACCAGCTCGACTGCTACAACACCAATTTTGATTCCACAACGAAAGGGTATTTGTACAATGGCCTCAAGTCAACATGTCAATCCTACCTCACCTTCCGAGCGGATCCTCCCTACAACACACCAGTAGCCATAGCAGCTCTGTTGAACTCAGATCCCACTCTCATCGCCTCAATCAATAATATCTCCTCCGTGAGGTCCATCATCCCCACATTCGACCAGGTGGTTGTTCCAATCAACTGCTCCCGTTACCAATCTTACTACCAGCACAACACCACCTACGAACTCCGAAGTACCTCCGAGACTTATTTCATTTTGGCCAACAACACCTATCAGGGGCTCTCTACCTGCCAGGCTATGATGTCGCAAAATCCCTACGGTGACAGGAATCTTATAGTGGGTTCTCTACTGTTGGTTCCTCTCAGGTGTGCTTGCCCAACTTCCAACCAGACAGCCGCTGGTGTCAAGTACCTGCTTACCTACATGGTCACCTGGGGAAACACCATTTCCGCCATCGCTGACACCTTCAGCGTTGATCAGAGTAGTTTATTGGAAGCCAACAAACTCACTTCCGGTGAGTTGATTTTTCCCTTTACTCCACTTCTCGTTCCGCTTACTACAGAGCCAACCAAGATTCAACCAGTGGTGCCCTCACCACCTCCCGTGGAGCCTCCACAGCTACCAGCCGACACTACTGGAGGCTCCCACTCTTCCCACAAATGGGTGTTCGTGGGTGTTAGCGTTGGGATTGCCTTCCTTCTCTTTGTTTCCCTTTCTGGCTTCATGTTTTGTTTCTACAGACACCGATCTCAGAGAGACAAGCCAATCCCATCTTCAGGACCAAAGAAGCTTTCCGATTCTGCCGATTATGCAGCACTACCGGACAATAACTCCTGGTCTCTTTCTCTATCTTCCGACGGGGTTCGATACGCTATTGAATCTCTGACCATCTACAAATTCGAGGACTTGCAGAGTGCTACCGGCAGTTTTAGCGAATCTAACAGAATCGAAGGCTCCGTTTACCAGGGAACCTTTAAGGGTGACTATGCAGCAGTTAAGGTCATGAAAGGGGATGTCTCCGCCGAGATCAATCTGCTGAAGAAGATCAATCATTCTAACGTTGTCCGACTTTCAGGTATCTGCGTGCATGAGGGGAATACCTACCTCGTCTATGAGTACGCGGATAATGGCTCTGTCAGTGATTGGCTTCAGCCCAAAAAGCATAAAAAATCTTCGACTCTGGCATGGAAGCAGAGAGTTCAGATTGCCTGTGATGTGGCCGATGCCCTCAATTACCTCCACAACTACACCAACCCGCCCTGCATTCATAAAAACTTAAAGTCCAGCAACATCCTCTTGGATGCAAACTTCAGAGCAAAGATTGGTAATTTTGGTTTAGCCAGAACAGTTAACAATAATGAAGACGACGATCTCCAACTTACAAGACATGTAGTTGGGACTCAGGGTTACATGGCCCCTGAATACATCGAGAACGGCCTAATCACACCTAAACTGGATGTCTTTGCATTTGGGGTGGTCATGTTGGAGCTTCTATCTGGGAGGGAGGCCACAACGGTTGAAAAGAATTCCAGGGAAGGGTTGCTATATGCATCAATAAGTGGGGTGCTTGAAGGAGACAACGTGAGAGTGAAACTCCAAGGTTTCATTGATCCTTCTCTGAGGAATGAATACCCCTTGGATCTGGCATTCTCCATGGCTCAATTGGCTCAAAGCTGTGTTGCCCATGATCTCAACGCTCGCCTCTCAATGCCGGAAATTCTTATGACTCTATCCAAGATTCTCTCATCCTCATTGGACTGGGATCCATCTGATGAGCTTGACCGCTCCAGGTCTTTCAGCAGTGCCAGGTAGGGCATTGGCTGTTAATTTTGCAGCACCACAACAGGTGATATTACTTCTCATGGACAATAACAAGCTGAGCCAAGCCAGGGGCTTGCTGCTTCTGCAGCCTGATACATAATTACGAAATTTAGTAGCAATGGATTTTCATGTTTATCTACAGAATATTGTTGAGCTAAAACTTTGAATTATATGTTATCCGCCTGCAGAGGAGCATGATATAAGGTTATGTTGCTTAATGAAATAGAGAGGTTTTCCTTGGGAACTTGAGGAACAAAATTAAGAATCCTGTATCATAACAAGGATGAATACTTACATGTTTTTCAGTATAGAGATCGTGCACCTCCAAGTTAACACATCAAATACACCAAGAATACTATCACTAAATGACACTAGAAACTATGAATGTGTAGGATCCTCTAAAGGGCTCTTGTCCTTGGAAGGGCAAAATAACGGAGGTCAGCTCATGACTACTTAACCTAACTGTAAGGTCACATGGTAACATATGCTACGCTAAAATTACATAAAATTGGGAAGAGCATGATGGAACAATATATAAACAGTGCAAACTGTGGGGATAGATTATGTCCTAAGGAGTTTTTGCAACTCGTTGCATAAGCTTCTGCAAGACCTTCCAATACCTGCTGCAAGAAGGATTGGTGTGAATTGCCCGCAGAACCCATTGCTCTGGGCTCTGGCAAGACTCCACTATGGATGTAGATTCTGGGCTGTCCTCCAACTGCCTTGCGAGCAAATGCATTTGGAAAAACAGCTCTGCAGGCCTCATTTCTGTGAAAAATGTTTTAAAAGATTTCAGAAAATGTATTTATTTACCTCACACAGCAGAACCATAAAATCAACCCCATCATTTTCACCACACAGTGTGTAAATACAATAATCACCAAGGAGACCATGCTTCTATTCACGTATCAAATGTCAATGCATCCTCTTGAACTAGTCTACACATCCCGATCTGAAATGTTGAATCAAACATGGAAGTACTGAATTCAATTTCTAGGAAAGTATTCTTTTATGAGTTTGGAATAATGTTGACATATCAAAGGCATGAAAAGAATCGTACTCTTCAATCAGGTTGCCTTAATCACACAAGTATGATTATATTTTCATCTGTATGCTCAGAAGTAGTCCATCAATGCATTCGTTCAATTAATAATGTTTAAACAATAACACAGACAAATGCACAAAGACATATGATACTAAAATCAAACCTGGAGGCCAGGAAAACCATTCGAAACGGAGGTTTCTCAGCCATTTCTCCCTGGAGTTGAAGCTTCCTTCAGCTTGAGCCAACAAAGCTGACACAATAGGCAAGGGAATAGGAGAACTCATTTGAGCTTTGGTGAGACTCCTTACAGCAAGTAATAAGAATTTTGAATCACAATACTGCCTGGCAAGTTCCATACAAGCAGCACCTGGACCACCAACGATGAATTACCAAGTGAAGGCAGAAAGCGTAAATCAGAGCATGCGAGAGAGAGAAAGAGAGAGAAATAATGATCCTCAGATCTAAAAAGTATCAAGCACCTTAACAACGGCATGAAACGGATTAAATGTGAAAAATCTATTGCCAGAGAAATAAATCTCAAATGAAGAGAAACTAGTTCTAGATAAGAAAATTGCAAAATCATCACAGAGCCGAAGACACATTTGATCAGAAGGCAACAAAAAAAAAAAAAAAAAGCAGTGAACTCCCATGACGCTAAGTCCAACTGAACAATGTGACAAGAAAAGAAAAAAAATTAAACGGTTATCTTTCCTTTCATAATATTTGCTTCAAAAAATGCTTGATGCACAATCTAAAATGTTAATCCATGGATACCATGACACAGAAGAAGACTGCTCTCAGAATCAGCTGATGCACAAGCTTGTGCAAGAAACTCTTCTGCAGAAAGAAAGTCCTGTTTCCATATAGAAATCAAACCCAGCTCTAAGCTGAAGGCAGCCATCCATGAATTCTTCTGCTCCCCCGAGCATTCCTGGAAGCTTGATTCTAAGATACTTGAATCAGTTTGTAGTGCATATTGAGATTCCATGACTTTCAGAACTATCCAGCCAATAGGGTAAAATGTCTTGAGCTCCAAGCATCTATCATATTCCTTCTGAAGGTTTCTAATATCGCCTTCAGCAGTGTAAGCACGGCATAATTGCAAGTGACCAAAAAACAGGTAGCTATCAGGAAGCAAAAGGGTGGAAGCTTGTTTAGCATGGTTGATACAGGCAACTATATCTCGACCCTGCAAACTTATCTCAGAAGCGCAAAGGAGAAGCTGAAACTTTTGATATTTAAAAGACATATCTTCCCCAGAATAGATTTCATCAGAGAGAGCCACCGATATCAGCCGTTCAACTATAGTACAAAGATGTGGAGGAAATCTCTCTTCACGTGCCTTTTGGAAAAGATTAAGTATAAGCAACCATCGCATATTACGGTTCCAAGGTTCTTGATGCAAGCATCTGCTCATTGACAGAGATTATTAATGAAACAGCTCTAGTAGAGCTGCAGCAAGTATGCAAACAAAAAAGATTTTTCAGGGGCCAAATAAATAAATAAATAAATATATATATATATATATATATATATATATATTTGCAGGAAAGTCAAAATGGAACCTTAAAATCCAACTTTTCACGTTATGATCACCAAATCCTAAAAAAGTACCAAGTTCAGCAGAAAAAAACTGAGAACAATAGATTCTAGAAAGCTGGAAAAACAGACAGCTTCATCTTAAAATTTTCATAAAGTATTCTAGACAGTTACAACATAAAATACAAGTACAAGGAAAACAAAGAAATGTAACAATACCTTTGCAGCTCTCGGACAGCTACGGGTGCAGTCAAGCACTGGAAACTGCATGTTGGGAAAGAAAACTTTGGATCACTATTGCCAATTACATTACAAGCAACTGCCCCTGCACCAAGGACCTCCCATGCTGATATTAGACCTTCTTTATTTGTACGGTTAGAAGCATCTATAATGCAGCATCTACTGAACATGTGGCTGTCTCTCCATTCTTCACTGGATAGCAAAAGATAACCAAGTAGGTTCCTGTTCCCAGGTCATAAAGATATTGCATCATTAACAATATGCATTTCACATGATATGTTATGTAGTAAAACAGTATTTCAACTGCCCAGACTGTCATATAGATGGCAGCACCAAAGTAGATCAGAAGGAAATTTCATGTAAATGATAGACCATATGGCCAGCTACCTTATCAAATTACTGTTAGGATACATATGAAGTGCTTTTCTAAGATGAGCAACTCCACTCTGAAATCCAAGGTAAGGTCGATATCCTTGTTTAACCTGCAGAGCCCAGAAGCATTATTCTTTCTGCTAGAAGCTTAAATCCCAACTTGTGGCAAAAGGCTCAAAATTACCTCCAACTAAAACAAACTTACTAGTTTACCAAGTGCTATCAGGTAGTGCATTCCAGCAATCTCCTCATGAGATGAAAGAAAGTTACGACTACTTGAAACAAGCAATTGGAGTTGACCACTCTGATCAAGAGCATGGATGGCAGATATTATAAAGCTAATTTTTGAGTTGCTAAAGAATTCCCTTGGCATCTTCTGGATGCTAGTGATTGCTGAATCCAGTCCGGAAATGTAGTACAGTAGCCTGGAGATGAAAGTAACACATGCAGCTGCAGATGCCTGTTCCATGGAAGAAACACTTGCAGCCAAATTTCTTGCCACACAGAGTGCCAGATCATGTTTACCAAGTTGCCATAAAGAGAAAGCATATATTTGCAGACCTTCTGTACCAAGCATACCTTTAAAAGATATGTGTAGGAAAATAAACCCAATAATTGTCAATATACATTCAAGAAAATCCAACCCAAGAATCAATAATGCAGACCTAAAGAAAAGATTTAGTTCCAATATGATTTACATTAACAGTCAGACAAGATGACTGCAAACTGAGTTGAACAATCCCCCCAAAAAATATATATCTAGCTGTTGATGTACATTTAAAATAAATTTGGAGAACAAATATAACTTAAGAAAATACCCAGTCAATTGTTCATCTTTTTTACCCAGCACACACAATAATATAAGTTAAGATTTGAAGGTGCTACAGTGGAACTCGATATTGGAGAGCTTGCATAATGATGTTTCTGATGAAAAATAAAAAATAAAAAAACTGACGGTGCCAGTATTCAAATAAACTATTATGGAGAAAAACCAAACCTTTTTCCTTCAAGTCTTCACATTCTCGTACAGCATCTATAGCATTCCCAACCTGTACCAAATGAAAGCATCTGCTGAAGACTGACAATATATGCATATACTTCATGCAGCATGAAAAGGTTGAACAAATTGTACATCTGTTCATCTCTATAAACAAGGTTAAAACTGAGAGAGAGAGGAGCTGTGCAGCGTACTGACCTGGCTAAGTGATCTGGCCAAATTAATTGATATATCTTGCAAATGAGACTTTGGAACACTGCTGAAAGACAAATTGATTGCACAGCGAGCTAGCCTGTAAGAAGCAACAGCAGCATGGTAGTTTGATCTTGCCTCACAAACCAGCCCACGTAGATTATGAGATTCAGGATAGTGAGGTGCACGCTGAACTGCCTGTTCGATAGCTCCAAATACCTGTGACAGCAGCTTCATAGTATTAAATTAGCACTACTGAAATGAATAGAAAAAAAAAATCCAAAAACCATCCTCATTAGCCCTTGCTTGACAGGAAGAATCAGCCAAAAAAGTGTAGTTGTCACAAAATGAGCCGACTCCTTGTCTATTATTTCTAATGGTTATACCTGTGGGGATGAAAGGTTACCAGAGAGTAGAGCAAGTTTAGCAAGACCAATTTGGAATTCTGCAAGCTGTATGGAACAAAGGCTTGAGTTCAGTTGTACAAGATTATTTGAGCAAAAAAGCATATGTTCATCAGCTGGACCAGATAGAATTATAAAGTAAACTGCTATTGCAAATCTGATAGGATAAAGCATACAGGCAATATCTGCACAGCTCGTAAACAGCTCTCAAAAGCCTCATCTGGTGTGGACTCCCTGCATAGTGTATCTTAATGTCAATAAGCCTGTCAAACAAAAACTAACCATGAAATCACATACATTTTATATAAAGTAAAGCTAAAAATCTACCTAGCATCACTATCGGCTGAGCCTGCCCATGGTAGTGCAAGTGAAGGATCTATGCTTCTGGCACAATCAAATGCTCGCTTTGCCAATGTCTTATCATCCACTTCTCTGTAAAACTGGTAAACATATACATATACACACACATACCCCCTAATAAGTTAGACAGAAGCGATGGAACTTCCAGAATGTTTCAATTTCTACAAGTGCCAAAGCAGCGAGAATTGCATTTCATACTAAAAAAATAATAGAATGTTACTGCTTCATTATGATCGTTTTCAGAAAAATTTAACATTTCCAGAGGGACACCTAAGTTAACTTGGCCAAAACAACCAAAGTGAGCCCAAGTGTCAACCTGAAGAATGATAATTCCACTCATATTAAGCATAGTTCATACAACCAATCTGGCATAATTTGGGACAGCCCATTGCAAACAACACCCAACTCTAACTGGCAGCAATGATATCACCATGCTAGTTAATGATAGCATAATAGTTATGTCTCAAGAGCAAAAAATGGTCTAGCAAAGGTACCATTTCCTAATAAATTTTAAGTGCAATGATACATGCAGAAAGTTAACCAAAATATCCTTTTAGACAAAAAAGGAATCTTCAGAAACATAGAATTTTACCTTCCCTAGATATGCCCAAGCAATAGCTAAAGATACATCCAACTGCAATCCCCTGATTAAAGAATGTTGTTTCAATGCATTATTGTGAGATAAACATCCCAATGCCACCCAGAAACCAGAGTTGTCACCCTCAAGTAACAGAGCACCCAAAGCCATCTTCTCTTGTAGCTGCCTGATAAGAAGGCAGCCAGTTTCAATGGCTAACCTATACCAATATGAAAAGGCAGGATTGAAAAAACACGAAGCTGAATCTTACCAAGTATTTCGGTCATCTTTACAGTTTTGGTTCAGAGAGGAAATAAGATCTGAAGTTACAGCTATGTCAATGTAGATATTAGATTGCCAGGGGGCCAAGTGCAAAGCTCGCTGATAAGAATTTCTGGCTGATAGGGCAGCTGAGTAGCAGGTCCTTTTCCAGGAAAGGATGGAATTATTGAAAGTCTCCACATGAAATTGTAAAGCTGGGTCCTCCCTCCATGGAGAACATCTTGCGTAGGTCAACTAGCCAGGATAGAAATACACCTTATTATATTATTGCAAAGATCATAGCTCAAAAAAATCTATATAAAGTTTTTGAGTTAACAGTTAAATGACAAATAGGCTTTCCTTTCTCTTGTTGGAGAGAGGTGGGGGAAGAGGCTGGGTCTATCATCAATGCATACACAGTCCAGCCATTACTCTTTTAACATCAAGGCAAGAATGGACAGGTAAGGGCCAGCCATTTAGATAGTCATACCTGAATATCACCATGCAATTTCCAAATAGATGACATTTGTCCAGCTAAATCAGTACTAGCTTTTGCAACTATACATGCGTCCTGCAATTATTCAATGAGTGAGTATGAAATGATTGTCTTCTGAATCCTTGAAAATGGATGAGGCTACTGATAATTTGAAATTTCATGACTAACCTCTAAGAGTGAAGCTCCCCACCTAAATGCACCCGAATTAATACATTCTTTTGACAAACCAAGTAGTCCAGACACAAGGCCATAGTGTGCAGACACATTTTGTGATGAAAGCTTCAGAGCTTGCTGAAACAGCTCCACTCCCTTAATGGAGAAAAACCATAAAATTAATTTCATACATCATGTTAAATATGAAATAAGCAGTTGGACACAAATATTAAATGCAATACTAACTTATTAATTGTTCCTTTACAACTGCAAAATGGCCTTAAGTTTGGCATCTAAATCCTCTCTCAAGTGAAAGTAAGTATGATGGATTCTCAGTGAACATGCAAGCTCCCATTTGAAATGTAAGATAATAAAATGGAAGTAAATTTCATATTAAAATATAACTTCTATGAAATGAAGTCAACACAGATTATATGAAAGAGCATTATACTTAATGTGAATGCATTTCATGATTTTAAAGCAAAGGTTAAATTGGGGAATAAAGAAACAATATTCCTAGATTACAACAAATTTTCCATGCCAGCAATGTGCTCATTCCCTCAACAAAGGAGAGACAAGAGGAAAAAGAAATCATTCAAGTAAAATAGAAATAATACTTCTACCATCAAAGCCAATAAGAACTTACTATTAAATTCAACAATTGGATGTCACTATAAAATGAAAAAACTTTAAGAAATAGTACAAAAAACCATGACAGATATGAAAGACCTTAGATTAAGGGATAAAAGAATCAGACCATCAATATGATACAAATACTTGCGCACGAAGCAATAAAGATATCAATACTAAGTGAATTCCAAGGACCAATTATCAAATCTTACCTTTCTATAAGAACCAAGCATCAAAAAGATGTTTCCACTCTCAATCAGTGCAAAGATTCTTGTATCCTCCAACTCAATGGCTCGACCATAGGCCTGTTGGAGTTTCATAACAGGGGGTCACTTAATGATTACAACATAGATTTGGAGACAAAACAGAACAATATTTACACAAGAAATCACCAAATCATTACCTTAACTCTGTGTACTCAAAGAACAGGCATGGCTGCGTTACATGGTCATGATTTGACCCCAAAAAAAAATTAAAAAAAAAACTATGACATTTCTAATGGTAGTAGCTGTATCCATATACATCTTTGGGAGAAGCCATAATGGAGAAAAATGAAGTCAGCATGTCTTCGTTCTACTAGCATCAATTTCTCTTACTAAAAAGAAGAAAAAACAAGAAAAGTTTTCACTCTTCGTAAAAATAATAAATATAAAGCATTGGAAGTATACAGTGGGAAAAGCAGTGAAAATTTTGACTTAATGACCTACCTTCATGCACATAGCATACTGGATACTATGAATAAAGCAACTTAAACAATCACTGAGTTAATCTATTTATCTAATTCCTAATTTTGTTTCCACAGAGTTGATAGCTAACATATGAGTCTCATGCCAAACCAGGTCCTGTGTCTCTGTGGGTGCTCAGGTGTTTGCTTTCCCCAGGAAAATATAGTTGAAGTTGTAAAAATAAAACAGAATTGGATTGAAGTGTTTAAATAACAAAATATAAGCTAATTAAATGAACCATCCTGAGACCATCCAGAAAAAAACTGCATGGAAAGAGAGCAAAAACAACAAAGATTGGTTAAATAAAATTACCTTAATTGCAGCAGTAAACATGCCAAGTCGCTGGTAGGCAAGACCCAGAGCCTACAGTAGAGAAGGAAATGAGGGATGCAAAACCAAACCAAACAATAATGGGAAATATAATGGGAGGGAGAGGAGACATGACAAGAACTTACTTCCCATAAATCAGCAGAGGTAGGATAGCCTGGAATGGCATGCTGAAGGCTCTGCACAGCTTCAGACCATTTCTTGTGATGAAGCTGTTGTTAAAGGATGGAGATTCAGAAAGCCCAAAGGATAAGGAAGGAAGAAAGACAAGAACAGGTGAAAGGGAAAGAAAAGAGAATTTACCTGCAGGTGACCCAATCTGCTGAAAGCCCAGAAAGCCCTGGGTGACTTTTCTGAAGCTTCACGGCAGACGGCCAACTCCAGGCTTTCCTTTCCCCCCCGGTCCAGCAAATCACACAATGCTTCCTGATGATCATATTTAAACTCATGTAATGGAACTTACACATATCACAGGTGATGACTTTTTTCTTGTTTAGAGAGAGAGACACACAGAGAGAGAGAGAGAGAGAGAGAGAAGGGTGGGATCATTTATATGTAGAAATGCTGAAGAAGCAAACAGGCATACCCCAGAATCAGAATCATCAGGATTGAGGGCAAGGGCTCTTTGGTAGCACTTGGTAGCTCTCTGGGAATCAAATGAAACTAAGGAGTAGTAATGTCCTAAATATTTGAAGGCAGCTGCATTCTCCGGGTTCAACTTGGCCGATATTATAAAATGCTCCGCTGCCTTCTCCTTTATTTCCTTTGTCTCGCCACCTTTCTCCCAAAGACACACTCCCTGGCATTATACATCTACGACTGCTGTTCACTTATTTTTCTCTTTCTTTCTAGTTTGTATATCATAAAACAAAAGGACACTAAACGAAAAGGAGAACCATGGGGAAAAAAAGAGTTAGAATTTATGATGAGAAGTTACGAGATCAAGGTGAAGTAACGGGTCATCTGGATTGGCATCCACGGACTCCTCCAACCGTCTTATGAGAGCTCCAGTTTCTTGCTCCTGAAGACATACGCAAATCATTAGAGGAGCAACATGCTAAGATGTAGAAGCAACATCCATTTCCACGGGAGAGTATGGATTTTGCATAAAGAGAACGCGGAGGAGGAAACCAAAATACAAACCCTTTCCTTCATTGGGAATTTCCAAAACCTTAAAGCCCCTAAATTAACTAGCACCGCCGCTATTTCTTATTAAGGCGCGTCGTGGGTTTATGTTCAGCCACCGCCTCCAGCATAATCAATATTTCAAATTTTAACAAAGGGCTGCGATTGTTGCTTATGACAATTACTATACGCTGCTGCTGTTGCCACGGCAGCCGCCGCCTCCTGTAGCCTCGGCTCGTCAGTGGTAAACTCGAATATAATGAAGGTGAATCAGGCCGAGTGCCTGTTTGTGTGGCTTGGCAGTTTGAAGTGTTCTTGACAACAGTTGATTGAAAAGTAAAATTGAAATTGAGACATGAGAAGTGAGATGTGAGTTATCTAAAAGCCTCAAACTAAATTCCTTCCTTGTTTCATCACTCCTCTATCACGTTGGTTCCCCTTTCCTCTCATATTTCCACTTTCATTCTGCTTGCAATTTTATTTTATTGCTTTTTCTAAAAAATATAGAAAAACAGAAAGAAAACCTTGGGGCTTTGACAAATGGTAATTCTGTTTAGTAGTGGGCTTGAAGGTACAAGTGGCAGAGCCCGTGAGTTGATGGACCGCAACCACTGGATCAGATATCATTGCTTGCCAGTTGTAGGATGCCCATTGGATTTGATCTTTTTGCACGTCAACAAAGCCAACAACCCTTGTTTTCCTTCGTTTCTTGGGTGGAAAATTGTCCAAAGCTGATCAATCATGGCTACAAACCTACAAGTTTCTATTTCTGCCATAGAAAATGTTGAATGCTCACCCACAAAAAACAAAAAATTACATAAAACGGGACTGCTGAAAACAAATGCAGAATTCCCAATCATGCTTGGAGTTGCTCTTCATTTGGTGGCCTGAGCAATAATATTGCCCACTAAACTGGTCTGTTCTTTAGCAATCTCCACCAGAGAGTCCTGCATTTGAAATATGGACTCACTCATCATCTTGCCACCACGTACCAATTTGATTAGTGCACACATAATAAAGAAAGAACACACACATATGGCATACCTGTGCATCTATGATCCGAATAATAGTCTTTTTACTCGACTCCTGAAGTTCACCAGCAAGCAGGAGCTCGTCCAACAAGTAATAAGCCTGTTTTTGTGCCATGTAATTCAAATATAACTTCTGCATCAATCCACTTCATCATCTAATCATGCACCAGCATAAGAGAACATACCTTATGGAAATTGAAGATCAAGTCCAGCTCACAGACCTGCCTAGTAGGAAGCAGTTAAAGGCAGAATAATATGAAATGATACATGAGTAAAGAATCAATTTAATGGACCAGAACAGAACAACCAGAGATACGAATGCTTTGGTTTTAACAGGCTCACACTGCCAAAATAGCGATCCAGTATCTCCACATAATGATGAATTATATCCAGAGTCTCCAGCTCGTTATCTTCCAGGTTAATGCACATGCAGAAATACAGGCCTGCATATCTGCATATCCATTCCAAATTAGATGTACTAAGTAAACCATTTATGGGCCTTCATCATCAGCAAAACTGATCCCTTCCTATCCATCCATGGTAAAGCATTAGAATACCTTCGGTAAACAACTTTGAATCCCCTCCATTCCACAAAGTTGCAAAGCTTTGGGCCTCGACCCAGTATTATGCCGCTCAGCTCTCTAATTACCTTCACATTCGTTTCACTTAAATCGAAATCCCATATAGATAAATAGGAAAAGATTATGAACATGAAAAGCCTGTTTACATGGTTCCTTTATATACAGGACAAGATTTTCAGTCATCAAAACCTTAGCAAACGAAATCTTACCTTAGCTCTTTCTTTCTGGGAATAAGGTGAGTACCATTTTGTCAGTCTCACCTTTCCTTGGCGACTAACTAGAAGCACGAAGTGAATCTGGAACAAGTGGAGAAGCAATGAGAGTTATTCCAGTAGCAGAAGCAGAAGCAGAAACCAGTTTTCAACAGGAAAAAAGCATGTTTCCTCAACCTTGACATTACAGGATTACTAACTGGCAATAGCCATTCTTTCTACACACAACAGACGCAAACTTTAACAGCAGTAAACCCACAAATGCTCCGTAAAAACTTTTTGAAGTGATCTGTATTGGGTATCTTGGATTGATTTTGTACGGATGGATCTGACAACTTGAAATAAGGAAACTTAACAATCCTATTGGTGGATGATCACCCAGAAACAAAAATGAAAAGAAACAAATAAAAAAGTGAGGACACATCTCCGAAGTCATTAGTGATCAAATAGAAATGAAAGATTTGGGTTGGGGAAGAGGGCAAATAAAGGATTCAGCTTTATTACGAGGGTAACAAGTATTCCAAAAAATGAATAAAATAATGATCCTAAGTTCACAAAGAAACATACCATCAGTGGAATTTCAGGTCTTGCTCTGCTCTGAGTTTTGTTGAGTTGTCTTTATCCACGGTGTTAATTGTGTGGAATTGTGATTATTAATGGACAAGTATTGGCCTTGCCTATTGAGTCAAAAGCCCTCATTTGCTCCGCAGAACAGAGCGGTCCGTTCAAAACATCCGCAAAAAGGGCAGGCTTGGAAACGTTGCGTTTGCATGGGTACCTGTTAAGGTTGCATGTGCGCCTTGAATTAAAAATTTTCAAATTCACCGTTCCTAATTTTATTTCAATTATTTTCCACCCATTACATCATTTCTGACGTACAAAATTCAATCGAATTGTTTCACAATGTTGCTTGTTTCTGTTATCTCCATTGCATCTGTAGCAAAGCAACATATTTCCCTTGTGTTCTTCAAAAACGCCATGGGCAGTCAGGCAGGAGATCCAAAGGCAAAGAATGGTGATGTCGACAACAATTTATTCCTTGTGTTCTTCACAGATTCAGGTGTAGTAAAAAGCCTGCAATCAGCTGCACAGGCAATGACTGTCCTTTAAAAATCTGCACCCATGGAGGAGCATTCCTATCTAAAGCTGGAGGAGAAACTTGTTCACCTGCTCCAAAAGAATCAACATTCTATAGATTCTCTTTCCAATATCTGTACAGCATAACATATACTCCTTATTTGCAGAAACAACAAACTAAACAAACTGCCTCTCCTACATAAATACAGAGAAAGTCATGATCAAATGCTCGGTCTCGCTTTCACCACTTCTTCATGGATGACATACCGAAAATTTGAACTTTGTGGTAACCAATAAATGCATTTGTCATGCCTACCCTTCATGCATTTTTTCATAGCTTTCTTCTGCACTTCTGATTGGCACTGCATTATCACTTCTAAAAGTCCTGGCATGTCCAATGACATATCCTTTGCGAAGTCGTACATGATCTTAGGTGAAAAAATCTTTGTTCCCTTGTAGATGAAAACACTAGCTCGAATGAACTCTTGTTTCGCAAATCTGAGGTCCTGAAAGATACTTGTAGCTGTGTAGACTCGAACCTGTTAAATTCAGAAGTTTTGCCTCTAGATTAGAAAATGGAAAATGAAAACAGACATTAGAAATTATAATTACTGTAATTAAATTCAAATGGGATGGGAAAATATATATATATATATATATACCACCAAAAACCAAAAGAAGCATTCATACCACTGGGTCAGAGTATGCCCCCAAACAGAGGGCAAAATGAACAAGTGGCTCGGGGTATTCTAAGGCATAAGCATGTCTGGCTGTCTTGATTTTCCTCCCTGGAGAAAATAGTGTTTGGAGCCACTGCAATTGCATCTTGTTATAAGCAAATATGAAATGAAATTTTTCAAGTAAGATGATATGACTAGCGTCACACAGAATACACAGAAAAGCCAAATTCAAATTATATGTTTCATGTATCTCATCTTTATATTATTATACCCAAATCAAATTTTAACTCCTTTGAATATGGCTACAATAGAGTAAATGTACAAAAATTAACATGGGCTACTGAGACCATGATGCATAAAGGATCTTAGAGTACAAGGCATACCGGTAATGACTGACGTGGCCGAATGCCTAGAATAGAGCATTGTATGTCATAGGCATTTACACAATGTCCACCCACATTATATGCTGCCTAAAAGAAGGGATTTAATAGTACAATATACTCATTGAGAAAATAACATGCAAATGAATGTTTGTGATGCATGTCTAACCTTCAAAATGGAGTTACTTCTTACACGATTATGAGTTCCATATGCCAAATATGCCTGCAAAGACAAACCAATTAAACATGCCAGATATAAGTTTACAGCTATTGTCAATTGATTAGAACAGAAGACTGGATATAATTTGTTAGATGAAATAATACAGCCGCCAAATCCCTACATGCATCACCAAGGCATTGTGTATGTTGATCCAGAAAGCAAGCTTCTCTTCACGCTTCATCTTCCTTGGGTCAACCTTCTCAAGACTTCGAACCAATGACCTACATAGACTAAGACAATTGATAACTCTTGAAACTAGACCATGGTCTCACCATAACAATGCGCTCAAATTCCATTCAGTTTTAATTAATTCTTCCCCTGATTTATGGATCTTTCAAGTTTCAAGAAAACCCAGTTAAACTTGGTAGTTAAACCAATATGGTAGTCAGCTGAATGAGAACCACCTGAACTTTTGTAGCATTACTGCAGCATATTTGAAGCTATCATCATCTAAGCATAAATCCAGAACTTCTCGCATTGCAGCATGGGCACCGCCCTCTTCTTTTGACTCTTTAAGTTGCTGATTAACAGTACCACCCTCACTACACCGTGGACTCCAACTATCACAATGATTCTTAGAAGAAAATATGCTCGAGGAGGAAAAAGATGAAGGTGAAGAAGCAGACAAGCTCGCACGGCTCTGCGAGCTGTTGGCTAGTTTGCAATATATAGAAGATATGCATTGCACAATTTCTTCAGAAAGCCTATCTGGAGTTTTAAAGTTGTCAACTATGTGAGAAGCACACAGGTAATCAGCCAGGCTTCGATGACCAGAATCAGACCTTCTTCGCTCCTGTCAATGCTTGAAATAGTGAATTAAATTTGTAATAACTTGTATTACAAATGTTAACATTAGTTATATCATAGTAACCACCATATGACAGCACAATCAAATGTTATGAATATATACTACAAGGCAATGTGGACAAAGCAGCTGAATTAAAGAAAATTAGACAGTAAGGCAGGTTACCCTTGTAGATGTTGCTTTTAGACTAGCAGAGAAATTCTGACTATCAGAAATGGCCACATTATCGGTATGGGACACCTGAGCTTGACAAGAAAAATCACCTTTCTGCATATGTGGATCCAATTTGTAGCATAATCGATTTGCCATGATTGGTGATGGTAATGCTGCCATGTATTGAAACTCTGTTCTGGCAACATTTGATAATGAGGGGAGGTGCTCCTCAAAAGCTGTCCGGTAGAGTGACAGAAGACAACGTTCCATATGCATAATTTCAATCTCAAGTGTGCCAATCTCTTTCCTTAGTTCTGCAGCGGACTGCATTGACAGCCCAAAGATCAGTTTAGTGTCCAAATCAAAACATAAAACAAGATGACATCTTAGGTGTTTGAAACATAATTATTGGCTGGTTTGTGTAATTGATAGAACATGAATCCGATCTCCATGGGCAGTTTCAGATTAGCACACATGATATTGTCATATATTAATTATCATAACTTTCTCATAAACGAAAATAGAAAGCTCAAACAAAATGAAAACCTTTTGTGTCGGAGTGCTATTAAAAGGGGTAGATTTTGTGGAATTGCAGAGCACTGCCCTCTCATAATTCCAACCCAGAGAAGCTTGGTCAGGTAATCTCCTCTCCAACTGTACAATCTGTGCTCAGATACAAAAAGAGATGAGCCATGTAAGGGCCCAGCTCATTTCATATTTAAAAAAATAATAATAAGGCTTCCATGCGCATCAACCAGAGTTATTAAGAGGATCAGGTGATGAGTTATTGACTGCCAGACTACCAGTTTACATGCCAAATAGGTTTTCCACAGAATGAGATGAACATGTCAAATAGGTTTCCACAGAATGAGATAAACAGCACAGTGACTACCAGCCTACATGTGAGGAATAGCAAATGGTAAGAGAACCTCCATCTTCAGTCAATGTTCTAGGGTTGCCATGGCTAGGCAATTTCTGTAGAAGCGGCGGCTAGAGCCAGATTTTCCTACTAAAAGAAACTAAGTCGCAACAAGAAAGAATTGCCAACACCAAATGACCAAGTTGTTGAAGTTGTACTCCCGTATGAACAATTTTCTGGTCTTTTCTGGAAAGTAATTTGAAGCATATTTTCAGTAATCAAGGTGAACTTCAATTAAGAAGCACAGTCACTTATTAAATACATACATCAGATCTCAAGCGATTAAAGCATAAACTTGAAGAAATGTATAATAAGACAATAGGAAAATTTCATAATCAAATGATGGATAATTCAATTTCTTGGATGCAGGCAAAAATTATAGAGGTTACTTACAGGGCTAGAGAGGGAGGATAGTCTTGGTGATACATTGCGTATATTCTCCAGAAGCCCAATGTCAAGGATTCTGCAAGTAAACCAAAGTCACAGGACTGAGTTACTACATAGCCAAGTGAAAAATGCAAAGCAATGCTAGAAAAAAGTGCAGTGGCAAGCCTTGTATTCTGATAAAGATTTACCTTGGGGAACTAAGCTGTGAAGGAGAACGACAAGAGGAGGACGAGGACCGGCAATTCATACCAGCATCTACCTTTTGGTCAGTTGAGAAAATTTCCAAGGAATGTCGGAGCTGACAATCAACACTTTTCTAAGTAAAGACAAGTGAAAGTAGACCCATAAAGCAGAGAGAGAGTCATATGGCAGATATTTCAAAGCTCCCAACTTTTGTTAAACTGAACAAAAAGCCTTCATTTCAGGGACTGAAGCTTCGACTCGTTGCATCATCTGGTTTATAAGAAGAAATGAAAGAATAAAGAAACCAAGGAAGTCAAGAAGCTGACATTTGTAGTTATTTTTTAAGATGGGTGGGCTGGCAAAACCACAAAATGACTAGGACACAAAAGCAAAACCAAATACCAGAAGGGAAATGGTCGGCAAACAGTTTCATAAAAGAAGAAGAGGAGAAAGAGATGGAATAATCAAAGCTCTCAGACAAACAACATATATTGAGTGGGGACAACCCACTAAGAAAGTGCAGAAGAGGGCATTAGAAACAGGAATCATGAATTAAATGGGGGGAGGAGAAAGAACAAAGTGTTAGTGTATCTGGTAATAAGCATCGTAAAGAGACATAACAAAAAAGAAGGCAGAACCCTCATTAGATTAGGTGGAGGAAAGTAATGAGTTATGATTACGTCTTTGCTGAAAAGGGGGTAGCTATCTTTTGGTCTGCCCAACCCACCACGAGCACTAATTAATCCCCGCGTGCATCAAATCGTGCGCATTACATCAGAAATCCCTGGTACATACAGAACGGAGAGAAGGGAAGATAAACAGAGAGAGAGAGAGGCAGAGTGTGAGAGAGAAGAGAGCGTCTAGTAAGCTTTTTCATCAATCGACGTCAGAACAAGTATGGTTGATCTGCACCCGAGCGTGTATAGGAAAAAGTAATGAATACATTTACCAAAACGACAGCCTGTGCCGGAGCAGTGCATCAATGGATCACTCATTTTGTGCTGTCTCTGATCATTAATACTACATGGCACCAATAGTGTGTCGTCGCAGTAAATAGGATTCGGGGTTGAATTCTTCAAGTAAATGATTTGGTAGTAAGGGCGCCTTGGAGCAGCGATAGGATTCAGTGCCCACTCACATGAGAAACAGTAAAAGTCATGATAATTTTATTCAGATATAACCCGCATAATCAATTACAGTATTAATGGCACTCGTATGACTTGCTTGGGATTTGGATTGCGATTCCTCTTCCTCCTGCTGTAACCCTATTGGAAGTGCTTGTTAACTGATATCAAGAATGTTAAATTAAAGTCTGATGGGCAATTTCGAGGTGATCTCATCAGATCATATGCTTGCATTAATGGCTCCCAGTGTTGATCCTGACGCTTAGGTTAGAATGAGGGAGGGAGGAGGAAGTGATAGGTAAAAAAGGCCTAATTGTAAGGGTTAAGAAGGGCCCATTGGAGAGTGAAAAGTCTCTTTCGATCGAATAAAGATCGTGGACCTTGCTTCATTATGATTTCTCATTGTTGGCAACTCAGCAAAGGGCTTAGGGCTGTGTCTGCTCTGCCATTGAAATTAATGCCTCTTCAGCAGCAACACCCATTTGCTTTCGGTGTTTTCATGGTGCAGCTGGAATTTCCCCGGTAAAATGTAAATGGCTGCTGCTTGCGGGAACCGCACCCTGGGCCTGGGCTTGGAGTACAATGTAGACGAATTTTGATTAATGGGCGTCATGCCAAGACTCGATGTGCAGTGTGGTTCAGAGAAAAGAGGAAGACTGGGAATTGGGCTTCTACCTGAACTGATGCCCACTCACCCAGTCACCTGGGTCCAACTGGTTTCACCATTGAATTGGGGCTTGCGGCAGTCCAGATGGCGCCAAGGACTGGAAATATTTGCCCCACTGTTTAGCAGAAAAAAAAAAAAAATCACAGGCAAGGACATCTGTGGAGGATATCGAGACTGGGTAGCAAAAGAATGAGGTCGTGAAAAGCAAAGGTGGTGGAGCCATGGTGTTGGTGTCGGGTAAATAGTCCACTCGTGTGCATGTCCATATCTGTCTTGCTATCTCGTCCACCTTTTATTTCTTTCTTTCCCATCAGCTACATATATCAGCTTAACATGCACAACCAATCTTTCTGTAGGGGACACATTACACAAAACAAACCAATCTCACCTTGCTGGCAGTCACCATGCATGCATGTGATGTAACAACAACCTCTCCTAAATCCAATCCACTCTTAATTATTAGAGGCCCAGTCGACAGTCAATCGCATTTCCCTGCTGCTGCATGCGACCTCTGGTCTAATTCCTTTGGTGGTTGGGTGATGGCATGAAGAGCCTGAGGCCCCCCGCGCCCGAGTAAGAAGACGACTCTCTCGCTCTCGCTTGAGTTGGTCTACACCACACCACAGGTAAGGTGAGCTAACCCACAAGGAATCAAACAATTATGGATGCAATGACAGGCCACAGGCCATAAGTATCGTCTTTTTCAGCTTTTCTTTTCTCCGATCTTCTCTCTCTCTATATATATACATAATACCACCAAATAATTTAGCTTTTAGATGCGTGCGGGTGGCCAAGTGGGGTTCGACGTGTGAAAGCAAATATCCTTTGCGACACAAAATGGCAAGACAATGGTCAAACGCGGGGCTCATACATCATAATCCATCTCCACTTACATGCTAGGGAACCCTAGTGAGCTAGCTAGCTCCTCACCTTCATTTCCTATCCTCAAAATCTCGGTGCACCAGTTACATGTAAGTTCATTCGTATAGCAAGTTATTTTTTCACCTGCAGTGCTTAATTCTATGAGCACCTTTTGCGGGCTTTCCCATTTCCTTGTATATATTCTTTGCATTTATTGAGGTAGAAACTAGAAAAGTATATGGTGGAGAATTAGTTTTGGAAAAGCAAGTTGGCTGTTTCAGTGGTGATGATCCATTTGCATACTGGCCATGCCTGTGAAGAAAAGACTACTAATCCTCTCGAAGATCAGCTTTAAGTGTGTGTGCGTGTATATATATATATAGAGAGAGAGAGAGGGAGAGAGAGAGAGAGTCCAATGATATATATATCTATCATGCAATGGTCTGCGGGAATAACCAATTTGCCTACTTTATTATTGAAGAAGTGCATGCTTTCTCTTGATGGGCTACTTGTTGACTGCAATCGGCTTGCCACATTCAAGTAAAGATCATTACAGCATCTTACCCTTAGGATGTCAAAATCTATGGCATGATTTTTGTTGGCTTTGCTCTAAAATAATAAACTTTAAAATATTCTCTTTTGTCTTGATCTTCCAAAAGTATGCATCTCTTTTTACTCTCTGAAAAGGGCTACTTGCTTTGGTCCAGTAAAGAGCAAGCATCATCTATTACGCTGTTTTCCTTTCCCCTTTTTTTCTGTTTTCGTTCTTTCGGGAAGGAGGGTACGTGGATTTGCAATTTGAGCACTTTTTGTGAAACATATATTTGAAGATATATAAACATATATATAAGCTTCATTACCTATATAATTGTTCACCCAAATTACAATCTAGATATACATACGAAGGCGTAATAATTAAGATAAGATAACCTAGAAAGATTAAGGAGTGTAGTGCATGCGCAGACATTAATGAGCAGAGCTGCAGGGAATGTTGAGGTATTGCAGTGACTGTAGAGAGTAGCTAGGTTATTAACTATGACCTCAAGAGGAATATACTGAGCTCCTGCCCCGAGCTGCCAACGGGGTTGAGCATGTGGAAGGACTCGGAGTCAGCAGAGCCAATGACCCTCTCAAAGCTGGCTCTCAGGTACATGAGATCCCCGTCGTCCTCAGCGCTGGACTTACAATTGTTGGGGGCAAGGACAGGCAAAACGCCAGCCCCAACAGAGACAGACTGCATCATCTTCAGTACCGCAGCATCGTTGGGAGTCATCTGCCTCCTGATGGCGAACCCAACCTTCCTGCCATTGCAGTACATGGACCATACAGACACGTTGAAGAGGGAGCAGGAGGTGGAGCTAGAGCGTTGCTTTTTTCGGTCGCACTCAAGGGCGATCCTCAGTAGACCGTACTGCATCTCCCTGGCTAGGTAGGCGGTAGGGACTGCGAACTCCAGGAGCAGAAGGGGAGAGCTTCGGGTGTCATCCTGGAGGCAGAAACTGACACGGCCTTTCCTGTAGCCGAAGAAGGTGCCGGTGACTGAAGTGGTAGTGGAGGTGGAGGTGGAACCGTGAGGCTGATTCCATGAGGCGTCGGTATCTGTAGAGAGAGAATCGTCTGACGAGGGTTGGAAGCCACAGCAGGGAACCATGCACTCGACCAGGGAACGGAAGGACCTTCGGAACCTAACCTCCCGGCCGCACTCCACGGAGGTGGCCGTGTCCATTATATGGAGGGGGCCTCTTTGGCTTCCGAGGTCTACCATCATTCTCATGTTTCCAAAGGGAGTCGTTAAAGGTGCAGCCTGGGGCTGGAGAGTTGGATATTTGAGGCTAGAGTGAACCGGAAGACAAAAGGAACTGAATAGAGAGGTGTAGATGCGGGGGGGAGATGGATCTGGAGCAATAAATAAGCAAAGCAAAGGTACGTGTGATGCAAAAGGTGGGCCGAGGAATCGTGGGCAATAATTCTGCCCACGAGGGAGTGTGGCCCCCACTCCCCCCAAGCCCACTCTTTGGGAGCACCCTGTAGCACGGCCACTGCGCGTGATTGCCAAATCCTTACCAGTTGCCCCCCCCCCCCCCCCCCCTTTCTTTCTTCTCCCTCAGAGGCCTTGAGGCTTTAGCCCTTAACTCTCTCTCTCTCTCTCTCTCTCTACCCTGTTGGCCGTAGGATTGTGATGTCATAACCAATCATATGCGCCATGCCATCTCATCCACCCATCTTCATTTTCTTCTGTTTTAGATTCCCTGTACTTTTTTTTTTTTTTTGAGAGTTAGTTGGATAGGATAATTTGATACTTTATGAAATTTAAAAGTGTGTTTTTATAATTTATTAATATAATTAAATTGTTACATATTACAATTTTTTATAAAATTAAATATGATTTAAAATTGTAATTAAAAAAATAAATCCAAGTTGATAAGGGAGCAAAGAAACTTAGTAGCATAAGATGGGGAGAGTGGATAGGTGAGGGGTGGTTGAGAGCATAGTTTTAGGTAAAGGTGTAGCAACGTTATGATGGAGGTTGTAATTAAGCAAATAATTCAGGTCAGTTGTCGTCACACTGAAGATTGGTTGAATAAAGTGGACGGAATTAATGCATGAGCATTAAGCATGCACGAGGCAATGATTAGACGCAATCAGTCTCCGGCTGTCGCAAACTTTTGACACTCCAAGAGATGGGCCCCGGTCCCCTCTTTATGTCCTCCTATTATTCCATTAGTTGTTCCCATACAATTAATCACTCCCCTTCTCCTTAACTTAAAAAACCCTAAACCCTAATTTGTTTTAAGAGTGAAGATACATGGATGCAGCCCACTGCTAATTGCCTACTGATCAAGTCGGTGAGCCTCTCCCCTTTGTGCCTAGTAATCCGCATACATTTCACACTCACGTGCTTTCGTTTCTACCACACGTGCCTGCTATGCCTCTCTTTCACCACTTCGTTGCCACATTAATCACCCCTCATTATTCTGCAAATAGAAGTTGGATATAGATTTTTTTTTTTATTCATGCTAAAATTTTTAATATAGAAATATTTTATAATTTATAATATTTAATCATTAATTAAATAAATAAATAAATAATAGCAATTACTTTATGAAATGAAGATTCTTTTTCCACTTAACAATTTAATTGAACAAATAACATTATATTTTTCTAAGTGTTTTCCAGTTTAAATCCAAAAAAAAAAAAAGGAAAGTTCCCAAAGTTCAAGCAAATAAAATGATCTTTAGAAAATAACAGCAGGCTTGATATTACAATCACATTGGATCACCTTTGCTGTAAAAACTGGAAGATGCCGCTGCTATGTTTGTTCATTGTTATCCTTTTAATTAATTAATTAATATTGGCAAATTAAGAACTTTATTCATCTGTAATTGCCCAGATTTTTAAAAAAAAAAAAAAACAGAAAAAGGAGAAAGGAGAAAGGGCGGTGGTGGTGATAAGAGGAGAGAAAGAAAGCATCATTCGCTCCAATCATGTCAATTGGGCCCCAGCCCTCGCTGCACGCTTCCACTCTCATTATTCAACAATTAATCATTCCTCCTCCAAGTATTAATTTCCTAAATTAAGGATTATTTTATGATTAATAAATATTAAAGCTTGGAGCAGTATAGTAATTAGCTTTTTCGGAAAAAAAAAAAAAGGTATTATTAGAGCCAACACAGCCTCAGACAATGGAAGGGATATGTCCACTTATGCTCGAAACAAAACAAAATATGAAGATCTCCCCACATCCTCTTTTTTTGAAAAAAAAAAAAAATTGATTTTTACATGAAAGGCTAGCTCAGCCGGCCGCCCCTGCAATCATATCACATCATACCCAAATTCCTCATTAATCTTTTTATATGAAATGCATCGCATTCACACACATTAATTGCTTATCATTCATTTCCCACATCATCATGAATTAATTGTAGAGATCTTTTATCTGCTGAGGAAACTATAGCTTATAATTATATTATGCTTATTCAGAAAGATAACTCTTCAATGATTTGCTTACTTCGCTCTCTTTCCATTTCATTAGCGATAATATCTTGGATTTCCCTTTTGGATTTTATATGATTAGAAGTAATAAATGTAAGCAATTAGGTGCGTATCAGCCATGATTAGTGTGGACGAAACAGCTCATCCTTTCCAATATTATACAAAAGCATCTGCATATGATTTTATCCGTTTCGTGATACTGCCATATGAGATTCAATGCGTACGAGAGAGGTGGTTGTTGGCATTCGAAGGAAAAGACACGCCATTTTACTAGATTTTCTGTTCATCAAAGCTTGCTAACTTCACTGGGGAAGTTGAAAATGGCAGTGAGAAGAAAAAGGAGTACTAGTGCAAGGGATGAGGATAGGCGCAGGGGATTATTGTACACAAAGGGGGGACAAGCATTGTTATGTGTCCTGAAAATAGGTTAAGGTTTCGACAACATATCACGTTGGGTAAGAGTCAGTGGCGAACCAGTGGGGGCATATCGGCAGCCTATTTACTATTTTGCTTAAAGCTGGGTTGATTGAAGTTCAAGGAACGACGTGACCCTCCATCAGGCAAAAAAGCAAAGATGACAAAATAATAACTAGTCTGTGATTCATTATGCTGTAAGGAGGAAAAGTTATATGTTTCTCTACTTCCTTTTAGCTTAAAGACGAGATGATAACTAGTCTGTAATTCACTATGCAGTGAGAGGAAAAGTTGGGCAAATTAAATGATTGCTTCTGATAGAGAGCCAAAAAAAAAAAAAAAGACAATACTTATTTCATCCTCGGAAAATATGAAAACCTCGGGCAATACTGTCCGCAGTAGCTTGGACAAAGTTTTACGGATGCAGGGGGACCCTTGTTTCTGATTTGGTAGATGATGGCCCAATTCAATTAAGGTTCAGTTGGGCCCTCAGCTTGGGCTAGACGCTCTTCTCCTGCAAGCTCTGCAATTGCATTGGGTCAGTAGCCCAACATGTCAACTTAGACCATATGACATTCGCAGTTTGCAAAGTCCAGATCTTTCAAGCATTTCCAAGCGCGTGAAGAGAATTGGAGGCAACAAAACCCAATTTGGCTCTGCATGTGAATGCTTGCCAGATTCCAGATGCCCTCTCTCTGTTTAATCTTGGTGAGGATCACAAAAAGTCAGGTCGGTGTTGAAGATGTAGCTTGCAGAGTCTCCAGCCATTAGGTTAATTTATAACTAGCGGCGGTCCTCTCCCGCAACAAGGAGAGCGACCATCATCCGTCTCTGTATGGTTGTATGATTGAGAAAGGCTTGACTTGGGAAATGTGGATGCCACACACACCCCCTCCGGCCCCTCTCTCATTTCTCTAAAAATAAAAAAATAAACTTAAAACATATATTTTTGACTTTCTTCTCTCAGCTGGCAATGATCACAACCCACCTCCCCACGCTCCCATCCATATATATGTATGCCAATCTTTGAATATAATTCTTGGTTTTGACAGTGGAGTAAGGCCGCTAGCGTTTTGTCCAAAAAGTGTATTAATTAGTTTATCCATTCTGTCGTACCTTTAATATTTGACTATATGATATATCCGCCTTTCATATATAAAATTAACAACCGCCCGGATGGAGATGTACACAACAACAACAACAACAGCAGCAACGCTCCATTCTTTAGATTAATTCATGGGCAGCTTGTTTATTGATCTTTTTCTTTCATCCAAATTCAAGTTAAGTTTGTTCTTATAAGTATCTTGATTATGTTTCGTTGCAGATGGCATCTGACTTGGGCTACTCAGGCTTAATTTGCCGATGAATTGGAAGGAAGAAAGAGTCAAGCTGAAGTTCACAGGGCATGTGAAGGCAACAAAATAACTCGTGTCTGCAGGCCTCAATTGTCATTCATGCCAAGCTAATTAAGTACATGTCAAAACAACACTTTTTTACTCGGTTTGGTAGCTGTGAACATATCGTACATGCCAACTAGTCGCCTGGTCAATCAAGGAGAGCCGTACACATGTCATCGACTTTTCGACACCGAGGTCCAATCTGGCGAATGAGTCCATCAAAATGGATACACGTACCCACAACGAGACCATCTCATCCACGATTTTGCATCTTCGTGTTCTAACCAAGGAGATACGCGTAGATTGGGTGGCACTGTTCAGGCCTCTCCTGTCCACTCCATCGAGGCTTTGTTCTCTCTCTCTCTCTCTCTCTCTCTCTCAGCAACATGTATGATTGTGCAGAAAGCTGTTCAGCTGATCATAAGTTAATCGTTTGGATACATTCCTGTTAATGCCAGATACAGCAGCATACGTATTCTTTGAATACAAGGACAGGACGCACTTATTTGAGAGATGAACACCACAGTTACTAATTGATCTGTAATGGGTGACAATTGAAGCTCAACACTTATAACCTAGCTAGCTGATGGATTCCTTCCTTCTCGATCATCAGTGTTTTTACATGTAACCAAAATAATAAAAATAATAATAATAAAGGAACAAACAAGGTAAAAATCAGATTGAATGAACAATTTTTACATTCTGTTTCAAGTTTACTGCCCGACTAGGGTTTTCTCCTTGGACTGGGAACTACCGTCATCCATGTACGTAGAGCATTTCGAAGGAGGAAACAATCTACAGAACGGTACCCTCATAAATTGTGGACAATCTCAGCCGGAAAGATCGAACTGCCATCTTAGCCCTGAGGGAAGTATATCTCTGCAATTTTCTAACGGAACTGGATCTCGACATCCCACCTTGGGGTCGCACCGTCTTCTCCATTGGCTTCAATTTGGTGGGTTCACCCATTTCACCGCCCTCCGGCTCTGCCGCTGTCTGGTTGAGGAGCATGACGGGGGAAATCCGGGCCTTCTTGCGGCGCTTCCCATCCTTGGACCTGGATGCATTTTGGAGGGCAATGCTGGCTTTGACGGCCAAAGCGGCCATGTCTGATGCCGACAAACGTTGTTGAAGCCTAGAATTCGGAAGCACGAAATATATCTGATTGGGCTGGAGTTGGTGGTCGGGATTCAACGCGGGAATGTAATCGTCGTAATACAAGGAGTCTGAATTACACATGAAATACGAAAATTGGGACGAAGACGACGATGAAGACACAGGGGATGAAACTTCGGTGCGCAAAACTTGGGAGACCGAGACAGGGAGGTTGTATTCCCGAAGATCACCCAGGGAGGAGACAACCTGGGCGGCCGGAAGTGACGAAGCTCCACAGTCACTCCTGTCCATAGAAAAGCAAGCACCCATATGTGTAATTGTATTGGTACGTTATAAAATGTGAGGTTGAGCAGATGTCGAGAGGTTTGGAGAAGCTGGAAGCAAATGAAGGAAAGAGGAGAGGGAGAGAGGCTATACTGCAGGGGGGGAATAGGGGAGGCCGCGTTAGTTAAATAAACGGTGAGACAGGGGAAGATGATGTCAGCACAGCCGTCATTTTTAAAAAATAAAATGGGTCGGTACTTGCCGGGCGAGTTTTCAAACTAGGAGAGATGATCGACGCTGACTCCCTTTCATTTCTATTTTTAAAATCAATTAATTATTTATTTAGAAAACCAAAAGGCAGATACTATGGGCTAATGCATTGTGTGATGTAGACAGTAATCGGTGGGGATTATAATGTTTTTGAAGTGGTAGAAGTAATCCCTGGTCCTCCTAATATAAGTAAATATGGTAGTATTTAATGCCTAATTATGGTATTAATTGGGTCGTTAAGAAGAGATAGTCAGCAATGACGCGGCCTCTGGCAATGGCAACATGCAATGCTTGGAGAACAAGCAGCTGTAATTCACATTACTGACCCTACTTACAAACAAGCAGAGGCCCCGTCCCATTCAGCCACGGAAGCTTCGGCCATGCTCTGCTTCGAGCTTGTCGCATTCATTTTTGCCATCCCCTTCCAGGCTTCCACTACCAGACCACACAGTGCCTCCCGTGGCCTGTTGGGTGTTGCCTTATGGCTCCATCCGCATTCCATAAACTCTCTGTTTCTACCTTTTCTCTCTCTGTGTCTTTACATTCCAAGTTTCGATATCAATACTTTTAATCCGTCAATCACTCAGTTGCCGTTACCCAAATCATATTCCTGTGTTACTTGCCCACCATTCACGTGTGGGACTAAAGCAATTACGATAGCACGAGCGAGAAACACTCTTTTCTTTTTAGAATTGTTAAATAAACAAACACAGACAATATCATGAGTTTCATACCCCATATGATTTCTAAATCCCATGTTCCTGATAATTTGAAAATCATTAACTAGATGATGTCAACCGTGGGCGGCTGGTCCTCCTAAAAAAAAAATTCATTTCTTCACAGGGATTTTTCCTTTTTCTTATTCCGTTAAAATCATGGCAGTATATTTTAAAGGGTTCATGTTTTAATCACGCATCTGTGGCACAAATATGGGTGCAATCCTGCCGGAAAACATCAGTTGACTGATCCGATCTGATTTGAAATTCGCTGCTCTGAGTCTAAATCTCAACGGACGAATGTGCACAGACTCATTCATGCTTTTCTGCTTGAAATGAACTTTCGTTGGCAAGTTCATCCCGTTGATTTAAATTAATGTATGAGAAATTCACGTGTCAGTGACAATTGAATGGCTATGAACAATTAACATATCAAGTATTGAGCAGCTTGGTATGATTAATCTGTTTCCCTGTGGTGGACCAAGTTGCGACACGTTTAATACCATTCGCTTATTCGGAACAGAATCTCACCAAATAATTGAATCAGCTCAAGTTTTGTTCAAAAAAAGGTGTATTATAAACTGGACATCGTTTCTGGCATGTCAACAATTAAAGCTACTGAACGAGATACGTTCACATGCTTTCCAGCCAACTTATTTTGTCCCTTTCTGTTGAAAAGATGAACATCACAATGAAGGGCAGAGGTGTCTGAGTTCAGCAAACCAATAAAGGTGTTTCCTTGCCTAGAATGATTCGTAAAATTAGGCATGTATGGAGACTTGCTGGAGATTTGAATATTCAGAAACGAAAACATCATGGTAAAGAAAAGATACATGTGCTTACTCCAAGACCTCTCCTTTGATATTTGGTTTGGGTTTTGGATTGGTAACGAAAAGGGTGTGGGTTCCTGGTTCGTCTGGTTTACTTCTGGTTGAGGGTGAGCATTGAGGGCTGAAGTTGACCCACATTCACAAGCCCAGCAATGTGGACGCGATGCACACCTTGCTTACTATAGCGCATAGCTCGTGGGTTGAAAAAGTTGTCTAAATGACGAAGATGGAAGCATGTGTTGATGGGGCTACTCAAATTGGGCCACTCAAAAGTTAAGAAACCCACAAGTTGAAATGGCCTACACAATGAATCCTCATGGGTCTTTTGAGTCTGCCAGGTGATGGTTGTAGTGTTGGCCCTTGGTCCACGCACATCACATCAATGAAGGAAGCGTACATAAAGGTGTTATCCTTATACCAGTTTAACCCAGGAATTTATATTGAATACCTTTCGAATGAAAAATGAAAAAAAAAAAGAAACACTATATAAAAACAGGCACAACAGTGCAGGTGGGTTTTCAGGTTTTTGCTCTCTAAATAGAGGCCCCTCCCCAATTTCCTTCCCCCACCCCCGGCCCAAGAGAATTAACTTGGTTTGTTAACACACATATTTGACGGAAAGGTTGATGGTATCACGTATCTGTTCGTTATGGGTGTGTGTGTTTGTTGTCGTCACTTTAGCCATCTAAGTGAGTTCGTAGGCAAGGGAATTGCAGGTTTTTGCTTGCAACAGATAAGCACCAACGATAAAGAAAGGGTCTGCTGTTGCTTAAAAAAACGATATATGAATTAATGAGGAATGACGACATGTGTGATGCCAAACCGGCACCACAAAGCCGAGCCTTATCATCAACAGTACTGTCAACCATCCATTATTTTTTATATATTCTCTGACCATCTTCTGCTTTTATTTATTTATTTATTTATTTTTTTGCGGCTGAGTCACTTCTTGCCATAAAATTTAGGGGATTTATTACTATAGTTAACATTCATGCTCTCCTCCACCCAAGCCAGAAGAGAAAAGAGTCCATTATCCATAGAAGCACACACCATCACCGTACTCCATAGCATGCAAAACTGCCATATCAGTTGCCTGAAACATCATCTCTCTCAACTCTTTCTGTTTAATGTAAGGCCAAAGATCCCATTAATGTCAGGCAGTTCCTTCGTATCGTAACGCTAACAATGAGGGGATATAATCGGGCCCCATATCCAACCCTGTGCAGGAAACGGGAGCAACGTGTACACTCAGCAGTGGCGGTGGATAGTACGTGGCACTTCCAGGAACGAGAACGACGGCTCAGTTCTCTCCCAGTTAGGGGCAGAGCAAGACGACAAAACAGCAGAGTGTGGAGAACAAGGGATTAGGGTTTCGACATTGGAAACGTCACCCGCAGCAGCTGATGTTTATAATGAGCGGCAACCCCCTTGGTGTGTGGCGTGGCCCCCAATAATTCCATTAAAATAATTCAGGATCTTTGATTTGATTATTTATAATGTTAAAAGGATAAGAAAAGGAAAGTCACGAATAGATGGAAGGGAATGACGTCACGCAGGACGGGTTTCCAGATTCCTCACGGCTCTTCCGTTCATCCACTTGCGAACAGGCATATGCGTATACAGAGAGAGGAGATCCATCCAGACAGATAACTGAGACACATTGCGAGAGATAGGGAGAAAGTGAGAGTTGGTGTGAGCATCTGGGAGAGAGACGGCCTTGTCTTTCCCCTCCTTGCCCCGGGCCCGCCCTTTTACGTGTCTGCCTTCCCTTCCCACCCCATCCCCCTTCACTACACTGACTCTTAACCCTATACGAATCATGCATCCGTATGTTCACCGTATACTACTCCCCTACTTTGATTGATGGGTACCCATCAGAGACGCCGCACCATTCTTTGTTTATGTTTCACAAAGAGTCATTCACCATCCTTATCTTCAACAAAATGCAAACTAACATGGAACAGGGATACCATTCTCTTGCCATCTCATCCCATTCAAACTTATCTTTGACATTAATGTTGACCAATAATGTACTTGCAACTTCCGAGCCCACCCCCACCCCCACCCCCCCTTCTCTCTCCCTCTCTCCCTGGACCAAGTGGAGACTAACTACCTAGTCTTCCAAAAGGGAAAAAAAAAAAAAATCTTCATAGCAAAATCACATGCCAAAATATCAAGCATACGGCATATCGTTATTCCATGAACAAGGTGAAGCAATTAAGCACAAACAGAGCAAATAAAATATAAGTTTAACAATCACAGTCTAATATGCACAAAACTGTAATGTACATATGTCATTCTTACTTAAAGACCATCCCAACAACCAGAAACCCATTTCCAGCTTCATCTATACATAGAAACACTATTGATATATATCTCCTAAAACTTTCTGATTTAGAAAATGAATCCCCATTTTGGCATTGTAACTCATTCACCCAAGCAAGAGATCATTTTCCTTCCTTCAAACCTACTTCTGTAACACTATTCACATTCTTATCTCACATTTTTCTTCTTTATTTTTTTTTTTCATTTCTTTTCTTGCTATTACTTGATTCATCATTTCACTATATAACTAGGGACATCACCTTTCTTTTCCCCTTGCCTATACATCATCATCTTTCTTTCTTTCTTTTTCCTTGTTGTGGAATCTCAAAATGGAGCCCGGTGAGGAATACCCTTTCTCCTCCTTGCATTGCGGTGATTGTAGATGGGAGGAGTTCCGGGAGAAAGACTGGCCATGGCCTCATCCCCAGAACTGGATGACCTCTGATCTGCCTTCTCGTTTTTATGCCCGTATGAGGAAATTGTAAGCCCATCCATCAGACGGTTGAAAGCCTGCGTCCTCCGTATTTTCCTTGGGGTCGATGACTCATCCGACTCCGACCCACCATGGAATACATCTCTGTTGTGCTTCACTTTGAGCGTGAAGGAGAGATCTGGGTCACCCCGCTTCATGCCTCCAAGCTGACAATACAATACGTTCCACATAATGATAACTCGCTTTCGTCAACCCACCATTAATGGATTAAAACGGGGAAGGGGCAAAAGCAGAGCACATTAACCAAGTACAGTCTCATTCAAACACGAAACCAACCACCAAATATCACGGACTGCAATATCCATGCCCAAGAAAATTTGCCTTTTTAATATCAAAATCAAAACTTTCAAATAAGGATAAAATGTATCAGAATAGCACAATAGCTGAAGTCAACCAAAGAAGAGGTTGACTTGAATATCAAGAAATTCAGGAAACTTGGAAGAAAATCAAACAGGAGATCAGCGAACAAACACATTGACAACTGGGTAGAAAAACGGAAGGAAATTTACCTTGCAGCCAAGAGAACAGAAACGGAAGGAATCGAGGAGGCTTCTGCAACAAATCTCGCAAGTATTGGTAACCCCCTTGCCAGGCCTTGGCTGCGGCCGTTCATTCAGGAACACGATCTTGGCGCTGTTGATAATGTAAGTCTGCACGCAGGATATGTCTATGTACTTCTGTATCTCATTTACCCTCACCACGTTATGGTATGAAGATCGCCTTATCTGCAACCAACCATAACCACATTTCACCGCTACTTGTCAGTGATTAAGGTTCCTCTGATTCAATGTACATATAACAAAAACAACAATCCTCGATGAAAAATCTGGTAAATTTGTCATAAATTCCATAATGAATGAATGAATGATAGAAGACGGGACCTGGACAACATGGTGATCCCTGTGATTAATCAAACAGTAGGAACAGAGAGCATTTCCCATACAATCCAAACAGAACATGTTGCACTCGCTTTTATTGGAATCCCCATGAATTGAACAGGGAACAAAATAGCTGGCCCTTAGCATTGGCATTAACCATGGAGGCCCCATATCATAGTTCTCCATTCGGCCAAACGGACTCACCTGATGCAAATAAATCATCCAAAGTCATAAAAATATCATATGCATAATCATGAATAACAGAGAGAGAGAGAGAGAGAGAGAGAGAGAGAGAGAGAATTCAAACAATCATACTGAAACAAAGGAGCAACAAGTGTGGGCGAAAATACCATGACTTTCCTATGATTGGCCTTGACGACCCCAAAATTACGCTGGTCGTGGTGCTGTCGACTATCGATAGCCAGCCTGTCCAGTTCCGGGAGATCACGAGAACCCAATCGAGAATAAACCTGGAAACAAAGCAGAATAGGAAGCCGGCATTAGTAAAGCCATGTACTCCCGCAGGGCCGCAGATGAACAAGGAAAATATCAGAGAAGACTTGAAACACAACCTTTTGAGGAAGATGAAGCAGCTGAAAGCTGAGAGCTGAGAGGAGAGCTTCGACTCGGGGACTGATGAAAGAGGCAGATTATGGCAAGAAAGACCCCGACTGTATGACCGACCCCAATATGTAAAGGAAGGCAAGAAGAAGAAAGTGAGGGATGGCAAGTAGATCATAAGGCGGTCATCATAACAGGGTAATTATGTATATTACACTATATAATTTAATCAAGAATAAAAGAAACCCAGAATAAATAGTGGAAAAAATGGAAGGATATAGAGGGGGAGAGAAACGTGCCAAAATCTTATAGCGAGAGCCGACTTTATCGACAGGCAGAAATTGGGACAGCCAAGGGTGGAGATTCTCCCGTCGGGATGGCATTTTTTTCCATCTCAACTTTTCCTGTGTGTGGACAACTTTGCCCCTAAAAAGAGTGTGGTCTGTATCCGGAACCGTCTGATGAGAAGTGGGTCCCGCTTTTGGCATGTCCAAGGCGGCGCCAGTACACACGTGTGTGTGTCTATGCCCCACGAACAAAGAACCCTACCACTTGGCTGTCCCGTTGCCAAGCAAATGGACAGTGAGAGATTGGGCGAACCCAAAAAAATAAAAAAGCCTTCAATGGCGTACTACTTAGTCAGCGGAGTTAAACCGCCATTTGTCCATCCCTCCGAAGCGATTGCAGTCAAGCAATCCCACCGATGGATTCCAAGTTTTCATTCAGTTGGGAACTTCCCTTAATTCAAAGGCTCAAACAGTTGAGATTATTTTGAAACTTTGCAATTCGGTCAATAAATCTCTCCGGAGGAGGACTTCAAATTCGATATATAGTCGGAGTCATGCATGTAGTCAGTCTCAAAAAAAGAAAAAAGAAAACTGATGACGGCTAGAGGCAATAATGAAGAGAGAGCTACAATGGAAGAAACCAAAGCAGGCAGGTCTTCCCTTGTTATTGTAAGGACTATTTGGGGTCGCACTTTATGATGGGATGTGTGAGCACAAAACAAAAGCTAGCTTATTTACTCTAATCTGGTAATCTGATATTGGTACAGTTGCTTACCTGCTTTCCATGCCAAGAAAAGAATGGGAGAAGGAAACAGGAGACAATAAATCACGAGAGCAAATTAACGATGAAGAGGCACACCCATAAAGTATTATAGAGTCAGATGTTTTGTTTGTTAATGAAACACTTTTCAAGATACTTTGTTACTTGGTTAGCTTTATTTCTTGTTTTGGTTATGAGTGATGGCTAATGCTGCCCTCACAGAAAGGGTGACGGGCATGAGGTAAAAAATCTTTCAACCTTCTTCAGCGGCCGAATACTGAACTCAAAGGAGAGGGCGAGGGCAAGGGCGAGGGCATGACCTAGCTCTTCCCTCCTTCGTATCTAAAGTAAGACCCTTGAGGTTCTAACCGAGGCCCACCCTACAAAGTCCAAATCGATTTCTCATCACTCTGGCCCATCACTCGACGGGTGAATATCAGGATCCTCACCACCCTTTTTACACGTCTGTTTTCATTTGGCATGAGTCCCATCTCCCTCTCTCTCAGTTGCATTGAAGTATTAGTACCCCGAAGTTAGAAGGGCATATGCAGCAGAGGGGCATTCCAGGGTTAACATGTTCCAAGTTTATTCAATCAAGCTTTGTTATTAACCAAGTCAACTCAATCCCCCCCAATCTGCTTCCTTTAGTCTGCTGATCCGTGCAGGGATGGGAAGAAGGACACCGAGCAACACGTCAATAGGGCCCATACTCCACTCTTAGTTTCCATAAATAATCTAACAATGCCTCATGTACACTTGGATTTTAGAAAATTTAGGGGTAAGAGCAAAATATCAATGAAGACAATGATGAGGATCCAGACAGTTCTGTCAAAAGCAAGTAGCTACTGCCATTCTATCTTCTGTCCACTTGCACAATATTGTCTGGACTTTGTAACTTCGTAACTGTTTAAGGAATCATGTCCTTTCCAAGTCATCACTAATTGTTTGCATCCATCAAGCACATTTCAGTGTTCAAGAAGAGCAATAAATGTAGTTCCCCATATGGCAAAGGTAAAAAATTCATATCAAGACCATATTTTGCATTAATCAAAGACCACAAGGAACAGCATCCAGCATCAACCATGCATCCAACATCAAAGACAAAAAGCAATAATAGCTGCATTATGGTCCACCAATCACATTAAGATGCTGCCATCCTGTATTATGCAAACCCTCATCCACTCACCCTAATTTTTGTCCGGACAGGCATTCCACAAGTGATTTTCCCTAATTTTGTCAAGACAGGCATTAAAACAAGTTACATTCAAACATTGGTAGTCTTATAAGAGGAATACTTTACAATGACGGCCATAGAATAATAGCCAATCTTGGTAGGAAGTTTCTACCTTCCTTCTAAAACAATATTTCAATGTTGTGAAGTTCTGTATTTTCACTTCTTCCTCCATGCGCATCTCATGAGCCAGCAGTTTAGGTGAAAAGGGAAATAGGCACATGAGAAGACTATAGTGTTACCAACAGATCATTCCCCAATATCATTTAAGACTAAATTACACACACTTCTCTTCTAGGTATAGAGAAAAATCACAGACTCCCCTACGAATACCTTTCAACCTAACATAACATTTTACTTTACTACCTTCAATTTATCATCAAAGTAACAAATACAATTAAAAACTCAATTATAAATTTTCTTTACGTTCTAATTTAATGATGACATCAAACAAATGAAGCAAACTGTAAAAAGATCAAATTCAAAAAAAAAAAAAAAGTTATCACATCAAAGAAATTTATGACATGACAGACACATTGAGCTTATTTGATAATTTCTGTCGACAAGTTTTTTACCACCCAAAAAATAAAAATAAAAATAAAGCATACATATTCTTACATACCAAACTAGAAAAAGATTGACATAAAAATAAAAAAGACTTACAAAGAATGATTTGACATAAAATTTGAGAGTCAAACAATTATTAATTGAAGTGTTCTTTATATATGTCACCTTCATAACAAGTTGAAGGTATAGAAGTTACTTTCACAACTCTGTTTGCAGTTCCTTCTGATTTCTCATCCTACTTACAGTAGTATTGTGTTAATCAATCCTATTCCTTAGAACTTAGCAATGAATCATAAAGATAAATGTTCGCATCAATTATGCAATAGCATCTCTCAATATAATTTCACTATTTCCTTACATTTCAAGGCATCAATGCTCATTCTACCTATAGAATTAGAACTTTGTGAAAGCAAAAAGAGAAACTAGAGTAAACAATTTCCACCAAAAATATAAATGAAATAAAGTTATTTATAGCAGAAAGAGAACAAGAAAAAGAGAGAACAAAAAAGAAAAAAAAAAAAAGGAATGGTACAAGTAAACACTCACCTTTATAGACAAATGAAAGTAGGCACTGGACCCTACTCCCCACACTTTTTCATTCTGGTAACCACCACTCATCTCAGTGTGTGGGGTCACACCCTGGGCAATGGAAAAGGGGTGAAGTTTCAGCAACGCCAGTATGAGGAATCGTCAAGATGCAGCCCTCTCATGGTCATGGACAATCACCCATTTTTACATTAACAAACATGTGGATGGTCGGTGGGAAGGTTTCCAGCTTGATCACAAGGCCTGTGTATTTCCTATGGTTTTGCGCTCAAATTCCTTGATGGTATTAGCAATCTTCTTCATGTTATCATCGTACACAAAAGGGAGCTTATTGTACCATGTCACCTCCTTCTTGGCTGACTGAGGGAGGTATTGCCTGCACAGCTCCTCATGCACTGTTATGGAGTTGTGGTAGTGATAATAGCGTATCTTTGTCTCTGTCTTGTGTAAGGTCTTCCCAACTACATTCTCCGACATGTGCACTCCAGTGGCATAGGCATTCTTTGCTTGAATGGCATACTTCCTATCACGCCGGATTCCAGTTCTCGATTCCCTGAACAAGAGTTTCTCGAATCCCCATTGCCTGAATTGTAAAAATACAAGACCAAAATATATATATATATATATATGAATAATATATAACATGACAAAGAGGAGGTAACTGTACATCCCTCAATTAAATCTCTAATATGGAAAGATATAGACGAGTAATTTCCATGGTTGTTAACCTCCAAGCAACAAAAAAAAAAAGTGAGTTCTTAATTGCAGATCCCAGGGACATCCAACTACCTTCTAACTCTCTGGTTTGAGGAGAAGGCAAATCAAATTCTAGCAAATCTAGTTTGCTATAAGCCACACAATTATCCTAACTCGCAATTTCGTTAGAACATGTAAATGCATCTAGCTGTTCTATCAGGATGTTTCTACTCCTGAATGCACCTTATGGAAAAATCTTACAACTCTCACAGCAATCAAAACGGAAAGGGCACACACCTTGGATAATCTTGAGTGGAATCGTTCAAACAGAGTGAACTGGACATTGGGTTCTGCTCAATAGTGAACTGAGTGTAATCAGAGAACTCGTTTAGAACCGATTCCAGGGTATTCCCACCAGGCAAATAGATATACTCATCCACGTCGAAATAAAATGTCCAATTGGCAGCGTGCCGGTATCTGTGCAGACAGTCATTCACCACTAAGAACTGGTTATAGTAATAGCCATCGTACTCTGCCTGAGCCCTTATATCCTGCACGGTTGCCCTCCCAGCTCGTACCCACGGCTCCAAGGCCGCTCTGACCTCCGGCGTCACTCCACCAGCATCATGAAACACGAAATGGGAACTGGGTCCAAAGAACCAGGCATGGTAAGCCATCCATTCCCTCATCCTAGCTGCGCTCAGGTTCCCGTACAAGGAAGACCCGCAATAGAGATACTCGTACTGATAAGGTGGGTGGTACCTCGAGTCATTGTAAGATCCCGGTGCCTCCTCCAAGGCCATGAACTTCTCGTACTTTCTGGGCGACTCGCCGTAGTAGGCATTGACGAGCAGCTTGCCACCGAGGTTGTCCTGGTTAGGGTTCACCGGGAAAGTGCAATTGACGACGACCACAGTATAAACACGGCCGTAACCCCAATCTGGAAGAATCTTGTGGGCTTTGGCCCTGATAGAAGAACCGTTGTTGGAGATCCACTCACATTTGAACCAAGGACGCCCAAACACGTGGATGGGCTTGGATGCGAGACCAACCACCGCGAACGTCCGGGAGCCACCGCGATAGGCGCCCATCTGGACAAAAAGAGCGGCCGCGTTACCGTAGGCTTGAAAGACCCGCTTGTTAGGATCAGTGGGTTTTGAGGAGGAGTATTTCTGCGCTGCTACCGGGTTAGCTGAAAAGGATGTGTTGGCCGATGCATTGGTGGCGACTACAGAAGTGACGGGGATGGTAGTCGGGGCAGGGATGGCGGAGCAAGGGCGAGTGGTGGAGAGGAGGTTTTGGTAGTAAGGAGGGAGGTTCCAGATGAGCATAACCAGGGTGAGCGCTATCAATGTGGCGACGAAGGGCTTAGTTTCAAAGCAAAGGAAGAACTTACCGACGGTGGCGCTTGGGCCGGTTGTCGGCAAGGTGTCCTTCCTCATTCGTGGCGATGAAGGCGGTGGTGACGGTGTCGGTGATTGTTTTACTTTTATTATAATATATTAGTGATGATGATTAGCGGGGCATTAGTATGTAATAGAGGGAAGTATATTGATGCACAAAGGTCAAAGAAGAGTCATAAAGGACACAGAAACCAGTAAAGAGCGACCTTTGGTTTTCTCCCACTAGGCCATATTATAAGAGCTCAAAGGAGGTGGAATGCAGCGGTGCATAATTAGGGCTTGATCTCCCCGTTATTACGAAAGTGACACTAGAGCTCAGGCTGTCGGCTGGTCGCTGTTATTTTACTGGCAAAAACTGGATGGGTGATTATGGGGTGAGTGGCGATGATTTTTGATTGCAGGCTGGCTCTTTTTGTAAAGTTTGCGCAGGTGGACCCCATCAGGGACCTCCTTCCTGTCAACGACAAACTCCACCCTCCCTGTTTTAACGGCTTCGCTTCCCTAATTCCCCTGCTTCTCACTTGTTACATTCTCTTCTCAAAATCCCGAATTTGTAAAGGAGCCATCTTTCTTGCTTCTGGCATCATCATGTTTAGGTCATTGGTACATTGTCCTGTGCTGGCTTTTCTTATCATCCCACTACCCCTAACCAAGGAAAGCTCCCCTTTTTTTCTTGATTTCTGGGTTTTCATAAGGATAGAAGTGAATGCGCACGAAAACTTACGCAACACTCAAAACAAAATCTATCCTGTTCCGAGGAGAGGAAACCGCTGTGATGGGTTTAAAGGGAGAGATTAAAATATATGATTTCCAGGGACGAAACAGATTGATGTAACATGGCTGTATAATAGCTTTAAGTGGTTTATTTCAGATGAAGGTGGCATGTGCACACCGTTAGAATATTGAATAACAAATGATAAATATTCTTCACTGCCCAATAACAAATGCAAAAAGGTACAGTAAAACCAAAGTTAGATTGCAACCCTGGAAGACACTAGATTACTTTTCCAAGAAACTTCCATCCGCGGAAACCAGATGTTCTTTCCAGACAACACAGGTCAGCATTTGAATCCCAGGTAACCGGATAAAGAGGTATGTGAAACTCTTCTGTTTCCTGGTTGTTACAGTGACTTGAGAATTAAAAACCAAACTGTACATAAAGCTCTGTCGTGATCAACGGAAGTATGATGGCTTGCGTGGTAACAATGATGGAAGAAATTGTAGGAATCAGAGATAAAAAAGGAAATGATGGTACCCAAGTGAGAGAAGAGGCCGTTTTCACCACATCTTTTTTCTGGGTTCTTGCTTTCTCTTCGGCATTGTAACAGTACGAAATGACCAACCAACCAAACTTGGTTTTTTGCAAGAACTAGACGAGGAAGAAGAGGGCCATATCTAATGACATTTTTCTTTCTATAATTTAGCAATTTAACATGTGTCGGTGGTTGGTGATTAGGTAATGATTCTTTGGTTAATAACGGTCAAAAATGGAGTTGGGCGTTTATCATATCTGCAAAGCCCCTTAAAACAGGTTCGTCCTGTTGGAGTCACATGCGTAGGGACAGCCGGACAGGTTCGTTCTGTTGCCCCACTGTATGTGTTAATGGCGCTCTGGCAGCATCAGATGAGCTAGCAGAGCAAGCAAGCGAGTAAAGGGGACCAGATGCCCAAGCCCGTTAAAGAAAATGACATTTCACGTCCTCTGTTTCTTTGTTTTTTTTTCTAATAAAAATGCTTGAATTCAGGATCCCTTCCAATTTTAGAGTATAAAATTAAAACAAGTGTCCATAGCCTTGTAAAAAAAAAAAAAAAAACAGAATTGGTATCATTGCTCGTGAAGGGGTTATTATCGTGGGTATACTCGAAGCAAAAACGGTGAGACTTCGTCTTCTTGTACATTTTACTCGAGCATACCAAAAATACTTTTTGATTTCCTGACTTTCTTATTGGTGGGTACAACCAAATCCTTGAATATGTAGTCACTTCATGACTCATGCTTGCATTGCAATATACTTTATTTGTTGGAGCCCAAATTACTGTTACTTGAAGGGCTCACACATTTTTACCCAACACTCTCTGCCCTCTACTCCTAACTAATTCACCGAATTAAAAATACCCAGGAAGATAACAAAAGCATTACTCTAAATTACCATTTGCTTCCAGCAAAGCCAAGCCACAGAGTTTGGCATGGTGCCAAAGGAAGACCGGATCCTCAATTCAGTACCCTTTAATTTGTTATTTTGTTTCCAGGAATCATGGAAGTAACTCCAGATCCTCAATCACATTAATTACTTCTATAACAGAGGAAAGGAACCCGACACACTGTGCGACCTGGATCTGCACATCCGTCAACAAAAGAACACTTCAAACATATTACACAAAACTTACCTTTCTGCTGTTTTCATTTAACAACTTCATTAATGAATTGCTTCATATATACTATAACAAATTAATTGTAGATTTGCAGTCTTTTTATAGTACGAGGTGTCAGTCAGCCCTATCAGACCAGGTGGCTGCAGGAGTCTGTCTTCCTATAATGTAAGCAATGGAATCCTATCTTCAAGTACTCTGTTATCGTAGATCCACCAGTGAGTCAGAGATTCAATGGTGGGGTGTCATCATCTATGGTTGATTAGTCAATGAACGTGGTAGATTGACACGATTGGGGCTTGGATCACGGCTACTCCACTCCAGCCCACATGTATCTTCAGCAAAACACAAGAAAGCTTATTATCAGTTTTAATAATGCAAAAACTATGAATGGGGCCTCTTAAAGGGGGCTATCCTGGATTATCAATGAGCAAAATATGCTTTTAGGGGGACGTACCCTTTGCCATGCCCATTACGAAGAGGGAGAAGCAAGATTCACAAATCCACACCCTCTGCAGGCTAGAGATGATTGCTCAATTTGGAAATTCAAAATGAACAAGCTCCCGTTAAGTAGATACAGCCAACAGAATCAACAATGGTGACCAACTGCTTGGATGCGGATGCTCCCTGCACTTGTGTTTTTCTTCTCTTTTTATAACCACAGAATCTAACCCACCTCTCATTTTCAAAAATCGCAAAATCTCTCTCTTCTCTCTGTCTCTGTCTCTCTCTCTGCTATCACTCTAATAATCCCATGTCAGACAGCTGCAACTCTAAGCATTTCTCATGGCTAATGAAATCCTGCTTCCCCAACCCACATGACAACAAATCCTTCACTCCAGTTCACCATCCCAGAACCACTATATCCTCTCTCCCCGACGACCTCCTCCTTGAATGCCTCTCAAGGGTCTCTTCCTCCTCTCTTCCAACCCTCGGCCTCGTCTGCCGCCGCTGGTCCCGTCTCCTTCTCTCTTCTCACTTCGTGCACCTCCGCCGCCACCTCCAACTCCTGCAACCCTCCCTCTTCGCCATCTCTCCCACCGACTGCGGCCTCTTTGCCGCCGCTCTCCCTTTCCAATCCGACAACGCTTCATGGAAAGTGGTTCTCGCTGCCCCCATAAGCTCGGTTTCCCTTCAGGACGTTCAGGGGTTGCTGTCCCATGCACGGGCAGCAGCGATCGGCCCTCGGATCTACATTATCGGCAGAAACACGATGGTAAGATACGACACTTGGACGGCAACCGTAATTTCCAGATCTTCCACCATCTTCCCTCGCAAAAAGTTTGCCAGCGCGGTGGTTTCCGGCAAAATATATGTGGCTGGTGGCGGCGGTTCTAGAGCTGGGGCAGCCGCGGCGGAAGCCGTGGAGGAGTACGATCCCGAGTGCGACAGGTGGCGCGTGGTCGCTCAGGCCCCAAGGAGGAGGTACGGATGCATTGGGGCAGCCGCGGACGGAGTATTCTACGTGATAGGGGGGTTGAAGATTGGCGGGGTGGCTGGAAACGAGATCTCACGGGCTGCCGCCGCTGGAGCAGAGGCGCACGTGTACGCGAGCTCCATGGATCTATACGATGTGGAGGCGCGTGCTTGGTTGAGGAGCCGGGCGGTGCCAGGTGGAGGGTGCGTGGTGGCAGCGTGCGCCGCGTTGGGGTACGTGTACGTGCTGGCCAGCCATGCGGTGGAGCTGTCGTTCTGGCGATTCGACGGGCGAAGGAAGAGTGTTAGTGGTGGTGGGTTCGGGGAGTGGTGCAGGATAAAGAGTCCACCATTGCCAACTCAGGTGAGAGTGGACAGTACAGTGAGGTTTAGCTGCGTAGGAGTGGGAGATAAGGTAGTGTTGGTACAGGTGGTGGGGTGCATCGATGACCTGTTAAGGAGGAGTGGGAGGAGCCAGCGGGGACTGAGAGAAGGGCTGGTATTGGTGTATGATACGGCGGGTGGGGAGTGGTGCAGAGGGCCGAATCTGCCGGAGGTGGTTGGACGCGCTGCGTGCGAGTGCGTTGAGTGCTAAAGTTAAGAGCGGGCACCTGTAGCTTGGGTAGGAGACAAAATGATGCGGAATGGCGATGGTGACAATTTGTTGGGCCTTGTAAACAGCGTTATGGCTTTTGCATTTGGGCCTACTGAAGTATTAACAGGGACCTGGTCCTTTTTATCCCTATCTGATTTTTGGGTATTTTTCACCATTTAATTAACTTGCTAATTTTCCATCATGGAAAATGCCTGATTACTGTGGATAAGCATAAATGATTAAGGATTTGTTAAGTTTTGAAATGAGTATTGGGAAAACATGATTAAAGAATCTAATTTACTTGGATGCATGGAGTTTAGAGTTTCAATGATTGGAAGGAGGTAAGATGCGTGAAATAAACAAAAATTGATCCATCATATTTTTGAGATTCCCTCCAAAGTAAGAATAATGTGTGGCAATTAATATATTGGTGCATTTGGCTGTATTCAATTGAGATGAGGATATAATCTATTAAAACTAATTGAAAAAAAACCTTAAATACAAAATCAAATCAAATCAAAGGTGTAACAGTTAGAAAATACAACAGCTCATGGCTTAGGTGACATTTGTCTGAGGGGTGTATCTACCATGTGTGGCAATCTAAAACAGTGCAATTTCTCAATAATTATGAAGTCCTAAAGAAGGGCTATGGAATATTTACCTTTTGTTCTTTCTCTTTCTTTTTTTAAAGTTTCTTCTTGGTGTTATTATTTCGTGCTCACTAAGTCTAGCTGACAGTGAAAGGCAGCGTATCCATTTCCATGTCGTAAGATGCTCTACAACTCACCACACCCAGGAAAATCAAAAAGAGATATAGGGGCTTTAATAAGTTAGACAGCCTCCATCCTAATCTTTGCATGAATCTCCCCCAAATTCAACACGCCCCAGAAAGATAACAGAGAAAATAAGGCTGCACGCTCAGAATCGAATATTGGAATTCTCTTGAGCCGATCGAGATTCCAGACTGCATGCTTTCCCCATTCACTAGAAAGACCTTGACTTTCATGTCTCTTGTGTTATGCCCACCAACTTCTCCTTCCTAGAAGGAATCCCAAACTGTTTCAGGGACCCATGTTGCCTTTTCAAGCGACATTTACCCATTTTTCAATTATCATTTTATCTACGTTTCATTCACTTCCTGAAATTCTCATAACAACACCAACAACAACAATAACAATCATGCATATCTAACTATGTTTATTGTGTGCATGCTGTTACATTACACATGCACTCTGTGTTAGACTGAGTTACCCGCTGGCTTCCTCTTTGCACCAGGGTTTGAAAACAACACTCCCTGCTTTTTCTCCCATAAATATTCTCCGTCTGCTCTGCAAATCTCACCACCAACTCTCTCTGCACCAAAACCAAGCATAGTAATCCGACCATGACAAACAACAAGCCCGTCGTCAGGCCTCCCTTCAACAGGTCCGCTACCATGGATCTGCAGAAGCCTCTCTACAGGTCCTCTACCATGGATCTGCAGAAGCCTCTCTACAGGTCCTCTACCATGGATCTGCCCAAGCCTCTCAACAGGATCGCCACCATGCCCAAGCCTCTCAACAGGTCCGCTGCCATGAATCATCCTATACCCCCCCACCCGACAACATTGGCCCCCAGAAAGCCCCCTGTCATTGATTTTCCTACCTCCCCCCAGCTCATCTTGGGAGAAGAAATGATTCATTTCAGTCACCCACAACACCCCATCGTCAAGGTTAACCTGCCCGATCTTTTCACCTGCGCTGGCTGCAAGGAGTACGGTTCAGGCTACAGATTCATATGCCAACACTGCAACTATCAGCTCCATGACTTTTGTGCCTTGGCTCCTGCAGCTCTTAAGAACCATCCCTTCCACTATCAACACCAACTCTCATTCTATTCCAAGCCTGGTGAGTATTCTTCTTTTTTTCTCTGATACCCAGACAAGATTCTTAATGCTTAAAGGCCAAAAGGGAGATCATTGCCATGTTAACATGGATGCCCTTAGTTTTTTCACGGTTTAAAACAGTTTTTGAAGATTTCGACTTCTCCTGCAGTGCATACCGTTAGTATTGTTCTCGGTAAGCTCAGTAGTGACTCTTTCTTCTTCTAAATTCTTCATATAGTTAAAGGCGGAATCATGAAGTCAAAGTGTGATATCTGTGGCAAGCCCACCAAAGGCTATGGCTTCAGATGCAGCGCTTGCGGTGATTTCCAGATGCACCCCTGCTGTGCTATGCTGTCGCCAGAGGTGAAATTCCCGGACGTCCATCCACATACACTTAAGCTCGTTCCTGGGGCGGCATCGTCCAATTCCAACGGGGACCCTGGATTTGTTTGCGGTGAGTGCAAGAGGAAGAGATCGGGCCGAGTATACCGTTGCACAGTCTGCGATTACCATCTGCATGCAGTTTGCGCCAAGCCCATGGTTAACGGGCTTCACGCTAACGGCATCAGAGGCCTCGAGAAGCCGAGCATGCTGGGCACTGCAGCCCGGCTGGCTTCTCAGGTTGTGATAGAGTTCATAGGGGGACTGATGGAGGGGCTGGGTGAAGGCGTTGGAGAAGTTCTCGTTCAGAGTGTAACCAGAGGAAAAGTCAGCAGTAGCAATAGATATTAATAAGCAGGGTTAGGTCTTAGCTTGTTCCCGACCAGGTTGCAGATATGTTATATGAAATCAAGTTTGGTGTGTACTGTTTAAAATTAAAACATCCTAGTATATATGTTATATCTTGATTATTTTATGTTGCTTATGGGCAGGAGATGGGAAATCAACATGAACTAGGGCTGCCCAGTTTGTCAATTTCATCTGTAACTTAGGAAAATTGTTGTAATATAATTATTGAATATTCACTGTTGGATGACCAAGATGAACTCTTTTTCACATTCATATGCAAGATTTGCATAATCAATGCGACATGAACAGTGTTTGCTCCGGTGCCAGTGTGATGAGATGTCAAGATGTAAGTGCATGTCAACAACTGCATGCAGGCAACTCACATTTGCATCACAAACTCTTGCCCTTAGCACGAGGCTTCTGCCTTCTAAAATCTGTCGGGGTGTTTAATTTAGGAAGAAAACAGAGATGGTAGAATAGAAAACATTCCTGTCAATACCACCAGAGAAGGATTGCAAAGTAACTTGTAATTCAGATATATGTAGTTTGTAAGTTGATCTAATGATAGGTCATAGTAATTATATCAATCTGAACTAATAAATATTTCAGTGTGGATATAGTGATGAGAAGTAAGTGTATAATCTAAGCTGGTAAATCGAAATGCATCAAAATTGCAGGAAAAGTTGTCTAGAAAAGTAGTCTATTGTATTGAGGAAAAGGTGGAAAGTGAACTGTCGTTGGCATCCAGAAAGAAAAAAATAAAGAAAGAAGTTAGTGTGATGAGACCCACCACTTGATTGAGAATCAATCTGACTTGAACAACTTAATTTATCTAGGCTTCAATCCGTGTCAATCTATGTATTATTTAGTAAGGACGCCATTGCATGCAGAAATCCTTTGTTCCTTATCTCTTCTGTATGTGAATAACCTTCGAACAATATGGTATCTAAATTTTGATACCAATACTTAGAGGTCTCCAACTGTTAAGATAAACCCACTTGTTAATTTCAAGTTTACGGCATAATAATTCTTCTGATTGATTCTTTTCTCTTACCCAATGATAGAAAGCGTTTAAAATTAGTGCAGGTGATATGGATTTTCAACATGGTGTATGGTGCTCCCAAGTTTTCGGTTGGAAAAGTTGGGTTTCACAAGTTGGCTATGGGGTTTCGCCATCAAAGTGGTGGAAAGATATTCGAGTGGTCTGCATGGGGATCCCATTGCTATGTGTTGTCATGAGAATTGGGTGTTTCTGATGCAGACATCACATCTGCTGCAAAGGTTCTGCTCTGATAATATCATGTTATGCTCTGCTAATCAATTTACACCAAGTGGTTCTCTCGCAAGTCTTTTCCTTACCAGAGAGATTCCAGAAACTTCCCTCCTTGGTCGGTCAGGAGAACAATAATTGCCCCAGCATTCTTATCCGTTATTTTGATTTGATCTAATTTACAATCACGTGACATGATTTTCATTGGCATAAACAGCAGATTGTGACAAGATTAGCTAAAACGTGTGAACAATTAGCAATCGCCAATGCTTCTCTGACTGAACAAAGACATGGTCCCTCTATACTGTTAGACTTGGTGGAATTGCCAATTTGAGATTCTGATTGGTGTTTCCTGTGAAGTTGTTAATCCTTCATGGGTCACTTTGACAGTTTCAACTCATTTCCACGCATCTTCTGCTTGCAGGTAACAGCCACAAGCACAACTGCAGAGTTGACAAGGAGAGCTTCAAGCTCCACAGGTTCATTAGCATCTTTCTCTCTCTGTTTTCTTTCGTATTCTGCAGGTTTATTTTGCTGATTTTTTTTTTCTTTTTTAAGAAGTCCAGTTTCCTCCTCCCATTTTTATTTCCAGTAATACTAAATTTCTCTCTACCACCCTGATATCCTAATTAAAAATTCAGATGATCTTTCCAGCACAAGAAAGGGAAGCTTATATATCATTTCCTTATATTGAACTACCTCTGTTCCTGCTGCAAATGTTTTTCTTTCTTCTCCTTCTGGCATCAGTAAAACTTACAAGCAAACCTTATAATCAGGACTTGCCCAGTCGTAGACAAGCAATTACATCTATAACGAAATTTGGATCTTGCTGTGTCACCCATTTCTCTATAGAGATCAGACCATTACTGCCTCATCAAAACTTGATATTTTCATGACCACTCTTGCCATATTTGCTTGTATTGTGACAGACTGACTTCCTAATTGATGCCTGTCTCAAACTATCAAAACACTTTCTGACACTTAAAAGTTGTTTGGAGTTATTCAATTCTTTAGACAGCAAACAAAATCTAGACCAACATAGTTACCTCCATTGATGCAATACATGCTTTTTTGCCTTCTTGCATTTCTGGTGGAAAGACCACTTCCTCCCAATCATTTCTGCTAATCGACAATTCCCTCCCGCATGATCAGCAGATGGTTCTTAACTTACATCAGTTGCAGTTGCAGTTGCAGTTGCAATTGCAGGAGATTTTCAGAGAGATTTCCAACAAATCTGCTTTTTGACCAAGAATAGGAAAGATAAAGACATACATAGATTGGCTGGCAAAACTTCAGAATGGCTCCACCTCAGACAGAAACAGATCTCAATTGAGAAAGAGGATCCTCTTATTTTAATTATGCTTCAACAAATATTTCACTATCCACTTTAGTCCTATAAATGATCTCTTAGAATCAACTTTACAATGACAAAAAATACAACCACATAAATTAACTAACCTAATCTTTCTCAAATAGTTTCAAATCCTTCGGGTTAACTTCTCAGTTTCCCTAAAGGTCTTGCACTATTCACCCCTTGTTTCTGCCACAAAGACTTCACACTTCTCTTGAATGCTTCCAACTTCTGCAGTATCGACTCCCCTTCTAACCAACAAACTGGGAGACTCTACAAGGTCTTTACAATCTGTAGAGTTTCGTCACCCAAAATATTTCACCTATACTCAAAGAAAATTGGTTAAAAGAGAGCAGCTGTTTCCGTTCATAAGAAGTAATGTGCATCTGAATCAGAATGGTGCACCCAGCACACCTATCAAGCCCTATATTCCTGTTTCTGTGATTATTTCTTTTAGATCATTTTCCCTCCATCAAAAATTGCATCTGTGAGAAACAAGACACCCATATGCATCTACCTGCTTTTAGCTGGTTACTTCCTTCCCTTTTCATATCCCCAATATACTTCAGTCCACTAAATCGTGCCATAACTCATATTCTCCCATTTAAAGGGAGCAACTAGGCCAACATCTGGCAAGCCTCGCAAGAACAGACAGACACAAACACAGACTGCAGCAACGGCAAGCATTGAATGAACATAGGGGCGGTGAAGCAATCCATGTGAACCTGGAACCCTCCTGTTGTACTTTGTTGCCACAATTGCACATCTGGCACAAGATCTTGTCAACTGTGAACTCATTGCATGTACCTGCTCCAATGTCAACCCAGACTGCTCTATCTCATCTCTGATGGTCATAGAGACTTGGCTGTTTCTTCTATCAGCAAGTTTGCGAGCCACCAACTTGTTATAAGAGAGGTTATTTCTCATCAAGGCATAATCATACGGAGATTGTCCACTCGCATCTAGAAGAGAATTCCAAGAGGATAGTCCAATCTAAAGAAAGGCAAAGCAAAAACATAAGAACACAAGAGGATAGTCCAATCTAAAGAAGGTAAGAGCGCACACAGAGCATGCAAATTTTAAGATGGCTGAACAAGTTTTGCTCTGAAGGAAGATATTGTCCCAAAATACTGCTACAAAGGTGGGCAGGTCATCAGAGTATAAACCCCCAACCCATGGTCCCAAATCCCAAATCCCAAATCCCAAGACCCACTTGACCTCTATGAAAGAAAAATTAAAAGAAAAGAAAACAAAAGAAAAGAAAATATGGCGAAAAGGAAGCAAATGAACTCAATCTCAGTAGCAGTCCCAACAGGCACAGTGCAGCCATTTCCATAATTATTCAGGAAAAGAAAATACTTTTCTAAGTTTTAGAAGTTTCAGTTTACTGGAGGCCAAAATTGGACTTGAGAGAAGCTGATACTTGCTATGAAGTTGAAACAAGGGAAGAAAAAACCATTTTCTTTTTCTTTTGTTTTTTCTGAAGAAAGAAATAATAAAATACCTCTTGTGGATCATTTGTCAAAGCATCTATCATATCATCTGAATCTGAGGTACAAGCAGCCAAATGCAATGGTGTAATACCGCCAGGTCCCACAAGATTTGGGGGGAATATATATTTCTTAGAAGTAGCATCACCAATACTTATGGAATAATGAATGAGCAAATCAGCCAGCTTCTTGCATCTCCTTTTAACGGCCCGGTTCAACAGCTGGATCTCGGCCAGTGTATCCAATGACTCCCTTGATAAGCCATTCACATTCAAGTTTCTCTCTACCAGCATGTCCAGTATTACTTTGACCAAAGCACAACAGTCCCTTTCAACTGAGAACACCAGTAAGAATTTGAAGCGGCTGAGAGAGTAGTCACATCCCTCAGGAATGGAAGAGGTCCTCTTCCTCTGGAAAAGCCATCCTAGTTCATTCAAGAAGTGCAGGACTCCCTCTCTTGATCTTGGTCGACCAAAATCATGAGTCTGTTCTTCTGAAATGACATCACATGCTTGAGATTCTACATCCAATTCAGATTCAAGGAGCCTCAACTCTTCACAGATGGTAGCATCAGCGATTATCACAGGAAAACCATTGCCCTTGAAACCATTTTCCACCTGCCCAAAAGTCAGGTACAACTTTAGAATTTCTACAACATAGGCTTCAGCAAATGAAGCAATTATATCCAAAGTCCTACCTCAATGAAACAGCGGCCTAAAACACCAGGGCATGCACCCTGGATTTTGAAACCACCTAACCTAATCTCGTCATATATGGCTCCTCTATTTGTTGATCCTGCAACTTCCATTGTTGTGTAGCCACCCATATATCCGCAATGGATCCTGCAGAGATTGTAACTTAATATTTAAGAAAAAGAAACAAATGGAAGCATACAAGAATTACCCCTTGCCGCCCCTACCCCTGTTGCAGAAAAGAAGGGGAAGGGGGGGGGGGGGGGGGGGGGGGGGGGGACCAAAAAACAAAAGAAAAAGCATGACACTATCAGCTTACTTGGTGCCATGATTAGTCAAATTTCTACCCCTTAACAAAAGTGTGGTCTTTTGCCCACCCACAACTGCCAAAGGGGATACTGAGATCAGCTCAGGGGAACTCCAAGTTCTCCAAGATTTGCACAGACGAATCTTTCCTGAAGATTGATTTCATTACAAAGATAAAATAGTTATAACCACAGCAGAATAATACTAACTCCCACTCACATCAATCATTCAGTTATGGCCATCTTCCTTTTTATTGATCAGGATTCAATAAAATATAAATTATACACCAACAAACAATACATTCAAAAACAGCTTGTAACTAAAGAGAGGTCAAAAGCACCATTCCATCAGTACGCACCTTCCCTATGGGATGCTAATTTTCTGCCAGTATGAACCAAAAATCTTGCTTTTCTCCAAAAATCTAATTCTGAATCTTGAAGCAAGCAATTAACGCGTTGAAGCAAGTTCCCTTCAAGCTGAAAAAACCACATACACCCTGCAAGTGGTCAGCACAAAGCTGAGATTGTAAACCCATCCATTCATTATTAGTAGTTCACTCACTTGTTCCCAAGCAGCAGAAGACATCAAGACATAAATTGATAAAACCACACAGCCAGGTCTAATGTAGCTCTCCATTTCTGATGGACTACTAGAAAGCCAATTGTAGATCTGAAATAAGTGAAGTAATAGTCAGGATTAGGATTCCCTAGAGTGAAAGCAACCAGTTTTAGGTATTTGTGCAAATAACAAGTCAATAAACCTAAACTCATCACCTGCGCCCGAAGTGTGCCAGGGAAATGACTGGGATCCTTATCAAACAGTTTAAAAATTATTCGCCCAGTGCGGTCCTGCATAGGAGCCATGGAACAATCTGGTTAACAAACTTCTACAAACAAACTGCAGAAGAGGAAGTTAAAATTTCATCAGAAATCCTGAAAATGATAGTATAACTACCTGAGCATCAGAATTCAAGCTAGAAGGTGAATGGTCAGACCCAGAAGAAGAAGTGTACCCAGCATGATATGGAAAACTTTGAAAAGAGCCATTATCAGCCCCCTTACTTGACCCGCCAAAGAGTTCAAGAGGCATAGAACCACGAGTCCTGCTACCTTCAACATTCATATTAACCTCTCTGGTAATTGACATCTTTTCAGACCTTACTGTTTCAGTTGTGACCTGCATTGGCAGCCACTTCTGCACAGCAGGAGATGAAGACGGAGACCTCTCCTCTGTGGGATTACTGCTGTCAGAAGAGAAATACTTCCTCGAAGATGCCAGTTTTGGTGGGCTGTCATCCTCAGTGGAAGAGCTAAACAGCTGTAGCTGTAAATTAGATCTAGTCTCTTGAACCTGGCAAACTGAATCTTCAACAGGAGACTGATAACTGCTACTACTTCTCTCCCCTCCTACTGAAGGGAATTCTAGACTTTTTCTTTCCAAAGTGACAGTGGCTGCCTGTTCAGGGGTCGTCAACCCAGTCTTCTCACTGTCACTGCTTTGGCTTCTTCTCTGAGATAGAATTGCAAGGGCATCGGGAGAAGAAGCAGCTAGAGTGGCTGAAAGAACAGCAAGCAAGTCCATGGTTGACGGGGATGTTCCATTCATTTCATTTCGGTGGTTTGACAAAGGCTGCTCTGGATTTTTCTTCGATAAACTTCCCAAATTGTGCAACTTAGTAGCGAGGTCCACTGGCAGAGGTAATGAATTTATCTTACTGAGAATTTGAAGGAGTTGATCTTTATCTGGTACAGAGGAGCAATTGATACTCTTATCCTCGTTTTGCCCTGAAGTTTGTAAAAGGTAAGTTTCGGCATAATATCAAGAGATGAATGGAGAAAAAGTACAGTTATGACAGCACCTTTACCTTGTGCTCGAGCTAAGGTTGTCAGCAAATTAACAAGATCCATATTTCCGTTGGTAGTGTTATCTCGGTTTCCAGGGAGCAACAACCGTGAGGTAACATCCTCTGGCTGGGTTTTCCTCCTCCGCCGGTTATGGCCAGCAAGTCTCCTCCTACAACTTCTCTTCCCCTCATCAAATTCTGAGAGAGGGTGAAACCTGCAGAAAAGAAATGCATGATTTAATGTAATTTCAAGCAGAGAGACCCAACTTCACCCCAGCTTGCATTTAACAAGCCAAATAGTCTTCCTGAAATAAGTGCTGCTAATTTGCTATCATTTGAATTTGAGTTGTTCCAATAAGATTACCATTGGATGGGAATTTAGATGGCAGTGAGAAAGGATCGCGCAAGTGAAAGAAACAAGGGGGTACCTGCTGCACTGCTGGCAGAACCTCTGCATCTGCTTCCCCACGAGAGCTTTAGTAGCCTTGCTGTGAATTTCACACACCTTATGTCGCCGATGATAGTCCTTTGCAGTAGACAGATCTTCCTTACAGTTATCCACCTGACACCTTGGATAATTCCCACTGCCTGGAGATCCCGAGCGGACCCTCTTGTTGGGCCTGGAAACGGGCTCCTCCACAGAGGTCAAGCCACCGCCCAGATTCAACTGGAGGCTTTCATCTTCTTCAGTCACAACTGCGTTCTTCTTTAAAGTCAACGCGTTGTTCCCATCTCCACCAGCATAGCCTTTGCTCCTTCTCTGGTCCGTCGTGGTGTTATTTCCGAGCCGAAGAATCTCTGAGTCCAAGGGTTTGGCAACGAATCTGACGCTGTCCCAGTCCCATACCTTAGGGTTCCAGTTGTCCGTGGCAGAGACGAACCGCTGCTGTAGCTGCAGGGGCGGCGGCTGCGACTGCGAAGACAGCTGCTGGTGGTGGAAATTTGGGTTGTGGTAAGAAAGATCGCGCTTTCTTCCCATGGGAACTGCTTCACGGAATCTACTAGAAAGCGTTTGGTGGATGAAGATGGGAGGAGCCACTTGCGTACCTACCTCCTCCATGTCTTTTTCTCTTGTCAATTTCAAGTCTCACAAAAACCTAATAAGAAAAATAGGGCCAAGGGAAAAGATCAATTTTCTGTTTTTTGTTTCCCCAATAGATGAGTGCTCTGAGATGAATCAACTCGAAAAATGAAAAGAAGGAAACCCATAGCAGAAGGCAGCCGGCAAAGGGCAAAACTGTGAAGTGGATATGAAATGTTATGTCTTTACCAAACTCGATAACAGTGGGCAGCAGACAGAGAGATCACGCAAAGATTGAGCTAATTAAAATTGAGAGAGTAGGAAGCAGATAATTAACGAAGAGTAACTGAATTTGGTGCATGAAAATAGCTAAATGAATTTACATACCTTAAAGAGGTGTAGAATCCGGCCACATCTCCTTCCTCCTAAAATAAGAAAAGCCGGGAAACAGAAAAAAGGGAAAAACCACAACTTTACATCAAGGAATCCCCCTCTTCGAAGTCAGATCTAAACCCCCTTTTATCCCACCGAAAATATATATATAAAAAAAAAAAGGAGAGAAGAAAGTCGGAGTGGTGAGCCGAAGAAGAGGCTTCCGCGTCTGGTAAAAAGCTCCGAGAACCGTGAAACAGAAGAAAAAGAAGTAGAGATGAACGGATAGTGGAGGAGCAGTGGAAAGCGATCTGGGAAAGAAGGTGGAAACAGAAGAATGAAGAGGAGGTGGTGGTGGTGGTGGTGTCTGAATCTGCTAGAACTTTTACATTGTAACAAACTTTGGGCTGAGTGTTGGCATAAAGCGTAAATTGACGGAAGACTGGGGTCGGTGTTTAGGCCGGCCACGTACCAAGGAAGAATCCACGACTCTTCCTGTTTTCATTCACATTTTAGATTTTACAGTAACGCAAAACACAGTTAGTCTGTTAAAAAAAAAAAAGCTCTTTTTCCATTTCCGGCTTCCAACTCGCTAGCGCGGGTAGTCCTGCCCACGTGTGACACGTGTGACATGCGACCTTTCGATAGTGACACCCGGTTGTCATTTCTTTGTGTGGTTTCCAAATTAATCCAATCTTATCACGAGGCAGCGCCCCCTCTTTCTGTCTTTCGCATTTTTAAATTTAAAATATTGATGAGTTTGATTATATTTTTAATATTTTAATTTAATTTAATTTATATTTTAATTTAAATAATAATAATAAATTTATTTTAAAGTAAAATGATTTTGGATTCATAATTTAAAAAAAAAAAATACATTTATTTTATGGAAAACTTAAATTAAAAGTAATAAATTTTTTATATTTATCTGAAATATTATTTATTTTTGATTCTTGAAGTTGAAAAGAAAAAAGGAAAATAATAATAACAAAGGTGTGTGATTGGGCTTAGGGGCAACCTTCATATTTTTTACATATCACTTTGATCTCTATAAATATAAAAATAAGAACCAAGCGGGGTATATGAGAAGCATTATCATTGACTTTTTTTTTCTCTCTAAAAATATATATATAAAAATACAAAATCAAGATTTGAAAAAAAAGGAAGTCTTTGTGTATTTTTAATAATCTTGCAGTGAAGCAATTGAGAAGTTTTGGGATGATGGTCGGCTAATGAGTTCAATAAACTAAGGATAAATAATTTTAATTATTAATTTTATTAAATTGTTTACTATTATAATTTATTTTTTTTTAAATTAACGATGGTGAAATGAAGAAAAGAGGATGGAATTAAAGCAGTGTGCGGTGGAGGGCAAAAGATGTAAATATGGAAGGGGGGTGGGGGTGGGGGTGGGGGTGGGGGTGGGGGGCGTGTTAGTTGTCGTTAGGGTCACGTAAAGTGAAATGCGGTCCACTTTGGGAGGGGGGGAAGTTAACGTGGCGTGCGTGATCCCTGCGGTGGCATCAAACCATTAACCAAGGTGGTCAAGTACAGTTTTGTCCCAATGCCTAGAGGATCCGGTGAGTTTTTCTTTGTACTTTTAGTTACAGCTATTTAAACTCCTAATAATAATAAAGGAGAAGAAATAGTTGTGGTGGTGGTGGTATCAGCTATGGTCCGGACATGACACTTTACAGTGGAGGTGCGGTTGGAACCAGCTGTGTGTACTGTGTACCATGCATCTGGTCTGGTGGGTGGGTGGGTGGGGGTGCCGCTGTCCTGTGACTTTTTTTTTTTTTTTTTTTTTCTCACCACGCCTGGCCTCACTCCCCATTTTCACCCGCTCTTACTTTTCTGCTTTTGACTTTTCTTTAACTCCCTCTTGATCTTCCACTTTTTTTTAATTAATAACCTGACGGTGGTCTAATCTTTTCTGTATAAAATAATTAAACACCGTCATTGTCCTCCTGCCTTTTGTTTTCTTCCCTTTTCTCCCCCCCAATTATATTAATTAGTAGTAATTAATCTAATGGGCTTAATCGTAAAAGAAAGGAAAAGATTAAAGCAATGACGCCCTCTGTTCTCATTTTATTTCAAGCAACCAAGTTGACATTTAACGACAAATATGAGACTTCAATTTCTGGGGAGGAGAGAAGCGTAGGAGAAGGCAAGGGGTTAAGGGATAGGAGTGTCAACGTGGCAGACGATGCAAGACAACACGAAGAATGCAGGTGTAAGAAAGAACGTGAGACAGACGTCCGCATGGTATGATTACTCTCTTTTTTCAATTTTCGGTTGGATTATTTTTATTTTCTGATTTTATGGCCTATGGCTAATGTGATGATGATAATTGATAAAGAGAAAGAAGGCTCCACTCCGTACAGTCGATGGAGCAAATGAGATGTCGCGTCAATCAACGTACCATTCACGTGCACCCTCTTCCTCTCTTTTGGTACGGCTCTTTTAATTTACCGCATATGTACGCCTTTGCTTCCTCGAAGCTCTTATCTTTCAGTACATTTCTCATTTTCAATTTACGAAGATCAACAAGTGAGAACTATTTTTTACAGTGTGGCCGAACGAGAGAGAGAGAGAGGGACCCCTGAAATGACATCAATGATCATCCCAAGTTATGAAAAAAAATTGTAAAAATCATTCTGTGATTTTTTGACCCCTCCTATCCATCGTTAATAAAAACTACCGCTTCCTTCTACTCTCTTGCTTTCAACCCTACATTGAATGCACTAACCCACAACAAGTACAACCTCCATTAATTTGACCTGCACTGTACTCATTTTGTTAACAAGTAATCATACCTTCTAGTTTTTTTATAAAAAATAAAATAATTACAAAAATATATGTCACATACATATATTTTTATTTTTTTTTTCATGTGACAAAATTTAAGACACATAGTGGACTCTTCAAAGAAACAAACAGCTTGTACGCTTCTCCTAGCTCACTCTCCACTAATCACCGTAAATCAAACTTCTAAAACCATAATTGCTCAGAAACTTCACCTATCTATTCTGCTTTTTTCAGAGACAAAAAAGTGGGGAGAACAACCCAGTTTCCATTTTCAAGAAAATATCTTACAATTTCTAAAAATTACGCATGACTTAATTTTTTTATAACTTACAAAATAAAATAATGAGGCCTGACATGACTTGACGTTTCTACACATCACATGTTTGTTTCCTATCTCAATGTGAAGACCTTTGTGTCGGTACCAATGCACATAGCCACGGCCATCTCTTTACTATTTAAACAAGAATCTTCTTCACCACAATTTTAATCAAAACCGACTAATGACTTACTTCCCATGGACAAAATTCCTCATCCGGTTCAAAACGACAACAGCAGAACAACATAACTCAGTCACCGACTAACTAGCTATTGCAAAATTTCTCTCATGCCATTATCCTATCCTAACCAAAAAAGGGTCGGAACTGGGCCTTCATTTCCTTAGGGTGTTTCAGTACTTCACTCAATCAGTGCTATCCTGGGTTTAACTTCTACCACATCTACACTCCATTGCAGATATGAGGAAAGCTTAATCATCATGCCATCCAAGAGACGGAGACAAGAACATAGAAAGTGCCAAAAATTCATCATGCTTATTTCATTATATTAAAGTAAATGGAAGCAAAACCCAAGAACTTTAATGTTCATACTACCATATAGCAAACCAATCTGTGGGTGTCGTGTGAAAGAAAATGCCACTTATGCCAAACGAATGCAAATAGATGAAAGCAAACCTGAGACCAAAAAAAAATTGCCTAAATTATATCTATGGGAATATCCCGCTAAATCTCTGGTCAATGTCTACTTGAAAATAACTAGACATATCTAGAGACCAAACCACTGCAGCCCAAATTTAGAAGAGAAGTTGCTGTTCCCCAACAAAAACAAGGTAAAAACAACCAGAAGTATTAGGGGAACCCACATCCATTGCTGTATCCTCCTCTTGCCCCGATTCCGGAGAGACATAGGAATAGATTTTGGCTTACTTTGCTTTACAAACTGTGACAGTTTACGAGGCTTCTGTGTAACTGTCATCAACTTCTCCTTAGTCTCAGCCTCCTTTGGACATATGTTTAGAGTTTCTGAGCTTTCAACAGATTCTTCTTCATTTATAACGCTTGCGTCATCCTCCGCAAGAGCTGACTTTCTTCTTTCCTTCTTCCTTAACTTTTTTTCCCTTTCCTGCATAAGCAATACTTCTTAGTGAACAAATGTGATAAGGTGAATAAAACTACATTACAGACAAGCCATAGCACAAAGTCTAAGAGTGGCTCTAAAATGGCAATTTAAGGTGTATGGTTGTCTGAACGTTGGTGAAATTTACCTTCTCTTTCTCTTCAGCTTCCTTCTGAGCTCTTAGTGCAGCCCTGGCTTGAGCTTTCTCTGCTTTCCGTTTCTTCCTCTCTAATGCCGCCTTAGCTTTGGCCATTTCCTCCAACCGATATTGCTCCTTCAACCTGGCTGCTTCCTCTTCCTTCTTAAGTTGCTCTGCCTTCCTCGCCAATTCCTCTTCCTCTTTTCTTTGCTTGTGCTCTTCTTCTCTAGCCTCTTCAATCTCATCTCTGCTGGAAACAGTTGCTGAACCACTTGCTGGAGGAGCTGATTTCACAGGCCTTTTGAATTTAGTTGTCAGCTTCTTTTGTTCCCCAGCCTTCATCACAGGTTTATCATCCACTTCTGCATCTTTCATCAAAGGTTTATCTTCCACTTCTCTGTTTTTCGTCAAAGGCACAATTTCTTGTTTTTCTTCTCCTTCAGGAGTTGAAACCAGTGACACAGTGTTATTCTTTTCCACTCTTTCATTTAAAGCATGAGGAATTACTGGTGCCTCTTCATCAGGACCAAGAGCACGACCATCCAAAGTCTTCAGTCTCCTTAATGTACTCCTAACATTGCATCTGATATATTCTTGGCGGAACTCATCATTGTTGTTCCACAAATTCATAACTTGCTCCACCTAAATAATTGATTTGTAAGTGAGAAACCAAGGCTGACTAGCCAGATCAGAGGAACCAAAATGACTGCATGAACTTACCTGGTTAATGCAATGATGTTGGAGTGCTTCTGTATCTCTTTTAAAAGCCAAATCATTAGCTGTCCTTGCATCTTCCTTGTAGCTCCAGAAATATTTATTCTGCAGATTTCAAACAAGAACAGGATCAAGCACCAATTTCTACAATTTCCAGAATCAACAATCATCAACAACAAAAGTACAGTGGTCTCAACATCCTTTAATATCAAGCTGACAAGTCAAGATACTCACACTAAAGAGCAAATTAAAAGAGAAGAAATAAACTTAGTAAAATTTTGAAAGAAATAATCAACATTCTTATTAGATGATTAACCTTGAGATGCTTTCCTAGTGACAGAGAGAATAAGAGTTTAATTTGATTTTGTTTATGAAAACTTCAATGCAAGGAAAAATATCCAAAATGACCACAATAATCTCCAAATGTCTTAATAAAAAATCACCATGCTCATTTAGTCTGGTCTTGGAATCCCTAGAATAGTTCACACATCAAATACATTTCCATTATGCAGTCATATTAAGTTTTGCTGTCATCGTACAACAAATCCAAAGATTACCTTCTCATACAGTTGCTTCTTCAAATTCTGCAAGTTTGCATATACTTCTTGGCGCACATCATCTGCAGCTTTGAACTGATCTTTAAATTGCCTTAGTTTCTTAGATTCCTCATCATAATTCTTCTTAGCAGCTTTCGTGACTGCCTCAGCTTTTTGGACATTGACTCTGAGCATATCTGCTTCTTTCCTCAAAGACTGTAAATGCCAGAAAATTTGATAAGTAATCCAACTTTTAAATACACAAATATAGGATAGGAGTTCCTACTCCCAAGGAACCCACCACCCTTTATTCTGGTATTACCTTCAAGCGCTCTTCAATTTGGTCTTTCTGGTCCAGAGCCTGCTGAACTTCATCCTGTCTGCCCATGCTAGATGAGAACTGCTCACGAAGTTGCCTCAACTGCTTCATCTCGCGAATCAATTGCTTTTCTTCCTTTAAAGGTAAAGTTTCATGTTCTATGGTGTGTTCCATATTACGCACCTGCTTACAAGCCAGGAATTGAAGTCAAAAAGCACAATATAAAATGAAGAGCAGCATTCAACTAGACCGTGTGAGTCCCAAAACTAGCGGAATCTGATAACTAGAGGTGGTGTTGGGGAGTTTTCTCACCCTGCTATCAATGTCCTCAACAGAAATAGCACTTTTCACCCGATTAATCATAGATTGAAAGGAATCTATTTCCTGGCGCTTGGACCTGAGCGATTCTCGTGCAGCACTCTCTTCTTTTCTAGCAGCATCAAAACTCTCCCCATGCTCTTTAAGAGAAGCCTAAACATACAAGGATTTAACATTTTAAAGAAAAACAGAGTTTTATTCTCAGAAATATAATAAAGCATGTGAAGATCTTTTACCCTGGTCCTTTGGATTTCAGCTTGAATAGCATCTCGACTCTTTGTTCTCTGATCAACTTGCAACTGAGCATGATTGATCTGTTCTCTTAAGGTTCCATCATCATATCTTGGAATCTTGATTAAAAAGTAAAATGGCCTTTTCTCTGAGCCAGGAACCACATCCTGCCCTTCAGAAGCATCAATTGCAGAACCCTCCCGAGAAGATTTTGGACTTCCGTCCTTTTGTATCTCATCAATGACGTCTACTTCCTGGCATGTTGTTTTATTATCATTATCTCCATCAGTATATTGATCTCCTGCTTGTTTGACATCTGTAACATCTGGTACACATTTATCTTCAGAGCCATCTGGAACTTCATTGCCAGGCATATCTGTGCCACTCACACCAAATGTAAGGTGAACTTCAGACTCTGCTTTCACATCATCAGCAGAAGTGAACTTAATGTCACTTTCAATCGAAAGACACTCACGGGATTCTGCCTCTGTTTCAGTAACAGAGACTGGGTGGCTTTCAGCACATTCACTAACCACTTCCAGAATTTCAGCTTCATCTTCCATTTGCACATCATTACTTGGGAAACTGGTCCCAGTTTCTGATTTCGAACAATCAGCCAGCCAACTTGATTCAGTATCAATGGCAGTAGGGCCAATCTCAACTTCAATTTCTTCTTTCATTTTATCAACAGGAAAGGAATCAGCAGTTTCACTGCATCTCAGACCCGCCTGTACAACTTCAGCCTCCTCTCTTACATCATCGGTTGCACCAACTTCAGAATTTTCCACAATATTAGAAGCCCCAATTTCCACGTATGAGTCAGCCACTTCATCGCTATTGGGAGAAGTATGAGAGCTTTTGGCATTTTCAACATGGAAACTGCCAAAAACAACTGTTACAGGCAAGCTTTTTGCTTCCTCAGCTGCATTTTGAGAGGCATCACCATTATCAGCAACAGTTGTCTCTTTGACATTGTCCTGATCATAATAAATAGGAAAGCTTTCCTTTCTCTCATAGTGAACTCCTGGTTCTAAAGGACCATCAAGCTCCACTTTCGAACTTTGATCTGCGTCCACTTCAAGATCCCTTGGGGCACCATGATCAGCAGGCTCATTGATCAAGTCTACTGTTGCAATACTGTCACAAACAGTTGCAAAGATTTCAGTATTTTCAGAAGACCCATTTTCTTCAGGTGTTTCTTGTTTGACACATTCTGAAACACTATTTGGGGCATGATCAGTGGGCAAGCCATCACGATTTTCATCAGAGATAGGGGTCCCACCAGATTCAGATTCTAGTTGTACATCAGCTGCATGACTTGAATCCAGTTGCAACTTCTGCTCCGAATCCACTTCAACATCCCCTAATGGGTCGTCAAGAGGAATTTGATAATTGGTCAATTCAACAGATTTTTTTTCCTGCTCCAAATCAGCTGTTTGCTTCCCCTGATCTGTATTATCCTGAACATCCTCAGAAACTACCATTTTAGATACATGGTTTTCTTTTGTGTCTGCAGGCGAATCAAATCTGCTTTCCTCCTCAACCTCCTCCTCCCCAATATCATGCTCTCGGTTTTTAGGATTAGATAAATTCCTCATTACTGGTTGAGACTCGAGTTTTTCTTCAACTTGCTCATTACCAGCTTCCCCATTGTCAGACTCACTGTCACCAGCTTGTGGCAATTCATACTCACTCTCGAGAGCCAAACTCTTTGGATCATCATGCTCTTCAGTCTCGGGATGAGATAAATTCCTGATCATTCTTTCAGACTCACGACTATCTTCAACATGTTTTGTCAATTCGAACTTGGAGACTTCCCCATTCTCAGCCTCACCATCACCAGCAGGTGGCAATTCACACACGTTCTCAACAGCCCTAACTTGTGAATCATCATGCTGTTGGGTCTCAGGACCAGATAAATTCCCACTTGTTGGTTGAGAATCTTGAGTTTCTTCAACTTGGTCTTCTGATTCTAAGTTAGTGACTTCCCCATTCTGGGCCTCATCATCACTAGCATGTGAGAATTCACACTCACTCCCACCAGCCAAAACATGTGAATCATCATGCTCTTGGGTCTCTGGGTTCACAATAGTTGGTTGAGAGTCTTGACTTTCTTCAACTTGCTCTATTGATTCTAAGTTAGTGACCTCCCCATTGTCCGCCTTACCATCGCCGGCCAGCGGCAATTGACACTGACGACCAACAACCAGAACTGGGGAATCCTCAGTCTCTTCGCCAACAATGATTCCAGCATCGGGCTGTTGCAGCTCAGATACAGCAACAACTCCGTTTCGATTTTGATCTTCAACCCCAGCATCCCCTCCCGCATTCTCCTCGACAGCATGATCACCAATTCCACCATTCTCAAGCTTCAGTGTAGCAAAGGTCCCATTCTCTCTCTCCTTCTCAATACCAGCAGTGGCACCGACATGGACGGTGCAGTCCCCCTTGGCATCACGCTCAACGAGATCATCAGGGGCGGTATCACTTCCGGTGACGAATACATAGGAGCCGTCAGGTTCGTCCTTGACATTGGCATTGGAATCTGCGTCTGCATTGCCATTGGGCAGATCCTGATACGCAGGGACATCAACGGCGGACTTGTGCTCAATCTCAATCTCAATCCCCACCTCAACCTCACCATGCACTTTCTCCACCTCCGCCGTCATTACTGCAAATCACAAACAGCAGCAGGTATGTAGGGGAATATATTTATGTATAGTTTTATAAAGGTATATAGCTATATATAGGTACCTAATAGTTTGGATCAAGCAAAAAAGAAGTAAAATCAATAAAAGAACAGAAAGCCAAAAAGAAGGGGACGGAAATCTGGATCTCAAGAGATCGGTGAATGTTGAGAGGGAGTCGAGAGCGTATGTCGTACCTGGTGATGAGACGAGCGACTGGCGAATGAAGGGATGAGTAGATCAGCGTGTCAGAAGAGGGCAATGTGGAGAATTGGAGGAGCAGATCTTGGGATATGAAGGAGATCGGAGAAGAAACAGCTGGCTCAACGTCGCGAAGGAAGGGGCGAGAGAGAGAGAGAGGCTTCTCGGGTACGAGGCCTTTCAATTTGAACTGAAATTAAAGTCCCTCACGTTTTCCGCTCTTTGTTGTTTTCTGCACTGTTTCGTTTTTCCTGCCTTCCTTCCTTCCCCCCGTTCGCTCTCTGTATCTGCACCTATCAGGTTATCACTATCACATCGATGTTTATAATTATATGGCAAAAATTAGAATTTTAATCAGACTGAAATTACCGTTCTAATCCCAAATTTCAAATCCTTCTAGAATTGCTATTTAACAGCTTAGCTACTAACAGATAGAAACAGATATATTCGGAAATTAAAACCTATCATTATCCACAATTATCAACAAAAAAATAAACTATTTTATCTTTTTATTATTTTTAAAATATCAATTTATTAATAAAAAGCCAGCAAACAAAGACGGGGTGTGGGATGATAACGCGTGACCCATGGGCCAACCCGTTTTTCTGAAAATGTTAACGGGAAACCACTTGCGATCTTCTCTCTTTATGCGGTGTTGATTGCCGAAACGACAGCGAATCAGTCAAATTGGGTTTGTGATTTGTTGGTTGTGCTTCTGGAAACAGGTAAAGCTGAACAAGACAGAAAATGAAGGAAATTTTTTAAAACGTTGAGGAAAGCAAAGAGCGGCAGCTGGTTTTGCTGGTTATTGACCGATTCCATGTCACCGCTACCAAACCTACTACTTTTCCTCTCTTTCAGTGCAAAGGATTTAATTAACTAACATAATAAAAAAAAAGGCGCGCGGGAGTCAAGGACCCCAAAACCAAAGTAATCTTTTTGTTCTTGCTTACCTGCTTTTGGAATCGGTTACATGGTCTGTTTGGTCATTTTGTTTCGTGCTGAAGGAGATGTTTGACTTGCTAATGAAAAAAGAAAGAAAGAAAAAAAAAAAAAAAAAGCCAAATTAGCGGATCTGAATCCAGCGTGATTGGTGTATCCGTCTGTCAGTAGCCAGTCAGAGGAGTTTTCAAAATTCTCTCATGCTAATCCTAATATTTTCTTTTTTAATTTTAAACATTATGATTAGCAAATGGGTTTTCAATATTAAGCAGGTATAAATTATGAAATTAAAAAAAGGAAAAAAAAAAAAAACACAGGCCGATTGATCCACGAAGTGGCTGGCTTTAAACCAAGTCATGGGCTTGCTTGTGTGAAGCCCAAGTCCCTTTCTTTAGCTTCTGCCCCACAGAATCAGATCGAAATCAACATATGATTAATTTCCTCAACAGCCACAAGATTTCAATACCCGGAAGCTATGCAGAGACGTCCGTGATTATCTCAGTCCCAAACAACTAGCAATGAATACATGGGCTCTTGAGCACATGTTCCTGTTTCTTGCAAGCAAGATTTCCCAAACATGTCAGCATGCCAGAAATATACCTTGCTACGCAAACAGTTTGGTTTACTATAGAATCCATAGCCGATTTAATACAGATATTCAAGAAAAAGAAAGAGAGACAGACGCAAGCTAGTTCCCCACATGAAAGCACATGAAATATGGCATTGTGATCTATTCACTACAGCTTCAGCTCCCCTGCATGTGCTAGTTTTGATTCATACAATCTTAATTAATATGCACACATTGGGGACCATGCCCCTCATTTTCTTTCTCATCAACTTCCATAAATTATTCTAGGTGATTCTACCGCTATGGTAACGTGCTTCATTGCTTCTCATCCAATCCAGCAATTTATTGAACATCTTCGGTTTGCATCTATCACCAACTTAAACACATCTTCCCTTCTCCTTTTCCCACAAAGGAATTGAATATGTTAGATACAGTCACGAAATCATCAGAAATATTGTCTTCTCATTCTGTGCTTATTCAATTTTCTTACAGTTGTCTCACTGCCAAGGTGGCCTGCTCCCAGACTGTCCAATCCAGCCTCGCCTCCTAGACCTGGTAGGCTTTAGGTAACCCAGATCCACGAGTGAGCCAGAAACCGTGAAGGCGGACCACCAGTTATTGACATCATCTTCAAGACTCTCACCAACGCTATTAATAGGTCTCAGCCCAAAGCGGCACGAACCAAGCCCAGAAAACAACACATTCAATAGTGGCCCATCAAACCAGCTCATGATAGTGTTTTTCATATATATGTTTTCCCAAGTACCAGTCCATAACAAATTGAAGAAAGAGGAGCATGCTTGAAAGAGTGCTGCAAAGTACAAACATGTATTTGGCAAGAATGTCTTACAGAGATTTGAGCAGGGACAGCAGATTATTGTGAGATGGATCTAAGATGTGATCAACAAGGTTTTGAATGGGACCTTTGCCTGTCAAAGCTGCTTGGACATAAAATCCCAGCCAGGCAATCATAGCCAACCGCCCATTTTTAATCTCTTTAACCTTTAACTCCTCAAAAGCTACAGGATCTTTCGAGAGGTTCAAGGGATCAAAAAGCACTCCTCCAGGATAATTAATGTCACCTGGCAAATATATCCCCAAAGGCTCCAATGCCTCAATGCCACAATATCTTGCATACTCTGGTCCAACCTAATCACAAGATCAACAAGAATCTTTTAGAAACCATACATGCTGAAATTTGAGATGCTGAAGCAATGTAAGCTCTTGCCTTCGATGTTACATAATTCTTAGATTTCTGGTAATGCTTTGTCATTGCCCCTCAGCACAAAATTGAACTAATTAGGAGAAACACCTTAGACAGCACACTAAGAAGCTGGAGAAAGGTTGTTTGAGAATCACATAAAATCAAGCTTAAAATTGACTTGCATAGGTGGTTGAGTTCTGAACAGAGCGGTTTTGAAAATATGTCCCATCCAAGAAACTAAATCTCTCACAGCCCCCACAAAGAAACAAAAAGAGAGGTGGGGGGTGGGGATGACTGGCATAAAAACAGGAGACTGATTAGGAGAAACACCTTAGACAGCACACTAAGAAGCTGGAGAAAGGTTGTTTGAGAATCGCATAAAATCAAGCTTAAAATTGACTTGCATAGGTGGTTGAGTTCTGAACAGAGCGGTTTTGAAAATATGTCCCATCCAAGAAACTAAATCTCTCACAGCCCCCACAAAGAAACAAAAAGAGAGGTGGGGGGTGGGGATGACTGGCATAAAAACAGGAGACAAACAGAATATATTGGCTAGAAATTCTGAAAGGTTATATAGCAGCAAATATGTTAATAATAACACATTTAACAAACTCTTGTCAAATTAATACAAACAAGTTTACCCCCTTCGTTGGATCATTTAAGCAGAAACCAATTAGTTGCGCACAGAAGTATGATGAATAAATATGGAGAAATAAAATGATTTAGTGGTTATCAGGAGACAACAATAGAGCAAGATAGAGCCATTACCATAAGGAGGGCTTGGCAAATAGCAATAACGATCACTCCTTGGCTTCCAGCTAAGTGGAGACCAGGGATGCCGAGATAGTCCAGTGTCTCTCCCTGGTGAAAAAGAGAGAGAATATGAGGTTTACAATAATTCCCAACACAATTCCCAAATGATTCAGTAGTTGCATCCATCAACTGGACAGCATTTGAGAGACAAACCAGATATGATCTAATTTGATCATTTGGTTAAGAGTTACTAGTGAGTCATGCAAGAAGAATACATGAAAGTTTATGAATAACTAAGTTTAACTCTTGACATATCTTAGCAATAAATCAGCGGATTGAAAAAGAAAACGGCTCACTCCATTATAGAGAAGGAAAGCTAGCTACCACTTAGGCACACCAAACTTCCACAAAGACAATTGCTCAACTGCTAAAAAATCAGGAAATATCATACACCATGAAATTACTGATGGGCAGACAAGTTACTTGAACAAAGATACAAACCTGAAGCTTTGAATAGCCAACTCGCCACCAAACAGGTTCAGCAAAGTGAAAGGCTCCTGTGAGATCTAAGACTTCTGGAATTAGAGCACCAAGTGATGCAAGCATAGCCCAACGAGCATGAAGTATTTCAAAGCTGGAAACAATAGAGATATTTGTGATTATTGACAATTTAAACATATATAAACTTACGAATTCTTATTTGCTATGCAAGTGACAATAAACATTCTCAAGTTGGTAGGCCTTACCCCAAATTAAGCAATAAAAGCAACTGACAACATTTTGAAGAAAGAAGACTTTAGATGGATTTGTCCAATGGACTCCAATAAGACAATCCACATTAAGAAGCATGCCAAAGAATATCTATATAGTTGTTAACCACCAAATTAAGTCAGCTAACTGATCACAACAGATTAGTGGTCATCATTCGCGTCTCCGAGGACGATGGTCCCTATTTTGGCAATATGAACTCAGACTCCTAACATATCAGACAGTTCAAAAAATTCCAACTTGCATAGGACTCTATAGACATCATGCTCTCAAATTCAAATCACCTAGTGAAATGAGGATATGATTGTGAACAGGCCTAGTTCCACTACAAATGGACAGAAATAACAAAGATTGCATACTTGAAGTATCTTTGGAAAGCCACAGGATCCTTGCTGAGACCTGCAATGTCGAAGCCATAATCCCCAGGTAGCTCCCCTGTAAGATATGCTGGATAGTCATACGGTATTGGACCAAGCCAACGGGGACGCTCTTCTCCGTACCAGAGGCTGCAAATCAAAAGAACTTATCTTAAAATGACCGTGGATTTCTAAGGAGTTATAAAAAAACAATACAACACAGATGATTTGGCCACATCACATGCTTCTGTTTGTCTTCAATCCATTTAATCACGTCTACATTTCTTTCGGGGAAAAAATAAAAATTTCATGTAAATCAAGAAGTGACAGATCAATTGCATCACAGCACGTGAATGTTTTAGAACAGACTATTTCTAAAAACACAAACTTTAGCAGCTGAATCAAATTATTACAACTAATTAATATAAACTGAAGCACATGAAAATGCAAGACCGGACAACTTTCATTGGTGGACTCATACTTGCTCACCGTAGCTTTTGTAAGTTCTGATCAGACTTCAAATTTGCTTCAAAGTACCTACAAATAGGAATTAGAGAACTGGAAAATTTGATGGTGATTGCATCCACAGTCCACACAGACAGTATCAGTTTAACTGCTATTCTCCTAAACTCGCACAAGTTAACTAGTAGCATTCCTTGGATTGAATAAGAACTCTGAAAAATTATCTTACTAAGTCATGGCTAAAGAGCCCGCAATTATAAGAGGTTGGCTTAAGCAATGGAGAAATGATAGTAAGAGCTAACAAAAGCAAAACAAAAAGGTTGTTTTGCCGGGGATCACCTCTCATTTCGAGCGTCCTGGGCTAAGGCCCTGAACTTGGAAGAATCCTCTACCGCCTGTTTCTTCTTTTCTTCCATTCTCCTCTGCAAAGACTCCCCCATGGGGCTGTTAGCAATGGCCTTAACCGCCGTGAACGGAATAGCGGAGAAAATCAGCACTCCCGCGAGCTTCAACCACAGGGATAAAATGCTAAGTAAGATTAAAGCCCAGTAACAAGCACCGGAACTTAGGGAATGTGCACGGACTAGGGACCTCTTGCCACGAAGCTTTGCAGACGGAATGGGATCTGGCGATCATGAGCCTACTCAGAGGCTTCGACGCCAATCTGGTTGAAAGGGAGAGGAACGATGAGGAAACGGAAGAGAGCGAAGGCTGTGGTGGGATTAGAGCCATGCTTTCCTTTCCCTGTGCAAATTTTGCCGTGGATTTGATTCAAGCATCAACCTTTCATAAACAGGGAAGAAAAGCTCCTACTGTCAGACTAGAATCGAGTCTTAACACGACACGGTGACGTTTGTGCTGTAGGATAAAACTTACCAAGTCTCGCCACGTGTCCAAAAGAGCTTTCCCCAAAACACGTTTCGTTTTTGTTTGTCCCACCGAAGCGATGCCGTTTTATGGTTCGTTATGCTCTCCTTCCTTCGGGTGCGGCGAGCTTGGCATTGCGGTGCACATGTAGTCTCGGAGGCGGTATCCGTCCTTTAAAACACTCGTAGTCGCACTTTCGCAGCCATTTTCAGAATCAAATACCCGGAGGTGGGTGAGAAAGAAAAGCAATAAGGGAGAAGAAGAGAAACGACAACTTTGAGTAAGTTCTACTCTGGTCTGTTTGCGTTTTTCATTGGTTTGGTCTCATTTATGCTGTTTAGTTCTTCAGTTTTCTTTCAGCTTTATTCATGTCGTTGAGCACGAAAAACCCTAGTTAAGGCTTACATAAGAATTAGAGAAAAGCAACAGGTTTTCTCTCCTTTTCATTTCCTCTTCTTACTATTCTGCTCCCCTAAAATCTTGGACGCTGGAATAGAGGATTTTGCTTGTAATAATAGTGACAATGATAAAATGATGTAATTATTTCTTCTTTTTTTTTAGGATTCCTGTGATTTGATTCTATTTCAATTTCGAGGTCTAGTGATGGCGCATCTGGGTGGTGGTGCGGAGGCACACGCCCGATTCAAACAGTATGAGTATAGGGCCAACTCTAGTCTAGTGCTCACCACCGACTCTCGCCCTCGCGACACACATGAACCGACTGGGGAGCCTGAGTCACTCTGGGGCAAGATTGACCCCAGAACCTTTGGTGACCGGGCTTACAGAGGCAGGCCCCCGGAGTTGGATGAGAAGCTCAAGAAATCCAAGAAGAAGAAGGAGCGCGACCCCCTAGCGGAACCCGCTCCTGCTAGACAGAGCAAGAGGCGACGCCTTCGCGAGGAGAGCGTCCTTACTGCCACTGATGAAGGGGTTTACCAGCCCAAGACCAAGGAAACGAGGGCTGCATATGAGGCCATGCTCAGTCTCATTCAACAGCAGCTGGGTGGGCAGCCTCTCAATATTGTTAGTGGTGCTGCTGATGAGATTTTGTCTGTCCTAAAGAATGAGACTGTTAAGAATCCTGACAAGAAGAAGGAAATTGAGAAGTTATTGAACCCTATCCCCAATCAAATATTTGATCAGCTTGTTTCCATTGGGAAACTTATAACTGATTTCCAAGATGCAGGTGACGCTTCTGCACCTTCGACAGCTAATGGGGATGAGGGTCTGGATGATGATGTGGGTGTGGCTGTTGAATTTGAGGAAAATGAGGATGAGGAAGAGGAGAGTGATCTTGATATGGTGCAGGAGGATGAAGAAGATGATGAAGACGTGGTGGAACCTAATGGTGCTGGGGCTATGCAGATGGGTGGTGGGATTGAAGATGATGACATGCGGGATGCCAATGAGGGCATGAGCCTTAATGTTCAGGATATTGATGCTTATTGGCTTCAACGAAAGATCTCTCAAGCTTACGAGCAACAAATTGACCCACAGCAGTGCCAGAAGCTTGCGGAAGAGGTGCTTAAGATACTTGCTGAGGGGGATGACAGAGAGGTCGAAACTAAGCTTCTGGTGCATCTCCAGTTTGATAAGTTCAACCTCATTAAGTTGCTGTTGCGGAACCGGCTGAAGATTGTGTGGTGTACCCGTTTGGCTAGGGCAGAAGATCAAGAGGAGAGGAAGAAAATTGAGGAGGAAATGATGGGTTTGGGTCCAGATCTGGCTGCGATTTTGGAGCAGTTACATGCAACAAGAGCAACTGCAAAAGAGAGGCAAAAGAATTTGGAGAAGAGTATTAGAGAAGAGGCTCGGAGGCTGAAGGATGAGAGCATTGCTGATGGGGACAGAGATAGGAGGGATCTTATCGATAGGGATGCTGAAAGTGCGTGGCTGAAGGGCCAGCGCCAGTTGCTGGATTTGGACAACCTGGCTTTTGAACAGGGTGGCCTTTTAATGGCAAATAAGAAATGTGATCTTCCCCTCGGCTCTTACAGACATCATAGCAAGGGATATGAAGAGGTTCATGTGCCAGCTTTGAAGCCAAAACCATTGGATCCTAATGAGAAACTTGTAAAGATATCTGACATGCCAGAGTGGGCACGACCTGCTTTCAGTGGGATGCAACAATTGAACAGGGTTCAGAGTAAAGTCTATAATACTGCCCTTTATACAGCAGACAACATTCTCCTTTGTGCCCCTACGGGAGCAGGGAAAACTAACGTTGCTGTGCTGACCATACTTCAGCAACTTGCATTGAATAGGAATCCAGATGGCACTTTTAACCATAGCAACTTTAAGATTGTCTATGTGGCTCCTATGAAGGCCCTTGTTGCGGAAGTTGTAGGTAATCTATCTAATCGTTTGAAGGAGTATGAAGTCAGTGTGAGGGAGCTAAGCGGAGACCAGACACTGACTCGACAAGAAATTGAAGATACTCAAATAATTGTTACCACGCCGGAGAAGTGGGACATCATTACCAGAAAGTCTGGAGATCGCACATATACTCAGCTTGTCAAACTTCTGATCGTTGATGAAATTCATCTACTCCATGATAACAGAGGACCTGTACTTGAAAGTATTGTTGCTAGAACAGTTAGACAAATAGAAACCACAAAAGAGCATATACGGTTGGTGGGTTTATCGGCTACTCTCCCTAATTATGAAGATGTGGCCTTATTCTTAAGGGTAGATCTAAAGAAGGGACTGTTCTATTTTGACAATAGTTACAGACCAGTTCCTCTGTCTCAACAGTACATTGGAATTACAGTAAAAAAGCCATTGCAGAGGTTCCAGTTGATGAATGATGTGTGTTATGAGAAGGTAATGGCTGTTGCAGGGAAGCATCAAGTCCTTATTTTTGTTCACTCAAGGAAGGAGACAGCCAAAACAGCACGTGCAATTAGAGACACTGCACTTGCAAATGATACCCTCAGTAGATTTTTGAAGGAAGACAGTGCTAGTCGTGAGATTCTTCAAAGTCATACGGATATGGTTAAAAGCAATGATCTCAAAGATCTTCTGCCTTATGGTTTTGCAATCCATCATGCTGGATTGACGAGGGGTGACCGTCAACTTGTTGAAGATCTTTTTGCTGATGGTCACGTGCAGGTGTTGGTTTCCACTGCAACTCTTGCTTGGGGTGTGAATTTGCCTGCTCATTCTGTCATTATCAAAGGGACGCAGGTGTACAGTCCAGAAAAAGGGGCATGGACCGAGCTGAGTCCTCTGGATGTTATGCAGATGCTGGGTCGTGCAGGGAGGCCTCAATATGATTCTTATGGAGAAGGGATAATCATCACTGGCCACAGTGAGCTGCAATACTATCTGTCTTTGATGAATCAGCAGCTTCCTATTGAAAGTCAGTTTATCTCCAAACTAGCTGATCAGCTCAATGCTGAAATTGTTCTTGGAACTGTTCAGAATGCTAGAGAAGCCTGCAATTGGATTGGGTATACTTATTTGTACATTCGTATGCTTCGAAATCCTACGCTGTATGGCTTAGCCCCTGATGTTCTTGCAAAAGACATTACATTGGAGGAGAGAAGGGCTGATCTGGTGAGTTATAACATTTTTATCGATCTATAGGCAGGAAGCTTTATTGTCAAATTTACTAATTCATGTGAGTATTTAGCTGTTGTTAACAATTTTATTTATGTTTCTCATCCTATGCTTTCTGTGTTTGTTTTAATATCACTTTCTGTTTAATCTGCTGAAGTTAGAAAAAGATTTTTAGTGTTAACTGGAGATTTACATTATAAAATTCAAACCGCTTTCTGTCCATGCTTGTAGCTTGTTGGTTGTGATGACTGTAGTTATCTTCTGATGTCACTGTATATGATTGCTTTTGTTTGGTCATTTGATGGATGTTCAGCTGATCTGTGGAGTATCGTTGCGTCTGTCCTGTCTCCTTTATTGTACTGGCAATCAACCATTTGGTTTGTGCTCAGAGAATTTTAGATTTGTTGGTTAGACACAGGAGCTACCCTTCCTGTTGTCAATCTGGTTTTGCCATATCTGCTTTTATGGGTAAAAGTTCTGGTCATTATCGTAATCTCAAATGCTGTTTTAATGTTCTCTTTTTGCAGATTCATTCTGCTGCAACTATATTGGACAAGAATAATTTGGTCAAATATGACCGAAAAAGTGGATATTTCCAGGTGACAGATCTTGGTCGTATTGCTAGTTACTATTACATAACTCATGGGACAATAGCCACATATAATGAGCATTTGAAGCCGACAATGGGTGACATAGAGCTCTGTCGGTTGTTTTCACTCAGTGAAGAATTCAAATATGTGACAGTCAGACAAGATGAGAAGATGGAACTGGCAAAGCTTCTTGACCGTGTTCCCATCCCGATCAAGGAAAGCCTTGAGGAGCCTAGTGCCAAAATTAATGTTTTGCTCCAAGCATATATTTCACAGCTGAAGCTTGAAGGACTCTCTTTGACATCTGACATGGTGTATATAACTCAGGTTTGTTTTCCATCCTGTTGGACTTTTTCCTTTTCCTTGTGTTCTTTTATTTCAGTACTGGATTTCTATCTCTAAATGTGTGCTTATTTGTCCCTTTGGTCTTGTTTTCTTGATTAGAGTGCTGGACGCCTTATGCGAGCTCTTTTTGAAATTGTATTGAAACGAGGATGGGCACAATTGGCTGAGAAGGCTTTGAACCTGTGTAAAATGGTTACAAAGAGGATGTGGAGTGTCCAAACACCCCTTCGTCAATTCAATGGAATTCCAAACGAAATTCTCATGAAATTGGAGAAGAAAGATTTGGCCTGGGAGAGGTACTATGACCTTTCATCACAGGAGATAGGAGAGCTCATCCGTTACCCTAAGATGGGTAGAACACTTCACAAGTTCATCCACCAATTTCCGAAGCTAAACCTTGCTGGACATGTTCAGCCAATCACTCGCACTGTTTTGAGGGTTGAGCTTACAATAACACCAGATTTTCAGTGGGATGACAAGGTTCATAGATATGTGGAGTCATTTTGGGTGATTGTGGAGGATAATGATGGTGAATATATTCTTCATCATGAGTATTTTATGTTGAAGAAACAGTATATTGACGAAGACCACACTTTGAATTTCACAGTGCCAATCTATGAACCATTGCCCCCGCAGTATTTCATTCGTGTTGTGTCAGACAAGTGGCTTGGTTCGCAAACTGTTTTACCTGTCTCATTTAGGCATCTTATTCTACCAGAAAAGTATCCTCCACCAACTGAGCTGTTGGACTTGCAGCCCCTCCCTGTGACTGCATTAAGAAATCCATCATATGAGGCCCTTTATCAAGACTTCAAGCATTTTAATCCTGTCCAGACTCAGGTCTTTACCGTTTTGTATAACACAGATGACAATGTATTAGTTGCTGCGCCTACAGGGAGTGGAAAAACCATTTGTGCGGAGTTTGCTATACTGAGGAATCATCAAAAAGGACCCGAGGGTGTCATGCGTGCTGTGTATATCGCACCACTTGAAGCCATTGCCAAGGAACGATATCGTGATTGGGAAAAGAAGTTCGGCAAGGGTCTTGGGATACGGGTGGTTGAATTGACTGGTGAAACCACAATGGATATGAAATTACTCGAAAAAGGTCAGATAATCATCAGCACTCCTGAGAAATGGGACGCTTTGTCCCGCCGATGGAAACAGCGGAAGTATGTGCAACAAGTTAGTCTTTTCATCATTGATGAACTTCACTTGATTGGTGGTCAAGGTGGTCCTGTTCTGGAGGTGATTGTCTCTAGGATGAGGTATATTGCAAGTCAGGTTGAGAATAAGATCCGCATTGTTGCGCTGTCTACTTCTCTTGCAAATGCCAAGGACCTTGGTGAATGGATAGGTGCTACCTCCCATGGTCTTTTCAACTTCCCTCCTGGTGTTCGCCCTGTGCCACTGGAGATTCACATTCAGGGAGTTGATATAGTCAATTTTGAAGCAAGGATGCAAGCAATGACCAAACCAACATACACTGCAATTGTCCAGCATGCCAAGAATGCGAAGCCTGCTATTGTCTTTGTTCCTACCCGTAAACACGTCCGACTCACGGCAGTGGATCTGATGACATACTCAAGTGTGGACAGTCAAGAGAAACCGGCGTTTTTGTTGCGCTCCCCCGAGGAACTGGAGCCTTTTGTTGACAGAATTCATGAAGAAATGTTAAAGGCTACTTTACGCCATGGAGTGGGGTACTTGCATGAGGGTTTAAGCAGTTTGGATCAAGAGGTTGTGTCACAACTGTTTGAAGCTGGGTGGATTCAGGTTTGCGTCATGAGCAGTTCACTATGTTGGGGAGTTCCATTGTCAGCACATTTGGTGGTTGTGATGGGAACACAATATTATGATGGGCGGGAAAATGCGCACACTGATTACCCTGTTACAGATCTACTGCAGATGATGGGTCATGCTAGTCGACCTCTGCTTGATAATTCTGGAAAATGTGTTATTCTTTGCCATGCACCCCGTAAAGAATATTACAAGAAGTTCTTGTACGAAGCGTTCCCTGTTGAAAGTCATTTGCACCATTTCCTTCATGATAACTTCAATGCAGAAGTGGTTGCTAGAGTTATTGAGAACAAGCAAGATGCTGTGGATTATCTTACATGGACCTTCATGTATAGGAGGCTCGCACAGAATCCAAACTACTACAATCTCCAAGGAGTAAGTCACAGGCATCTATCTGATCACCTTTCAGAGCTTGTTGAGAACACACTGAGTGATTTGGAAACAAGTAAATGTGTTGAAATAGAGGATGATATGGACCTTTCTCCTTCAAATCTTGGCTTGATAGCATCATATTATTACGTTAGTTATACTACAATTGAATGTTTTAGTTCTTTATTGACTTCAAAAACCAAGATGAAGGGTCTTCTGGAGATTTTGACTTCGGCTTCGGAGTATGCACAACTTCCTATTCGACCTGGGGAGGAGGAGGTGGTTCGCAGGCTTATTAATCACCAGAGATTTTCCTTTGAGAACCCTAGATGCACTGACCCTCACGTAAAAGCAAATGCGCTGCTGCAAGCCCACTTCTCAAGGCAATCTGTGGGTGGGAACTTATCATTGGATCAGAGAGAGGTGCTCCTTAATGCTAGTAGATTACTTCAGGCAATGGTTGATGTTATTGCAAGTAATGGTTGGCTGAGCCTTGCTCTCTTGGCAATGGAGGTGAGCCAAATGGTGACACAAGGCATGTGGGAACGTGATTCCATGCTTCTACAGCTTCCACACTTCACAAAGGAGTTAGCCAAGAAATGCCAAGAGAATCCTGGAAAGAGTATAGAGACAGTGTTTGATTTGGTGGAGATGGAGGATGATGAGCGGCGTGAGCTCCTGCAGATGTCAGATTCACAGCTGCTAGATATTGCAAGGTTTTGCAATCGTTTTCCCAACATTGATTTGTCTTATGAGGTGTTAGAAAGTGAGAATGTTGGGGTTGGGGAAAAAATTGTGTTGCAGGTCACTCTTGAACGAGATCTAGAGGGTAGAACAGAGGTAGGACCTGTCGATGCACCCAGGTATCCCAAAGCCAAAGAAGAAGGGTGGTGGCTTGTTGTTGGTGACACTAAGAGTAATCAGCTTCTTGCCAATAAGAGGGTTTCCCTTCAGAGGAGGGCAAGAGTGAAGCTTGATTTTGAGGCTCCTGCAGAAGCCGGAAAGAAGACATACACACTCTACTTCATGTGTGATTCATATTTGGGTTGTGACCAGGAATACAGTTTCTCTGTGGATGTGAAAGCAGCAATGTACCCTGAGGAAGACAGCTGAAAAGAATAAATCGCATTGTTGTAATACTTATCCATGACTCTGTGAACTTGAACTGTAGCTGCTTAGAGTTATCTTGTTTGCTATATTTGCTTATGTTGTTCTTTTGTAATTTTTACTGCAAATTATATTTTTGACAAATCCAATGACTATAACTGATGATTAGCTTCTTATTGGCCAGGAAGGTCCTAAGTTATGTGAATGGCCATGGGTTTGGTAGGGTTTGAAGTTGCATTGTGGTGTTTTGACTAGATTAGTCATTTCTGCAAAAGATAGTAGTTATATTTTCCTGTTCTAAAGCTGCAGTTGATTATTATTATTGTTTATTATTTTAATTTTGATTTTGCCGGTTGGGGAATTCCACTTCTTTTTGGGCTATGGCTAGATGTTTCACTGTTGGAAATAGAATTTGCAGGATGAGGTGGAGGCTTGCTGGAAAATCTTTATGGATTCAACTATGGAAAGTAGATCACAATAATAGAAGAATACAGGTCTTAATTGCAAAGGGAAAACATAGGAAGCAAAGCTGAGTTGCAAACGGATTTGAATGATCCAGATCTGTCTTTCCAAATGGTAACGTAATGGATGATTACCAGAGGAGCATACATACTTGAAAGATATGATTAAATATAGGAAGAGGGCACACAAACATCACCATTACCACATTAAGCTTTTTACAATGTTCATAACAGGCCTGCCCAGAGGAGGGCTTGGAACAGAAAAAGAAAGCGATTAGCAATTGCGAAGACAAGCTGGCTAGTCTTCGTAGAGGCGACACTCGTCAGCTTCAGGGTTGTCTTGGCAGTAGTACTCAAGAGGATCTTGGCTCTGGAGCTTGAGTCGGAGATCGGCCTTGGCTTGGCTGACTTCCTCCACCTCGTCCCACGCCACCCTGCACTCGTCAGATTTCTCGTCTCCTTCGCACACCTCCTTCGCCTCCATGACTTTCTGCTCTATCATCTCCGTCAGCTGCTTCTCTCTCATCTGCGTCCCCATGAACTTAGCACCTCCCGTCGCTTTCACTGTCACTCTCAAGCTTAATCCCCTTTTAAGATCGTAACCGTAACTACGGCAAGGGTTCCTCTTCATCCTATTCCAACAGACAGCGTCCAATCCCCAGCGCTTCGGCAACATGGCGTGCTCTCCTGTTCCGCCTCCGACTGTCGTCATGGTCGCCATCTTTGCTTCAGTGATCAATAGACGATTCATCATACAACGCAATCGATAAACCGTCCCTTCTACCTGCTGAGCGTGAAGACTCTTGTTCTGGGCGGTTCAGTGTCCAGAAAAGGTTGGTTTTCTCCTGCTCCCACTCCTCCTATAATCCATGCTGTATTTACCGAAGTGCCCCTCCTGTAGTGGAACGGAAGCTTGCATATGGCTTGCCCTTTGCGGGATCATGGCCCACCACTAGGAGTAATTGTTCACACCTGCACTGTTGTCCGAGTGCTTGCGATGTGGATAGGATTTGTCCAACGACATGAGAGGATCAACGGTCCTTGTTTGATGTGGACGATCCTAACCAGTTTAGACATACATACATTTCCATTGTTGTTTTTGCCATACTGACAGAGGCAAACGGCTTTTCTTAGCGTCCTTATCCGCACCAACGACCTGCTTTCAGTTTTGGAGGGTTCGGATAGGTTCAAGGCCAAACCGACATTGCCCACTTTCCACTCTTCTCGGCCTGAATTGCCCATAGTTGAATGTTGTTATTACATTTTCATCACACAGAAGATCAAGCCCAATCTCAGTTTTCTCTTAAGAACAGGAAGAGAGGAAGGAGTCTTTGATTGGGCCCCAAAGCCCCTTGGACCAACTGTGTATTTGCATGAACAATGGGCTCGGCCCATTTTAGGCTCTTCTGTGCAAAGGACATTACGCGAACCCAGAGATAGCTAACTGTAGTCAGCCCCAGCGCGTCCAATTCAGTTTCTTGTTTTTCTCTTTATGTTCTCTGTCCCCATTAACGGCTACTTTGCTGGAACCCAGTTTCAATTTGAATCCTCTTTCTCCGCCTCCCTCGCTCTCTCTTTCTCTAAACCTGCCACTCACTAAGAACAAAAGCAGCAGTGATGGAAGAAATCGCTATTCAGAGCGTAGATCCAGAGACGGAGTTTCTCGCATCAAAACAAGAGACAGGACATGAGTGGGAACTTTTTAAGGAGAACGTCAGGCCCTTAAAGAGGGGTCGCAATGTTCGTCTTCTCAACGACGCCCTCAGATCCCACAATGACAATCAACTCAAGAAGTCCCTTATGGAGAAGCGGAGGTACTTTTCTTTCTTTCTTTTTTTTTTTTTCCTTCCCTTGAGCTTGTCATCTATTTCCCTCCTTATCTCTTGGTGTCGTTGATTAAGATTAGGAACACGATTTCATGTTTCTTTGCCTATGTTCTTGGGTGTAGGAAGCTGATCGAGGCGATTGATGAGTACCAAGGAAATGACCCTCTCCAGCCTTGGCTGGAGTAAGTCACACTTCTTCTCAACTCTTCTTAATAGATTAACTTGATGTGTGTTCGGATAAAGACAAATCAAGAGATTAATGTCTTGAACTTGATTTCCATTTTCACCTGTCCTCAACAATTAATTTCTCCATTACTGATTCGATTATTTTCTTTGATCTAATTTTCACTAGTGAATCTCTTCACTGAAGCTATTTCTTTCACCCAAGAGGGTCCTCAGACCTTCTGCTTGCAATTCGTCAAAGGTAACAATTACTTACCTTTCTTTTTTCTTTTGAAGTTGCATTAAGTGGGTCCAGGATGCTTTTCCACCTGGGGGAGATTGCACTGGCTTGGTGGTTATATACGAGCAATGTGTCCGCACTTTTTGGCATTCGGACCGCTACAAGGATGATCTTCGCTACCTCAAAGTGTGGTTGGAATATGTGGGTTCCTTGCACCTTGTTCTCCCTGTTATGCTTTTAATATCACCACTGTAGTCTTCACATTTTTCATTCCTCTTTTGGATTTTCACTGTTAAATTAATGTCCCTGAGAGTTGTGTTAGTGTGGAATGTTATTGCAGGCTGATAATTGTGCTGATGCTGAAGTCATATACAGTTTTCTGGATACAAATGATATCGGGAAGACACATTCTGTTTACTATATCTCATATGCTTTGCAGATGGAGTCAAAATCCAAAATGAAAGCTGCTAATGACATATTCAACCTTGGAATATCGAGGTAAGCTGTTTCTTACTACTTTAGTGTGAGGGGTAGGATCATTTTACTCTTTTGTATTGTTTTATTCATTGGATTCAACTATATATAAGACAAAAGTGAAGACTTGCACTGTTTGTAAGAAAATCATAGAGCATATGTGGATTGCGTACAAAGCTCATTGAGATGTTGGAACAATGATTTGCTGCATCCTATAGGGAAGTCTGTCTTCTAGATTTAATCCATTGATACAAAGTTTGATGGGGTCTGTATTAGTTCGGTGCATCTTAGTTATTCAACTATATTTAGTCAGCAATGGTTACTACCTGTAATTTCAATTCCACAAAATTTGTAATTCCTGCCCCTTTTATAAGTTATTTGAATTTGTTTCAACCAAAAGCAATTGAATATCTCGTCTCTTTATTTGTCTTTTAATGCTTATTATGTAATGACTGACATTTTACCTATTTTTATAGGAATGCGCAACCAATTGAAAAATTGAAGGGTGCCTACAAGAAATTTCTTACTCGTTCAATGAGAAGAACAAAAGCAGCTGATGATGTATGTATCTTATTAATGAAAAACTAAGTCATTTTCGGCAGAAAACTTAATAGCTCAATTTGCGCTATCAAACTATAGGATGCAAGGGACACAAAGGAAAATCCCTTACCTGCCAGGAGCTTTGGAACTGTCCTGGCTAGAGGAGAGAATCGTAAGTGCAAATGTTGTTCAAAATCCTCCTTAATTTTTGCATGATATGAACTGCTCATTTTCTTTGTGCAGGAAGGCAAGCAATAGGAAGTTCTGACATTGGCACGAAAAAGTTGAAGCTAGATGGGTAAGCACGTATATCTTGATCTATCTTCACATTTACATACTTTTCTATTGTCCCTCTTGTTTTTACGTTAAATTTATCTCCCTGTTCAAATGAAAATCTGGAACAGATTCAGCATAGAAAAAATATATAAACATATATATAAAACCAGTAGTTTAGAAAAGTTTTTGACAATTTTACTAGGAACGCCACTAACAAGAAAAAAAAAAAAAAACTTACTCCTGTAGGTTCAATGACTTTAGCATTTCTCTGCAATGGAAATCTGTCTCTCTCTCTCCTCTCACTCTGTCACAGCAAGACGAATATAGGATGTCAAAAACTTCTACTCCTATCACCCTTGAGATGGAAAACAGAGTGGAAATACAAGCTTGTTACAATTGTGTGTGTGTGTGTGTGTCTCTCTCTCTCTCTCTATATATATATATATATATATATTTGTTGTTTCTTGATGTAAGTTGTTAAGAAAGTGTTGTTCAGTTTGTTGTGTTATAGACATGAAACTTTAGAAGCTTCTTAATTCAAGAAACTCTCTCAGTACTTCTATTGTAGATGCAATTTTAAGCTAGTAGTATGCTCAACTTCCAACATTTCTCCAGTATTTTCTTTTCCTCTTCAACTCAATGTAACAATGTTAAACAATGTGTCTACATGAACTAAGATATGTTCTTCACTTATATATGCAATTCACAATCAATGTGAGTTATGTCATGAAACAATACTTCATTAACTTTTTGTCCACTTTCTATTTTAAAGGGGTCTCGGGGCTCCACTCTCCGTTTATAACGACACAAATTTTGATATCATGCTGCCTCCTCAACCTGATAAGTCAAGGGTAGATTTTAATTCTTGGAGCACTCTTGGACCTCGAGCTGAAAGAAACAAAGAAAATAATGCAATACCTGGAAAATGGACTTCATATAAGGTTGGCCCAATATCCAAAAGGTTTTCTATTAGTTTGTCTAACTTCATAAAACAAGATCTAACACCAAGAAGTTGTTGTTTCTCAGATTCCCCAGAGACATGTAACCAGAACTGGAGGGCCAACTACTAGTGTGAGTGCTTCAATTGAGGTGTTCATTGATGAAGAATGTACAGAGTAAGTGATAAAACATATTACATAAGTTCTATCTATTTTTTTAGATTTTAAGAACAGTAATCTCCCTAAGTTATAACTGCATATTTTAATAACCTTTACCTTTTAAAATTGATCAATTATTAGTCTTGTTTTGGTATGAGATTAAAGTAATGATAAAGCACTTGCTACTATTACATGCGTCCTTGATAGTGGATGGGAAGTTTTGGGGTGTGTGGGAGGGTTGAAGTTCTTTAAACTTGAATCTCTGAAGTAATGCTTTCTCTTCTTAATTTTCTTATTATCATATGGATAATTCCATTCAATTGTGATTTTTTTGATCGAAAATATCATGTGGAATGATCTCTTTTTTGATATTCAGTCTCAAATTCTATTTAACTTGTTATGGAACTTTGTTATCAGGATGCATCAAAGGAGTGATGACGATGGTAAATTCTCAACTCTACCTCTTAGGCAGGTGGATGGACGAGACATCAAAAAGTAAGCCATAGATAGTAGATGCCTAGAGTGGTTTCTTGACTGTAAAATATGTGTTTTTCAGTGTTTATTGACTAGCATTTCCAAAACTTAACTTGCTTAGGGAGACGGAGCTATTGAGGGAGAACCCATTACGCAATTTCCCTCCAAACTGCCTTCCAAGATGACTTCAAAGACCTGACTTTTTCATCCATTATAAAACAACCTTAAGTAAAAGAGTTAGCTTTTATGTCTAGTTTGATCCATACTTATGGAGTTGTACTATGTTCTTGGATATGTTTACTGTACATTTTAGTTTTGTATTGCAGACAATCAAGTTTTTTCATAATAAGATAATTGTTGGTTATGCGTTACTTGAATTACCCTATAATAATAAATTATGTCATATGGGTTTGTTTCAAATATGACGTATATGTTTGGGATTAGGGTCTTATGATGAATTGAGTTGTATTGAAAATTTCAAGAGATTTATTTATTTGTTATTGTTTATTTTTATCATTAATATTATAATTATATTAATATTTTTAATGATTTATCAAAGTGAAATGAAAATTGATATGAGCAAAAGTTTGATATATATTTATGTTTTAAAACCAATTATGAAGATCTTTTCAATTTTTCAATAGTTTTCTTATTAGTAAGCAAGTGTCAATTTGTAAGGTAGGTCCAAGGTTCAAATCCCTTTAGGGTTATTGAGTTGTTCTTGGTTGTTAAATTTAGATGTCCAAATGGGTATACTTGAATTCTTTTATTTGGATATCTTAATTATTCAAAAAAAAAGTTAAATTTTTTATTTTAATATATTTTCATCTTTCTATGTTAAATGAAGGTTGTTTGGGCTATTAAAGGATATGTTCGAAATTGATAGAATGGGTTTTTGTAGAAGGTTTTTTATAAATTCTTTTCAAAGAAAGAAGTGAAAATAAAAGGAAGAAAACGTAAAATTTGAAGAGTTTCTTACATGTTTCACTTATGAAAATAATTTTTTTTTTAAAAGTTTTGACTAGTTTCTTACCACATTTATTCGATAAATTTTTGGCTTAATCAACTATTTTATATTGTGATAGAAATGCCAACACATGTTGTTTCGAGCAGTAAAAATTATGTGGACTGCTTGGATCTAGATTTTTCAATCAGTAAAAATTATGTGGCTTAATCAATTTATTTGTTTCAATCAGACTAACAAAGTAAAAAAAAAAAAACAAAATTTAAAGGGCATGAGTTATGCATTCTATAACTAAATAAAGAAAAGTAAAATAACAGGAAGTTAAAAATAAAATTAATTGATACTAGAATTACAATCTAGTTGCTGCCAAAGAATTAGTAAGAAAGTTTCCAATATAAAATGTTTATATAAGAAGAAAAATTATATGGCCTAAATAAGAATTGTCATCATCGAATGTATTTCGCAATAACTCCCCTTGGAGTTATTTGAAGTGGTCTCATTCAACTGATGACTTCAACGATTCACTTCATTTGAGCCTCTTGCTTCTGCAGAACCTTTTGCTAGATTTGGTTAATCTGCAATTGTCTTTAATTGCTTACCAATTCTTGTGTTGTCATAATGATGAGGTCCTCCAGCTTTACTTGTCTAAGAAACCCTTCTTTTTTAAATCTGGTTTTTTGCATCCATTATGTTGAATAATATGAATTGATACTTGTGCTCGTTAGCATCTTTATAAGGACCCATCTTTTTGAACATCTTAGATTCGACAAAAATTACAATAGGGATTAGGTTGCATTAGATTCGACAAAAATTACAATAGGGATTAGGTTGCATTGGCTGACTTCTATCCTCATTGTTTCTTTAACTTTAGTGGCTACTTTATACAAGGCTTCTATAAGAATTTCTCTAACTTTATCTCGTGAATTATTGTTGCACTTATATGATGAGTCCATCTTTTATGTAAAAGCTTGAGGTACTTTTGATGGTAATTTGATTCAAATGACGAGACGACTTTCATTCTTGTAAGGGTTTTTTAGAGCCTTTTCACTGATATTGCTTGCTTTCTCTTAAAGTTTGATCCTTTTTCTCCATGTGTTAAGAATAGAAGCAGTAATTGAATGTATTTTGATGTTCTTATGATGGGCAAGACCTTTAAACTTTGGTCCAATGTATGTGGAGTAAAGAACTAACGCAATAACGTCGATGAAAAAACCTTCAAGATTTTTAAGTAATCAATGCATCAGAATACTTCTGCCTTACTAGAAATGACTCCCTTGATATTTATGACATCTGCTGCTTTCTTGGCAGCCTCAAATAGCTTAACCAACTCTATCTCCATGGTTTGCTTCCACGAAGAGTGGTGCAGTCTGCTATGACGAAGTTGGTCACCAAGGATTTTCTTCTTTCTTTCTTCCAAGTTTTTCTTGATCGCTTTGATTTTGTTTATGGTTGTTTCTGCAGTTGCCTTTATATAACAAGCAAATTATTGTAGACTAAGGAGTCATAATTTGATTTATTTCAAATGTTTTGATATTGAAGAATAATAACATAATCTAATAGATAATAGAAATTTAAATTGCATAATAATTAATTGATAAATATAATAATTTTTAAAATTTTTTTAATTTGAATCTCTTATTGATTTATTTGTTGTTTTTTTCATCTGTTTGCTTAAAAAATGTGAGTATAAAATAAATCTAAAAATATGACTAATAACTAAAAATTAATTATAAATATTTAATCAATAATATTAATATCTTCAATATAACTTAAAATAATTTAAAATGATATTTTATTTGAAATAATGTTAAGATTAAAGTAAAGTACTACAATATTTATAGTAAATTTAGATTGTGTTATAACTAATTAATCAATATACATAATTTTTAATTTTTTAAAATATATTCAATTAATTTAAAAATAAAATTTTAAATCTTGTAATGTTAATAATGTAAAGTAAAACTTAATTTTATGCATTAATTCAATCCACCGAATAATTTTATCCTACCAATTTAAGGGGTAAAATTATCCATTTCTATTAGGATAAAAAAGAATATAAGATAAGCATATCCCATCCTCTTCTTACTCTAAACATGGGATTGGGGTAAAAATTATCCTATCTTAAGTCAATCCCATGCAAAGTGAATTACCATAATAAAATACCATCTTAATCTTTGATAACAAGGTAATCATTTCTTGGATAAGAGTTATAATTCTGATTGATTACTTGTTTTGCTTCTTTTTTTTTTTTTTCATTTCCCAATACCTTGTAATGCAAGCAAGTAATATCTAGGAAATTAAGGTAATGTATTGTATGTGCACATCATTCCTTTACCTCTAATCTTTTTATCCATAATATCCAAGTTCGTTGCAATTTCTTGGTCAACAAATTATAAGTTATGTGAATTTGTTTCTTGTAGAAGCAACTGTATACAAATCCAATCACAAATGTCTTTATTGTCTTTCGGTTACTAAATATCTTTTATGTAATGAGAGATATCTTTTTATTAATCTTTTTCACATAAGTCTAATTGTTAATTTGCTAATTTTTATAAGAATGCTCAACCAATAGAAAAATTAAAGGTTGCCTATAAGAAATTTCTTACACGTTTGATGAGAAAATTAAAAGCTATTATTAATGTATGTGACTTACTAATGAAAACTTGATCTTTATTGTTTGTAGAAAACTGATATTTCAATTTGCACACTCAAACTAGTAAGATGCAATAGAGCAAATGAAAACTCATTACTTTTTAGAAGTTTTCGAACTGTCTTGGCTAGAGGGGAGAATAGTAAATGCTCTTGCTGTTCTTGATCATTTTTAATTTTTGCGTGATATGAACTACTCCTTTTATTAGTGCAAGAAGACAAGTATTAGGAAGTTTTAACATTGCCAAGAAAAAGTAGAGCCAGATGGATAAGTAAATGCATTGTGATCTATATTCACATTTGTAAACTTCTTGATTATCTTTCTTGTTTTCACCTTAAACTTGTCACCCTCTTTAAATGAAAAAAGAACAGATTTAACATAGAAAGAAAAATCAATAGTTTAGAAAAGTTTTTGACAGTATTACTAAAAACACCATTATAGAAGGAAAAAAAAAAAAGCCTTGATTCTCTAAGTTCCATGAATCTAGCATTTTCCTGCTATAGAAATCTCTCACTCTCACTCTCTTATTTTAGTAAGACAAACATAAAATGTCAAAAACTTCTACTCCTATCAATCTTGGAGTGAAAAATATAGTAAAAACACAAACTTATTGTAATTATGTGTAAGTGTATCACATACACAAAGATTTGTTATGTCTTGATGCAAGTTAGGAAGGATCTATTGTTCAGTTTGTTGTGTTATAGACCATAAATTTTAAGAACTTCTTAATTCAAGCAACTTGCAATTATTGCTATCCTTAATTTCCATAATTTAATATTTTTTCCTCATCATTTTAATATTACAATGTTAAGCAATATGTCCGTATACAGCAAGATTTACTCTTCACTTATGTATGCAATTCTCAATCAATGTAGGTTATGTTATCAAATATACTACTTCATTAACTTTTTGTATACTTTTAATTGAATAGGTGTCTCACAGCTCCACTTTTTGTTTATAACAACATAAATTTTGATATCATCCTACTTTCTTAACTTGACAAGTCAATGGCATATTTTAATTTTTAAAGTATTTTTGAACCTCGAGGTGAGAGAAACAAGAAAAATAATGCAATACTTGAAAAATGGACCTCATATAAGGTTACCCCAATCTCCAAAAGATTTTCTATTAGTTTTTCTTACTATAACTCCATAAAACAAGATTTAAGACCAAGAATTTGTCATCCCTCAGATTCCTTAGACACCAAAACCGAAGGGCTAACTACTAGTGTGAATGCTTCAATTGAGGAGTTCATTGATGAAGAACGTATAGAAAAAGTGATAAAACATATTATATAAGTTTCATTTAGTTTTTAAAATTTGAGAACAGTAGTCTCCATAAGTTATATTATGCACTAGACATTGTAAGTAACCTATTTTTTTTCAAAATTATTCAATCGTTAATTATGTTTTGGTATGATATTAAAGTAGTGATAATGCAATTACTCGCTATTATTATAGTGCATCCTTGATACTAAATGAAAATTTTTTTGCGGTGTTTGGGAGGGTTGAAGATTTTTAAACTTGAATGCCTAAAGCAATATTTTTTCTTGTTAATTTTTTTTACGATCAAATGGAGTAATTCTTTTCAATTGAAATTTCTTCAATCCAAAATATCAAATGAGATTGTTTTGCTTTATTGATATTCAGTTTTAAGTTTTATTTAACTTGTTATCAAACTTTGTTATCAAAATGCATTAAAGAAGTAATAAGGATGGTAAATCCTCGATCTCTGAGGTAGGTTAATGAGCGAGATATTAAAAAGTAAGCCATAAATTGTAGATGCTTAAAGTGGTGTCTTAACTGTGAAATTAATGCTTTGTTGTGTTTACACACTAGCATCTTTTAAACTTACCTTACCTAAGGAGATAAAGAGTTAATAAGAGAGAGCCCACGATGCAATTTTCCTCCAAACAGCCTTCTAAGATTGATTGCAAAGATCTAACTTTTTCATGCACTGCGAAATAACCTGATGCAAATGGTCAGCTTTTGTCATTAAAGTTGATCTATACTTAAGGAGTTGTACTATGTTTTGTTACTAAAATTACCCTATCATAAGGTGTTTCATATGGATTTTTTTATGATATAATAAACATGTTATGAGATTCAAGATCTTCTTAATTTGAGTTGGATTAAATTTTTCAAAAAAATTATTATTTATTTTTATTATTAACATCATAATTATAAAAATATGTTTGAATTATTTATCAAAATTAAGTACAAACTCATAGCAACAAATTAAAACATATACGTATATTTAAAAATTAATAATTAAAACTTTTCTAGCTTTAAATTTTTTCACCGAACAGATTCAATAACCTATTAATAAACAAGTGCCAACTTAATAGGTCAGGTCCATAGTTTATTTTTGTTCATTGCAATTGAGCTCCCAAAAAGAATTTTTCATCAGTTAATTAATTATTAATCCGTTAATCAAATTTTTTATTAAAATATATTAATTTTATTTATGAACATATTTATTTTTTATTTTAATATATTTTTATTTTTCAAAGGAAGTTTGTTTGAGTTATTAAAAGGTATGATTAAGACGTTCAAATGGGTTTTTATAGGCCTCTTTGCCTCTTGGGCTCAAGCCCGTGCTCTAATTCCCCTTCGTCTATAAAACCCCTACGACCGCGTTCTTATGTCTTATTCGAGGATCCAAATCCATTATGTTGACGATTCAAAAACGGCAAATTTAGGCTGCGAAAAGCTAGAACCTTCCGCAATCCCCAATTCCCATTTCCGGGGTTTCCTTCCTCCAAATTAGGGTTTTTTCGACCCACCAGAAGATACCAAGAAACTAGGAAGCTCTCCCTTGTGACCCCCACCCCATGAATTGGGGCTTTTGATATCTTCCAAAATCTCTTCCTCGCTCTCTTTCTCTCTCTCTCTCTCTCTCTCTCTCTCAAAACCCTAAACCAGAACCCGAAAAGACAAAGCTTCAACAAATTGGCAATCCACAATGGCCGAGCACTTGGCGTCGATCTTCGGAACGGAGAAGGACCGAGTCAACTGCCCCTTCTATTTCAAGATCGGGGCCTGTCGGCATGGTGACCGTTGCTCTCGGCTCCACAACCGGCCCACAATTTCCCCGACACTCCTCCTCTCCAACATGTACCAGCGCCCTGACATGATCACCCCCGGTGTGGATGCCCAAGGACAGCCCATCGACCCACGCAAGATCCAGGAGCACTTTGAGGATTTCTACGAGGACATTTTCGAGGAGCTCAGCAAGTTCGGTGAGATCGAGAGCCTCAACGTCTGCGACAATCTCGCCGACCACATGATCGGTAACGTTTACGTCCAGTTCAAGGAGGAGGACCAGGCGGCCGCAGCCTTGCAGGCTCTCCAGGGAAGATTTTACTCTGGCCGCCCTATCATTGCTGATTTCTCCCCCGTCACCGATTTCCGAGAAGCCACCTGCAGGCAGTTCGAGGAGAACAACTGCAACCGAGGCGGTTATTGTAATTTCATGCATGTCAAGCTCATTGGGAGGGAGTTGAGGAGGAAGCTATTCGGGAGGTACCGTGGTTACATGCGAAGTAGGAGCCGCAGCAGGAGCGCGAGTCCCAGGCACAGGAGGGATTATGACAGACGTGACAGGGAATATCGGGACCGCGACCGTGATTATTTCCGGGGAAATGGAAGACGGAGCGGAGACAGGTATGACAGGCACGACAGAGATGGGGGGAGGAAGAGGCATGGTAGTCCCAAGCGGAGCGGGAGTCCTGTGAGGGAAGGCAGCGAGGAACGAAGGGCCAGGATTGAGCAGTGGAACCGGGAAAAGGAGGAGAAGCAGTGATCGATGTCCTTTTCGAATTCTTCTTTCTCCTCCTAGCTGGACTGTGGCTTTGGTTTCCATTTTTCTCTTATTGGTAATCATTTTTAGGCTCAAATATTTCCTTTATGGTCTCCAACCTTGGATTGGACCCGGTGTTCCTTTGATCCATGAGTAGAATCATTTTTACTTGCTACTAGCTGTCTTGGAAGTGTTACTTACAGTAGTTGTGTAGCACTATGGAATAGTTGTTTTGATGTTAAACATTTCAAGAAAGGTGCTTTTTGCCTGTTTGTAAGCTGGTTTTAAGGGCCTTTATGTGGCCCTTCTACTGGTTTTGTCAGTTGGTATCTTTCCTTTTAACGTGCCTATAAAACTAATGTCCCTTGGCTGTATATCTCATAGGCCCCATTTTCTGGTTTTGGTTTGGAATCTGGATACTGTGATTGTTGGTTTCAAACCTTTGGCCTTCTGTTTTCTGTTTATTCCTTGTAGACTTGGTATTCACATTAAAAGCAATTAACCGCTGGAAAATCCCAAGGCAATATTAATTTAGGTCCCACTGCCTTTCATTCAACTGCAATCTGATGTCACAGTTACATGCAGATCATCTTTCTGTTTTCTGTGAGTTGTGATGTCAAAAGGGGCAAGTGTCAGGGTGTCTCTTGAATTTGCTTTCCCTCTCTATGGTTAGTTTAGGCTATCCTTCATTTTGTCAGGTTTGCGAATGAATCAGTGTTTAATATGGTGATGTACACTCCAATCTCATCAACTGGAAGTTCCAATATTCTCTTATTAGATATTTTCAGTGCTGTTGCTAGGTAGCTGTATATTTCATGCAACTGGTGTTTAGTTCTGAGATGCCCTCTATTATTTGGGTTCATTTTTACCGTCTTTGAGTGTAACTGGTTGATGAATTACTCATTTTCTGATGCTAATCAACTGCTGCAATTTAAATGATCTAGAAAAACTGAGCTAGGACAATTAACACTCAGATGGAAAAAGAAGGTACCCAATTAGCTGGGAAGAGTGTGGTTGGTTTTGCAGTTATGTATTGGATTATTTGCACTTTAGGTGGAAGGGTATGGAAATGAACTTTTGGGGAGGCCAGAAGTCTAGATGCATGGTATGTTAAACGTCAATGTAGGGGGTTCTGCTGTACTCATCTGAGATATATTAGATGCTGATCAGCTGGTGAATTGCATGAATGTTGTTTCCTTCACGTGTTTTCAATTGTGAGTGGCATGAAATAAAGCATGGTAACATGTGTACACACTTCTAATCCCTTTAAACTGACATTGTTCAGATGGCTACTGTGCAGAATAAGTTATCTTCCAGGTTCTGTTGGATCCTAAAAACAATGTGAGAATTTCTCATTGGAGCTTAGATTCCAATTATTGGGGCCTGGTGGACCTTGATACTGCCATATCTTTTGATTTTATTTCTTTGAGCTTTGAGGGTCTGGGTTGCTTGAGATTGCTTAAGCTGACAATGGAACACAGGTATCGAATATGACATGGTGTATTTAGAATGTGTTTTGGAGGTTCTAAGTGCAGTTGATCTGACAGCATGTCTAGATAAAAATGAATTATCTTGTATCATGGTTCTCCCAACATTTGGATGGTTGTATAAGTTATGCAAACTGAGTTCTGCTAGCCTTGTGAGGCTTACCTGTCTTGTTTGCTGGTCAATTACAAGTTTATGTCAACCCAGCACCCAGGTGGAGCTTTGGATCTTTTGGGATGGTGCAGTATACTGACAGTGGTATCCTCTTCTGCTTTTAATTGTTACTTTCAGTGACATATTTGAACACTTGGCTTGACCTTTCTGTTTCAGATCTGATGAGAGATTATGGAGGAACAAGAGAAAGGTTGGATGGGATGAGTCTTGCGATTTTGTTTTGAATTTGTAGAATAAAGAGAAAACCGAACGGGGAGGATATGAAGAGAAAAAACAAAACGTTAAAGAAATGTTTAGCCTGCTGGATTCGACAGCCCATTTTCTGATGGGCCATCTTCCTAAAACACTAACAAAGTTATTGTCCCCCTTTTTTTGTGTAAATAAATGAAATGTGAGAGAATTTCTAGAGTGGTATTTAAATTTCAGGTAAATGGCATTTAAAAATTTTTAATAATGTTTTTTTTTTGAATTTGAATGTAAATTTTAAAACGTATTAACATGTATCTTAATTGGCTGAAAATAAGGAAATTAAATTTTGATTTAAATTATTATAAAAAATACTATATTTCTATTATTAAAATATTTGAAAATAATTAAAATAAATTTTACATTGTGTTTTAAATTAAAATAACTTTTAAATCATAAATTATTTATTAAAAAAATTTTAAAATATATTTTAAAAAATTTTTGTGATCATATTTATAAAAAATCAAATTTTGAAGTATAAAATTACCAATTTAAATATTTTTATTTTTTTCATAAAATTTAATTTATTTTAAATTTGAATTTAATTTTAATTTTTAAATTTAAATATTAATTATTTAAATAAATATCATTTAAAATTTTGACTAATTTTTTAAATTTTGATTTTAAACTTTTAGAATATATTCAAATGATTTTAATGTTAAATTAAATTTTAATTTATATTTTATAATAAAATTATGGACATTTTATTATTAAAATATGAAAAAATATATACATGAAATTTTATATTTTATTTCATAACAATTTAATAATTTTTTATTTATGAATTATTATTTAATAATAAAAAATTTATAAAATGTTTTCAGTATTCATTTTTTCAGGTTTATGAAGAATTTTAAATGAAAATTTCTTAATATAAAATTTTTAATTTAAGTATCTTTAAATTTTTAAATTTTTTGATAAAGTTAAATTTAATTATTTTTTTTATTAATTATGATTTATTTAAAATTTTGAAATTAAAAATAATTTTTTTAAAAATATATGTATAAGATTTTAAATCCTATTTATTTTAATTTTTTTAAAAAGTATTAAGATAGATTTATCTGCTATTTCCCCCTAAACTTTAGAGTAGTTCAAAATAAGATGATAGGATCATTTCATTCAAAAATTAAAAGCTGAAAAAAAAAAAAGGATTTGCTGATGCTGAGGTCGGTCAAGTTACACGTGTGAAGAACGGCCTGTCTGTTTGCCCACTTGTCGTGTTTCGATTGGTTCGGTGACGGCAACCTCGTTCTGTAGTTCCCCGTAAGTTCCTGGAAGCTTAACGTTTCCTTGCGCTCCACGGAATCGCTACGACTACGCTCTTTTTAAACCTTTTCTGTGCGAAAACACCAGGCTCTTTTATAAACCGCCCATGGCTTCTCTGCAAGTGAAATTCTGCATCAATTATCATTGCCATCTGTAAATTCTTTTATTTGTTTCTTTTTCGATTTTTTTTCTCCTTCCTTCTTTCGTACTATGGAGGATCAGGGCTTGCTAGCTGACGAATTGTTCGGACAAATAGATTGGGATTCTTTGTTGGCGGATATTGGCGATTGGTTGAATGTAGAAGCCCCTGCTCTTTCGGATTCATCACCTGTTGAGGCTTTTTCGAACCCCTCCCCGGATTCGGTAACTCCGTGCATCACTTCGATTGAGAGCTTGTTGATGAACGACGATGATCAAGAAGATAAGCTTCCTCTGGACTGGGGCCAGCAACTCTATAACGAATTTTTGACAGATATTTTGTCCGATTCTCCTCCTGATGGTTCTGGTTCTGGTGAGGTCCTTGTTGATGCCTTGGCCGATAAGGAATCCGATGCCGGTGATGAGTCTGGTAACAGCAGCCCCGAGGAGGAGAAGGTCGATGGAGCTGAGGTTAAGAAAGGTGGTGATGACCCCGACGACCCTATCTCCAAGAAACGGAGAAGGTACCATTAATTTATTCGAAGATTTTATTTTCTCAAGTTACTAAGGGTAACTGTTTAGTTGGTAGGAGGTTTTATCAGAAACCAGGACAGTGTTGCCTATTATTGAAGTTTGTACGAAGGCTAGGGTTTTCATTTGGGAAAAATTGATGGTGTTACCGGGGTAATGCCTAGCTTTAGTATCAGTTTCAGTTCTTTTAGATTGATATCATGCTCTTGTGCAAATTGCTGGAGGGTGATCTGCCAGACCTATGCTTAGAATGGTAAATTTCCAACTTTTTTGGAGAAGGGACTAAGAAAAGAAATGTGAATGTTTTGTGCTATTTTCTTGTTTCTGACTCCCTATCCTTATTATAGAGTATTGTGCAGCAAAAGGCTGCTAGACCAGATTTAGTTTTCTTGTTCACATTCTAGTGGTTAAATGATGAATTAATGTATAGCCATATTGCATGTGATAATTATTGTTTCTTTGGATGATTCATTTTTTTTATTATTGTGAATGAATAAACTTTTTACTGTGCTTATATTGTTCAATGTTTGAAGCTGCTGATATCCTTGTATTATTAACTACTTGATATTGAATGATAAATTATGCTTGGGGCAAATTACCTCTGGCAACCAGAGCCTACTTTATATTGGTAGCAAAGTGTATGATGTTATCTGATCAGATATGACATAAGAAAGGTGGGGGTTGCATGTCATGATTTGATTTTCTGTTCCAGGCAGTTGAGAAATAGGGATGCTGCAATGAGATCAAGGGAGAGGAAGAAAATATACATGAAAGACCTTGAGATGAAGAGTAAATATTTGGAAGGGGAATGCAGGAAACTGGGGTGGTGGCTTCAGCTCATCATTGCAGAAAACCAAGCTCTTCGTCTAAGTTTGGAAAAGGGCAGCGCACTTGGTGCCTCCACAGCCATGCAGGAGTCTGCTGTGCTCTTGTTGGGTATGAATTGTGAACTATCTTTCCCTTACTTCTTTTCTCTTGTAATTCTGGTTCTTAGAAGCTGGGAGATTGTTATCTAATAGATTTATCAAAGAGACCCAGAAAGAGGGAGGTAAATTCTAATTAGAAATTTTAAATGGACTTTGGAGAAACAAATAGTGGGCATGAGCAGTTGCCCGAGGACTTGAATTTCATTGACTTTTTGTTTTTGCCTTAACCTTGGTAGCCTAATTTAGCTGGTAGAAATGTGATAACTTGTAAAGCTATAGGCAAATTTCAATTAATTGGCGGCCAATCTCTTGAACAGGTTTACTGCACTAGATATTTTAAGAAATTCAGTCTGTTGCTTGTTTTATTTGCTGTAAATTTTGAACCGTTAAAGCTTGCAATTCATTTCCCTGTAATCCTTGTAGTTCCCAGTTGAGAAAGTAAGCCTTTCCAAAGTTCCAGTGGAATACTTATAGCACAGTTTTGCAGTAAGCATTTTGGACCTTTATTAATAGGGCATGAACTAAGCCAAGAATTAACAGGCTTGTGTAAGGCACGATCTTGATCTAGTTCAATTATAACATGAACCTTGCTTTAAAAACTGTTTAAAAACTGTTACTAATTGGGTTTTTTATCTTAATCCAAATTGAAATGCATAATGCTTTGGGGCTTTAGCTTATCTTGGTGTTCCTCACACTTAGATAGCAAAGAAAGCTTTGTAGAGATCCACATTCATTGGCATCTCTGTACTCAAGTTTTTGAAATTTGAATAATTCTTGATTCACGAGTTAATCTTTTTTTATAAAATTTTTCACAATATATACATTTTTAGTACTGAAAAAATTATGATTTTTTTAATGGTGGTAGCTTGAATATGTTTTTATATTTATGTAAAATTTTAAATTAAAATCTGTTATAAAATATCTTTAATTTGAGTAATTTTATTTTTGAATTTTTTGTGAAAATTCAAATCGGAAGTTAGTAATTTGCATCTTTACTGTTATTGCTACCTTGAATTTTTCACATTCACTGCATGTTTTATTATGAAAAAGAACATAATCTATGCAATTATTTATCTGGATGCTAGTCTTGAATCTAATGTACTTTTAACATTAATGGTTCTTATGTTGGGTTACTCATCATGAGACATACATCATTTATGCTGATATTGGTTAACCTTGCAGAATCCCTGCTGTTGGGTTCCCTGCTTTGGCTGCTGGGTATCATGTGCCTCTTCACTCTGCCCAAACTGCCCCACTCAGTTCTGGAGGCCATTCCACAGGAAAACGTGGGAAGGAAAGGTCCAGGAACCGTGGCTCCAAGAGGGGCAGGGAATGAGATGTCTATATCCTTGCGGGGAGAATCTTTTGTAAAGACTAAGAGATGCAAGGCCTCGAGGACAAGAATGAAAATGAGTTGTCATGCTCTTAAGAGTTTTGGTGTCAGGCTTTGTTTCCTCTAATATGTGCTTGGGTTATAAGAAAATGTTGGGGACTTCTATGGGATGAAAGGCAAGATGCTGATGCACATTTTCAATGTGTGAACCTTGTAAAATTTTGTCTTTAGCCCCAAGTACTGCAACTGTTAATCTTATGTATTGTCAAGTAAGTTTACAATTTTACTGTGAGGTTCTCTTTTATCAATTTTCTTTTTCATTTGGTAGTTCCCTGCAATCCAACCAGTTGTATGGTCTATGTTCTACCAAATGGACTATGCCTTCATCAGGAGTCCTCCAAATCAAAGCACAGTATGGGGTGTAACTTGATGGTTGGTTCTCCCTGCTTTTCCTTTTTAGTTACATTTTTTTTTTTTGTTGGTAAGCATGTGTCTTTGGTTGCGTGGTTTGTGTGGCAACATCAAAGGCCAATGTTTGATGGTTAGGTGGCGGCAGTAGGATCGATGCAATCGGTGTTCTGTTGGCGAGTCAGTGGGCTCTTTGCAATTTACAATTATATCCTTTCAGCATATTCCAAAGCTGATGCCCATTTTTCACATCTTATCAAATAAATAAATATTCTGCCTAACTAGTCCTCTTTCATAGAAATGTACCCAAAAAATACTTCTCATAAATTGATTCCTACACTCATATTTCCCAATTTAATCTCAGCAGTTATTACAACATGCATAATCATAGTAGTGAAAGTAACTTTTTCTGTCGCAAGTCAAACATAAAATTCCACGAGAAGTCTCTCGGGAAGGGCCTAACACCGTTGACACGAACCACCCGGATATCTCAAGAGTAAATCGAGGGGCAATCAGGTAAATTACACCGGTGAGTGGGCTGCCTACTTTGGTGGCCGCATGGCAATAATATCCAAAACGCAAGTCTAATTCACAAAAGAGTCAATGAACATAGACCGGTGCCGCCTCAGCCTGTGCCAATGGGCTTGTATGGTTGGTTGTATCGCCCTGGCCTCTCTATAAAAACGGTCTTTTGAAACCGAAACCCCTCCTCACACCCACCAACTTCACTAAACCACTGACCTACTGCTTCGAAACCACCACCCAATGGATTCAGATTTCGGCATTCCCAGAGAACTCTCCGACCTTCAGAAAGTTCGATCTCTCTACCACCCGGAGCTCCCTCCATGTCTTCAGGTTTCCCTCTTTTTTTCCCCGCTCTTCACTTCTCTTTGCTCTTCTAATCAGCCAAGTTCAAGCACGAATTTCCCTCTTTCTACCATCTCAAGCTGAAACCTACAGGCAAACATTTAATCATCCCGGTGGATCAGTTTGTGCTGCTTTTGTCTGCGGCTATGGCTTGTTACACTTTAGACTGAAGTTCTGATGTAGTTGTTTCCTAGATCTGTTGATATGCACTTACTTAAGTTCACTTAAATCGATCGGATCTCATCTCTATCGGTAAATTACTTCTGGTTGAGTGTTTCTTTTGTGTCAGTCTTCACAATTGTGAAGCTTATATCAAATAACTCAAACATTCATTTCTGTTAGTGGAAAAAATTTTGCATGCGGAAAGTCTCAGATGCAGTTAAACAATTCGGCTTTCTAATTTTATCACACCTTGTGCTGCTCCTGTCATTCTTTTTCATGCAACAGAACATAGGAGGTTTATAGGTGCATTTTATGTATCAAAGTTTGGTACTATGATGGTGGTGATACATATCTGATCAAGTGTTGCATTGATTTTTTGCTAATACATGAGGTGCTATGATGTTATAAAACTTTTCAAAACGGAACTTGACATTGAACTTGATCACTCTTGCTGATGTTTATGTTTGCCACAAACTTGCTTACTCATAATATGGTATGTCATCAGTGCTTCTTAATGTTAGTCCTTATTCATTTGTTGAAATATGAGTGCTAATCTATCGCTGAATGACAATTTTTCTCTGAAGATTGTCTCGTGCCTTGGAATACAAGCTGAGCTTGTTTTGATGTGATCTCCAGGGAACTACTGTCAGGGTGGAATTTGGCGATGGAACAACTGTTTCAGACCCTGCTGACGCCCATAACATTGCTCGAGCCTTTCCACACACTTATGGTCAGCCTTTGGCACATTTTCTAAGGGCAACTGCAAAAGTTCCTGATGCTCAGATCATAACTGAACATCCAGTGATTAGGTTTGCTTTGAGCACAGCATTAGATTCAGCTATCTTTTATTTTGTTCCTATGAAAAGTTAATTTTAATTCAGACATCCTTTGGATGATCATGTTGAAATCTGATCCAGTTTGAATGTCTTATGTGCTTCGTTCTCATAATGCTGGGACTGCTAAACTTTCTATAACTGATATCTGTTGTAATTTGAATGAAGGGCACTCAAGAAATTCATTGCGTTTTTTTTTTTTTTTTTTTTTTTTTTTTTGTGTCGGTTTGTATTTGTGTTGATGGTAATGGAACTATCTGCATTCATTTATGCCAGAAAGAATTGGAACCTTATCTTGATGTGAAATCCAACTTTATCTTTTGTTATAGGGTTGGACTTGTATTTTGTGGAAGACAATCTCCTGGTGGGCATAATGTTATATGGGGCCTTCACACTGCTCTCAAAATCCACAACCCCAACAGTATTTTGCTTGGGTTTTTGGGTAAGCTGCATTCCATCTACAAGAGTTGGCAAATGATATTTGGTTTATCCTTTGGCATATAGAACATTTCCCTCTATTGGCTTGAAGGTTGTATTCTCTATTTAAAATCAGAAATGGATTTTGAGGACTGCTTTCCTTCTGATTTGGTCTGATGGCCTCTGTATCTTGAAAATATTGCCTCTATAGTTTTTCAAAGATGGCATTGAGGTACAGGCATCACCAGGAGCTTCCTTTTTAAAATTCCTATCTGGATAATGAATGTGTTGTTTTCTTCTTACATGATGTGTCATTTCCTTAATTAATTGCAGGGTTATGTCTTTGAAGTCCTTTACTTTTACTCCTAGTCTTTTAGGAAACATTGCCCATCAGATGCTTATGTTGCGTGCTTTATCATTGTCCAAGTTAGCACCTGATATGTTTCATATGGACAATATTCTTTGGTAAGGTCTGTTTTCCATAATTGGGGAAATGGCATTGACTAAAGACCTTTGATCTATATCAATAGGTGGCTCTGAAGGTTTATTTGCACAGAAGACCCTTGAGATCACTGATGAAATTCTTTCAACCTACAAAAATCAAGGTAGGCAACTGTGTTAGGGAATTATAATGCTAAGATAATTCAAAACTTAGATGGCTTGTGATCTGACAAGCTATGAAATATAATTTTGCTTGATAAGGTGGTTACGATTTGCTTGGACGGACAAAAGATCAAATTAGAACAACTGAGCAAGTTAATGCTGCGTTAACTGCATGCAAGGATTTGAAACTGGATGGCCTTGTCATTGTTGGAGGTGAGTTTTGTTTGAATATTTGCAAGTACAAATAGGACATATATTTGTTTGAAATTTATTAAAATGTCATAATTTTTGTGTTTTTGAAGGGGTAACATCTAACACCGACGCTGCTCAGCTTGCTGAAATATTTGCTGAAGCAAAGTGCCCAACAAAGGTAACTTTTTTTTTACCCTTTTTTTCTTCCCTCATAGTTTTTTCGCTTGTGAGATCTGTTTGTATCATTATAACTAGTTCTTTCACAATTTTGCACTCAGCAAGTTGTGTTACTTAGCTAAGCGTGCTGTGCTGTAGCTTAGCATGGCAATTACTATTTCCTATCTAATATATATGCATTGATTACTGTTTAAATTTGTCAGGTGGTCGGTGTCCCAGTTACACTGAATGGAGACCTCAAGAATCAATTTGTAGAGACAGATGTTGGTTTTGATACAATATGCAAGGTATCTGTGAAACATGGTGTTAACTAATCAGCACATTGCAAGTTATTTTGAACTTCTTTTCTTTTAACTGTAATATTTACTTTCTTCTTGTCTAGGGAATAAATGCCCCTGGTCACTTAGCAAAGTGTTTACGATAACCTTTTTGATACTGATGATAATTTTATGACCAGGTCAATTCCCAGCTCATCAGCAATGTCTGCACTGATGCTCTCTCTGCAGAGAAGGTAGTGGATTTAGTTCACATAATTTTGCATTTTCTGGGTGAACTTTATTCCTCTAAATGTTTCTGTTTAATTAGGCTTGATTAGAAACTTTTATAATTGGAGAAACAGGGAATGTAAGTCACCCTAGTGCTTACTCTGAAATCTGTTTTACAATTTGATTCTTCCTTGTCATGTTAAACTTGTCTCCCGAAGCCTCAAACTTATCTTCATTTGCAGTATTATTACTTTATCCGTCTTATGGGTCGGAAGGCATCACATGTCGCACTGGAATGCACTCTCCAGTCTCATCCGAATATGGTTGGTATTCCATACCTTATCAAATCTGCGTCGCTTCCATATTTCATATTCACATGCTTATATTTTTCGATTTCTGTTTCCTATCGTGATATGCTTTTCACAGGTAATTCTTGGTGAGGAGGTTGCTGCATCCAAGCTTACTCTTTTCGACCTGACAAAACAGATCTGCGATGCAGTTCAAGCTAGATCAGAACAAGGTTTCAGACAATTAGTGGCTTTTATGTCATTTTGCTAATGATTACCATTGTTATCATCTGACTTGGTGATGAATATGGCCAGACAAGAACCATGGAGTCATTCTACTGCCAGAAGGGCTCATAGAAAGCATTCCTGAGGTCTATGCTCTATTAAAGGTGAATTTTATTTCTTATAGAAGCTTAACGATAGCTTTTCTTTTGTGAAACTAGGGACCATGATTGTTTTTGGTAGTTTCATGTTTGAGAGGAAATAAAATCCATTGTTATTATTTTTAATCGAAATCCATTTGTAAATATTGACATTCTGTTTGCAGGAAATTCATGGATTGCTTAGGCAAGGAGTCTCTGTCAATAATATTTCTTCTCAGCTTTCACCTTGGGCATCTGCCTTATTTGAGTTTTTGCCTCCTTTTATTAAGAAACAGGTTCAATTTCCTATGAGAATATTCAGCTCGAAAGACATCTGCCTTTAATTTAATTTTATTTTAATTGGTAACAGAGCCACTTCAAGATTGTCTCATTTTATGTTGCAGCTGCTCCTACATCCCGAATCTGACGATTCTGCACAGTTATCCCAGGTAATAGGCTTTAGATGCTGAGGAAGGGTTTGTAAAGAATTTGCCAAACTTTCTGTTGTTTCATCTGCTTTGATTTCTTTTTCCAGATTGAGACTGAGAAACTTCTAGCACATCTTGTGGAGGTTGAAATGAACAAGCGCCTGGTATGATGTTGTATTCTTTCTTCCTTTGTTTTTCTGATTAATGTTTTAATTTCCAATCTTGTGTGCAACTTCAAACTGATGTCTCCTTAATTGCTTCCCATCCTGTCTCTACTATAGGGATTTCTCTTTTCTTTTGCTTTGAACTGAGGTGGGGGAGGGGATCAGGGGAGCAAGAGCTTACCATCACTTCATACATAATGAGCAAGAAAAATGTTCCCCAAAAAAAATAAAATAATAATAATAATGATATACATGATCATTCACCTGATTATACCATCTTTTCCATTTGATAATTCTTACTCGTATTATGCCCCTCTTCTGATTTAGTTGGTAATTTTACCTTTTGCATAATTTTAGTATCTGGTTTGTGAGTATTTTATCTGCTGTTACGTTGTTTGTTGAGGATACAACTTTGTATTTTGGCTTGCAGTTCATGGCACTGCATCTGGTGTTATATTCTTAGTTCTTGCAGTGTATATGGTACATATTTGTGTTTGTGTGTGTAATATATGAAGACAAAGGTCGTTCATTGAATTGCTACCCCATTGAGTTGAAGGAACCAGATAAGATAATGATCCAACTGGCTCAGTTATGGAATTTAGTTGACTATTTATTCATAGTGTCAAATTATGAAGTTTTATAGTCACTTATTGTTTTGTTCTTTGGAACAGAAAGAAGGCACATACAAGGGGAAAAAATTCAATGCCATCTGCCATTTCTTTGGTTATCAAGCTCGTGGATCTTTACCATCAAAATTTGATTGTGACTATGCCTATGTATGTTTTGTCCGACTGGTCCATTGCCTTTTTAGATGTTTAATATTATTCATCTTTATTAATGATGATAAAAGTGATGCAGGTTCTTGGACACATCTGTTATCATATTCTTGCAGCTGGTTTGAATGGTTTCATGGCAACTGTAACTAACCTGAAGAATCCTGTGAACAAGTGGCGATGTGGCGCTGCACCACTTACAGTTGGGTTTCACCTAGTTTTACGCTGGCATTGGTTTTGCTGCCTTAAGGGCAGTCTAGTTGTTTATTCCATGATACTGATTATTGTCCTTGCACTTAGGCTATGATGACAGTGAAGCATTGGTCTAACAATCCAGCTGCTACTGCAATTGGGAAACCTGCCATTCATCCTGCTACAGTGGATTTGAAAGGCAGAGCCTATGAGTAAGTCCCCTTGTCATGATATGGTGGATGCTTGTCACGTATACTCTCTGAATGAAGACATAGAAAAGCTCTAATGCTGCAAATATATATTATTGTTTTTTATTTTTCTGGTGCTGGGTTTGTAGGGTTAACGTCTCCCTCCCTTTGCCCTCCCTTCCTGCTCTCTCTTCTTTCTCATCATTCCACTCATGCATACAGCATGCACGCTCTTGCCCTAATATCCCCATCACCATCCCCTCCCCTGCGCACCCCCCCCCCCCCCCTCCCAAAAAAAAAAAAAAAACCAACCCCCCAAAAACCAAAAAACCTACACATAAATATGAAATGGTTGGTCCTTTTCTCCCTTCCCCTCTCTCCAATCCCTTGCACACTCACGATGACTGTGAGTGGTGGTAATGATTACATTATAATTCTTTCTTTTCCCCTCCCTCTCTTTCACTATCCATGCATGTGTATATAGGGGGCACTTACATGTAACTGTGCTTGGTTATCATATGAAATAATGAATGAACTGTGGTTATAATTTACTGAGTGGCCTGATTGCAGCCTACTGAGACAGAATGCACAAAGATTTTTACTGGACGATCTTTACAGAAATCCTGGACCCCTCCAATTTGATGGTCCTGGTGCTGATGCTAAGGCTGTAAGTCTTTGTGTCGAAGACCAGGATTACATGGGCCGTATCAAGAAACTGCAGGAATATCTAGATAAGGTTTGCCTTCCCTAACTGCTTCTATACTTGTGTACTTCTAGATTTTATTTTTATGTTTGGCTGCCTCTTGGATATAGTTTGTGCAGATGTAGGTTGGGGCTAGTGGGATGATTGGGAATTCTATGCATGTATCCTGTTTCAACATGGGCTGTTTATATCTTGATTTGGTTTAAAAAGTATTGAGACATATATGGCCTTGTTTATATGATTATCTATGTAGAGATGAATGAGGATTGGGCTGTCCACCTATTTTGTGTAAACTATCTTGATTTGGTTTTAAAAGTGTTGAGACATATATGGCCTTGTTTATATGATTATCTATGTAGAGATGAATGAGGATGGGGCTGTCCACCTATTTAGTGTAAAAGGAAATTGTCACACCATACCAATGAAAAAAGAAAAAAAACTGTGCACTCATATAATCGCTGTTGAGAATTGATAATGTGTGGCATGGGGAACTGAAATTACCTCTGATTGGATGGCAGTAAGGATTAATGCCATGAGCATCATGAGCACTTGTCCTTTTTAATCTCCTTCATATAACCATGTCAATTGCAAGTAGATGTATTCGACTTTGAGAGCTTTTTGTGATTGTTACCTGTTCCTTGTATGATGTAGTACTTTTCGTTGTATTTTTCAGGTGCGGACTATTGTGAAACCAGGGTGCTCTCAGGAGGTTCTGAAAGCAGCTTTGAGTGTTATGGCATCTGTGACGGATGTTCTCTCTGTGATGTCTTCTTCGTCATCTGTCGGCCAAAAATCTTTTTAAGAATTGAATTATAACATCTTTTCATGTCTTGTTTCGGCCTTGCTGTCTCATTTCTTGTTTTATAGTCCTGAACAGTAGCTGCAGAAAGTGTAAACTGAGTTTGCCTCCCCCCTTAACTTTTTTTTCCTCTTTCAAATTGAACTTTCTTATTTGACATAATTGTGAGTTCTGGAGAGATGAAATTTTGTTTGTACCTTGTTTAGATAGTGGGTAATGTTTTATTGTGATGTTGGAACTCAGTGCGTAACAAAAATAGCATCAAGTTTTTTTTTTTTCCCCTAATTTATAGACTGATTCTTTGGGTTTCATCTTCTCGGCATTTATCATCTTAGTGGAAAAGTATTCAATCGATTTTCCTTTTTAGGTGGTCACTCTGATGGGCTTGCTTGCATTTGGTAATTGACATAGGAAGGCGAGCTTCTTTTACTCAGATTTCATTATATAGATGTCCCAGAAAATGGAATTTGACACTTGTATTCCATAAGTATGGCCTTAAATTGATATAGACATATCAAAGTATTTCTGCTGAACTGTCTCGCTGCTTTCTGAAGAGTTTGTTCCTGCCGCTTCAATACGGGCCTATCTCCCCGACCTAAAGTAAAGAGTAAGATTCAGAGCTCAAAGCCTCTGGGTACTGGCCTGTTGACCTCTTTGTATAACTTGCTTTTACATATCTCCGCAAACGTCTCTGAATTTGTCTGTGATGTATAACATGAAATGGATGAAGTGCAGTTTGTGTTTACTGCCAGACAAGATTTGGATTTCTGAGTCTCCATTGGATAGTGGGTGATCCATAATTTTAGCCATCGTGATCCTTTGCCGGCCCACATACGCCTGTGAGATTCTATGATTTCCCTGTACTCAGTGCCAAAGCGTAATCCAGATTAAGGGGAAACACTATCAGAAGAATTGGAAAATGAAAGATCTAAGGAGCCCATGGTTTGGCATGGACAGTCCTTCATGAAACCCAAACCAAGGTGGTCTTCTATGACTTGAACGGATGCACCACTGGGAGAAAGCATGTCAGTTCAACACTGTGATCTGCTGCATGGCCAATCACAAAAAATGTTGCATAACAGATTAACAATTTGTGCTGCGCAGCAACTGATCCCTGCTGCCCTTAAAAGATGATCACGGTTCCACCTTCTTATTTAACACCCAAAACTTCTTTCTTTAAACACAAAACCCTCCCCTCTGAAAATTTCCCACCATTCTCCTTCCCTGTTACTCCAATCCTCCTGTCTCTGGAGCTGGCCTCGCTTCTCCTTGATGCTACCTTAGCTCTCTCTACCCTGCCGATATCCTGTCAGTTTCTCTCTCTCTCTCTCCCTTCTGCTTTTCAGTTCACTAAAAACCCTAAACCTCTCTTTGTCTCTACAGATGTAGCTATTGAATTTAATTCCAAAATAGAGTTAAGAGAGCCTGCAACCATCATCATCATCAGAATTATTATTAGAAATGGATTTTGAACCTCTAAGTGTTGGAAATGAGGAGGTGGAGTTTGATAATATGGGCGACTCTGGAAGCGACGATGACACCAACGCTCTCGACGTGGAGCACCCAGATGACTGTGGAGATGAAGCTCCTTCCACGGCTATCCATTTTGCTTCTCTAAACACGGACATGAATCTCGAACCCGCAGAGGGTATGGAGTTCGACTCCGAGCAAGCCGCTCGCATTTTCTACAATTCCTATGCTCGTCGAATTGGTTTTAGTACTCGTGTCAGCGTCTACCAACGCTCACGCCGTGATGGCTCCATAATATGCCGCCAAATTGTGTGTTCCCGCGAGGGTTTTCGCCGTGAGGGGGGCGGTGAAAACAGGTCCAAGCGTCAGCGTACTATCACCAGGGTTGGATGCAAAGCACAAATGACTGTCAAGAAGCAGAGTTCTGGGAAATGGGCGGTGTCTAAACTCGTTAAAGAGCATAATCATGAACTTGTGCCCCCTGATAAAGTGCATTACCTCAGATCACATAGGCATGTGTCCGGCCCTGCTCGAAGCCTAATTGATACACTTCAGGCAGCTGGTATGGGACCTAGTGGGGTTATGTCTGTTTTGATTAAGGAATCGGGTGGAATAAACAATGTTGGTTTTACTAAAGTTGATTGCCAGAATTACATGAGTAGCAGTAGGCAGAGGACACTTGGAAGTGGGGGGCAGGTTGTCTTTGACTATTTGAAAAGAATGCAGGCTGCGGATCCTGGCTTTTTCTGGGCCGTCCAAGGTGATTCTGAGAACTCATCAGGGAACATTTTCTGGGCAGATGCAAATTCAAGAATGAATTATACTTACTTTGGAGACACTGTTACATTTGATACAACATATAGAACAAACCGTTACCGGGTTCCCTTTGCCCCTTTCACTGGGTGGAACCATCATAGTCAGCCTGTGTTGTTTGGATGTGCTTTGCTCCTAAATGAGTCAGAATCCTCATTTATTTGGATTTTTCAGACATGGCTTGCTGCAATGTCTGGTCCTCATCCCATCTCTATCACAACAGACCAGGATAGAATCATTAGGGCTGCTGTTGCAGAAGTGTTTCCAGGAACTCGTCACCGGTTTTGTAAATGGAATGTCTTTAGGGAGGCCCAGGAGAAACTGTCTGATGTTTATCATTCACACCCTGCTTTTGAAGTAGAGTTCCAAAGGTGCATCAATATGACCGAGACAGTTGAGGAGTTTGAATCATATTGGGTGTTCCTTCTTCAAAGGTTTAATCTTGGAAATAATGAATGGCTACAGGCAATGTATAATTTGCGTCAACAATGGGTGCCAGTTTACCTTCGGGATACATTCTTCGGAGAGATGTTCATAACTCAAGCTAGTGATAGTATCAACTCATATTTTGATGGGTATATAAATGCATCAACTAATACTCAGATGCTGATCAAGCAATATGAAAAAGCCATCACCATTCGGTATGAAAAGGAAGTAAGGGCCGATTATGATACTGTAAATAGTGCACCAGTTTTAAAAACTCCATCTCCTATGGAAAAACAGGCAGCCAGTCTTTATACGAGGAAGATATTTATGAAATTCCAAGAAGAACTAGTGGAGACTCTTGCTTATATTGCAACTATAATTGATGATACAGGATTAAAAGTTATGTATCGGGTGGCAAAATTTGGCCAAGAGCAAAAAGCACGGTTTGTGAGTGTCAATGTTTTTGAAAAGAAAGCTAGTTGTAGCTGCCAAATGTTTGAGTTTTCTGGTATCCTTTGTAGGCACATACTGGCAGTTTTTAGAGTAACAAATGTTCTCACACTTCCATCTCATTATGTCCTGAAACGATGGAGAAGAAATGCCAAAAGTGGAGCTCTACTGGATGATCAGTTTCTGGGATTGGCAAGTAATTCTTCAGAGTCCTACGCTGCTCGTTATGACAATCTACGAAGGGAAGCTATCAAATATGTAGAAGAAGGGACAGAATCTGTACATGTTTTTAATGTGGCAACGGATGCACTTCATGAGGCTGCAAAGAAGGTAGCTGTTGCAAAAAGGAGTGCTTCTGGTATTGTGGGAAATACTCTAGTTGATGACAACCTACAGCTTCAGACCTGCTCTGTGGTCAGTTCCTGGCTTAGAAAATCATATAAGATTGTTCTCTATTTTCCTAAGAAATGTTTTGGTGCTTCATGCCTTGAGTCTTTTCTTAACCTTCTTCCGGTTTTAGAGTTCATCAAGATTAGAAGCTTTATTTATTGATTGAGATATATCTAGGATGCATCTCAACCATAAAGTGCCATCATGGTTTATTTTTTTTTAAAAGAAAATTTGGAAGCATGCACTCTATTTATAGATTCTTCTTTTAAGAAGCTTACTGACTTTGGTTCTATTTGTATGGTTTTTTTTCTTTTCCTCGGTAGTTTTTGTTTTCCCTGCACGTTGCTGTTAATTCCTGCCTCTTTAAACCTTGTCAAGTACTTATCTTTTTCTTTCATAGCTTTTCTTGAACAGCTTCATATAGTTCTTCAAACTTCCCATCTGTTTATCACTACCTCCCAAAGCCTCTTTGTAAAACTTAAGTAGAATTGTCATCAGTTATCTAGGATGCATAAGGATGAGGCTCTGTTGTTTGATTAAACCATAGGGAGCAAAATAAATGTATGCATAAAACAGAGCCCAAAGGTTTATGTTACGATGCACTAGTGGTGCAATCATTATTATGGAAATAAATGAATGAAGATTTTATGCACATGGCTTGAAGAGATAGATTAGCGAGTCAAAGTATAGATGTCTTCTGTTTTGAAGAAATCATAGGAATGAATGCCTGGCTTTATACTGCCTTGCAGATTGCTGGCTCCCTCAACGGTGCTTATGTTGATGTATTACTGCCTTTCTTCGTGCCCTTTACGATTCCAAGATGAGTCTGAAAAATCCTTCACACATTTTTTCTTTTTGGAGGGTTTTGTGCATCACTAAATAGGCTAATATGGTAAGCCATGTGATTTAAATAGCCTAGGAGAGAGAAGTAAGTTTGGTATGAATATTATTGTTTTAGCTGTCCATTTGAGTAGATCTACAAATCTATGAAGGAAATCCTGTTGATCAAAATTTGGATTAGAAGTGCTGAAACTAACTAGGGATGTTATCCATAGCTGCTTGCCTGGTAAGGCAACAGGGGCCTGAATGTATAGTGTATTCATTTAGTAGGAGATATAACCTTGACAAGGGATATTTCCAGTAGAAGTTTGCATTTTTCATGGCAGATTCACTGTTAAAAGGATGCCATGATTGGCTGATATAGGTGTTGATTCATCTATGGCATCTTCACAGAATAACTCTTTGTAACAAGGCTCAATGTAATGCTGAAAAACATTTCTTCATTTCCTACATGTAGCTAGCACAGAAGGCTAGTAAAACCTTAAACCCCCTTACAGAGGTGGGTCCTTCTTAGTCAGCGAAAGTCAATTCAGCTACAAAGTATACCTGTAAAGTCTTCTGAATGAGAGGCTTATAGGTGAACAAGAATAACCACATTACCTACCTCTTGGTTTGACTCTGAAGCATTTATTTCTCTGACTATTATTGTTTCTGCTTGTTTCCCTTGTATTGCGCATTGGATTAATATATCCTTCTCTTATCCCTTTTGCAGGATCAAGACAAAAGGATTCATGAATTGACTGCTGAATTGGAAATTGCAAGTCAGCAATGTGAAGCATATCGGACAAAACTACTAGCTCTCTTGCAAGATATGGAAGAACAGAAGTTAAAGATATCAGTGAAAGTCCAGAACATTAGACTCAATGTAAAAAATTGACTTGGAGCTGGAGGGGATGCGGTGGCTACTGGCTACATACCCATTGTACTTGTGTAAACTAAGTATAGCAGTAGATGGAGGGTGGGTTATACTTAAAGATGTGATTGGGCTTTGTTTCTGCAATGTAACATAAATTTGACTGAGATTATCAGTCGAGTTTAGGTTGGTTTTGATGTAAAAAGTGGCAGAGTTATAGAGGATAGTGACTGAGTCAAGATTGCCTTAGCCTTGTTATGCTTCAGTAATTTCTGATTCAGCAGCACTAATGAGTAATCTTGATTTTGCAAGATTTAGTTGGAAGTGTTTCATGTCTTTATGTCAGTTCGCCACTCCAATGAGAATCAGGTGGCAGGTGCCCTTCTTGTTTCTTCAGCTTTTCTTAGTTTGTTGCTCTCGTTCATGTTGAACCCAAAGGGTTTGGTATTTCGAGTTTCTTGGACTGTTAAATGGGCCTGATTAAGAAAAAGTAACGATGGACCATCCGACCATTGAAAAAGAACAAGGGGTATTTCCGGAAATTAATGTTGAAAGAGCCAGTTTTTGAATTTCAAAAGATGTATCCGTTGGGCAACCAGCAAGGACGACGTAATTCCTCAATTTGTTTCCTTAACGGCTAGATACCTTTGCCCCGCCCCTTCCTCATATAAGTAACTGGTCTTCTGTGACTTGTTTTCTTCTCATCCAAGAAAGAGATTCAGGAGAGAGAGAGAAATAGAATGGAGAAGGCAGCAGTGACCGTGTCGGCGATGGATGCATTCGAGAAACTAGAGAAGGTAGGAGAAGGAACATATGGAAAGGTTTACAGAGCGAGAGAGAAGGCCACGGGCAAGATCGTGGCTCTTAAGAAGACCCGTCTCCACGAGGACGACGAAGGAGTGCCACCCACCACTCTTAGAGAAGTCTCTATCTTGCGTATGCTCTCTCGTGATCCCCATGTTGTCAGGTACGCAACCCGTCTTTCCGATTTCTTTCCTTTCTCTTGCCTTGGAGGATCTATCATGATCTGCTCTTATTGCTTTTATATTTCTTCCATAATCGGGATTTTTTCATGGATATTTAATTTGGGTAGTCGATTCTTGATTTTTTTTTTTCGACATTTCACTTTCTCGTTTCAATCATTCATATTAGCGGTAATGTTTTCTAGGGTTTTGAGTTTCTTTTCTGCCTTTCCATCTCTATTTTTTGCGCATTTGGCCACCATTTTTATGGGTTGATGATCAATGAGGGCTTTTCAGTGTGCTTTATTTCCTTAATTAGGGCAACTTCTCTATTTGGGGGTTTTATCCAATCCACATCCTCCCCCCCCCCCCCCCCCCCTCTCCCGGGGCCTGTGGTGCTGCCCTTTTTGGAATCTTATGTCCAGTAGTCTATATGAAGGCAGTACCAATTTTGTTATTACAGTCTTAAAAAAGTGTCAGGGCTTTTTATTTGCTTTTCCTTTGAGCAGTTCTACTTTTCCAATCTATTCACTTTCATTATCCAGTACTGCAGATACTTACAGTACATTGATTATGTCATTCAAGGGCTTCAAAGTTTGTTACAAATTCAGGATTTCTGTGTCCTATTGGTTGCTGCTTTTGTTCAGTTTATGTTTCTGGTGCAGTCTCTTCTTATTATGCCCAGTTTTTAAATAATCTGAAAGTGGACTTGCATCTCTGTTGTGATATACCTAGAGTCACCTTGCTAAATCAAACCACCTATAAAAGCATAGCTGTCTTTAACATGGGGATTTTCCATGTTTATATCACCTGCAATTTTTTTTGGTTAATGATTTGCAGATTGATAGATGTCAAACAAGGTCAGAATAAAGAAGGGAAGACAGTACTCTACCTGGTTTTTGAGTACATGGATACTGATCTCAAGAAATTCATTAGGAGCTTCCGCCAAACTGGAGAGAACATTCCTCCTAAAACTGTTAAGGTACAGATTACCTTTGGATGTCTTATCTGTCGTAGTTTGTCCCTTTATGTCCTTGACTAATGTGCCTTAATACAGAGTTTGATGTACCAACTCTGCAAGGGTGTTGCCTTCTGCCATGGGCATGGAGTGTTGCACAGGTATAATCTTCAATTCTATGTTCTGCTATTCTTTCTTTTGTTAAGTTAGGCGACAAAGTTTGAGCATTACTGACCGTCGGTCCTTCTTGCACTGTTTTCTTATCCCAGGGACCTTAAGCCTCACAATCTCTTGATGGATAGAAAGACCATGATGCTTAAAATAGCAGATCTTGGGCTAGCACGAGCTTTTACTCTTCCAATTAAGAAGTATACTCACGAGGTAATGCATGTTTTATTGTTCATTCTTTATGCAAGGTAAACAGATAGCATTATCAACTGTTGATCAAGTCTAATTCTTGCACCAGATATTGACTCTGTGGTATAGAGCTCCAGAAGTCCTCTTGGGGGCTACCCATTACTCAACTGCCGTGGACATGTGGTCCGTTGGCTGTATCTTTGGTACATATCCACTTCCCACTTTTCATTTTGCCTCTTCGCTATAGTAAATTTGCTAATGGGTAATGATTCTCTTTTTTACTCTGAAATGCAGCTGAACTTGTCACTAAGCAAGCACTGTTCCCCGGAGATTCTGAACTCCAACAGCTCTTGCATATTTTTAGGTATCAAGACTATGTTCAGTTATGCGCCTTTTTGCTGGCTCACTGTTGAAAATTCCTGAGTTGGTTCTGAAATCCTGTTGCAGGTTACTGGGCACCCCGAATGAAGAAGTGTGGCCAGGAGTAAGCAAGCTGATGAACTGGCACGAGTACCCACAGTGGAAAGCGTTGAGCTTGACATCAGCTGTTCCTAACTTGGACAAGGATGGGCTTGATCTGCTATTGGTGAGTTCATTCAGAAAGGGATATCTCAGACATTATTGTATATTTTGACTTCCTCCAGTTCAGGTTCATTTTGACATAGCTTTACTCTTCACACAAACTGATAATTATTGATGTCTGATTGCAGCAAATGTTGCAGTACGAACCCTCAAAGCGTATTTCAGCGAAGAAGGCTATGGAACACCCCTATTTCAATGATTTGGACAAGTCACATCTCTGAAGTCCTAATCTTCTGATTTAGAAATCAGAACATAAAGTTGCTTCTCTCAAGCATATAAGTTGTGTTTTTCTTGTTTAGGATGGGCTGCTTGCTGAAACCTTTTGCTTATTCTATCAAATTTAACGAACACAGTATTCTGGGTATTCTGCATCACTTTATCACATAGCATGGCTAAGCGTGCATTCTTTGCGCAGCTATAGCATTGCCAGCTGCATTACCACATGACTACACCAGAGATATCTTATACCACAGGGTTCATAAACTAGAAGACAAAATATAAAGATGATGGTTGCCAAATTAATGATTTTGCTAGCATATTCTACATTTTGTTGGGAGAGGCAAGCCCGCATGTGAGAATTCAAGCCACGAGCCACAAGAACAGAGTTGACCAAAGAGTAAGTGAAACTGAAGCCAAAGCATAGGTCCACAGCATGATGACAGAACATTCACTCTCCCCTGCTCCAAATAGTTGAGTAATTGTACCTGCCAAATTTTCAGAAATAGTTAGCTTGTAATTTGGTTCCTCTTACCCCTCCAGTGTGCAAAAGCATCTGCTCTATTGGAGAAGAGTGTGCGTCATAGTTGCAGCCATGATTGGAAGTGTCATGACCCAAGTTGGCAGATAATAGAGGTAGTTTTTATACCTATGTTCATAGCAGGTGGAACTGCAAACTGAAGCAGAAGAACAAATTGGTACAATGGATCAGGGGGCACCAAGCCAAAACGAAATGCTCCTTTAACAATAAAAACACCAGTGAGAGGCAGGGCAACATAACGAGCAACTACAATGCCAACGATGATGGACTTTTGAATTGTTGACCTTTGTAATCCTGAAAGATACAACACAAATACCCGCTTTTTTATCAACAAGGACCGCATAGTTTAACCACATGTCAAACTAAGAGAAAATCAACCTCTTATCAGTTTGTACCTTTGAGAAGGTTTCCTCCCAATATCAGAGTGACAGCAGGGATGGCTCCATCACTGCAGCAAAAACCAAAAGAATAAGAACTGTAAGGAGACGAAGGAAGTGTTCCTTGTGGACTTCCAACACAAATAAATAAATAAAGCAAATAGTAGTAAAATCAGAGTTATGGTATAAACATAATTGTGGCTTGAAATGGTGATAGACACAAATATTAGAAGAGAGATAATAATAAAACATACAATGGATTACTTGCCTTGTACATGATTAGGATTAATTCATATTACTGGGTTCGTTCATTTTACAGACACTCACAAGCTAATCTGTATGTAAGGAGATAATCTCAGCTGTAAAAGCCAACATAATGCACATTATTTTGGCCATGCATTCAGTCTAAGTGGCTTCATAAGCTTCCAAAATAATCGTAGTTTCCATTGAGTCAATAAACAGGGTTTGTGGGTTAGATGTATACCCCACCAAGGATGCAGAGTCCTGAATAACACGAAGAGGAGCATGATCACCAATCATTAATCTTCTGATTTGAGGGATGAGTCCAACTATAAATCCGAGGATCTGTACATGAAAAGAGCCCACGGTCAGATAGGAACAAGACACCAGGAAACCCAACCATCATAAGGCACGCAAGGGTACAGTCATGTACCCAGCACAGCTTTAATGCACATGTTTAGCTTAATTGATAGTGTGAAAGTGAGGAAGCACAGTGGTTTCTTACTCAAGTCAGTCTAGAACCTTATGCCAATCGAAATGTTGTCTTCTATTTAACAATAACTACAGGACATACTACTCTCCTGAGTTTTGAGGTGACTATCATGGGGCAATGGCAAAGTATGTTTATCTGTTCTTAATGGTAGCAATTGCACTTTAAAGAAACCGAGGGCTTGCTCCAAGAAGGATGAAAACTAAATCTGTAATCTGACAAAATAGTGATTTTCTTCACGAGATAATTTGATTCAAGATTGAATCTGCTTGTACAGGACTTCAACCAAAAGATACTTATGTAAGGAATCCATGCTAAACGAACATCATAGCGGAGACAAATGAACAACAATTTCTCTTCTTCCAAACTTGACTGGCAAACACTCTCCTACATGCTGTGGAAAGGCTAAGGAATGCAAAAAGTCAAGAGGAGGAAGACCATACCGCTCCGGTAGTTGAAGGAGCAAATATTGACCTCAGGTTAATACTTCCAAACAACCACCTCAATTGTTGCTTTATTTTACTCGAAACTGTTACCTGTCAAAGTAATCCAAGAATCAACTACTAAAGACTCGAAGACTTTCTTCACTTGCAAATAGAAAACTCTATTATTTTGAAGCAATTGATAGTATCTAAGTTACAAGAATACAGAATTTTAGCAGAAGAAGAGTGATATATGCCTAAGTAATATAACTTAGTAGAAGAAAGCTCTCAAGTCATAAATTACAACCCAATAACTGCTCACTCCATGTGTCATGTAAAAGACATGCAAATCTTTTTCTATCTGAAAACCATATAGACCACAGAGGATATCTCAAAACCAAAAATTTAACTACAGAAGCTGATAATGGAAAATATAGTATGTTATCATTCTGGTTTTGCAGTAACGTTCACATGTAAGTTAGACTGACTTGCATGTTATGGTGATATTCACAACAAATGCACAAGAGAAGCTATCTACCAAAGAAACTAACAGAAAAGATTGCTTCAGACCTCTGTTTGCCCATCATATCTAGTACAGGGGAGTGCACACTGTTCATCATGTTTCGTAGAAATCAAGAATTCCCTAGAAGTAAGCAGTGGTTCAGTAGCTCCTTGGTCCAACGTGGAGATTACTCTGGGAGACTTGCAGATAGAGGAGTCAACTATTTCAGTTTCCTTCACGCTCCTAGTCGACGATATCCTCACAATATTGTACACATAAGACCACAAATAAATGGCACCAACCTAAAGTGTCAAAACAAGCCATTAATAAAGATAGAAAATAAGTCTATAAAACAACTTTTAGGGATAGAAGACAATGCATGCATAGCATGTCATCTGAAGTCCATTTGAGTATTATCTTCGTGAGACTGAAGTTCAAGTCTTAGTCTTATATTGATTTAATCCCATATTTACGGACTTCCGGTGTTTGTGGACCTCAAATAAAACTAGACAGAAAGACATACTGCCATTGAAAGTGAAACATACGCCATCCCGTGTGAGCGACACACATCAGGAGATCCAAATGGGCTTCCTTGTTCTTTACAAACTGCTGGAATTATAATGAGGGGCATGTTACCCATATTTCCTGTGGAAATCAAGCCAAAACTGGAGTTAACATCTGTTTATAAACAAATGATAGCACAAAAACAGTTAAAAGAAAAAAAATCAGTTTCATCAACTAGGAGCTATAAGGAAGATATCATACAAGATAATCCTATATGATGCTCTTCACAGGCAAAAAGTTTACTCAAGCTTATCTCAGTGAAGGTCAAGAGCTAAATTAAGTCTTGAACAGCACCAGCCCACAGAAATTTGATTTCACAGGCACCACAAACGACAGTGATATAGTGGCAACTCAGATTTAATGACCAACAGCCTATTCCCAATAGGTCAACTTTCAGAAGCAGAAATGATTTAGTAACCACAAAAGGCTGGCTTTCATGAAGTAGCCTAAGCCTACGAAAAGCCTTTCTTTTGCAACAGTTGGTCATTGTCTTAGGTCAGAGTCTTTAAAGAACTTATGTACAAGGAGATCACTCAAATTGTGTCATATCCAGGAAGGCTTATTTCAACTAGACACTTGAAGCAGCTCACATTAAGCATCTGTTTCAATGAGATAGGCCACACCATACAAACATAGAATTCTACATAAATACAACTAAACAGTTAAAAATGTCAAGCAGTTTTGATAACAAGTTATATTAGCAATTAAGAAGCTTATAATGTCATGCCCCTGTTTTGACGTCCTCTGGGACACTGTTAAATTTAATTGAATAAAAATAGAAAATCACACAAGAAGAAAAAACCTGCTTGCCAATAACTTTCCCTATTCAATCATGAAACAGGGAATAGGAAAGATCTACCTGCAGCACAGCAACCCAATATGAGCCCTCGAAGATGTGAGGGAGGTCTTGTGATCTGAATGATGATCCAGCCAAATAGTGAACCGATGATAAACGTTAGGAGGATATTGAACGGCATGAACCACCTAGACACTCAACCAAACATACTTTTTACATTATTATAAGGTCATGGTACGTAATATCACCACATATGGACTAAACATGAGGCAAAGAATACAATAACTAAAGAGGCAACAAGAATTTTACTCACAATTTAATCATGCTATCATATGTGAGTGTTTGAGCAAGGTTGCTGGACACAAGGGCTGGATTGAATACGAAAAATACTACCTGTTAAAAGTAAATATTTGATAAAAGACTCAAAGGTTAACTGGATTGTCTAAGTCCAAAATCTCGTAGTTGCAGAGTACAGAAAAGAGTGAAAAGGAAACAAAAAGTTCAAACGAATCCTTCACTATTGAACCTTCTAAATACATAATGAAGAATTCAGCATAAACTTTCATCCATTTTAGTATAGATAACTAACATGTTGAAGCATCCTAGAGGTTTAAATTGCAAGTATCATGAACTCACTTTATTTAAATGTTTCCTTGCATCTTCCCCCAAGATATCCACATGATCAAGGGCAAGATAAAGCCCAAGTGCTGTTATTAGTAGCACTTTTAAGACTGGAATTGAAGACAGAATGAAGAGATCCAAAAGGGCCATGTTGAGGATATTCCACAGATCTTTGCACAATCTTCAATGCTCCTGTTCAAGATAAGTGCAGCATTTCATGAAAAGATAACAGTTCCCTTTGCATTAAATAATAACCCAAGAAAACAATTAACAGTGATATAGACATGCAGCATAATCCCAATTTTAAATTATAAAGGCAGACCTTTCCAGATTTTCATATTATATAGCATAAAAAATGATCTGTTCATTTTTTATTTTTTATTTCCCAATTCTTGCATAGGTTCTCTGAGAAAAGATAGCCTTTGGTTGAGAGAACCACATAGTATTACACATAGATTACCACCAGACTATGTACTTATGATGGCCAGAGAAATCTTCAATCAGCAGTCAAAGAATTTCCTAAAGCCAATCCGTAATATAAAATCAAATAATAACAGAAGCAGAAAGATGAGCATTAAATTGGCAGTCGAGAAGCATTAAAAGCTGAACGCTACGCATTCTTGATTTCAAATCTATAGAGAGTGTAAGCAACGAACATAATATATATATACACACACACTCTTAAAAATCTTTTTTCCAGAGATCTCTGTAATGAGCAATTTGGCTCCTGAAGACTTAAAATTACTACAAAACAGAGATTAGTGAAGCCTTGAAAAGGTGGTGATGGCAATGAGCATTTGGGAACAAGTATAAATAGTTGAAAGGAGAAAGAATAAAGAAAATGCCAGCTGAAACTGAAACATATGTGAAGAACAAATGAAGGAATTCGGCTATCTCATTTAATTCAACAAACTAGCTGCAAAATAGATACCTCGGGGGGAAAGATGAACCAGAATGACGTTTGATTTACAGATGAGAAATGTAAATAAGAAATTTACAGAGAGCTCTATCTTTTTGTCTCTCAGCAGCAGAAAATACGGAGGAAAGAGACGCGTATCTGATATTGCGCATGGAACGGTGCTCAGGCGACTTGTAGTAACAAGTCAGCAACTGAGTATACAGATGCTCCACGCCATGACGTTGGGCCCAAGAGGCGGCCAACACATATCCCGCCAAGTCCTACAAAGGCCAAAACCAATTTCAATTTGCCTTCCCGTGACCACCCGACCTTTTTATTTTATTATTATATAAAAACACCGTTCCTTCCTTCCTGTTCCTTTCCTGCTTGGCTTTGCATGAGCCTTCCCTTATGCCATTTCCAACCTTATACACTAAATTTAACATCAATTTGATGTTAAAAAAAAAAATTAAAATATTCCAACACCAAAATTTTTTTATCTTTAACCCATTTACATCAAATTTGTGTTATAATATTATTTTAATAATATAAATAATAATTATTAATAAAAATATTTATAAATATTAATTAATTTATAAAATATTTTTAGAAAATTAATATTATATAATAAATTATAATTTTTAATAATTTTGAAATTAATAATTTATCAATTAAATTTTATAAAAATATTTTTACCGTAATTTTAACTTAATTATTATTATGAATTCATTATATTTTTACGATAATATATAATTTTTTGATAAAGCAATTTTACATACATGATTCAAATCGATCATTTAATTTTTTTGATCAATATTTTGGTGGTATAAGAGGAAGTGGAGATGACTTTTCCATGTTTTAAATAGTTTTAAGGTTAGTTTATTGTTGTTAAAGTATTTTAATTTTAATTAATATTATAATTTCAGTTTAAGTTGTAATCATTAATATGTTGTTATATTTATTGTACTGTATTATCAATTGAAAAAAAAATTATTTTTATCATATTCATGCAAAAATTTAAATTATATCATAAATTATAAATTATTTTAAATTATTATATATTTTTAAATAATAATTTTAATAATATATATAATTTTATTATTAATTAAATAAATTATTGTTATTATTAATTTAAATAAAACAAAATTATATATTGATTATTGATCTTATTTTGAAAATCTTGATGAGATATTTTTAATGGTATATATTTTTTTAATAATATCATATATTTATTAAGTTATTAATAAAAATATATTTAATTTAAAATTTTTAAAAAAATTTGATATAATACTATAACTGCAAAAATCAATTTACCGTTGAAGACGAGATCATTTTATTTTTTACGATAAAATATCATTTTAGAGTCTCAATGGAGACGGCCTTATTCGTGGCTAAGCAAGTCCGTGTTTTCCTGTACAGATTTTTATTTTGTTTTTTTGTGCTTCGTGTTCCACACTCGTCCTCTAGTTGATATGTGGTTTCTTGTTTTACGAATGCAGCATAAAAACAGCACACATTCATATTTCTTTATCTCATACACATGGAGAAGGTCAATTAAGATAACATCACAAGACCAATCTCTATAGAAACAGAATCTTCCTTCAGATGAATAGCAAAATCAAACATGAACCAAGTGATGCATTGAAAACAACCTCAATACCAGAGGTTACATCAACCACAATCATCCCCAAACACCGTCCATCTACACGAGGGGAATCCAAGCCAACTGCTCCTGAAATTATCTACGGTTATGCTGGCAAAGACCATTGATTTCTAGAAGTCTTGGCCCATGCAATTTCAAGGTCACATACAAATGACCTAAAATTACATAAAACCATTAAACAATCACGTTAGGGTTTAGTACTCATGAGAGGCCCAGGCTATCAGCAAGCTGAGATCATCGCAACAAGAGGCTTCTAGAGTTTTCCAACCAAACCTACTGAAATGCCAATGAAAAGAAAGAGATCAGATCTCAAAAGTGACAAACTGTAAAAATAATGCGTACATGGAAAAAGGAGTATGAAACCATCGACATGTATCTCAAAGCAAAGCATCGCACCAGATTACCGTCTCTCTGACAGCCACCAGGGCAAGGTTATGTGCAAACACTAGTTTGGACATGCGAGCATAGGCTTAAATCACCCCTCGAGCCATACAAGAAAGATAAACAGAAGAGGAGAAAAAAATATTAAACAGGGCAAAGAGTGCTCAAAATTTTCGATAAATTTAAGAACATTCATGGTATCCTCAAAAGCCACATAAGATTATATGAGTCCAGATGGAATATCTAAACCACTAGAGCAAAAAGAAAACCGCTTTCAAGTATGCATCCTATAAGCTCCACAGCCCACAAATGAAAAGAAGTACATCGAGGTCGTTGGATCTTAAGTTTGGCATTATCGAAAGCACATGGAAATGAGGCATTTCATTTCGTTTCTGTAAAGAGCCTAAAATACAAACAGTAGCCTTAATATAAGAAGGAAACTGCTTCCTTAACCTATACCAACTTTTACATTTTAATTCAGTTGAACAGGAAAGGAAAAAGTCCTCCACTAATCACAGCTAAACATTTTATGAGTCTGAAGTTAAAGGGCACCAGAAATGGGGGAACTTTTCTGCATCAATTACTTGAATAAAAGCATCCAAGCAAGGAAATAATTCAAAGAATATAATTGGGCAAAGGGCACCGGTGCTGGAGAGTGAACTCATGTCCATCACCAGAAATAACAGTCTGTCTTCAGAATAAGTTGGAATTGAGTTCTTACACTTATACAACTGAGTATCTGCCAGGTTGGGAGCCACCAGGAAGCGACAGTGCCTGGTTTGTAATATCTTCCAAAACACGCTTTAATTCGGCTTTAGCTCTCTTGACAGATTGCTCAGTAGGACCCTCAATGAACAAGTAAAGCTTGCGCTCTCCTGGTCCTGCAACCCGGCCTGGTGGGAAATACTGCCCTCTGGTAGTAATGGCAGCTCCTGTCCACTCTGATATTGGGCCCAAAGTTTCTTTATGAGTAACCTTCCATCGAGCATTCTGGGGAAAATCATTTATCTCCAACTCCGCTTCATAATGTTCAGGCAATGCATCGGCTTGAATTTTTGCCAGGTTATGCTGCAAATTGATTGCAGCTGCAATTGCTGCAGCTCGAGCTGCCCCATCACCCGGAACAACAGGCAACCCAGTCACAGGCACAACTGCTGCGGTACCTGGTAATGTTAGGCCCAGGACACCTGGCAAGGAAACAGGGACTCCACCATTTGGAAGCAAATGGCCAGTAGGGATAGGGGTGGCCATTGAAGGTGTAGTTACCTTAGAGGCAGCAGCGATGGCGGCTATCTGAGCAAGGGCAGTCTGCTGTGAGATATCACCACCTGCCTTCCGCACCCCTTCATCTTCATCTTCTGAATCAGACTTGTCTTCCTCAAAGCCATATTCTTTGGCCTGGGCTTTCTTCGCTGCTCTCCTGACTTCATCTTCCTCTTCATTGAATTTAAAACCACTGCCACCATAACCAGTTCCATGGGCTTGTTCAAGTCCCTGATTCACTTTGGCCATAAAGCTATCAGCAAGCGCTTTCAAATCATCTGGAACAACTTGCTCAGAGAGTTCCAGAGCTTTGACAAGATCTGGTGCATATCTAGCATCCTCTTCAGAGATAAATGTGATTGCACAGCCTTTCCGCCCTGCTCGACCTGTTCTACCAACACGGTGAACATAATCTTCATAGTGGTTTGGAACGTCAAAGTTTATCACCAATTCAAGCTCTTTCACATCTAAACCCCTGGCTGCAACACTTGTTGCAATCAACAAATTGCAGACTTTGCTCTTAAAGTCAGAAATGGTGGATTCACGATCTGTCTGATCCTTGGCCCCATGAAGTGAGAGACAAGGATAACCATGCTTTAGCAAATCCCTAAACAAAGAATCGCACTTTTCCTGCGACTGGACAAAAATCAAAATTTTTCCTTTCTCATACCATTCACCAAGAAGTTCTAAAAGTCTCAAGAACCTGTCACCTTCTGGCCTCACTTCCACCAACTGGCTTATGTCCTTATTCACAACACTCCTCCCACCCACCTGTATCTCCACAGGTTTGTTCAATACTTTGCGCGCCAAAATTTCAACCTGGCGAGGGAATGTGGCAGAGAATAGGACAGTTTGACGATCTGGTCTAATATTTTGAACAATTCTAGTGATTTGGGGCTCAAAACCCATATCAAACATTCGATCAGCTTCATCCATGACCAAGTAAGTAACCCTCCGCAGATTGGTAATTTTTCCCCCACTTGTGCAAAGTATATCAATCATCCTACCTGGAGTACAGACAACAATCTCAGTCCCGCGCTTTAATTCACTAATTTGTTGAGCAACACCAGAGCCTCCATACACAGGTACACATCTGATCCCCATTACCTTAGTAAACTTCTTTACATCACTGTGGATCTGCTGAACAAGTTCTCTTGTAGGTGCCATTATGAGCCCAACAGGCCCATCACCAGCAACCACAGGTGGCTGATCCTTGATATGCCTCAACATTGGCAGCACGAAAGCAAGGGTTTTTCCAGATCCAGTTTTTGCAATACCAATGCAGTCTCGGCCACTCATAATTATAGGCAGTGCCTGAGCTTGGATTGGCATGGGCTTTTCATAGTTAAGCTTCTTTATTGTCTCCAAAATTTTACTTGTCAATCCAGTTTGATGCCAAGTTTTAACTGGCTTTGGCACATCCTTTCCATGAATCTTTAATTCCAATTGCTTCCTGTAAGCAGCAACCTCCTCAGGAGTCATCCTTGAGATCTCCTTCACTTCAATATAAAAATTCTTGCGGAATGGTTTATAGTCAATCTTTGAGTGGTCAACAATGGATAGTTTCTCAGCTTTTGTTTTCTTCACCCTTTTCATGAACTCATCATCATCTTCGTCTAATAAAGGATCTTCATCATTCTCGATGTTCCCATAATCCGAATCAGAATCTTCACCAGGAATTATTCTTCCCAGGGCTTTATTTGAACTTTTCTTTCTTTGTTCATCATCTCTCAAATCTTCCCTTCTATCTTTCTTCTTTGAGTCCAGACTATTATCATCAGCAGTTGGCAGAGCCATAACATCATTTAGCTTCTGAACTTCTGGTAACACCATGGAATTCATGAAAGCATCTAGTGGATCAATTTCTTCCTCCACAGCAGCTCCATCAATTCCATTCTGTGAGGTGGCAATCGCTGTTGCATTTTCGGAGTCCACTATCATAGCATCTCCAACTCCTCCATCACTAGCTTTGGCATCTTCATCAACATCCATGTCTATTTCTGTCTTCCCAGCAGTAGGTACTTCTTCATCATCAGACTCTCCTTCAAGAGTCCATGCCTTACCAGCCTTCGGCTCATCACCATTTGCTTCCCCATGCCTTTCTCTATCACATTCTTCCTTCTTCCTCCTCAACTCTTGCCACTCCTGAACTCTCCTCCTCCGCTTTTCCATTTCCTCATCCAATTTCCGTTGCTCATCCTCCAATTCCTCTTCTCGCGTTTTCTTCTCCTTCTTGTCAGAATCTTCGTCACCACTTCTTTTCCTTGGACTCTCTTCACTGTCATCCCTGTGCTTGTTTGACCTACTAACACTCCTTTCGCGCTCTCTCTCCTTGTAATCATCATCATCTCTCCTACGCTTTTTCCTGTCATGATCATCACTATCATCACTATCAACTTCTCGACGCTTCTGCCTCTCCCGTATCCTCCTCTCCCGTTCTCTTTCTTTCTCCCTATCTCTCTCCCGCTCCCTCTTCTCTCTCTCTCTATCTCTCTCTCTTTCTCTGTCTTCTCTATCTCTTTCCCTCCTCTCCCTCTCTCTGTCTCTCTCTCTGTCTCGTTCTTCTCTGTCGCGTTCCCTCTTCTCCCTTTCCCTTTCCCTCTCCCTATCCTTTTCTCTTTCTCTTTCTCTTTCCTTCTCCTTTGATCTCTCCCTCTCTCTATCTCTCTCTTCTCTATCCCTGTCTCTCTCTTTCTTCTTGTCTCTTACCCTATCTCTTTCATCGTCCCGAGTTCTTCTGTCCTTGTCCCGGTCTCTGGGCTTATCCCTGTCCCTCTCCTTCTCTCTATCATACTTCTCCTCAGAGTCAGTACTCTTCTCCCTCTCAGAGCGCCGACTATCACGGTCTCTCTTCTCCCTATCACGGTGTCTCTCTCCATTCCTCTCCTTATCGCGCCCCCTATCGCGACCACGCTCGCGGTGAGTCCTCTTGGAATCCTCCTTCTTATCTGAATCCTCCTTCCTAGATTGAGGCTTCACGTCTTCCATTATTTATTCTTTGAGACAAATCGAAGAGAAATAGTGATGAAAATTCAATGCTTATGCACAATATACTTCAATCTCTGGAAAGCAAAAGTTGGTTCAATTTCACTTCCAAATTCTTCACAAGACTGCAGCCTCTAGCTAGAAACTCACTTTTATTCCCCTAAAACCTTAGGCGATTCGATCATAAGCTCTTGACATACAAATACCTGATTCAAACTAATAAATCAAGAAAATGATATGCCATTGAAGAACAAAACATTACACTAGTAAAGGAAATAATCGAAAAGAATATCTAAATCTTACAAAGAAACTCCCTAGAAACAAAGCCGCTCCAGATGAACCGAGAGCAAGGATGCTGACGAAACCCTAACTCCCGCTACTTGACCGGGTGTTTCCATCTCTCGGTTTCCGGTTCGAATAAAAGTGGAGTTACCGTATGTTCAATTCCGGAATTACACATCCGCTACGCCCTTCCCCACCCTGTTTTTCTGTAGGCTGAAATTTAAACCCTACAATATTTTGATGTTTGGGCCAACTTTTATGGTCCTACGATCCGGCCCAATACATTGCCCAAAAGTAAACCAAACCCGCATGTCTCAGCTTCATCTCGTGATCATCCAGGCTGGCCCACTTTTTGGAAAAATAAAATAATTAATTAAAAGCAATTTATTTATTTATTTCTCAGGAAAAACAAGCCCTTTTCTGTTTGAACTGATAGGAGGAAAATGACCAAAAGAGGAAAAGAATATTCGGCAAAAAAAAAAAAAAACAGAAAGGAAACAGCTCCAAAAAAAGTTTCTTTAACTAATAAAAAAAAGATATATTTGAATAACAGTCTAGACTTTTAATTTTATTATTTTTAAGAAACATTGAATTTCAAACAATCTTGATAATGTAGCTCAATACTGTAAATTACTTTAATGTCGTACCAGTTCTAACTTTCTATTTTTTTCCTTTTTATGTGAAATATCTCAAAATGGAAATCAAATTTTTATCAAATCTAACTCTGATTGTTTTTAGTATTATCGAAACAACTAAGGAGTTAAGTATTTTACTTTTGTATTTTGCTAAAACAAATCATTCACAATAGTTTGAAAATCTATCAACAAATGAATAGAAAACTCATATGAAATGTGTATTTTTAAAATTTTTTGAATTATGATTACAAAAATCTGTAGCAATATATGTACCAAAAGAGGAACACAATGAACCATTGCTGAAATGTATGTGCTTTGGTTCTACAATCAAATATTACTCTTAATTTTACAAAAAGAAAATTTTGTTTTTTAATTAAAATTTACACTACTAAAGTAGTATTTCATGAATCTACATTTATCTCACTTTCTCTCTCATCCCAACCGACCCTCATGAATCTGCAAAAGTATTTTAGTTTTACAAAGTTGTGTTGATTTTCAAAAATTCAAGTGTAATTTGTATGCAATTATTTTCATGCAATATTTATTAATGCAGTAGTTTTTATATATTAATGTACAAATTTTTCTAATATTGTTTTTATGTTTTTGAGTATTATTTTAATTAAATATCATATTTAAATTTATATGTATATATTGTCAAGGCATTAAAGATTTTTTACAATAATTGTGATGCTATTAATTATGAGCTTGTTGTGTATATTATTTATACGAGTAGAGTAACAAGTTTTAATTAGAAGATTTTGTAATTATTTCAAACTTTTTTTTTCAACATCTCAACAATGGTATTTTTATTTCTTAAAATATTAATATGATATGATTAAGTTTAATTTTTTAAATTTGTTAAAAACTGAATAATTTATGGAATACATACGTTATTTTAAGAAAACATTATTAGCTGATTGATTAAATTATATATATATATATATTATAAAATTAAATTAAATTAATTTTAAATTTTAACTTTTTAAACTTTCATTAAAAAATTAGACATCACTATACACAAAGATTATTTTTTTAATTCTTATTAGATACTGTGTAATCTTATAAATAAGCGATTATTTTTTTAATGCCTTCACAAAAATCTCTTTACAATAAGGTGATCTCACACTTTAAAAATTTAATTTTCATAAAATAAAATAATAAAAAGACTTTTTCATATGAGTAAATTTATGTAATGAGTTTCTTTTACTAAAAGATTGCTTAAGATTGAACGAGTGAATGCTACAAAATGTTACATAGCAAGTGAAAAATAAAATGATTAGTATTGAAGCGCTCAAGAGTTTTCGTTTTAGTTTTCAGAAATTTTTCTATACCATGATTTAAAAATATGGTTGTTACCCATTAAAACATATTTTTGATAACTTTAAATCGATGTTGTTACTTGTTAAACCGATGATATCACTTAAAATAATTACTACTCACAAAAAATTGAATTTTAAACTAATCAATATATAATATGGCTATAAAGTTGATAATGTTACTTTAGAAAAAGGTACAATCAATAGTATTGCCCATCAGTGGATAGTGCAACCCTGTGGCTCTTACAAACTCTGGCTACTTTTTTTTTTTTTCTTTTAAATTCAGAAACTTAATTTTAGATAAAAGAAGGTTTACAAAGTTAAAATCACTCTAAAAATATAATTTTTTATATTTTATTTTAAAATTTTATTTTGAAAATACAAGTTTTTAAGTTTAAAACTATTTGAATGAGAATGTGTGAAGTGTGCATGTGATCATTCATCTTATTGAGAAAACAAAACATTATAGTGAAATGAAAAAAACTAACCATACTTTACTATTTAGCTTTTCAATGCAATTTTGCAAATTTTATCCCATTGTTTATATTTTTGCTACTTAAACACTACACATTTAAATAAATATATTAATCTAATGTAATATTTTTGTTATTATCAAAATTAAGCCATCAATCACTTAATGACATTGCATAACTAACAATTATTTTTTCACATTATCACACATGATATTTAATTAAAATAAAACACAAGTACTGTTACATAAAAATTATACAATAATATATAAAAATTACTACATAAAATAAATATTACATAAAAACTATATAGTTAACAAATATTGCACCAGAAAATTTGCATAAATATATTCAAATGATGCTTGAATTTTTAAAAATCAACACAAATTTATAAAAACTAAAATATTAAATTTAAATGCTGACAAAAAACCGTAAAGGCCTCTTTTTTCCTGCAAACAAAGAACAATCAATGGCAATGAAAAAGACAGTGGAAAGCCAAACTGAGATCAAAACCTTGTAGTTGCAGTATGAAGTGCAACTTCAATAATGTATATCTCAAATATATATATATATATTAAATGAAGAATATTTGACAAAATGAATAGTAAAAATAAAAAAATATTGCTCAATATAACGTAAAATACAACAACTTATCTATGAAAATTATGCAAAATCAAAATTTAATCTCAAAATTGAAACTTTATTATTTTAAACGAATGAAATTAATTTAAAAGAGCGATCTTTTTACCCAAAAAAGGAAAAGAGTTTTCTTACAACATTAAGAAAAAAAACATAAAATTAGTTTATAATGTTCAATCATATTGTGAATAAAATTAATATTTAAATGCTATAAATGCTCATAATATTAATTTAAATTCTTAAATTAAGAAAGAAAAAAAAAAGAGTCAATGCAAATAATTTCTTCAATGTTATAAATATTTCCTCATCATTACCCTTTTCATTAATAATCAAATATGCTCATGTTTTTTCTAGTCATTTACCTAATAATGTACATAATTTTATCAAAATCTTTCTTGGCTATTGAAATGAAAAAAATAAATAAATTAAATAAGCACCAATAAATTAGAAAAGTTGTCACATATTATTGTACAAAAAATATTTCCGTAAAAATGATAACTTAGAGTTTATATTTTACTATTTGAGTAGCAGCATCTCTCTATTTTAGGATGTATTAATTTTTATTTTTTAAAATAATATTATATGATTAAACAAATAAGTTATGACACAAAATATATGTAAGATAATGAAATTTTTTGGTAAACAATTAATTAAAGTTCAAATAATTAAAATTGTGAAGATCTCAATAACATAATAATAAAAATAAATGAATGTTATATATTCAATGCATTAACGAATTTTACATTATTGTGATATTAAAAATTGTGGTGTTTTGTGTTTGTAAGAATAAGATAAAAAATTTTAAGTTCATTTTTGTTAGTAATAATTTCAAACTTTCTTTATTAATTTTTTTTCACATTTTCAATATGGTATAATTATGTAGACTCTCTTAAATTTGTTAAAGTTTAAGTAACTGATTGAGTATTAGATTATTTTTAAAAATTATTAACTAATTAAATTTTATTAATATATTAGACTAATTTTATGTATATATAAATTTTTTAATTAAAATATTAAATATTTTAAAATAAAAATTAATTTAAAAATCAAAATTTGATTAAAAAAACAAACCTAAAATTAAATCACTTTTATCCAAAACTTTATTGTAGATAAAGATGAATTTTTTTTTTATATTCTTCCCACACACAGCATCACCTTTGCAAACAAACGGTTACAGGAGGGTAAAATAGGTATTTCGGAATCGATACAGGTGTTCACCTCTGTGGAGTCAAATTTGTGGTTTGTTGAAGTTCGAGAGCAGCAGAGCCACTGACCGCCGTGGGTTTTCGCTCTGGTTTAACTTTTCGTTTTTCGGGGTGTTTATCAGTAATACATTTTTCTCGTGTGCTCTTAATTAAATTTTGAATTTTAATCACATTCTTCTCCCTTTACAAGTTCATAACGCTAATTGCAGCGCCACGATTGGCTCCTCACATGGTATTCCACCTGTACCTGCCATGAACGGTACTTTCTATGTTTGCCGGATAGGATTTCTCTCTACTCTTCTATTTATTCTTCTCTTTCACTCTATCTGCTTGCATTTTCAATTCTCAAACCTAATTTCTTACCCAACGCCGTCGGAGCTCACCCGTCCTGAGAAGCCCTATCTCAAGCCCTGCTCGCTGCGTCCCTAGACAGGCAAGCTTCCCTGACATTTTTCCTTGGTCAAACTTTTTTTGGTTGATTTTCGAGGTTTTTACGTGAATTTGGAGGTCTCTAATATATTTTGTGGTTTCAAAAATTTCAACCCACATTTTGGTGGTTTTTGGCCCTTCTTGGGCATGCAATTTTCTTCTTCCCCCCGCCCCCTTTCATGAATTTATCCACTTCGAAACAGTGAACGGGAGACTAAGACCTTGCTGTGTCCTTTGGGTAAAGGAGGGCAAGGAAAGAAGGAAGTTGTCCAAAAAACAGTTTCACTCTGTCGTTTTTTTTTTTTAAATTACTCTTTTCGTTGTTTGTTTGCAAGGAAACCAAAGGAGGGTTAGGGTTTTGTTTTCTGGACCAGTCTGTGTAGCTATTTTTACAAATAGAGAGAGACTAAGAATGTTGAAAAAAACACACAGCTGTTCTTGTCTCTTCTTCTTTGGTAGATCAGCCCCTGTTCGGGTCATCTCTTTTGAATTGTGTGTTTTACTACTTTATATTTAATATGAACCTGATATCACTAGTATATTATGTTTAGACTGTAGGATCAGTACAAGCAAGATGGTGGATACTGAAATGCTGGGGTCTGAACTGCCTGGCGGTCCGGAAATAGAAATTGTTGACGCCACCGTTCAACAGCAAGAATCTTCTGGCCTGGCGAGCAATGAAAACACCAACCAAAATGTACAATCTTCACCTCTCGGGGATAAGACCCTCACACTGCCCAGTGATGTTCACCTCAGTGATAGCCAACCTTTGCCTGATGCACCTGGTGATAAAAGTGTTGATGATACAAACACCATCAATGCTGGAGTTGATGACCTGCCTGCTAATAAAGGTGATGGTAACAGTACCCATAAGGGAAACAGTGATGGTACTGATAAAGGGAATAGCGACCAGGTGGAGAATCAGCTGGAAAAGAGCAGTCCTCTTCCTCATGGGGAATTTTTGACTCCTAAACCTGGGAAAGAGAATGCAGGGAAGTCCAACAATTGGTTGATAAGTGATGCTGAGGTAAGTAAGGTCAACAAGAAAAGAGGAGAATTGGTTGTAGAAAAGCTACATGTAAGCTGAAGTACATCCTTTTATTCAGGGTTTTGCTTCACATAATTATTTCTTGGTTGAATTACAGGTGGGAGAGGCTGATGAAGCAGGGACACCAGAGGAGCGAGCAGCTTTCATGAAAGAGCTGGAAGGCTTCTATAAGGAGCATTCCCTGGAATTCAAAGCCCCTAAGTTTTATGGAGAGCCCCTGAATTGCCTTAAGTAAGATGCTGGCTCTATGGCTTAAAGTTTGGAATTGGTGTTTCTGGTATAGCTGCAACCTGATTTCTTCATGTTTTTCCATGGAATGTAGGTTGTGGAGAGCTGTCATTAGATTGGGTGGCTATGATGTGGTATGCATGAGAATTCCTACTAGTTCAATTATTGTTTCTCGTGTCGCATATAATCTCGTGGTTGTCTTTAATTATCTCTTATCCACTGTTGTTTTTTATACATTTAGCATCAAAACAAGTAGAGGGCCAAACGTAATTAGACTTCCATTTAAGTCTATAATGTTGTGACAATGCTTATATTTTAAAAAGATCTAGTGGATCATATGTGATGGGGTATTAATTTAGTAATTTGGGCTATAGATGGTAGATCAATTGCAGTTGTATGGGGAAGAGATATTTTATTGTTAGTACTTCAATAATAAGGCAGTATTGCTACTTTTCAAGCACATATACATCAAAAGTTGACATATTTTACATATGCTTCTCTCAATTTCTTAGTAAAATAGAATAAACATGAGAATCTAACGTTTTTTTAATTGCATGCCATGTATGCCCTGAAAGCATTAGGGAGGTATTTTGGAAAATCACTGCCATGCGTTAAACATAGCATGGACACGCATTTTGGAAAATGTATAATAAGGGTATCAAATTTTCGGGTGAGCTAATCATGGTTTAAAAAATACATCTGTTCTGTCTGTATCTGGAGGCTGCTCTAGTGGACTGGGGTAAAAGTTGAATTAATTGTTAATTTCGAGCTAAGGGTTCACATGAACTAGATTGTAAAACTAGGTCTAAACTAGGTTCCAGTCAAAATTTTGATGGTTGTATGATCAACTCTGTGGATATATCTTTTTAAGAATAGATATAATGGTCCTATAACCTTGATAAACGTAATGAGAGAGTGAGGATCAATCGGTACAATTGGCATCTGGGAGGACTGTTATCTGAACTGTATAAGTAAGTCATTGATGGAGCAAATAATGTCTAATTGTGATAGTCATACTTTTTAGTATTTTTCATCAGGGGAAAGCTTTTTTTTTATTTTTATTAAGACTAACTTGTTATCATAGTGTTGTTAATTTCCCAATCTCCAAAGGATATTGACTTGGTATGGCTTCCTCAAAGTTTTCAGGGGAGAACAACTTTATTCTTGTAAAAAAGGCCCCATAAGCTACCATATTGGTAGTCATTTAATAATAGTGGTTTATATATCAGTTAATTGTTTATGTATCATTTAATAATAGTGGTTTATATACAAAAGGGTTAGGAAGCTGAGTCTCTATTTGTACACACTTATAAAATGCATGGACAATTGGGTTATACCAGGAGGTGCCTTATTTGGTCTGAACTTGGGTTGCATGTGGAGGGACAGTATCAGATTTGAATTCTTCAAGTAGGTGCAGATGGCATACTGATCTGTGGTTTTTAAAAATTTTCCAACTTATTGATAATTGATACAAGCCCAACTTGATATTCATCTCAAAGCATATACTCTAAATGAGTTGAACTTAAGACATTTTCTTGCTGGTAAGGTAAGACTGTCCCACATTGTAATGCATGTTTCTTAACAAGCTTTGAAATTCTCTTTACTGTTTGACCATTGTTGGTGATAACATGGAAAGTGCTCAGTGTTCATAGAAAGGATAAATGTTTGGCATCTCCCTGGACTGGGATGGGAATGGCATTCAGGATTTCCTTTTAACTAAACATTGGGTTAAGGCTACCCACTTCGGTGGATCTTCTTACCCAAATTTCCTCATTAAGAAGAGAAAAGAAAGCATGGAAAATTGCTTAGGAACTTGAGTGGTGATCTTATTATGTAATACTTCTCACATTATATGAAATAGATCTCTGTTTGGCTGGAGGTGGAGTTAGCTGAACTTAAAGGGCACTTATTAAACTTGAGAGGAGATCATTAATTGCCTCAGCTTGGATCATGTCCAGCTTAGCCCACCTTAACTAACCCTGTCGTCAACTAACCTTGTGTCAATTTAATTCCTTCCTTTAAAATTTTTCACCTTGAAGTTTTTGATGGGCACATATACATTACATTTTACAGGTTGCATATGCGTGTCAGTAGTTACGCAATGAAATATTCAATGACTTAGTTCACTTACGCACATAGTTCATTAAAATTCTTCAATTCTGAGAATTCTTCTCTGCGGTGTCTAGATGTTATTGTGTATTTGCATTTTGCCATGTGTAATACAATGATTAGAATTGTAGTTAGGAGGTTGAACAGATTACTTTTAGCTGGAGTGTGAAGCCTATTTCTCTTCTTTGTTACTTGCCATGTTTACTAATATCACTGAAAACTTCATATTTTTTTCTGTTCCCTTTTGCAACCAAAACTTTACTTGTCTATGAGAATAAACAGCGAGGCAAACCAGCATGCACTTCCATCTAAATAAAAAACTATGATGCATCAGTGCAGTAGTGTCTAAAAGCTGGCAGAATGCGTTGCTAAGTTTACACTAATTTTTAGCTTGAATTTGCAAAATCTGTGGATTGAAAGTATCCTTTGCTGTTTATTTATTCTACAGGTAACTTCATCCAAGTTATGGCGGCAAGTTGGAGAATCTTTCCACCCCCCAAAGTATGAGTTGTCATTTCTTCGGAATCTAATCCAAACTTTATGGCATTCGCATGCTATATATAGATGCTTATTTAATTACAACTCTTATTCTCTCTCTCTCTCTCTCTCTCTCTTTCTCGCTGCGTTTTCCTTTTTCTTTTCCTGCTTGAGAGGGTGGGTGGCTGGGGTCATAGTTATTCTCTAACGTTCAAATTGGTGATAAATAGAGTTTCCTCCTCTTCTCTCTATCTCTCTTTTGTTTCTTTAAACATCCTTTCCATTTCATGCTGTAATGTTTAACCATTTTTTCCTAGTAAGAACAGGGCATAGTATGCTCTTAAATGTGATATATTATGTGATTCATTGAACTTGCTCTCTCTCTCTCTCTCTCTCTCTCTCTCTCTCTCTCAGGACTTGCACAACTGTGTCCTGGACATTCCGCATTTTCTATGAGAAGGTACTGTTTATTTACTCAAGACAAATGTGTAGAAAGAAATTATACATCTGTAATCGGCCTTCTTTTTTTAGCAATCATTTATTGTGTACTTAATAATTATAATGATGATGATGAATTATCTATTCTCTTTGCGCATGGGCCTTTCCTGATATGGGTCTTCCAATAACTCCTGAAAATGGAAATTGCTTTTTTTATTTGTTTATGAACTTTATGATTACTAGCTACTGCAGTAACTAGATTAATTCTCATCATCTTTTACTAGCCGGCCCAGTTTGGTTCTTTAATCTCCTTTTTCCACATCTTCTTAAGTGCAGGCACTTTTAGAATATGAAAAGCATAAGAGACAAAATGGAGAGCTTCTTCTCCCTGGTTCTTCCCTCCCTCAGTCTGCAAGTGTTGAGAAAGAGGTATAACTTCATTTCTTTATATCTCTTTTTTTTTTTTTTTTTCAATTGCATTTGGACTATGTTGTTTTATGCACTAGGTATGCGATGCAGGATGAGTTTGAGGGCTGAGTAACATGTGTAAGGTTCATTCTTCTGTGTGCGGCTATTGAGGAGCTGCTGCTTGCTTGGGTAGGACTTCCAAATAGAGAGAATATGTGCATGTATATGGTTACCGGATTCAGATACCTTGTAGGTGTCAACAATGAAAAGAGGAGTTGAGGCTGGTTAGAGGGCTTATGTTGTATTTGACGAGAACAAGATTTAAGTATTCCTGCGTGCAAAGGATGATATGTTTACGTGAATAGGAAGTATTAAGTGTGGCATAAACTTGAGAGATCAATTATAGCAATAGAATCTTGAACCAAAGGGGTAAATAGGAAATTGAGCTTTTAAGTCCAATTAATCTATGTTTCCATGCTAAGAGGAAAAAGAGGAAAGAGCTGCTCTTTTCTGTTTTCAACACCTCCATTGGTCCTTGAGGTATTTGGGGAGGGAAAGAAAGGAGTGGGGCCTTTCTCAAGTCCTGCCTGTGGGTAGTTCGCTGTATGGTTGAAATTCTGTGTGTTTATTAATGATTAGCTTAAAATCTACAATTAGGATCTTTCTTTCTCTAAATTCATGTTTTCCTTTGCAGGCAACTAGCCACCAAGGTTCGGGGTCAGGCAGGGCACGCAGAGATGCTGCAGCTCGTGCTATGCAAGGTTGGCATGCTCAGCGCCTCCTTGGATATGGTGAGGTTGGTGAGCCTATTATTAAGGTCTGTTGAAGACTAACTGAATTGTCATTCATGTAATATTCATGTAGCATATCCATGTGGTAGCTGTAGATGCTTGTATGATGATGCTTGTTGGTTTTACTTCATCAGGACAAAAGTTCCAGTACACCAAGGCGTGAAAAACATCTCAAAAGTATTGGTATGTTCTTTAATTAATGCAGACCTTGCTTGTCGAAAGATACTTGATGCAAACATCTATTTTCATTTTGTGCTTGGTTTTGTTGAGTCAGGTATGCAGAAACAGAAGACTACAACTAACTTGGAGCTGGCCCAGAAGCCTGCACACTCTGAAGCAGATAAGCAGCAGTTAAGATTGTTGAACTTTTCTTTTTAATTTTTTTGCTATTTAACCTATGTAATTAACTCTATGGTAATTCTTCTTTAGCATAGTGTCTAAAAAGTCAGTTATTGTTATTTTTATCAAAAAACAGAAAAGTAGAAATCACTTCGTATTCTTTGATCCCATGAAAATGACAATACATGCATTTCTTGATATTCTTTCATATTTGTTGCACTTGGTGTGAGGAAACTTTCTTGGAAGGGAATTTATATTTATGCAATGTGAAATTAAATTCCAAGCTACTAAACAACAACATAAAGGGACTTTTTACCTTTTTATTTGAATGATGAGATAAGTAAAGAAGTTTTTGACAGAAAGGGCAAAAGGAAAAGAAAGGGAAAAGAATCAGTCTGCATTGTACTAAGATGATTCCTTAAAGATGATCTCAGTTCCTTTCTCCTCACCACCATATCCTTCTAGGAGGGAATTAGTCTGTTATAATTCAAAGTTTCCTTTTTTTCTTTTGGTCAAAGCAAGGGCTTAATTGTTTTACCTTGGTAGATTGGTTGCGGAAGTTGTTGATATTGGACCTCCTGCTGACTGGGTGAAGATCAATGTGCGGGAAACTGTAAGTGCTTTTTGCTCGTTCTGATATGTTGCTAGATGTTTTTTATTCAGAGTTCTGACTATTTGCATTTTCCTAAGGCACAGAAAGACGGTTTTGAGGTATATGCCTTGGTCCCTGGGCTGCTGCGTGAAGAGGTAAGCGCTTCTTTCTAAGCCCTCTGTTTTGTGATTTTTGATTTGTGTTTGGTGCTTTGGTAACCTGTTGGATGTAAGTTTAGTAGTGAGATGGTCAGTGACTTCTGAAGTTGATCTAACATTCATTAAGTCGGCTGGTACTTACACAATGATGTTTCCTCTTCCTTGAAACTATTGCCTAATACTACTGGATCAAAATATAGAATAGGTCCTTGCCAGCATCTAATCAGTACAAAATTCTAATGGAAAATTTCCAATGGTTGGTGGTACTCATCAGTCACCCAATGTTGTGGGCTGGTGAACTGTATTATATGTTTACAGTGTGTAATTTACTAATGGCAATACTGCGTATTGTAGTATCATCCTAAGCATGTAGCAGTTCAATGAGGAACTACAAGGTTCATCCTTTCCATTGTTGGTTAATAGAATTTTACTGCTCCATCCGCAAAGTATAGGGATATAGGAAGGTCCAATTCTTTATATTTGCTGAGGATATTCTAGACCTTGGGCCTGTTTGTCTCTCAAAGCTGTTAGTATTAATTAGATATAGAATCTTATTGTTTGTTATGTTCTGAACTTGTCTAATTAAGTTTTGATAAATTCTTTTATTCGCATGTTGTAATTGCATGTACCATTCAGTTTTTCATACTCGTCTTTTCATCTCTTTGGTTGCAGGTGCGAGTTCAATCTGATCCAGCTGGACGCCTGGTTATAACAGGTCAACCAGAGCAGCTTGATAATCCATGGGGCATCACTCCCTTTAAGAAGGTATGTTTTTTGGCTCCTCAAATCGTTGACTAAGAGCAAAAACACTCATCTTAATTAAGGATTTTAAGTATAAGAATATGCAATGACCTTGAGGAAAGAGAAAAAGGTGCCACATTATCTGTGTTAGGATTCTAGCTTGGTACTGAATGTAATCATCATATGATCTTGGCACTTATAATAATTTAAAGGATTTAGTTACTTGCTACCTCAAGTATTCAACTTACATGTAAAGCATGGAAACTTTTTAAGGTTGTGAACTTGTCTCATTTGGAGTTCCTCCTTTCAGGTTGTGACCTTACCTGCAAGAATCGATCCACTCCAGACATCTGCTGTTGTTAGCCTGCATGGCCGGTTATATGTGCGTGTCCCTTTTGCACCGGGATCAGTTTAAATTTTTCCTGGTTGTCATCAATAGGTCAATCAATTTAATGCGTAGGGATTAGTTAAAACTTTAAGGGAAGTTCAATGTGTGAAGGCTAGTTGGAACTACAGGTGGCTGTTTTCAGTTTTCCATTTTCGCCATTGTAGACTACGGGTGCCACCTTAACTTTATCAAGGCAGGATGTTTCCGAATGCAATTAGAATTTAGTTTTGGAACCGCCAGGTCATCTAAAGCAGAGTATTTGTAGTTGTGATTTTCTGGATGAAGCCTTTAACAGTTGAAGTTTATTGGGCCTCTCTAGGCACATACCAGCATGCTTAACTTTGGTTTATGTCTTCCATTGAATTGATAATGATGCCGATACTAGTGCTCTTGGTTGTTGGATGTTTGATTGAGTTGTATGGTTACAGAGATTGCAGGTGTGGGTAACAAGCAGATGAAGTACCAGGATTTATTTCCATGATGGTACATTTGCTGGTGTATAGTCAGGGGTTCACTCCCATTACCTTGATAGGGAATTAGCAACTGTGGCTTGCATGTGATGCTGCCAGGTTGCTGATACTTTTGGGCACAAGACTTCCACTTATTTGTGTTCTCCACTTTTATGGAATAATCGTTATAAAATTAATACTGGAATTGGAGCTTAAGATGCATAGAATGAAGGGTAGGGACAACCAGTTGAGGAAGCTGGATTGGATGCCATTAGGCAGAGTAGTCAATGTTCTAGTGGTAAACAGGTTAGAAAATCTTGGGCCACTTAACGGATTCTTTTATAGGTTCTACACAAACTGAGCTGGTTATCAAAGAAAAAACAATACAGAGAAGGTGCTGTATAACTTGCTCTGTTAGTGGTGGAGAGCTGGATCTTTCTGAAACACTAGTGGCGATGCTGCTGTCTTGCATCTTGATGCTTCGTGGTTTATCGTGCTTTCAAGATCAAGCATTCCACCCTGCATTCAGAAAATCTTTCGATTCTTTTCACTGGAAACCCATTTGAATTTTATTGTAAGAATGCTAAGCTTCTTATAGTTTACTTTTAGCCTGTCTCAGAATAAACAGAATAACCTACCATGTCACCAGTCAACATATGGGTTGGGTTTCATGCAATTAACGATGAGATACAAACAGGGAGCTGCCTGTCTTAAAGTCAGTTGATTGCGGAATTGGTATAGAAATCATTCGCTTTCACTTCTCTTCAAAGTAAGAACTGCAATCCAAACTGAGAATTCACTCCTCTTAACTGGAAACACTTTCACACTACTTAGCTGGGAAAAAAACCATAAAAAAAAAGAAGAAAAACTGATAAGTGAAACGAAACCCATCAAATCTTGGGTGTAGTAGGTAAACATCAAGAGCTCGTACTTTGCCCAAGAGGGTAGGCTTTCCTCCATGTGACCTAACAGGAAAGATACTTCTTGATTTTATTTTTTATTTTTCAAAAGAAAAGATATTTGATCCTCTCCTGGATGGTTTACATCTGTTTATAAGCCAGACATTCAGCCGAAGATTCCACTAAGCTGTCCTCCTGACTTGAGCTCATTCTATAGACAGTGGGAGTTTGTATAGATAGACAGCATACGGGGAAACTGTGATGTTGGAGCATATGTAATACGGGTAGCTCATCATGAGAAAGAGTAAGATAGGCAGCAAAAGGGTGATTAGCCGCAAAAGAAATTCCTTCAGAGGTCTCTGGTTAAGAACACGACGTTTCTCAGTCTACCGCCTCCGTTTGCGTCTCAGGTTCTTTCCCTTCTTCAGATTCTTCCGTAAGTTGAAGTTCCCATACGTGCAAGCCATGAAGCTGGTAAAGATAGGCGTTGCTAGGAGGAGTAGAATTATAAGCAGTGATGGCAACAAGGATAGCGTCGGACGAAGAAGGGTGTCCATCACAGGCGCTGGTTGCAGCTCCTCGAGATCATGCGCCTGCACCTCTTCGTTTTATTCAGATGCCATCTCTGATTGCCTGGAGTTCATCAAGATGTCCGGCGCCGTCTCGAGAGACGACAGCTCCTTTACCCCTTGATTATCAGATGCCAAGATACTCATATATGCATTTCAGAAGCTTTTCCTTCCCTTTAATTGCTGCGTACTATCTGTGTTCCCTCAGCTGTACTGTGAGTGTCCAATCTTTTTGATTTCTTTGTCTTCATTTATTGTTCGAGTGGTTGGTGTACAAACACATATAAGGTGACGCATGGCTCTGAATCTAATGGACTCATATTCTGCAGCAACTGAATAAGTAATCTTAACCCATAACTATAACAGAACTGCTATATCTTTTACTTATCTGAATTACGTTGAAATTTTGGAGAGATGACTATAATACGTCTTCTTCTTCTTCCTCTTTCCAATATGACTGGTGATGATGTTTTACAATGTCTGTGGCTACTGCATAATACAACTCTTCTCTCCTCAACCTTCTGATATCAATAATGATGAAAATTGGCCCCACACATGGCTGAATCAAACCCATGATTGATTACTACAAATGATTCTGCTTTCTTCCACACTCGAAGCTAATCACCACTGCACTCTGGTTTTGGGCCTCCAGATCTCCCAGCGACTGACTTCAGAACAGATGTTTGTCAGGCCAGCTCAATATGTGATCTAAACTGGACCAATACCAAGTGCATTTTGAGTCTACACCCAGCCCATCCAGAATGGGCCAAGCTGAATTAAATTCCTGTTGGACTCATGAATGGGTCATCAAGGTCCTAGCTACTCTTTCCATTTTGTGACACATTTTCTAAAAAGAGAATCAATTTTGGATTTTTGTCCGTACAGAGGCCACCAATCACGCACAGAACGGAAAACTAGGGTTTTTATGGTTTTCTATGCACCTTTTGAGGTTCTGTCTGCAATGAAGAAGAAGAAGAAGAAGGTGGAGGTGACTTTCCATTTAAACGAGTGGATGCTACCTTACAGTAAGCTTGCAGATGATCATCATATATACAAAGTTGTACTCCATATTATATCATTCAACATATATATTAATTCATCTCCACCCCAAGCTTTAACCTTCCTGGGCGCCTGCAGGCCTTGCTCTTTAAGTTTCAGTTTCATTCTGCAACGTCTGTACAGCCCATTTTCAAATTTGGCAATCTTTGTCTAGCTCCCAGGCTAAGGGGAATTAAAGAACTCATATATAAGCTAATCTTCTTTGTTGAACCAATTAACAAGGGCCAACTAGGATTATGATCAAGAACTCCTGGAAATTAATCCATCAGCTTTGAAGCAAGCCATACTCAGGAATCATTAATAATTGCATAAACTAAACAATCCAATTTTGTGATATTAAAGCATTAATTGATCCTTTGTTTAATACGACTCTGCATATCGTGAAATTTAATTTGCCGCCTTGATGAGGAAGGAAAACAGCCTGTCTAAAAGGAAAGGAAAAGGCTGAAAAAGAACAGATTAGGAGGAAACCGAAACGCAAGTGTGCGTTATCAACTCAATCATATTCATCAAACCATAAACGTAAAACTATTATCTAAATTCTGCAGTAAGTAATTACTTTGTGTTCTACAAAAGAAACTCCCTTGTTTAATTTCCTGCGCCTGCTTGCTTCTTTTCTTTTTCACATGAACATCGCACTAACAATAGAGAGATATATATGTTTTGTTGAACGACAGAAGTTACTGAACAAAGAAACTGTACCAGATCTCTCCCATGACGGCTCAAAAATGAGAATGAAACTGTACATGTTAGTACTGCTAATGCCAACCACCATGTATGATCATATGCTGCCCATCACCAACAATAATTAATACCCATCTCTTTCCTTTCTATCTAGATAACTTGTTGTCAGAACTTTAATTTATCTTGATGTTTCCCTTGGCTTATTAATTAAAGGTTACTTTCCTTGTAAGAATGATAATATGTAAGTTCTTGAAAAGAGAAACTCATCCAACAAAAGATTAGCTGGTTTAATGCCTTCCAACTTCCCTCATATATATATATATATAAACCAGCAGTGCGAGAGCCCGGTTGTGGAAATAAATAAGCCAGTGAGCTCTTGATAATATATTGGAAGAAGAGAAAGACAAAGGTATCTTCTAATGTTGGATTCACGACACATAAGTTATCTTAGTTTTTGTTGTTTAAAAGAACATAGGACATGACATGAAATCATCTGACTACTTTTAAGAGATGTAACACCCAAAAAGAGAAAAAAAAACAGATTCCCAAGTCCTAAGAATATATCCTCCCAAACTCAACCTTTTTCAAGTTTCAAGTCACAAGGTCCCAACACCTAACCACATAATTACCATTTCTTTGTTAATTTCTCTTTGGGAGATGGGTTTCTTCTTGTTGTTCTTGCCTAACTGGGTAAATCAAACCATTAATCAGTAACTTAAATCTGGCTACTCAAAGGTGAGACAAGCTTTTATGCCCTTGCAGGCATCTAACATGCTTTTCAGTGGGAAACCTAAGCACCCACTGTGACTTTTAGGTCGTTTGTGATTGAAGAAACCTGTAGTTTTCAACCTTCTACCACTGTATCGCTCAGCAAGGGGACCAGTGGAACTGGCAGGAGAGATGGACAAAGAGAGACACAATGTTGGTCTCGAAGTTCATAAATAAGTAGGGTTTTTGTTATCGCAGTGAGGGAAAAAAACAGGCTTTTTAAGGTTCTTCAATATGCTTTTTCTCTGTTGGGTAAGTAGAACATGAAATGAAAGCGACCCAAAAAGATGGAGAAGGCACACCCGCATGCAGAAATCATAGGGAATTGAAAGGCAATGTGGAGTCAAAAAAACAAGAACAAATCCTGGTTGGGTTCTGGGTAATCTGGGGGTGCCACTGATAAAGTAATACACAAAATAATAAGAATATGGAAACAAGAGTACCATATATAGGTTATAAATATATCTATACATATTAAACAATAAGGAAGTTATAAGGTACTGGTCAATATTTAAAGCCAACGGACCAGTCAAATTAAGGAGTTAATTATATATATCCTACTTTAGTATATATTAAGTTAGAAATTCAACAAGCTCAATATATATCAGACACATATCTTGGTATTATATCTGCTCAAGCCAACATGAGGAAGTGCTGCACAAGAGAGATAATTGAACATAAAACCCAAATAAACCTAGAAATGCGCAGCTAGCAGAAAACTTTAAGAGACAAGGGAACAAGCCAGATATAAAACTAGGTTATTATTATAAGAGGTGAAGGATATAAGAAACAAAAACTAAAAGGGGAAGCTCATATACATTATCTTGAAGTCACTAACCTTGAGATATATGTCTCCAAATTCATTGCCCCATTGGGATTCCTCGGCCTCTGCTAATGTATAGCTTTCAAGTCTCCATGAATCTGTAACTTCAGCTTCAGCAAATCCTTTATTCTTGTTCGTTCAAGAATGGAGGCATGGTCAACTTATTATATAACAGTTCCATACTTTCCATTTATATCATATACAGAAACGCTTGCTTCATCTCCCTCCCATTGTTCTTCTTCCTCAACCGATTATTCAAAGACAGCCTCATTCAGAGACCAAAGATCCATCCACCATAGATTTATAGAAAGCACAGACAACTACTAAAACGGAGGCCTCGAAGCATTCCCCCCCCATCCAAACAAATCAGCTGAAAATGGATAACCTCCGACATTGCCTCCAATAGGAAACAAAGATCCACCAGCGCCGCTGCCGCCGCCACTGCTGCTTGCTCCACCATCAGCAAGCTGCCCACCACCAGTCACTCCCGAAGACTGCGATGCCGTGGACTGGACCTGCAAGGTCCCCTCCTCCTCATCCAGCGGCAGCCTTTCAAACACAGCATTCGCAAAAGAAGCAGCCATCAAAACCACCGGACCCGAGGCGAGCAACGGACCCACCACGCTCCCACCAACCACCTGGCCCTGACCACCAGACAAAAAGATGGACAAGCCGCCCGCACCGGGTGGGGCAGGTGGCGGAAGCATAGTTCCCGTTAGTGAAAGTATATCAAACCTACCATGGAGGGTGACGACACTCCCAGCTGGAGCAGCCGGCTGACGCAGCGTGACGTTGGCAACGGTACCACTGCCACTGAGGACAGAAACGCCTCTTCCCCTACGCCTCGCGTAATTGGAAACGCTCTCGACTATGTCAGCGCCGGCAGAGACCTCCAAGACATGTGATTTGAGGGCGTTGGGGCTGTCGCGCGTGACTATTATAGGCGGTTTGGGCTTGTTCTTGGAACCGGGGGGACGTCCACGAGGGCGGCGGGTGCCAGATGATGTTGCTGCTGCGCCAGAGCTAGTGGCGGCATCGGAGTCGGGCTTGGGATCATTGTTGTCGGAAGGAGAGTCCTTCGAATCGGAGGAGAGTGGTTGGGGTTGTTGGTGAGAGGATTGCAGTGGCGCTGGTGGTGTCGTTTGTGGGTTCAGGGGCGGTCGCTGGAGGTGGTGCAGTTCAGGTCTGAACAGATTATGGACGAAGCGAGAGCCTGGGCCTGCCTCGTACCCCGCCATCGCCACATCTATTCTCTCCCACCACTTATTTGCCAGCTTAGCTTTGGATTGCCGATCCGATTGTCAGTTAACTTCTAAGTAGCTCTCTATACTTCCAAAATTGATCGAACGCTCAATCTCACGAAGCCGTTGAATCATCTCTTCTGCTTCTCTATGCTATACATCACGCACAAGAATCTGAGGAACTGAACTCTTTATTTGTTCAATGACCCCGGTTGCAGAACAATTCGATCGAACAACCAAAACTTAGATCCGGAAGCTAATATAGCAACTGATCGGTTACACAATTGATCATCCACAGCTTGAGCTTCACGCAGAGCTCTGAACGAGACAACGAAAAAAAAAGAAAAAAGAAAGAAAAAACGAAAGCACTGCAGTTACACAAAACCTCAAATCACGCAGGTGTAATCATTCATAAACCAGAAAGGCTTTCTTATTTGGTTTTGTTTATTCATTTTATTTTCCTTTCCCTTTCTTTCTACCCAAACAGCTTTGCTTTTGCTTATATATGTAGTAAATAGAACCGGCGTAATCATCTAAAGCTCAGTATTCATTCGTAGACAGCAGTTTATTGAAGACAGAATGTCGGCCATATCAGGAATCAGATCTCCAGAGAAGGCGAGAGGAAAAAACATCCATCAAAGCTACACGCATAAAATATATAACAAAATGAAAAGAAAACTTACTTGAAAACCAAAGAAAGAAGACACCACTGTTGAGGTTGCAGAGAGGAAAACAGAAGAAAAGAATATCAAATTCTTCAGAGAAACCCACGCGCTTGATTTGTTGTCTGGAAATTAAACCTTTGAATATTGAGAGAGAGAAGGGAAATGAGTTTTGAAGCAAAGCGTGCAGTGAAAGCAGAAGCCAAGCAATTACCAAGACTATTAATAAATAAAGGCAGAGAAGTCTTCCCATATTGCCTTCACCGCTAAGCCCATCCCACTCTCATCACTGGAGCGTGCCTGCCAAATTATCTCTGATTGTCCCCTGCTTATTAATATAATCCATCACAAGGTCTAATCAAATTAATTCAGTACGGCCCATCTTGATTTAAAATTCACATAATGTAATCTTTTCTCTTTCTATCAACTAAATTATTAAAAAATCTTATATTATATTAATATAATTAAAAATAAATATATAAAATTTTATTTATTGATTTTTATTAAGAAAGCAAGAGAGCATAGGGATGAAATTAAAGTCACATTCCTCGAGGCAAGCTAGCAATGTAGCAATGCATTTGCCCTTAAAATAAGGGCAGCCATCCTTTCATATGGGCTCTCCCCCTAAAGATTACCCATATGCTTACAAACATTTGAGTTTCATAAAAGTTGATGGACACCATTTCCATGTATTTGTTTCAATCAAAAAAACCAAAAGGGACAGCTCAAATTTCATAAAAATAATCTTAAAAACTATTTCTTTTAATTAATTCTTTATAATCCTCTTTTTTATATGTATATGCTGTGGCAATCTGAAATTGGCTTAGACAGAGAAAGGGCGAGACCTGTTTGATGATTGGATGGTGATGGGTTTTCTCTCTCGTTTTCCCTAATTTATTATATTTTCTTTTCTTTTCCCTTTCCCCTTCTCATATCCAATGAATTAATCTATAATATTGATGAAGTTAGTCAAAAAGGAATTTATTAATGGTTGCAGCTTAATTATTATAATAACTTAATTATTGAGATAAAATTTAATAAAATCTCATTATTTTTTTAATTTTTAATTATTATCTTTAAAAAATATTATTTTTAATTAGAGATAATGCTTATCATCATATTTGATAGTTTTATTGGATTCATTTTTTTTAGATGTTCTCCCTAACCTGTGAGAGGCTCAATTCTGGAGAGAGGGTTCTTTCAGGAAGAGGGCTTGTGGGGTTCCCGGCCCGCACAGACAGAGATCTTTCCTAAACTTGAGGGAAGGTTCTGAGAGCAAGAGATGATAATGTTTTTTTTATACATTATATTAAATTTAAAAATATAAATATATTATCAAATTACATAAATTTATTATTATAATTATTATGTTTGAATTGTTGTTTGATTCTTTCCGACATCAAATTCTGGGAAACTGAAATCCTTCTTCTTCTTCTAATTACATAAGACATATTGGCCTCTTTTTTCTTTTCCAGGCAGGGCGGTTCCTGCAGGCAACGCTACATGCAGCAGGTGCAAAGTTCTTGCAGAGAATCTCCCATCTGCTAAGTTGTCTGAATACTTACCCAAGTCGGATGAGTCACAGCAATTACTTTGCAGAAATGGCGAAACTTCTTAGCTTGACTGTAGTAATTAAAGAACATTGAAGAAGAAGACGGCAGTGTGTACTCCTTCGGATCTTGCAGGCAGAAGGATCGGGAAATAGCGTGGCTGCATGTGGGCTTCGAGGGAGGGCCCACCATATCGTTTGATCAGAATGATCAATAGCGTTAATCAGCGGGGCCCAACGGCCCTTCCAGCTATCGGTGACTGAGGCCGGTGTATAGCAGGCAGACAGATCCACACGTGCTAAAAGAAAATAGGCAAAACAAAAAAACAGAGGTCACGTGCGGTCAAGAGGTCAGAGAAGGAGTAAAGGTTTCAGACCACGTGAAAGCTGTCGGGACATCGGTACTTGCTCAACCTTATCTCATCTCATCTCCATACGTATCGGTATTTATCGAGCTATCCATTATGTAAATAAAAGAAATATTATTTATTTTTATTAATAAAATTTCGGGATAAAATGAAAATAAATTTTAATTTGCGTGAATAGATGTATTTAGTAAAAATAGAAAGGCGGAATGCATGAGAGGGGGTGGGGGGCGGCTGTGTGTTGGAATGGACTGACTGACATATGGACTGACTGACATTAAAACAAAGTTATTCTGTTTCTGTGAGGTGTCCCGAGTAAGTCCCCAACCACACGTTACATGTATACAGTCACACAAAAGGGATGGCCGTTTTGCTTGAAAGCAAACCCAAAAAAGGAAAGAACAGAGGCTAACGTTGGTCAAAAGGGGAAAAGGGAGCCGCCAGCCATATAGAGACGAGGATGGTGAAGGAGGAGGTGGCGGGTGGAGGAGGGTGGTGGCGCCCACGTCAGCATCCACTGTGATGTCTAGCTTTTCACCCATCAAATCACAAACTCCAACTTGCATTTTCTTGGTGTCCGCCGCCCCCCAAACACCATTTTCTCTCTCCTTCCTGGGAAAAACTACACTCCGCACCTATCTATTCTTGTGGGTAAATAATGTTTTGTTTATTACATATTTTTATTTAAAATTTCATTATTTTATTATTTTAAATAGATTTTTTAAAAAACAATAAATATAGTTTTTTAGTTTAAAATTTTTTAAGATTAAAAAAAGGGTTTGTTTATGTATAATCTCAGGTGAGGTGGACAATCAATCACAGATTTATTTTAATTTTTAATATGTCTCAATAAGCTAATCATAAAAAAAACAATTAAAAGGCAGTCAGGAAGTAGTTTTGCTGAGAGGTTTGCAGCCAATAGCATTGAATAAACCTAATTAACGTCATTCACGAATTTTGCAAAAATCAAAACCAGAGATTTGTTCTTTTATATAATTAAAGATTTGTATAAATGGGAATCGCTTTGTCAATTTAACAGAAGGCATCTAATTATGATTGACACACAACTTTTTAAGCCATTGGAACGTAAAGGTGTCCTTGTTCAAGGTTGTTTATGTTTGATGGGAATAATCACCGTTTACTTTCCTAAGTAAAAAGCAATCATCATTATCTTTTCTTCGTGTCCAAACCATTATCAACACTAATTATTTTGTTCTAAGAACTTCTCTCCAAAACTAGTAATACATTTTTCAAATCTTATTTTCAAGTAATGATTCTTTATTAATTGTGTGATTTATATTGATTTTTTAAAAAATGAAATACTAATTAACATGCATGTCACATTTAACAAATAAATTCGTCAAAATCTTTTTTTGCTTTTTAGACATATTCATATTTATTGAGATAGGATATGATTAATTTTTATCTCTATCTTATCTTTTTTTTTTTTTGGTTTCATACTTGATTTTATCCTTATCAATTGTTATCCAGATTAAAGAGTTTTAAAGGTATCTTATACTTATTTTTTGTATTATACATGAGTTGAGGAAGTTGTGAGTTTTTTTATTTTCAAGAAGATGATTTTATTTTAAGAGTAAGAGAAAGTAATTTTCTCATTACATGTGTGTATTATTATAAACAAAGATCTTGATCTATTGCTTTTAATAACAATTAAAATTAAAGTAAATATCTCATAAAATTTTTATATTTATCCCGAGTGTTGAATCAAGTTTTAGTATTCAATATCAATTGAGGCAAGTTTCAAAGTTTTTGTATCAATCGAGACAAATTTTAATTTAATATTTCGGTCACAATATTAATGATTGAAGAAGGATAGAAAAAAAGTTTTAATTTCTTTTTGTCTAACCTAAAAGATATCTTATATAACATTTGCATACCATATCATACACTAGATTCTTATTTGGGTCAACCCAAGCTTGAGCCATGGCGACTAGACTTTGACTATAGTTAATAGCTTTTTTATATCGTATATAAGAATTTTAACAAATCGATCACTAGTCTTCGAGGTTTTTAAATGTAGGAGCTGAAGGGCTCAAATCATCGTTACTCAAAGTCAAGTCACTCGTTATTCCTTATTTTCCTCATCAAACAATGATAACGATGATTGTATTGTTGTAATGGTAACAATACTATTGATTTATTTGATGAGTATCAACTAATGATTACCTTTTATTTCTTAAAGATTTCTCATCAAAAAATAAAAAATTTCTCAATTTAAGGCTTCAGTTAGGTTTCTTAATGAATAATAGGGAGGCACACATTTGCACAGGAGAAACTTCTTTGTCAATGATACATGGTTTAGATCTAAAGACATAGATGATATGGGGCATAAGCCTAGTCTTTACTATAAGAGGTTTTTGCAAGAATTGAGATGATTACAAGTTCGTTCATGGTGTTTCTACGGATATGTGGATGAAGGCAGTGTTATTATTGGTTCACCCAGTATGAGGAAAAGATAAGAACGAAGATTGTTTAAGTACAACAAAGATTGGATAATGCTTAGTTGATGCTCGAAGTTTCATATTTTTCTTATGACAAGTAAATGCATTTGCCTGTCATAAGAAAACAAGTATCAATGTTAAGAGTAAAATGATATCTCCATTTTTATTCTTTTTATTGACTCTATTAACGACGACTACAAACAATAAATAAAGCTTTCGTCATGAAAGTAACAATGTGATGCAAGGCTTATGACATTTAGTTTAAGAAGAAAAAGCTATTTTTATTTGTATTATGTGATCCTTGAATCTTGTTATTTTTGAAAAATGGATTTGTAGATGCAAAAAAAAAACATTTGCTTGTCATGCAAAAACTGTGAAACCTTGACTATTAACTAAGCATTAGCCAATCTTTACTACTAGGCAATCTTCATTCTCATCATCTTCCCATATATCCCGTGAACAAACAATAATATCGTTTATTATCCACATTATCCGTAAAAGCACCATCGACAAACTTGATAATTATCCTAATTTTTGCAAAAGCCCCTTGAAAAGTAAAATTGAGACTTATATCCTGTCTCACGTGTACCCTGAAATCCAAAACAAGCATCATCGATGGAGAATCTTCTCTTGTGCAAATATGTATCCCATCATTGATTAAAGCACTTATCTGAATCTTTAGATCAAAAATTTTTTCCTTTTTGATGAAAAATCATTAAGAAATAAAAAGTAATCAATAGTTGATGTTTATAAAAAAAAATCACTAGTATTATTGTCATTAGCAACAACACAACCATCATTACTATTATCTTCATGAGGAAAAGGACCACGAATGTCCAATCCCGTATGTTGTTATGAGAAAAAAATAACTCGATTTTGAATAACAACCTGCATGATGGCCCCAACCCTCTGATCCCTGCTCTTAAAGACCCTAAAATTACAAATTGAGTTGTTTAAGTTTTTAGGGTATAGAAAAGTTAATGGTTATAGCCAAAATCTAGCCATCGGTAGCCCAAACTTGAGTTAACATAAATACAAATCTGGCATATGACATGGTAGACATATGTTACTTGAGGTGTCGATTAGGTTAGATAAAAAAAATTTCAATCTGTTTTTATCCATCTCGAAGCATTAATGTCGATATCAAAATGTTAAATTAAAATTTATTTCGATCGATGTAAAAATTTTAAAATTTATTTTGATCAATATTAAATATTAGGGTTTGATTTATTACTTAAAACAAATAAAAAATTTACAAAACTTCACTTTTTTTTTCCTTATAATATTATCACATATTGGATTATCATTAACAAAGTGAAATTGGGATTAGTTATAATCTTAAAGAAATCCAAGGAGATGTTTTGGTTTACTTCATCATCATGGGTTGATCTTTTATTTTCTAAGAGGATATGGATATATATGTAAGCCAATTAAATCGAGTATATGTCTTAAAAAACATAAAAGAAAGCGACAATAGACGTGGACAGAAAATTTAAACAATAGGTACAGTAGAATTAGGTGATTAACAAAAGAAACAAAATGTTGAAACTTTAACAAATTAAGGGACCACCAAGTAAAATTAATAATTAGTGGTGCACTAATGATCAGAAATTAAGGGGTTATGTTTTGACTATAGGGACTTTCATATCATATGACCACCACCTAAACATTATTACATGGTCCAATTATGGATAGAAGGCTTAATCAACTTGCAATCCGGACCCATCTTTCGTCCTCTAACGATCCCATCATTTTCGCAATTCCTATCGGTCAAACAGAGATGCTTTGAAGTTCTTGTCAAGGTTAATTCAAATTGGATCTTAATTCTAGTTAATCCTTTTATTTGTCTAAAGTAATATGTGGCTAGGGATCACTGAATATTTAAGTGCCTTTGCCAAGAGAAATTGCTTATTTTCAATTTTATAAAGGGAGAAAACGGTAAATACATTTAATTTTATTTTTTAGGACAATGTGATCACAGCCAACATTTAAATACTAAAGACAAACAACTTATTTTAGTTATTGAAGTGAAGAGAGAAAAGAAAAAATTCAAAGCCACCAAATTCTTCACTTAGTAACCAAATAAATTGACACAACTCACTTGATGGCCCCAAGTAAGAAGGAAAGAAGAAGGAAGCTGACCTAAAATATTAGAAAAGAAAAAGTTTTAAAAAATTAAGCGCACTAATGAGCAAGTGTTAATTTGTAAGGCAGGTACAAAATTTTAATTTTTTCAAAATTATTAAAATTAAATTTAAAATTTTAAAATATAATCCTTTTTTTATTAATCAAAATTTTCAATCAAATACTTCCGTTATATTATAGAAAAGAAAAAAAAAAAAAAAGGAAAAATGAAGATGGAAGAGGTGGAGATGAGAATCACAGAAGAAGTAAAAGACAAAACAGGGGAAGTGAGAATAACCCTTTTGTCATGTCAGAAATATCAAAAGCAAACATAAACGAATACCAAATTGAGTTTTGCCCAGCAGAGAGATTGACCTCGTCAGCAAGAGCAAACGCCCAAGTACCTACTCTCAATTTGGCGGGGAGTTCCATGACAACCCCCTTGCGGCGGATTCAACGGACACCTTTTAATATTTCACCTTCTCCGACCCCACCGCACATGCCAGACAAGCTCAGACAGCCGGACATGCCGGGCCTGCCGTCATGAACCTGTACAAGCCATCTAACTCTACTTCCACTCCATAGGCATCATCTGACACGGACCTCCTTTACTGTCTCTTTCTTCTTTTTTATTTTTGGGTCTGTGGATGGCTTGGACACATTCATTTAATGTGGACTCCTTACAAAACCAGCGGATTGAGGCCCAAGTGGCGATGGCCTGGCCCAGGATTCACGTGAAACACTCTGCTGGTAGTCATCCACGCAGCTATTATGGACTCCACTTCCATAGTCAAAGCCTTATCTCCAGGGGTCAAAATGTTTCATCTACATGTAAAATACCAATGCTCACCTGTTCTGCAATCTTCTTCCTCTTTTCTGAATCTACAAAACATGATTGTGCACCTTCTTCCATAATAATGCAAGAAACAAAGTCAGACCATCAAGAAAACAGGATTTCATAGAACAGGTGGGCTTGGCAGCCATGGGGTGCCTATATTTAGCCACCAGGGAGAGGGAGGAATTCAACTATCTTGCTGGACTGCTATTTGGTATGAAAATCAACACTCTTGACTAGTAAATTGGAACTGCAACTAAAGACAATATGTGACAACCATTTGTCAAGTATGGATAAAGGGCTTTGACTTCTTGGGTGCAATGTCATTCAATGCAGATTGGGTGCATATATTCATTGTCAAGATTCCAAAACCATAAAAAGATTTGCTGCTACAGGAATACCTTCTTAATGGGTTCTCTGGAAATAGTACTAGACAGAAGATTGATCCAAGCGATTAAATTCTCCGACAGGAAGGTGCTAGTTTTGCTCCAATGCCGATGGGGGAATACAAACAAGAGACAATAATGGAGACAAGCATTTATGATTCAGATAAGATTGTGAAATTCAAGTTCACCTGAGCCACTGGTAAAAAGCAGATTTTACAATGGAGCATAGAACGGAATTACTTGACAATACAAAAGAACTGTGCAGCTAAACATCACTTTGCAGCTCCAGTGATTGATCCTAGTCCCCTTTTACAAGGATAACATCAAATATTGTTTAAAAAAGAAAAAAAAAATCTTCCATTACATTATAACGATGTCAAGACAACTTGCTCAGTGCGATCTAACCACAGAATTTTATAAAACTCATTGCCAGAGTGGCTAAGGGATGGGGCCTCTTAGCAAATTCAGAAAGTCAAAACAAACCAGCCAATGAGAGGCTCACAAATAAGATGTATCATTCCTATACTCAAGCATCATAGCTGAAATTGTAGGTTTCATGCGACTAAGTAACAGGGTATACAGACATCAATATTTCACTGGAAAATTCAAGGATGGAAAAACATGGTTCCTATAAAATATAAAAGAAAGTGAGAACGCAAATGATGATAGGAGCTACATAAATACACCATTTACCACCTTGGCCCCTCCAGAGAGATCAGCATAACCTATCATGTTGGATGAGCAATTTTCACTTATCCAGAAAACAAGAACTATCATTAAAAGCCAGTGCAGTATTTACCACATTTCTTTTTTTGGTCTGCAAAGAAAATTAGATCATTAGAAAAGGAATTTAGGATATGCTTTTTATCTTTTCCTTTCTTTTCTATTTTGTTTCTATTGTTGGTTTGTATTCATTTTAACAGTCTCAGAAAGCTCTGAATTATTGTAGATGTGCTTTACACAGGCATGACAGAACAAATCAGACTACCTGGTAAGGACGAAATTAGTCATACCACTGATTAAATGCTTATAGAACAAGGATATCCTCATCAACATTGTTCTTTTGTCAAGTAATTTATTAAGGGGACATTTAAGTATAAAAATTCAGAGAGATGGTTTTCAAAATAGTTTGTTAAGGGGGCATTTAAGTACAAACATTCAGAGAGATTGCCTTCAAAATGCAGAATTACTAAATATTCATGAGTAGCAGCCCAAAACTAACTCCTATATTGGATTTAGACACCTGAAGCTCAAGTCAGAGAGCACCCTGTGGTGCACAAAATACAGTAGATATCTGTAAAAGCATAATAACAGTTCGGCATATCCACAATATGAATATTTTTATTCCTTTTTGATTGGCATCCCACAATTTCCAACGATATATTATCATCAGGAACAACATGGTTTATCCCTACAGCAAACACCATATAATTTGTTAATCCAGACAGACAAGCAAATTAAATAACTGTCCCAATGAAACCCAACCATATAAAAATAGGAGAATGTCCACCTCAATCCACATCCACATAAATTGTTCTGCTTAATAAGAGAAGCGCCAAACATTATCAAAACTCAAGCTAGTGCAGCGAATGTCTCTACCGGTATTTTTCTAGATAATAGATTAAGCAACTCAACATTTCATGATTCATTGAGATACTAAATGATTAACAGTATAGGCACATAAAATGAAGAATTCCAAATTTCATTCCAATCAAATGATCTGCAGCGGCCAATATATCTCGTGGTAACAAAAATGTATTGTTCTAAGGTATATTAAGATTCAGTCTCCGGTTCAGATTTCGTCGACCAATCCTTCCTAATTCACATCTTTGGTGAAAGATTTTTTTTTTTTTTTGGGTAATTCCTTACATAAGGATTCAGAAAATATTGGATCCCCGCCTACACAAGAAAATTGTTGATAAAAATCCAAAATGGAATTTTCTTTTGACCCAATTTTTTTTTTCTCCTTATCTGTTAAGAAAGACAAGAAAATTTCAAGGCAGCAAACATTCTCTAGAATTTCTCTTAGATTCGAACCCATAGCTGATGATAGAACTAGAATAGATATTTTCTGTTTCCTACTCACACAAGCCCATATCCTTGCTTTTTTATCTATCTCTAATTGTCACCTGCCTCCCTGCATGTGGCAATTCTCTTCTAGAATCAAATAATGAGGCCCTAAATGAAACTTCATATTGGAAACAAGACCACAAACAACTTCTGTTCCTAGGTCATGAATGTAAGCATGATACAATAGCTCAAACCACTCACTTATAAATCTTATGATTCACATATTTTGGCTTAACTGAAAATATTAAGAAAAAAAAAGAAAATTTCATGAGGGACATCAAATAGTGAGCCCATGAACCAAAAGGAAGCTCTTATTCCTTATTCAGTTGTGCAGAACCCCATATAACCACTATAAGATATCAAGCCTCTTGTCAAAAAAAAACCTGCAAAATGATGCCAACAATGCACTTCACAGCTGGGGAATCTGAGGCTAAATCACTTAATGTGCGCCCTAAATGGGCAATTCAAAGCTTTATTCAATCTCTTATTGTAACTTATATATGGAGGTTTGGAACTAATTAAAGTTATGAAGAGAAATTAGTAAGACAAAATCATTTCCTAAGAAGCCAACAAAGACTATCTTACAAGTAGGGAACCTCCCAAGTTACTCCAGTGGTTTGTCAGGTTTATTGGTTCTATTCTTGTTGCCGTACACCAAACCAGTTTCCTGCAAGACATTAACAAGATCGACTAGTTCAACACTAAAACTGAATCGATACAAACCAGAAAGAAAATTACTAATAGGATCACATTAAATCACCTGAGGATCAGGAATAGGCTTTCGCTTCTCTGTGTATCGATAAGGATCAGAAGCAGCAAGAGCTGCCTTTGCCTACCAGCAGAATTGAGTAAGCACTCGCTCAATTCCGGAATTTTGCACGAAATAACAAAGGAACAAGTTTCAATACATTTATGCGCGAAGCAGAGATGAAAAGCAAACCTCTTGTTCCTTTTTCAGATCTTGTGAGGGCTTGACCCAGAGGAAGTAGGCTAGAGTTCCAGCAACGACCCAAGAGGCAAGGCTGCTTCCTCCTCTAAGACCTCCCATCGAATTCCCAAAAAAGGACCTCACATTTCCCAGTGTTCTTCTCCAGCTTCTCGTCATTGCTGTCGAATTTTTGGGCTCCAATAACCTACAGACCTTAGATCGATATTTTTATTTCTGGGGGTTTTTCGTATTCTGTCGCCAAATCCAGGGCTCTGAATTTGATCCCAATCGTCCGGACCACCAATTTAACGCCAACAGTAACACAGTTTGTCTTTAACGGCTGCATGGAAAAGGTTGTCGACAGCAATCACATGCCCGCCCCTCTTCCTAGGTCACTGTGACCCTGTGATCACACTTTGGACAAGTGGCCAAGCCATATAACAGGTGGAAGTGACGAGCTGTCTGATAAAAACCTAGTTATAATTATTAACTAAAAAAATAAATAATTCATTCATATTTATTAAAACTCATGAAAATAATATAAACATTTATTTGTATTTATATCAAAATTAATTACTTCAAAATAATAATAATAATGTTATATTTAAAAAAATAAATATTTTTTGAATTTTCCTCAAACTCATGAAAAATGTTTATTTTTGAATCTTGAAGAGAAAAGAGACAGAACATTAGATGAACAATGTTAGAAATACCACAAACACCTGCAAGTAATTACATGAATTCCAAGAGAAACTAAGATTACACTCCAAATTCAATTGAGAGGAGGCCCCATTCTCATACAACAACAGACAAAAAGCAACAGCCAAGAACCACTCCTACCCTAATGCAACACACTCTGGTCCCCCAACTGACCACAAAACGTAACAAAGTAGAAGAGACAGAACACCAACTTCACCAGATGAAAGCTGAGCAAGTATTCAGGCAGCTGCTGCTTTCACTCACTCATCTAGATCTGGCTCCAAATCATACTAGTATATAGAGCTATGTCCTTTTCCACTTCTCTCTGCTCTCTTCCTGTAAGTAATATCAAACTTTACAGCTACAACACCCACATGGAATATTTTAGTTTTGGCCCCAACTTTGTCTTTCAGTCTCTTGGAGTTTTTATTCCAGGTTTAATACCATTGGCTAGGGGACCAATATGATCCCCCCTATGATGCAGCCCGGGTTACGTCCTTGCTGGACCTATTGTATTTCATGTGACTCTTGACAAGCTGACCAGCTGCAATGGCAGACATCAGAGAAAGCTCTCCTGCCAGAACTGCACCAGCCACCACAGTCGCTAGGAGCCTCGAGTTCGATCCTGGAGACTCTTTGTTTGCACCCTTCACCCCAAGCAAATTCAGGCAAGCAGCCTGAGACGCCAGTTGAGTTCCACCCCCAACTGTGCCCACCTGTCCCATATAAACATGAATTACATAAAATTATGATCTTCTACTGATTTGATCCATGCTGATCTTTTGATAATACGTGACAATTTTAGTAAGATTTATGATTATATGGAAAGTTTTGTTACCTCAATGGATGGCATCGTAACGGAGATATGGAGATCCTTGCCATCATTGACAGCCTCCATCATCGTGATGCAGTGAGAGCTCTCAACATTTTGAGCTGGATCTTGACCTGTGGCTATAAAGATGGCAGACACAATGTTACTAGCATGCGCATTGAACCCACCAAGGGCACCAGCAATAGCAGAACCAGTCAGGTTCTTGAGCATGTTGAGCTCTACAAGGGCAGCTACATTGGTCTTCAGCACCTTCTTTACCACTTCTTCCTTAATTATTGCCTCACAGACAACTGATTTGCCACGCCCCTCAATCCAGTTTACAGCAGCAGGTTTCTTGTCCGAACAGAAGTTTCCTGCCACATTAAAAACATATTTCCACCAGTAAGTTCATGTTCGATAAGATGATATGCTGAAATTAGAACTTCCTACAGAATCAGATCCAAAACTAAGGCCTGTAACTCCCATTCTGTAAAATGGCATAAAAATTATTAATTATACACCGCATCCTTTTCAGAATCAGAAGAAAAAGACCCAGATCCAGAAATTCAAACTGCTATAAGTAAAGAAGAAAAAGACCCAGATCCAGAAATTCAAACTGCTATAAGTAATGATTCGTACATCTAGATATAGCCTAATGAATGGAGAGCTAGCATTACAAGCGACAGACAGAAGCGAATAAAGAGAAGAATTAAACTCAGGATGAATGAAAATCATTTCGAAGATGCTGCGTACGAGATGACAAAGAGAGTACAAGGTTAGTAGTCCCAAAGAAAGAATAAACTTCATGATTGGGGAGAAACAACTAAGAAATATAATTTTAACTTCGAAATAGAAATCAGTTAAACAGAATGTCCAAAGAAATGAGACAAATGATGAAGAATATCCATTTCTGCAAGGTACAGACATCAATTAATTTAGATATGACCTCGATGAATAAAATCAATTAACTTTATCTTTTATAGCATCCATGACAGGGACTGCAGAACAAAGCCACTACCACCAACTACTAGAAAAAACTAATATACAAACCAGAAGCAATGAACATACCAGAGATGCCGATCACATCCATGTCAGGGAAATAGTCTCGAAGGTATTCAAGAACATTCTGAACCCCTTTAGACACCATGTTCATCCCCATTGCATCTCCCGTGCTGCAGGTGAATCGGATGTAAAGATTTTTTCCAGCAATAGAGCACTGAACTCTTTGAAGTCTTGCAAATCTACTCGACCTGCAAATACAGTGGCCCACATCACTATCAGTGGAATCCCCTGAAATTAAAAAAGTCTACTTTAACTGTAAAAAAAGATTCTTAATCTGATCGTACTGCTTAAGATCTCAGAAAGCAATAGCTTGTGAGCAATTCACTCTCACATATAAATAAGTTAGATAAATTACAGTATAATTGTTCCTCCCCCCTTCCCTTCTCCCTTTTTTTTCTTATGCTGAATACCAAATTTTGATTTTCAAAAGATGATTTTCAGCTTTCTTCCATTCTAAGTAACCAAATGAAAGGGAAGAGGTGAAAAAAATCTAAATTCATACAGGAAATGACTAGAAAAATCCTCACCACCACACTCCAAAATATGTGCTTTCAAGAGTAAATATCCATCAACATCATAAAATTTGCAGAATAAAGCGAAAGTCAAAGATTATACCAAACCTCTAATTATAGAGGAGAGGATAATCAGATAACCAACAAATGGATAAACATTTACCAACTTTACATGTTCAGATCAAAGAACAAGCTATAAAGAAAAAAAGTAAATCCAAGCCAAAACCTGCCTAAGCTGACCTGTTAAAGACCACGGCTAAGGTGTCGAAGTTATCCGGATTCTCCAAGAAGAACTTCAACTCAGACGCTCTTTTGGCAGAGACAAACCTGACGACGGGCGCTCTGGTCATTCCGTCCTTCAAGAGCATACTGGTGGCCCCACCTGAGGCTTGGATGGCCTTGCATCCCCTATTGGTGCTGGCCACCAAGCAGCCTTCCGTGGTCGCCATCGGCACCGAGTACTCGAATCCATCAAGCAGCAAGGGACCCGCGATCCCCACAGGAATCTGCACGTATCCAACTGGCATTTCGCAGCACTGGCCCAATATGGACTGGTAATCAAACCCATCCAACGGCAGCCCCTGCAGTGATCTCCCCGTGCTCCTCTGCAGCGCCTCCCGTCGGATCGCCGCGGCTCTCTGGCAGTCCCCCAGCTTGGATTCCAGCGAGTAAGAGGGCATGGTACCGTCAAGGACGGCTTTGACGATTTCTTCGTCTTCTGCAGAGGACAATGTTGAATCGATGGGGTCCGGCGTGGGCAACTTGGGAGGCGAAGTGCAGCTGACGAGGCGGTGGTCGTCGTTAATGAGGAAGTTCCGTTCGGCTGCGTCCTCGTCGAGATCCCAAGCATCGTGGGAGGCGCGTGCAATGAAGGACTGGACAAAGTCGATTCCGAAGAAGCCGAGGAGATAGATAAAGGATGCCATGAGGGAGACAATGGCAGCGATTTCGGAGAGAGTGACCACGTGCAGGGGCGTGGAATTGCGGATCTTGTCGCGCCACCGATGCAACAGGTAGTACGCCACCGAGAAGAACAGAGTGAAGAAAATGGCGTTGGTCAGATACAAAGGCAACGGAAGTGCATCGGACGCTTGCGGAGTAGATGATGACGGTCCATGATCAATGGCGGACGATCTCTTCCGCTCATGATGGGTCCCACCGCCCTGCGACGTGGTGGATGCAGCGGCGGGACGCGGTGGTCTAGGAACCCGCCGACGGAGGTCCATGCTGCAAATAATCCCGGGCGGTTACAGAAAGGGAGAGAAAATGGGGAATTTAACTGTCAAGAAACAAGCGAGAGAGTCTCGTTAGGCGAGTTGGCCTAAGAAGGGGTGAACCAAGTTTAGGCCATCTGGTTGCAATTTATAGGTAGGAAGAAGGAGAAGCCATGGAGCCACACGTGTGGCCTTCGGGTTCAGATCAATAACTTCTGGATGCAAATACCCACCGTCCAACTACGGTTCAGCAACGGAGGGTGGTACCTTAAAGGAGTAAGCATAAGAGAGGGTAGTAGCTTAAAGGGTTAAGCATGGGAGGGTGGTACCTTTTCTTATTCTGTGTCTGGGTGGTCTTCCTTGGTTTGTCGCCACCTCGTGGCGTCACATGACATGCAATGCAGGCTCGGGACCATGGGGCAAACTAAGCAGAGACTCAACGACCTTTGTGGACACCATTGAGTTCAAATAATTGGAGGTCCAATAATTCTAAACTTTGGTTCCTCCCTGTCTTCATACTTAGTGAACATTAATTTCCATTTAACACTAATTTTAATTTTTTTTATTTTACTCCGTAAATTAATCTTTTCCCTTAATCATTTTATATGCCCTTTATTGTCTATAATCTTAGGCCTGTTTGTCAACAGGATTAAGCTTGCATTTCTTAATTAATTTGCATGATGATTTGGCACGTGAGTTGTTATTCCCTTAAAAAAATTAATACGAATAGTTTGTGTTAAAGAATAAACGACATAATTTATATTTTAATTCACTAGTATTTATTTAAATTATATAATTTTTTACTCATAAATTCAACTAAATAAACAACTATACTTGGTCACACATAAATATTCAAAAACGTCAAGCAGTTTGTTGGTAATAATTTAGTCTTTTTGAAACTTTAGGAAAGAAACTCATCATATTCCGCCTCTTTTCTTGGCCGTAAAGAATTTCACCTAATGTATCTATCTTTGCTCTGTGTCATATCAATAATCTAAGGCCGCGTGGATAATGATTTTTAAATTATATCAAATGAAATTATTTTATTAAAATATATTCGATTAGGGTTCATATAAAAAATTTTAAATTTCAAATATCAAAGTTTGATTAAAAAATAAAATAAAATAAAACATTTCAAATCATTTCTAATAATTTATTAAATTCTTCTAGTCTTGACAAATAATATTAAACTCAATATAAATTTGTATAATAATAGAACAACAGTAATTATTTGGTAAGAAATAACTTTTAAATTAAATAATTAAAAGGAAACAAAAAAAAACCAAAGAATCAAAAAAATAAATAGAGGCATTTTAGTCAACAAAAAGTCTACGCTAGGCTTCATTGAATTAGAATCTGAATTGAAATGTCGAATATACTTTTGAAAACGGGGTTGATTATTCAATCTAGAATTCTTGAGAAAACACCTTAGAAAAAAGTTCAAAGCAGAAGAGAATTTTGCTTTTGCCTAATCCATCTATCTCTTTTTTCTATCAAGAATCTTATGCCATTTTGACACGTGGAATAAGATTTTTAAATTATATTAAATTAAGTTATTTTGATAAATATATTAGATTAAATTGAATCAATAGAGCATAATAACGCCCGATTAAAGTATTTTGGCACTCAAATCAGTGATTAATTTGATAAATTTTAATTACAAATAAAATAATTTGAAAGTATTATAAATGAAATTTTATTCATAGATATGAAATTTTAATTATGTAGGAGTTCTCTTGGATTTTTATTTTTTTAATTTTATTATTTAATTATGATTTCTTAAAAATATATTTATTGATTGATAAGACTGTACAAGTTCATTTATTGTAGATCTTTGAAATTTGATTCGAATATCACATCTTTACAGATAAAAAAATCTTAATTCATAATGGATATTTAACTGTCTTTATTAAAATTATCGAAATCAGAAACCCTAGATGAGGACTGGTTGCTAAAACAGGACCATACCAACATATTTTAAAAGTCAAGATGACATCATTTTCATTCTGAGGCTTGAATGCGAGAACAGACTGAGACCCATCTGGTGGAGTGGATTACATTGCATATAGTACAAATTCTGCGCGAGAGAAGAGACGGTCATTTTCATATCCTGGATTCTGGAACAGTTATGAATGTCTGAAGTCTTGCCACTGAGGTAGAAGATAAACAAGTCATGTCCCAACGCGATTTAATTCATCAAGCCGTATATTTATGATCCCAATCCTTCTTCTCTGCATTCATCCATATCTCCACGCTGCATTTATTCAACTCTGCAACTACTCACCGTCAGCATCAGCTCTCCGCATTTATGTCGTCTGCTGATTCAAACCATTCTCAACCAAGAGAAGAAAAACACGTAAGCCACATGATTATATCATTACTCGTGATTTACGAAAGGCGCATGTGAATTAGAGAATCCTAAGTAGCCAAGTGTATTGAATCTTGACGGAATATAATTATGAGCTCGCCCAACCGTATCTGATGCAGACTGATTTGATTGTGAAATGAAGGAAAATGGGCTGCGCTGCTGTATCTTGTACTTCGTGGTAATGGGTTTTCTGTAGCAGTGAGAGCCCATTGGATTTGACATGAGATGAATTCGCGCCCATGTGACCTCAGGAGCCTGGAAGCTTCCCATTCACTAACTTATCTATCACCGACAGCATCTGTTTATGGTGATGTATTGACTGTTGTTTCTGGGAAAGGGCATCATTACTGGCGAGGAGGTTCACACACAGACTACGCGATCCTAAGAGAGTTCAGGAACGTCTCAGAAGCTGATGTAAACAGATACTGCTGGTGACTAGCACAAAGCATCGTTGCTTAGAGGCACTGAGGCCAAGATAGGGAGTGAAAGAACACAAATGGCTTTGATGGATAAGAGTAGAGTGTGCGTGACTGGTGCTGGAGGGTATCTTGCCTCTTGGGTCGTCAAGCTTCTCCTCTCTGAGGACTACGCTGTTCATGGCACTGTTAGAGAACCTGGTAACCAACCAACTCCTTTATCTCTCAAAATTTTCCTCCTCGAGGACCTCATGTTTCCTTTCTTTTTTAGCATTTACTTTCAGTTTTGTATATGATTATCATGGTACTGTCGGCACAGTTCTGTTTCATGTCCTTATCAAACAGTTTTTCGGTGCAGCGAAAAAGGAAGATTTATTGTTTCCTAATCTGTTCCATTTCCATTCCAGTTCACAATATTACTCTGCCCTAATTTTGCTACTTCAAGTTCTGATGTTACTATGTAGTCTTCTATTAGCTCCAATCCGTACAATTGATTGCTTTCCACTTTTGGTGTAAAATTATCTTTGTCTTGTCTTGCTTTTTCCTTTTCTTTGTAAGTTAATGTATTTTCCTTTGCAAATTTTGAGTGTTTAAAATACAATTTTGAATTTGGGCAGTTAACTTGACTATTTACCTTGATTCAGAGATGCTTTAGATCGTGGAACAGATCTATCTTGGCTTGCTTGTTTATGTCCTTGTGTGTTGTGTGTTGTGTGTCTTGAACATAGTTTATTTCTTGCTAGATTTCTGCTTTTGCTTCTTTCGATGATAAACCAGGGTATGGAGAGTATTTTTGTTGTGTTTTTCTCTTTCCTTTGAGAATTGAGATAGTTATATTGTAGAATGTATAGGAAATTGACTTTGTTTAGTTATTTATTATAATGAATTCCTGGAATGTGCAGGTGATCAGAAGAATTCCCATTTGAAGAATCTTGAGAAAGCGTCTGAGAACCTTAAACTTTTCAAGGCAGATGTGCTGAATTACGATTCTCTTTCTTCGGCCGTTGCAGGATGCAGTGGTGTCTTCCATGTTGCCAGTCCTGTTCCCTCCATCACTGTTCCAAATCCAGAGGCAAGACTGTCTAACCGTAGAATCATCTTAATAGCATGGCTGATACAGATTTGGAAAATTCAAAAAACAACGTTATTCACCATGGAAACTGTCAAATTGTTTGATTACTTCGTCTAACATAGTGTGCTAAAGAGATACTATTAAAGAAAAGAAAGAGAAAAAGGAGAAGAAAATGAAAGAGTACCAAGAGCAACTAATTACCATGGTCTTACCTTCTTTGCATGGTACATGCATACATCTGTTCTTTTTCATTTTCTCTTGCATTTTAAACCGTGGTTTTGCAGGTAGAAGTGCTTGAACCAGCTATTAGGGGCACACTGAATGTATTGAAAGCATGTCTCGAAGCGAATGTTAAGCGAGTTGTTCTGGTGTCCTCTGGAGTTGCTGTTTTCATGAACCCTAGTTGGCCCAAGTGTCAAGTGAAAGATGAAACTTGCTGGTCTGACAAGGAATACTGCAGAGCCACAAAGGTGACTTCTTGGAAGACTAACGTTCATTAAATTTGCTAAGCTTTTCATAAACTTCTCTGTTGGTCACTTGGACAAAATTCTGAGCTGTAGATACAGCATGACTGTTTCAATTGCTCACGGAATGCTTAATTCTATGTTTGAACCAGAACTGGTATTGCCTTGCAAAAACAGAGGCAGAAAGTGAAGCTTTTGAGTTTGCAAAGAAAAACGGGCTTGATGTTGTATCTGTTTGCCCTACCCTTATTTTGGGGCCTCTTCTGCAGTCCACAGTGAATGCTAGTAGCTTGGTTCTAATCAAGCTTTTGAAAGGTACCTACTTACCCCAAGTCTTAACCACATGTTTCATCAGACGTGTACTTATATCCATGGCCTTACACTTTGCAACTTATCCTTCTTTTCTATGGACACGTGCCTATAATTTTGGGATACTAATATTGTAATGTTTCCAGAATCACCAAAACTCTAAGCTTGACAGATTTGAATATGAAACTAAATATTGGTATCCATGATTGCAATGCTGGCAGTATCCAAAGCTCTGAACTTGCAGCATATTTCTCTGCCATTTAAAATTTGAAATATCATGTTTAAATAATTGGCATTTTATTTCCTCCATGCCTGAAAAATGTGCTTTAGTTCCTGCTGTTTGGATCTTCTAGCTGCCAGCATAATAGCATGCCACTTTATATTTTGCACCAAGTTACAAGTTTTATTCGTCAAGTTTCAGAGTAGGAAGTTTAGCTTTTTCATCTTGAACATGGCTTATTCATTGTTTGTGACTGTTATTTTCTGTAATTCCTTCATGCAGAAGGGTATGAGTCGATTGAGGACAGACCTCGGGACATAGTAGATGTTCGTGATGTGGCGGAAGCACTGCTTTTAGCCTATGAGAAGCCTGAGGCAGAGGGGAGATACATATGCACTGCGCATGCGATCAGAACAAGGGATCTGGTCAATAAACTAAAGAGTTTATATCCTAACTACAATTATCCTAAAAGGTTAGTCTCTGGTGCAGAGTATCTACTCAACCCAGGATTCCTTTATTCATATAAGATATCATCCTTGGGAAATTTTCTATGATGCATTACCCACTTTATGTTAACAATGATTTCTCATAGTAACTGTTGGCACAATTGCTTTTGTATTGGCAGCTTCACAGAGGGAGAGGAGGATGAAAAGTTAAGTTCAGAGAAATTACAAAGACTGGGGTGGAGTTACCGGCCATTGGAAGAAACTCTAATTGATTCTGTTGAAAGCTACAGGAAGGCTGGGATCTTGGATTAAGAAACGCACCTATTGATTTATGTTTTCAGCCCTGAATTATTTTATCACAGTATTCGCCTTGACAAAAATGAATTCCAAGCATTCCCAATGTTGGCCTTATATTTGTTATGGCATTTATCTATTACAGATAATATGAACCAATAGTTCTCCCGAGTTCTTCCCTGGTTGGACTTAGATTCATTCAGTTCCGTCACCATATGCTTTTTAAGAGTCATAGCTGATTTGTCATGAACCTCTATCTGGTTTGTATATTGAAATGTTGAATGTCAAAAGATCTATTAGTGGAACAGATTGTTTGATTAGTGGTTTGTTTCTTTATACATTATACTATCATATTACTGGTACTCTGAGAATGTGAGTAACTGAATGCTTAGAGTAAACTGCATGAAGAATATATATTAAATTTCAATGTCATATTGGGGAGCCTGATTTATTAGCTTGCTGTTGCTTTGGTGAAGGATGCAGAATAATGAAATCAGAATGAATTGCATAACGTATAAATATCATCCTGGACATACAAGGCGGCTGGAATCAATGAGGCATTGCTTGCTTACTAAAATATGACGAGCCTTTCATGAAATCAATCCATAGTGGGGCCTGAATAGGGTGATTTGGATTAGACCCATAATGGGGGCCAGAATAGGGTAATTTGTCCAAATCCACAAGAAGGGTGTTTCATTCTGCCACGTAAAGAGCATGCAGATATAGAATGTAAATTGAAGTTGGGGGACTGCTGGGCATCAGCTACCGCTTGGGTTGTCATGCTTTTGTTCGGTACTGGAACACGAGGCAGACTTTGGCTGCCTTCAGTACCGTATAGAAGCGGCAGGAAGGTGATAAGTATTTATATTTAGGTATTGCAGTTTAATTTATAAAAGTGTAGTCTGTAAAGTGGAGACACCCTTTAGGCAAACTGGGAGAGGCTAGAGATAGAGAAAGAAATGGAAGAAACTGGAGAAGGGAAGGAAAGAGTGTGTGTGACGGGTGCAGGAGGCTTCGTGGCATCATGGCTCGTCAAGTTCCTCCTTTCGAGAGGATATATTGTCCATGGAACTGTTAGAGACCCAAGTAATCTTCTCTCTTTTCTGTACATGAACCTTTTATTTGTTACGGATTTATTCATCTTGCTTCAAAAATTGCCTCTGATTCGATTAAGCTCAGGTTTCATTGCTTAATATACTAGCTTCTGATGAGATTGATCAACAAGGTTCGGAATTTTCAATCAATATATGGGCTAATCAAACTTCTCAATGTTTATTGCTTTGAAAAAAACTCCCTATTCAGGTGACAAGAAGAATGCTCATCTGAAAAAGTTGGAGAACTCTTCGAAGAATTTGCTACTTTTCAAGACAGATCTGTGGGACTACGAAGGTCTTTGTGCTGCCATTTCTAGGTGCACTGGAGTCTTTCATGTTGCTTCCCCTGTTCCTCCTCACAGTGTGGCTAATCCTCAGGCAAGTTTTTAGTCACTTTCCCATATCCTGCCATGTGAACTTGGATCAACTTTGCCTGCTCTGTGGTAGCTATTCTGCAGTCCAGCTTAGTTGTTCAGTACCATATCTTGGCACTCTCTTGCTCACACAGTGCTTAAATTTTCTCTACTTTCTATCTGCAAAAAGGTTTCTGTCACTATGCTTTTACGAAAGAAAACTGTTGTCCTGCAGGCAGAACTGATAGAAGCAGCTGTAACTGGAACAATGAATGTACTGAATGCATGTTTGAAGGCAAAAGTGAAGAAGGTTGTTGTTGTGTCATCTGTTGCAGCTGTTACCCTGAAACCCAACTGGCCCAAGGATCAGCTGATGGACGAAGAATGTTGGTCAGAGGCAGAATTCTGCAAGTCAATTGGGGTATCTAATAAATAATAAAATAATACAGTAAAAGTATCAAAGGCTCTAGGTGCCTTCAATTATTGCAGATGTGTTTATTTTCCCCTTTAGTTAATAGACCACATTGCTGCATGAATGTCATTATATGGTTTTGGGGAAAACTAAGGTCTCTTTTCTTGTGAATATCGGAGCTATTACCGCCTTTCCAAGACAATAGCACAAAGTGAAGCATTGACGTTTGCTAAGAGAAATGAACTCAACCTTCTAACTGTTTGTCCCTCCATTGTTCTTGGTCCCATGCTGCAATCCACAGTCAATTCCAGTAGCTTGCGACTAATAAGGCTTCTGGGAGGTATCTTGTCACCTTCCACTGTTCCATTTACGATATATCATGCATAGGCCTGAATGTATCTGACATACAAATCTTGACACTTACCAAGGACCATAAGGATATTGTTGCCTTTAGAAGGGTTACTGTTGGTCATACTCGTGTGCCAAGGGAACACTGGGGACTATATACTTATTTTCTTCAAATGCCTTTGGTATCGATCATATAATATATGGTGGCAGCTTTTGCCAAAGGGGCATATGGAATCTTGTTAATGACTGTAACAATCCAGAAAAAGTGGATAGAATCTGTTGAAAACCTTAGCAGCAGGAAGAACTTGATAAGCATCTATAGATTTGCAGTTTTGGTCATTGCTTTTCATGGCATATGTAGTGTTAACTTCTGAGATTGATGTGTAATTCAGATGAAATGGAATCTATTGAAGACAAAGAATGGTCTCTTGTAGCTGTGCGTGATGTTGCAGAAGCGCTTCTGTTGGTATATGAGAAGCCTGAAGCAAAAGGAAGATACAAATGTGCCTCGTCTTCAATCAGAATTCGGGAGTTGGTGGCCAAGTTGAAGAGCATATGTCCTAACTACCATTACCCTAAAAGGTAGAAAATACCCAGATTATAGAGCTCGAAGACCCATAAATTTAAAATAATGTAAAATTGGATAAAAGTGAAGAGTATGCATCATCTGAGACTAGTTAAACATCCCTGATTGAATAGAATTTGTTTTCTCTCACCTATGCTTTGAACTTAGAGAACTCATGTATTCCAGGTGGTTTTTCTTCATTTTGCTTTCTTACTTAAAGCTGATTTAATGCGTGTTATGACAGTTTCACTGATTTGCAGGAAGAAGCAACGCTGACTTCGGAGAAGTTGCAGAAGTTAGGATGGAAGTATAGGCCACTAGAAGATACAATCATTGATGCTGTCATAAGCTACGAAGAACACCATTTTCTCCAGAAAGACTAGCAAACTGATTTGCTGAAGATTGTTCTCTAGTCAATGCCAGTGGGTACCATTTCCTATCATTAAGCAATTGTATATTCTGAATTTAATTGTCAAAATCTTATGTTAGATATTGTATCTGCTGTGTGGTTCCATGGAAAGCTTGTAGTAACTTTCAATGTACAGAACTCTGCCTTGGCTGAACTTGTGAAATAGTTTTCCATATAATAAATATGCATTAAATACCATGTGTAATACTCGCTTCCTTTTGCTCACTTGCAGCTAAAAACCTCATCTTGAAGAGCTTAAAAAGGTTGAAATAGTGGATTAGCTTTAGCTCTAGAGGAAACATTCCAAGCCTTACAGGAAATCTGAGTGCTTTGATTGATACCCATCTCGGGATTAACAGCCTGTATTCTACATGATCGATAATACGTTCAATCTGTCACTACCCATCTAAGAATTGACAGCTTGAGTTTCATATGATCATTTTCCCATTGCTTCCCACAGATGAATTTGACAGATGAAGTTCTGGTGCATTGAGAGTGGTCTGGATTTAGCTCAGGTTTGAAAATATTGCTCTCATATCCACCCTGGAGACACAGGCAAGTGAGAGAGGGAGCAGAAAGAGTGGCCTTTCCTCCTTTTTGGTACATATGTTCATGCTGTTGGTGAAGCAGACTTGCTGGCATACAAGAAGGCAAAAGCATTCATGTCTCTGTCATGAGTTTAGGCCAATGGAAGAGAGTTGATGGATCAGATATTTTGTTGGCAGATAGACTTCTCCGGAGGCAAAATCTGTGTAGTTGACATGTATTGGGTAATACTATTTTGCCTTCTGTTGATAGTGGAGCTGCGGTTGCCATAGAAGCAACATCAAGCCACTTTGTCAAATAGGGAAAGTGAGGAACATCCACATCTTTCTCTTCCAACTAGCCATGAATTATTTTCAGTCAGATTTCATGTGATTTCAAAATATTATTAACCAACCAAAACTGAAAGAAGATTGAGTTCCATTTTCCATTAACAATTAATTATTTTTCAACTCCCCAATTGGTAGCTTGGATTACAAGTTAAAATATTAAGGAAGTATCTTGGAATATTATAATTATAAAAACAATAAGTATAAAAAAAATTTAAATTATATTATTTTTATTTTATATTTCAAAATATTAATGAAATTTATTATGTATATGATGTTTTAATTTAATTCAATCTAAATTTTTTGTGATTATTTTTTTAATAGTGTTATTTAAATTAAAGATCTTATACGATAAATTTTGATTTAAAATTTTTATAAATATAAATAAATATTTAAGTCATACCGGTTAAAAAAATTTTAACCGTTGAAATTATTAATTTAAAAATTACATTGTTAAAAATTAATAATTCATAAAAAAATACTTTAGAATCAAAATTAAAAGATGTATTTAAAAGAAAGTATAAAATATATTTGCATCATTTTGTGAATATTTTGGTAACAAAACTATTTCAATGTTGAAATCAAAATTTAATTTAAATCAAATTAAAAGATGAAATGGATAATCAATTCAATAGATTAAAAAACAGATTTGATTTTGAGTTTTTTTTTTTAAATTTACAAAAAATAAAATAAAATATATATTATGATTTTTTTAATAATTATTAGTTATATTTTATAATTATAAAACAATCATTACAAAAATAATTTACAATAAGAATTAGTTAAGGCAAAAGTACTCAACATTAATTTTATTGATTAAAATATAATATGGTTGATATTCCATTGCTGTGTATCTCCTACAGCAGCGATTGAAAAAGAAAAGGAGAAAACCATGATGAGATGGAACGTATTTTAGTTGTCGTGGTCCTTTTGATCAACACCGCTGGAGCGTCCACAAAGGTGGCCCACAACAGGTGTGATGGGCCCCGACGAGGCTCAGAAACCCTAGCCACTGGTTCTGTAACAGGTAACCCGGAAATTCCTCTGAAGTTGACCTTCTTCTATAATCTCGTACGACCCTGAATTGCGTCAAGGGACGATTGGCCACATAGGAGGTGTGAGGGTTTACGGTGGGAGTGACCGTCCAGGATAACCACCGGTAGAAATCGGTAAGGTGGAGAGCTGCCGGTTTAATGAAAGAAATAATGAAGCAGGCAGCATCATCCATGGTGAGGGTCCCTTTCTTGACTTTACTTACGTGGACACCTTCTCCAAGCTTTATCCATTTCTCTTCTCTCTCTCTCTCTCTCTCTCTCTGAACAGAAAATTGAAAATAAACTAATATTCCGAGAAAATTCAGCAAAGGTAGTTTCTTGACAGCTGATTCCTCACCATCTCCAATCAGTAACAGGAAAGGAAGGTCTGTACTGTTATGGGGAATGATTAACAAGTGGCTGCTAAACGGCGTCGCGTCCAGCTCATCTTCCTTAACCGCGTTGTCTTCCATTGGTGAAAGCAGCAGACCTATTAAGGAGTTAAAAATGATGAACAGGAGTCTGTAGATGAAGGGGTGGATAAAGCAATTACATCTTTGTAAAATACCAGAGAGAGAGAGAGAGGAAGGGACCCACGTCGCACCCCTCCCAAGCTGTCTTTCTTTGTTTGAGAACTCTGGAAGACAAAAAAGGGTCGCTTGCTCCTTTATTTCCCGTTCTTTTTCCTCTTTCTGCCCCTCCTTTCTCTTCAGTGCAAATCATGACTCTCGTCTTCCTCCTCCGCCACCATCGCTCTTCGTCATCATCGTCAACTATGAAATAGCAAAAGGAAGTCTCTACTTTGCCTCGCTTGACAGTGCCATCATCTCTCTAATTACTGCACCTGTATATACTTTATCTAGCACTGTTACCAGCGCTTAAGTATCAATAACCCAAACTCCAAAGATTCTCTTTTTGCGGCCTCTCTCTGACCAGTGACCACCTTTTTCCATACAAACCGAAGCCCACCTCATGCTCTCTACGTTCCATCCAATCCCACCACCGACTTCACCCAACTCTTGGCCCATCTCCCCTCAATTCTAGGGTTTTTTTCTCCTCTTTCTCATTCTCTTTCTCCTTTTTATTTTATTTTCTCTCACCTTTCTTTTTCCTTTTATTATGATTCTTAGGCTGTTGGGTCGATCGTTCTTTGCCTTGCGATATTTATCTTTTTCCTGTGAAAATTAGCGTGAACTATCCTGTTCCTTTTTTTTTGAAAAAATTAAAAATTATATTCCTGTTTAAGTTCAATGGATTCTCGGTATATTTCGTTCGTTTCTAGGGTTTTTCTGGGGTTTTTTCATTGAAATGATGTTTAGTGTTTACTGGGTCGGCTTTAGTATCACTTAGAATTGATCCTGTCCAATTTGATCGTCTTTTCTTTGCAAGAATCTTTCTTCTTTTTTGTCTGGATTTTGAATTGGGTTCTATTTCTCTATTGGGAAATTTCTTATTCATGGCATATCAACCGGTTCCGGGTCCAAGCTCGGGATCAAGTTCGAGCTCTGGGTTTCAATACTTGAATTCTCCTTTTGGAGACACCACATACACGAAGGTGTTCGTTGGGGGTCTTGCCTGGGAGACTCAAAGTGAAACCATGCGCCGCTATTTTGAGCAGTTTGGCGAGATTCTAGAGGCCGTTGTGATCACTGACAAGAATACCGGCCGATCCAAAGGCTACGGTTTTGTGAGTATTTCCTGTTTTCTCTATCTGTTTCCATCAAATTAGTATATTTGGTGCATTTGTTATGAAGTTAAACTTATTTAAATGTCAAAGTGTTCTTGATCCCCACTTGAAATCTATGGTAATTGTACTGGAGTTAGTGCCTATAGAGTAATAATTATTATTGATCAAATGGCATTATGTTTTTTCACTTTTCCCTTGTGAATCATGGGAACTGGTCTGAATCCAGTGGCATCTGTCTTGCCTGTTGTGGTAATGTGTGCATATGGAATTTCTTTTTGTCCATAAATGAGGTGTTTTCAATGACTGTAGAATGACATAGTCTTCGGTCGTATTTATATGGAGGGTGTAGGTGACGTTCCGGGAACCGGATGCTGCTAAGAGAGCCTGTGCTGATCCAACTCCTATAATTGATGGCCGACGTGCAAATTGTAATTTGGCTTCACTTGGGCGACCTCGGCCATCACTACCTTATGGTATGATATCTAATTTGCCTGGTAGTCTGAATGTTCTACTCTTTTGTACCATTTAATCTGTGCTTGTATGGGCATGTTTACCTACAATTTAGTTTAGTTAAGTTGAAATGTTTTTAGTGCAGTGTGGTGAATTACAAGGATAGTTAAGTACATAGGTTTTTTTTTCTCCCTTTTTTACTTTTTTTTTTTGGGCAATGGAGATTTTAAGGTTCTGGATGCAAGGTTTGCCCCGTTTTTGTTTACCCTGTTGATAGACCTCATCAGTTAGTCTCCGATTTATATCTTCAATTCAGCTCATTGATTTTGTTTCTTGTAGGACGTTTGAGACCAGCTTCTCCATATATTGGAAGCATTCAACCCCCTCGTGGATCTTATGTTGGAAGTTTTGCCTACCAGCAACCAATTTCTTATGGCTACCACCAAGGATTAATGTACCCCCCTTATGGGTGAGTTGCACATTTTTGGAGAGAAAGTTGCTCCGTGTTCTTTATTATTTTTTAATGGAACTTATTTATGTTGAAGGACTAAATAAAGTACTTACAAAAAACTGACCAAATAAAGTTAATTTGGTTCTTTCTCTTGGCCTTTTGTCTGCTAATGATTTGGGCTTCCTTCTTTGGCATTTTGCCAGTTAATGACTAATAAAAGTGAAAATGCTTTGTTGACCCTTTTCTCTTGTGTATTTATTGCAATCGAATGATATCACTTGGCTGGTGTACTTGAAGTGAAGGAATTCCAATTCCTGGATGTTTGTAGGTATTTTGTCTTGAAAAAGTTTGACTGCTGCTTTTAATTTTGGTCAATAATGTTCAAACCAATGAATGTTTCATGCTCTTGCTTTTTGTTTAAAGTATGCATATTTATAGTTTACATCCATGTTGATGAGTGGATGCATTGGGCGGTTTATGTAGAAGGATAACGTGAGAGCTGTATATATGCTTGGGAACCTGTGTTCTCAATTAGTTGGTCATAGGAAGATGGGTGATAGTTCATATGGGTTTATCTCCTTTGCAGCTACTTCCTCTCGGATCTCCTCTGTAATCCTACATTTCTGTAGCAGTTCTTGCATATACCAATCACAACATGGAAAGCAACTTTGGAGGTTTTAGTCGGTTGAGCAATAATTAGTTATTTCCATGCAGATCAAGGTTCTTTTACTCCGAAGGATGGTGATGTAACATGGTGTGATTGGTAACTGAAGGAATGTGAAAATTGGTAGTTGCAGAGGATATATGCCCCAGCTCAATGTTTATTGAACATGCTAGGTCATAAATGTGTTTGATAAAGACAAAATTAGATTAGCTGGGAAAAGCAAACATCATGGTCTTGGTTGTTTGCTGGAGATGCTTATTGATAGTATAGGAGCATATTCGGTGGTAATTTACCTAGGAAAACTGATGGTCTTATTATCTATATGCAATAACATATCCTTAAACTACATTTTAAGTATGCATCAGTTTATTAGATCAAAATACGGTCTTAAATTTAATGTTTTCAAAATTTTTAATTGGCTCCTTAATCTGTGCAGGTATGCAACCTATGGGCCTGAATATATGTACCCACAGGTGAGTGGCACTCTCTCTCTCTCTCTCTATATATATGTATGTATGTATGTATGTATGTATTATATGTATATATTTTTTATATCACAGAGTGGCACTCTATATGAGTAGAAGCAATTGGAATATTATTCTCCTTTATGTTTATTTTTGTTCAAACTAGCAACACTAACTTATTCCTGATTTTTGTGGTCTGATCCTTCTGTTAGGGTATGTACCACCCTTATACAGGACAGCAATACCTTCAGATATATGGACTGCCTGGGACAGTCAACACAGCTATCTATCCATACGGACAATTGGGGCAAACTATTCCTAGTGGTCATGGATATACAACTATGCATGGATATACAGTGCCTGGTCATCAGCTTGTTCAGTTTGGTGGAGCTAGTGTTAGTGCAATCACAACTTCTCCTGTGCCAGCCATTCAGGCACCATATCCTACTGGTATGTCTTCCTATCTTGGAACTGAGACTTTTTCCTTACTAATCTGAGCCAACTGCTACCTGTCAATATAAATGCTGTCACATTGATTTTGGGGCCAGCTTATTTGTTAGACTGAGACTTTTGTATCTCATGTCATTGAAAGTTCCCTTGCATGCACAGTGACATAAGCATGTGTGATAAGTTGCATGTGTTGTTGGATTAGTCAGAAGAGCAGCATGGGTTAACTGACATTTAGGAAAGAAGAATAGTAAGGAAGAGAGAAAGAGAAGGGAGGGAGGGGGGGGGGGGGGGGGGAGGAATGGTATGGCTCTTGGTTTTTTTGTACTTTGCTTCATCAATTTTGGTAGGAGCAATTTTTGCTTAAAGAAATCTTTGGCTAAGTAATGTCGGTGGTGTGTGGGTTTGATTTAGGGTTGGGAAGCCTTTTTTCAGAGTCCTACGAATTTAAGATTGAGGCTTTAACCTTCATTTGCTGGTTTTTGTCTGCATTTCTTGGTGTTATAAGGCAGTCATTGAAGATTTGCTTCATATATGTTTTGATTTAATATACCAAGTCGACAAGCTTGATTAGCCTAGTGCATTTGTTTCTTAGGTATGCCAACACCTGTTCCAGCACAACCATCGTTTATAGTTCCTGCTCCTTCTCAGTTTATGCAAGGTAGTGGTTCTGACCAGACAGCAGGGTGAGGAATTGATCAAGGTGAGTATTCAATCATAAGAAGCTATAACTCTTCTGCTTGATTGTCTTGCTGCCACTCTGATAACCTGGCTGAAGGTTGTTTATGTTCAGGTATCCTTAGATTGCAGCAGGACTAAGAGCAGTGGAACTGCTACATGAGTGGCGGGCTTCCAATCTAGCTGCAAATTATTTACTTTGCATTCTAGAGGTGTAGTTAATTTCCTTTTGTTTTCATTCGAAATTTACTTAAAACTTATTAGTTTCCATGAGTGGATGACTAATAAACAGATAGGAATCATAGAAATTGTGTGGATACGCTCATTATTCAAGTAAATTAATGTTAACATCAACATCTATCAGTTTAATAGAGTAACTCTTGTATTGGCTGCTTATTGTGCTCGTTATTGGCATTTGAGAGAATTAGTGCTGAGGATTCTTGGTAACTGCCGAGAACAGGACTTTTCTCCTTTGTCTTCATAATTTAGGTAGGGAGGATGGGAGAGTGGTGTTTGTTTCGCCAATTTAACCTTCTCGTAATGGATGCCGTTTGCCATGTGGGTTGTTTTGACATACTAGTTCAAAAACCACTAAGCTGAATCTTTTCCCAAGAAATCTAATCCACTTGTTCCTAGTTTTTATATCTATGGTCATTAAGTGGCTTCTTCGAATACTCTGGTGAGGATATGCTGCTTTGTGTTTGCATGATTTTCATGAACCTGTGATGATACTCTGGCTTCTCGGAATACTCTTGTGGCATACAATCACTTCCCATCCTGTGTCTTTTTCTCTCAAAGTTATCTGTATATACCTCAATTGATATGCAATATCTCCATCATTAGTGCTGTTAGCATCTTTTTGTAGAGGAAACTCTTCCAATTTTTTTCTTGGTTGAAAAAGGTGTGTATAGTGATACTCAAGCTTGGTGTGATATGGTTAATCTATTAATTTTAATTGACAGAAAAAGAGGACGCGTACCCACCCACTAACCCCTTTTGCTTTGTAGTTCTCTTTAGAGAGCGTATATATGTGGATCTCAAAGAGTTTGTTTGTAATGCAGGTCGTACGTAGTTGTGCTCACCAGAGAAGTCAGATGTTGGAGTCGCTCCAAGCAGTGGAGAAGGAACATGGAAGAGGACTGCTCTTCCTTTTTTACCACAGCGTATTTAAAACCAAATATACTGCTGGTGCTCGGGTTGAGTTACTGGCAGTGATGGATTGATGGGCGTCGGGATCGGTTTCCGGCATCCACCGTAGGAATAAGATTGTGTAAAAACACATGTTAGAATCAACATATGATTCTTTGATAGTGTTAGTAGTCCCAGCATTTGGGGTCTGTATAGTCTCTCTCTGGTGTCTAGTGTCGGGTCCTGCATTGAACTGAAAATTATGCTTCTAGTTTTGTGCATATTAGAATATTAGGATTCTATGTGACACTCTAAACTCCTGCATTTCTGTGCATCATTATCGGAGCTTCAGTTCAAAACCTGGGGAAAGCTCAACTCATTTTAAATTTAAAATCAAAAGTTTTGTGTGCACTGTGTGTGTTATGTTTGCCTTTGCCTGAAGTACGTGAGAGTTATAGAAGGGTGTCTGAAATTATTAAATCCAGGGAATTTTGTGGGTCAAACAGGTTCAGTAGGTGAAGTGGGGGAGAGTTGTATAGGGAAAGGGTGATTGAAACTATTAAATCGAGGCCATTTTCCGGGTTGAGCAGGCCCCATTGGTGAAGTAGGGCAGAGTTGCAGTGGGATAGGGTGTCTGAAACTATTAAATGTGGACATTTTCTGGGTCAAAACAGGCTCAATTGGTCAAGTAGGGGAAAATTGCAAAAGGAAAGGGTGTCTGAAACTATTAAATCCAGGGGATTTTCTGGGTCAAACAGGCTCAATTGATGCCAGTTGGTGAGGTTTGTTGTGATTTCCAACATAAAAAGGTACACACATGTTGCTCTGACGTTGAGAGGAAATCCTTTCCATGGGTATGCTGATGATGTTCTTCTGTGGCATCATGTTCTGAAAGTTGATAATCCAGATAATTATGGTGAAGTTCTAATCGGTTGATTAGCTGCCAAAAAAGACCCTATAAAGAAAAAAGAGTTGTCCCATAATGATCTCTCAATCCTAGAATGAGTTTAATTCCATCAAGATGAATTGACTTGCAATAAATCCAGTAAGAGGTCGGAGTTGTTAAAAAGGATCCAGATGAATTGAAGCACAATGGGGAACGGTGTATGTTGAGTTAAGGTAAATGGTGGGATTCAATAGATACACCATCAAGCTGAAACAATTTTAAAAAATAGAATTGAGTTCATACTATCCCTTATGGGAAGATAAGCAAATAAAAGCCATGACGGCCCAAATTTCTCCTAATTTTAGAAAAGAAGAAAAGCTTCACGTGTAGTGAAGTTTCAGAGCCCCGAGTTCCCCCCAAGCCTGAGGAGAGTAACCTCTCTTGTATTTGTTTTGGGTGTTGCGAGGATAAAGGGTCCAAATTCAACAAGCCATGGCAGCAAAATCACCTGTCAAAGAACCTAACGGACCCGGAACTGGACCTGGAGCTGCATTGGAACAGGGACCCGCCCTTCTCAAGAAGCCGGAGACTGCCTCCACACCCACCGCCACTCCACGGCCCCTGCCACCGGCTCCTTCCGCGGAGGTTGACTCCGTTCACATTCCCAGCTACTCCGGTAAGTTCTCTCTCCATGTCTTAACTGATGTGTTAGTGTATGTAGAATTCTGCAGAGGTTTTTGACATATGCATCACCGTGTAATCGATGGGTTAGGATGGTTCTCGTGGAACGGCATCCACGAATGCGAGGTTCGATTGCTCCCAGAATTCTTCGATGGCCGCTCCCCTTCAAAAAACCCTAGGGTTTACATGTATTACAGAAACTCCATCATCAAACAGTTCAGGGATAACCCTCCTAGGAAGATCACCTTCACCGACGTCAGGAGGACCCTCGTGGGTGATGTCGGCTCTATCCGTAGGGTCTTCGATTTCCTCGAGGCTTGGGGACTCATCAACTACTCAGCCTCCGCCTTGGCCAAGCCCTTGAAGTGGGACGATAAAGACTCGAAATCCCCTGCCGATGCTTCTCTCGATTCCTCCGCCCCTATTAAAGACACCGCCAAGAGGATCTGCGGTGGCTGCAAGTCTGTTTGCAGCATTGCCTGCTTTTCTTGTGAGAAGGTCTGTCCTATCCGAATTCTTTACTTAATTACGCCTTTCTACCTTAATAATATGAAAGTGAATTAGCACTAAAGGGAAATTCAAAAAACTTAACAAATTTTTGTGTATAAAAGTGTGATTGCTCCTGCCTCTCTTTGTTTCTTTCTTTCACCCTGCTTTTGATGTTTCATTGTCTCTGTCCTTTCATTTACTACCCAAATTTCTGTCCAAATCGCTTTATATACTGTAATTGATTGTTACCATGTTGCCTAAGTTGTTCTTAGTACTCATATATCTTGCTTACAGATGCAATATATGTAGAACAGGAAAGCAAGTCTGATTTTTTACCTTTTTTTGGTATTCTATAGTTCTCTTGCTGACTACGAATGAATTTACAAAGTAGCGAGGAACCAAGGTTGAAGTAGGAGAATGCATCAACTTGGTCAAGATTATTCTTTTATTGAACGGTGTAATGCTGGCAAATCAGATGGTTACTGATGATTTTTGCTCTCTTTCTCTATCTATCTACAGTATGACTTGACTCTTTGCGCAAGGTGCTATGTTCGTGGCAACTATCGTGTTGGTGTTAATTCTTCGGAATTCAAGCGGGTTGAGATCAGTGAAGAGACTAAGGCAGATTGGACAGAGAAAGAAACTTTGCAGCTTCTGGAAGCCATTATGCATTACGGTGATGATTGGAAGAAGGTTGCTCAACATGTCAGTGGTAGAAGTGAGAGGGACTGCATTAGTCACTTCATCAAGCTTCCTTTCGGGGAGGAATTTGTCAATCATCCAGACTCTGGTGAGGTTGATGAAAAGTTTAATCAATCAAAGGATCCTAGTGATGCAGTATCAGGACTGGGAGGTCTCAGCACAGTATCTCCTTGTAAAAGAATGCGGCTCACACCTCTAGCAGATGCAAGCAACCCAATAATGGCTCAGGTATGGATTTTGCATCAATCCAAAGTTGGATTGTTTGGGGTTTGAAAGGATTCCTTTTTAAAAGCAAGTTCTGAAATGATAAAATCAAGACTAGGATTCAAATAAAATTGCTGGCAATTTAAGAGTAAAGGTAAGGTAAATCCATTGAGTGGCAGAACCTGAGTGAGGACTCCTCATGGCTTTACCCGGACTTTTTTTTGGTAAACCAACCATCTTAATACTTGGTTGAGGAACTTTAAATGATATAACTGTGTCTTCCCTTCATAACTTTCCTCTATCCGAAGCGTACTTGCTTTCTATGAATCCTCAAGCAGCTGATCAGAGTAATCTGGTCACAGCTTCAGATCAGCCATTTTCTTCTTACTCTGCTACTTTTCTAATATTTGGGTAGACGCACGTAATTTCTTGAAATCCTTATAGTACTCTGCTACTTTTCTAATATTGGGTAGACACGTAATTTCTTGAAATCCTTATAGCACTGGACAGCAATGAATTTGGGCATTTTTGGTTGTCAATTTCAAAAATCTATGGTTATTGGTTGACCTTCAGCAAACTAACCAAAGTTGAGGGAGAAAGCCATTTGTATTTTTGTTTTGGGACACTTCAAGAGAGTCATTAGCCCTAATTGTGATCTTTCTTCATTCAATTCTATGAGGTTGGCAACAATGGATCTATTAGGAATTGATGTCTGTGTGAAGTTGGCCTAAGTAACCATACATGCAATTCTTTCCAGGCTGCTTTTCTGTCAGCTTTGGCTGGTGTAGATGTTGCAGAAGCTGCCGCTCAAGCAGCTGTGACTGCTCTGTCTGAGGTGGACGGCAGAGCCTGTAAAGGTGGTCCGACGGGAACTACAAAGCAACAAGGTAGAAATCTTACCTTTAACTGTTAACTCACTTGAAAATGATATCTTTATAAGACTTTGTTAACTTAGAGAGTCTTTCTTTCTAATATAGAAGTTGACGTAGCCTCCAATGGTGCAACCAACCAAGATGAATTTGCGAAAGCTTGTGGAGATGTGAATTCAATGCTTGAGAAGGAAGAGCAGGATGTGGAGAGAGCAATTTCTGAGATTGTGGAAGTGCAGGTGTGTGAAACTCCCATCTCATTATGACCCTTTTCATTTAATTTGTAAATTATTGGCTGAGACTCCATGATCTGCAGATGAAGGAGATCCAAGATAAGATTGTTTCTTTTGAGGAGTTGGATTTGCAAATGGAGAAGAAGAGGCAACAGTTGGAGCAAATTAAGAATATGCTTTTTGTTGATCAGCTGAACCTTTTGTTTCATAAGAGTTCTGCCCCCAAAACTGGGGAAAAGATGGAGGAGATTGGTAGAACAGATGTTTCGTAACTCCTCAATATTCCTGTGTTAATCAAATGCTAATTCCTTCTATATATTTTCTTGATCTTGGGAATATTGCCCAACCAGCAGTCTCATTTCTTGTTATCTGATCATTTGCTAACATCAGGCTGAATTGATTGTATGCCATTCACAGACCAAAATTATTCAGCAAAATGATTTGCCAGACATAAGCTGGCAAAACAAGAATCAGATCAACAAAGATTTACAGCAAATAGGATCTCCCAGACAAAACAAGCAACAGATCATCCTGGACTCTGCCTGCTTCACTACCAGCTGAATATTTGTTAGATGAACCTGAAAGATTTAACTGCCTGCAAAACCATGAAAGGCTGGGAATTCAATAAAGAAATAAGCTTTTCCCTTTATAATTCTTCCAACTCATTCTAGATATAAAATTTTTATGCGGATAATGTCTGAGGAAATTTCTAATTCCTAGTTCAAGGATCACTCTATGACATCTGTTCTCAAGTGTCCCAGGTTTAATCAAGGGTACCTTCTCAATTTTGGAGCTGTTTTTCTCTGATTCTTCTTCCACAAACTGCAGCAAAGTGCTGGTTGTCAAAGAGAATTGTAAGATAAGCAGAACAAAACTATCAAAGAGAGAAATGTGCCACACCTGCCCTGTGACTGTATATAGTCTGTTGTACCAACCATTGTTTGCCATCCCAATTGCTGACAACAAATGTTTGCAGCCTTCTCCTGGATTTTGCAGTGTATACTCGATGTAATAGAATCCTGATCGATTGGTCGAAAGAAGTTAGAGAAAAATTTCAATGAAGTACAAATAGGAATTCACAGAGAAGGAGAGCTGGAGATTCATTACCTTTGGAAGCCTTACAATCTATAAGTTTTGCTGCAACACCTCGGGGCCGTTGCCAGCTTCTATCCAGTCCACTGACCTACCCCATGGCATATCCATTCACAAACATTAGCATGTAAGTTGCAAGAGCTGCAACCATAAAGCTGTGTAAAATCTGGGTAAGGAGAAACCAACCAGAGTTTCTGCAAACTCTTCAACTTTGCCAAAGGATTCCATTCTAGTAAAATCTGGCCCAAGCCCCGTGATCACTATACTGACTGAAGCAATAACCACTTAGAAATTAAGAGCAGAAGAAGAAATAATGCTGCATAAGCCACCAAAAGAAACAGATCCACCACCAAATTCTATGACTACCATTTGAAGTAGGAGCTTCTTCTGGGTAGAAAGCTGTAATGGACTTGAACCCATTAGGCTCCCCTGAGCCAACTTGCCAATCTGTATCAACAAAGTAGCCATTTCCTTTTAACTCGCGAAGTTGAATTAACCCGTGACACCACAGGCAGGCTAAATAATGAAATCCATCCAAGCTTCATGAGTAAACCCTAGAACTCCATTTCTCAAAAAGTATTCAACCTCATCAGGTACTCTAGTCTTCTACACTATTTCGCTCTAATTAAAGCAATAAATCATTCAACAATTACATAAATGTAGAGAGTGGATTAAGGTGAAGGCTTCACCTCGTGGAATTGAAATCTTGAATTTGTTCACGTCATCAGTATAGTCACGGAAATCATCTGCTTCGTCTGAAAAAACGGCGATACAGCTTAGCTCAAATGCTGAAATTCAAAAGGCAACAAAAGAGGAAGTCCATTAAAAACGACCAATAGATTACCGTTCTCAGCCAATGCAACAGAAGGAATAGCTGGAAAAGAAAGAGCAGTAAAAGCCATCTGCAACACAACTCGTCTTCTTTCAATTCTCGGTTGTTCTTCTGGAATGGGAAGGCTGGAAAAGAATTTTGAGAATACAAAAGAACAGATAAATAAATCGAGCAAGCAATGATAGTAAAAAGACAAAGATTCAATCGGAAATACAAGGAGTTTTGTTCTTGCTGAGAGTTGTAGCAGCAAATTGTCCGTTGCTTTCTGCATCTATTTACTCCTGAAGAAATTGAGCGACCCAGGGAAAGAAAAAAAAGAAAAAGAAACAGTTAAATACCAGGCCATGAAAATCAGGCTAGCGATAGGATTGAGGGGCATGGACGGACCTCTGTTGCTCGAGGAATGTACTGAGTAGCAATGGCGAAAGTCGTGAGACAGAGAATACAGAGACGAAATAGACGCCATGGCTTTTAGATATCTTCGTTTTTGCCTTCCAACGTATATCCGCCTTCTCTGTTCCCTTCCATGAAGTCGTATTGGGGGGCTCGCCTGCCTCTAACAATAGAAACTGTAAATTTTAAAAATTCTTAAAATTTAAAAAATTATTTTATAACACCTTTAAAAAAATAAAAAAACAATTTCAATATTCTTAAAGATAAAATATAATTTAATTTCAAATTTTTGAAAAAATGAGAAGAGAAGAAAATTCTTCTAAAAATTTATCTAATATTACTTTTATTATTATTATTATTATTATTATTAAATAGTGAGATTAGTTCATACTTTCTACTCACTGAAACGAGTGGCCAATAGACTTTAACCTGGAGACCACGTGGGCCATGGGAGTGCACTTCTATCGGCTGTGGTTTATCCCTGTACCATGCAGTGGGCCCATATCTTCGTTTCCTGTAGGTGCTCCTACAGATTGCCATGTCAGCAAAAACAAAAACATCAGATCGTCCCAAACTTATTTAGTGGAACCTCCTTTTTTCATTTTACTCTTTATATTTTCGTTATTATTTAAAAATACAACAAATAATCAAATACAATAAGTTTATATTATAAATACTTTTCTAATTTTTAATTTGAAAAATTTTATATTCTACTTAAAAATAATTATTAAAATATAAGCAAAAAATTTAAAAAATAATATATTAATAACAATCTATTATAATGATCAATTATACTCTCCCCATGTCAATATCTAGAAAATTGTATAAATATTTTTAAAGAAAATCTTAATTATTATTTTTGAGAAATGGAGGGAAAAATATTTTGAAATTTTAAAAGGGGTTACAGTCAGTGGATTCATATTATTTGCTACCATAATTTTTACTAACTATAAACAGTAGAGTTTTTTTTAATTAAGAACTTATGCATTTATTTATTTTAAATTTATTTATTATGTAATTTTTTATAATATTTGACGTACCATTGTTAGAGTTGTAATAGTAAAATACTCTTAAAAAATAATGTGTCTTGAGTAATAACATATATTTTTATTTATAAATTTGTTTTTATAATAGGTGTCATGAATTTTGGTAACCGCTTATTCCGGGACGTTTTCTTATCCATGAAATATAGATCAATGATAAATAATCAATATATTTGAATTTTGTTTAATTTTTTAATTATGTTTTTCAAAATCGATAATGTCAACCTAAAATATTAATATAATCTTATAGACTGAATTAAAGTCGAATTTCTAACTTGAATCCAATAGTATCAAAAATAAAATAATTAAAAACTAATATTATCAAATATAATAATTAAAGCTTATGTTACATGTATATCATAAATTCTTATATTATTGACTTAATATGCTAATTCTCAAATTGGAAACCGTTAAGAACTTGAAAATGGCAAACTTTATATCAAAGAAACTTCCAAGTATAGTTTAATTAATTACGGTGACCATAACAAAACGTACACATAGGTTACGTGTTATATGTCTCCCAACAAAATAAAATAATTTATAAAATATAAAAAATAAGCTTATGTTATTATGTAAAGCACCGCTAGGACTTGGCTTAGCCCATTTTTGAGTACTTAAATTGAAAATAAAAATTTAAGCTAAAAAGTAACGATTAGTGACAATAGTCATCAAACATAATAATTGATGCCTCCTCCATGTATGCATGTCATTAATTTTTCTATATACCAAATGATTTTTTATATGAAAGAGCGTCAAAAATTAAAAATAAATAAATTAATAAAATCAAAATTATTAATAAAAGGCTAAAAAAGTTAATATATTTTATAATATTTTGGATTTTCAAAAAATAAAATTAATTTCGAAGATTTAAAATTAAGCAAAAAAGTTGAAATAGTGGCTGTCCATGTAATATAATACTGATTTTGGTTAATTGATATTAACGTTAGCTTTACAGGTGTTTGTATAATTGTGTTTATGGACCAACCACCTTTTACCAAACCAGAACAAGATAATTTTGCTAACCCGAAAGTCTAACGTTCTTTTCAGATATTTATATTAAAATGGAAATCGACTCCTCACCAATAATCCAACTGTATAAATACAAATTCCAAATCATTAATCAATTAATTAATTAATTAATCAAAATCAAGGTAACTTAAAAAAAGATAACTACTAGACCAAATTACCAATTTCACCTTAATCATTTTTTCACATCCCGAAATTACGTTATTGACGGTACTCGCTCAAGTAGAGCAACACGTGAGATTGTAATAGTTTTTAATTTAACATGGACACGCGTTGGAAAAATCGGGCGAGTTTAGAATTTTGATACTCGAGGATTACGAGGCCGTGTAAGGAAAAAGGACGGGCGTATTAACGGGGGGGTTAAGAGTAACTGATTAAAATAATAATATATTTTATTGTAAGCTTCTTTTAACCTGCTTTTTATTTATTATTAAAGCAGGGAAGAGAGCAGGAACCAAAAAAAAAAAAAAAAGGGGGAAAACCTGAAATTAAAATAAATATCTGAAATAAAATACCGTCTAAATATTCAGATTTCTCCCATTTCTTTAGAAAAAGCCTTTGGGAGCTCCTCAGCTTTTCCATTCTCGAACCCTAATTTTTTCTGCTCTAATTTCTCGCCTAGTTCGGAATTTTCTCGGATTTATAGGTAAGTTTATTTCGTTTTTTGGGCCTTTTTTTGTGTTTTCTTATTTTTTCCTGTATTTTTTTGGTGATTTTTGTAAACGGTAAAATTTCGGAAAATAGAAAATTGTCTGTAAATTTGTTTTCTCCTGTGCTGTGCGAATTTTCGGTCCTTTTAGCCATAATTCAAAATATTAAGGACGATCTTTGCCGAAATTTGAGAAAATCTACAGCCTTGTACGGAGACTTCAGAACACGTTTCGTGAGATTATGCAGCGAATTAGGTTTTTTTTCTTTTCGGACAAAAATAAATTTTGTGCTTACTTAGATTCTGTCTGGATTGCCGTCCTAATTTTGAGGGCAAATCTTCTGTCTTTAGGGTTAGGGTTTAATGTTTTCTGAAGCTAAGCTCAAAATGTTTTCTTAAATTTGAAGATCTTCTCAAAAATCTATACATTATTTTTCTTCGCTTTCCTTCTCACTTACCGGTTAGGTACTGTGCGTTAGTGAAGTGTGTTTGTGTGTCAAAGTAATAATAATCAGTCGGCGTCAGTGTAAAATATTTTTTCTTTTTCAGGGTTTTAGATTTTGTTGATTGTGCAATTTAGGAGCTCGCATGATCTAAAAGAGAAATTACAATTTTCATTTCCTTTAAATCCTTTTCCCCTTTTCCACCGAGATTGTAAATTGCATGGAATTTTAGGACACAAAAAGAGAGAAAAGGAAGATGTCGGGATCCGAGACAGGAGTGATGGCGAGTAGAGAACCCTTTAGCGTGGGTCTTCAAAAGAGCCCGGTGTCATCACAGCCGGTGATACAGAACATGCGATTAGCCTTCAGTGCTGATGGCACTGCTGTCTACAAACCTATCAACAACTCGTCACCTTCCTACCAACCTAACTCCGCCGGTGCCGCTTCTGCCCCCACAGGTGGTGGTGAAGGTGGTTCTGCTGGTGGTCCAACAGTAAGTCCAGGGTTTAACATGAATATGGGCAGCGAGCCAATGAAAAGAAAGAGAGGGAGGCCAAGAAAGTATGGGCCAGATAGCACCATGGGCTTGGCTCTGATATCCGCGCCTCACTCTGTCCCGGTGGGCCAGTCCATCGGAGGTGGAGGTTTCTGTTGTCCTCCTCCGGCGACTGCATCTGCTCCTTCATCCGGGGGACCAACTTCACCAACCTCAAAGAAAGCCAGAGGGAGGCCTCCTGGTTCTAGCAAGAAGCAGCAGCTTGAAGCTATGGGTATGTTTGCTATTCGAAGTTTCAACTTTCATCTATGTGGGAGTTTATAGTTTTGCTTTTTAATTAATTCGTTTATTTGATATTTGATATTTGATATTTCCTTTTGAGTTTTTATTGCTTTGCACGTGGTGGAATTGGGAGGTTCTTGAGATAACTTGTCTTTTGAGTTTCTAAACCAACAGTGTACTTTTGACGATGTCCTTACGCCGTGGCTTCCGAGTATCACAAATAGTAGTTTCTATCGCTGTTGGTGTTGGGGGTGGTTATTAGATAGGTAAGGGTTTCCTGTCAGGGAATGCAATGGTCACTGCTGATATAGCAACTCCTCATGTTGAGAAATTACATGTCTGCCCATGGCTATTAATTTTTTTTCCTATTGTTGGCATGTAGAATTCTCCTTATTCTTGGATTATGCTGTTCTTTTCTTTCATATTCTTTAATATCTATTAATTTTCCTCCAGTGACAGGTACTGAATGATTCAGTTGTGTATGCAAACATTGTCGCTTGGTGGAGAGAATATTATTGCATTCATTTGCTATATTAACTGATCTTTGAAAAGAAAAGAGGATTTATCTTTTATCTTTATTGCCATCGTTTTGCCTTATGATATACATTTTATTTAACACCATAAGTTAACTTACTATTGGAGGTTCTTTCCTGCAGGACCAGCTGGGTTTGGATTTATTCCTCATATTATCACTGTGAAAGCTGGAGAGGTTTCTGTTTCTCCTTTATATTTTCCAACTTTAATTTCATGCTTTTCTTGATTCTTCTAGAGAAAGGTTTTCTTTTATGCACAATTGTTTTGGATCAGAACATATATTGTGGTTGCAACTTTTCTACATCATGCTTTTAGGGGTAACGAGTACATTGAGATGTGTCTTTCATTTTTTTTTAAAATTCTAATTCATCTGGTTAATCTTGGACAGCTGCTTCATCTAATTCGTCTGATCACAGGTGTCAGTCGTTCCTAATAAAAATTAATTTTGATGTAATGAAGTTTGTTGAATGTGATATTGATGGTGTTGTTACATGAAATTGAGCCAATTGGTCCAGCCTATTGTTTTATCAAAAACTGCAGGCAATAATGAGGGGAGAGCATTTGAATGCCTATAAATTTATACAATCATGTCAGTTTGATTATTAAATTAATATTTTCATATTTGTGTAACAATCATGGATACTGCACTAATAAGTTGGGAATGACTAGTTCATCAAATGCAAGTCATTTGACGTAGTGAATGTTCTGGTGCATTAGAATGGAGGAGGCAGTTGGTAATGAACAGTGGTTTAAGTCAAACAGTGCTATTCGGTGCAGCTTCTGTTAAAAAAAAAAAAAAGAGGTGATGGTGCATGCAGTTAATGAAAATTCAAGAAGCCATATAACAGTCCTATACTTATTAAGGCTTACCAGTCAAACACCATTTTAGTTTACAATTTTATAGAAGTCATTTCTTCAAATTGTCTGTTTCACAGCAATTCCTTTGCAATGAGCTTCTCAAATTGGCTAGTTTGTATGCTGAATACAAAGTATGTTTCACCAGAAAGCATGTTTTAGTTTACTATTATTGTTCTGAACTATGAGTGAAATTTTGCAGTATATTAATTTTGTTCTCAAGTGTTAGATCTTTAATTCATATGAACATAATGGAAATGACTTCAGTATTAGGAGTGTTGACTAGCTGTATCCGAATGCTCTATTTGTCTGAATTGAGTGTAACAGTTTTAAGTGCATGATGCTTTGGCACGAATCATTATGCCTCATCTAATATTCTAACCTGGACAGACCATCTTTGTTGCAGCAGGTGCCCTTGTGACTATCATATCAGTTGCTAATTAAGAGACATGCGAGTTAGATTGACATCCAAAACCAGATGGAAAATGACAAATCAGGGCCAACTAATCAAAATTTAACTGTTCATTTTGGGGAAGAAATTAGTTCGTTGGGCACCTGAGATTTGCTATGTAAAGACATGTAATCTCTGTGGAGCCCTTATTTAGAGACAAGACTAGCTTTTAACCAAATTTGCATATGGCAAGGTTCAATTTAATTATAGGTTCTTACAGGGAAAGAAACGTATGTAACTGTCCTTATGGCTGTTGACATGTGGGTCATGCTACTAGGGTTTCACATTGATTTGTTGGATTCTGGGGAGGGTTTATATGTTTTGCTGATGTAATTTCCCTTATGCTAACCTATGCTTCTGTGGTTTTTCAGGATGTATCTTCAAAAATAATGTCATTTTCTCAGCATGGTCCAAGGGCTGTTTGCATCCTGTCGGCAACTGGAGCCGTATCTAATGTGACTCTCCGCCAGGCAGCAACATCTGGGGGGACTGTGACTTATGAGGTTTGTGATAAATAATTGTTCTGGTAGTACTCCCATAAATGCCACGTCAATTTTAGCAGATGACATGGTGAAACATAGACATATGAACTGTTTGAGAATTTTTGAATTCTGTCATTTTGCTTTTGGATATTTTAGAGGGATGTCTTGTCAAGATATTAATAAAAAAAAAGCAGAATTTAATGTGAGAACTTTTTTGCTATGAAAGGAGAACATGTTCGACTGACAGGGCCTGTGAATTTAATTTAACTCTTCATGTTGGTGTTCCCATTTTAGCCCCATCTCCTTTCTTCCCTTCTGTTGGAAGCTGGTCCATAAACAGTTTTTTAGGTCAGAGAATTCATCTTCATCTTGATTAACATGAATTTATAGGTATGAATTTCATAGGAGCAGATATTGAGGATTTCTAGGTCTGACACAAGTTTAGAGGATTTTAAGTTCTGATGCTGTTGCTTTTGTTAAAAAAGAGGTGCATATAAACAATTGTAGCATCAGAACTTCATCTTATATTAGATTACCGTATCTTATCTTAATCAAGAAGTCTGTATTATACTTTCTGAAGTGAAGTTCTCCTCCAATAATTTTCCAGAACTTGAAACAGAATGTGGAGTCAGGGTTGTTACTACGAACTGTATTTAGAGCAAGGACTTAGAATTTTCTTTTTGTTCACTTTTTCTTCAAATATTGAAATCAAGGTCTTACTGAAGTTTACCATGCAACTCTAGGTGGCAGTGTAGTGATAGTGGACCAGCTAGTTTGGCTTTAAGCTTTAGTTGAGTCTAGATACATTGGTATTGAAACATGAGTACCGAAAAAGAAAGTACTAAAGGGCGCAGAATGAATTTACTCTTATTAATATTTAGCTTCTCAATTAACCTGTTAGAAACTCATTGGCTACAGGTTGAACTTTCGATGTGTAGATTAGTGATGCCAAACTTCCTATTTATTTTAGGTAAAAAGTAGGATGAAACTTTACGTGAATAAACAGTGCTGAGTTTCTTATATTATTGTGGTATTATCTATTCCGTATGATGCCTAGACTCAATTTTTTTTTTTTTTAACACAAATCTCTGCATGTTCTGTTCTGACTAGAGGTTACATATTTGCTGAAACTATTTAACTCCAAAGGCTTCATGTGTCCAATGATTCACAAAAATTAACTATTTGGTTGAATGATGCTTATCAAAGTGTGGAGGTGTCATTGTTTGAGCGCTAATTGGTGAAGTACAAGTGATGTATGTGTGTGGATGACACCATAGAATATTCTTGCAGTTACAAGTTTTTATATGTGAAAGTAAAGCGAGACAGATATGGTAAATTTTATGATGGCCATTAGCTCAACTACTTGAGCACTACCCTTTAATCATTTATTTGATGGAGTAATTATTATAAGGTTTCTTAGCGTTGCATAAAAAGAGTTGACGCATTTTCCCTTGCTATCACTTTTTTGATATTTCTACATGGTACTCTTTTTGTGATCCTTATTTTCCTTCTCCTATTTCAGGGAAGATTTGAAATCCTTTCACTTTCTGGTTCATTCTTGTTATCTGAAAATGGTGGTCAGCGGAGCAGAACTGGAGGCTTAAGTGTGTCATTATCGGGCCCAGATGGTCGAGTTTTAGGCGGTGGTGTTGCAGGTCTTCTAACAGCTGCAACCCCTATTCAGGTTAACCTTTTTGTTCCTATCCTTTTAGATCTTCAGTTTCCATGAAAATCTGGAAGTGATAATTCTTGAATGTCCAATATCTAAATCTTGCTAGCATCTTGCAAACATTTCATGATACCTCAAAGAATTTCCAGGGTGACTATTTATGGGTCAGAATATTGTGAGAATAGCATTTGTATCATATGTTATTCTGTCCTCCTGAAGCCCCGTTACCATTTTTGGTGACATAATCTTGTTGCACTTTGAGCTTTAATAAGCCTTAACTTCATCTACACTTTGTATTAAAGTTTCTTAGCACGGAATTCAATGTTGGATTACTCTTCCCTTCCTTCTCTCTCTATCCTGTGCACACACAAAACTAGCACAATTTTGAGGTTGCTGATCTGAGATGTTAAGGTTTTTCGGATGTTACCATTATATTTTATAAGTTGGTTGATGAATTACCTTGTCTTCGAACTCAGGCTTCTCCTATGAGGGCAAGGAGGTAACTATGACTTAAAAGGCCTTTGCTGAGTGTTGCTTTTTAATTTTCGTGACAAGATATTGTTGGCACTAACATATACTGCTGCTGTGACTTTCAACTGCAGATAGTTGTGGGGAGTTTTATTGCAGATGGTCGCAAGGGCTCAATGTCTCCAAACCAATTGGAGCCTTCATCTGCTCCACCACAGGTCAGTCAAGGGGGTGGAACAGGGCCCAGCAGCCCACCATCTCGTGGTACTCTCAGCGAATCCTCAGGTGGGCCTGGGAGCCCTCTTAACCAGAGTACTGGAGCCTGCACCAACAATAACCCGCAACCCCTGACGGCCATGCCATGGAAGTAAAACTCAGCATAATTCAAGAGATTCACTAATTTGTGTAGTAGGCATGGGCGCGGATGCTGTGTCACTGTTTATAGAGCCCTCAGGAGATCCATTTGTAAGCATAGGGGGAATAAGACTGTAGAAGTGCACATGCTTAACCTTATTTCTAGCAGGACAGTTCAATCAGGTAGCAAGAGGTTGTTCTTTGTGCCTCCGGGGTTTGTATTGTGTAGAATGTAGAGAAAAACTTGATGCTTTTAGGAAGTTTTAGAAGTGAGATGGTGATTTCGATTTAACTTGGATTGCCTTTTGTAGTTGTTTGTTGTTGGTATGGCCTTTATTTATGCTTTGGATATCCCTGATATCCTAACACCAATTTATATTCATGGATCTTTCTTTTGGGTGAATTAAAGCGATGGCCCTTTATGATCTAAGGAATGCCTATTTGAAAATGGTACCCAGGAATAAGAGCACTCTTGGAGTCAGATATCAGCTCTGAAAGATTGACAAAAAAAGGAAAAATGCTAATTTCCCAAGTAAAACGCTCAACAAATGAGTGGACTTGCTGTCAATTTAGCATCAATAGGCAACCTTCCTCTCCTTTAAGCATGGAATTTTGGCTGTTAGTGCCTCACTGACACTGAGTTTTATCCCTTCAAGAACTGTAGGGAAGATTACGTTTGTTCCCTTTTTGAACCAACATATACATTTATCATCATTCCTGAAATTCTAGTTTCTGGTTTGCAGATGCCACCATTCTTATTCTTTTCACTTGCAACCAAGGAAACTACTATTCTACATAACATTCATGCCCCAAAATGATTTAAAAAAAAAAAAAGGAGTTAAAACACTGATTTGATCCAGGAATTCATGCTCATGTGTCAGCTCTGGCTCTCTTCAACAGAAAACTCAGTGAGAAAATACCAAGAGCAATCGTCTGCCAAAACCATCCCCTTGCATTAGCAGGATCCACCCTTTTCGCCAGGTACCATGCATACATCCCCTCACCAATATGTGCTGCCACAGCCACAAGAAACACTATTCTTACTACCACCATTGACCGGAAAAAGAACAGGCTGATATCCTTCAGAAATGGCACAGGCCCTCCGTTAGGTAAGCAAGCCACAGCAAATAGTGAGGTCATTCCGATGATACAAAATAACCACGAAAATATAGTAGGTCCATCCAAAGTTTTCCGTTTCCTCTCCTGCCAGTATGAGATGGTTGCAGCCATACCCTCACGTGGTGTCACCATTGGAGCATACCCAAGTTCCTCCTTAGCTTTAAGGAAAGAGAAGTAATGGGTGACACCAACCTGGACAGAAACAATGGATTCAGCAAATTTAACAATTTGACAATTTATTGATTTTGACATACTGCATATATTCATTATTGGAAGCAAACCTTGTATACTTCAGCAGGAAGGATCAGTGGCTGAGGAAGCCACCACCGGTTCAACCAAGGATACAATATTGTATAGAAAGCCCAGAAAATCTTCCCCAGAAAGAGAGCATGAGGCACAGATATGGAAGATTTGGGCAAATCATAGTCCAAACTTCTGAGCAGTGGCTGGAGGAATTCAAAGCTGTTTACTGGAGAACCTGTTGACAGCAGTTAATTCGAGCAACACTTCAGTCATCTATTAGAGTACAACTCATACAAGGCTTTCCATTCATCTGTTTCTTAAATTTCTAGTTTCAGTTTCAGTACTAAGGACAGGCCTGAAAATAAGGAAAAAAAATGCACATTTGAGAAGGATTACCATCAGAGACAAAGTATGGCTGACCAGCTGCAACTGGAGCACCTTCTTTCCCGGGAATGTCATCTAAAAGTCCCATGCTTGCTAATAAGAGCGCAAGCACAAGGTTATCCACATAAATCCAATCAGTTCTCACACTTGAGTCACCTGTTTTGAAAGGCAACAGACCTAGCTTCGCTAGAGACACTATCCTAGGAAGATGCCTCTCTTCACCTGGCCCATAGATGGCAGCTGGACGAACTGCACAGGTATAAAGATGTCTGCCATCATTCTTCCTATACAGCATAGAAGTGACATGCATCTCAGTTATGACCAAAATTCTTGCATTGTTGCTACTGACATTGTAAAAGAAGAGACTTTTCCCTGCCTAGATTTGTGTTTAATACAGAAAAGCCACAGCTACGAAATGAGGGAAAGGACATAAAGCAACAATAAACGGCTTACTTTAAGGGGCGACCATTGGTCTTGAGAACCAACTGCTCAGCAATTGATTTACTGCGACCATACGGATCGACATGGTCATCAATTGGAAAGTAAGGCAGGGCTTCATTGCCATTCTTAATCTCCTTCCCTCCAAACACAACATTGTATGTGCTCACGTAGACGAGCCTTGTGATCCCAAACTCAAGGCAAGCCTCCAAGACATGGCAAGTTCCATTGATGTTGACCTGATCAACACGCCCAAACTGGAGCATTTCCTTTCCTGACATGCCAAAGGAAGCCAGATGGAAGACGCAATCTGCACCTGGCAGAGCTGCTTCCACATCTCTTTTGCTGGCAAGATCCCCTGTTATTATAAGAAATAGAAGGCATGAGAACTATGAGGAACTCAGTGCAGATATTCATCTGATTCAACTATTCTGTGAAGAATCTTTGATCACATTCTCAACGGCAGATTCCAAAAGATAAACTTTAAGCACCTAGTGATCCTCCATAGTAAACACAAATCATCCTTGACTTGAGCTTGATATCCACACTACCAGATCTTCCACATTACAGACATTGTTATCCAGTGATTTTATATCTGTAAAAGTTTCATCTTAAAGCATCCTTGCCCTCTTTAATGCACTTTTAACCTAAAATTTCTGTCAAAATTGAACAGAAAAAACCTACCAGGAAGCGATCGAATCCGAAACTCAACATACAAACTAAATGGTCAATTGGGTGCTCCAAATCGGTGAATTCAAGAATCCAATTTTTAATGCGAAGATCAGTGCATACAATTTTTTATTTGGAAAAGAAGAACAATAGTATCAAGAATTAAATGAAGTAGCTGTTAAAAGGAACCTTGGATGCAGTGAACCCCGTGGTTGTTGAGATCGTCGGACCAAGGAGAGGAGGCGCGGAGGTCAAAAGCACGAACCTGGCGGGCACCACGACGGACCAGCTCCAAGCACAGGGCTGAACCCACGAAGCCCAGCCCACCAGTCACCACGAAGGTTTTCCCCTCTATTCCTTCGTTTTCGCTCAAGTGCATGTTTTTTGTGTATCTCTCTCTCTCTCTCTCTCGCTCTCTCCCTCACGCAGTTCTCTCGGCCGGCAACAGAGTGGTGAACGGTGTGCTTGTCTTCGTGTCTTTACTTCTGAGATCAAAGTGTTTTTTTTTCCCCTTAAAAAGGAAAAATTCAACGATCTGCTGAGCTGGCTGGCGCTTGTCTTACAGATCAGAATCGGGTCAAAACTGAGTCATTTCGGATTGAAAATGACTCGCTTTAATTTTCTGTGTCGACTCGACTGCAAGAAGAATGCACGATTTATCGGGAGAGGAATGAGCAAGTTAGCTTCTTTGCAGAACAACTCATCATTAGACTCCATGTTCAGACTGTTCACAGTACACATTCTTTATAGTTTCCGTCCCCACAATTCAGGTCAGAGGCTTCAAGTACAATGCTTTTGAAGTTGGACCATTCAGTCATTGCTTTAACAAGTTGAATCTAATCGTAAAACTCTCTCAATTTCAGTCGGAAATCACACTACAGACAAATTTAAAAAAAGTCTCCCATTTCATTCTCTCTATCATCGTTTTACATTCCATGCTTTCCTTGTGAAAGGAAAAGGAGGAAGAGATTAAACCCAGAAAAGAAAAAAAGAAGTGAAATTGTGAAGATACAAGCACAAAGATTCGTGTGTAATTGTAATCCCCATGAAAGGGGGGAAAGAACAAAAGAAGCTAAAGCAGCTTGGGTTTCTTTCTTTCTCTTTTTTCAAAGAATATTAATGAATGCACCTAGAAAAAGCTGAAGTTGTTGAATTTTAAGCTTCCATAGCTTGCACTGGCGTAAGCACTGAGAAGTTCGTTTTGGGCAGACCAGAAATCAGCTTTTAAACCGCCTCTTCTTATGGCTTTTAGAATTTTGTTGCGGTGTGCGTATCCTGTCACTGCAACCTTCTGGCTATTCGCATCCACTTCGACTTTCTCTATTCCTGTAAGCAAACATGGATCATATACAGAAACACATTAGTCACATAAATTTAGCAGGAGATTGCATAACAAATCAAGAAAACACAATAATTTGCTTTTGAAGTTTAACCCAGTACCGAATCCTTTCCATTTAAGTTGACATGATCCATGATCATTTCCTGATAGAAGTTGCAGGACCAGATATTCCATCTGAATTCAGTAAGACAACCCACAAGGAAAGTGATAAAACCTTACCTTTTAGCTTAGACAGGGATTTCCTCAGTCTTTTCTCATGTATACCAACCATCTCCACCTTCAACTCCACAGTCTGCAAAATGACAGTAAAAGCATAAGCTGACGAAACAGGAAATGTGTCTGCTTTCATGGATAAGTAATGTCCCTATTTGTGTGCGAGAGAGAGGGAGAAAGTGATGTGCCATGGATACAGATAAGGGACTAAAATATTCCTTACCTCCATGAAGCAATCTAGAGAGGCTATAGTGAAGTGATAATCAACTGACGATAAGGATGCAATAAACTGAAATTGAAACAAGAGAGCCAATGATAAGGAAGAATTGGAGATGATGACCTGGTGGTGAATGGAACAGATGGGGAATGTCAGGCTCATATATAGCAGAGGGGACATGTAAAAAGATGGAATAAACAGTAAAGTTGGTCTTGATTCTGCTACTATAACTAGGCAAAACAGATCGTCTGATTTGCTTTGCTCTGCTTTTTGCAAAGAAGAGAACACAATCCACAATGAAAACCAAATAACAAGAAAACGGTATACGCATCGAGAGAGGGGCTTTGTGTTTAGTTGTTCAGCTCAAGCTTCAAGGCTCAAAGGGAGTCCCGTCTGCGCAAAGCAATGTAGAGTCTCAAGCATTTTGAAATGATTGGGTTTGACGGGTCCAACTTAGCTTTTCTTCGGAGGATCTTTGGGCTTTGGGAATCCAGCAAGAGAGAGAACATTCCTCATCACAGTTTCATATTGTCTTTTTAGGAAAATCAGAATAAGAACTGCATACAATGATAAGGCAATCCAAGCCGTCCATTAACTCCAACGCTAAAGTGAACCCATTTCTTATTTCGTTAGCCTTATCCTTTGAATTGCTGGATGCGAGAAAAGGAAAGAAGCCAAAAGAAAAAGGAGAATAAGAACTCAATAAGAAATAAACTACGCAGCAAGTTTGGTATTTTCAGCTCCGTATGTATCAGTTTACTTAGCCCATTTCATGCATGACAGGACCTTGACGTGGCATTGCTTGGCTGCCAAAGACGTTGCAGCTGTCATCTCATCAGGAATCCTCGGGCCTTTATCTTTGTTATCTGCTCAAGCTTGTCCAGGATTAATGCCCCAAAAGTTCTTATACTGAACAGAGATTCAAACTCCACTTAAAATAACCCAAGGTGATAAGGAAATAATTCTTGCAAGCTTGACAGAGATGTAATTTGGTAAATACTTAAAAACATTTGGTTAGATGAATAATAGTATGTAAGGATATTTGAATTGATCAGAGAAAGAATCATCAAAGAGATGAAGATGCTCACAAGATTCTATAAGAGAAGCTTGAGAATCAACATAAAGAATAAAGGAATAACATTGGAATCTGAATCTCTCCGATTTTCACACTTCGTTCTTGGAGAATGTTATTGCCACGTTTAGAATTTGCTCAGCCGCTACCACCACGACCTCCTCTTTTGTTGTTTCTTTTCTTTTTGATGCCTCTTTAGAAGGTGGCAAGATCATTACGATTATAGTCGGCTTGACTGACTCCTTTGTTAACAATTGGGCTGAAAGTCTCACCACCTTGATAGGCGAGACTGGTCAGGTGCCATCATGGGTTTGGGCCACGGGATCCTCCGACGGCTCGGACCACTGTCACTGTGAATGACCCACGGTGTGGTCAAGTGTGGACTTAACCAGGCCCAGAGGGAAAAGTAAGAGAGCTAACGAGTCTAGGAGGGTGGACTCTTCTCATCCAAGGGAACAGTGTCTATGCAACAGCCACCCAGCCCTTAATTTCTCACCTTTTGACATCTCTGGGTATTCACAATGATAGCTCTTCTTTTGAGGAAATTTAACTCTGCACAAACATGCATCTGTTGTTTCCATTGTTGAAAAGGTCAGATTATCTCTGTACTTGCTTAATTCTACTGTTCATTCACTTATCTTTGTTTCTCTATTTCATTACAGCTTTTAGGCTCCCCATTAATTGTTCATAATGCTATGGATTGATACCTAGAACTTTGATGATTTCTCCAGGCACTGAATTCTTCCAAGCTGTGGTTTCTCTTTCTTTTTTTTTTGTGCTTTTATTGCATGTTTACTTTTAAGCTTTGTATGGTTACCTTAAGTTGCAATATTTTTTTTCTATGAGATGGGATGAAGGAAATTAGATCGGGTTTTCTTGATGCTTAAAGTGATTGTCAAATGCAGCTCTGTAACAGTTGGTTGAGCCATTGAAAGAATGTGAACCAAGGCAAAGCAAACCTTGAAAGCTTTTCTTCCTTAATTTTCTTGTCCTGGAAGCTAAAAGGGTTGTTGAGGGAATTAAGGATTAGACTGATGAATTCCTAGGCTATTTTTGGTGATTTGAGGACTGATATGTCCATAGGAAACTTGTATTGTAAGTCCTAGTTATTGGAAATTTGGGATTGAAAATGAAGGGTTTAAGTTGCTTGGTAGAGGACAACTTGATGTGGGTTTTAAATCAAGTCTTTAAGTTACTTTGGAGAGGGCAGTTCAATGCAGCATGAAAGGAAGCAGTTCATGGAGTTAGATTTTTTACTCATAGCAGGAAAATTGTAAACAAGAAGCATGCTTATGCAAATTCGTGAATACATGATTAATTAATGAAAAAATTACCTAAACAGAATCGACTTGTTTGATTTTCCTGAGGGATACAGTTGTGTTGTTTATTTGAAATAGAAAGAAGTGCGTAAGATACAGATATCTTGTTTATCTGAAATGGTAAGAGAAGTTTTATGCAAAGCAGAGGGAACATTTGATAAGTGAAGTATGGTTCTTATGGAAACTAGTCATTTGCTTGTGTATTTATGCATGTTTTACGCTATACCTAACTTGGAGATCCACTGGCTTCTGCCCTAATAAGTTTTCTTTTCATAGGATACTTCAGAATAACATCCAATAAGGAAAGGAAGAGTTATGAGTGAAGGGATAGAAGATATTTCAATAGTTGTTTGAGCATTTTTGCGATCTGAAATTTTAAATTGAGAAAGAAAGCATGCCTCTGACTTTTTTGGTATTCCAATACATTGCAGGTCTAATTCACTTTGGCAGGTAAATTGGACAATACTATAGCCATGGAAGAAGCTACTTCAGAAGGTATGGACGTCCAGGGGAAAAATGGTCCTCCTGAGATGTCCGTTGAAGTATCATTGAGTGATCAACATTTCCTGCTTAATTTTATCATGGGAACTTACTTGGGTCCTGATGTGTACTCTGATAACCCAAGGTGTTCAGCATCTCAAAGATTAGCTAAAGGATTGACACCATATACTTCAAAGAATCTGGGGCCTTCATTTCTTAGCACTTCTCAGCTGGAGAGCTTGTATTATTATGTCCTGCGGAATGCTGATTCTAGCCTCATTCTGAAGCCGAATACATTGCAAATGTATCTAAAGGGCAAGATGCCTTTTCCTAGCTCAGGATTATTAGAGGATTCTCATCAGTTTACAAGCTTTTTCCCTGTGAACATTCATGAACAGAAATGGTACTCCGCAAGCCATGAGATTGTGAAGGGGATTGTTCTTATTGATGATCCTGTGACATCTTATGTGAAAGAGGAGGAACTCAAAAGGTTCAGACGCTTAACCGGTATGGACAGTTTGAAGATTGATCAAATCGAATCCTTATCTTATCATCATAGCTACCGAGAAGGCCAAAAGGAAGATGCACAGAATGGCTTGACAAGTGATGAGGAGATGTTTGGTGGGTTGATATTCAAAGGAAACTGTTATTCATTAGCAAAGTATCATGAAGCATGTGAAGGAAACAATAAGCAGACTGTTACTGAACATGTTACTAACGAAAATGATAATTCATCTCCAAGGTTTCAAGAAACATATAAAAGAAGGCGCAACTGTGACCTTGTGCCAATACCAGAGCTCCCCCATGTGGTTTCTGCAACAAAGCCTCGAGGTGAAGACAGACTATTGAAGAGAACCTGCAACACAGATGGACCTGCCGTGATGCCCCTTTCAGCTGTTCCAGAAAAGGAAGAATGTGTTTCAGGTGCGTCTGTTACTTTGACGGGGACAGCAAGTCGGGGGATATGTGGACCTCCAATTGGTGTTCTGGACATAGGTGTTAGCAACGCTGCATACTTTTTCCGAATCGCGTTACCTGGAGTCAGGAAGGATTATCGTATGCTTCTTTTCTTCTCTTCTCAATTTATCCTTGTAACATATGATTTCTGTTATGCCAGTCAATACTGGAAACTACAACTGAGCTTGTTGATCACGCATTTACTCATGACAAACTTATGAACTTCGGTACCTTAGCTTGATTTTACAATTGTAAGTCCTTCGAGCACCAGATGTATTAATTGTATGGTTGTGAAGGCTCAGTGTACTCTTCCATATAGACATGCTTCTTTCTGTTTACTCCTGGATTTATAGGCTGCTTCCGGCTTACTTTATTCACTTCTTGACAATCTGATGATATTTGTTATCACAGGTCAGTTCAGTTGTGAGATTGAATCTGATGGACGGGTTCTCCTTCAAGGATCAATATCTGGTGGAAAAATCATCAAGAAACGATCCCAGGTTTTCCAGATGAAGTACCAGCGATTATGTCCTCCTGGACCATTTTCGCTTGCTTTCGCTCTTCCAGGGCCAGTTGATCCGAGGCTCTTTTCACCCAATTTCAGATCTGATGGCATCTTCGAAGCAGTCATAATTAAACACTGATTAACAGATCTTCCAATACGCTGCCAGCCCAGAATCTGTCCGCTGATGGCATGAAATTCTAACTATGGTATTGTGCTTCAAGGATTAGCTTATGTTTTTCCTATGGCCCTGTTCTATGTAAGAAAAACTTCAGAGCTGCTATAGACAGAGTAGTTGCCTGGAACCCTAATTGGATTCCAGAAAGTTAGCTGTAACTCAGAGAGGGTTTTTGTATAGAAATTATGTGTAATTCATGTTCATCTGTGGACCTTCTTCAAGTCATCTTCTTTAGGGTAAATAATTTTGTTTTTTTAAAAAGTATTTAGCTAAAAATTATTAGGTGAATATCATTTAAAATTTTAACGTTTATATTATCTTTTCAAATAGATTTTGACTTTTAAAATGTATTTAAATTAATTTTAATTTTTTAATTTTATTTAAATTAAACATTTCGTTTAAATCAATTAAACGATATTTGTAAAAAATAAATTTATTGAAAGATAAAAATGAAATTACATCAGTGTATAAAGCTAAACGACAACGTTCAATGTTTTTTCTATTTTGATCTTCTCTTAATTTTAAAAATCTAAATTTTTTTTTCTTCATTTCGTTATTCGGTATCGAAAAATCTGAATGTTTAGTGATTGAAATTGCAACAAAAGATATGTTATTTTACTGTTTCATATTATATTTATACATAAATTATTATTTTTGGATGTTTGATAAGATGATAATTTTGCCCTAACATCGCAATGAAATGAAAAAACATGATAAGACGAACTTTGAAATGAAGAAACATGATAAGACGAACTTTTACTCTCCATTGACAAATTCTGCTTTAATATATATATATGAGTAACACTTAATTATTCAGTAAAAAAATTCTGATCGATTTATAACTTTGTTGTTCTTTTTCTTCTTATCTTTCTTTTCTCTTTCTTCGAGCAATATGGCTCTGTGTTTTTTCTAATGAAGGGAAGGGAATGAAGTATTTAACAGACGATGATGCCCTCACGAAAAAAATTAATTTAAACAGCGTTTGTAATTAGGTTTCAATTTAGACAAAATTAAAAGGTCGATGTGAATTTAGATATATTTTGAAACTTAATGTCTATTTTAAGAGATAATGTAAAAATCAGAATTTTAAATGATATTTATTCAAAATTTTATTTTTAATGGTCTCGATTTTTTTTAATTATATTTTAAACTTCTTTTAAAGTTAAATAAGCAAATAAAGACAAGAAAACATTGATATTGAAAAATAAAGTCTCCATGATATTCATTAATCAAAAATTAAAAAAAAGATAAAGATTATATAAAATTTTAAACTGTTATTAAATGATTTTTTGATATTTGAAAATTAATAAATTAAATTTTAAATTATTAATTTAAATCCAATGTATTTTATGAAAAATTTTAAAAAAATTAAAATTTTATATAAAAATATAAAAAATATTCAAAATCTTATTATAAAAATTTTAAAAATTTAAAGAATTAAAATATTTTAAAAATAATTTATAATATTAAAATTTTGAAATAACTATAAAAAAACTTATAAGCTCAAATTATTTAAAATTTTAAAATAAACTAAAAATAAAATATAAATTTATTATTTCATTAATAATTTTTTTAAAATTTTAAAATTAAAATTCAACTTTATTTAAATTGATAATTCAAGATTTTATCCCATTTATATCTTAAAATAATAAAATAATAAAAAATATTAAAAGAATAAAAAGAAGAAAATCCAACCGGTGCTGGGCCCCCGGGCGGTGGGGCACTTGCAAAGGACCCAGGTCGACTTGCATAAAGGGAATTTCAAAATCTGGGAAACTGTGGGTGTTTGACGGTGGCCGTTTCTTTCCTATCTAGAACCCCCAATGGCTACCCTTTACGTGGCCCTTGCCATATTTGCTGCAGAACAAATTCTACATATACTTGGTCCAGTGGAGATGGTAGAGACATCCATTGACTGCAGACTGGAGATACAACCCAAGGAGTGTTCGCAGCTCCAGACTTTTTCGTTTAGTGATCGGAAATCTAGCAGGTAATATTATTGGCCATTAACCAATCACTGATGTCTGCTTGTTGATATGCAATGTCTAATTCTCAGTTCCTTTTGTTATATCGATCTTTTTTTTTTTTAATTTGACAATTACTTTGCTGCTGGGCGACTATCAATGGACTATGATTCATAATTGAATGTAACTTATCAGTTTCTTGGAGGACACCGTGCTATTATTTCTTATTTTTAACACGTCGCAGTTATGTCAAACCTAGAGTTTGTGTAATGCTGATGTCGATTGTGTTTCCTTGTCCTCTTTAGGTGCTGTGTGGTTTGATTCCTCTATTTGCTGTTATGGATTCGTATATTTTCTGGTTGCTTTAGTTGTTTAATGCTTAGTGAATTCCTTGATTTTGTGCGAACAGTGTAATTTCGCCTACATCTTGGAGTCTTCAGTAATTATATCCACCGTATTCCCTAGTTCTCAAGTTTGCAGTGGAGTTTGATGGAACTCAAGCCAAAAGGTAAACTGGTCTTTGGAAAGTGAGAATTATAAGGTGGCTAAGAATTTATGCCCGAATCTTATTCGTCTTATTCTTTCATTACCAATTGCAATTTTCAGGGCGTTGATGCTACATCTGTGTTAGACTTTGCATTTTGCTTTTGCACTTCCACCAACTTTTGGTGGATGTGGTGACCATATGATGCATTCACAATGCTTATGGTTTCTTTTCCTTCAACTTTCTCTTTTTTGTGATCCGGAGTCATTTGGTACATTAAGTTTCTAGTCTTATGTGATACCTCGGGTTAAAGCTTGTGATTGTGATTGCTTTGAGATTATAGGGATATCGACCACATTTTTGTTTAAAGAATTTGACTTCAATTTCTTTGAAAGATGTTTCATTATTTTTCTATCTTATCTTTCTGCATGGCTTTTTTGGGTTAAAATATGTTAGGAACTTGTCTACTAAGTAGTGATATAAAGTGTTGAAGAAGTACCCTTTTCTTTCCTTTGCCCATTTTTCTCCATTGGGAGAAGAATAGATGGATGGGAGGTTGCACTAGGTGAGTCTTAATGTAGGTCAAACTTTTTGCGTTTACACTTGATTCAATTGAGGGTATAGTAATCCTATTTAGATGAAAGAGTTTTTTTTTTTAATTTTTCTTTTTAATAATCAGAACCAAAGTAATATATTATAGTAACTATAAGGCACCAAATATATAAAGTGAGTTAGTTCCTATCTAGAAGTGAGGATATCTATGGACTCTACAAGGTTCTCCTTATTTGTAAAGAATCTTTCTACTCGTAACCACTAACGAGTATTTCCAATACTTCAAAGCCCTCCTATTCCTTTTCCCCCAACACTAGCCAAAAAATAAGTAGTGAGATTAATTTGACAACTTTCTTTCTATCGCCAGCATTCCTTATGCCTGCGCAAGCCCTTAACTCAGTTGCCTTCGATCTCGACATCACCCAAACTTGTCCCATCAAAATCAACACTCTTCCAAATTTCACTAGTCCAACTACACCAAATCAACATGTAATTCACCGTCTCCCTTTGCTTGTTACAATAGAAGCATCTATTTGGGAGTTTTAATCCTCTTTTCTATAGGTTGTGAAGGGTTAGAGGCTTGCCCCGAGCTGCCTCCCATGCAAAAAAGCCACCTTTGCAAGTGCTCTTACCTTCTGAATTAGATGCCAAGGTATTCTTGAGACATTTTCTCTTCCTTGGGCATCAACAATCTTCTTGAGGAATGACTTTGCCGAAAACTTCTGCATTTTGTTCCCCTCCAAAAGAATCTATCTTCAATACTCAAATTTGTTTTAAACTTGTAAATGAGCTCCAAAACTTCCCAACCAATCTGATTTTCGAGTCCTACACATCCCCCTTAAATTTCACCTCCCGTGATGTCTCTCCCCCATGTGAAGTGATGTACTCACTTACCCTTGCTTCCTTGTTACAAACAAATTGACAGATATCCAAGAATACTTATGAAAGTGGTCTATCTCCACATGAGTCTTGCCAAAATTTAACATTGCTGCCTCTCCCAATTTTGAATCCCGCATGTGGTTTAAACTCCTCCCACCCTAAGATGTTCACATGAAAGAGTTTAGCTGATCTTGATCTCATGATCTGCTGTAAGAAAGCGCAAGCCTAATATTATTGGCCTTCATGGTTATCTATTTGTTATTTCCATGTTATGCTTTAATTTCCTAATCCTTTATAAATCATTTTAAAATTTGTTATGCCCCTTCATGATATATATGAATTTATTTATTCGGCTATGCACATTAATGGTTAATATTTTTCCCTTTTTATGGTTTTCTCTTTCTAAATGTTGCATATTTCGTCGGTTAAGTAGCTTATTCTCTTGGGAGCTCCTGTTGTAACTGTTATTTGTTTGTAGATACTATGATACTTACTCCTACGTAATGGAAGTATTCTTTAATTAATAGTCAAACTTCTTATCCTTTTCTTCTTCTGCTTGGGACTCACTCATTAAAATAATTAACTGTAAATGGAGAATACATCTAATAATACTAAAAGTGTTGATATATCTGAAATGCTAATTTAATTACTGGTTGAAGCTCTCAAACAAAAACAATGAAGGTAGTTCAATATGAGTGCATGGTTGCGCAAGCATAGATTTTGGTGTCTTGTGACAATGATTTGTTGAATGGAATTGACGGGGGTAGGTCATTAATAATGAAGACTGGTCAGCTTTTGGAAAGAAGATAGAAGCTAATAATAGTTGATGGCAAGGCAGGATAGGCTGAAGGAGACACTGGTACTATAAGGATTAATCATCTTCGCATTGTAATTTGCATGTTGGATAATCTCAAGCATGAAATTCCTTCTGGCTTGTGTAAAATATTGCACAGAATATTCTGAATATATCCCTGTGTATGATTGCTGCTAGAATTTACTACTGTTACTAAGAGCGTGTCATCAGAGATCCTGGTTCTGCAGTTACTTGTAACAGGTGAATATGTGATCCTAACTTTGGGATACTCGAATATATTGGGCATGCTGGCAGTTCTGTGTGAGTGGCCCATGTTTTCTACTTCAGTACATTTGAATTTTTTGGGCTGGTATAAGAAGTTGCTCCGGGTTGGTGGTTATCACGTTAGTCTTAATTCTTTGGGCCAATGACATATTACACTGGAATTGGAACTAGATTTTTCATGTGACGTTTGAAGATGTCATGGAAGCTTACATGTGAGGATGATATTCGGTTTCTCAATTAAATTCCAGTCGTGTTAAATCTCTGGAATTAGTAAAATGATTTGTTGGACGTAAGACTTAATTAGGTTAAAGAGGGACTATTCTAAATATATATAGTAGGACAACTCTCAATACATTCGTGGTATTTTCATCTGTGGTGTCATAGTTCTTAATATTAGTGAATTTCTGTTGGTTTGATTGTTTATCTCTGATGTTTTATGCATTTTCTGTTGAACACTTAGTGTTAGAAAAACATAATCCAGTTGATGTGATGTGTGATTTATCCTCACCTCTTAAGCTTGCCCAAAGTTTTTAAGGTGTTTTAATTCTTTACTTAATTCGAGGATGTTGGGACTCCACAGCCAGGAACAGCTGTACATGCACACATGATGTACAAAGATTTTTCTAATAAGATTTGTCACTTGAGATTGATTATTTGCTACTGATTCATTGTGGGTTAATAGGTTTATTTGGAGATCTCACTTTTGGAGAGGCAGCAAAATTTGAGAACATGAATCTGCAAGATCGTGCTGATAATCAACAGCGAGATGTTGCTACAACTGGAACTGCTAATGAAAGTTGTACTGGACCACCTATGGGTGTATTTGACATTGGCCAAAGTGAAAGTGCCTACATCTTTCGTGTTGTGTTGCCTGGCACAAGGAAGGATCGAAGTAAGATTCCTAACTTTATTTATTCATGCCATTGCTGCACGATATCCCCCTCCCCCCCCAAAAAAAAAAACCAAAAAAAAAGAAAAGAAAAAAAAACTCATAAACCATTCTAATTGGTGATAGAAATACATTTCGTTGGAGTTCCCAGAAAAGTGGTACTACTAAAACCTGATAATAACAATACTGGAGAAAAAGATACTGGAAATTATGTGACATATAACTCAGTTTTCTGGAGAAAAATGATATGACATGTATGAGTGAGCACTATATATTTGTTCTAGCAGGTAAAGTGAAATGTCACATCAAGCGTGATGGGCTGGTACGAATAGAAGGAGTGCTAGACTATGATGAAATTGAGGGAACCACATTGAAGGTGTTCGAAATGAAAGTCCAGGGAATGCCCCCACCCGGGCCATTCAGCATTTCTTTTTATCTGCCTGGTCCAGTTGACCCGCGGCTCTTTTCTGTTAGATTCAATGAAGCAGTCCTGGAAGGGCTAGTCATGAAATACTTAGTACCAAGCATCACAAGTGGTGATGAATCAGCTCCCTAAGCTGTTTAGAGGCCTATTACTACTAATTATTTCATCTTTTTCACCTTTCCTCTTTAGAAGGAAGGGGTGCCTTTGGAGTTATAGAATGCATCTGCAATCATACACAGAGTTCTGTGACAGATTGGAAAAGAACAATATACCGGGTTAAGACTTTTTGGGTTGTCTTCTAATAGGGTTAAGTCAAAGACTTGAACTTGTGCTTTGATGGAGCTTGCTATTTTTATGTAAGAATAGATTTTGTTGTTTAATTTCTCGGTCGACCTCTTTGAACGGGGTATTTTCAGTCCATGAACAGCAGTAGTTGCTGTACCAAACAAGTATCAGGTAAGTCCTGATTGGTAAGCATGCAATGTTCTTGATGCTTTTCTTGTTTGCGCTCTTCATTCTCATTTTATTTTCTTTGCTCCTCAAGGTAAGACTAGTGTAGCTTGATAATTCAAGTAGCTTTTAAACACAATGTTTTCTTATGGTACTACTGTATGTAAGAAATACTTACAGAGCTTCTGGATAGAGTTGCCTGGAATCCTCCTGGGATTCTGAATGTTGGCTGCATTTCAGAGAAGGTGTTTGTATAAAAATTATGTGCTACCTCATGCTCATCTATGGATTTTTCTGGTGGTCAGCCTCTTTAGGTCATTACTCTGGGAAAAGTGTTGTTTGTATTTTAGTTAAAAAGCATTTTATGGAAATGTTTTGTTTTTAATGGTTTTTTAATTATAATTATATATATATATATATTAAAATTTAAATAAATGAATAACATTGGACAAAAATGAGGTTTTGACATTTAGGGCTATCAAAACAGTCCGTAGGTTTTAATTTGATCAATTTAATAATTAATAATTAAATTGGATCAGGGTTATTTATTTTAAAACTAGGAGGTTCTGAGCTTTAACTTGTGAACTATATGGATTGATAGGTTGGTGTTTTAAAATTAATTAAATGGATTTGACAGGTTATATCTAAATGAGTTTTTTTTTTTTGTAACTTTTTAAATTTAAAAAATAAATTTTATAAATATAAACAGTTTATCAATGAAAAAATTAAGGTAAAAACTTTATAAAATTTTAATATTCATTTTATGTTATAAATCAAATTTTTATATTTAAAAATAAAAAATTAAATTTTACATTAATTTGATATAAATTAAATTTTATTATAAAATTTAAAAATTGAAAGTATTCAAATTGAAGATTTTATATGATAAATTTTAACTTAAAATTTTTTATAAATATATAAAAAATATTCAAGTTATCATCACAAAAAATTTAATATTTTTTTGAGTATTAAAAATATATATTTTTAAATTTTATAATATCAAAAATTTTACAAAGTAACATAATTATTCAAAAAATTATGAAATTTCTTGTGACATTAGTTTAAATTTTTATTTACATTCATAAAAAAATTTTAAGTTAAAATTTATTATATAAAATCTTTAGTTTGAATACTTTCAAGTTTTAAATTTCTTTAATGTAATTTAATTTATGCCAAAGTAATATATTAAAGTTTTATTTGTTACATTTCAAACATAAGAGTCGATTGATAATATAAAACATTAAAGTTTTATGGGGTATTTACCCATAAAATTAGTAACATAATCTATTAATATTTAATTTATATATTAAATTGATGTAATATGTGTATTATATATAATATATTTATTATTTACATAAAATTAATTTTTAAAAAAATATTTAATTTTAATGTGTAGAAGTCGGTCTTCTCAAGGAAAACCTCCAAAATCGTGTTTGGATTGGATCTACCGTGTATGAATCACCAGCAATAAATTGTTTCTTTTTGAAAATAAGATAATTCATTTATTTTATTTTTTTATATTTATACATAATCAATTGCTTTATAAAAGTAAAATTAAATTAAATTAAATTATTTATTTATTATAAAATATATAATTTTAAATTTGTATTAATATTATTTATTATACGTGTTAAAATTTATTTTATAATTATATAGTAATATATATTTTTTTTAATTTTATTAATTTGAATATTATACATAAAAATATATTAAATTTGTATTATATTAAATATTTTAAAATTTTTATATTAAAATTTATTTATTTAATTATGTTATTTTTATAGAATAACAAATATATCTATCAAATTTATAGGTGTAAAATTTATTGAACGCATCCATTCAATTTGAAATTCACTAAATGGATTCATTTGAAGCTCATGACTTCAGTGCAAGCCCATTAAATTTTATCAGAGGCCGATCCATTGGAACCTTGATATAGCATCCACTAACCGAAAAATTAAAAAAGAAAAAAAAATTAAGGCGGGGGGCACTTGCAACGGACCAGGGTCGACTTGCCAATTAGGAATTTCAAATCCCAGAAGCTGTGGGCATATTTTTGCCTGGCCATTTCCTTTCATATCCAGAGCCTCCTATGGCTGTACTTCACGTGGCCGTTGCCATCTTTGCTGCAGAACAAATTCTACATAAATCTGGTCCAGAGGAGACATCTGTTAGAGACTTCCATTGACTGCAGACCGGAGATGCAAACCAAGGAGTGTTCGCGGCTCCAGAAGTTTTCGTTTAAGTAGGTAATGTTTTCGGCCATTAACCAGTCAATGATATCTGCTTGTTGATATGCAATGTCTGACTCTAAGTTCCTTTTGTTATATCGATCTTTTTTTTTTAATAATTATTTTGTTATATTGACTTGGCGTTTATGAATGGACTGTGCTTCGTGGTTGAACATAACTTATCAGTTTCTTGGAGGACACCTTGTTATTCTTTCTTAATTTTAGCAGTTCGCAGTTATGTCAAACCTAGGTTCTGTGTAATGCTGCTGTCAATTGTGTTTCATTTTTCTCTTTAAGTGTGAATTTGTTTGATTCAGATGTTTGCTGTTATGCATTCATATATTTGCTGGTTAGTTTTGTTGTTAATGTTTGATAAATTCCTTGATATTGTGCGTACAAGGAAGGTAATTTGACCTACTTATTGGAGTCTTAGTAGTTATAGCGACCGTTTTCTCCTAGTTCTCAAGTTTGTGACAGTGCTTGATAGAACTCAAGTCAATAGGTAAACTGGTTTTGCATGTGAGTATGCTAAGTTGGGTAAGAATTTATGCCTGAATCATTTTCATCTTGTTCTTTCATTAATGATTGTAGAACTTCAGGGTGTTGATGTTACATCTCTGTGGACTTTGCATTTTCCTTTAGCCCTTGGACCAACTTTTGGCGGATGGAGTGACCATATGATACAATCATCCTCTTAGGGTTTCTTTCCTTCAACTTTCTCTTCTTTGTGATCTGGAGTCATTTTCTTCCATTGCGTTTTCTAGTCAAATATGATAACTGGGGTTAAAGCTTCTGATTGCAATTGCTTTGAGATTCTAGGGATATCTGCTATTTTTTTTGTTTAAAGAATTTGACTTCAATTTCTTTGGCGTTTCATTTCACCATCATCTTTCGTTTTACCTTTCTACATGGCTCTTTTGGGTTAAAATATGTTAAGAAACTTCTCTGCTGGATATTGATATAAAGTGGTGAAGAAGTACCTTTGTTTTTTTCTTTTCCCTTTTCCCTTTCAATAGGAGAAGAATAGATGGACGGTAGGTTGCAACGGGTGACTCCTACTCTAGGTTAAACTATTCACACGTACACTTGATTCCACTTAGGGTGTAGTCATCCTATGCAAAATGAAAGAGCTTAGCTTATCTTTGATTTCATGATCTGCTTTAAGAAGGCGCAACCCTAATATTGTGGGTTTTCATGGCTATCTATTGGTTATATCCATGTTATGCTTTATTATGTTATGTGCATTTCTTGTCGACTTGGTAAGAATTTTCTTTTCTATTTATATCAGGACCAGAATTAGAGTTGTATTAACTATAAAGGCACCAAAAAGTGCCACCTATTGACATATAGTCAGTTTCTACCTCTGATGAAGACATCCATAAATTTTACAAAATCCTTCTTATTTACAAACAAATTCCAGGTTCTCAGAACTTTATAGTTTGAATCTATCTACTCATAACCAGGGGTGTTTTCACCCGTCCCTACTATTCTTCTCCCATAGTAACCAAAAAATACGGATAGGAATCACATGCTAACCAGAAAATAAGAAGAGAAATTAATGCAGTGACCTTTCTTCTTTGTTTGTTGGCTTTGTTACCTGCCCAAACCTTTAATTTAGCAGCCACCTCACCCGAGATTGCTCACTCTTACCCCATCAAAGCAAGCACACCCTCCCAAATTTGTCTAGAACATTTGCACCATAGCAACATATGTTCCACTGTCTCAATGTGTTCTTTTCCAAAGAAACATCTATTGGCTAGAGCTACTCCTCTTTTTTGTAAGTTGTCCAAAGTTAAAGGTGTAACCCAAGCCGCCTCCGAAGTGAAGAAAGCCACCTTTGAGGTGCACCGACCTTTCGAATTGACTTCCCTGGCTGCTACTTCTCCTCCTCATTATTATGGGCAACCACAATTTCCTTAACGAAAGACCTCACCGAAACACCCCCCCCCCCTTTCCCCCCACTTTAAAAGATTGCATCCTCTTAACCCAATTTTGGTTTTTTGGCATAGATGTGTTCAAAAAATTGTCCAACGATCCCAATTTTCCAATCATGTGCTTCCCTCCTAAACTCGACGTCCTAAGATACCCCCCCTTCTCTCAAGTAGGGAATGACTTGAAAAGAAGGATTGAGGAACTTTTTAAGGAGGAGGAGATGAGGAGGATTTTACTTAGTTGTGCAGGGGTTAAAGCTCCGAGACCGGATGGGTTCGCGATGGAATCCTTTAGAAGACATTGGGAGATTTTAAAAGGTGATGTGATAAGGATTTTTGAGGAATTCTTCAATTCTGGGTGGTTTGTAAGGTCTCTGAATGCTTCATTTCTTGTTTTGGTGCCACTAATATCAAGGATCTTAGACCCATAAGCTTGATGGGTTGCGTGTATAAGCTAATTGACAAGGTGTTAGAAAATTAGTTTAGGGAGGTGGTGAATAAGGTAATTAGCCAAAACTATAGTGCATATGTCAAGGGGAGACAGATCCTAGATGCTGTTCTAATTGCTAACGAAGTGGTGGATGCGCAACATAAAAAAGGAAGTAAGGGTGTGATTTGTAAGTTAGACATGGCAAAAGCTTACGATCATGTCTCTTGTGTTGGAAATTAACAACCAAATCCGTAGTTAATAAATTAAATATCAAATCCTTAAAACTTGAAAGTAATAATAATAAAAGTAAGAAGAAATTAAACAATCACAAGAATACAAGATTATAGTGGTTCACCCTCAATTGAGAGTTATGTCCACTTTGTAATTACTACAGGAAACCTGTTCACTATGAAAATAGATTATAAAGAGATAACTGTTTTTCTCTCACCTTCCCTTTATTATAATAAAGCCTAGGACTCTCATCCATTCTCTTTGTTGTGTTTTAATGGGTAGGAATCCTCCATTTATATAATAAAACCTAAGGCTAACAATATGTGGGTGAAAACCCCAAAATACCTTTTTAGGTAAATTTGTCCCCACACATACTCAACATCTTGGGGGTTTATGATGCATATGTTGAAAAGGATCGATTGTGAAAAAAAATGGTGCAAATGGATCTATCAACATATTTTCACGATTTCATTCACAATACATAAATAGGGGTCCCGCTAATTTTTTTTTATAGCAAAAAGGGATTTAAGGTAGGGAGATGCTCTTTCTCTTTTAACGTTCATATTGGTCATAGAGGTTTTGGGTAAGATGTTATCAAAGGCTACAAAGGTTGGACTGTTGATCATGTTGCACCTTATGTTTGTCGACGACATTGTAGTTTTTTGTGGGCTGAAGAAGAGCAGTTGATCAATATCAGATGCAACTTACTGGGCTTTGAAGCAGTTTTTGGTCTCAAGATAAATTTGGCTAAGAGTGAGCTACTTTGAGTGCGGGAAGGGGTTCAATGTGGATTGCTGGCAGAACTACTAGGCTATAAAGTGAGGTACTTGCCAATTAAGTACTTAGGTTTGCCCCTGGGTGCTAGACACAAGGAAACTCAATTTAGAACGATGTAGTAGAAAAGATGGAAAGGAAACTAGTAGGTTGGAAAATGGCCTACTTGTCTAATGGGGGATGCCTTACTCTCCTTAAAGTCCTCTATCTAATCTACTGGTGTATTTTATGTCACTGTTTCCTTATCCCCAAAGCAACCTTTGAAATAAACAGAAAATGCACTTGGTAAGATGGGAGGTTGTTGCTCAACCTTTGGAAAAAGGAAGATTGGCACTTAAGCCTCTTTTGACCTTAAATAAATCTCTACTAGGAAAATGACAATGGAGATTTATAGGGGAAAAGGAAGGACTGTGGAGGAAAGTATTGGTTGCCAAGTATGGTGAGAGTGAAGGGGATGGAGCACGAGAAGGGTGAGAGGAACTTATGGTATCTGTCTTTGGAAGGCAATCTGCAAAGAATTGGCAGCCTTTGTCAGTAAGGTCAGATTTAAAGTAGGGAATGGGAGAGTAATGAGATTTTGGATGGATAAGTGGTGCGAAGATCAGTCTCTATGTGATGAATTTTTAGAATTTTTTAAGATAGCTATTGAAAAAGGTGCATTAATAAGTGATTATGTTGCTGGGGCAAGAGATACTATGTGTTGGGTAGTTGAGTTGAGAAGGAATGTGTAGGACTAGGAGGAAAAGAGGTTGAAGAGCTTTTATGGGAAAATATATAATGTTAAAATTAATTTAAAAAATCAATAAATAGGAAATGCTACAACCCATTGTTGTTCCTCCAATTGATTCAATAGAAGGGCTTCTTCCTCCAACAAAAGGGCTAATGCCGACTCTGATCTTTCGTGCGAGATTGGGCAATCTTGAAATTGGGGATGAAGTATCAGAGACCTTTTCAGTGAGGAAGTATTCCAAGGACTTATGCAATCTAGTACCTACTATTCACTATGCTTGGAGAATTATTTGGAAAGCTGGCATGCCAAGTAAGGTAGCATCCTTTGCTTGGGAAGTAGTCCATGGGGAGATTTTGGCCATTGATAACTTAAGAAAATGGAGTGTTATAATAATAAACAAATGTTATTTGTGCAAGTATGCGGAAAAATCAATTTACCACTTGTTTCTAAGGTGTAGTTGGGTCAAAAAACTCTGAGAAAAGGTGAAAAAGATTCCTTTTGTGATAATGTAGATAATCTGGAGGAAACAATAAAGCTTTTGAGAAGAAAGAGACGCCATTAGGAACTATTATGAACTGATGGCTGAAAATTCTCCATATGTGGTACACGGATAGATATTGTGTAGATGAGATAGACTTTTTGAATTTTGTAGAGATCATTGTGATTAAATGCTACTAACCAACTTGCAACTAGGTTACATCCCCTTGGTGCATGTAAGTAATAATACTAATTGTTTCTTCTAATATATATATTTACATACATACACACACACACATATACTCGCTCACCCATGCCCTTAATACACACAAACTGATAAATTTTGTGGTGTCTCCCTATTTAACTTTGTAATATGTTAGTGGTTCAAAGTTCTCCTAATCCTTTCTAATGGCCTTCCATACATCGATACCATATATTTTCTAGCCAACAACATTATCGATTCATCTTCGTTTGTTCCATATTTTGCTCCCACTATCCTTTTCCAAGATTTACCTTCTTTATCATGAACTTTCAAAGCTATTTTCCTGGAAGAGCCTTGTTAAAAGGAGTAGGGAAACTTAATTCAATGGCGATCGTTGTGGACCAGTTATTTAACAATCTACCACTTTACAAGATGATATTTAAATTCATTGCCCATGCTTTAGCGTAGGAATCTCCTTTGTAATTGCTTCGATTTTAATGCAGTCAGTCTAGGAATTGGAAACAATGACATTGAATACTAAAAGATTTGAAAGAGCACTCCTTATTAGTGTAAGTCTCCCCTTTTTTGATACAAACCTATTAGATTCTTTTCAAATCTCTCCACCATCAAATTTATATCGTTAATTCATTGAATTTTCTACCCAAGGGCAGCCCTAGGTATTGCATAGGAAGCATCTTGAACTTTCAACTCAACACTCTAACAAGTAAATCTTTGTCCACTCCTTCACCAATAAGGATAAATTCATTCTTCTCAAATTAATTTTCAAGCCGAAGGCCACTTAAAAGCAAAGAAGTATGCTCATTAAGTTGATCATATATTATTATTTCACTTCGCAAAATGAGTGTCATCAGCAAATAGAATATGTGACACCTCCACCTTCAACTCTACCCTCCCTACTCTAACCCTTTCATAAACTTGTTTTGCATTGCTCTATCTATTATTTTATCAAGTGCTTCCGTCACCAAAATGAACAGTGACGAGAGTGGGTCTTCTTATCTTAGATCTTTAAAGATTTAAAAAAACCTTGATGGACCAACATTCACCAAAGTAGATAATGATACCTTTTGATATACATCTTTTAATCCAACTACACCATCGTTTTTCACTTTGCAACCTTTTTCAACATGTGAAGAACAAATTCTCAAGCCACATGGTTATACACTTACTCCATATCCAATTTACAATGATGCCTTTGTCTAGCTTGTTGAGTTATTGATCTACCATTCGTTTGCAATTAAAGCTATATCAAGAATTTGCCTCCCTCTAGCAAAAGCCTTTTGGTTTAGGCTAATCTTCTTAACCATTACTTCCTTGGGCATCTTTGCTAAGACTCTAGCAATAAGCTTTTATACAATACCTACAAGGCTAATTGGTCAAAAATCTTTTATATTACAAAATCCTACCTTCTTTGGTATAATAACAAGAAAGGTCTCATTCAATGAGTTCACAAATTTACCATTAGAATGAAACTCCTTAAACAAACCCAAGATGTCTTTCTTGATAGTATTCCAATTCTTTTTTCAAAAAACCATAGTGAAATCATTTGAACTCGGTGCTTTGTCCCCATCACAACCCAATAGTGTTTGACGAATCTCCTCTTCCTCGAATGACCTCCTTATCCATTCTTGAAGTTCCTTATCAATTCCATTGCATCCCAGTCCATCAATTGTTGGTATCCATTTACATTGCTCACTGTATAATTGCGGATAGTACTTGCTAATTTTTTATTGGAGTTCTTCATGCCCCTCCACCTTATTCTCATCAATCTCCATCATATCAATAAAGTTATTCCTTTTATACACAAATGCCGGTTGGTGAAAGAATTTGGTGTTTGGTCTCCGTCAGCTTTAAGTTTTTACCTCCAAGATATCTCCTCCATTTTGAGCACCATAGCAACTTCTTTGCAAATCTCCATTCTTTTATTCTTGGAACTATCTCCTCATCTTTCTTCCTCGTTAACTTTCTTCAACTCTCCCTGCAAATTCTCCTTCTTCCTTTCGATATCACTTGGTTGCTTCTTGTTCCATTTTCTCAACTTGATTTTCGTACCATTTAACTTTTGTGCTAGCCATTCCTCCTAGCAGTCCTTAACTAGTAGTTTGAACCCCTCTACCCTGAGTCACATATTCTCAACCCTAAGTCACATATTCTCAAATCTAAATGATAAGGACCTAAGTGATGCTACCCATCTCTAGCATATGATTATAATTTGATGTCGGTCTGAGAGAATTTTTTGGCTTGCATTTGGGAACTTCTCTCCTTATTGTGTCAATATAAGAAACTGTTCAATCCTCAAGAAGGATGGATTATTCAAAGATTAGGCCAAGTGTGCCGCCTCCTAAAAGTTGTAAGTCTAACAACTCAAGTTCTATGACAATGCCAAGAAACTCTTTGTCCATGTTCTTCCACTAGTTTCTCTCCTCTTATTGGTGTATAACACCATATTAAAGTCTCAATTGATCACTTAAAGGAGGCACCGCTTTCTCTTACAATCTCGTGACTTTTCATATGGCTTGGTTTTGTGCTCCTTCTTACATGTCTATACACTTTCGTAATCCATTCTAACTTATCATCTTCATTTTTGAAAATGCAAAGAGATTGACTCTTCTTTTACCCAACATTCCACGCATCTCCCCATTCTACCATTCCATATTACCAACACCCCTTGGAAATTCCTTTGCATCGACAAGCCCTCTAGTCCATCGCCTTTGCTCCCCGCACCCCTTTAAATATTCTTTTGCTCAAGTTCTCTATGTTAGTTTCTTGGCAACATACAAAATCCGCCCACAACCTCTTCAATGCATGTTTTATTACTACTTTCTTCTAGAAATTGTTCAAGTCCCTTATATCCTAGCATAGGACCGTATACACCACAATGACAAGTTGCCCCCTTTCCCATCCTTAGTGTCTCCAACTCTCCCTTCTTGCATTCATTGTCATAGTTAACTGAAAACTCCAATCTTTTCAATTCTTTACTAGCATTTTTGTTTCCTTTCTTATGGGAGGAATCTTTAACATTTGTAACTCCATGTTTTTCTCTCTTTCTTCTTTCTGTTATAATAAACTAAAAGCTTGTTATTCAAAACTTGCAAATAACATTTTCAAAATTTTACAAACCTTGTTCATATTCTTAAACACCTTATTAGACATCACTCATTGCCAATCTTCTTTTACCTTATCCGCATAACAATTTGCCAGCACCATTGCCATTAGTTATTTCAATTTCTGCTCTATTCTCTTTATCTACCATATATTGCCTTTGTTGCTTGCCTCTTTCTTTCTCGTTCAACTGGAAATCACCTAAACTAGCATATGTTCCTTCACTTTTCATACCCACTTGGGCAATCATTATCACATATGTTACTCATTGTTAATGCAGGCTTAAGTACCTTGTTAGTAGCTTTTTAAAGCTGTAATTGGCTGCTCTTTTTCCTCTTCTAAACCTCTTTCATATTCATTTTTATTGTAACCCCCACTAAAGAGCCTTACTACACTCTTGTACTTTATTAAACCATCCAAGTGACTCTGATTTATCAACCAATATTCCTTTTCCCTTGTATCTAATTGTGATAACAAGTATCTCTCCCTTTTTGCTCCGTCTGACTGACTATACTCGTACTCTTTCTACATCTGCTACCATGAACTTTTTCTTGCCTACTGCTTAAAAGCCTCTCCCCTTGCTAAAATCCCCTAAATATTCTTCTAGCACCTCCATTAGCCAACGATTCCAAATCCGCCACATGGTCAACAATACCTAACCTCCTATCATCGTCGTCAACTTCCTAGTGGTGGTCGGAGCCGAGAAGGGTGGCCAACCTTCTCTATTGACCCACAACTCGACCCAACAACGCCCGTGTGAGGAAAACTTGCTTGACATCTCGGTTGAGTTTGTGCTTTAAAACTAGGGCACACTCACCAAATTTATGCATCACCGACGTTGAGCCTTCACCTCCGATCACCCATGTCATCATAGGCTCCATCAATTGCATCCGAGAGAGGTTATTTCTCCTTGAAAAGGCCCCAAACCGACTATCGTAATATAACTCATTCTCGTTTCCCATCTTCTTCCTTACCTAGATATCCGATTTGGCCTATTTATCAGAGAATAGAGTTTGTTGCTCAATCCAAAACTACCAGTTTTCCAGCTTGTCATCTCGTTGTTTTGCTCTAATCCTCCTAAATCTTCCATCTTTCCCCCCACCCAACATTCAAAAGAATGTTTGCAATTTGGGCAATCTACCCTCATCCTAATCTTCGTGTCTCGTTCCTCTCTGCTCCAATGACCTCGTTCCCCATAGCCATCCTTTCCTCCCTATATCACATCTTCACTTGCCCATGCACCACTTGGATACCTTTAGCCACCTTAATCCGTCCTGCTTTGCCTCCACCATTTAGGAAAATCAATGACCTTGCCCCCTCCTCGTTAAACTCCAACAACCTCATAAATGGTCCTATATGGTTCTCCTCATTTAATAGACAGAATTGTTTATCCTCTCCCATCCATTTTCTCTTCCTTGGTGTTTCTCTGTTCAGTACTAAGGTGATTAGAGATTTGCACAACCATTCCATCTCTCATGCACAAAAAAATGGAGCATTTATTCTGTGACTCGTCACTCACAGTATCATCTCCTTCTCTCCCTGAACAGCAAATTCAAACTCTTTCCTTTCAATCCCCACTCAATGATCCCATTGAGGATCCAAAGCCCTAAAACTCTGGCACTCTCTGTTTCTCTCGTTCTGCCAATTTGGTGTCTTGTGACAATGATTTGTTCAATGGAGTCAATGGAGTAAGCTGTTAGTGATACAAACTGGTCAACTTGTGGAAATAGAGGCAAATAATGGTTGATGGCACAGCATGATAGGCTGAAGGAGACACAGCTAGTCTAAGGATTAATCTGTTTGAGCTGCAGAAAGAAGTGATTGCTTAGTCTTTCTATTCCAAGGGGTTTTGAAATGGATATTTATCCATGTTCTTCTTTGTGGCTATTGGAATAATAATTTTTTCTTTGTCCTCTTATCTTCTCCACACTGTAAGTTGTATGTTGGATATTCTTAAGCATGCAATTCTTTCTGCCATGTATTTAAAAAATATTGCACAGAATATTGTAAATATGTCCCACTGCATGATTGCTGCTAGAGTTTATTGCTGTTTCTACTGCTTGAATAAGTGTGTATCATCAGAGATCTTGGTTCTGCAGTTACTTGTTAGGGGGGAATACGTGATCCTAAGTTTGGGATACTAAAATTTGTTGGTCGTGCAGGCAGTTCTTTGTGAGTGGCCCATGTTTTCTATTTTCAATACATTTATATCCTTTAGGCCAATGGCATATTACACTGGCACTGGAGCCAGATTTTTCTTCCGAAGGTCTTATGGAAGCGTAAATATGAGGATGATAGTTACTCCAAATACATACGTCGGACAACTCTTCGTTTCATGTCATTTTCCTCCATTATGTTGTAGTTCTTGATATTAGTGAATTTCTGTTGGTTTGATTGTTTATCAGAGATGACCATTGAGTGTTGAACACTTTGCGTTAGAAAAATACAATCCAGTCCATCTGACATGTGATTTATCCTCACCTCTTTAGCTTGGCCTGAGTGTTTGTAATGCTTTACTTAATTTGAGGATGTTGAGACTCTACGAACCCAGTCACAGGTGTATATGCACACTTGATTTACAAAGATTATTTTAATAAGATTAATTATTAAGATTGATTACCTGCTACTTATTTATTGTACAATTAATAGGTCGATTGAAGATTTTGCATTTGGAAAGGAAGCAAAATTTGACAGGCATGAATGTGCAAGATCGTGCTGATAATCGACAAGAGAAGCAATATGTTGCTGTTACAGGATCTGCTAATGAAAGTTGTACTGGACCACCTATGGGTATAGTTGACATTGGCAAAAGTGAAAGTGCCTACATCTTTCGAATTGCATTGCCGGGCACAAGTAAGGATCCAAGTAAGATTCCTAACTTTATTTATTTATGCCATTGGTGCATGACATCAAAATATTAAAAAAAAAACTCAAACCATTTGACCTAGTAATAGAAATACATTTTCTTGTAGTTGTCAGCAAAATAGTACTACTAAAACCTGATAATAAGAATACTGTAGAAAATGATATTGGAAATCATGTGTCATGTAAGTCAGTTTTCTGGAGAAACATAATACAACTTATGTGAGTAAGCATTTATATTTGTTCTAGCAGGTAAACTAAAATGTCACATCAAGCGTGATGGATTGGTACTAATAGAAGGGGTGCTAAACTACGAAAGAACTAAGGGAATCACATCCAAGGTATTTCAAACGAAAATCCGGCAAATGCCCCCACCTGGGCCATTTGCAGTTTCTTTTTATCTGCCTGGTCCAGTGGACCCACGACTATTTTCTGCTAGATTCAATGAAGCAGTCCTGGAAGGTGTAGTCTTGAAACAGAAAGCAGCAAGCATGAAAAGTGGTGGGAGATCAACCCTCGGAGCTGTTTAAAGACCTGTTGCTGTTAATTATGTCATCTTAAACACAGTTATAGAGTGCATCTTCAATCATAAACACAGAGTTCTATGGCAAAGATGGAGAAAATAACAATACACATGGTTAATTGATTTTAGGGTTTGTTAAAAACTAGTGCTTTGATGGAGCTTGCAATTTTTATGTAGTAATTGATTTTATGGTTTTACTTCTCCCTCAACCCCTGTGCTTGTCGTATTTTGAGTGCTTGAAGACCAGTGGTTGCAGTACCGAACAACAGTAAGGTAAGTAATAACTGGTACGCATTGCCAAAATTCTTGCAGCTTTTCTTGTTTCTTCTTTTCATTCTCATTTCATTTTCTTTGCTCGACAAGGTAAGATTAGTAGCTTTATGATTCAAGTAGCCTTTCAACCACTGAATTTTTTTGATTTCCCTCATGTTTTATATAACTGAAATATGAGTTCGAAGCATTAGTTATTTCACTCCTTTAGTTCTTTAGTGTTATAAAATTGACTCTAATTTTCTTTCCATTCCTTTTCTTATGGTCCATGAATCTCTCTCGGATTGTCGAATGAGGCAATTCAAAGTTGCTATTACTTGTCAAATTCGATTTAATGCTTGCTGGCAGTACTTGAACCCCAGCAGGTGCAGCTGCATCCTAGGGTTCCACCTTGAAAGAAGCTGGAGAACATTGGGTCCACACGGCTTGCCCCCACCGTAAGGAGTTTGTCTTTGTCCTTTCTGAGTCTCATCTTTCATCTCTTAATCTCCGGTTATCCAATCATGTCACACAACCATTACCGGCCACATTTTTCTAAAGCTTATCTTTTGAATATTAATCATCAAAGATAAACTAATGGGTTAAAGCAAGAAATTGTCTCTTTCATTGCCGGCTTATTAATGAAATCCTTGAGCATATGCCCCCATAAAGAGAATATATAGAATAGATCATATCACAATAAGCAATGCATTTTTTAAAAAATGAGTAAAGTATTAAATTCATAATTCAGATTTTTTGGTAGATAAAAATAGAATCAAGACTAATAATTAGAGGCTGATAAAAAGAAAAACAAATGAAACAAAATCTCAAATAAATTTGCTAATGTGGATTTATGGTGGGAAGAGAAAGTTGGGTGAAGCTGATCATCTGTATTAAGTTATTGACAAACACATAGAATATTTTGATAATTTATTATATTATTATAAAACTAATTAATTATAATTATTTATTTCATTAAATTATAATATTTCCTTAAAAATATTATAAATGATAAATAAATCAATCAGCATTCTAGCAGCTAACGTCATCCATGGCTCCATGTAATGAGGTCAGCAGAAGAAACCTTGAAACAAGTGGGCAAAAAGCTTTATTGTAAAAATCACACTGCTCAACTCTTCATGTCCCACTTCTTGAAGGCATCCTTCTTCCACAGGCACTCAGCAGAGACAGGGAGGGAAGGAAATTTAAAGATCGAAGACTGCAAGGAAACTGATTTGACGAAATCAAAACTTTGATTCCGCATCTTCATGGAATCATTACTCAATTGCCTGTAAACGAGTCAACTTGTGGTTCTTCGATCACATCAGCTTCATTGTCCAGGAAACTACATGGTGAGTTCATATAAATAATTGATTATAATATATATATATATATATATATATATATATTATCAGCAGGAGCAAATCCGGAAAGGCCGTTCTTGGTGGAAGAAAGAGCAATGGCGTTGAAGGTATTGTCGGCGCTGGACACTGCAAAGACGCAGTACTACCACTTCAAAGCCATAATCGTCGCCGGCATGGGGCTCTTCACCGACGCCTACGATTTCTTCTGCATCCCTCCCATCATGATACTCATCGGACGCATATATTATAATGGGTTTATCCCACTCCATGTCAAGTCCGTCATGGTAGCTACACCCCTCGCCGGCGCCGTCATTGGCCAGCTGGTCTTCGGCCATCTCGGTGATTGTAAGGGAAGGCGGCACGTGTACGGTCTGGCATTGATGCTGATGGTGATCAGCTCCACCGCGTGCGGCTTCTCCATTTGTAGGACCAGAAACTGCGTTATTGGCAGCCTCGTCTTCTTCAGATTCCTGCTTGGCATCGGCATCGGCGGCGACTACCCCTTGTCCGCCACCATCATGTCGGAATTCGCTAACAAGAGGACTCGTGGAGCCTTCATAGCCGCTGTTTTCTCCCTTCAGGGTCTTGGAATCTTGGCCAGCTCAGCCGTCACCATGGTCGTCTGTAAGATCATCGATGCCGTACAAGATCAGCGCTCGGAAGATCGGACGCTCGAGGTTGCCGACGTTGCCTGGAGGCTTATACTCATGCTGGGTGCAGTTCCGGCTGTAATGACATATTACTGGCGTATGATGATGCCTGAAACCGCCCGGTAAAGAGTTTTCCTTCTTTTTCTTTTCTTTTCATTTCCAGACAGTAGACTTGCCCCAGAAAATCACTTTTCTTTCTCCTTTATGCATGTAAAATCCTAAGATTTTTTGGTGATCCAATTCCCATTGTGGTCTGAGTTTGTTGACTTTGAATAGTACTGAGAACTGAAGAGATTGATACAAAAATATCATTAATTTCGTATATGCAACGTCTTGGAAAGAGAACTAGAATTCAAGCTCATCTGAATGAGCTGAAAACATTATGATTCATGACAATTCAAATTACAGTAAAGCTTGAAGACCCAAATTAACCAGAAGAGGGAATGAATCTATTCTGTTTACTAACTATATATTCAAGATTAGCAATAATTAATCTGTTGAAGATTTGATTGGAGAAGTTTGAGGCTCCATTGGTTTGTGAATTTTGTTGAAGTTCTGATTTAGTACATAATGGTGATGACGATTAGTTGATTACCCTTTTTATCATCTTTCTTGGGTTTTCCTGTTTTCCACAGATACACGGCTCTGGTGGAGCAAAATGTCATGCAAGCAGCCAGGGACATGGAGAAAGTTTTGGCGGTTTCGATGAGCCAAATTGCAGAAGACTCCCCATTTCCACCCAACCCGACACCCTATCCCCTCCTCTCCAACCAATTCTTCCGCCGCCATGGCCGTGATGTATTCTCTTGCGCCACCACTTGGTTTCTCCTGGACGTCGTCTTCTACAGCAGCAACCTCTTCCAGTCTCAGATTTACAACCGCTACGTTCCTAATCCTAAGACGGATCCACCGGTGGACTTGTACGGTGAGGCTTTTGCGGTGGCCAAACTCCAGGCCATCATCGCAGCATGCTCCACCATTCCAGGCTACTGGGTCACCGTCTATTTCATTGACAGAATCGGACGAGTTAAGATCCAATTGATTGGATTCTTCTTCATGGCCATCGTCTACTTTGCCATCGGTATACCGTACAAGCACTGGGCCAAGGACATAGACACAGGCTTCATGGTCCTTTACGGCCTCACCTTCTTCTTCGCCAACTTTGGACCTAACACGACAACTTTTATAGTCCCGGCGGAGCTTTTCCCTGCGAGATTCAGATCAACATGTCATGGGATTTCCGGTGCCATTGGCAAAGTGGGTGCCATAATTGGAGCAGTCGCATTTATCCAGGCTGCAGAGGATGATGACGGCGATGGCTACCCAGAAACCGACAAAATGAGAGCTGCATTGATGATTCTCGGTGGCGTCTGCATCTTGGGACTGGCAGTCACATACTTCTTTATGCCTGAAACAATGGGGAGATCACTGGAAGAAAACGAGAATGAAGAGCAAACTACTCGTTAGCTGCCTTACTTTAGGGCTCTCCAGAGACGATCCTTCTGTATAATCCACTTAATATTCTCATTTGCATGGCTTTATTTCTCCCTACAGTGCTCATAAATTTTGTACGTATTTAGTCTAAAATTTGTTAATTTGAGTTATTTGTGTTCATATATTGGGTCTGGAAATAAAATCAATACAGTAAAGGAAATGCTTTCCCTTTCTAGTGAAACATATAATCAAAGAAGTACAATTAATGTAAGAAATTCAGACAACAGTCCCTCAAGTGAAGGAAGGATTCAAAATGCTAAAAGGTACTGCATGAGGAAGAGATGACATAGTTGAAATTAATGAAAGAAACAATTGAAACCCTTTAAGATTAATTTCACTTCTTCTTGGTAGGATAAGAAGCCATTTTGTTGATCCCACATAGCCCCTCAGGCTTCCCAGTGTTCCTCTTCATCCTTATGTAACCTTTCTCTCCCCATTTCGGTCCCCATGAGTTCTTCACGATTATGTAATCAACGCCCTTGCTTGTTCCGTACCCAACCGCAGCCACTCCGTGATCTAGCTCAGTCCCACAGTGCCCATCGAAAACACCCTGTAGACCCATCTCAAATTGTTAATTCGATCAAAGACCGAATTTCATTTGCTTTTTCATTCAACAGGTAACTTAATTGCTAGGGCTGATTAGAACTTACCCCGCTGTAAAACTGGAAGTCTCTACCAGAAGCTTCAATGGCGACACTGAGAGGCTGGTTGGCCAGTGCCTTCAAGAGGCTCTCCTCGTTGTTCTCAGGCACATCGTGATACCCACTAATGGTTACTACCTCAAGTTCCTCCTGGAGACGAAGAATCAGCAAAGAAGATTAATATCCATTGATTTCTTAAGAACAACCTTCATTGTTTCCATCCAGGCTTATGTATTGTTCTTAAACTTTAATTACCAGGAAGCAAGAACTGATAAATGACTAGAGATATATACATACCTTTTGCATTTCGCAAGTGCCTTCCTCCATAATATAGGGGTAGTCTCTCTCCTGGTGAATGCCGCCATTGTTGATGATGTAAGCGAATGCGTAGTCCATGAGACCTCCATTGCAGCCGCTGTTATATGCCGTGTCGCAATCGATCAACTCTTGCTCAGACAGTGAAGTCAAGTTTCCGGTGACGATCTGGTTTATGGCCTCCACCGATGCCACCGTCGAAAATGCCCAGCAACTACCTGCAGAGTTTCAAGTCACTGATTCAAGCTCCATGATCATGATCAGGCTCCATGGAAAAGAATAAGCAAGTGCTTACCACAAGAACCCTGGTTCTTTACGCGAGTAACAGCTCCTTTCTTTCTCCAGTCAACAGACTTCGGCAGATCAACTACGTCCTTAAAAGTAAACTCTTCATTGGTTGTCTCTTTATTCCTCCTGGAAAAATCAGCCGTCAAGCCCAGATACCTCTGCTTGAACTCCTCATGGCTCAGATCAGCAAACTCGTTCAATCCAAGCCAGTAGTTGCTGACCTTCTTGTTAGTCTCATCGATATGCTTCAAGTTATCCTTAAAAATCGCAAACCTGCGAAACTTTTCTTCTATACTCTCGTAGATCTTCCCGTGCTTTGAAATCCATGATTCAAAGAGCTCAAAGAGCCTGTCCATGGAAGTCAAGTCGTCTGAAGTATACCCAACGATTGACATTTCATGAGCGAAACCCACATAAGCAAAGAGACATACAGCTAAGGCTACAAGGAATGTTAATCTTGCAGATGAAGAGAGCGCCATTGTTTCTGGATTGTCAAGAAGGATTGGTAATGGAGAAATGGATCGATGATGAAACCGGTTGAGAAGGGCTTTGTTTATATGGGTTTCTGGTGAAAGATGAATGCCTATATTAAATTGATTCATCTGTTGCTTTCAAGGAAAGTTGAAAGATTTTCTCCTGAATACCGTTTCTTTAAGCTTGGTTCTGTTCTGCTTAGCTCCCTTTGAATCTAAGCATATCGCAGCAAAAATGTGGGTTTTAAGATTCATAGATTAATTTACTATCAGCAAGTTCTGTTGAAAAATGGCACAAGGCCCCCATATGAACCATTTGATCAATGTTGGTCCAGGTCGAATCATCTTCTATGGGCCAAAAGGTTACCTCAAGGGCCCACTCTTACTGGGTCCAATTCTAATAACTCATGTGAGCCATAAGGTTAGCCCTATATTGGTCCAAGAATGAGCCCACCATGAGAACCACATGATGTCCCCAAACTTAGGATTAAATTTTTTTAAAACATATTTTAATAATTACTATATCAATACATACATATACATATATATATATATATTTGAATCAACTCAAAGATTTCATTTAATGAAGATCAGAAGACAATGAGCCCTCACAAATGAATAAGGCTCTTCCTAGAATGTTGGACTAGCATGTAAGTGTAATGCTTTATCTAAGATATAAACAACCATATTTGCTTGTCGATCTACATGATAAAAATATATATATTCTTAATGCAAAAGGAACTTTATAGTCATTAAAGAAAATTTCAAATTTAGTCCAACTCAAAATTTCAGATTTCAAGACATTCACCACCTCTTAGGAGACTTTTTCAAAAATCATATGCTTAAAATTACTTTGTAAAGCCCATAAGACAGCCTCCTTTAGTGACCATGCTTCAGTGGTAATCTACCTTCAATTTTCTGTACCATATCCTAGATTAATTGCCCCAATTATCTTTGATAACTACCCTTATCCCCACTAAGTTCTGATCAATAAAGACAGCAACATCCACATTGTATTTGAGATATTCAAGTTCTGGTCTTTGCCATTTGTTTGGGGCTATTGTTCTGTGCCCAGCCTGCTACTTCTAGCTTTGTTTTTTTTTTTTTTTTTTTTTGTAATTATCCAGTCTTGCAAAAACTCCTCCTAGTCTGCACTACCTATAGTGGAAGGATGTCCTGACAGTTCCTAACCTTGTTATTTCTCGCCCTCCCTTCAAAATACTCTATAGCACCATATAGAATTTCAGCTTTGCTCCAACTTTCATACTGCTTGTCACCTTGAAAAACTAGTTACTAAAAGAATTTTCAGACCCAACAATGCCAGCAGCTTCTTAGCACCTGTGTTAACAAGATGCATATTTGCTGCATAATTTTAGTAAAGCATAAAATATGAGATCAAATCTTTTGTTTTATCAAGTAGTTTTGAATAAGAAAAATTTTGTTAGTTTTGGATAAGAACAATCTTTAATTTGAATTTTAGATAAGAAGAATCTTTAGTTTAGATATCTAGATAAAGTCAATTTAAGTTGTTAATTTTTTTTTTTTATAAATAGAACCTTCATCAATGAATTAGAGTAAGTAATTTCAAGCTTTAAAAATTCTTTCTTTTCTTGTTTACTATTTTTCTTCTCAATAGCCAACAAACTGATATCAGAGTCCTTATTCTTAAGGGACTAGTGGAGAGTGAGAGTGAAATCCAGTGAGGTTTCAACAAGCCAATCAAACATTTTGTCTTCATCTTGAAATCCAATATGATAAAAAATAGTTTCTTGCCTAATCTTTCAATTTTCACTAGAAAAAATTAATAGGTTTAGGTGGTGAAAATAAAGTCCTTTCTGCAAGTATGTGACCTATAAGATTTAGTAAATGTAAATCTAGAAGATCCAACAATGGCACAACTCAAGAACAACAAAAAATAAAGGAAGATAAGATATAAGGCTAAGATTTATATTTACTCTGCATTTCAAATACAATATTTATGGCCTGTGAAACAACTAAACAAGCATTAGATTTGTTGAAAGAAGAATATCAAGGAAATAAAAGGATAAAGCAAATGCAGATCTTGAACCTAAGAAGGGAATTAGAGATCTAAAAAATAAGAGAGGCCGGAGCACTTAAGGATTACACAGGCAAATTATTAGTGTTGGCCAATAAGATCAAAATATTAGGAGAAGAGCTTTCTGATAAAAAGGTGGTGAAAAAGATTCTGGTGACCTTGCCCAAGAGATTTGAATCCAAAATTTTTTCACTTAAGGAGTTCAAAGATTTGTCAAGAATAACATTGGTAGAGCTCATCAATGCACTACAAGCTCAAAAATAAAGGAGAGCTTGCAAAAAAAAAAATATTTGAAAGAGCATTCCAAATAGAAGAGACTGATCAAACTCAAGAAGGCAACAAAAGAAAGAAACAGTAAAGTAAGAAGAATTATAAGAAGAGAGAAAACAATAGCAATGGTAGGGCTAACATCCATGTCCTTACTATAAGAAAACTTCTTATTTACCAAAATATTGTTAGTTTAGACCTGATGTTCAATGTTGGGCATACCAACAAATAAGGTATGTGAAGAAAGTATGCAAAAATAAACAACAAGAAAGATACAAGTTCAACTAGTAGATCAATAACAGGAGGAGCAACTTTTTGTTGCATCTTGTTTTTCTAGTAATAATTCAAAGTGATGGTTGACTTATAGGCAGTGGATGCACAAACTATATGTCTTTTGATAATTCACTTTTCAAAAAAGTAAACAAGCCAAAGGTGTCAAGAGTCAAAGTTGGTAATGGTCAATATATTGAGGTAAAAAATAAAGGGACTATTGCAATAAAAGGATCAGAAGTTATAAAGTTAATCTCTATTGTATTATTTGTTTCAAAAATTAATCAAAATCTATTGAATGTGGGACAATTACTTAAAACAGGTTATTCTATTGTATTTAAGGATAATATGTATATGATTGCTGACTCAAATGGTGTAGTGTTATTCTCTGTGAAAATAAACAGCAAAAGCTTTAGTATAAGTTGGGACAATAGTGGATCTAATACATATCTATGTGCTATAGATCAAGCTGAGTTATGACATAAAAGAATGGGATATTTTCACTATTTTGAATTAAATTATATACAAAAAAAAATGATCTGGTACAAGGAATGATATTCGATGCAGGAGAAGTAGCAGTACATGGAGTATGTCAACTTAGAAAGTAAATCAAACTGTCATTTCCTGTTAACAAGGCATGAAGAGCAGTTGAAAAACTTCAGTTGATCCTCACAGATGTTTGTGGATGTATGAGAACTGCATCCTTAAATGGTAACAACTACTTCATAATTTTCATTGATGACTTCAGCAGAATGAGTTAAGTTTATTTTCTCAAACAAAAGTCTGAAGTTGCTAGTATTTTTAAAAGTTTAAAGCATAGATTGAAAATCAAAGTGGCTATAAAATTACAGTGATTAGATCTGACAGTAAAAAGGAATACACTGTTAATGAATTTGCTGAGTTTTTTGAAGCAGTCGAATATTAGCTTATTGCAACCTATACTCCTCAACAAAATAGAGTTAGTGAGAGAAAAAAAAAGAAAAATTATGGATATGGCAAGATTCTGCTATTTGAGAAGGAAACACCAAAGATATTATGGGCTGAAGTTATCAATATATCATATTTCTACTAAATAAATTATCCACCAAGACTTTGAAACGAAAAACACCTTTTGAAGCATGGTATGATTTTAAACGTTTTCTGTTCATAATCTTAAAATCTTTGGCTGCTGTTTTGTTCATGTTCCAAATGTAAAAAAGTTAAAAGTTAGATGAAAAGATAAAATATAGAGTATTTATTGGACATAGCAATCTCACCAAGGTTATAGAATTTATCAACTTTTGACAAGAAAAATCATAGTGAGTAAGGATGTCAGATTTCATGAACTTGTAAGATTGACTTTGAATAAAGCTAAACTAGAACAGGGCTATGCAAATGAATCAGAATTGCAAGATGAAGATATGGTCAATGATGAGCCTATAAGAGGTACTAAATCACTTATAAAAATTTATGAAAAATACAATATGACTGTGCTTGAACCTGCAGAGAATAATGAAGTTTCTAAGGAATTAAAGTGGATTGCAGCTATGGAAGAGAAGATCAAGATAATTCAAAAGAATCAAACCTAGGAGGTAGTGGACAAACCATTACATAAAACTACTATTGGTGTAAAATGGGTTTATAAAACCAAACTTAATATTGATAGTTTTATAAACAAATACAAGGCCAGGTTAGTTATAAAAGGGTATACTCAATTACTTAGTGTAGATTTTTTTTGATATTTTTGCATATGTAGCAAGATTGAAAACTACTAGACTGCTTCTAGCACTTATAGCACAAAAATAGTGAAAGATTTACTAGCTTGATTTAAAATCAGTATTTCTTAATAAGTTTTTAGAGGAAAAAATTTTTGTTGAGCAACCTGAACGTTTATTGCAAATCCTAAGAAAGTATACTTAGTAAAAAAGGCATTATATGGATTGAAGCACGCTCCAAGAGCATGGTACAATAGGATTGATGAACACTTGCAAAAGATAAGTTTTAATAAAAGCCTAAATGAAGCAACTTTGCACAGCGAAGTTATCAGTGGTGAAGTAATCGTTGTTTCCTTGTACGTTGATGATTTACTTGTCATAAGAAGCAATGCAGAATTGGTAGAGCAATTTAAAACTCAAATGATGCAAACTTTTAAGATGACTGACCTCGGAGAGACGGCATTCTTTCTAAGAATAAAGATTCAACAATCACCACAAGAAATCTTCATTGGGCAATAGAAATATGCTGAGGAAATATTGAAGAAAGTCAATATGGAGGACTATAAGTCAATAAGTACTCCTTTAGCTCAAAATGAAAAATTCAGTAAAGATAATGATGCTAAAAACATTAATAAAGGATTATATAAAAGCATCATACTCTTTTGAGGTATTAACAACAAACAAGACTTGACATAATGTTCTCTGTAATCTATTGTTTAGGTATATACATTGTGCAAGTGAGTTCTATTATAAAACAGCTAAAAGGGTGCTCAGGTATATAAAAAGGACTATAGATTTTGAAATTGAATTTGAAAAGAAAGATAATTGTTTCTGCATAATTTTGCTTATAGTGAATGAGGAGGATCATGTGATGATATGAGGAGTACATCAGGTTATTTATCCAGTTTTGGATCTTGTTGTTTCAGTTAAAATTCCAAAAAGCAAAAAATTATAGTTCAATTTACTGCTAAAGCTGAGTATATCGCAACTAGTATTACAATTAATCAAGCCTTATGGCTAAGGAAGCTTATAACATATTTGAAGATAATTCAAAATGATGCAACAAGAATTTTCGTTGATAATCAAGCTGCAATAGCAATATCAAACAATCCAATTTTTCACGACAAGACAAAAGACTTCAAAATCAAATATTACTTTGTTAAGGAAGTTCAAAAAAATCATGAAGTCTACTTGGTACATTGCAAGATAGAATTTCAACTTACTGATATTTTAATAAGAGATTGTCAAGATTAAGGTTTGAATTGCTAATAAAAGAAATTGAAGTTTGCAGTAAAAGTAGCAAAGAGAAGTGTTAATAAGATGTTTATTTGCTGCATAACTTTAGTAAAAAAAAAAACAAATAAGATTAAATTTTTTATTTTATCAAATAATTTTGAATAGAAAAAATTTGTTAATTTTGAATAAGAACGATCTTTAATTTGAATTTTAGATAAAAAAATCTTTAATTTAAATATCTAGATAAATTTAATATAAATTATTTATTTTTTTATAAATAAAATTTTTATTAATAAAATAAAATAAGTAATTTTAAGCTTTAAGAATTTTTTTTTGTTATTTATTATTATTCTTCTCAAAAGTCAACAACCTATCATTAAAAAAGTAAGAAATAAAAATATGTCGTACATTTTTAATCTCTCGTGTACATACTAGACAAGCCATCTGTAGGTTACACGGTCTTTCAATATGTCATGATCAGGTTGGGAGACACACTCTACAAAGTTTTCGTAAAAAATCCTTTGACCTTTGGTGGTGATTTCAGGTTCCATATGTCAATCCAGTGCCCAGGGATTGCTGCAATACTTTGGTCTGTCATTATGAGTCTATACCTAGACTTGACTAGATATTGGCAATCTTTGATAAAATGCCAGATAATTTTACCTTCTTTTGATGAATTGCTAACCATAATACTACCAATTTTCTGGATGTCACGCTCACAAAACAAGTCTCTGATCCACATCCTACTTTGTGGAGTTAGGAATCCACGGGTCGTTTTCACTATAGTGTATTGAAGTTTCGGAATTATAGGAACCAGATTTTAAAGTTGTCTTTATCCTTCAGCGATGGGTCTTCCCATACTAGAATGTCACTACCTCTGCCAATCCTCCATCTGGATTTTTTTCCAGCACTTTGTATGCCTCCCATATGCTTCTCGAAGTAAAGCTAGGATTGCTTCCCAAGGCAGCCCTTATTAAGTCCCCATGAGGAAAATATCTAGCCTTGAGTAGCCTACTTACAAAGGCATTAGGCTTAGAAATTAGGTTCTATCCCTGTTTGCTGAGGAGAGCCAAATTAAATCCATGCAGATTCCTGAACCCCCTTCCCCCTTCCTCGTTTCTCAAGCATAGTCTATGCTAATTTTGCCAATGACTGCTTTTGCCTCTGTTAGGCTTTAATCCCTACCAATATGAATTTAGAATTTTTTTTTTTTTTTTGCAACTCCTCACACAGCACCTTAGGAATAAGAAAAGTGCTCATGCAATATGTTGGAATTGCTTAGGCTACTATTTTTATCACTCTCGATAACAACTTATTCTTCTAACCCTGCAGCCTCTTCCAAAGTCTTTTTATGAAGTAAAAAAATGAATTTTTCTATTTTTTTCCCACCAATGATGGAAGTCTCAGGTACCTACCAGTGTCTAGAGGCACATGGACACCCAATCTGTTTGAGATCAGGTCTCTATCTCTTTCAGACAAATTGGGGCCGAAAAAGATATCTGACTTCTGCAGGTTTACTGCTTCACCTGAAGCTCTCATAATCTGCCAGGTCCTCCCTTCAAGTGACACCCTCACTTTGATCATTATATAAACAATGTATTCTATTTGTTCTTTGCCTTATGGAAGCCATCTTATGAAAAAACTTAGTGTTACAGTCCCCATTCTCTAACCAAAAGCATTTGGTCCTTTGTTTCTAGTGATCTTCTTGTTGCAATAAGAAAGTAGCCAAGTTATTGTAAAATTCTCTCTACTAATATAGTATCTATTCTGTCTCTTAGCTCTTCCATCACCCATTTTTGTTCTCTAATTTCTTTAGAAAGGCTGCCAGTTTGTTCTCTCCCCTAGCTATCTAAAATAAGACCACGCTTGTTTAGTCTCCTTATGAAATCCTGTCCTTCCAACTGCCTTCTATAATGCTAGGTAAGGTTGTTTCCCTTAACTAGCTATTTTTGAATCTAAATTTGAGCTTTCGGCAGAACTTACTCCTTTCCTGTGTCTTCAGCTTTAATGGGGAGTGATCGGAGACTGTAGTAACCAGGTTAGTGGCTCTGGCCGCAGGGAAGCCATTATCTTGAGGCCAAGGCCCCATCCAGCCGCTCTACCATCCAATCTACTGTCTGGTGTTCTCTCCCAGGTAAAACCATTTCCTTGCAACTGTGAATCGGCCAGCCCAAAACTCTCAACTACCTCTCGAAACCATCAAATTAACCATTCTAGTTGGGGATTCCGTCCCATTTTCTCACTTAGGTGCAGGAGATCATTAAAATCACCCATACAAAGCCATGACTGCCTAGAGTTGGCATACAGAGTTCTCAATGACTCCCATGAATCTCGTTGTTTACTTTCCTCCTGGAAACCATAGAATCCAATTAACGTCTAGGGAGGATTCTGTCTGTCTCTGATTTCCACATCTATGTGATTCCGGGAGTAATTTCTAAAAGAGCAGCACTCCGCGTTCTTCCAAAGCAAATATAAGTCCTCCTCCTCACCTCTCCCTGCTGCTTACTGAGAATGCACTTTCAAAGCCAACTTCCGGCGAATTGATTCTATTCTACTGCTATTCACCCATTTTTCAATTAAAAATACTACATCAGGTTTTATTGATTTTACTAGCTCTCGAAGAGCAAGGACTGCCCAAGGGTTGACAAGCCCCCCGTAGCTCCAGCTTAGGCAGAGCATGGCAACCCACAGGCCTGATCACCAGGCTCTTTCGTGGACTTCGAGCGTACACCCACTCCAAATGCCAGATTTTCGAAATCATTGAATCCCAAAGCTGCTTCTTCCGACAGTCTCGCTTCTGCATCGTAACCCATCCCTTGCTCAACCCTTCTTATCTTCAATTAACTCAAGCCCATCTTCCTCTAGTGTCGGCTCAGTATGCTTACTTGAGACTCCTGAGCCCAACCCAGCATGATGGCCCAAATGGCATTGTATCCCCCCTTTAAATCTCCTGGTGCTCCTACTTTCTCTCCTATAAGATCTATAATTCCTCCCAGGTTTGCACCCGTGCCTCCCATTATAATCTGATTTCCTGCCACCGAATCCACCGTTGTTGTAAATCATTCCTAAGTATTAGGCTCGGCTGTGTTGAGCTTCTAAATTTGACTTCCTGTAGGCCGACAATATCCCGAAGCCATCGTTCTCCTTCTCGATCTGCCCCTCTCCTTGCAGGTGCTCGCAACCATATACCCTAAGCTTTAAGAAGCTTTGCTCCTTGGGTAGAAAATAATTTTTCACAAAATTTAATCTACATGACCCAGACAACCACAAATGAAATAAAATGTACCAAGCCTTTCATATTTGAATTTCATAATATGCCAGTTGCCTTGTGGTCGTCTGATCTTTTTCCATCTTCCCAATGGCTGCCTAACATCAATTGAAGCTCTTATTCTGATGTAACTCCTCTACAACTCAGAGTTATTGCTCTCATCATAATCCACAAATTTACCAATAAAATCCCCTAATTGTCTCCCACGCTGCTCCTCATGAAACCCACTGAAAGATCATGAACTTGTACCCAAAAATTCACATGCGTTAGGGGCATTTGGGAGGGAACTTCCCTCCGTTGCAGATGATGGAAAGATTAGGTTAAGTTTCCCCCTCCCATACTCTCTTTAGATCTACAGAGTGGAAAAATTGAAATAGAAAAAGCAGTTGTGAAATTTCCTTTGTACAGGTACCTTTTCCAAGACGCCAAATGCTTGTAAGCCTATGTTTCATAGCATTAAAATTGATCAATCTGGCCGTGCCAAATATTCCAATAAGACAACAGATCCAAGCATCCTTTTGAGCCATTCACCAATTTGATCTCCTTCAATTAATAGCTCCTCCTATTCTTCTTCGGTGATAGACAAACTAGCCGTTGATGTTCCATTGGATATGCCCCCTGCCGATATCAACAGGAAGGCCTCGAGTGCCCAACCAACTCTCTATTGTGGAGAGAAAAAGCTAATTATGAATGGGAAAGTTGTATAAAATTTCACTGTTATTTAACAACTTTGATTTTTAAAATGTTATCAATTAAATTTTGATAAATTAATTTGAATTTTATTAAAAATTTAAAATTTAAAAATATTCACATAGGAATTTTTATAAAAAAATTTAATTTGAAAATTTTCAACAATGTGAATAAATATTTAAATTACTATAAAAAATTCAAAACTTTTATAAAACTAAAAATATTTTTAAATATTATTACTGTTAAGATTTTAAAAAATTCCCAAAATGTAGCCATTGAGCAAAAAATTATTAAAAATTAAAAAATGTAAAATAGAGTATATATTTTATTTGAGTTATTTTTTCAGACATTTCAACTATAATAATTCTCTTAAATTTTTAATTATTTAAATAAATGTATAATTTAATCTAAATAAACAAATCAATATACAATTTATCATTTTTGAACATTAATAATTGAGTTAAATATGAAATACAATTAAAATAATTAATTGTGTTCATAAAATAAATAAATAAATTACATCCTTAATTACTCATTAATTAATTATTATATATATTTTTAATTATTTAAAAAATCAAAACAGCTTAACTTTAAAAAAAAAAATGGATACCTGAAAGAAAAATGTTGGTATATGAGTGGCATGTTTAAATTTTAAAAGATGCAGGAACAGACTGCAACGCCTCAAACAGGACCAGTTACGTTGATAGGCTTTGATAAAACGACAAAACAGGAAAGCTGTGGTCCCTACCTATAGATAGAAGTTAAGCCTATCCCTTGGAGGCCCCACGTGGTACGCTGTCTGCACCACCACTCCCGCCTCTGACTTGTCTCGTCGAGGCTCGTAGCCCCCATCTCCAAGTCCCCCTTCCTCGCACGTGCGCATGCCTTCCTTCATTATTATTATTTTTTAACCTTTTTACTCTCATCATTAAGGGAATCCTAATTTTAGTAATTTCTTAAGTTAAAAAAAATTCGCACATATTAAGCTACTGACTCAAAATAGCAATTAAATATTTCTAGTTAATTGGCAGAAAGGTTTTGAGGTTGAGATTAGTCAATGCTATTTAAGCCCAAGAATTAACATTCCCGCTTTTACTGACTATTTTTTTGGATTAAAAATTAAACTATATTTTTTATAATTTTTAACGTAATATTAAAATTAAATAATAGAAGAAAATGCTAATTATTATTTAAATAAATATTAAAAAACTCTAAATTACGTTTCGATTTTAAATCTTTTCGTTTCAATTTTTAGAATTACATATTTAAGGTTTGATTTAATAATTTAAATATTGATTTAAATGATTATAAAAAATTAATAATATTTTTATTATTAAAATACTATAAAAATAAATCAAATAAATTAGACACTCTATTTTCAAGTAAATTTCTTAAATCTAAATATTCTAATTTATGAATTATTTTTTATAATTTTTTAAAATTAATATTATAAAATTAAAAATAATGTTTTGAATACTAAAAAAATTAAAATATTTTTCTGATGGTAGGTTGAGGATTTTTTTAAGTGATAATGTAAGATTTTTAATTTAAATATTCTTATATTTTTAAATTTTTTGATAAATTAAAATTAAAATTAAAATATATGATTAAAAAATTAAAAAGATGAAATTTAAATTAAAAATCAGTGTAAAATTTAAAATTTTTTATTATTAAATTTATCGCAATGTTTTTAAAAAAATTAAAAGTGATCCAATTTAAATCAGCCAGGGTGTCATTTTTAAAGCAAAACCTGAAGGAAAAGGGCATGCTAGGATGCAACGATGAACACGATGAAGCTAGATGAAAGCAGAGGGGCCAAGCCTATGTGATGCATTTATAATGAATCAGAGTGGTCAGCTCCTAAAAATCATTGGTTCCTTCTCTACACTCTCAAAACACTAGCAACTATGCCAAAATTCCCCATATTCAATGCTATTGTACGGACGGGAAAAATTAAAAAGGTAGGCGTTTAATAAATAAAGAAATGAAAATGAGCTTCATTGGATTCTCGGAAAGATCCACTCAAATATATATGATTGAAATCTTTAATGCATTTCGTATCTTCCTACTGAATCATCTGAGACCTGGTTTTTTTTTAAAAAATTATTTTTTAATTAATTAATGAAATAAAAATAAAAAAATAGTACAGGCTTTTGCTCCACGAGTACGAGATGTCTCTCTCCTCCCCTGAGTCTCTTCATCCTAGGGGAGGGGTGGTGGGTCGGTGCAGCGCTGCCAGGTCGGCAGGTCCTTCACTGACCCCTCCATTTATTATTTCGGGTCAGTTTACTTTCTTCCCCACCCACACAAACTCCTCCTAAGTTTCTTTTCTTTTCTATGATTCCTTCCACTGTTTGGTTAGAAGGAAAGTCCCTGCACCGCATCGAATACATTATAAGCACTTATTAGTTTAAGCAAAAGTTTCTGAATGGGATTGTCTTTTTGACGGAGATAACGAGAAATGTGAACCCAGGAGGCTCTTACCCATTTGTCAGATCGAAAAGTTGGTGGCTCTGCAGATGAGTTTGCATGGCCATGGCTACCTTATTAGCTGTTACTGGTATTTCTTTTGCAATCCAAGGAACTTAACGGCTCATAATTTTTAACACAAAAAGTGAAAAGAAGCCATTAATGCCCTTCAAGCTAAGGAAGATTTCCTCAGCCTCCATTGTTCCCGAGAAGCATGTATGGCAGACGTTATCACTGCAAAAACCAGAGCCACATGAACCCTAACAGTAATACACAAATGCAAGAGAGAGAGAGAGAGAGAGCGAGAGGGGGGTAAAGCAAGTGTAGTGAAGTAGGCTTATGTAAAGCTAGTGACATACGTATACGAAGGCAGGCAGCCCCTGGCTGGCGATGGAGTAAATAATAGGAGCATTAGATCCTTCGCTGCTGCTGTTATCTTTTACTTGGTGGAGTCGCTAAGATGTAGTAGACGCTTAGTCTGCATAGCGGCCTAATAAGCAAGGACGACACTCTTCTTGTTTATTTTATTACATGAACCTGATCATGCAACACGTGCAACGCCGACATTTGGTGAACTCCCCATAAATGCTTCTCATTCCCAAGCACACATCCCCACACCACCTCTTTTACACGAATCAAATCAATTTCAGCTTAAAACGTAATCTGGGTATTCATCATTCTCCTCAAAGCTAAAACTTTCTGCTAGCTTATGAATTTATTAATATTGATGGAATAGGAGCTTTAAAACTCAGAGAGGATCAATTAATGTGTAATGAGCTCTACTACTCTTGGTTGGATATGTAATGTGTAAAAGCAAAAGATATTGTGCGAAGAGATAACCTATGTGATTGCCAAAGATGTGAAAGAGTGGGGAGGAGAACATGGAAAGTGTTTGGAAGCTTTCCCAGAAAAGGAGAGAAGAGAAAATGTTGGAAAAAGAAAAGAGATCTGTGGGTTTACAAGGCAATCTTGTTCTTGTATGTACTGTTATGTATTTTTGGGTATAAAGAAAAGAATTAGGTGATGATGATCTCACTGTTCAGAGAGAGAGAGGTAGGCGAGCTCGTGTTATCCATCTGAGAGAAACCTGACTCATAAATCTCTCAACATGCTCACACACGCACGCATAAATCTCTGCCAAACGAACAACTTTTCATTTATTATACTCTCTTTCTCTTTCTCTCTGCAAATAATCTCTTGTTTTTCTCAAGAACCCTAATTCCAAAAACTTTTATATTGCCTGTTTGGGAAGGCTTTCAGGTGCAGCGCCTTTGTAGGCCCCCCACATAGCCTTTGTGACTCCCAAATCTATCTCTTCCTTCCTCTTAAACAATTAAAATAAAATTAAAAAACAAAACGAAAACTCTCTACTACTCTCCTCTTCTCATTGCTTCGGTTTCAGTGTTTTGCTCTCTATATATTCTACGTTATCAACCACCACTCTGGCTACGTTCATTCACCATCACACAAGCTTTTTTTTTCCCTTTATCCAATTAAGAACTCCCTCTTTCTCTGTCTCTCTCTCTCTCCCTCTATATCTATCTATCTAATAAGATAATTGCGTCTGTGCCTGGAGATGTTGGCATTAGAGGAGGTCTTGAGTGAATTCATTGGAGAAGAAGTGAACGAGCAGGGGTTGCCACCAGGGTTTAGGTTCCACCCAACTGATGAAGAGCTTATAACCTTTTACTTGGCTTCGAAAGTCTTCAATGGCAGCTTTTGTGGTGTGGAGATAGCTGAGGTTGATCTTAACCGATGTGAACCCTGGGAGCTTCCAGGTAAAAATTTGCTTCCTCCCCTTCATTAACCACTGTGGACTTTAGGTTTGTGAGTGAATAGGAATATTCTTTGAAACCCTTTCTCGCGACATATCCTCATGTTCTTGCCGCTCTCTCGCATGCTATGCTTTGACAGATTTCTCATAAGAGTTCACTTTTCCTTCCTTCTCGGAAGATACCCGTCTTCGGTTTTTCCCCTTTAAGAATCATAAAATACACATCGTTATGCAAAGTGCAGCAAGTTCTCGCAAAAACACTAAATGAAGATCTTCATCATAATTCTCTAGCTAGGATGATTCTGGGTTTTGCAAGTCCTGGAGAAATCAAAACAACCTTCTTACATGAAGCCTCAGATCCTTGAGGTTAAGGTGTCAGCTTTGTTATATATGACTATCTTCTTGCTATCGCTATTATGCCTGTAGCTTAGCGAGGTAGATTGTTAGCTATACACAGTTCTGCTAATTTCCTTACTTTCATATTTCTACCACTAGATGTGTTTTAAATGCTACAAAGATAATTAGACACAAGCTTGTGTCTTTTTCACATAGCTGATCAGAAAGCAATACAGACATTTACTTTAGCTTTGAAAGTCTATCTTTCCTCAAGTAGAGCTCTTTATGCAAACTTCTGAACAATAAATGATTCATCTGACAAATGTTCATTTCACTGAGAGAAACAAAGAGAGAGTTAACGATGTTTACGTTGCCTGGTTGGTTTGTTGTGTTAGATGTTGCAAAGATGGGAGAAAGAGAGTGGTACTTCTTCAGCTTGCGGGACAGGAAGTACCCAACCGGCCTTAGAACAAACAGAGCAACGGGAGCCGGGTACTGGAAGGCCACAGGCAAAGATAGGGAAGTATACAGTGCCTCCACCGGAGCACTTCTCGGCATGAAGAAGACTCTGGTCTTCTACAAGGGCAGGGCTCCCCGTGGAGAGAAGACTAAGTGGGTCATGCACGAGTACCGTCTAGATGGTGACTTCTCCTACCGTCACACGTGTAAGGTAACGTGCTGGTTCCCCCCTCCCACATGTTTGTCCCACACGTGGGCCGTGGGAATCAAGCTAATTGCCCCTCTAGCATTGCCCACAGTACTTACATTTTGTCTTTTTCTGGGTTGACTTATTATGAACTCGGGTATTGTTGCGTCGTGTCTGAGGCTGCGGGGATGCCCACCATTTTCACTTTTCTTAATTTTCTCAGAAAAAAGTTTAAACCTTTGGGGGGTAGTTTTTGATGTGATAGGCTTGATTTACCATATCCTGTAGTTCATATTCCATTTCATTACATAGGCTCTTCATATTTGGACACTAGCTAGGAATGAAGTGAAGCAAAAAGATTTAAGACTTTCATGTCAATGTTTCTTTGTTTAAAAAGATTTGTGTCTTGTCTTGAGACTCATGCTCTGTTAGATTTATAATCTTGCAGGAGGAGTGGGTAATCTGCAGGATATTTCACAAGACAGGAGAGAAGAAAAGTGGTACAGTACAAGGACAAAGCTATCTCCTTGAAGCTGCTTCGTCTCCTACTAGTTCCTTGCCTCCACTGCTTGAGGCTCCAACAACATTATTAGAGTGTCAATCTCAGAACCCAATGCAGGCTCTTCAAAACCCTTTTGTGATTCAGGAAAATGACCTGAAAAGCTTGATGAATCCAGTTGTGTCCCAATCCAGCAGTATCTTCCCCATAAATGGGCTGCAGCCCTCGTTTTCACCAATTCCTACCACAATCACTTCCATAACAAACAAAACTTCACTCACAAACACTACTAGCATCGACAATAACCCATCGCCATCGATGCTCTTCAAGTCCCTCCTCTCACATCAAGACTGCACGTTGAAGGAACAGGCCACTGTTCCAAAACAGTGCAAGACAGAGGCCAACTTTTCCCATCTCCAACTTCCTCATGGTAGTCTGAATTGCTTGGACAAGGTTCAGCAGAGCCAGGCGCCATATCAGAACCCCTTGTTTTTTGAGATGGATTGCAGTGTGTTAGGGTTTTCAGCAGAAGGTGGGGATACGGCTGGCCATGAGATGTCCACTTCAATTGCTTTCAACAGGACCAGCTTTCACATGATGTTAGATCCGCCCATCAGAGTCCTCCCAGGAGAATCTTGGCCGTTGAATCTCTAAGATTTTCTTCTTCTCCTTCCAGGAACTCGTATAATTATATATATCTCTCTCCATATACCATATCTATAGAATCTCTCTATCCGAGTTATCTGCCACGTAGTACTGTAGCTGTAAATGTAATCCAAAGTGCATCCATGCACGTATCTATCTGTTTAGTCTCGCAGATTTTCTGCAGTTGATGATTTAGTGAAACTATTACTTTTGTTTTTAAGATCTGTTTGGCTGCTTTATGGTGCTGGATATTCCAAACCCTGTGAGTGGGCACAGAGAGAGAGAGAGAGAGAGAGCAGAAAGCGTACCATTTTGATGTGACACGATGACCAGGGTCGGTGGTGGTGCTGATATTTTTGACGTCACCTTTATTTATGATTGATGATGGGATTGGGTCCCCTTTGCATGCATGCGCAGTAGGTGTAGCCTCGTAGGGGCTCCCAGCTACCTTCTTAGCCTCTCTGTCAAGGGGGACAAGGATTTTGGATTTTCCGCATCGATATCTTAAAAACATCACATGATCATCATCATCATCATCATGCATGACAATGTCATCATAGTGCCTTCCATTACAACCATGCCGTCCTTAGCTTTTTGCATGTCTTGTAGTTATCAACCTGAGAACAAGAGATAAAAGAGATAAAGTTGGCCTGTAAGACAACTCTGCTTTGTGACCAATCTGCCTTTGCGCTTTACCGCCCAACTGGGCTTTTGGTGTAGTTAAAAGAATGGCAATGTTTGGCTAAGGTGAATCAGGAGTTGGCTTGCATAACTGAGAACAGACTTAAGTAGTGCACCTAACCATCAAAATCAGTCCCGGGTTGGCTGGCTCCTCAAATTTCATGATCAAAATCAATCTGAAAAACTGTAGAACTCGGTCCTATTGGCTGATTTAACCCATGAAATGACAGTGTCCAGTCTTGTACATAAGCATTAATAACAGAGATATAATGGGATAGAACCACACAATCTGCTAACAACTCCCGTATGATGCCTGACCCAGAATCAGTGTCATCTGTTTCCACCTAAGTTCTGTGATGGGAAGAAAGAAAATCATGCATGGGCTCCCGATCTTGCACTTTGTCATGGCCTAAGGGAGCAAACAAATGCAGTTTCTTCATTGGCTTACAATTAGTAACCTTTTCAGTTGTTCTACCTCATGTTCTGTAAGTATAACATGGCATTTAATCTCATAAGGATATTAATAAGATGCATTTAATCTCAAACAGGGGGCTGCTCAAGATGGCATCAGCCTAAAAAATAAGATTAATCTAGGTATTAAGAAGATATAAGTAATCATCAAAGCCTGGGGCCCTTAGCATCATAGTTTAGATCTAGCAAATCAAGGTAACCCCAGCTACCAAAACATGGCCACTGTTAGCCTTCCATTATCAAATGGAAAACACATCATAGATTTCAAGGTAGTCTTCATAATTAGTAGCAGCTAGAGCTCTATTACATCAAAGATTCCAACCAAGATCTTCAACAAAATACATATTATTGAAAAGTCAAAAATTCCAGAGAAGTGCCATGGGACCCGGGTACAGGACAAGTTTATAAAAGAAATAACAATCAAAAGTTGAATTATTATGATGAAAACATCATTCAAATTCTCCAAAACCATACATATGTATCCAGTGATTATTAGGCCATGAGAATTGTCACACCCCAGCAAATCAAAGAGAACAAACAGTTGCCACTCACAATTGGAAGTGGACCTGCACCAACAGAATGATCAATTAATACTTAGTGACAATTGAAAATGCAATTACAACTTCTTAGACAACCGTAGTAGTATAATGCATCACAGGAACTTTTTCCTACAGGCATAAAAAATGCAACTTCTTGTGCAAACAAGCATTCATCAAGTAACCCCTCCTAACATAAGCCTGACCTGAAAGCTTTTATCAGCTTTTTGATAACAATTAAGTAGAGGGATGCTCACAACTTATTTAAAAGCCCTTTCAACCATTTGGGGAACAAACAAGACTGATAATAAATTCAATAAGTATGCTTGAAGAAAGGGGGTGGAAAGAGAAGAAGATATAAATTTCCACACAGAGTAGGAATATGATCTATTAAAAGCCCATGATAACAAGAATAAACTTTTGTTCTGATAACCAAGGTATTCGGGTTGGAGAATCCGACTAATAGATGACATTCATCCTCCTTGGGCTTAAAAGTTAACAACTAAAAACTCTCAAGAGACCTGAGGGAATTCAAACCTTGGACCTAACCTACAAGTATAAACTTGATAACATAAACCACAAAAACAGGTGTAAATCTCTAATACACCCTTAGCACTGACCATTCTTCATGTATTTTCGACACAAAGTGAGCAGGCAGGTGGGTAATTAGACAATTATCTACTCCAGCAAACTCATAGTTTATGCTAGCGTAATAGCTATTTCAGTTGGACAGATAAATACATAAAGCCAAAAGACATTCTCTTATATCAGCAGCTATGAAATACAGGATCATCTAACCTTCAAAGTTTCTCATCCAATAATTTTTGTAAGTGCTTCAATAAGGCTAGGATGAAAAGAAACAAAGTAAAAATACATTTGAAAGCCAAAATTGCCTGAATTGCATGGTTCTGTGCAACTGTTTTGTATAATTTGAGTTCGGTGCAAAGAAAAAGAATTGAATGATTCCATTTCCAAAGAATAACATGCATGAAACAGTGAGCAGAATAATTCCATTAGGCGTTCCTATATCAGACTGAGAGCTCTGTCCTTTACTCATATACATGTTTGATGTTGATTTCCTCAAGCACAAGGCTCAAATAGTAATCAAACAATTTTCGACTTACACACCCCCAAAAGTAAAAAAAAAATTACAAGTCAAACAATCGGAAAAAGCAAAGATCCCCAAATCATCAACGAAACCACTAAGCGCATAAAAGTACATTAAAATAACTGAAAAACCCTACCCCAAAATCTAGCCCCCAAAACCAGGAAGGATTAGAGAATATAGACGAGAAAAACTAACCGAGATGATAGTGGAGATAGAGAGAACTATTTGGTGGATTTGTCGTTCTTGGAGGAGCCATAGTTAGGAGGTGAGTAGACTAGAGCAGCAGCCATGGCTCCTGGTAAAACGACGTACTTCGCCAACGCTGCCAGCTTCGCCACCAAAGGCTCTCCTCTCATCAACGCCATTTCTTTCTTCTTTGCTTACAACAACAAAAAGCGCTTTTCCCTGGTCCGAACTAATATGTACCTGTAAGCTGCAGTGCGTCTGCTCGATCGAACTCTGTCGCATCGTAGAAAAGGCTTTATGTTTTTGATCATAAGCGGTAACGTGCAAACGGAACTTCTGAGTATCAACCTCCATTAGCTGCCACGTCAATGTTTTTAACCAGCCTACCTTGATCAACGGACATCAGCGAATCTCCATGATCTGATCGTAACCTAATTAATCTAAGTATTTACAATTAAAAGCTGGGCCTTGCCCATTCGTCGAAAGTGCGTCTGCTATTAATGGGCTCAGGCCTTCTTCTACTGCATCCCCCATCGCATCCACAAGGTTAAGGCCCATGGTCATATTTTTAGAATTAATGGTTAAAAAAAATTATACTCTGGTTGCTGTGTTGTCACTTGTTGATTGGTTGTTAGTATTCTTGTGACCAGCTCTGGCTGTTTTTAACTTTCTCCCTCTAACTTATCTTTAGTTCGATAAATATAAAGAGAAAAATAAAGAATTATCTTTTTTTCATTTTCTGCTCCTGGTTATCACATCACATGACAGTAACTAAAGAAACAGCCATGGATGTAAGTATGAAGAAGCTTCTGGGGGAAGGGAAGTTACCTGTATAACCAGCCAGACAAACAATAAATTGTCTGGGACCAGGCTGATCTTACCTTAAACCCTGTCTTTTCTTAAAGAGAGAGACACTCACAGAGAGAGAAAGAGAAGGCCTTACGTTCTTCTCTTATCCTTCACACATTTTGCACCTACAACCTTCCTGGCTCCCGAAGGACCAGCGATTGCCACAATATTGTTCACTTATATCATTATATGGCAGTTTCTCAACCGCAGAAAGCTTTGGACTACCTGTAACTCCTTATCTTCTTCTTCATTCCTCTAAACCTCCATATCATCGCTGGGGAGGCAACTTGCTTCTCTGGTTTTCAGTCTCCAAAAATGGCTGCAGAGTATTCAGGCCGTAGGAATTCCAATACTCAGCTTCTGGAAGAACTTGAAGCACTCAGCCAATCTCTTTACCAGTCTCACACTTCCACTACCAGAAGAACTGCATCCCTTGCTCTTCCTCGAACTTCAATTCCAGCAATCCCATCAGCCGATGAGATTGGCACAGCTAAGATTGAGAAATCCAGTACCAGACCCCGGTCCAGGCGCATGTCCTTGTCCCCTTGGCGTTCTCGACCGAACCTGGATGATGAAAATGAGCAAAAGGACAAAACCAAGACATCAAGTCAAGCAGATGTGAAGAAATTGGATGACCAACAAGCTTCTGCTGGGAAGAAAGGAATTTGGAATTGGAAGCCAATTCGAGCTCTTTCACATATTGGGATGCAGAAATTGAGCTGTTTGTTCTCCGTTGAAGTTGTAACTGCACAAGGCCTTCCAGCTTCAATGAGTGGCCTTCGGCTATCTGTTTGTGTTAGAAAGAAAGAAACCAAGGATGGAGCAGTTCACACAATGCCTTCACGGGTCTCACAGGGTGCAGCTGATTTTGAAGAAACCCTGTTTGTTAAGTGCCATGTCTACTGCACTCCAGGCAATGGAAAGCTGCAGAAATTTGAGCCCCGACCATTTGTGATTTACTTGTTTGCAGTTGATGCTCAAGAGCTTGACTTTGGGAGGAGTTCAGTGGACTTGAGCCAATTAGTTCAGGAGTCGATGGAGAAAAGCTTTGAAGGCACCCGGGTTCGGCAGTGGGACACAAATTTCAATCTCTCAGGAAAGGCAAAAGGAGGTGAACTTGTTCTGAAGTTGGGATTTCAGATCATGGAAAAGGATGGAGGGATGGGAATATATAGTAAGGCTGAGGGATCAAAGTCTAGCATATTTAGAAATTTTTCATCTTCTTTTGCCCGTAAGCAATCAAAAACATCCTTCAGTGTCCCTAGTCCAAGGATAACAAGCCGAAGTGAAGCCTGGACTCCTTTACAGGCAGGAGAATCAGCAGATCTTCGAGGGATTGATGACCTGAATCTTGATGAACCTGCTCCAGTGCCTTCTGCTGCTTTACCTGTTCAGAAGTCTGAAGAACCAGAAACAAAGACGGAAGATGATCTCCCTGATTTTGAGGTTGTGGATAAAGGAGTTGAGATTCAAAATACAGAGGAGGCAGAATCAGATGGAACTCTTGGTGAAAAGTCAGTATCAAGCGAGGTTGTCAAGGAGATAGTGCAGGATCAGCTACATCTGTCAAGGCTAACAGAGCTGGATTCAATTGCTCAGCAGATTAAAGCCCTCGAGTCTATGATGTGTGAAGAAAAAGAAGTCAAAACCGAGGAAGAAACTCAATCACAAAGACTAGATGCAGAGGAAGAAACTGTAACTAGGGAATTTCTTCAAATGCTTGAGGAAGAAGAGACTGACAATATCAAATTCAACCAACCTGAAATTCCCTCTCTGCAGCTTGATGCAGTTGATGATGATACAGAGAGAGAATCCAAAGTGTATCTCCCAGATCTTGGAAAGGGCATAGGATGTGTTGTTCAAACAAGGGATGGAGGCTACTTAGCTGCCATGAATCCTTTGGATACTGTAGTTGCAAGGAAAGACACTCCGAAACTAGCAATGCAAATATCAAAAGCCCTCGTGCTTCGATCACAAAAGTCTCTAAGTGGATTTGAGTTATTTCAGAGGATGGCAGCTTCTGGGCTTGAGGAACTCAGCTCTCAAATTGCAACCTTGATGCCTTTGGATGAACTGATAGGTAAAACCGCAGAACAGATAGCTTTCGAAGGCATTGCTTCTGCCATCATCCAAGGGAGAAACAAAGAAGGTGCTAGTTCAAGCGCTGCTCGTACCATTTCTGCAGTTAAAACCATGGCAACTGCAATGAGCTCAGGCAGGAAGGAGAGAATTTCAACAGGAATTTGGAATGTTAATGAAAACCCTATGACAGCAGAGGAGATCCTAGCAATCTCATTGCAGAAGATAGAGGCAATGTCAATTGGAGCCATAAAAATCCAGGCAGATATGGCAGAGGAGGATGCTCCCTTTGACGTCTCACCATTAAAGGCAGTTACAGGGAGTGGAAAAGATCCTGATCACCCCCTGGCTTCAGCTGTTTCACTTAAGGATTGGATAAGAAATTACAGCCTGAGTTCTTCTGACAGTGAGCCAGGGAACCAATCAACATTAACACTTGCAGTGCTCATCCAGTTACGGGATCCAATAAGGCGATATGAGGCAGTTGGAGGCCCTGTTTTAGCACTTATTCATGCCACCCATATTGATAGCAAGGTGGACAAATATGATGAGGAAAAGAGATTCAAAGTGTCTAGTTTGCATGTTGGAGGTTTGAAGGTACAGACAGGAGGCAAAAGGCATATGTGGGGTTCTGAGAGGCAGAGGCTCACTGCAATGCAGTGGCTTCTTGCGTATGGATTTGGAAAGGTGGGGAAGAAAGGAAAACATGTTCCATCAAAGGGACAAGACCTCCTATGGAGCATTTCATCGCGTGTGATGGCGGACATGTGGCTCAAACCTATGAGAAATCCAGACGTCAAGCTTGCAAAGCAATAAAAAAGATCTAGCTGGTTCCATTATTCTAGATACCTTCATTCCTGTACTACATTCACAATTATCAATAGGCATGGAATAAGAGAAAAAGAAAAAAAAAAGAAAGAGCTGAAAGCACAGGCAGGAGAAGATGATAGTTCGTTTTTCCCATGTGAAAATAACAGCATCATTTTCCAGGCAGATTCTAAATCTTAATATAGATTCTCCATATGAAATTTGATGCAGCTGTAAAAATGTTTATTTTCAATATATTCAAAATAGAAAATACAGTTTCTTGGTTTCCTCTAACTCAGTTAGCTTAAGTTTTACTGCATACAGTGACTACAGTTATGCATTACCAAACAATATATTAACTGATAATAAGTAGTGTTCTAATATACAACAGGGAAAAATATAAGTAGCCATATGAAAATGACAAAGAAGTAAGATCTGTACCATGGATTACCAGTAATCTCCACATGAGCAAGATCCATCCTTGAAATGATGGAACCGGTGCCCATCCCTCACTATAAGTTCCCTTGAGGTAACAAGGGATATCAACTTTATTACCAAATGACAATCATGGCAAACTCGAAGATTCTTAAACACATGGATTGGCATCCAAGAAGGCAAGCTCATCAACCCAAAAGCCACAGCAAGTTTCTCACTGTGATAGCTCTGAGAATTAGTAGAAACGTCTCCAATCGCATACCTTCCAGTATCTTTTAGCCTCTCAGCAATCTCCTTCAACTTCCTGTGTATGTCTCTGATCTGTGGATGATTTGTGTCGTCTGCAGTAAACACATGCACCCGGTTATCAACCTCTATCCAGCTGCAACCAGGATTCTTCCTGATCCCCTTCTCCCGCATAAATTTCCTTACATTTGCAACACCTTCGAACTTGCCAGAGTCTGAATATATGTTTGCTAGAAGAACATAACTACCAGAATCTTCTAAATCAAACTCAAGCAATTTCCTCATTGCATATTCTGCTAATTTTGTGTTGCTGTGGATCCGGCAAGCATTAAGCAGAGCTCCCCATACATCAGCATGTCGCTCAAAAGGCATCCCATCAATCAAATCCTTTGCCTGCTCTAGTAACCCAGCACGGCCAAGTAGATCAACCATGCATGAATAATGCTCATATGTTGGAGAGATTCCAAAATCTTTGGTCATGGAATAAAAATAATATTTGCCTTCAGTTAGGAGCCCAGAATGGCTACAACCTGATAGAACAGAAAGATAACTTATACGGTCAGGTTCACAATCCGTCTTTAACATATTCTGAAAAATCTCAATAACTTTCCTTCCCTGCCCATTCTGAGCATATCCTGCCATCATTGAGTTCCAAGAAATCAAATTCTTCGTACGTATAGAATCAAATACTTTCCGTGCTTCTGCAATTCGTCCACACCTTGAATACATAGTCACAACACTATTTGCAACTGAGACATTAGAGGCAAAGCCTAATTTTTCAGATTGGGATACAATTTGAATGCCAAGTTTTAATATTGCCAAATCTGCACAAGCACCTATGGAAGATGCAAAAGTAACCCAATCAGGCTTCACCCCTTCCATTTGCATCATGCCATACAATTTCAAACCATCTTCTAGAAACCCATGTTGGATATACGTGCTAAGCATTGAGTTCCAAGTTACTATATTGCGCTTTGGCATTTTATTGAAACATTCTAGGGCTCTTCCAACATCACCACTCTGAGAGAATCCTGTGATCACTGCTGTCCAGGATATTATATCTCTAACTGGCATCAGTTCAAAAGCATAATTTGCTGTCTCAGTATCACCACACTTTGCATACATTGTGATGATTGCATTACCCACAGGAACAGAGTAGTCCGTCCCAGTTTTTATTGTATATGAATGAAGCTGAATCCCAGCAGAGAGATACCTTTGACTTGAACAAACCGCAAGAACTGTGGCAAGAGTAAACTCATCCAAAGGAACAAGAACCTCTCTCATTTGCTTAAATAATGTCAGAGCTTCTTCTCCAAGCCCAGACTGTGCAACTCCCCCAATTAATGAAGTCCACGAAACTGCGTTGTGTTCTGGTAAGCTGTCAAATAGACGCCTAGCAATTTCTAATCGTCTGCATTTGCCATACATATCAATCAGAGCACTGCCTACAAAAACGTGGTGAATTGGTTCCATCCGGATGATTCGTGCATGCAAATGGCTACCCCATTCCAGGTCAAAGATGCTCGTGCAGGCGCTAAGAACACTAACATATGTTATGGAATTCGGTCTAAAGCCTTGATTCCACATCTCAACAAACATACTGAGAGATGCCCCCGCAAAGCCATGTTGAGACAAGATTGAAATCATCGTGTTCCAAGAAACAGAATCGCGTTCAGACATTTGGTTGAACGTATCAAGAGCCTTTTCAACCCCATGTGATTTAGAAAAACCGTAAATCATACTATTCCGGCAAAACAAACTCGGGTTTTGCATCCTAAAAAACACTTGCTCGGCAAAACTCACAGCACCACATTTGATATACATATCCAAAATTGAAACGTCAGCAGAATCATCACTTGTAAAATTAAATTTTCTTGCAAGGCTGTGCAGTTGAAGTGCCAATTGAACATACCCAAGACAACCACAAGCCTTCATTGCACAAGAGAACGAGAACGGGTCAGGAACACACATATTATCCCGAATCATCGAAACGAAAACCCTTATAGTATTTTCAGATTCCCCGTTATGGAAATAGCCCGACATCATTGAATTCCATGAAACAGTGTCCCTCTCAGGCATTTCTTCAAATAATCTCTCTGCTTCCTGGATCCGCCCAGAATCAGCTAACCCATTAATCATTGAGTTCCAACTGAAAACGTTAGGGCACCTGATGACGCCAAAAACCAGACAAGCATCATCGATCAAGCCACAATTTGAGTACATGTTCAAGAGATGGTTTTGCAGGAAAATGGAAGAGTCCAAGCCCAAATAGATGAGTTGAGCATGAAGTTTTCCGGCAACGGGTCTCAACTTGAGAGACCCACAAGCTTTCATGGCTTCGTAGAACTTTTGAGATAGTTCCATGTAAGATTGTTGAGGACATGGGGTGTGGCAAATAATGAGTCTTCTCGTGAGGCTTTCGCGGTTGGAAACGAAATGATTCAAAGCGCGAGAGAAAAGCAAAGGGTGGTGATTCAACGAACGCCATGAGAGCTTGAGGATCATTCGAGATTTGAAAGATTTTTGCCGCTTTTATATTTCATTCCATCAGATGATGCAAAGTGCATCACCAGTTTGAAAATGGCTGAGGCACAGCGCTTGGCGCCACTTTGGCTGATGGAGGTACACGAGGCGGGGGAGGCAAAACGCATCACTTTGTAATCCTCCATCCCTGGAAATTGTATATTATAAATTTAAAATTTACCATCATATAAAATGACTACTAATTTTTCAAATTGGTAGCTAAAATAATATTTTTTTGGATCTAAAATTAAATTCTAACTATTAAAATCAAAATGATACTCATGCAATATATATATATATATAAAGAAAATATAATATGAGAAAAACGCAATTGAAAATTTTATTGATAAAAATATAAAAAATATACATTCAATTTATCATCACAAAAAAAATTGTAATAAATTATTTTTTAAAACAGTATATTGTCAAAACTTTAAAAAATTATGATAAATAATTTATGAGTAAAAATTTATTTAAATTCAATAAATAAACTATAAAATTTATTTGAATAATTTTTGAAGTATTTTAACAATAAGAATTCACTTACTTTTTCATACAAAATTTAATTTAGATTAAATTAAATATTAAATATGTAGTCAATTTAATCAAAAAATTAAATTTAAAAATAAATATAATGCATATTTTTTTCTTTATATTTAATTCTATAAAATTAAATCAATTTTTTAAAAAATTAAAAAAGTCAGAGGCCTATAGTAAAAATGTAATGGGAAAAAGAGGACAGAACAATGGTCCGGGCCCGTTTTACTTTTGTATCTGCAATCGTCACCGTTTAATGAACACAGCAGTCATCACCATGGCTTCAACGGCTACCAGTGAGATTGGAAAAACAGACAAAACAGAACGAAGTCAGTCCAGTTACATTAAAACGCAAGACTTAGTTTGTCACATTAAGGTCCGTGCGTTGGCTTTTTGTACCTTTTCTCCCACTTTTAAGGAGCTTTCTTTCTCCTCAGCGGTGTTGCCTGTTCTCCCACGTTGGCGCCAGCCCCTCGCATGTTATTCGTAGGATGTCGTGCTTCTTGCACTGTCTTTTTTAACAACCTGTCTCCCTCCCATTTAATCATTACTAAATACAGTTAGGACACCTGCATTATTGTCTTCGGACATTAATTATTTATTGATCTAAATTTATGTTGAAATAAAAAGTTTTTATTCATCTCAATTTGTTTTTGATAAAAATTTTAAATAGTATTTTTATAATTCAGTATAACAATCTGAAAATTCAAAAAATAAATAAATAAAATTCAATTATTACATGTGATAATTTTTAAAAACATTTAAAAAGATGTCAATTTAATAAATAAACTATTAAAATATATTTTAAAAATAAATAAATAATATTTGTTTTTAATTTTTTATTATACCAAATTAGAAAATCAATCATTTTGATTAGTGTGCTGTTTTTTATTTAGCCATATTAAATTCATATCATGGTTATAATTATAATAATTAATTTTGTAACTTTTTAAATAATAAAAAATAGGATTTGAAAACCTTGGAAATTGTTTTCCTTAATGTAAAACTTTTTTTAAAAAAATAATATTATCATTAATACCTTATTCTTTCAGAAATGATGATTCTCTCACGTGAGTTGCAGAAAGCAAATGGGAAGAAAGGAGTATTGCACGAGGTGAGTCAAAGCGGGAAGAGGGCTGACGATACTCCTTACCATATTTGGCTGCACGCAGCACCAACTGGGGAACCAAAGTTTGATTGGCAAAAGCCAATGTGATAGTGACCTAACCCGACGGCCAACGCACCTAAGGGTAGACAAAGCACCACTCTTCTCCGCATGTGCGCTGGCATGTGTGGCATGTCTTTTTTCACCCGAGGTCATCGATGATCTGACCCATTGACAGGTCGATTTTTTTTGGACTCTCCTGGCTTGCATTCGAAGGAAAAAGAAAATATCTGGGTAATTTTCTTTCTTTTCTTTTCTCTTCTCTCGGTGTATTTCGATTTTGCTTACTGTTTAGAGCTAAGCCTTACATGAAAAAGAAGGCAGTCATGTAAAACAAGTTAAGGGAACAGGACAGCCAATAATCTACTGGTTGATTGCCTTGATTTTTTGTTCATTTTTTCGTATTTGCTTATGATTATGGAACGTTATTTACAGGAAAAGTTTCTACCTTTTCTCGAGGAGATCGGGAAAAAAGACGAAGAAAGCGTGTTCTTTTTCCAACTGTAGATGAGTAAAGTGTAAACATTACACGCCCGTACAGAAGATGCCAGCTTCAATTATTATAAACGCTGAAGGGAAAACCCAAAATTTAAAGAGAAAATAATACTCAAAAACAATATCTATTGCGATTATCGGTTGCTTGGTTTTGTTTGATAGTAGGTTCTAGAGTCTTGTCAAACTCCTAATTGATTTATTGCTATCAATTTACCCATAATTACTTTATATTATCAGTTACGATTTTTGAAAGTAGCTCTTCTTCACTTTTTTTTTTCATAAGAAAAATCCAGTGGGAATCTGTGTGCGTTTGTGCCAGGACCTGAATTCCCTGACTGGAACTTTCATAGACCTTGCGGAGACAGGGAGGTTTTATCTGGGGTAACAGAGAAATTTTAACTCAGCGAGTGAATTGGGTCAGTGGGTGACTGAGCTGAGTGAGCGAGTATGAGCGTGTTGGTGGAATATTGAAGGGTTATTGAGAAGAGGAGCTTTTAGTTTTCTAATTCCAGTTTGCTAAGAGATTTCTCATTGCGTCTGGCAAAATTATAAACATCTTGATATTATTTTTGAAGCTGTCTTGTCTTGTAATAAGATTCCATCCTGGACGCCAGTTCATGCACTATCAGATTTTTCTGTTTTATCCACGGCAAGATCATTACCGCCTCAAAGCTGTACCTTCAACGGTTACTTCTCTTCAGTCGCAGAATAAACCCTAGGTTTACTCTTTTTTGAAGCTCGTGCTACTCTCGCAGCTTTAAATTGACAAGCACTGTCTCCTGTGTTGTCTCATCTAGCCTTCTCAGCTCAAGAGGTGAGCAGTGCCCTGAGATCTGAATTTGGGGTGTTTTCAGTGTTCTATATCAGTTGATGTTGATGGTTTCTGCTAATTTTCTTACTCGATAAAATTAGAATTGTCTTTTTATTTTCAGTTTTATTGATGATTATATTCACGTGTAAATCGTTGCGCGGGTATTATCCTGGTGAATCCATGGATTTCATACTGTGCCCATGGTTTTGGTAAATTGCGGCGAAGCTGTTAACATTTGTACAGTATTATAACTGTCACTAATGACTTTCGTAGATCCAGTCGGTGATGAAATTCTAGATTGGTGATTTTCTTTACATCCGAGTTCATATTTGCTCTCAGGTTAGTTTGGGTTTGGGAATTTGATTCCTTGGGAGCAAGATGAGGGGAGCTGCACTGGTAGCTATCGCTGCTACTATCGGCAACTTCTTGCAAGGATGGGATAATGCTACAATTGCTGGTACTCACCCCTTTCCGATTTAGTTTCTCTCTTTGTTTTTCACTGTGACTAAAGAAATCTTTGATTTGAAGTTCTGGGAATTGAAATTACTGAGATTGAAAATTCCTTTCGTGTATAAACAAGTTGTTTCCTTTTATTCATATCAAATTGTTGTTAAAGATTTTATTACTCTCACTCTGCGGAATTAGCTTAGCTTGTTCCCCCTTGTCTGCTAATTTTCTTGCTTGTGGCAGACCTGGTAAACCCAAGCAGTTGTACTAATCTTACTGCACTTTTCTCTGCTTGTAGGGGCTATTCTTTATATCAAAAAGGATCTCAATCTTGAGACTTCTGTGGAAGGTCTTGTAGTTGCCATGTCGCTCATTGGAGCCACGGCCATTACCACATGCTCAGGATCAATATCAGATTGGCTTGGTCGGCGTCCAATGCTAATACTCTCCTCAATGCTCTATTTCATTGGTGGTTTGGTAATGTTATGGTCGCCCAATATCTATGTGCTATGCATTGCAAGGCTTGTAGATGGCTTTGGAGTTGGTCTAGCAGTCACCATTGTCCCTGTCTATATATCTGAGACTGCACCACCGGAGATAAGGGGACTGTTGAATACTCTCCCACAATTCACTGGCTCTGGTGGAATGTTTTTATCATATTGCATGATCTTTGGAATGTCATTGACTGTTTCACCGAGTTGGAGGTTGATGCTTGGGGTTCTTTCCATCCCTTCTCTTCTCTATCTTGCTTTCGCAGTGTTTTACTTGCCTGAATCTCCTCGGTGGCTTGTGAGTAAAGGAAAGATGCTCGAGGCAAAGCGGGTTCTCCAGAGATTACGTGGCAGAGAAGATGTTTCAGGTTAACTCCTTATTACTATGTTCTTTTATGGAACATCTGCTCCAATTATGCTTTTTGCTTCAATATTTTGCCTTCCAATTTTCTTTTCCTGACAGATTGTGCGAGAGCACAGCTTACTGAAGCCCTTTTTATTTTGCAAAGTTATTTGCACACATAATTTACTGTTACTAACTCCTTCAAGTCGGCTGAATAGTGTTTATGGAGGATCTTTTTGAGATTTATATCCTGTTCACTGGACCTTTCTGAAATTTAGAGAAGCTGATTGATGAGGCTAGGACATGCAGATGTCTTTTGTTTTGCTTCTCTCTCTGTGGCTCTGTGCTTGTGTCTTTTTTCTTGAAGTTTCTTGCATCATAAATCTTTAGTTGCCCACCCAACCTCCATCCTGAACCCCCTCAAGTAGGAGTAAAGGGGCTCATCTTTTATGCAAGTGAAAGAGAATATATTGCTTCTTGGTTAACTGTGGAATTTTTACTCTTTAGGTTAGATTAGCTATTTTAATCCAATCAGAAACTACTGTAGTCCTTATGCAGTTTATCAATCCTTTAGTAATCATATGAAACCATATAATTGTGCATATAATGTGTGACAATAGTTGAAGTTGTCCTTGAGTTTTCTGTCGAATTTAGTATGGTTATTGGAACTTAAATTTCACTGCCATTATTTTAATGAATTAGGACTAATTTATGTTGTACATTGCTATTTCCCCTTCTGATCCACAGGTGAGATGGCTTTACTGGTTGAAGGTCTTGGAATTGGAGGGGAAACTTCAATAGAAGAGTACATAATAGGCCCAGCTGATGATCTTTCTGACGAGCAGGAACCGTCTGCTGACAAAGACAAAATCAGGTTATATGGACCTGAACAGGGTCTCTCATGGGTTGCCAAACCTGTAACTGGACAAAGTTCCATTGGACTTGTTTCTCGCCATGGAAGCATTGTGAACCAAAGTGTACCTCTTATGGACCCTCTTGTGACTTTATTCGGTAGCGTCCATGAAAAGCTACCTGAGAGTGGAAGTATGCGAAGCACGCTTTTCCCCAATTTCGGTAGCATGTTTAGTACAGCAGACCCTCATGTCAAAACTGAGCAGTGGGATGAAGAGAGCCTGCAGAGGGAAGGTGAGGACTACGCATCAGACGGTGCTGGGGGAGATTCTGATGACAATTTGCATAGTCCATTGATCTCACGTCAAACAACAAGCATGGAAAAGGACATGCCTCCCCCACCTTCGCATGGCAGTATTTTCAGTATGAGGCATAACAGTAGCCTCATACAAGGAAGTGGGGAGCCAATCAGTAGCACAGGCATTGGTGGTGGCTGGCAGTTGGCATGGAAATGGTCTGAGACAGAAGGAGAAGATGGAAAGAAGAAAGGTGAATTTAAAAGGATCTTTTTGCACGAGGAGGGTGTCCCTGGATCTCGACGGGGATCTCTTGTTTCACTTCCTGGTCACGATGTTCCTGAAGAAGGTGAGTTTATCCAGGCTGCTGCTCTGGTGAGCCAGCCTGCACTCTATTCCCAGGCACTTCTTGATCAGCATCCAGTTGGACCTGCAATGGTTCACCCATCAGAGACTGCTTCAAAAGGGCCAGCCTGGGCTGCTCTTTTTGATCCTGGTGTTAAGCGTGCATTGTTTGTTGGGATTGGAATTCAGATACTTCAGCAGGTAACCGATGTTTCTTATTACCCTTCTGTGGTTAATCTGAGGATCAGTTGTGTGAGCTTTTGGTTCAAATTTCCACTCAATGCTTGCAGTTTTCTGGCATCAATGGAGTTCTTTACTACACTCCGCAAATCCTTGAAGAGGCTGGTGTTGAAGTTCTTCTTTCCAACTTGGGGATTAGCTCAACTTCTGCATCATTCCTAATCAGTGCATTCACAACCCTGGTGATGCTTCCTTGCATTGGTGTAGCTATGAGGCTTATGGATCTCACTGGCAGGAGGTATTATTTCTCCGTGTTTCTAAACTTCTTGCTCATTGGCTGATTTTTGCTCGTGGTTTTGTGTTTCTGTCTGCTTCGACATCTAGTTGTTTGCTTGAATACGATCTTGACCTATATGATTGATTGTTCATGAAAAAAAGGGTTATTTCTATAGCTTCCTTCAAAAACCGCATCTTTTTTTTGCTGATAAGAAAGTTTTTCCCTTTTAACTAATGCACCTTTTATTTGCAGGCGGCTTCTACTCACAACAATTCCTGTGCTGATCGTGTCACTCGTCATTCTGATCCTCAGCAAACTTATCAATTTGAGCTCAGTTATTGATGCAGCAATCTCAACTGCTTGTGTTGTCATCTATTTCTGCTGCTTCGTCATGGCCTATGGCCCAATTCCAAACATCCTCTGCTCGGAGATATTCCCTACAAGGGTCCGTGGCCTTTGCATTGCTATCTGTGCTTTGGTTTTCTGGATCGGCGACATTATTGTCACATACACTCTGCCGGTGATGCTCAGTTCAATAGGCTTAAATGGTGTCTTTGGCATTTATGCTGTAGTGTGTCTGATCTCTTGGATCTTTGTCTTCTTGAAAGTGCCAGAAACCAAAGGCATGCCCCTGGAAGTCATCACTGAGTTCTTCGCCCTTGGGGCTAGAGCTGCTGCTGCCAAGAACGAATGATGTGAAAGCTTTCAACATTGTTGATTGTTTTGAGAGATGTAATCCAAAATTAGTTTGGATTTTTTGTGCATTGTTATATTGATAATTCTGATCATCAAAACAGGTTGTTATTGGGTATTCTTTTTATCTAAATTTTGGGCAATAGTATTTAAAAATATGCCTTTTTTAAAACAAGTTTACTTTCAGAGAATGATCAAGAACATTCATCAGAGTAGACAATTGCTGCAATATCAGAAAGCTTAAATTGCCAATCACATTAGAAAACATCAACAGCATCCCTTGTGACCAACAATTTGCAGTATGCAAAGTAAAATAAATTGGACATATTAACACTCAGGGGTTATTTACATCTGCTCTTCACTTTTACAATTGAAATTATAGAGGATCCTACATTCTTCAGCATGCTACTTCTGATTTCAAACGGATCTGCTGACTTGTCTTTCATAATATTCAAAATTCTGGAGTTCATGACCGAATTGTATTTGACAAACAACCACCTGTGTAACTCAGGGTTTCTGAATATCTTCAGGTGGTAAATTGCTTCCAGGCAAATTCCTGGGCTGTTCTGCAAGCTCATCAGACTTGGGGGGTGTCTTGAATGGTCTTTGAAAATCTCTAGCATTTCTGCTGTCAATCACAAGATTATTGAGTTTTTCCTCCTGCAAACAAGTGACAAATAATTTTCAGATAACACAGTTAACGGGCCCGCAAGGCACTGCATGCTCCAGTAGCCATGGCGCTGACAATTATCAGCAATCCTTCAAATGCATGGAGAATGAGTTTGAGTAGATACAATAACATTTAAATTTTTCAAGCTAAGGAAAAACTGTCTAAGTGTAGCAATTGCATACATGCACAGACATGAATCCCTTGTAAAGCTATGGACTAATGTGGAACAATGGCTAGTGAACAATCAAGCTCTAGATAGGCAATCTAATGATTTAGTTTCACATTTTCCTATAAGCAACTGTTCAGTAGTTCATGCACCCATATTGCAAATGGTAACAAGAAAAGGTCTGACTTGCTTGCTTAATAGAAGCCATCTAAAACAATGACAGATCTACCAGCGTGGTTTTCATAGCATGTACAGATATATTAGATTGTTGAAGTCACAGATTCTTTAAGTTCTTCATCCTGCGTGCTACTTAATAGCACAACCTAGGGATTTCTCTTTGGTCTCAATAGAAATAAGCCTTATCCTGTTAATATGCAAAGCTTTGTAACTACTTACATTTTGTAGTGCTTCAAGTTTTCGCTGCAATGATTCGTGCTCAGCCTGAATGCGGAATGGAACACCATGCTTTTGATAAACATTGTTTTGTGCCAAGCCTTCATCTATGTCACTTGCAGTGGTTGCAAAAGGATGATTGGCTGGAATCCATCTGACTGTATCGGGGTCCACATCACCAGGTATTTGATCCCCTTCTTTAAGGAAAATAGTGGGTCTCTTCCACTGGTATGCTCTAGACCTTCTTTTCTGATGGAGAGCTTGCTCCTCTCTAGTAAGGGTAACTGGAGCCAAACGATAAACTTTTCCACACATCTCTATGGTTGAATTGCTCTTACCAACCTTCACTAATGGATTATTAAACGGATCCTCATACTTGAGAGGTTTTGAGCTGTGAAATTAGCATTTTACATCATCCCATGCAAATAGCAAATAGTACCAAAAAAGCTTGGCATGTAGAAAACTTGAAACATGATTGTAACATCAGCATAGTCAAATAGAGAAATCTTGAGGTGGAAGGCCTCAACCATACATAAGTAGTATGTTAATGTGTAAGTACGCAAGCGGAGACATTATAAGGTGTTAAGGATCGGGATCATACATGCCTCTTCTATCAGATCTCAGTTGGCCACGTCTGACAAGATCAGCGACAGAGCCAGCACGGCTATGCCTTGACTTCCATAGTATGTAGAGTCTGACAGCAACAACTAAAAGACCAGTTGCAATACACAGCGCAATTGCAATATTATTTCCCACATATCTTTTCACCTAAGGCAAACAACAAAGCTCATGAATCCAATTGCAAATTTCTAATTTTTAGCACCAGAGAGCAAAATGCAGCTTGATGTTCTAGCTTTTCCATCAATCAAATGACACAAGTATTATCTTCTGTGGACTGTTCCAAAGATATATGCTAACCATGAAATCAGAATGTCAAATGTAGAATCTACAAAGATGAAATACTCTTCTTACAACCTTCTTTTTTTTTTTCCATCTATGATATTTCCTCTTTCTAGGTTATACTATTAATTATACTGCCAGCATAATCAGTGGAAGCAAAAGCAAGCAACTACCGTGTAGCCAAATTTGAAGCAAATGCATTACCTTACCTTCTCCACATTAATCTTAAGCAAGAAACTGTAATTCCAAAAGATAGGGAAAGGTAAACATTACCATGGAAGCAAGAGGAGGCAAAGAGCTAATAATTCCCCGAAACTTGGCTACATGGTTTCTGGAATCTAGTAAGGTATCTTTTTCAGAGGTGACCGCCTCCTCTTGGGTACTCAGGTTGTCGTCTGAATTCAAAGAGTCGCTAATTGCTCTAGTCATAAACTTTTGATTAATTGGTAGCCGATTCAGCTTTAGCCTTCCATGTCCTACGTCAAATTCTTTTCTAAATACAACCGCATTTGAAAGAAGCAGACGATTCGGCCCCCAAATTGAAGGCTACAACCAAAAATTTAAGATTTAAGCGATACAAAATGGATCTAATGAAACCGCTATCAAAAAATGAAGCTTAACAGAAGAAAAGAAGAAAGAAGATAGAGAGGGAAGCTATTAGGGGATTTTACCCTGAGATGAAAGAGGGAATGAAAATGGAGAGTCCAAACGGAGGCCATTTCATGCTGACAAAGAAGAAAGGTCTTGTTCCAGGACTGTCAAATTGGAAGATTTCATTAAGAGCTGCAATTAGGTTTAGGGCTTTAGAGGTTACAGTTTCCAATAGAATCAGAAATAACGGTGTCCTCACATTTCAGCAAGAGAAACGCTTCGCTGGTTGCTGCCAGCGTTGTAAGCGTGACCATTCTTACAGAACCGTTCAAGGGTTTTTCCAGTAGAACAAACTCCAAGGTGGATCCGTGGCGCAATGGTAGCGCGTCTGACTCCAGATCAGAAGGTTGCGTGTTCGATTCACGTCGGGTTCAATCCCCCTTTTTTTGATCTCCTTTGAAGCTCCACATTCAGACTCGTAGAACTTCATTGTTGTAGCCATAGCTCGGCCCACTTGAAATAAACGAGGTTTATGGTAAATTAAAATTGCAAATTGAAAAGAAACTGACCCAAAAGAATCTAACTTAAGATGCAAAGTCTACGCTAATTTTATAAAACCTATGACCCAATTGAAGGCACAAGAATCTTGAATTATTATAGGTGAAAAAGAAGCCCAATTGTATGGTGAATTCGGTGAGATGACGTATTGTTCGTTATTCTATAATTTTATATTTTTTTATTACAAATTATTTTCAATGAATAATGGACCGGTTGAAAGAAAAAAATTCAAATTTGAATAATCAAAATAAAGTATTGTGCAATTCTTAAAAGTTGTTTTGTGAAATTGAAGTTTTTACTCCAAGTTTATTATGTAAGGGTGAGTACATAAATATTCTCTAAATAATTCACGATATAAAATATATAAGATAAATGTTATTTAAAATTTTGAGTTTTTAATTAAATTTTAATTTTAAAAATATTTTTAAAACAAACTATAATCTATCAATTTAAATTAAATTAAAAAATTAAAAATTAAAGATATTTGATTTGAATTTTTTATAATATAAACAAATATTTCATATATCATCATAAAAAATTAAATTGTTTAATATTAAAACAATTTTTTAAACAATTTATATATCAAAAATTTTAAAAATTCATGAAAAATAACTTATTACTAAAAAAAATTATTTAAATTTCAGGAATAAAATTACATAGAATTTAAAATCTACTTGAATAATTTTTTAGATATTTTAATAATAAAAATACCATCAATTTTTTATAATTATTTTTATTGAGTTTATTTGAACAAAATCAATATAAAAAATTTTAAAAATTATCTAATTGAAAAAATAGTACAAAGTTGAAAGTTTAAAACAACATTTACTCAAAAATATATAGTTTTTAATTTTTTATTCATTTAATTATTAAAAAGATGCATTACCCATTTCGATGTTGTTAATTGTTTTACTTTCCTTCAAAGGAATCACTAAGCTTAAGAGTGTAGATGGCAGCAATTGTAACTAATAATCAACGATGTTATATTGTCACTAAGACACTATGAGAAAGCCTAACCTAAGCCTCCCATGCACTAATTAACAATGTTATTATTATTCTTTAGTTGACCGCCCAGCTCATCTTATTCAACTGCTCTCCTTCTAATGGAATTTTAGGGTTTGTTAATCATTTAGTGTCACTAGATTTCCCCGTGTCACCCTTTGAAATTAATTATCATTTAAATCTAGTGGTTCACTTATATCATTATGGAATTTTTTTAATTAATTAATATATTAATTTCGACAATAATAAGATTCTTAGCAATCCACGGGTCTAAAATAGACAAAAGTAGTGAGAACTTAATTAGAATATTTTTTTAGAGTTGAGGCTATCATCTGTTGTTAGGTCAAGATAAGAAAAATAGGAAACAAAAGAAAAAAAAATTATCTTAAAGATTAATTTGATTTTAATAAATTAGTGGGATAGTGGGTTAGTGAGAAGTAAGTTGTGTTTTGTTTTTAGCCTACCAACCACATCCATCTTGTAATCTGCCATATCTTATGTACTAGTTGTTACTTAAAAATAGCATCAGAAATTTGTTGTTTTGAAATTATAAGTTGTACTAATATTTTAAAAAGGCAAGCAAGATTTTTAGCAATTTAATTTTTAAAATAATTTAATAAAATTTATAATTAATTTTTTATATTAATATTTTAAATTATAAAAATACCGGTAGGAAATTTTATAAAAATCTCACATCTAGTTCCTATCAAGGATCTTATGAATATTTATTACAAAGCAGAATGGACCTGTAAAGCATGAACACAAGCAGAAGTGGAGGGGGAACGACCAATAATGGGAGGTTTTCTGCTAGTGGATTCCTTTTCCCAGAGAACATGGACTTCTGGCATTTCAATAGGTCCCATTTCTTTTTCCCATGGCCAAACAACGAAATTTCAGTACCCAAAAAGAAAAAAAGGAAGGAAAGTGGTGGGATTTCATCATTAGCCAAACATAATGGGACATGAAAGTGGGGATGAATATGAATACTTTCAGAGAAAGGCCAAAAAGGGGTTCAATAAAATGTAATTTAGTAAATTTCATTCTCATTTTCCTCCCATTTTCCTTTTCTCGGCAAGCAAACACCAGTGACCACTGATGACCAACCAACAAAATCTCACTCAGCAGCTTTAATGGTCAACCAACAACATAAAATAAGACGATTACATTTTGCCATTTCCAAGCTTTTTAGCTGTTTAGCATCTGGGTTTTCAATTTTCAGCTACGAGTCATAAAAACAGAAGAGAAGACTGACTTAAAAGCTCAATGAAGGCCTTTAATTTCCATTCTTAGACTTTTTTTTTTTCTTTTACCATTTATCTGTTCAGATTGGGCGACTGGTGATGTTCTTACAGGAATTTGAATGTATCACATTACGTTCTATACATACATAGACAAGATCAAATACAGTGGAAATTCTAGGAGAGAGCTAATCTAAATCCAAACGCTAAACTGTCATAAAAGCTATAGTTATTAAAGAACCAAAGCTAATATTGCAAACTGGTAGAGGAAGAAGGTTAATATTGAATTCACTAGCTGAAAGTGAGTGCAGGAGGCTAGGGCAAGAACCTATTAACAGCTTCTTCTCTTTCCTTGAATCTCGCCTCGCCCTGATCAGCTCCAGAGCTGGAGGTGCCCGCAGGGAATCCTCCACACTTCTGACACCTCGCAACTATCAGAATCTGACGGCAGGACGGACAAGACGAGTGGGACCCCAGCCACGTGTCGATGCAGGCAACGTGGAACCCGTGCCCGCACTGCGGCAACACCCGGATTTCGTCTCCGGACGTAAATTCCGTCAGGCAAATAGCGCAGTCTGAGAATTTTGGCACCGAATCCACCGAATAGGTTAGCTTGGGAAGGGAGCGGAGGACCTTCTTCTTCAAACCCTTGTTGGCCGCAGCAGGAAGAGGAGGAGGAGCATGAGGAGCTGCGCTGACGCTTGTCGCGCCACCTGAGAGGCGGCGTAGCCAGGCACAGCGAGCCACAGCGATGAGACCCAAGACGCATATCAACGCGCAGAGAAGAGCTGCCAGGATGACCACGAAGTCCGAGTCTACTGCGGCGGCTTCCGCTGGAGCCCCAGCGTTGGCCGAGGAGTTCAAGCCGCCTAGGAACCTGAGGGGACGAGTCATGTGAACAGAAGAAGAGGGAGAGAGATTTGTGTTTGTTGGGGCTCTCCTGAAGTGCCAATGGAATGTATGTGGTGGGTTGTCTTGGTTAGCCCTTATAACAAGGAATCTGTTGCTCTTAATATCTGAATTTAATAACAGTAATAAATATGTGTACATATATTTGCAAATAAACATGTTATTGTCTTTTCAAGTACTTATTTCGTAAACAGACCCAATTAATTCATCGATTCCCCTGCATAATCGCAATTCTTTTTTCCCTGCATTCTCTAATCTTCTGTTGTTCAAGTTGGTGAAAGGAGCATAATAGTTTGTCTGATATTTGCCAGTAAGAACTGAGAAAAAGGAGCACATGGTTTTGTCAGCCAGCAGAGAAGCACACTAAAACGTTACCCTGGAAACATAAAAACGAAGGCTTATTGTAACAGAGGCAGAAATTGTAGTGTCTCCGCGTACTCTCTGTCCTGACATGACAAGAAAGCATTAACAGAACTTTGCTTTTTTCTTCGGTAAGTTTTCAGCGTCCTAATTTACACCATCAATTACGGAGTAACACTGTGTTGGAAAAAGAAGAAGTGAATCATTCTTTTTGATTTAGTTGTCCAATGAAATTGATATCACGCCACTCTTTGTCCTTTGATATTCGTTTTATTTTCTTGGTTTTTTCTTTAAATAAAAAACTAACAATTTGGGCATTTGGATTCTTTGAGGGAGATGGAACTCCTGGTTTGATAAAGTTCACTATCAATTGATGGATGTCAATCACCAACCGAGCGAAGTTTCCTTTCAAAAAGCCTTTTTATAATTATATATATATATATTTTCTGTAGACAGATATCTCTAAAGCCTATAAGACAAATGAATGCCCATAGGAAGAAGGAACAACCCTTGATTATCAGGTAAAACAGAACAAACGTTCTGTACAAAGTTACTTTGAGTTCAGAAAGTGAGATTCTCCAAATCAACGACCTTAGCTCTTTTCTTGATAAGGAAAGATGACATAATTTTATGATAAACTTGATATATTAATTTAAAGGTCAAAAATGCCCTTAAAAGTTTCTATTTAAAAGTCATGATCACATTGAATGCCACCGTACCCAGGCTACCCTTAATGAAACAAAAAGCAACCGTCTTGCTATAAACTGCACTTCCTGGTTACCCGCCCGGTTCACCGAACACTACACAACGCTGGATTCTCCGCGCTACCATTTCACATGGAATTCTATGCATGCTAGCTATATATATACAGAGAAAGAGAGAGAGAGAGAGAGAGGAGAGAGAAAAAGATGGAGAGATAAGGGTCCGAGAACAATGCTTTACTTACCTAATTAAAGGAATGACCGTTATGATAATCTTGTCGGCCATCTCACCTTTTCGTCACGTGGAAGCAAGTTCCACGTGGCAGCCACACGGTTAAGGTTGTGGGCATGCTCATGGAAAGATCAGCCACGCCCACCCACGAGTGTTGTCCCTTTGATATCCACAAGAGCTCACTGTTTCACACGGTCTGTATGTACGATTATCAGATCTTTTTGTTCATTAGCAAATGAAGGATAAACCCTAACAAATATTAAACCAAAAGTCACCCTAGAAATAAAAAGTTGAATGGAGACAGTTTAATGGAAGACTTTGTCAAGGTGGTAATTTATTCGGTAAAGTTGGATTTCAAGATTACATTAACACAGGACTCCAAAAGCAATAAAATTATTAAAATCAAGAAAGTCAAATCAAGTCATCCAAAGACCACCAACTCCCATTTGAACACGTTTCTCATATTTTGACCTTTGCAAATCTATGCGGCCACTTCAAATATGGCCTTTCCCACTAATTAATCCTCAGCCCAGTCTATCGACCAATCAAGATTATCTGGAATAATGAAATAGAAAAAGAAATTGAACATAATTTTAATTACTCAGAGAGATTACTGACAGGCCAAAACTAAAAATTAAAAGCGCGTAACCTACATATTCCTGTTGGCTACAGGCCAATGGCAATACAAACCTGGTCATCATGATTTCAACATGATTTTTGTAGGAAATATAAACTAAGTACAACAACATGCAGCCTTGGTTTCTAAAGACTATTCATAGCAGCATGAAGCTCAATGAACAAAGTTGAGTGATTACCTACGACAGTAAACACTAAATTAACAGAACCCAAATCCCGTCTAGTGATCCCATGTTAATGTTACCAGCAGTATACAAGCTGCACTTGACATGAGGGATAATTCAGATCTAGAAAAAGACTTCATTAGCAAGCCATGATAAGAATAAAAATTCACAACAAATGTCCAAAGCATAAGAGATAGATGAAGCATTGACAATTACTGGCTCACCTGTAATATACATAATAGTGATCAAGAATTATAATTGCCAAGGACAAATGTCCAAAGCATAAGGCATACTAATGACTTCCTCACATGCAACATTGACAACTACTAGCTCACCTGCAACATACATAATGGTGATCAAATATAACAACTGCTACTTCTCTAAAGATCCATGTAATTGCCCTAACCAACAGCATAACCCAACTCTCTCTCACACAATATAAGAGACACAATAGGCCTCTTACAGTCCTGTCTGAAATTACCATCATTTAGCCAGAGAGATTTCATATGCAAAGTTTATTTAGCCAAAACTTGCTTGATAGGGATTTTCCAGGAATAGCATAATTCAGCATGCAAACTATACCACCTATTCTGAGGCATGGGACAATTAAACTGCCTAAAATCTGAGCTACAGGCTGGACTTCTCCTAGAGGTAGCAAATTATGAACATTCTAAGCAACCCTTTCCAGCCCTTGGCAAAGCCTTCCACCCAGAGACATGGAGCCAGGCCCCCTTATAGGTCCCACAATTTTAGTGCATTGAGGCTGGGAGCACAATATGATGTCACCCTTTAAAGCCACCACGGAAAAACAAGAGAAGAAATCAATCAAGGATCCAAGACAGTGCAACTTTTCTTCAGAATTGAAATAACATGAACTGTATATTGCAGTTGCAAATCTCATATATGAGAAAAATATTAAGCTCTGTCTCATAAGTCAAACCTAACGTTCCATCTACCATTCATGTCAGCATTAAGCGTCCAATTATTTTCTCTAATCTGCAGATATGGGACCTGAAAGTAAAAGACAAGAAAGAAAGATAAAGAATCCAAAAGAGCAAAATTACAATTTAAATAATGGTAACTTAAAGATTCAAATAAGGTGCATAATTTAAGCCACCAGAAAGTGGATCCCACAATTCAATCCCACAGTTGCACCACTACGAGAGTTGGCATCCAGGAACTTATGAATATCTTACAAGAAGATCCGAAGAAATATCAAAACTATGATAAGTACAGTAAAATTTACATGTAAATTAAAACTACAAATTCCACACAAGCTGCAGATATTGTAGGCTTTGGTGCCCTCTCTCTCTCTCTCTCTCTCTCTCTCTCTCACACACACACACACACTCACACACACACACACACACACACACACACACACACACACACACATGCAGACGCAGACATATACACATGGACGCACTACCACCTGTAAACACTAGTACAGTTCAGGACTTCTGTTTTCTAGTTGAATGCATCTTGTATCCAAATTAGAGATGTGAAATTCTACCTCCCAAAAAAATAGTGTCCAAAGTCTAATTATTACATGAAGGAAGATAAGACAACACTTCAAGAAAGGCAAACAAGAGATCAAAACAGCAAATCCGGAAAGGTAAGACAAAAATGACTGAATGGTCCAATCCAGCATGAGTAAGAAGTTCTCCATATCAACATTAGAGAATGAAGCTCTTATAATAAAGTATTCATATTTCAAAATACGTCAGTAATATTGATAAGAGGGAGATACCTTCTCAAATATCTCATAGCCAACTTTCAGCCTAACATCTTGGTCTCTCTGAAAATTGAATATGCTCCAAGAAAATTCAGCAGCTCCAATTGACTTTTTCTGTCATGATAATACATATTAAAAGCAACTTAAGCTTAAACTTGAGGATGCTACCAGACTCAATTGATATCATGCCCATGACATAGAAAAATTGAGGATGATCTATTACAAAGAATAAAACAAAAAAGATACAAAAACAAATTTAAAAGATCATTGGGCATGAGTCACACAGGAAAACGGAGTAATTAGCACCAAATGATTATGCATTGGCTAATTACAAAAGCAAGCAAATTGCAGCTCAAGAAATCACCAACCTCTTTGAATTCTTTGTCAAGATCACATCGTCCCTTGATATTGAAGCTCAACAAACCATTACTTGTCACAGGAAATACCTTTTTCCCGCGTACATTATAGTGAAGCCTGTCACGTTTATTATACTGCAGCCCTACGCCAATGCTTGCTGATAACTACAAATTATTGCTACACATATTAATATTGTTTAAAGAAGAACTCAAGTCTGCATATACCTCAAGACAATGTTATGGCCACAACACAAGAACGTACATCGGGGTAGAAGTGTCTTATAATTGCACTAAAGTAACTTGGTGCCCCACTTTTTGTATCTAGCTCTCCATGAACCTAAGATACAATCACAAACATGTAAAAACTCTAAGAAAACAATTTATAAATAGTAGTGGTAAAGATTTGTTCAGATTGTATTGGTTCAATCACATGCATGCAATTCTTAATTAACAACTAAAAAAGAGCCAAAAAAAAAAAAGCTGAGTAGGTCGATTGAGATATACATTAAGCAACAAAGAAAAAAGTAAGGAGGTCGTAGGATTAGTTTACAAGAAAACATGCTACCAGCACATAATCACTATGCCGAACAAGTTGGATCTTGTAAATCATGCTTTCAACAGCATAAAAAATAGAGGACCAAATAGTGCCTAATTCCTATGGATTGAACAACAAATCTGTGTTAAACAATCAGATGAAACTCTATAATGTCTCACCAGTCAAAGGAAAAGTAACTTGGTTATCCCACAAGCATAACGCAAACCGTGACTTCAACACAACTGTCAAGTTTGCTTGTAACTTCATATTGCTTGAACAGACTACATAAATTGCAAGGTTCAAGCTAAGAAACAGTTACAGGATCAGTGAAGGCAAAACTCTGTGAGTCTCCACTAGGGAATTTTGAGTTGCACCTATTCAGACTCAAGTCCTTCGCTAGACATTCATAGAATTTACAGAATTTCAGCATTTCACCTAATCAGGCGGTCACTTGGACACGCAACAACAGATTGGCAACACTTGTACCTAAGTCAGAAATCTAGGAAAACATCAAAAAGAAAATCCAACTGAAATATCAGATTAACCTTGCAAAATTCAACAACTCAATTTCAGCCAATAAATAATCAGAAAGTGAAATTGAACACAAAGCGAAATATAAATGAACGGATTCCAGCAAGAATAGAGGCAAGCCAGTGAGCAATAATGTAGCAGCATGAAAATAAAAGACTACACAGAAATATGGATAAATTCTTCCACAAAATTTAGCCAGATAAAAATAATTAAAGAAGAGAAGAAAAAGACAAGTTACAAATGATTCTGAAAATGTTTCACCTGCAAGTGAGTTTTGGAATGTATGGCGAGCGTCTCCTTGGCGTGGATTCTCAAAGCTTTGGAGTCTCCTCCATACCTGAAAGATGTCTCCATTTCCCTTTCCGTATGTATTTCTCTTCCTCTTCAAATGGAAAGAAGCCTGCAGTGTCCCACAAAAATCCTAGCGGATTTTATAAAACCCTAACTACAGGTGCTTTGCTGCCACAGCGCTGCTGATTATCTTCTAGTTTCAGCTGAAGGTCACAGTTTCCTAGACCCAGAACAATGAACGACAATTACATGGAATTCTACGCAGGCATCCAATCACATAATGCCACGTATTTCAAAGGTTTGATGTTTTGGAAGAATTTGTTTTAAATAAAAGTTGTACAAAACCTTTAATTATATTTTATATTATAAAACGAATATTGATATTTAAATTATTAATTTAAATCAAACTAAATTTTATTAAAAAAATTTTAAAATTTTAAATTCTAAATTTTGTTCAATGAATTTCAGTTTGAAATATTTTAAATATATAAAAATATTTAAATTATCATTATATAATTTTTTAAAATATTTATAATATTAAATTTTTATAAAAATCATAAAAATAATATATAATAGAAAATTATTTAAATTTTATTTAAATTATTTTTAAATATTTTAATAATAATTTTTTAATTAAAATGATTTAACCAAAATTTACATTTAAATTAATAATGGAAAGTTCTATTTATCATTTTAAAATATTATTTAATAAAATAAAATGTAATTGTAATTAATATTTATTTTTGAAATTTAAATTATGTTTAAAATTTTTAAAAAATTATGATAATTTTAATTTATTAAAATTAATTATTACAATCATTTATTTATTTTTACATTATTATAAATTATTAAAATATTTTTTTAAATTATAATAAAAAACATAAGATGATTCCATTTTTTTTTTAAAGCTATTTAGATCCTGGGCCGGGTTAACCCGAGTAGGCAGGCAATTGAAGCTAACGTAAGCCGCATGCGTACAGCGCACGGCGTACAACGCAGCAGTCTCTTCTACTTCAGAAACTAGAATAGAGAGAAACGAGTGAGTCGGCCCACGTTCCGGGAAGCGAGAGATCGCAAAAGATGGGGCTTTCACGGTTTGATCTGTCGCTTCTATTTACGGTTCTCTTTCTTTCAACTCCTGCACTCTCCGATCTGATCTTCTCGAAGGTTGATCGTCGCGTAGGTTTCTCTTCCATTCTCGATCTCTCTCCAATTCAATCTCCATTATCCTTGCTGTTTGCATGTTCTTTTTATTTCATAGTATTTTGCTAGTGTTACTTTTTGGAGTTTAAATTTTTTGTTTGATTTTTCATTTTTTGAACAGATCTTACTTGTTATTTGATCTGCTTAAAATTGGTCTAGGGGCTTTGAGTTACGGCACTCGAGCCTAAGGTGTTCAATAATAAGAACAAACTTGTATTAGTTTCAGCTCGATAAGGTGTTTGACTTCTCTGATGAAATCTGTCATTGAAGGAATTTGAGATTTAACAGTAAGAGGAAGTATCTAAATATAATTTTAATGTACTTGTCAAAGATGCTTGAACTCATAGCTCCAATTAGAACTTAATGTAAAATATCAGAAGGCGCTTGAACTCTTGGCAGAGTTTGCGTAGAGGAAAAGATGTGGCATTTCTTAATTGCCACCTTTCCTTGGGAGTTGTTACATTTAGTGAATAATATCCATGTTCCTCTATGTGTTCATGTTCATTTGAACTAAGTTTCTTGACAATGTTTTATTAGCTTGTAAATGAGAAAAGTAAAGGGAAGAAAATTAAAATTTGTTTTGGAGGTTACCCTTTCTTCTTCCAAGTTGGTCTTCCTAGGTTTAGATGCAAAAATAAAACTCAGTAAGTATTGTTGTTCTAGAGATGATTTGCAATTGTTTAACTTTTAATCAGGGTTCGCTGGTCATTCTTTTTCTTCTGTTTCTTATATTATCTCCTGTGTTGATTAAGTTTGATCTTGCAGATTGATTTAACATCTCAAATAGTACGCATAGCTTCAACAATGAAGGTACTTGACTAATGTCCTTACTCCATCAGTCTCTTTGAGTTGGACTACGTTAATATGGTCAACTTCATAAAGTCTTTACCCTTGTTTTGGGTTGTTACTTTTAGTGCAATGCATCTCTGGATTTCAGGAATTCTTGCTTTACATCTGGATCCTCCAGATTGAAATTATGTTAGCGTATTGAAATTAGTTATTCCCTGATTCACAGGTGGAGAACGCTGGCTCTGATGTGGTGTCAGAGGTCTTGTTGGCCTTCCCAGAACTCCAGGCATCGCACTTGGCTTATTTGACGGCTGCACGCTATGAAGGGAAAGGCAAAACAAAAGGGTCTCCTATTAATCTCCCTGTTGCAGCAGTTAGCCCGAAAGTAATGCCTCCAGCCTTGAGCTTTTATTCAGTATCACTACCCATGGGACTGGGGAAAGGGGACAGCGTAACTTTGGAGGTCTTGGCTGTATTCACTCATTTATTGCGGCCATTTCCTGAGAAAATCACTCAGGCCGATATTCAGCTTGTGGTCTTCATGGAAAGTGCACATTATCTGTCTCCTTATGCAGTTAAAGTCCAGTCACTCAGTGTTAAACTGCCTGGTGCTAGAATTGAATCTTACACAAAGCTGGAGAATACTAAAATGCATGGTTCAGAGATCAAATATGGCCCTTACGAGAATCTCCCTCCTTTCTCATATTTGCCCATTGCTGTTCATTTTGAAGGCAATCAGCCCTTTGCTGTTGCTGAGGAATTGGAACGAGAAATAGAAGTTTCCCATTGGGGCAATGTGCAGGTCACAGAGCATTACAAAGTCGTCCACCGAGGCGCTGAAAGCAAGGGTGAATTTTCCAGGTTAGTTTAATGTTCACACGGGGTTTCTTGAGCTTGCTGCTCACTTTGTAATTAAAAGTTTAGATTTGACATGTTGCGTCAACGCTGCAGGCTTGACTTTCAGGCTAGACCAACTGTCCAAGGTGCATCAGCCTTCCGGTATCTTGTTGCCAAATTACCTCCAAGGGCTCATTCTATTTATTATAGGGATGAAATTGGCAACATATCGACATCTAATCTATTGAGTGATTCAAAAAAGGTGGATATTATGCTTTATGTGAAGTAGCTCATATGAACCGCTGCATCAAATCTTTACCCGTCTATTCTCTTTGCTTGCAGACGGAACTATTAATTGAACCCAGGTATCCCATGTTTGGTGGTTGGAGAACTGCATTCACCATTGGATATGGTTTGCCACTTCAAGACTTTTTGTTTGCATCTGAGGGCAAACGTTTTCTTAACATATCTTTCGGTTCTCCTATGCATGATCTGGTCATTGATAATCTCATTCTGAAGGTTGGTAGCAGAATGAAATTCTGATGCTAAATTGCTCTTTCAACTCTTTGTTAATCTTTATTGGCTTCTGGGTGATGTTGTGGTGGGAATGCAAAGGTCAAATCCCCTTCCTGTTCTCCCTTTCTCATAGCTTTGCTGAAAGTTAAAGCATTTGGAACCTGGCATGAGCATTGGGAACAATTGCCTGACATGTCTACCCTTGAAATCTTGCATGCTTGAAGGAATACTTTGTGTATGGTGACATAGTTAGCATGACGACATTGAAGCCTGGTTACTGAAGTTCTTTATGTTATCAAGGTTGTTATTCCCTTAGCTAATCGGCCACACTTGACTCATTGTCGTAAGGCTGTCTGGAGCAAGCTTTTGTGTTATATATTTATTTGGCATCCCTTCATTGCCGCACTTGTTTTAGCATCAAGATTGATATACGGTTCAAGGAATTGAGTTTGAGCCTTGGGTGTTTATACTTTGATTATAGTGTATGCTGTAATATGTACAATTTTTCCTCATAAGTATCTTGTATAGTTTGTTTCCTGCATAGGCAAACAACTCAATTTCAGAAAATTAAAATTTAATTATCTGAAAAAGGTAATCAACCAAGCTGCAAACTTTCAAACAGTTAACATTGATTTTCTGTGTAATTTTGCATTCTGTGCACGTTTGTCATGGAAATTTAAGGCACTAGTTGTGGTTTGGTATTTCACAAGAACCAGTATTCTCAGCAATGATGACTCTCTTTTCTATTGCAGGTGGTGTTGCCTGAGGGATCTGGAGACATATCTGTTTTTGCTCCATTTCCTGTTAGACAGTGGCAAGAGGTATAAGCACTTGGGAAATTTGTGTTATCTATACTTAATTCCAATTTCTTTTCTTGTATCATTTTGATTTAATCTGGTTTTCATCAAGTAATTCAACTCCAAAACTTTTCTCTTTGGTTTATTGTGCTTATGATTTAAAGCAGACCAAACATTCCCACTTGGATATTGCTGGTAGACCAGTGATCGTGCTTCAAAAGACAAATGTTGTACCAGAGCATAATCAGCATTTTCAGGTATTCTTATATATGTTTTCAGGAGATTGATGCATCCATAGTTATTGTTACTGGTTCAGTTGTCAAACACAAACTGGTGGATTAGGCTGAATTTCTATGATAATATTCTAATGTCATGGATATGTCATGTCTACATCTATTACCTTAATTTTATTTGAATATTCATGTAATAAGAAATTGTGGTTTTTATCTTTTCAGGTTTATTACAAGTTTAACAAACTATCAATGCTCCGAGAGCCATTAATGCTGATTTCAGGATTTTTCTTTCTTTTTGTTGCTTGCATTGTATATACACATGCTGACATGTCAATCTCCAAGTCTTCTGCTTCATATTTGGCAAAACTACAGTGGGATGAGGTATATGGCAATTAATTTGTGCTTGCTCCAGTTTTATCATGTACATTTAGAATATGATACATGTAGTAGAGATTTTTTTCCCACAACTTTCAGGTGCAAGCTGCAATTCAGCAGGTCCAAAATATCATGAACAAATGCTTAGCAACACATGATAAGCTGGAATCATCTCTGCGTGATCTTTCTAGGACAGGGGATGTTCAAGCCTGTAAAGCAGCTCGTAAAGCAGCTGATGGTTTGTTGAAAGAGTACTCTAAAGAGTTGAAGCCCTTGTTGACATTCTTGCAGTCTTCTCCATCAGCTGCTCAAATATTTCCCAAGGTTTACTTCCCATTGATCATTGCTGTCTCATTCATTTTTATATTTCTACGAGTTTATTGCTGGAAAATGCAATTGGGTAACTTCTTATTTGATTTAATGACAGTAACTCAAAGGTTCCTTTGGTACTTAAGGTCTACTTCCCATTTATCGTTGCTGTCTTACTCACTTTTATATTTCTACGAGTTTATTGCATGAAAATGCAATTGGGTAACTTATTTGATTGAATGACAGTAACTCAAAGGTTCCTTTGGCACTTAATTTCTGTTACGATTTGTCATGCTTGTAAATTGACCTCGTTGTGCTTCCCTGATGACCATGATGTATCAGGAATATTATGTTCAATTATCTTGTTCTTTTATGGTGTCTAACTTTTTGTTTTCTGGTGCGTCTGTTGTACTGTTAATTTTAGTGATATGTTTTGGCTCTTTGTGCAGGTGGAGGAGCTGGTTGCCAAGGAGAGAGAATTGCAAGAGAGGCTCATGGCAAAACACTCAACAGTTGTCGACTGCTACGAGAAGAAGTCTGGCGGACGAGATATTGAGAACCGAGTCGCATTTCATCAGCAGAAAATTACCTCTTTGAGGCTAGAGGTTGACGATATCCTAGAATTTATTGATGAAATATAACATATGGATTCAAGTAGAGGGAACTTTCTATTAGAATTTTGCTACTTCTGAGGAATAGTTGCAGGCTAAGTTAACTTTTGTTTCTCTTAACTTTATATCTAACTATTATGCTTCCATATGAAACATTCTATTTTTGCACAAGTCAACTGATTTAATGATTTCTCAAGTTGAGGTGCTAAGGAGCAAACGGAGCTTGTTAATTCAATACTAGTTCTTTTGAAAATGGATGATCTCTTGATGTTCTGATATTGATTTGAAAAGACAGAGAAGATTGTTAATTCAATAAAAGTTCTATCGAAAATGGATGATCTCTTGATGTTCTGATATTGATTTGAAAAGGCAGAGAAGATGATTACCTTTGTAATTTATCATAACCCTGCATTTCACATTCCTTGTGGTGTGCCAAGTGAATACAGTTCTTAGAAAATATGAAAAACAAATTACAGAAAGGTTGTCTCCAAGAAGAAGAATACCTTAATGAATCTTGTCTACTACTTTAAAATAAAGGAACATATAAGCAAAAAAAAAAAAAAAATTGTTCTCCATGAGAGTCTCATCTCACAAATTTGGCTTACTTTCCTTCAGGTTGTACTACTTGCAAAAGCTCAATGTTCAACTCAAATGTAGCTCCTGGCTGCAAAATAAACACAGTTATGATTAAATTTACATGTTCATAACTTTTGAACCAACAGATTTGTTCAGGCTCATACCATGAGTAAACCATATCATTTTGGGCATACTCTATGTTAATGAAGAATAAATGTAATGCATTCAAACACTAAGAAGGGATTTCACAGCAAATGGATTAAAGATGAAATCAAGGGTTTTTGCAGCGAATGCAGTGACAACAATCGATAAGTTGACTACAAGTGACTTTACAGGTATCTCATTCATCCCCTTTTGGCCATAGCCAATCTCTGGAGGAACAATGACGATTCTCTGCAAGAGAAAGAGCTTGTGAGACAAACCTAAGACGCATATGAAATTTTTTTACGCAATACTTAAGAGGAACATAAAGATGATCAAGAAAAGATGAAGACTCTCACCTTCCCCCCTACTTTCATTCCTTCTGTTATTGTGTACATAGCAGGAGGAGGCTTTGGTGCAGCCTGTGCAGAAAACAGACCATTTGGGTTATCCACAAATTCGCGTTTCCGTTCTTTACCAGGAGCAGCTCCAACCTTGAACTCATATGGCTGAACAAAGCATCCAATTTGAGAGTCACCCACGAGTTAACTTCTTGTGTCAGAAAGAAATGGTGTCTGATTAATTAACAAGGCAGAGAGACTAGGAGTAGTTATCCTCCAGCCATCCTCCTGGTCATAACATTCAAGCATTTGACGATACTACAATTTCGTGGGGCATAGGAAATATAACCTGGGCAATGCTCCGATTTCCAGCCAGAAGCTTTGATTCTCGACTTGAAACAGCTGTGATACCTTGGTAGAGGCAGTCGAAGTGCACCTTTAAAGTAAAAACCAGAAGAAAGGATACAATATAAATCCAGAACCTCAGAACAGAAATGATCACTTTAAATAACAAAAGAAAAAAGAAAGAGAACCTGAACAGTTGATCCTTTTTCAGCAACTGGACCATTCCCCTCAACAATATCATAGTATTTCAGTCCATTAGCTGGTGATTGGATAACAGAAAGCAAAATGAATGTTTCAAAAACAAAATTGGAATGAAAGTAGCAATACTCCCAGATTTTGTTGGCACCTAACCATCCAATTTTATCGTTTCACCACCTTCTTCTGTTAGGAACACTAAGAAGATAATCTGCATAATTTACTTTGATCTACACACATGGTAAACAGATTAAATCTCCAGTACTCCATTGCTCACAATCAACATTTAATCACAAATGAAGAATCTGAAGGTACATTCTCTATGTTATTTCAGGCAAGAAGAGAAGAAGAAAAGAGGAAAAAAAAAAAAAGGGAACGATTTGCCTCGCATCTAAGTTGAAATACAGGAATGTCCAGAGAGATATAATGGATGGAAGAGAAAGAACGACTAACAGGTAGTCAGATAATCTTCAAGGGGAATGGTCTTCTTGCTGCGTCTCTCTCTGGCCTCCGAGAATTGGGGCACTGCAATGAAGCTTAAGGAAAGCGAAGAAACCAGAATCGCATCTCTTCGCGAAATTGGGATTGAAATAAAAGCTTGCTTGGAGGGCTGCTTTTGGTTTGTGTTGGATTTTGAAGAGATTTGAGACCACCGATGATCATCAACGGACCATCTGTGTAAGCTCCTCACTGAAGCCATGGCCGTGGTAAAACCAAAAGCATAAGGTTGAAACTTGTTTAGAAACCCGCAAAAACCACATATCCGCATCCGCTTAAGTTAAGAAGTTACCTTTATATCCTTTCCCGTTATTCTCGAGTTCGTTAACGTCCCTTCTGATTTCCCAAACCAGCACCACGCGCAGGCAGGCATTTTTGTGGCACTCTCCATACAAAACTTGAATCTCAAGCTCTTAAAAAGAGTAATGATTAAACACTTTATTAAAAAGTGACATGTGAATACTAAATTAAAGAACATTAAATTAAAAAATAAAATTCTTTAATTTATGCTAAATTTTTAAAAGATATATGAAAAATATTAATTTAATAAAATAAATTATTTTTTATATTAATTTAATGAATTATAAAAATATTCTTTATCTTCTTATTAAAATTTCATCATAACTTAAATCAACAAAAAAAAATCTTATAAAAAACTCACATAAAAAATATGTAATAGGATACATTACTTCACAAATATTCATAATCCACTAAAAAATACCGGTCTAGGTACATTTGAGGCTTTGATCATACGAAAAACGTAAACTATATCACTCCATGGAGTACCATAATATCATTTAAGGAATTCATGATTACATATACATAACATGACATTTTCATAATTGTTCAAAGTAAGCATAAACAGGTTGCACCAAAACCGTCAAGAAACTGTGCTGGGTTGATCAGGCAACAGATCTGACCACAACCCAGAAGTTGAATCAATTGTGAACCAAAAGCTACCAAATGACAGCGGCAGTCCATATGTGAATCCCCTGAGTATCTCCTGCACTACATAGCCACAGCCAAGCTAGCAACCAGAAACAATGTATATATGTTTTCCCAATATTGCAGAAGTTAGATCATGAACATATAACTCAAGGCCCTGTTAACAGGTCATGTTGGCCATACTGGCGTTGCTGGTCTCCATTTAGGTCTACGCTAGCTGTGATGTTTGCTGTCTGATTTGGGGATGCTGTGTCTGCTTCAACATCCTTTACTTCACCGGTACTCTTAGGTCGAAGGCGTGGATTTTTCACTGGGGAACGCACGGGAGACTCACTGGGGCTGCCACCCAATGTTCTTGTAGGCATGGGTTCTGCCTTCCCCTCATTTTTCTTCTTGGCGTTCTTATGCCATTGTTTCAGGGCCTTTGAGGTTTGTTCATCAAACACTGACTGCTTCATGGTTGAACCCATCTGAGAATTCCCATTAAAAAGAATTATAGAAAATCTTTCTCAGTTCTCAATCCTGATAGATTACTCATTGTTAGTATGTAACAAGTCAAATTTTTTCGCTGCCCCAAGACCTAAATACTAGTTTGTTCATGAAACTTGTTTTTACAATGAACTTTCACTGCACAGACATGCAACTCAGCTACAACAGAGATCTTGAACAAATAATCGAGCACACACATACTTAAGAGCAAGGAGGGTAATGTACATACCTGTGTGACAAGAGCATAAAGTGGAAGTGTGATGTAGCTGCAAAGGATCTGAACTCCTACCCTGGCCAGTTTCAATTGACTTAATTAGTTTCGGTTCAACTTGAATATACATGAAACCGGGTTTTCAATTGAAGTAAAACTTTTTATATTAGAGCTCATCACTTATTTTTTCTGTAGGAAATATTCAAAAATTTCCTACCAGCTAATGACCATTGGATTATCTGTTAAAGCACACATATGTTTACGGTGTCAGTTGACGAGGTGGGATATCCACAGACCCTACATGGGCTGTACTGAGTAAGAATTAAAGACTTACCCAAGAGCGACTCTTGCGATTATAAGATTGAAATTGTGATGAAAACATGATCTCAACCCAAATTCATACTGCACGATGAGGAAGCATCAACAAGATTCAGTGAGTCGTACAGATTCAAAGCATAAAGAAGAGAAGGGAGCAGTTCGTTACCCATATCCAAAAGAAATATGTTATCTCGAATGCATTCTGCACATTTGGAATATACACACAGCTCGTCATTATCATCTCCAAAGGAGCTCTAACATGATAATTCAAGACCTTAAACATGCATGTTAATGAGCGTAGATTATCTGTAATCATGTTATGAAGACAAAAGAGCAGTAATTGTTTTCGCAAAATAGCCGGGCCAGAGACACTTGAATGCCTAAATGAACATGATTCTCAAGCCATTATTACTTCCAACAGGTCACAAAAGATGGAGGCTGTTATTCAGTACCTGAAAGAGTACAAAGTGGATGAGACGTAGGACTAACTGAGGCCTACCAAACCAAAAATGTCTGTCAGAGACTTGCACTAGTGGTATTCCTTGGATCACTGCATGTCTCTCTTGGATTTCAAGAGCCATTTGTGTTATAATTCCTTGAAGCTTAGTTCCAACAGCTAAAATTACCTTCAACCGATCCAATAGTTAAATCCTTTACATATAACTATAAACCATAAACGACATAACCAGACAACTATTCCGAGGCAAATCACATACAATAGGGGGAATTAGAGTGATAATAGCCATAGCATGCCATCCTGAAAAAAAAAAAAAAAACCAGTAACAAAAATTACAGCATATCTCAAATTTGCTGTGTGTTCCAATTAACAGGAAAAAAGACTAAGAATTGTGGAAGAAATTAGAAAAGAATAGGAAGAAGAAGATTAACCATTAACGTCCAGAAGCAAAAAGATCATCACACAGGCCCATAATATTGGACTGCAGCACCATAAGGACATTAAGTAAGAGAAACACGAAAGAAATTGCACTTCAGGGGTTAAGTGGCTAACTGGAATCACAAAGTTCTGAAACAAACAAAAATCTCAACTTCAATTACCTGATTCCTACAACTACTTTAAAGTCATCCTCTAATGATCTCTTGATGTATTTTTGAAAGTTAAACTTGGTTCCAGGTGCTAAATGAACCTATAAGAATATTACAATTAGTTCAACATTCAAAACAGTAAAGAAGGATAGGGATAATCTTGTCTATGAGAAGCTCACACTAATGAATCCGTGTCGCATGGTCAAATAATCAGCCTTGGTAACAGACCTAAGAAATTGTCGGAAAAAGCACACCTGAAAGAAATCAATGACCCATCAATCTGAAATGTGAGAATAAACCAATTCCTACCTACATCAATAACTACAAAGGCCAAATGCCCTAACTGGTTTTGGAGATAGGGGAGACACTTTTTCCATGGTTTTCAACTTTACAGAAAGCTTTCTAGGCTTACCTGCTCGACTCTCTTGCAAAAATGATATATTTGAATAGTTTTAAAATGAAACATAAATTTAACTCTAATTCCAGTTTATAGTAGTTCAATGTCTAAGAATTTCAAAGATCTAAGCACTGAGTTCAAAGTTAGCTTCGAATCTCCTCAGCTACTGACTGCATCAACCAGTATAGTTGGTGCTGAAACAAATTTAAGCCTTGACAATGTATGCTGAGTTTCATAGCTTTAAATTGGTCCTTATAATGAACAGAAAGGGATTATAATTTTATGAAAAATGATTTCAGGAAACAGTCAAGAGCAAGTATCATTTTCCATAAAGACAAAACCACTTTTACTACATTGTCAACATTAAACTATAAACAGGAAGAGCATCAAAATAAGAGGAGACTGGTGAAACTATAAACAGGGAGAGCATCATACTAAGTAAAAGGAGACTGGTGTTTTTGTCCAAGGACGGTTGTGGTCCTTAACAAATGATGTCTCATGGGTAAGCCTGAATCTTGAAGCATCTGGCAGTAAGTACATACCCAAGTCAGCACCCAAAATGAAAATAGAAATCAGGTGTAAATAAAATAAGATACTAATCTTTAAGCAGAAGATGCTCAGAGTATGACATTATTACTAGTATCTAAGGAAGTACCATTCATTAATTCATGTTCATTGATAACCTCTAGTTCCCACACCTTCCATCCACGAATCTGCATATAAAAGGACCATAGTTCCATATAGGATTGCTACAAAAGCAAAACCTATAGAATTGTAGCAAAATCTATAGGCAACCCTATTACACACTGACCTTTAATCTTCCAAGCATCATCGTAAGGGCACTGTATATCACATGAAAGACTGCCAAAAAGAATAATAAAATGTGCAGTTGATGTAATCCATTCAGAGATATAAGTGGCACACGCCCCTATAACAAATTAGCAGTTGCATTAGTTAGGAGCTGGGAAGAAAGCACCGCATACAGTAACGTAAACTAAATTGCAAAATAAAAGCCGGGTGAGAGTAAATGCTGCATAACAATCCATTGTAAATATATTACATTAAGATTGCTAATATATATGAAGGTTCACTCTTTTAACATATTCTGGATTAGCTTAGCCCCTCTTTTGGCTCTTTCCCTTTCTCTCTTGTGGCCATAATGTGCATTACAGGGTTGTAGATAACGGGTAACCGCAAATTAACGTGCAGTGGATCATCAATCAATATTCCTCAAAGCTCCCACAAAACAAGATGCATGAACTTACTGGTTTACACTTTCCACCTCCGCTATCAGCAGCTAAAAATCTATGATCGTGCCATAGCAGCCTACGATGAGATCCCTCATGCTCTGTTTTAGGTGCATGTTCGTCTTTTGGACCCCATTTGCGTTCGCATGGCAACATTGTCTCTGCCAGATGGACGGGAATACATACTTTTGATATGTAATTTTGCCCAAATGTCAGGAGCAGAGAAATAAATCCCACAACCATAAGCTCTGGAGAAACGTAGAGAAGGATATGTTGAAGAAACCAAAAATGATCAAATATGTTTTAGCAGGCGAAATGTTTGACTAAATGATTCACCAAAAGGAAGGAAAGCATTAATAACAGGATTAGCTCTTTTACCAGTTTTAACTTTCTGAAGAGCTTCATACAAAGCTTTCTTGCGTCTCTCTTGAAATAACTGAAATACAAAGAACCAAATCAACCACATCCATTTCTCCAGTCTACACTATTCTTCAACTGGCAGAATCAATTATACTCAAAGAACAATTATAACGTGACAGGACTCAACACCAAGAAAAAGGAAACAAAAGTATGGAAGAAAGAAAGAATAGGCCAATGAGAGCCTGCTTATGTTCCTAAATGCTAATTATAATCACAAATTACACAAACTGGCAATTGGGGAATTGATTTCAAACAAATAATTCTTGTAAAAATGAATTTAATTTCTTTTTTCAAAGTGCTGAAGAAAAAATTAAGAAGAAAAATGATCACTCACAGAACTTATCCCCCATACATCTAGTTACAACAAAACAAGGTATCTTGGAGAAATCTTTCAGTCAAACCATCTAAAAAACAAGAACAAGGAGAACCAAGACACATGATATGTCTACATTATATTCTCTAATAAAAAGAATATACAATCATGATGGGAATTAAAGACAAATCCAACAGACTGATGCATTGCTGCCTGTAGCCATTACCTCTCCAACTTTGTGAAGAACCTTCTCCAAGAGGATAGAGATCAATACAATAACAGCGCAAACAGTAGAGAAGGCCCATGTTGGTGTCTGATCGAGCTCTCTTGCAGAAGCATCTTCTCCTCCTCCCGCCATCTCTATAGAGCACCAACAACAATCAGCTTATCTACATATAAAAATAACTTAATGAATTACAGATCTGTTTCAAGGGGAAAACGAGAGCAGAATGACATGGATATGGAAGTTGGAGGCTTCAGAGGAGGACCATTGTAAGGGAGGGGCGGGTTCATGGTTTTTCTTTGTCTTATCTTAACGGTATTGAAGCGGAAATGCACGGAGACGAACAACTGGCAGTTAGCGTCTATAATTGCCCATATGTTTGGCATTAAATTTCGAGTTTGCCACCAGTGAACCAATTAAGGAGAGTATTATTAGGAATCTGGTCAAAATTAGATCAAAACATATGGCCACAACACCAACTTCTCCAATATCCATGGCACGCAGATTCCTCCTTAAATATAAAGAAGATGAAAATTAGAAAAAAAGAAGAAGAAGAAAACATTTAAAGATTTCTTTTACGGGTTTTGCAGATATTCCATATCCAAGAGAGTGTAACCCTTGTTCTTATTCGAGTTCCCCCAAAACAGAGCAGCAACTCATGCATGCACTATCGACGTACATTTCCCTTTGATGATTAACTATTTCTGACCATTGAAGTGTCCTCTATCTCAGTTTCTCTCTCTAGTGAACGTTTTAGTTACCTCAGAAGAATCCTTTACCCGTGGAATCCAATTCCTCTGGTTATTTCGTCATCACACCAGGAAATGGATTGGCCCTTTGCAGCTCACGACTCAGAGTGAGTTATAAGACAGATTTCTCATGGCTCCTTTCTCTGACATCTCCGCTAACTTTTTTTTTTTTTTCCTCTTTGTGTCGCAGAGTAAGTTGTAAGGCAGGTTTCTCATGGCTTCTTTCTCTGAGAATCTGATTTCTTCGCTAACTTACAGGTTTCCTCTGTCTTTCATATTCAGGAAAGAAAACACACAACCCAGCCGCCTATCCGCGCCCCCCCCCCCCCCACCCAAAAAAAAAAAAAAAAGGCCAGAACTTAATAAAATGAAAAGCGCCGTTGCCGGGGATCGAACCCGGGTCACCCGCATGACAGGCGGGAATACTTACCACTATACTACAACGACAGAAGTTGAAAACACGGTGCAATTAAATTTAATAATATATGATTCATCTCTTAACCAAGTTCCTGATCAGGAGACTTCGTCTGTCTCACTTTTAAGGCGCTGATTCAGTATAAGCATACTATTATTTACATATCAAATTCGGAGGAAACCTTAAATCACCACTCAAATTCCGCTTCTCTGTTCATTATCATTTTAAATTGAATCTGAAGCAATTAGCATTTGAAAATCTAAAGCCTCATCTACGATCAGAAAACAAGGAGTATCCATCAGAAACTGGACTTATGTAACCATGTCTGCATGTAACCTATGAAGTATTAACTATGTAAGATGTTAACAAAAGCCTTTAGCCCTTCAAGGATTTATGGGTGACAGTGTCCAATCCTCAATGTATGGGTTAGTACTTAGTGGCAAAACAGAGACAAAGCAAAAGCTGCCCAAAAAACCATATCAGCGAAAAAAAAAAATTGAATCAGGATTCCTGGTTATGGTTCTCAAGGCAATCTAGAAGAAAATTGCTTTGGTTGGGAATCACTGGGAACAAATACAGGAAGCTGGCTGCCTCTCTGTGATCTACTCTGCTGATAATTACTTGACGAAGATCCTCTATCAAGGCCAGTGCCATGCCAACTACCACTTCTTGTTCCTCTCGTTTGAGTTTCATTCAGCAGGGGACCACCGAAGAATATAGATTTGCCAGTGTACAAAAGCTCCATTCCAGGAACCTGGGAAGTTGCAGCAGTTCTGGATGAGGAAGACACGAAGCGCCCAGCTTCTGGATCCCAGAAGACTGAACTTCTCAAGCTCTCTCCTGCACCCAAGTTTCTCCTCACAGGGTACTGAGCAACATTCTCAAGGGTTGCATCATCACTCTGTTCACTCTGTCGAGGTAACCATGGAGACTGATCCGCTGATGACTGGTATATCGGGTTGAAATGATCTCTATTTGAAGTTTGCCGCACAACTGGGGAGGTGAGATGTGAAGGATGAGGGCTGCTGAAGTTACTAAGACTGTGAGCACATGATTCAGTATCGTCCCTGCTAGCCCGACTGGGTGGATATGAGCTTCTTGAAGGAGATAACCTTGATGTCCCTGCTTTGGCACTTCTACTCTGAAAACCCTGATCCGTGCTGATCGGGCTGCTTCTTCCACTAACATTACTACTGGATATATGATCCGTGTTATAAGGATGGTGTCGAGAACTTATTGGACGAAGCACAGAGGATGATGCTCTAGCTTTGGCAGCCGCCCTGACTGCCTCAGAAGAATCCAATTTCGCCAATTTCCAGGCACTAATTCGGACAGGACGCTGGGCTAATTTCTTCCCCTTGTCAGTTGGCTCTACTGCATCTGGATCTACTGTTGATGGTAGGCTTCCTGGCTCCAAGTGTTGGATAATATCATCCTGTAAAACAAGCTACTTTTTTTTTTATAAACTTGCATAGAACATTTTGAGATCCTCTTATGTCTAAATAGATGACAGATCTCTACTGATACCTGGTGGTCCATGAAGATTCGTGGTGGAGTGCACCAAGCACCTTTATATTGCAAGCTCATTCCAAGAGAGCTTCTTCCACTAATGGCAGTAACAGCTGAACTGGTTGGGGAAGATGGCTGACTTTGTTGATCTCCCCCATCTACAGATGGTCCAGGTGGTTCACTCTGCGTTCTCATGGCAACAACATACTCGTACGTAGTAATACCCTGGAGCAGAAAACAATAACTGGTCAGATTCACAAATTAAAAATGACCCAGAGAGAAGGGACAGAGAGGGAGAGAGTCTGAGGAACAGACCTTTTGTATCAGAATCATATGGAAAAAGAAGAGTTCTCCCAAAGGTACGGTGGCCAGAAAGGAGACAACAGTGCATAGAGCCTGAAAGGTTATGAGAAAATTAAAAGAGTCCTAAAGCAACATTAGTACAGAGTCTGAGCAGCAGGGAAGAGGAAAGAAAACATACCACTACTGTAGCAAAGGGTGGACGGGAAAATCCTACCCCAAGCCTTTCAGTTATCTGATCTTCCATATGCCGTCTATCAACAAAGCATCGAACAAAAACAGCAACACCTACTCCAAATTCAACAATAAGCTGGAACAGATTCACAGAGCCAGATGTGAACAACTCTTAGTCCATTGGGCTTTCTTAATGTTGCAATATCCATTGAATGCCAAACTTGCAATATTGAACTATGATTGTTTCTTAGAACTTACCCAAACAAGGCTCGCTGCCATAAGGCAGACAAAGGTTATATAGTTTTTCCTTCCTACACAATTATTCAACCACTGCACCAAAGATATAGAGGTAAATTACTAGCCATAAGATGAGTAAGATAACACATGGCGTAGGCCACTCTTCTTTGACCTACTGGTCAGCAGAATCATTCCTCAAATAGTTGTAAATAACCTAAGGATCCTCATGGTATGAGACCAGAAGGTAACAGGGTAAATGTTGCCTACTTACCCGGCAATGATGATCAAATCCATCAACACATTTGTCACAACTTCTGCAGTGTTTGCTGAACTTGCGTACCTTCGGGATTGAAATGGAGGGCAAGAAACAAAACCAAGTTATGAGAAACAAGCAAGGACTGCGCTCCTAATAAAATGCATGAAAAAGGCCTCTCTCAGGCACATTAACCAAATGTGTTGTCCAGGTTTAAAGCCCCAAACAGCTGAGGGGATAGAGACTGCGGAGTCAGAGGGGAGCCAGAAGCCATTATCACTTCAAAAAAAAAAGGAGGTAACAGACACGAAACCAACTTCAAACTGGCCAAAGTAATTCTGTGTATCATGTATGCATGCATGCATTGCTGAAGCTTGTACATAAATATGGAAAGCTTCAAAATTGGTTAGAAACAACACAAGATATTAGAAGTTTCTATTTTTGAATTGTTAATATTAAAGATGGCTTCTCTTTTGGTATTTTCTGAACCTTTCCCTTGCGTTTGGTGGAAAGAGGAGAAAGGAAGAGAGGGACAATGGTTCTAATATAACAAGAAATCGCAGGTATTTAATTGAATGAAATTTACCAGTAATAATCCCATACCTCAGCATTGCACAATGTGCAGAACAGAGCATCCTCTTCCCCAGATTGCTGCTGTTGAAGATCATCATTGCGGCAATCTTCTCTTACGATACAACCACAAAAGAAACCTGCGAGTGTTGAACACCAGCTGGAACTATGCCAATCAGATTTTTGTCCATTCTTAAAACCTATCTTGCTTGGTTCTTCAACTGATAATTCGGTCCCTGAGCAAACACCATGAAGCTTTTATGACATTAAACTATAAAGGCAACAATAGATGCTCATATCCCCAACATTATGCGCTCCATATCCAACAAATGAAAAATGTTATCCGTTCTCAGTTCAGTCAGAAGAATGGTGAATGCAGACCTGCCTGCTTCTGCCATTTGAGTGGCAAAATCTTGGCAGGGTCAGATATAAAGAAAACTACCACTCTAAAATTCAGAAGTCATGAAGCAATCATATCCTTCTATTTCTAGTAAACTTTCCAATGGTTCAGACATATGCAGGGTCTTAATCCTGATACATGCAGCGGACAATAAGCGAATTACCACTTAAGTAATTAAAGATCACATGTCTATTAGTACACTAACCATGCATACCTGGGTCATCGTGTGATTTATAGGCTGATGTCTTATCAGCTTCAATCAAAATTCCAGGATCGGCAGGATCAATGGCTGTGCATCGGACATAAAGAATGAGCACAGAGAGTGCCTGAAAATCATAATTAAGGGAAAAACAGAAGCAGCAAGTTAATGGAATTTTACGTAACTAAGGGATTTTGGAGATATAGTTAAGGATAAGGAAAGACTTTTATTGTGCGTACCAAGAATGAGTAAACACCAATAGCCACATACTCATAGATGTCCTTCCCAAGAAAGGGAGCAAAGAAAGCATAATATGCGACAGATAGCAAGAAAAAGACTGTGATGGCCACAACCTGTCCACCGTAAACAAAAATGGTGGTTCAGTGTTGAAACAAGGAAAGCTAAAATCAAGACCATTGATCTCAAATGGTTCCAAAACATGCAAGGAAAATAGATGTAAAGCAAAACTTCCATTTAGTTTAATAATTTGTTTTGCCATCCAAAACTTTAAGAGCATTAATTATCCTCCACCCTATGTTTTCCTGACTTGCAATCCATTTATTGCCATTTCTATTGGTAATCATGGCAGCACATGAGCATGCTTGTCAGAACAACTTAAGTAGGAGATCTCTTAACACAGATCAACGAGCCAAGAACAGAAAGCTAAATGCAGAATTAAATGAGAATGAGAGCAAAAACGCAAGATATCATAAATTGCAGTGTATATAGCTCATGTCTTAGACCATAAAGACACAATGTATTAAGATATAAATACACGTAACCTAGCAACCAAAGCCACCATAACTATGACCCTCTAGTCCACAGAGAAGACCTGCATTTCGAGCAATATTCGAAACAGACCACAGCGGGTATTACCCAAAGCAAAGAATAACAAAGAAAACTGTACCTGAAATGTGTGAGCAGGGAGTTGCCACCCATGACGCCTAGCCATAGTCAACAACTGAGTCCACGGAATCAGTAAATTAAAACCATATACAGCACACTGAAGGAACGACTATTAACTGAACCCATAATGCAAATATAGTCACAGCCTCCAAACCAGTTAGTTCGAAACTACTGGCTTTTTGTCTCCTTCCTTTTTTGGTTGTTTCCTCTCTTCCATTAACAGCAGGAACCGGTTCAATCTCGACCTAGATGTCAAACCCAGGAAATTACAGGACCCATGAAGTTGATTTTCGGTTTTAGGGTTCGTGGAGCTCGATTCATTGTTCAGAAGCCTCGGAAGACGGAAGGAAAGCAGAAGAAGAATAAAAAGGACTGTATTGGACCATGTTCGATTATGATGAAGCGTTTTTATCCACTATTTTGGTGTTAACAACACTGTTTTCGCCGGCACGCTTGTTTATTTTATAATAATCTCCCTGTGCCCCAGTTGGTTACTTTCTTTATTTTTTAAAAATACTTTTATATTTATATTATTGCTTAAGTTTTAAGATATAATTATTAATTTTCAAAATATAGAGTAATTACACAAAATTAGTTAAATTTTAAAAATAAAAATTAATTTCAGAATCTATGAAACCAGTTTTGATTTTGATCAGATCAAAATATGCATTGTTGTCATGTATAATTAATACACAATTCAAAACATGCAATATTAAACTAAACAGATGGTAATAAAATAAAAAAATTATTAAATAAAAAATTAATTAAAAACAACATAATACAATACAAAAGAATTAAGATTTTCTATAAAATATTATGATATATGGAAAATATTATGATATATGGTGATTTAATAAGATCATTTATTAAAATTTTATTTATTTTATGTTTAATAATATTATTAAAAATTACCAAAATATCATTTTAATTCTCTATTAAAACACTCAAATTAATAAAGTATCTGTATCTAATGCAAAATATAAATACAGATAATTTATAATGCAATAAATTAAAATGTAATAATACTCATAATATATTATAAAATGAGTTAACTTTATTAAACTTATACATTACAAATAAAATTGTCCATTTTAAGTAAAATTATCTTAAAGTTAATTTTTACTAATATATTTTTGATTTACAATAATTCATTCATCCCTTTTTCCAACATTCACTGTAAAATATCTATCTAATTGTGTGTTATTTTCTATATCAATTACTAAAATATTTTTTAAAAAATTTTAAAAAACTTATATTAAAGTAAAATTGATCCATTTTTTCATGATTCCATTAAATTGATTAATAATATATTTACAAATTTTAGATATTAATTTATATAATAATAATAATAATAATAATAATAATAATAATAATAATAAATGTTCCTTTGGGTAGATGTTTAGCTTAATTGAGTTGCCTCATCATGGCACTCAATCATTATTAAACAATTATTTGCTCACTGTTTTGTTCAAAGGTGAACTTATGTTTTCTGTCCCAAGGTTCCATTGCTTTACTATAATTGCTTTGGTGATAAGTTTTCTTATTATGACAACCTTTTTATAATATAAAAACAACATCAACACTTTACTTTAAATATTGATCCACCGCCCGCCTCACCAAATATGGATTTGGAATCTTCATTCCCACCACCACCGCCACCACCACCCAAAGTTTATTTCTTAACCGCATTAAAAAATAATTATTAAGTTTTTAATTCACCGATTGTGATGCCCTCAATGACCATTTCAATGAATTTCTTTGTTTCATTAATAAGTAAAATTTAAAGCTCTCTCTTATTGTTCTGATAAAGGAATATTAAATATAATATGTTACTTATTGAATTATTCGATTATTATTTATATCATAAATTTTTTTCCTGTTTAAAAACTTGTATATAAAGTATGATAAAATATAAAATAAATGTTATTAAAATTTAAAACTATATTTTATGTATCAAATCAAATTTTAATATATTTTCTAAAAAGATAATTTGAATATTAATTTATTAATTTGGATGAAATTAAACTCTAACTAAAAATTTAAAAATTAGTTTTTCATGAATTTAAAAAAATTCAAATTATCATTAAAAATAAAAATTTTTAAACACTTAAAAATATATTTTTACATTGTCAAAATTTTCAAAAAAAATATTAAAAAATACTTTATGAATTAAAATTGTTTAATGTTGAGAGATAGATTAGAAATGGAATGTAAGTTTTGTTAAAGTCATTTTTTAATGCACTTAAATAAAAATATTTTTATTTTTTATAATAATTTGAATTAATATCTAATTTATATCAAATTGAAAATAAATGTTGGATTTGTCATTTTTTAAATATTGACTCTAATTTAATATATAATTTTAAATTTTAAATAATTTTAATATAAACTAAATAAAAATATTATATATTATTTAAATTGATCATATGATAATATTACTTTTCGTATTTTAAAAAAGACATTGATCCACAATAATTTAATAAATAAATTATAAATATTAATTTTTTTATTTTTCTCTTGTTATTATCATTAATTAATAAAATAACTTTTATATCTTTTAAAAAGTCTAAAGGTTTTAAACTATTTTATTTAATACTATTTTTAGTTAATAAAAATATTATTAATGAAGTTTACGAATATTATTTTGGGTAAATTTGCATAAAACTTTTATGTTTACCTATATTATCAATCAAACCTTCAAAAAATAATAAATTAAACATTGATATATCAATTTGATTTAAATTGAATTTTTAGGTATTGAAATTGAAGATTTCATACAACCAATTTTGACTTGAATTTTTTCATGAATTTAAATAAATATTGAAGTTATTGTTACGAAAAATTTCATAATTTTTTGAGTACTCAAAATATATATTTTTTAAAATTTATAATGTTAAAAATTAAATAAATAGTATAATTACTCAAAAAAATTATAAAATTTTTTATGCCCGTAGCTTGAATACTTTTTCTACATTTATTTAAAATTTTAATTTAAAATTCATCATTTAAGATTTTTAATTTGAATATCTTTAATTTTTAAAATTTTTAATAAAATTTAATTTAAATCAAATTGATAAATTAGTATTATATTTATTATTTTTTAAATATAAAATTTAATTGTTAATATGAGTAAATATTAAACTTCTATGGATCTTTATTCCATTATTTTTTAATTATTTTATTTAACAAAACTTGCATTTCACCATAAAGTGAAAAGCTCTTACCACGAGTCAATGTGACAAGGAGCATTTCATGGGCTGCACTTTGATTTTTTATTTTTTTTTTTAAAGGAGGATCTCGTTGCCATGCAGAATCAGGAAGCACTTAATTAGCCTAAAGAGAACTTCCTATCTCTTTAATTAACCATTCATTTTAGTGAATCATTGATTACTTCTGGATCCTTGGTACAACAGACAAATTAACTTGGAGATTCTTCATTGACTTATAAAAATAAAATAATTGAAGTCCAATTAATGAACTTGATATTATTTGATCATCACCCAATTAATCATAAATTATTGATGCACAGTCGTGGATAGAGAGAGATATTGTGATCCACACAATTTTATTATTTCAGTAAACATTTCATAAGCATAAAAGAGTGCTTAGAATTACATTGTATCTTATAGGTAACCAAGTAGTCGGCAAAAGATTATAAAATTGAAAGATGTAATTTAAAAATATAAAAATATAAAAATATTTATTAATATGAACTTGTATTGACTTTTTTTATAAAAACAATTCTTATATTAATGTAAAAAATATATAAAAATAAATAAATTGAAACTTTATCATACATCAATTTTCTCAAAAGCTCATCAACTAAAAATGTTGATCATACAATTATATTACATCTTGTTGACAGATCAGTAGTCCATGTGAGATTACGACAAAGATGACTAAGCAAAATGAAAAGAGAGATTCAGATCTTGTATAAAGTTCATATCTATCAAATGGATGTCTGAAATTCTTTTGGTATCATAAGTTATTTTGGAGAAAATCATCCCATAATAAATATATACACTTTGGATGCATATTTTTTTCTTCATGGAAGCTTGAAGACGATCTCTTAAGGCTTAACGAAGGAAAAATCAGTGTTATGAGGATTTTCATTGTTTCCCTGATCTGCATGTCTTACGGAGTCATCTCCACTGTGAGTGGAACCCTCAAGCTCAAGCTCGGAGAGCTCTGTATCAGATGGGTAAAGGTAAGGCCCTGGAGAGCTGAGAACACTTTCAACGTCTGTTTGATTAGATCGGTGCTTGTGATTGTGTAGCAAATGAAGAGGAGATGCTCCTTGGCTCGGTGTGTTTTCTCCACTCCTCATGAAAACTGAAGAGCCTTCACCTCCTGCTTTCCTCAACTTTCTCCGATCCTTCGCAGCTTTCTGCCATTTCTTCAGAGCCTTTGTTGTTTGCTCCTCGAAAATGGCTTTCTTCATGTGGGTTCCCATCTGCACATGCATTTACAGGCTTATAGACTCACCTGAGAAACTAAATTGGCAAGAATTTATAAAAGGGAGATCGATCTCTCTTCTTGTGTGTCAGAGAAAGTACTCACTTGGGTTACCAAAGCATAGAGAGGGAAAGTGCTGTAGCTGCATAAGATCTGTATGGCCAGCCCAAGCACCAGCCTGGTCAATATCGCCAGCAGGTTTTCATGGAAGCAAGACTTAAGCCCGAATTCAAGCTGCAAATTAATGGAGACTGATACTTTCAAGAAGGGTTTGTCTTAGTTACAGGAAAACAGCTTATGTTTCACGAATCATGATTGAATCTAACTTTTCAGATTACTTACCGATACATGCAAGAAATTTGCCATCTGAAATGCATTCTGTACAGGAAGCAGACCAGTTTTCAGTCAGATAAACAAGTAGATGCCTCACATTAGATTACCAGAACTAAGTATTTTGTGGTTGCAGACCTGGAACAAGGTGTAGTGTATTAAGAGGAGGATCCAGTGGGGTCGATTGAACCAGAAGTACTTGTTGTTGGGCTCAACCACTGGAGCTCCTCTTACAACTGTTGTTCTGTCTTGAATTTCTTGGGCCATCTCCATGATAACAAGCTCAAGCTTTGTACCCACAATTAGAAGTATCTGTACAAGGAAACAGAGAATTAAAGGACTAAATAGGTGCCCTGAGATTTGCAGTTGCAGGAAGAATTAGGGATGTTTGTCTTACAACTAGTGGCACTAATGACAACCATGTAAGCGTGTACCATTCTGCACCAGACAAGCCAAGATATGAATATCTACCTCATGAGCTTGCAACTAAATTTTTGCAGGCAAGCCGTTTGTAAAAATGATTAAAAGGGAAAGAGAGAGAGGGAGGGAGAGAGATTAGAGATTAACTGTAGACGTTGAGGAGCAAAGAGATGACCGCGAAAAACCATAAAGGAATGCTGCAAAAGCAAAATGAATTCAGCGTTGGATTCTGATCTATTTATTTTGTTAAATTATCACGTATAAATCAATAAAAATCAGATCAACTGAGGATGTGATTCTGTTTAGATGGAGAGTGAGAGAGACAGAAAGAGACCTGATGCCCACGACGACCTTGAAATCATCTTCCATGGATCTCTTGATGTATTTATGGAAGTCGAACTTGCTATTAGGAGCAAAATGTGCCTGCGCTTGACAGAGCAACTGGATTAAAATTTGAAACTCCGATTCAACAAGGTAGATAGACCAGCAACTTTGATCATCACATGCCCACTTACATTGATGAATCCATGGCGCATGGTTATGTAGTCCACTTTCGTCACTGAACCAAAGAATTGCCTGAAGAAAGCCACCTGAACCAATCAGAAAAACACAAATTGGCAAATCAAAATTTCATTTCCAGGAAAAAGACCAAGCCGAACCATTGAGTTAAAGCTTACAATCCATTTTATCCCGGCTGTTCTTGAGAAACCAGAGTGACGCCTCACAAAGGAAGTTTGATGAGTGAATCTGAATCTTGAAGGATCTGAAACGTGATTTAAGGTATCAGATGCTAAACAGGCTCAAGCCAACCCCAAATCGATTTGAGTTAAGAAAGTTGAAGCGTGAAGAATCACCATTTGTGAATTGATACTCCAAGGATGATGTCTCTGATTCCCAAGACTTCCATTTCTTCATCTGACCCACAGCGGAAGGCAATATCATGAGGTCCTTTTTATTTAAACGTCATTTTTTTTTTAAGATTTCAATTTCATCGTTTTAATTTGATTAATTTTATTAAAGTTTTGATTTAGTTCAGAACTATAATTCAAATGATAGTTTTGTTACTGAAATATTTCTTATAATGACTAAAAGCTTCAATATTTTTTAAGAACAAAATTTTCATAAAATTTTAATCTATAATTTATATTATTAATCAAATTTTTACGATTAAAAAGTGACAAATTAAATTTGACTTTATTAATTTGATTCAAATTGAATCTTCATTTCAATGAGTATAAAAAATTTAAAATATTTTTTATTATTAAAAATCTCAAAAATAACTTAAACAAATTTTTTACTCTATTTCAAGATCATCATTCAAATTTGAATAATTTTTATGTAAATTTAATTTTTTATAATTTTTAAAAATTTTAATAGTGTAAATTTAAAAAAATATAATTTTAATATCCAAAAAATTTTAAAAATTTTTGTGACCATAACTTAAATATTTTTTTATATATATAAATTTTAAGTTAAAATTTATTATATATAAGATCTTTAATTTAAATATTTTTAATTTTTTAAAAAATTTAATTTAAATCAAATTGATAAATTAAGGATTGATTTGTTATTTTTTGAGTATGTAAAATAAGGTTTTATGAAACTTTTAATTTTTTATTGTATATCAAAAAATTTAAATAAAAATTCAATATTTTCAATGTAAATATCTAATGTTTTAAGTTTTGCTTAGCATTTAAATTAATTCAAACTAAAACTTTAAATGTAAGGTTAAATAAATTAAAATGAAAAACGGCCAGGACGAATTACCTTGGCCTTCGCGAGCGCCATGGTTACTACACTGTAGAGAACATGAAAAACGGCGAGGACGAAGATGAATATATGCAGCTGGTGCAGTCCTGTTTGAGATATCAACGGCACCTTACCCTATATTGCACCAGAGAGAGAGACTATAAATCAGTAAGCAGGGTTGTTAATGAAGGCTTGGATTTACTTTTGTCTTAAACTCACGACCTTCTTGGAGCAATACTCCTCTCCACCACCGGCCGGAGCAGCCAGAACACGACGCCATACCACATCTTCAGCATACCAGAGTAACCTTCTCCTGTCGTCACCTCCTTCATCACCATCGCCGCCTTTACCGTCCTCCTCCTTGTCGTGCACAGGCTTGCATGGGAGCATGATGTCCCCGGCGTGGGGAGGGATGCATATCTTTGCGATGTATCTTGTACCGACTGTTAGCAGTAGGGAGATGAACCCTAACAGCATCAGCTCTGCAAATCGAACCGACGCAACGATCATAACGTGTTTGTTGATATGCTTAAGAAGGATAGATACATAGCACAACCGCTGAATAAGTATCTAATTTATCACCTGCTTTGATTTTCTCCAGAGCTTCCGTCATGGCCTTCTTTTGGCGCTTCTGGAACAACTGCCACGATCGATCGACAAGAAATTAAACGCCAGTGAGCTACCATGAAAGTGCCAGAAACAAGATACAGAGAAATTAACCAGAGATTGACCGAGTAGGAGTTACCTTTCCAAGGGAATGAATGCCGTGTTCTATTGTCACAGACAAAATCACAAACACAGCGCACACAGCGGCAACAGCCCATGTTGGTGTTTCCTGCAGCGTCCTGTCTCCTGCAGCACCAGCCATAACTTGCAGCTCGATCAATCCAAAATAAAAAGGAAAATAGCTCTGCAATCCAGTTATGTTCTCGAATTGTAGGAGCCATAAAACTAATGATAGCGCGTTCTACGGGACCCTCAGACGGTGAAAGCTTTGTCATCTATGGAGTGTCGTTTATCCACGGAACCGGAAGGGATGTTCTTCGTCTTGTCTGTGATGCTGTAGCAGGAGCAATACTTCTTCAATACCGAAGAAATATAAAAATTAAGCCGGCCGCATATCGGTTCCAAAACAGAGAATGTCATCAACCATCCTATGCAGCAGTCTTCTTCCTCGTTTGTCTCTTCTATAGAAACAATTCCTTTTGACTGATTTGCCTTGACATAAATCTACCAAACTAAGAATCTGGAATGGGTATATACAGAATTAAAATTTATGTTTCAATTCTTTGTAATCAACTTAAGGTATTTTGCTGTGTTAAATGGGTACAAAAAATCAACTACTTTTTTGTTGTTGAAATGCAGCCTAATTTAATGAAACAAATAATTTAATATATTTTATTTTTAACGTACTAAATTTAAAATATATTATTTTATTTTTAAAAATAATTAAAAAATTAAAAATAAAATTATTACAATTATAAAAATATTTTCTGTTATAATATTTGTTGTGAACTTCAAATATTTTTAAACAAACTTTAATTGATGAAAAGAATCAAATCAAGTCTAATCAAAATATATTATAAAAACATGAAGTAATTTTTTATTATTAATTAAATAAATTTTATATTTTATTTTAAGTGAATTTTTTACTTTCAAATAATTTTTATTTCATAAATTATTTATTATAAATTTTTTAGATTTATTATAATATATTTTGTAAAACAAATTTTTAATATTAAAAAAAATTCTAAATTTTTCTTATCACGATAGCTATGAATATTTTTTTTACATCTATATAAAATTTTAAGTCAAAATTAATAATACAAGACACTTAATTTAAATTTTATTTTTAATATTTAATAAATTTAGTTTAATTATTTTTTAATTCAAAAATATTTTAAATTTTTTAAAAAAATGAAAAAATAATATTTTAAAAAATGTTTAATAACCTTCGGCTAAAAATCAAATTAACAAAAATTTAGATAAATATCCTACAAATTTTTTATGTTTACCTTCTGTTATTAGTCAAACTCTTATATTTAAAAAGTGATAAATAGAATTTTAATTTATTAATTTAATTTAAATTAAATTTTATCAAAAAATTTAAAAATTAAAAATATTCAAATTAAAGATTACATACAATGAATTTTGACTTAAAATTTTTTAAAATTATAAAAAAATATTCAAACTACTGTCACAAAAAATTTATAATTTTTTAAGTAATTATATTATTTTTTAAATTTTTTGATATTATAAAATTAAAAAACATATTTTTAGTACTTAAAAAATTGTAAAATTTTTGTGACAGTAATTTAAATATTTATTTACATTTTTAAAAAATTTGAAAATAAAATTCGTTATATAAAATCTTTTAAATACTTTTAATTTTTAATTTTTTTTGATAATATTTAATTTAAAATAACTTAATAAAATAGTTTTAATTTTTATTAATTTTTAAAATAAAATTTAATTAATAATATAAAATAAATATCAACATTTTATAAGACTTTTTATCTTAAAAATCTTGAATAACTTTTTAAAAACAAGTTCTAAACTTCCAAATTTTACTATGTTCGGGTCAAACCCAACATCTTGAATTTGGGTCAATTCAAAATCAAAGTTTAGGTCAAATTTTTGGGCCACTTATTATTGGGCCAGTCCAGTTTAGTGTCTGGCGCAGTTTGCCTTGTTTGGTTTCGGAAGTAACAGTGATGATCGGGCTGGCAACGAAACTCTGATGAAAATCAACGACAGCAAAGCTAGCGACTCCATGACTAACATGCTACTCTCGATGCATCATTTAGTTATGCCTTTGAGCTTAGAAATCATCGAGCTCCAAACTGTCACCTGATCAAGGATTTTCTTTCTCTCTACTGTCTCCAAAAGCTTCCTTTCTTTCCCTTCTGCTCGCTCTATCTCTCTCTCCCTCTCTCTCTCTCTCTCTCTCTCTACAATGAGCGCTATGTCTAATGCTTTGGTTTTAACTAGAAATCCTCGAGTCCAGCTATCATCTGGTAATGTTTCTCTCTCGCATTTCGATTTCTTAATTATTGTTTAAATCATGATTCGTTTTGTTTCCTTCTTAACATTGTTAAGATTTTGTTGCTGTTTTGTGATTGCTGTTAGATCTTGATCTCGCGTTTTAGTTGCCTCAGAATCTCTACCTGTGTTCATATCAATTTAATGAAACTAGCTGAGAGGTTTTACTAGAAATCAGCTTCAAATATTGGTTTGTGCTCTTTGTCTTTGATTATGTTTACAAATTACAGTTACATGGTCCAGAGCTAATCTATAGTTCTCTCATTTGTTGATCTTTGTTTATTTTTATTTTAACTGTGGCTCACATCCTTTTTCAAATCTCTTTCTCTCTCTCTCTCTTTTTCCCTTTCCTAAGGTTCTTTACGCTGAGAATCATTTTAAAGACTGTTGATATTTTTCTCCACTAATTCTTTTGGTAGGCTCTTCTCTGAAGCCAGTGGATCAATGTCCTGGGAGTGTCAGACCTACCAACTTGTCATTTAGTCTGAATCGCTATGGAAAAATGCAGTTCTCTACATCCAGAAGGCCACTGACTGTTCAAGCTTCATACAGGTTGTTATCATCTTTGTCACTAACAATTCATTGTAATCCGAACTAGAGACCATAATATCCATATTAAATTTTTTTTATCTGCATTGTCAAATGCACAACAATCTATGCAATGGAGATTAAGCTTTCATAGTATTGATGAACTTAACTGTGGTGAGAAGAATAGCGAAGCATACTCTTTAACTGTTTAAATTTTCTACTCTTTCCCCTTTCTTTCATTTGTTTGCCTGTTATTCTTAGATAGAAATAAGATATGTCTTGATCATGTAGGGCTTACTTTGCATGTTTACAATCTATTGAGAGGACAACTTTAATTCTGTCTCTTTCAGGCTTGATATAGGACCTAGGTTTATTTCAATGGAAAAAGTTCTCTCTCCTATTACAATGGGCTTTCTTAGCATTCATAGGATGGCAGAACCACTGAAAAGGAATTTTCACATTTAAATTATTGTTTTAGCAAGTGAAGGTACCTGAGAAAAAAGAAAAAGAATAAACTAAGGAATACCCGATTGAAAGTCTACGCATGCTTATATCTTACTAGCTGTCCTTATTCCTTATTCCTGATTGAAGTCAAATTTTCTTTTTTCCAGTTGATAGATGACTGCTGCTTATAATCATGCAGTCTACATTGAAACATGTATTGAAATCTGTTTTTCCAGCGCTCTTATTTCTGCATGCTGTCCTCTGTTTAATCAACATAACTAAATTTTGGTCTTTTGCTTGTTGTGTTCTTGCAGTGATGGTGGAAGGCCAAGCAGTTCAAGCGTATTTGTTGGTGGTTTTGTCCTGGGAGGACTCATAATCGGTGCCCTTGGATGTGTATATGCACCACAGGTCATATTACCTGTTTATAGTTATCTGCTTCAAATGGATGAACCAAAACTTTGCTGAGTGCCACATCTTAGCTCTCTTATCCTTGGTCTCATCAGAAGTGGTTGAATGCAATAATTAGTTGCTCTCTCTGATCAATTGTGCTGTTGTTCAAATAGATGATAGTTCAATAACTGTTTTCTGCAAACAAAAGAGCTTTGTTACTGTTGTACTTTATGTGCTGTGGGTATGTATTACTGTAATTAGAATCAAGCCGGTAAATCCCTTTTCTGATTCTTTCCTGCAGATCAGCAGGGCACTAGCTGGCACTGACCGAAAGCATCTTATGAGGAAATTGCCTAAATTCATATATGATGAAGAAAAGGCTTTGGAGGTTAGCAATTTCCTTTTTTAATATAAAAAAATTGTTTTTACACTTTCTAATTCTTGACATAGTAAAGATTTTTGAGTGGCTTTTGATTTATTCAACTTTCATGCTTTTGTGTGACTCTTCCGTCTTTGCTATTTATGTCATGCTTCTAAAATTATCTGGGTCTTATTTAAGTCTAGCTTTGGTTTTCATGCGTCTTTTTAAGCCATTGCTGGCCTTCAAGAAGATTGCAGTCATTGCCTCGAATGGCTTTGATTAGTAAAACCTGGTTCAATTCTCTGAGAATGGTTGCTTATCTTTGTTTCAGTTATAGAGATTAGGTCCACTGTATCACATTCAATATGCATAGGATAGTGTCTTACTAGCTTCTTTTCTGAGAACAGTGACATTATTTGATATGTTCTATCTGCAGAAAACACGTAAGGTACTAACTGAGAAAATTGCTCAACTGAACTCCGCTATTGATGATGTTTCTGCTCAGCTCCGATCAGAAGATGCCCCAGATGGAATCCCTGTGAACTCTGATGAAGTTGAAGCTACACTATGATACTGCCAATCATTATCATGTAATGGGCTTTCACTAGCAGCAAGTTCCATGTTAGAAATAACAGTTAAATTTGTTGAAATGTTTTACCTTTCTTCCCTGCCAGTGACGTAGTTGTTTATTTAACATGGCTGTGCATCACCGGGTTACATATAATTTGCCTTATTATATGATCCTGCTCTATGCAGAAATCTTTGAACAGTTTTCTGTTTCATTTTGGATGATATTGCAACTAGATGATATGCTACAACAGAAAATTTGGTACTCTAATAAATACCGTTTTTATTACTCTGACACATTAACATAATGGAGGCTCTATGTGGTGCCTGACCAAGTGTAGATTTAGTTTTTGGAAACGGGCTGGGCTTCATATGGTGCCTGGAGAAAGGATGGATTTTTGGTTTATAAAATATTCTGTGTTGAAGGACATAACAGATTTTGGTCCTACTTTCCAATGCCAGGATCATTTTCACCTCATGAAATTTAGTAAGGTTTTCTTTTTGGTGTTTGCATGGGATTCATCTTGCACCATTGTCTGAGCAATTGTGCTGCATGGACAGGTTGACTTTCCTGATACAGCTTTACTTTCTTCATAACGTGTGGCTTTGTAATTTTGCTAGTAACGCATTATATGTTTGTGAGAAAAGAAAAGAAATGGTTTAACCGTCTAGTAGAACTTTTTTTTTTTTGGATACCGTGTAAGGCGGATTTGAGGCTGTGTTTTTGGTTTCCTTTCCACATCTCTTTCCCTTGGTAATTGAATTGGCAGGGATATGAAATTGCTCTAGGACGGTCTCCACCATGACTTATTAGCCAGAAACTATTCGGGAAAAATCCACCGATGGGACCCATTGAATTTGGACCTCAGTCTCTGCCTGCACAAAACGCAGCACTTTGGAGACTAGTGATTGTAAGACATGAAAGGACATTTTATGTAAGATAAAAAAAGAGTGAACAGTCCTTGTGATTCAAATCATGAGAGTTGCATGCCCAAGCCTCCATACAGGCACAATCTTATCTCATAAATCTGCAAAGACCATATTCACCACACGTTCTTGTAATTCTCTTACGACCATAATTTTATATCATGAATATCATAAGAAAGAGAAACGTGAAAGCATGTAATGCCAACCGAAAAACAGAATTCAACTGTATAAATACCAGAGGAAGTTGTTCTCTTAGCTTTAGTTGCAGCAGCCATGGCCACCCACGCAGCTCTTGCCTCTTCAAGAATCCCCACCAACCCCAGATATCAGTCAAAGAGTATCCACTCTTTCCCTGCTCAATGCTCCACTAAGGTATCCCCCTCTCTCTGTCTCTGTCTCTGTCTCTGTCTCTCTCTCTGTGCTCCATATGCAGGCTTTTGTCTTTGGGGTACTGAATTCTGGTGGGTTTTGCAGAGAGTAGAAGTGGCTGAGTTCTCTGGGCTCCGATCAAGTTCATGCGTCACATACGCTAAGAATGCTACGGAGCCTTCCTTCTTTGATGTTGTTGCTTCCCAGCTTACTCCCAAGGTGATTTACTCCTTTTAGCCCAAAATCCGCATGTTCAATTGATTCGTTAGATATACTTGTTTGGAAGATGATGGTTTTATAAAAGAACGAAATCCTTTCACCCTTTAGATTAGGTCTTTCTGATTCGATATCCAACCCCTTAAGACATTTAGCATGTGCACTCTGATTCGCCCTTGATAACTCTTCTCTTAGTTCATACTGTATGTTAGTGATAAGTTGGAGTTTGTTCTGGAATTCAGTCTGTGGCTGCATCAATTCCTATCAGGGGAGAAACAGTGGCCAAATTGAAGGTTGCAATCAACGGATTTGGACGCATTGGCAGGAACTTCCTCAGATGCTGGCATGGGCGCAAGGACTCACCCCTTGATGTTGTTGTCGTCAATGACAGCGGTGGTGTCAAGAACGTAAGTAGATTTATGGGCAATTAGGTTTGTTAATAAGCACCAGCCTCACAGATTAATTAGTGTTTTGCTATATGAGTACAGGCTTCTCACCTGCTAAAATATGATTCAATGCTGGGAACATTCAAAGCTCAAGTGAAAATAGTGGACAATGAGACCATTAGCGTTGATGGTAAACCCATCAAGGTTGTCTCTAACAGGGACCCCCTCCAGCTTCCTTGGGCTGATCTTGGCATTGACATTGTCATCGAGGTGAATCTTTGCTTCAAATCTGAAACTATTTCTCCTTCAATACATGATATCTATATAAGCTTTTGGGTACTAATTAAGGCCAAGTAAAAGAGGCATTTGACCAAGCATCTTGGTTGCTCAAGTGGGTTCACAGTTTTCCAATTCGGTTAACCAATGATGACAGTATAATTTGACATACAGGGAACTGGAGTCTTCGTTGATGGCCCTGGAGCTGGGAAGCATATCCAAGCTGGTGCCAGGAAAGTTATCATTACTGCTCCAGCAAAGGGCGCAGACATTCCTACCTATGTTGTTGGAGTTAATGAGAAGGATTATGACGATGACGTCTCAAACATTATAAGGTCAGTGTTTTTTCAGGTCACTGTTCTTGATACTATTGGGTACTATCATGTGTTATCTGATGTGATCTTATGGGATTTTACAGCAATGCTTCTTGCACCACAAACTGTCTGGCTCCATTTGTGAAAGTCATAGATGAAGAATTTGGTGAGCAGTACTTCCTAATGGTTAAAACTTTAGACCTGGAGGATTTGCTGAATGTGCTTGTAATAAAAAGTTAAACGGACAGCTTTGTCAGCATAATTGATTTTAGCTCTGATTATTGCAGGAATTGTCAAGGGAACAATGACAACCACCCACTCCTACACGGGAGACCAGGTAAGGGAACACAACAATTCTGCTGTACTTACGTAGAGCCTTTTTCTGAGTGTTCAATGGTGATAGATCTGATTACTTATCAGTACTAAGAAGAAAGATTATATATTTTTTAATTGCTTCAAGTCCTTCATGGAAACAGAATTGAATTATTGGTTTGTGTTTCAACAGAGGCTGTTGGATGCTTCACACCGGGACTTGAGGAGAGCGAGGGCTGCAGCACTAAACATTGTACCAACAAGCACTGGTGCAGCCAAGGCTGTGTCCCTTGTGCTTCCCCAGCTTAAGGGCAAGCTCAATGGAATTGCCCTCCGTGTGCCAACACCCAATGTATCAGTTGTGGACCTTGTTGTGAACATTGAGAAGAAAGGCATTTCAGCAGAAGATGTCAATGCAGCCTTCAGAAAGGCAGCTGAGGGGCCCCTGAAGGGCATCTTGGATGTGTGCGATGTTCCTCTTGTGTCTGTGGACTTCAGGTGTTCTGATGTCTCTTCCACCATTGACTCTTCACTCACGATGGTCATGGGAGATGATATGCTCAAGGTGGTGGCCTGGTACGACAATGAATGGGGCTACAGGTGAAGACTAGAGATCCTCTTTCATTTTCCAAAGGATCTGAAGCTTGTTTGATCTTACTAATTGTTATCAGAAGATCCTCCTCCATTTTCCTGATGATCTGAAACTTATTTGATCTTACTAATTGTTCTATGATTGCTGATTGCAGCCAACGAGTTGTTGATTTGGCACACTTGGTGGCAAGCAAATGGCCAGGGGTGGATGCAGCAGGAAGTGGAGATCCATTGGAGGACTTTTGCAAGGATAACCCGGCTGATGAGGAGTGCAAAGTTTACGAAGCATAATTTGCTTCTGCCTGATTTTTTTCTTCTTTTGAGTAATCTCGCTAGGCATTTTCCATTTTCAAAATGCTTATCATGTAATGACATCTGAGGAACATAAACAGAATTTGTTAATATCATGTCAAAGCAGTGCTCTAAATAATCTTTGAATATAAGAGTCTCTTCTCTTGTTCAATTATGAGTCGCATGTACAAAAGTAAGCTGTATAAGATTGTGTTTCACATTGCTTACTCAATCATTGGATATGCATTCATCTTTGTGATTGCACTTTAATTTTTTGATAATTGTAATACCTGAATTGAAAATTTTAACTAATGGTGGAGATCTATCTTTCTACCCCGGAGGGATTTAATTAATTTTTTTTAATCTTCAAGGAAACGATAAATTTAAGATAAATATAAAAAATTTTAAAAAATATATTTATTTTTTAGTTTATACTTTAAAATATAGATTGAAATGCTTATAGACATTATATTTCATTTTGATTAATTAAACTTTATCAAAAAATTTAAAAATTATAAATTATTATAAAACTAATTTTGAATGAATATTTAAATTATCATCATTAAAATTTCGAAAATTTTTTGAGTATTAAAATTACATATATATTAAAAATTATGCCATCAAAAATTTAAAATTCATAAAATATAACTGATGAGTTTAAAATTATTTAAATTTAAAAATTAAAAGATAAAAAAAATTTACTTTAGATTAAATTAAAAAAATTAAAGTTATAAAACTTTAATATTTAGCTTGTATTACCAAACAAATTTTAATATTTAAAAAGTGATAAATTAAATTTTTATCTATTAATTTGAATCAAATTAAATTTTATTAAAAAATTCAAAAATTGATAATAATTGAATTAAAGATCTTAATCAATGAATTTTGGCTTAAAAATTAAAAAAATTAAAAATTAACTTGTGAATCCGAATATCATTTAAATTATAAATTTAAATTCGAAATTAAATGTAAAATTTGTTGGACTTATCTTAATTTTTTAAGATATGAGAATAATAATTTGAATCAAAGTCTAATTTAATCTAAAATGATAGGTTAAGGCTTGATTTATTACTTTGAATACCAAAATTTATTTGGTAATATAAAGTATTGTTCATGATTTTATATAATCTTTATTCAAAATTAAATTAAAATTATTTTACTATTTTTATTTTATAAATCATTTTAAAATGAAATATATAATTTTATTTATTATTTAATATTTAATTAATTATTCAAATTAAATATATATATTTTATGAAAAATATTAAAATACAATCAATTTAAAACACAATTAAAAAAATTTAAATTTCTCAAAACTCTAAATTATATAAAAGAAGAGTTAAAGATTATTGGTGAGCCATAAACTTGTGTGCCGCACGTGAGCCACCGCGTGGGCGTCTTCTTAGGAAGCAAATGTGGCTGGATATGAGAACAAGTGTTCCCCTTCACACTGAATGAAAACCCGATCACCTTCGTACGTACAAAGGAAATGACGGAACTGAAATTGGGATCAAACAGAGCCAAATGCGGCAGATGACTTAAAAATCCATATTTCATCAGCGTATCAGCTCGAGGTTAAAACCCCTGATTCTTACTGATTTCGATAGCTTTTACATCCTCTTAATTCGACAACCCTAATTTGATTGGCAAAGCGTGTGCGACTTGGGATTTGGAATTGTTGCATAATTTTGGCATCAAAGTTTCAGAGATGAGAAGGTCCCTGCTATTGCAGTTGCTGTTAATTTTAATGTTATCTTCATTTGCACGAGGTTTTTCAGGCTCCAAGATCTCGAAGACCTCTTTTTCCAATCAAATCTGCAAGTCTTCTGTGTCGCCAACTCCGTGAGTATCTTTGACTTATTTCATATAATTGGAATGATATTAAATTGAAGGCTTTACTCGGTCTTTTTCTTTGAGGGAGGTGCTTGTTGATTCTCTTGTTAGTAGTCTATTGTGTTTCTATTAAAAAGGATATTGTACTTAACATACCCTGGCAAAATTGGCTTGTTAATGGGGGATTGCCATCGCCTTGTATGTTAATCATCACAATATGACCAGCCAATATGGGACTCTAATAGTTTCATTAGCCATTTCATATTTTGCCTTTCTCAAATGGGTGACAGTTTCACCATATATCGAGTTTGTTAAATATTTTATTTGCTGATTTGGTTTCAAGTATTAGTTTATGCTATCATTATTCCTCAGCATTGTTAATGGTTCTCCTTTTAAATTTTCTGGGGTTGTGGTGTTTTGTTTAGTGATCAGCAGTTTATACTGGTGTCTACTTTGGATGGAACAATCTACTTAGTAGACACTTGGTCAAACAAAGTGCTCTGGTCCTCCCATTCAGGCCGCCCGATTTATTCGTCTTACCAGGCTTCTTATTACCACGATAGTAAAAGTCATTATGCCTCTGGAGTGACTGAGGACTTCTATGTAGATTGTGGAAATGATTGGAAACTCTATAAACATTACAAGCACCAAGGAAAAGAAGTATGCAAACTGACCCTTCATCTCAAAGTTGTTTCTACATTAGGAGCTTTCTAGATTTATTAGGATTCTGCCAAGGATTTCTTAAGTAATTATTGCTAAATTTCTGGTTGGACTATTTGCAGTGCTAAAAACAGACATTTTAGCCTGTAGGATTTCCAAATGTTCTTTGTGTTGCTTTTTCTCGCCATGTTTGCATATCTTTCATAGACTAGAACTGTTTTTCTTCTGCAGAGCTTGAATGTTGAAGACTATATTAAAACATTACCCATAATGTGGAAGGATGGGATCTTGTTGGGAGGGAAGCGGACCACTGCATTCCGTCTTGATGGGAAGACTGGAACAGTACTTCAGACATATAGTTTGGATGATTTTAATTCTACATTGGGAGTTCATGGGGTTGAGGAAAAGGCCATTGTTTTGGCTAAGGGTGCTGAAGGGTTAGTTGAGTCCATTCCCCTGAACTCAGAAATGGTTCAGGATATAGTCTTCATTATGAGGAAAGATTATGTGCTGCAATATAAATCAGTATCTGGGGATGTTCTGTGGAACATAGAATTTGCGGAGATTGAAGCCAAATTTCAATGCGAAGGGATCGAGAAATCTTTTGGTGGGGTTTCTTCTACATCTGAAAGTAAACATGGGATGGGCTATATGGGTGGTAACAAATTCCAATTTCCTTGTAAGAAAAACATGGTTGTCTTACGACTTCGGAACCATAGCTTGGAAGAATTTCTTTCTGCCCTTGGTAGCCTAGGTGGACGACTCTCTTTGCCTTCTTCGGATGACAAACCTCCTTTAGGCCCTGCTGATGGAACTCTGCTGGCTCTTCCTGAAAATGGTGATAGTCAAGTACTATCTCTTTTTTATGAGACTGATAGTCAAGTACTATCTCTGCCCCCTTCTAAGACTGAACCTGAGATCTTGAATATACTCAGCGGAAATGTCACAGAAATGGATCTCGGAAGCACATTGAAGGAAGAAATTGCAAAATATCTTATACAATATTTAATTTCACCATTGGCTGCCATTTTGTCTATTTATGGCTTCACCTGCTACCGGTTGAAACAGGACAGGTTGAGGAAGGAAGGCAAGGGGTATAAAGTTCCAGTTCTGGCACCCAAAAAGAAAAAGAGTAAGAAATTGGGGAACAATAAGAACGGTATAACTAGTGAGAGAAGGCAGAAATTTCCCTCACATGAGACTGGGTTTGGGGAAAGCAATGAACTTCCATGCACTGAAGGAAATGAAGGGAAATCATTTTTGACTTTCAGTAATCTTATTGATGGTCATGCTGATGGACGTAGGATTGGTAAATTGATTGTTTCTAGCAAAGAAATTGCTAAAGGCAGCAACGGAACTGTTGTACTAGAAGGAATTTATGATGGTCGTCCTGTGGCTGTTAAACGGCTTGTGCAGACTCATCATGATGTAGCCTTGAAAGAGATTCAGTTTCTTATTGCTTCCGATCGTCATCCAAATATTGTCCGATGGTATGGGGTAGAATATGATCAAGATTTTGTTTATCTCTCTCTGGAGCGTTGTACTTGTAGCTTAAATGACTTGATTTATGCATGCGCTCGATCTTTTAAAAGTCAAATAACTACCAGTGATTTAGGTTTCAACTTCTTAGACGAGGATACTGTTCATTTGAACTCATTAATGGAACATAACAAGGATATTGAACTGTGGAAGGCAAATGGGTATCCTTCTTCTCAGTTATTGAAGTTGATGAGGTTAGTTCAATTCCTTTCGTTGTTTCTTTTATCCATATTTTGGTTCTAAATTGGGTTAAACATCTCTTTTCTGGTTCAAGAACAATGGAGTTAAGAGAGGTAACATCATAGTCCTTATCTGTGCAGGGATGTGGTCTCTGGGCTGGCCCATTTACATGAACTTGGAATTATACATCGGGATCTAAAGCCTCAAAATGTTTTGATAATCAAGGATAGACCCTTGTGTGCAAAGCTTTCAGACATGGGTATTAGCAAGCGCTTACGTGGGAACATGACTTCCTTAACTCTAAATGCAACTGGTAATTGCTTTATCTGTTAATGGTCTTAACAAAAGAATAATGCATGCATGGTAGTTCTATTCAGGTCTAAGTTGGACAATCCAGCTGGGAAATATTGTTTCCTCAAAAATCTGAATGATGATCCAATTACCTGGCTTATGATTGATAAATGTTGTTTGGCAAACCTATTGGCAGCCCCCTTGTTTTTACTTTATGTCTTGACATTGCTCGTTTGAAGTCTGTCATTATATTTGTTTATTTTAGTTCTCTGTATTGTTGTTAATTGTAGGTAATGGGAGTTCAGGTTGGCAAGCACCTGAACAGCTTTGTAACGGACGCCAAACACGCGCTGTAGATTTATTTAGTTTAGGCTGTGTTCTTTTTTTCTGTATAACTGGTGGCGAACACCCTTATGGCAACAGTATTGAACGTGATGTAAATATTGTGAATGATCAGAAAGACCTTTTCTTAGTAGAGAGTATACCTGAAGCTGTGCATCTTTTTTCCGGTCTGTTGGATTCCAACCCCGATATGAGGTAAGATGTTATCTTCTTTCTTACTAGTCTGAGAGAAGATTGTATATCCTGTCTTTATCCTGTGTTGATAAACTTGGAAATTTATGGGCTTCATGGATTAGCACTGTCCTTATCACCATCTGCCTTCCCACCTACTAGTGGCAAAGTTTCACATCTTTTGTACCAATGTCTGGGATGAATGGGATTTTCGAGTTGTATGTCTTTGCGTAGTCTGCTAACAGCTATTCTATTGATTAGTTCTCACTACTGACAAGAATGTGGTGCCAAGGATACATTATAGCTTACTTCCACTTGCTAAAAAGATAATTATATTGATGCTTGGAGTGTTCTGAAGTGGTTGCTGCATGTGCAGGCCCAAAGCACAGGATGTTCTGTGTCATCCATTCTTCTGGTCTTCTGAGATGAGGCTGTCATTTCTTCGAGATACCAGTGATCGGGTCGAATTGGAAGACAGGGAGAAAGAATCAGAACTCCTAAATGCATTAGAAAGTATTGCAACGGTGGGTTTGAATGGGAAATGGGACGAAAAGATGGAAAGTGCTTTTATTGATGACATTGGTCGCTACAGGCGATATAAGTTTGACAGTGTTCGTGACTTACTGCGGGTCATAAGGAACAAATTAAATCACTACAGGGAGCTTCCTCAAGAAATCCAAGAATTGTTAGGGAATGTCCCAGAAGGATTTGATGGCTATTTTTCAAGTCGATTTCCTAAACTCTTTATTGAGGTTTATAAAGTGTTTTACAGGTATTGTAAAGATGAGGAGTTCTTCCAAAAGTATATCAAGAGCAATGTACTCTAGCCTGCCCTTTGCCCCTTGTTTTGCTGATCCCCCTGTTATTTCCTCTGAAAAAATTATCTGTAAATAGAAACCCGATGATATTGCAAACAAGTTTTATTTAATTAGGTGATTATAGCTGGCTAGTATTCATTTCATTTTTTGTTAATACTTAGCTGGAGCAATCAGCACTGACAAAAGAACGGTTCTTCTGTAGTGTTACTGTGAAACAGGGATATCTGCTCAGAATGTACAATCCCTTCACAAATTTTTTTAAGTTTTGAAATTCATCTCTCAGATGACCTAAAGGCAGATGGCCTTCCAGGTTTCCCATCAATGACCGGAAGGACACCCACCTTCACATATTTTCAAGCTGTAAGGGCTCACTGCAGCAGCTAATGTGTGCTTCTCTACTTCCATGAGGTAAAAATCTGAAACTTCCTGCTTAGTGACTAGGTTTTTTCAGTTACCTCTTCTCTTTATCACCCAAAAGTGGGAAAGAAAAGCAACCTTTAGTTACAGCACCTGATGTGTGAAAAGAAGGAAGGCATATATGAAATGGTCAAGCACACACTGTTTGTAAGGACTGAAGACATGCTTGCCAGATCAGAATGTCTGACTTTTCTGTTTTCTTCATGATCCTGTTTGGTATAGTGCAGATACCATCACACTACCAGGTCCTCTGCAATTTGGTCAAGATACCCTACTTTGTCTGAATTTTAACAGAAACTTTTTTGGGACAGTGATTCTTAATAAGTTGAAATCAAGAAAGTACCAACTTGCTATTGCCAGGTTGCTTTAGAATCAGATTAAGATCATAGTTTATTACACTGTACAGATCAAATGGTCAATTTTTTAAAAAAGAACAGCTCTAAAAGAAGCTGAAGTTACTCTGTTTGCAGTACCCTTATAGGTTAGTTGGAATGTGAGGCTATAATATGATTACATGCATGGGAGAACTAAACGCTGGTTGGTGAATCTTGATAAGCGTTTCAGACAGGGCCTGCTTACAGTTGGATCCCAATGTAACACCACAAGGAGTAAAGTTCCCGCTCTGCTCAGGGCCCACTACTCCTCTTTTGATCTGTTATTTCTTTGAATTGATTAGCATTCCATTTGAAAATTGCCCGAGTTTCCTTTTGGTAATAACATAAGTGGGGGCAGTTATGTCCAATCAGTTGAAAAAAGAAAGAAATAAAATGGTAATTTCTGGAAAAACTAATGGCCTTTAGTTTCCACCGAAATTGTAATATTTTATCAACCTCACGAGAAAGAATATTGACTGGCTCACTGTCTGGTAGCGTATGCTCATGGCTCCTCCCAAGCTCTGCGTCGTCGTCCTCAAGATTCTGGTGATCTTCTTCTTCCTATGGACAAAACATACCGTTTCAGGCATCGGGGTGAACTACGGCACGTTGGGGAACAACCTGCCGTCGCCGAAGAAGGTAGCTCAACTCCTGCAGTCCACTCTGATCGACAAGGTCAAAATCTACGACACCAACCCAGAGATCCTCGAGGCCTTTGCCAACACCGGCATTGATCTCATCGTCGCCGTTGAGAACTACCACGTGGCCAACATCAGCGCCGATGTTTCCGCCGCCGATGAGTGGCTCGCCACACGTGTGGTGCCCTTCCTTCCCGCCACCTCCGTGGTGGCCATTGCTGTGGGCAATGAATACTTGACCGCAGAAGATACCCATCTGGACCCAAATGCTTTGGTCCAGGCCCTGCAAAACCTCCATACGGTGCTTGTCTCCCGTGGGCTTGACCGGAAAATCAAGGTCACCACTCCACATAGCATGGCCGTTCTCGCCTCCTCGTTTCCTCCTTCAGCTTCCACGTTTGCTCCTAAGCTCGCCCCTACTATGAGCTCAATAGTAGGGTTTTTGGTTGACACTGGTGCACCTTTCTTCGTCAACGCCTATCCGTATTTCGCGTATAGAGACAACCCTGACTCAGTCGACTTGGAGTATGCCTTACTGGGCAACACCACCGGAGTACATGACCCCAAAGGCTATGTATACACCAACATGTTGGATGCCCAAATCGACGCCGTCCGGTCAGCTATCAGTGCCCTTGGGTTCGGTAACCGGACGATGGAGATAACGGTATCAGAATCCGGGTGGCCATCGAAGGGTGAATCAGGTGACACAGCGGCTACACCGGCAAATGCCAAGACTTACAATACCAGGTTGATCGAACGTGGCCAGTCTAACAAAGGGACACCCATGAAGCCACACGACAAGATAGACATATTAGTGTTTGCTTTGTTCAATGAGAACAAAAAAGAAGGAGGTGTTAGTGAGAGGAACTTCGGGATCTTTAATGGCGATGGGTCTAAGGTGTATGATGTGGACTTGAGCTGCCAGTTCTGTAGCAGTTTCGGGGGCTCATTTGAGAAAATGTCGAGCAATGTAGCCAGGGGTCCCTCTGTTTGGTGCGTGGCTAAGCCTCATGCGGACGAGAAGGTGCTGCAAGCTGTGCTGGACTTCTGCTGCGGACCAGGTGGTGTGGATTGCCGAGAGATTTATGAGAGTGGAGACTGTTTTGAACCTAACAAGCTTCTGGCACATGCATCATTTGCCATGAATACTTACTATCAGATGCATGGGAGGAACTACTGGAACTGTGATTTCAAGGGCACTGGCCTTGTCACCTTTAGTGACCCAAGTACGTTCGCAACACAGCCTTTTACTTTCTTTTTAATTCCACTGGTTTTATATAAACCGGTGGTTGTTCATTGCTCCAATTGGTAGGACTAATGGCTAATTGTGCTTTGTGTTCGTCACTGATCAGGTTATGGGAAATGCCGGTATCCCCAACAATGACAGTGGTGGGAAAGACAGAGAGATCCCCTTGTGGATATGAGAGCTCCTTTTGTTATGTTTGCGTCTGTTGAGGACCTGATTAATGTAATATCTATCTGTTTGTGTTAAGAAATCAGGTCTACTTGATCCTACCAAGCTCTAAGAGATTTGATTAATTTAACGAGCCATAATGTCTGTTTGGCTGCTGAGAAAACTTGAACAATTGGTTTCTGTCAAGGCAGACAGAGATGGAGATGATGCAACTGTCCCCTGTCTCCACAATCAAAGGCTTTTAGGCTTGGAAAAAGTTCTCGCTCTTTTCTTGGGGCTGGAATCTTTAGCTACATCTAAGGACCCTTTGGCTCTTTTTCACCCATTCAAATTCTGCCATACATCACGGAATCGGTGGGACATGCCTCTGTTTTATGCACCCAGAACACACTTCTGAATTTAGACCTACACTTACAACATTATTGCTATGCATCTTCAGAAAATTTCGGGCTTCTGTTTTGACAAAAATGATGATATTTAACGCCCGAAACCAGAACTAAGACTTCAATGGACATGACCATAGAAAGAATCAGACTGACATATCGCGAAAAGAAAAATGATGTCAACTTAGTTCAAGTATGAAAGCAAGAGTCAGAAAAATGATGAGCACAGTCAGAATTACATAGAATTTGGTATTTTGTCTAACATATTGACACAAAGTGGGCAAGTGACTTTACCAATTTAAGCTCAATGTTACTGATACATCATCATCATATAAATAGTTTCAAAGATGTGTGTAACAAAATCTTTGTAATGTTATGCTTTTAGCCAATATTGGATCCTACATATAGAAAGGATTTCAACATGTATAAACAATTAAATTGCATCCAAGAACTATGGGTTAAAAAGGTTATGGATGGCTAAAGAGTATACCTAGTTTAATTGCTCCAGTTGGTCACTATCATTTGTGGATTCTGTTTCCCTTCTTTTGGTACTCCTGCCCAACTCTTCGTCGTTGTCATTGTCAATTGCTGATTTCTCCATCTTTCTTCTCTTACTTCCACACCTTGATGAGTCTTCTTTCTCGTTCATCAGTGACAGAAATCTCTGAAAACGCCCAGAACGTGAGCTTCTCTGATCAGGAGAAACGGATTCACTTGGGACGTTGGTATCCAGCAGACGCATTATCTGCATAAAGTATATGAAGACAGCAACAAGGCAGGCTATCCCACAGATGAGAAAAAGGCCCCAGAAGCTTTTTAGATGAAGACGGTCTGACTCAATCTCAGCACTGTCTAAACTGCAAGTGCTTTGCATCAGCCACTTGTCATGGATCCGTTGTAGATCACCATTCTCAGTTAGTTCTAGAATGGCAGTGGACAAATCCACTGCTAAAGGGGAGTCCCTTGGAAAAGCCTAGGAGGGCAAAAGTGTGAATACAGGAAGAATGAGTCAAAAAGATACACGACAAAAATCCTTCAGAGATTGCTATCGTGTATATGGGAATTTTACTGGTTCCCTGTGTTTATCTATATGGTATTCAGGCTGAGTACTCATCGGTTTGTTAGTATCTTTTAACTACTTATTTTCGGAATTTCCTAGAGGTAAAAAGAATTGTTTAACATTACATCTAGCTACAAATATCTTGAAACATATCCAATTTGAATGATGGAAACTAGCTTACAAATACCAAGCATAAATTATGTCCAACCAAATGCTTTGAAATGGATTAGATGGAGAAACTAAGAACCAGATACTTACAAAACCCCAGCCGCTTTTGGTAAACTCCTGACCAATGATCCTGAACGTGCACTCGCTTGAGAGAAAAAGTTCTACATAAGGGCGTTCATCAACTACAGCAGCAACACCTCCTTTTTTCGGACCCTTTTTCAGTGCCATAGCATATTCTTCGGGTGATCCAAGAGGAATAAGCCTGGATTTAGATATGTTGAGTTCCTGACTTAAATAATGTTCAGCAAAGGAACCAACTTGGTATCCAATAGGCTCATTGCTTTCTCTCAAGGTTTCAATTCCTTTAATAGGAGAAGCTAGCTGCTGTACTGTAAGGATTGATGTCAGACTGGCAGTGTAGCTTGAGTTGATTATCAAAACCACAAAGAGCCATATAATTAGCACCAGACGACCAAGAGTGCTTACAGTGTTCTCTCCTAAAAATGGAACAGAAAATTTAAGTCAATCAAATCAATTTTAATACCTTGCCTTAAACATGAAACGCAAGAGCCTGATTTCCCCTTACTGTGGGCAAAAAACAGAGTAGAGAAGCTAAACCTGCAGAATTAGAAAAACAAGAGATGGATCAGACGAGAACTATTTTCAATACTATAGAGATGTTATTCACATGTCAAGTGCTGCCAAGGCACCCTGTGACAGTACACTATATCTGGACAACGGAAAACAAGAAGGAAATCCTACAATACCAACAGCATTACCAAATATCATTAAACTCAGACCTAAAATGATACAGTTAACATGCAGAGGATCAATTAATCAGTGATGTTAGGAAATATTCTGCCCTACAAAATCTCAACGAGTACCACCTGGGCACAGGATAACTTTATAAACACACCGGGCACAGGATCCCTCAATATTGTGAAGCATGCTTAAATTTTTAAATATATTGTTCATTTCCTGGATTTGTTCATTAAAGAAGAATCTCACTTGAGATTTTCAAGTCAAAATTTTTTAAAATAGAACAACTATTATATCAAATTTACCCTATTTCGAGGAGCATGGGTGATGGGTGTCTATGGCAGAAAGGCACCCAGAGTCAGCCACTCAACCAATCTATGCACCTTGTTTAGCAAAAACATTTACCAGATTGATCTTCATTAGCCAATGTGAACACTGATAACTCTTTTGATAATCCACAGTTACCACTGTTTCTTCCATTAGGTAATGCGTAACCTCATTCACAATTTCTAACAACAGAAAGCAATGACTACAGTATGCTAAGAATGCAAGTCAGTATCAAAACAGGCTATCCAAACTTACCATAGAATGGTAATAATTTGTCTCTTGGGTGGTCCCCTGAAATCATCATTGATCCTATGCTCCAGAATCCACACTACTATTCCAACAACAAGGAAGAAACAACCAGTGATTATCCACATACGTGGAGTGAATGGCCGCAGAAAGGCCCAAGCACCAGAATTCAATTTCCTAAACGGAGCCACAACAACCAGTCCTGATGAAGCATATGGTTGTGTAAAATCTACTATCCTGGTCCGATTTGTGACGATGGCTATGTCACCAACCACACCATCAAATTCCTGTGATGGTAAAGTAAGATAATTATCCAGTTATATGAAAATAACATAATACAATTTGCATTTATGATATAGTACTCACACCCGTTGTTATCAATTTGACCAACTCTGTGTAGCTTGGGTTTTTATGGCCATCCCCATAGGGAATGAATCGGTATGGGACAGCATATGGCAACAGATTTATAGCAGCTATGAATACATCTATGCAGAATCCCTTGAACATATCAGTCCCTCGCACCTGTGCTACAAATTCGCGGTAACTGAATCGAACTGGCACACCAATTCGCAATAGTTTCCCATTGTTAGGAAATACCCAGCCCCGAGGTTTTGACAATGTCTCCCCTGGCCAGATAACACTATATAGTTGCTGAGTTTCACTAGAGTGATTTGGTGGACTTGAATACAGTGTTTCGGGCGGCTTAGTTGACAACCCAGAATAATTGGACCAATAACCGATCTGCCGAAAACCAGTACCGATCACATTGATAATATCATATGCTGGAAAAATAAGAGACCTGTCTAAATCAAACTTGAGAGGACCTGTCAACCCAGCAATATTAGTCTTAAGTATGTTCTGCAGCAAAAGTGGTCCATTATAAAAAATACTCATTGCTTCAAGGTGAAGAGTACTGCTTCCAATAGAATTTAAACTAGAATCATTAGAAAATGAGATAATCCCACCCTTTTCAAGGAAGGCATCCATAGCATGAGCTAAGAGCAACACAGAATCATATGCATGCAGCCCATATGAATTGAGTCCTGGAGAACCACCAGTTATCTTGTTCCACCTGGAGATGAAAGCTCGCTTTCTATCTGAATCTGGAGAATGTTGGCGCAAACCGAGGACTCCTTGCATTGTATTCATGATGTTAGAAGGTAGAGGTGAAGCAGAATCTAATAATAATGAGAGCCAATCTGTAGCTATCCAGACAAAGCCATTCCCCATCATTTCAAGATAGTGTGCCACAGAGAAAATCTTTAAGCCCAAAGTAGGATTTACATGCAGAACAATAACTCGAGATTCCATTAATGCAAGCTTAACGAGGACATCCATGACCTGATCCTGATTGAGTGCAACATCCGGCTGAATCCCCGCCTTAAAGGAAATTCTACATCGACGTTCTGCAAGTTTGTCATTCAGTGCAGCTACACCATTTCGCCCGTAATCATCATCTACAAAGATAGCAATGACCTCCTTCCAACCATAGTAGTCAACAATGGCAGCTACAGCAGCCATTTGGTACAAATCACTTTGTGTCGTCCTGACAAAATAGGGAAACTGGAGGGAAGAGAGAGTTGGGTCTGTAGCTCCAAATGACAATAGAGGAACCTGAAGTTCATTTGCAACGTACGATATAACATGGGCAACTACAGAACACTGTGGGCCTATTATGGCAACAATATCAGTCTCCATAAATTGCAAAGCTGTAAAGACAACAAACATATCATAGTTATGATCTCTACCATTGACCTTGAATCAGAATTCTCTTATCCAAAAAAACCAAGCAAGCCAAGTAAGCAACAAACCATGATATTGATACTGGGGTTCATAAGTAGAATGTGAAGTACCTTCAACCATGCCAAGAAATCCACTGCAATTGGAATTTTTCATTTTTACAACGAGTTTGGTGCCATGTAGAATGCTGGAGTTGGAATTCACATCTTTCACAGCCTCCTCAATGGCAATCTTGGCAACTCTTCCGATGGTAGAATCAAATGTGAATATAGCACCAACATTTACAACAGCCGGTCTTGAGGAAACATTCTTTCCGTAGCCGCTTTGAAACAGTCCAATATACAGCCACAATAACAAAACAAACCAAATGGTATTCATTTCAAATGAAGCACAGAATTATCCTTGCATGCCACAAATGGGTTCGTCCAATGCCTCTGCTAGAAGCACAAAATTCTCCCTCAGGCTCTAGAATATGAGCTAAAATCAGTGTCTTTTACAAATACAGGAACGATAATATGGAGAAAAGACCGAAGGAAAAAGAAATCTGCTTTCCATATACAAGACCTAAGAGCAGAAATTCTACCAGAACAGAAAAGGTTTCAACTTGAAGATGGACAGTCAAGCATTGACTGAATCTAGAGAAAAGAGGAACAGTCTATGGAATAGAGAAAGAGAAATAATAACATTATTATCATCATCAACAACAACAAGATTAACATCTACCAATATTTTTATTTTGTTCATCAGATAACACAAAGAATATCATCAACTTACAGATACCTGTTATACTAATTTCTCAGTTAACAAGAGTGTTTCCTCTTGAGCTTCAAAATGGATTCAGTTTTCACAACCGAAAGATAAAAGAACCAGATGAAAGGAAAGTAATACCATTGAGCATGACAAGTAGAAAGAGAATCAGATGCTTCGATCAAATCGAAACCAAACCGAACATAGATATTTGCACTAATTAAAAATATGTATCACACCAAATCACAAAGAAAAGCACATCTTTGAAGCTAAGTAGAGTCCTCCAGGAACCCCCTTGCTTAAGTTACTATATTATTATTATTATTATTATTATAACAATAATAATAAAGAAAGCAATAGAGATGCAGATGAGCAAAACAGACTAGCTGAAAAGCAAAATCTAAAAAACGAGATTAGAGGACCAATCACCTATCCTTTCGCTTGGGCGAAGAGGAGAGAGAAGCTGCTAACAAGCCATATCTGAAAAATAATGAAATTTTCAAGTGGGTTAGACAAAAAGGAATTTGGTTGCCAGGGGACAGACAGTTTCCAAGTTCACGTTCTAAAGTTTTCCCAATAGTCTTCAGAGGCGAGGTTCTGTCTCTCTCCATAATAAGATGTTACTGTGAGAAAGGCTTGACAAGAAAATCATAATAGAGACTAGAGAGTGAAGCTAGGACGCGAGGTTACATTCAATGGATTTTCTAATAAAGAAGCTTCATAGGCGGATTTAGTTATTCCATGACTGTTTTCAGAGGCCCACCACAGAAGTGTTGGTGCCCTATAAGTGGATTAGTTTTTCCATTAGTCAAATCTTGACAGAAAGAAAATCATTTCGGACTGGAATTATTTACATGTAATGACTAATGATACCATTTTTTCCATTTGTTGAATAATTAGTACTCCAATAACTAAGAAATAATTAAAAAGATCATATCTATGGTACCAATGTAATCATACCTGACAATCTAAGAAGTTCTGAGTCTTAGGATATTTAGTTCCACAGCTACTTAACATTTTCCCTTTTTAACTTGACAAAGCTGAACAGCCTTACACAGAAAAATCAGGAAATATTTTGTAAGAAGAGAGGACCTTCTCTGCCGGCTCTTGATGGCAAGCACAAAATTACACTATCCATCCATTGCTTACATCATAAGGATCAACTCTTAACGTTACAGGACCGGTTTAGCCCTATCTGCAGCAGGCAAGCAAAAGTGCCAAGCAAGCAAAAGTAGGACCAGCAAGATCTGTTTAATCTTTACAGCGAGATTCGGAAGAAGGTGAGAATCAAATCGATGTGGATAGTCACATGGAATTTCTGCGTAGCAGAGCTCCGCGGTAGGTTCTGGAATAAGGACATGGTAGGTGCCATGTCGATCGCCATTACGAAGCAAAGAATAAAGTGTAATTTGGAAAATTATAGAGGACAGACAACCACCTCCGGTCCCAAAGTGATCAGTCTCTGTTGTTAGGCCCTCATCTCTCCTTATCCTTCCCAAAAAGTCTGTTGTCACATGGAAAATGTTATTGTTTTCTTCATTCCCGTTGAACTTGTTTTTCTTCTTTTCAATAATATGAATTAAAGCCAAAAATTCTATACAAAGAGCTTGTGGCACCTTCTACTTATTTAATTATTTAAGTATTCAAGGTAATCTCATTTTTCCTTAGAAAAAAAATCTTATGAAAAACTATTCTATTTTTGAGAGATTCAAATATATTTTAAAAATTAACATTTAATTAATTTTTCTGAGTTATTTTGATTAAATTGAATTTTATAAAAAATTTAAAATTTAAAAAATTTGTATTATAAATTTTGATTTTATTTTTTTATTATCATAAAAATTCATTTTTTAATATTAAACATATATTTTAAAGTTAATTATTAAAATTTTACAAAATTTATGAGTTAAAAATTATTTCGATTCAAAAAATAAACTTGACATTAATCTTTAATTTATTTGACCTAATTTTTAAACATTCAACAATAAAAATATTTTTAAAAATTTAAGAGAATTTAAATTAAAATATAATATAATTTAAATTAATAAAACAAAATATATTATTTTTAAATATTATAATTTATTCAATACATAAAAATATATTTCAATATTTTAAATAAAATTTATTTATTTATTTATTTTTATGATCACTTGTTGTTGGTAGCTTCACTTAATGTGAGAATGAAGTCGCAAGTAATCACTAACACGGGCCCAATAAAGCGTGATGTCATGAATCCAAGGGAGGGTGCATGGTAAGCGCGAGGAATGCTTGTACCTTAACTTTCCCTGCCTGTTTAAATTACTATTCTTCCCGCGTGGCAAAACAAATGAGAAAAACGGAGGCAACTTAGCAAACTGTTTCATCTTAGCCAAAAGAGGCAGTTATCCAATGTAATATTGACACGTGCCGCGAGAATCCATGACTACGGTCTCTTTCAAAAACGAACCTAACCTCTCGCGACGCCAAGAGGCCACAAGGGAAAGAACAAATTTAAGCCGTCCATTTATGGTCGGAGATCCAACGGCTGGGAAGCTGTGACGATGCAAATCCGCGAGCCAGCAAAAGGACCATTCCGGTCAACAATACGCTACACCAACCAAACCTCGCCACGTTTCGGCGCGCCATACTCCAACTCGACAGCTAGAAGATCCACCGGATTACCTGGAATCGCCGGTGGCCAACCACAAACCAAACAAGCCAGTTCTTCTCCCTCTGTCTCTCGAGTCGTTCCATTTCTTTTTTCTTTTGGAGCTTTTTGCTCTTGATTCTCCCCTCTGCCTCTCTTTTTGTATTTGAGACTGCTTTTGTTTCTAGGTATGATCTGACGATAAAGAAAGAGGAAAGTAAAGCAAAAAAGGATCATCATCGTCATATGTGAGAAATTTTCTTGTTTTTGGAAGCTTTGTTTTGTGTAATTGTCGAAGATCATCTATTATCTAATCATATCTTCGAATCTGGTGTGATTACCTCGAGATGTTTTGGTAGATTCTCGGGCAAATTAGTTAACTTTATTTCGTCTCTGTAGCTTGCTTGAGTTGTCGTATTTAAGAACAGTTAATTTATTTGGTTGAATTTTTGTGAATCATGATCTGCGTTCTGGAGAATCAGGTGTTGAAACGAGACTAAGGTGGTTGAGGCAATTGTGGAATTTGGTGGTTACATAATTTGGTGAATGTTCAATCAGAAATAAGTGAAGGATCAATTATTGAGAGAACTGGAAATCTGCCACAATGTTTAATTTGATCTAGGAGTTGGCTTGAGTTCTCGGTTGCTGAAATTTTGCGAAAAAGGTAGGCCTTGAAGGTTGGATTGTGTTTGGCTGCCTTAGTTGTCTCATGGTACCCCAGAATTTTGAGTCCTCAAGCGGTTGTTCTACACCGAATCTAGATTCCTTAATTTGTGAACATCTTGAAGCATTAGGTATCTTGGTGACTGTTCTTTGGAAGTTTTTATGAGAAAGGAGTTTCTATACCTCAGAAAGTGAGGTTGGTATGGTTGGGTTATTTGGAAAGTTTCTGTCTTGGTAGTTTTTATTGTAGTAGTTAAGACTTATAGCTTCGGGTTTATTTGTGAGGAACATATTTCAAGGTGAGAAATTGCATCGTTGTGGAATAAAAAGGGGTTGTTTCAAATAAAGTTTTTGTTAAGATCATCAATTTGTGGTTGGAAGGAGAATATGGCTGCAGGTATGGGCTTTTCCCCTACGATTATGGTAATTGAAGGTGGTTTCAACAAGGACAATGTATCAGCCGTAGAGAATGAGATCTCAGAGAATTTGGATAATAAGAAACAAATGACCAATGGTAAACCTCCTCGACACATCTCAGTCACGCAGCATTGTGTGAGCTCTACCGGGGTGCTTGCTGCGGTTGATGCTGTGAGTTCATCTTTTATTTCCTATTGTATAAAGTTGCTAGCCCTAGCCTGTCTTCTATATAATGGGAAATCATTAGAATTTATCTTAAATTTCTGTCTCTTGTTACAACTTTAAGGTCAAATTTCAATTTGTACTGCTAATGTAAGTTTCAAATGTTGCGCATAATGCATTAGCGGTTTTGTTTACTTTGGAATACGAAAACATTTCGTCTCTCTTGCATTTCTTTGAATTTTAGACCAAGGCAAAGTTTTCATGAGTTCGTATCCTGCACTTAAGAACTTATAACTTTAATAGTCTTGCTTATGTTTGATCCATCTCTACCAGGGAATAAAACCTATCTCAAACAAAGTTGGACCTCGTTATCTTAGGCTCAAAGCTATTGTATCTACAAAATAGTGGTGTATCTTTGCATGATGGATTGAAATAGTCATTTGGTCAAGTTCTTACTTTATTTTTAAGTTAAAGCTCTATTCTGATGTTAGTAGTGAGAACATGTAATCAAATTGGAATCTTTTTATATATCCAATTTAGTCTCTAACCTCAGTGAGAGGACAGCCATCTTTCCTTGTCTGGTAGAAACTCAAAAGAGAACTAGTTGTTCTGTATTTCCAATTAATGTTTGATTACACTTGTTTCTTTGTCGAGGGGCACTTTGGGAAATTTTTTTCAACTAACTCTGTCCTTTGTGCTCTAATCCAGGAATTGGATGTTGGAATTGTGGTTAGCAAGTCACCTTCTGATGAGAAATCAGAGTTTCTGCCTGTATTTCGTTCAGGAAGCTGTGCTGAAAGAGGACCTAAACAATACATGGAAGATGAACACATTTGTATAGATGACCTTCTTGGGCATCTAGGTACAGCTGCGGAATTCCCTTCTCCAGGAGCTTTCTATGGGGTGAGTATATAGATTCTACCTGTGCATATTATACACGTGAGTCAGTAGATATTTAATTGACGAACAGACTCTTTCATAACAGCTTCTTGAATGGAGGTTATTGGATAACTTGATTTAGGTTTCCATCTGTTGCACTCCCTTTAGAAATGTAGGCCAGGGGCATCACTCAGCACATAAAAGCATGTGATCTTTCCATAGGTCATCTCCACTGAACCATTACTTTTTTCCTTTTTGGGTCTTTTACTTTCCTTTTGTGTAGGGGGTGGGGGATGTGGCTGGGTTTGTAATATTAAGTTGTTGACACTTCGAAAGTTTGCAATACATACTATCGCATTGACAGGTTGCTTGAAACTTATGTTATAGTTGGCTGTATTGACGACTGATGTCTATTGATATATGTGGATAGGTGTTTGATGGCCATGGAGGTACAGATGCGGCATCATTTGTTAGGAGTAACATCCTAAGATTCATCATTGAGGACTCCTACTTTCCAATTTGTCTGGAGAAGGCAATTAAGAGTGCTTTTGTGAAAGCTGATTATGCTTTTGCTGACACTAGTTCTCTCGATATCTCCTCTGGCACCACTGCGCTCACTGCCCTTATTTTTCGAAAGTAAGTTACCCGAGAGCCTGCTCTTTCTATGGGAAATTTGGTTTCAGAATCAGACCCCAGTGCTTGTCTGACTGAAAGTTAGACATCACTGGGGGCTGCAATATCATAGTTTCAGACTTTTCATGTCTTGTTCTTTAGTGCTTTGCATTTGCAGGCGATAATGGATTATCTGACATTGTTATTTCATTTTGCAGGACCTTGGTAATTGCAAATGCTGGTGATTGTCGAGCTGTGCTGGGGAGGCGAGGTAGAGCAATTGAGATGTCTGAAGACCACAAACCCAACAGCACATCAGAAAGACTAAGAATTGAGAAACTTGGTGGAGTTGTTTATGATGGATACCTCAATGGCCAATTATCTGTTGCACGTGCACTTGGAGACTGGCACATGAAGGGCACCAAAGGTTCCGCCTGCCCTTTGAGTGCAGAGCCAGAGTTGCAAGAGAAACAACTGACTGAAGATGATGAGTTCTTGATAATGGGCTGTGATGGCTTATGGGATGTGATGAGCAGCCAATGTGCCGTGACAATTGCTAGAAAAGAACTGATGATCCATAATGATCCTGAAAGATGTTCACGAGAGCTTGTCAGAGAAGCACTTAAACGCAACACTTGTGATAATTTAACTGTGATTGTAGTTTGTTTCTCCCTAGATCCTCCCCCTCGGATAGAAATACCACAAACTCGAGTCAGGAGAAGCATATCCGCAGAAGGGCTGAATGTGCTCAAGGGTGTGCTGGATGGTAACTCATGAAAGATGGGGGATGGTTCAAAGGGGTGTATACAGAGACACTGGAGGTTACGAAGGTTGGAGGTAATTCTTGCTCCAGAGATGTTGCTGCTGTTGTTGATACTCAACCCTATTCAGGGAAGAGTACATAATGGAGAATGTAATTCTTTTGAGTTCTAGATCATGTACATCTGCAATGTGTTGTACCACTTGACATTCCATCCCCAACATTTCTCCTGTGTAAATAATCTTCAAAATTCATATTCATCGATTCTAATATTTAGTTAGATTGAGCCATTCAATAGATTGAAACTGATTGCTGGGCCTTTCTTCTGTAGTGTGATGCACATGTTTGATCTTTCTTGACGTTGTTGTATGAGACAGAATTTAAGTAGCAGGAAGCAGCAATTAAAAAAACAGGCAAAATATTTGAGAAAACAGATATTCACTCCTCAGGGTTCATTTGACCTTCTTAAGCAACGGCAAAGCACAAAATTAACCTTCTCCAGGCTTTTTTTCTGTTTTTTTCAGGCATTCATGTTGTGAGCTGTATGCTTATGCCACTGTACTGCCTAACTAAATTGAATTTACTCTGACAAAGACAAAGGAAATTTCATAAGAAAAGAATGAGAGAAATTATAGCAGAAGAAACAAGCCTAATGTAATGGTCATTATATGCTTGTAAACAAAATGTAATTGACATTGGTAAGCCCACCTCAATTGACTTTCTCTTTTTACTTCCTTCCCACCTTTTGTCCCATACGGATAATCAATGCCTCCTTCCTGTCCCACCCCTTCAATTTATAATCCATAAAACAAAACAAAAAACAGTAGGCACAAGCAAAGGTTATAATCAAGATGAAGATGATTACGCAACTTGGATCCTTTCCCTTATTTTCCGCCGCACTTTCCTGAGGTGAAAGGATGTTCCTAGGATGAAGACATTGTGAACTATTCAGGTTGTTGTTTATGGCAATCAATTTATTTATTTATTTTTTGCTACCATCAAAATTTCAGACCTGGAAAACACAAGTCAGTGACAAACTGTGGTTGTACCTGGGGACACAAGATGGTGGCGTCAATAATTAATACGTGTGGATCTGATTACCCAAAACAAAACGAAGTTTTGCTTGCTGCCATAACTTGGGCAACCCATCATTTATTCAATTGGTGAAGAAAGAGATCTTAATCAGCCACTTGCTTGGTTTTGCTTCTCAAAAACACCGTACCGTGGGCGTATCACTTATTTATCCAGCTAGGCAGATTTATGAGCCTTTCAAAGGGTGCAGCAACTTGGGAAGAAGCAAGAAGTTTAATATTGGACACAAAATGACATAATCACAGCAGAAAAAATTTTAGACCATTTTTCCAAATTACATGTGAAGCCTCAATGGAGCATTGATTACATCAGTTTGGGAAGGACTCCAACGTAAATATGGGTATTTTCTGGGTTTTTTTACCATAATCTAAGGGGTCTACAATCTCAGAAGACAAAGAAAAAGAAAAAGTAAAAAGTATAGCATCCCTTTTCTTGCTGATCTGCTATCTAGAATGAGCAACTCAAAGTTCATCCCATTCATCACTGTCTTCATCCACTGAACTGGCAGCACTGCACACAATTATCAAGTTACATAAGTAATAGAATATCATGTACTCCAAGCGATCAACCCAGGCTTTCTCGATTGTGATAGACGGACGGTGGGTGAATCCCATTAGTCATGACAAATAAAATGTAATACTTTGAAAGTTAGCCCCTTTTCGACAATGGATCTTCTACCTCTACGTAACCATTAGGTAGATTAAAAATACTGTTAAAATAAGAAAATGAATACTGAATCTGCTACTGATGTTATAATACTGTCATATTTACACAAGATTTCTTGCATTTGCAGGAAATTGCTTAAATTGGTCTTAAATAACCAACAATGCATTCGTAGAAATGGTTGGTAAATATTAATCCAGTATCAATGCCCTTTTTCACCCTTTCTATTTTACTGGTGGTAAACAGTTATGATTTCCATAGGTTAAGACACAGTAAATAACAGTATTAGATCCCATCTTACCTCAAGTGGCTGCAATGCTGGCTTAAATTTTGACATAGAACTTCGCTCACATCTCCTACTTTTAAAGATCCTTTCTTTATCAACTCTGCTAACTGCAGCAGGCAACATGTTGGTCTTGACCCTTAATAATGAGATATAGATAAGAGTCATCTGAAAACTCACCTCATCTTCAGTTTCCTCCAATAACCTGTTACATTTGAAACATACAGATTAAACTCTGCCTAACTACTAACAGCCTTAATAAATGCTCATTTCAATAAGTTAAAGCAGAAAAAAAAAACAAAATTATTCACCAACAACTGCTGATAAGGGAATAAAGAAAACTGTTAGTGGTCTCACCTTCCACAATAAGATGATATTGCTTTTGCATGTGCTTTTGCTTCTTGTTTATCTATCAAAACATTACAACAAAAAGTGATTGAGAGGTTCTTTTTATCCTCAAGTACAAGGTAGTAAAACTTGCAACGATGATTTATGCAACTAACAGTAAGGGTATAGAGCCAATCATCAAAATGACTGACTATCACGGCTGTCAACTGCAACTCAAATTGACAAGTGACAAAAATCTCAAACAGCTTAAATGCCCAATTGTCATTGTTCTTGCTAGGCGAAAAACCAAGTAGTGGGACATATTTTCTTTGGCTTCAATAATAATGGGCCATCAGCCCAATTTTAGAAAATATATAAAGTTAGTTAAGTAGCAAATTCCAATGCTAACATCAAAACTTAGTCAGAAGAGAAAGATCATTATCACCTATTTGCAAAGTGTTTGCAAGCTTAAAAGAAAGAAAGAAAGAAGGGGAAAAAATGGCATACTTGTAAGGTCATCAAACTCAGCCACTTTGACCCACCCTTGTCTGGTTGAATCTATCTGTCAAAGTAAAAATGAAATATTGACATACTGGCATTAGGTAATACATTAATCATGTTTCAATTTCCAAAAAAAAAAACATGATACAACATACATGAAATTTTTGATACTTGTGTTGCGTCTGACGTGGAAAATAATGCCAGGCAAATGCAGATTCAGATCAACAATTACCTTCTCTAGAGTGTAATCTTGCATCTTTTCACAAAGTCCATCCAACAATTCCACAACTCTCAGCTCACTGACTCTGGTTGAAATAATTGCAAAAGAATTAAATTATAATTTGCTGGTAAAGAAACCATAATAACAAAGATAACATAATCCCATGAGCTTATTTACAAAAACACATTGGATCCTTCAATTAAAACACACACTGTTTCAGATATTATATCTACATCTAAGATTCAAGAGTAATAGAAGCTCTGGCAGCAGATGTTGGTACAAAAGCTACAGCATGAATCAGGTATCAGTTTGTACGAATTGAGCACCTTATCTCCTCTTGTCACCCCCCTTTTTTGTCTCTTTGATTTTTACTGTTGATCACCAACCTAAATTGTTGTCACCAAATTTGTGAATTTCACTACAGATCAATTATTTATTTACCATTCTAGTTCCTCACTGATGATCTCCAGAACTAAATCCTAGGTTCAACTAATCCAAATCCTACACCATTTCCAGATACTGGAAAGAGACCATGAAGTTATACCTGTAATCAATAACCTTTCCCTTACGTTGACCTTTAGAATCCAAGCGATGTCTCATATCCAAATGGTTCCTTGGTCTTTCCTATATAAGATAGTAAATATGATACATTTATGTTTAACAATGCAAACTAGCTAGTAGCATACAATCATTAAGTAGACATGAAAGCCTAATAAATGAGAGGTTGAATCATAAAGCTCTTACCTTGGAAAGTTGAAGCTCCAGTTCCTCCTGCATAGTATCAAATGCAGCGATAAGATCTCAAAAAAAATCCAATACTGAAGTCAAGTTTACTTACCAGTAATCCATTCACGTTGGCATCCACAAAAAACGGTAACTAACGGCTTTTTAAATGAATATTGACATTATTCGTCGGATGCCTCACGGTACAATCAATTATCACACTCATTAGTTAGGATCTAAAAGCTCATCAAGAGAACAGGAAGAAAGAGATACAAAAGATGAAAGCAAACTCTTCATTTAATATCCTTCAATTCGTAAGCATAAAACAAAAAGACACGATTAAGAAAGCAATGAAACTCTCAAGGATCCACGGAAACTGATCATAGTGAAATACAAATAGAGAGCAATTAAAATACCGCGACAGCATTACAAGCGGCGCATTTGTCGTCGATGCAAGCAGCGACAGAGAAAATGGCGACCAACATAACAAGCCACAGCATTGACTTCGCCATCTTCCTCCCTCCGATCTCGCCTCTCTCTCTCTCTCTCTCTCTCTCTCTCTCTCTCTCTCCCTGTGTAGTCTTTAAGATTACTTGAACCTCCCTCCATCTTGCTGGGCTTTCAGGCTGGACCACGAATCCGGGCCATAGCCCATTTTCTCTGATAGTAGGACCTTCCGTCACTAACTACTAACGAATTATTTCCGTATCTAATAGAAAAAATCTGACCATTATGAAATGGATAATGATGCACTGAATCTTTCTTCCCATACAGATTCTAAACAAAAATGTTACTCTCTTTCCCTGCTGAAGGACGATACTACTATTCAGATAGCTGAGTAAAAGGCCGTTAATTCAAGCAACTTGGTTCAACGGAACTAACCTATTAATTCAGGGACTGAAACCGATCCAATTTCAATTTTTAGATTCAGTCAAAACCCCGGCGGGCCACGAACCTTTTGATAGTCCGAACCGTCGTTTTGGACCATCTCGGTGAGCTATTATGCCCTACGGGTGGTCCCATGATTAAGGATCTTGTGGTCCAAAATCCAAAATTCTCCATCATTCCTCCCAATTTTGCAAGTCACGATGAGCCAATGCTTTCTTCTTTGTCCCGAGAACTCATGATGTGCCGCCACCTGTTGGTTTCCCCACAAATTGCTTAATTATATTTCATCAGTAGGCCAATTTTCTCCAATCATCTAAGGTAGGTAGGTACCCACCAACATTGAAGGACACAGAACACTATCCTCCTCGATCTGCATGCTTCTTTGGTCAACTACTGGGATCCGACGGCACAGAGTTGAGAGTCACTGCTCATCTACCGCACTGAAAAACGGGGAGTAGTTTTGATTGGCGTAATCAGTCTTATTGACTAATCAGACGAGCCCCGTGGGGTCCACCGTCTTACTGCCACTCTCAGAGCCGAGCGTTCCGGTCCTCCACACGCAAGAACACCGCATGAGCACCCAACGTGCGCCAATAGAGCACGGATGATTTATAGCCGCTGGTTCATCGAGACACCAGCCCACACTTTTGAATCCCACGCTTCGGAAGAGATCTCGAAGTTTTCAATTCAACGGATGTGATGCGGCGGATCCAGTGGAAACGAAGGAACGGCCGTGTATATTTCGAGCCCCCAGCGGAAAATAAATAATAAAAAAAGAGTGGAAAAGGAAAATCACGTGGAAAAGCAATAAAGAAGGAAAGAAACAAAGGAGCAGAGAATGCCAAATGGGAAAGCGAGGAGCAAATGCGCCTCTTTTTAAAGAAGTGCTGTGTTGCTTTACCAATTCCAGCTGCGGCCCGACCAACCAAAGCACTAATTTTTCTTGGTTCTAATAGTACGATTGTTGTGATTTTTTAAGACTGACAAGCTCACCCACACACACAGAGGGACTCTCTCTCTCTCTCTCTCTCTCTCTTCTATGATCGATCCCTTTCCATTAAAGAATGAATATGTTGTAATTTGGTCTCTTGAGTCCTCAGAGCTCGAATCTGATCTGATATTTGGCTTTTCAGTTTCAAATTTCGTCTTACAAGCCAGGATTTAGTTTGTCATTTTCATTTGCTGAAGCAGTTTCTGATGATTTCTTCGTTGAAGTTTCTAATTTATGCAATGTAAGTCTCCCTTCTAATTTGGCTTTTGAATTTCAAGTAAATAGTTATTCTGTTAATTGTTACTGAAAAGTTATAAGGGAAGAGAAGAAAGCATTTTTTTTCCTCCTTTTTCTTTCCCATTTCGGTACCTGATTTTGAGTTTTTATGTAAAAATCATGGGGTCGTATTTAATTCTAGGATGCCTGATATTGGATTTGTTTTGAGTATTTAAATGTATATAACTGATTTAAGTTGTGGAATTATCCTGAGAAGAAAAATCTTGTCCAAGTTTGGATTTTATTTCCTCTTTTTGTCTTTGAAAATTAAATGATTTGTGATCGATGCTTTTTGGCATGGAATGAATGCATCTCACTGGGATTTGGTTTGAATCAATGTGACAAATCTTGCAGATTCAAATGGATCATGTTCCTTATTGACTCTTTTACTTCTGGATCTGATATTTTGATTTGTGTGGCAGTTTAACTCTCTTTCTTGGTTTGCTTCCATGTATGAATTGGGTTATCAACAATAATTCTGTTTGGTTGCCTAGGAAAATGTGAAAGCAAGAGTGTTGAGGATTCTATAATCAGTCACTTGATGGGAATTTCTGTCATTTTTATTTACCTTTTAAGTTTTATGAAAACATTCAGCTGAAGTAATGTGCTTTTCAGAACATGGGATAGTCATGGAGGTAGTTGTCCTTTGTTTATGAAGCATAGTAGTTTCTTCTTGTTTTATTCTTTTTCTCTTCTACTTGCGCCAAGTGGGCCACAAGATATTGTAACTGCATTTGGGTGTGGTGCATATTTAGAGACGTCTTTGGTGCATGTGGGGCATTTTCCTGGTTTTAGTGTCGTGGAGTTGCCTAATATTCTGGCTGTTTCTTCTTTTGAGGATTGTTGACCATAGTCTTCCTGGATTTCTCTGATGTAGATGTTTCATAGAACACAAGCTGGGGACTAAAGATCGTTGCAGATTGCAAGATAAGATGGGTTCTATGCTTTTGATTACAAAGAATTAGAGAACAGAATGTTTTCTGAGAAGTTAACAGGAGAGGAGTCTCTTCGTCAGGATTTTGAGGTTTTGAATGTCTCCAAACGGCTTGTCAGAAGTGTTAGCCAGAAGTTGAGGAGGAAGAGCCACCGGTGTGAAGGGGAAGAAGAGGACACTTCAAGAAGGATTTCTCTGAATTGTCTAGCTATTTACAGTAGAGGTGGTGGCTGCAAAGTAGGTGCTGACACAAGTGAGGAATTTGGTGATCCAAGTAGTAGAAGGAGATATAGTGCCAGTGACGAAGGGAAGGGATACAAACCAAGATGTGGTACTGAGGAAACTGGAGTTGATTGCTTCTCATATGGGGTGAAGGACAAGTTTTGGAAGAAAAATAACAGAAAATATTTGGAACTTGAGGAGTCTGTACAGAATAGCAGGATGTACATCTTTCTTCCAGATGATATTTTGGAAATGTGCTTGGTGAGACTACCATTGACCAGCCTCATGAATGCTCGTCTAGTGTGCAAGAAATGGAGACACTTAACCACCACTCCTCAGTTCCTGCAGATGAGACGAGAAGGCTCTCACCAGAATCCATGGTTGTTTCTGTTTGGTGCTGTTAGAGATGGCTATTGCTCCGGAGAAATTCATGCCATGGATGTATCACAAGGCCAATGGCATAGAATTGATGCTGATATCCTCAAAGGAAGGTTCATGTTCTCTGTTGCTAGCATCCATGATGATGTTTATATTGTTGGAGGATGTTCTAGTTTGACCAACATTGGCAGGGTGGATAAGAGCTCATTCAAGACACATAAAGGGGTGTTAGCGTTTAGCCCTTTAACTAAATCTTGGCGAAAGACTGCATCAATGAGGTACGCGAGATCAATGCCTATTTTGGGAATATCTGAGGTGAGTTCAGATCTTGTGATCATTCAAAGTCATCAAAATCGGCAAGAGAGGCGATTCCCAAGGTCACGGGCTGGTGGGGTGTCAGATGTTTATGAGGATCCCCACAGGCTTTCCCTACGACGCCAATGCAGGAATGCTTTTGATGAATATGAGGCTTCATTTTTGCCCAACAGAAAATCTCACAAGTTTGTCAAACAAAAGAGTATTCAGTCAAATCAAAAGGGTTCTAAAAGATTTGTGTTGATTGCAGTAGGAGGTCTTGGATCTTGGGATGAGCATCTGGATTCAGGAGAAATTTATGATTCTGTATCAAATAAATGGACTGAAATGCAGAAACTACCTATTGATTTTGGGGTCGTTTGTTCTGGGGTTGTTTGTAATCGGATCTTTTATGTTTATTCTGAGACTGATAAACTAGCAGGATATGATCTTGAAAGGAGCTACTGGATTGGTATCCAGACCTCTCCATTTCCTCCTCGCGTACATGAGTACTATCCAAAGCTTGTATCATGTAATGGTCGGGTGTTTATGCTTTCTGTCTCCTGGTGTGAAGGGGATGGGCAGATTGGCCAGAGAAACAAGGCTGTTAGGAAATTATGGGAGCTAGATCTTATGTATCTTACCTGGAGTGAGGTCTCTGTCCATCCTGATGCCCCAATGGACTGGAACGCAGCATTTGTGGCAGACAAAAACCTGATATTTGGGGTTGAAATGTTCAAAATATTTGGTCAGGTCTTGGACTTCTTGACAGTATGTGGTGTATCTGATATGGAAGCGAACTGGAGACATATTTCAAGAAATCACATGGCTCATGAACTGGATGCTTCCTCATGCATGACCAAAGCAATAGCTGCGCTGCATCTGTAGTTTGATCTTCTAAACTGCAGTTCATGCCGAAAGTTTTAGGCATCCATATATGCTGGCGAGGAGATCTCGAATGCACATTTCAACCATGAAATCCGCGATGAATTCTTTAGATAAGATCAATTTGTACCATGGTGACCACCTATGGTTCCATTTCTTGTTCAGACTCTTGGTAGAGGTATAGCTTGGTCATGTAGGCTTTCATGTAATTTCTTTCTACACCTCTGTTCATAATTGATCCTTTTTTTTCTTTCTTGCTGCATTGCCAATAATGGATCCCTGTCATATTTATTGCTTTCTTCTAATGAATTAATGTCAACAGAAGGAAGCAAACTGATCCAAAAAGAAAGAGTAGGCATAAAGAGAATTATACTTCTGTTTCTATGAGGAAGTTGCAGTTGCTGTCTTTTCGAAAGCCTTATGCTTCTGTACATCTTGATAATGAGCTGGTCCCTGTTAAGTAATCCAATTTTACCTGTGCAAACCCTATCCCAGAAGTCTGGCGGAAATGTGAATGTTGCACCACAAAAAATCAATTATTGCTTAAAATAAAAGACTCGAGAGAGAATTCCCAGTGAGGGATTCACAAAGCATTGAGAAGAACCATTAGCACATGCCCGTGGCAATCAGTACAAGTGAGAAATGAATATCAATATGGTAGCATATTAACAAGAAATTGACCGTTGAACATGAACACTCTACAAATTGGAAATCTGTATACAACAATATCTACAGGCAGTCTGATGCTCTCCAAGCCATATCCATGAATGGGTCTCAAACTGCTTGCAGTAAGAGAACTAGATACAGTCTATTGCACTCACCAAATCCAAAGTAAAGCTTCTGGCAGGAACCTATCCCATATTTGGAAATATTCCAGAGAAGTTAGGTATCTTATCAACATGTTTCAGTGCACGCTCAGCAATCTGCCGGGTTCGATAATCACCACGCTGGAATGCATCAACAAGTGCAGTACTCACATTTGGATCCCCAGAAACTTCGTATGCTATATCTTCAGTTCGCAAAATTCTCTCAACTGCCCAGACTGCCCGGCGCCTCAGATTTTCTGTTCGCTTCTCCAGTAGAACGTCAAGTATAGGTTTGATTCCCTCTGCTTCGCACAAAACCATCACCCCTTGTTCAATATTTACTCCATCTTCTAATAAAGTAGATAGTGCCGCAAGTGCTGCCTCAACCACCTTCTCATTTGTGTGGTCTAAAAGAGCTACCAACTTTGGAACAGCTTGTCCTTCCAGAAGACAGAAAGTTTCTTTCAGTGAACACGTTCCCCGGTGCAGCCGGCACACTCCTGTTATCACAGGCTGCTTGCTAAAACAAGGAAAGATTGAGGCACAAAAACTCTGTGGTGGCAACTCAGGCAATCTGGTCAAATTCTTGGATTCCAGGGACAAATTCTCCAATGCTGTGGCAGAAACCATCTGTACATTGTCCAGTCCATTGGACTGGAGCAGTTCAACAAACAATGGTGCAACACTGTGCTCATGACAGAGTGCAATGGCATCTGGCTCATTAGCTAAGACAAATGTAACCCTTGCAAGAATCCGTACAAGCCCTTCCAGGAATGGTGTCACAAAGCGGATGCCCCTAGTCTCCCCTTGCCGAATCCTAATCACCTTAGAAATGATTAACTGAAAGGCACCATCATCTAGTAATTGCCGTGTGAGACCCAAATCCTGCTCTGGAAGTTCAGCTAAAAGGCCAGCAGCTGCTGCCTGCTCCTCACTAATTCCTATGTTTTCCGATATGACCCTGATTAGACTACTGAGCTGGCCAACTGTGCCACATAGGGTATCAGCTAGTTCCTGGCTCATGTGTGGAGAGAGGTTTTGGAGAAGTTTAATGGAAGCTACACGCAAATCCTTCTGGGGAGCTTCAATAAACTGAACCAAACTGACGGTAGCACCAGAGCTTTTAATGGCAGCAACAACATCCATTACAGTGGAAGGAGAACTAGTAAGTCCAACAAGAACATGGAGAAGTTTGCACTCAATTGATGGACCAGTATTACTAATAAGATGAAGCAGGTTATGGACTATGTCTTCTGAAACAATGGTTTGGTGATCAGGTCCAACAGGTATGGAATCAAAGTCATAACCGGAATTCACAACATTGGCAAGAATTGTTGCAGAAACCTCTTTCAGTCGCATGGGCAGCTGATTTGTACCAACAGTTAACAGATCCTTGACAAGAGGGGGAAGAATTCCTGCCTCAATTAAAACCTTGGCACTTCCCTCAAAAGATGAAATTTGATTCAGAGCTTTCAAAGCAGCTTCTCTTGCCGGCACATTACCACTTCTCATGATATTTATAAGAGATGAGCCAGCAGTTTGAGCCACAAGGACTTTCACATCGTTATTTAAAACCAGGTCACCCAAGAACGAAGCCATGGCCAGTTTGCTTTCCAGTGGGCCTGCAACCATCACATCATCTGTGCATTAACATTATATTCATGATATTTTTTTAAAAAATATATATATCAAGATGAGTGCCATACAGATTTTTCAGGCAGCGATCAGAAGATAACTTTTCCTTGCTAAGGAAACAAACAAAGATTAATAAAATACCCCCTGTTACAATGGTCAATGACGGCATGGATACCCAACTATGCAAGCCCTGAAAACTAGAGCAACCTGATTCAGACCTTCATTCATATTTTCTCCTTCAATCTAAGAATATGGTTATGAAAACCTTCTGAACAAAGTGGTCCAAAACTCAACCGGTATATCAACAACTATTGTCAGTTTAGAAAAGAGATGCATGAAGATAAGGCAGGAGCTTGGTTGCACTGGGAGCAGTAAAGCAGTGACTAGCATAGAGAACTGGTGCAACAGAAAAGATGACGAAAATGAGGGAAAGATTAAATTATTATGATCTTTACAACAGTCAAATCTGAGAATTTTTCATGATAATGTAATTAACAAGTGGTACACGTCAATTTCTTTCAAGTTCTTTTGCTTTGATCATCTTAAAAATTGAATATCATGGTGAAAAGAAAACTATGATTTAGAAGGAGTTTTTAAATATGGATAAAATATAATATTCATACAAAAAAAAAAAAGAGCACACATTTTGCTACCATAAAAGTAGCAATGGTGATACTTGAAACAGATTAAGTAACACAGAGAATAATGAAGAGAGCAAGAGCACCTTCAAGAAGTTGTGCTAACAGAGGCTGCAGTCTACCATTTTCAGCCATCTGCCGCACATTGTTCTCACACTTCCCCAAGTTTTCTAGTGTTTTATCAGCTTTCTCAACAGTCAAAATATTTTCAGATTTGCTGCTTGCCATTCCAACCAATATGAGAATTGCTCCATTGATTGAACCAATCTTCTCACACAAGGTGTCAGACTTGGACAGCTCATACAATAATGAGACAGCTTCCTCCCTCTCTTTGGAAAGCTCATGCGACAAAAATTTAACTATAGTACGCACTGTGTCACCCTCTGCTAATATTGCCTGCAAAACACTGAAATCCATTAACAAGAGGAACCAGATGCATCCAAGCCAGTAACGTCATGGCAGATATGAAGAAAACCAGCGAGACTTGGACAACCTTATTGTCAGCATCTTCTTCAACCACAATCCGAAGGGTCTCCAAAGCTCTACACCGAACTTTACGGCTGGTGCTCTTCAACATTTCAACAATCATAGGTATTAGCTCAGCATTGCGCACAACATGCTTATTTGATCGGCTTCTCTGGCAAATGTGCTGAATATACCTCAAAGCCTGCAAAATATCACCTTCAGCACTTCCCAGATTTAGTGATCGACAAGCAATTTCAAGCTGAGCAGCTTCATTCCTATTAGTCCACTCTTCAATGGTATTACGCAAAGCTAAACTAGGATTCAAATCTGTACTCCTTAATTCCTTCAAAGTCAATGGGCAAGCCATCTTTCTTCCACTCTCCTTGCATTCCTTGAACCACTTTTCAATTGCTTCACGTTCAAAAGTTTGTCCATTCTCCAAAGTAACAGGATCACGCATAACTTGCTTTGTCAAAGGGCAAACAAACGCATCATAAATAGGCTCTACGTGCAGTCTCTCAAAATGATAGCTCTCATCTGATTGGCTACCAGGGTCATAACTTACGTCCCAGCTCCCAGCCATCTGTTCTGGTTGCTCACTGCAAGGAAGTGGTAATGCATGATAGTAAGGGTGATTAAAATGTCACGACCCAAACTGAGAGAATTGAACTAATTCAAGGAGACTACGACCACCAACTATAAGAACAAAGAAATTGCCCAATAACTAACAGAGTTGCGCTGTCTCTACATGAAGAGAAGAATGCCGAATACATGCATTTTTCATCTTGGTTCCTCTATGTGCAGACAATTATCAGCCAAAGCATGATGATCAAGATGAGAATTCATGATAATGTATTTCATTTCAACTGAAAAGTCATAGGACGTGAAAATAGTAAGTTCAGAATCAACCATTCTAAATTTCTAGGGAGTCATAAGAGATTAAGTGCATCAGATGACAACATCTGAATTACCCCATTTTTCAAATGAGAACCTAACCAAGTCCTAATTTTTCAACCAAAATTCCATTATTCCTCAAAAAATTCGTGCCTGATTCACCTCTCCTTCTCCTTAATATCCAATTAAATGGCTAGCCAACCGATTATGTCACTTAGATTAATCATCGAGTAATTAGACGCCTGACAACTACATTTATCTGACTGATAAAACAGATACGAGTAAGGTAAAAGCAACTTCCATCACCAACAATTCATAGTTAATCACTCCAGATAAAGTCAGAGTTTAAATGGGAAACACTATGAAAACGAGACAGAAGACCATACCTATCTGAACTCTCAAGCTGTGATAATTAATCTTCAAAGAAGATTAATTAGAAAAACTTAAATTTCTAGTTTGACAAGTCCAAGAAAAGCTCTTCGTTTACGCCACTAGCAAAGTATATTCCCGCAAGAACTCGATCTTCTTCTTCCATGATTAACTTAGCTATCTCTGTCTCTCCCTCCCTCCCTCTCTCCAGAGCTTTTTGAATTTAGGGTTACCTTTCTGTTCTTCTGGGACAAAAGGAGAAATAAGAAAAGAAAACAACAAGAACCAAAGGAAGCAAAAAGGAAAATACCAAAGGCATAACATAAGAAGAAAGAGCAAGTTGACTCAATGCGAATAGTCAGGACAGAAACAGACATAGAAGAGTGACGCTAGAGAGAGAGAGGGAGAGCGAGTGCGCGTGTGTACACGCGTTTCTGTATGTGTGCAGAGCCACCAACCTCCGGTGACCCCACCAAGGGAGCAATGAGGAGCTGGCTGGCACCAAATTATTATAATTGGAGGAAACTGACGAGCAAGCAGTAAACCACCAGCTCCCTGTATTTAAGGAAAGCATTGAAAGCGGTGCGTTTTGTGATTTTCCGGCTTATACTCCAAAACGCTGCCGTTAATCTCTTGATCTCCAAATAGACCTGATCATGGTTCAGATTCGGTTCAGTTTTGTTAAGATAAATTGAAACTTAGATCCTTAAATAATGACTTTAATTAAAGTTCATTAAAAAACGTACGGTTCAGATTCGATTCGATTTTGATTTCGATTTATATTTTAATTATAAATATAATATTTTTATTTTAATTATAAATTTTTAATAAAATTTAAAATAAAAATAATTATTTTTTCATTAAAATATATATTTTAAAACTAAAATTTTTTTAAAATTTCTAAATTAAATTTTAATAATTTTTTAAATTAAAATTTTTAATATTTTAAAAAATAATTTAATTAAAAACTAAATCAAAACCGTAATTTTTAATATTAATTTTGATTTCGGTTCAAAATTTATATGAATTATAATCGAATCATTTTGAAAATATTTTCGAATATAATTAAAAATCAAAATTATTTATATCGAATTTTATTTGATTTAAAATTTAAAATTTACGATTTGATTTAAATTGTTTTAAATGAAAGGTCTACTCAAAAAGAGTTTTACCTGATTAACCTCAAAGACTGTTTGGTCTTCCAGTTTTTGATTTGGTTTCTATGCCATTTTGACTTTGCAAGCAAATGCAAAATTGAGCAGTTGTGTTTGGTACTTCCAATGACAGTGCATGTGACTGTACAATTTGTATGAATTGATGGCATTTTTTTTAATAATCAAATCCAAAATTTAATAAAAATAAATAAATTCAATGGTTTAAACTGAATTACCAATTAGCTCAATCTGTCAAAATTATATAATCTGAAAACACATTAGAAATATTAAATATTTAGACAGTGAAGCCATTCAACATCAACCTTGAACTTGTGCACCAGAAACAATTATTTAAAAATTTGTAATTGCTTTTATAATTTTCTGGATCAGATTTTAAAAAATATAATTTAAATATTTAGTATAATTTGAAATCAAATAAAAGTAAATTAAAATAATTTAAATTTCTAAAATTTAAATATTCTTTATATTATACTATAAGACGTTATTCCAATTCTTCCATTTCCTTCTCTCACTAAAATGTGTATAGAAAGGGTAAGAGCCCCTTCTAACACCCCAAGGGAAAAATAAGAGCATAAGACTTCACTATAGTATCCAGAGAGTAACTAGCTTATAATGTAAGCAAAACCACTAACAGAGTCTCTATTACACCGTGTAAGATACAATTTTTGCCAGCATTTGAAGCACAATAGACACCATGAACAAGGGTCTAAATTTTAACAAGGGCATAAGAAGAAACAAGTTTTCCATTGATATAACAGCATGCAGAGATGAACCGGGTATAGAGGGTGTGAGTCAGACAGTTGACATATCATCACCAGTAGAGCATGAACAATGGGAGGCTTTCAGAAAAGCTGTAAGCCTGCTGATATCAGGTTTTCAGGGACCCTCCACAAACATTTTCTTCTCCAGTCCTAGCAGCAGGAAACAAGCAGTCAGGTATGCTGCAACCACTCCAAATACCAAGGTTCAATGGGTGGTCAACAATAATGGTGGTATCAACATATATCTTCTGCTAATATGATGTCAAAGATATATTGCACTGCACAAGAGAAAAAAAAATGGAAATCAGGCACAGAAAACTACTTGTAATAAGCAAAAATTACAACGCAGCAGTTGTCAAAGCTAATGAAGCTTAAAAACATCAGCTTTTCAGCAGGACACAGGATAATTTTTGCGTAATCTAAATTTATATCTAGTGTGACATATCATCCCCCATAATTTTGAATGAAATAAAATCTCCCTCACATACTGCATCATCTGTGCCTACCTTCTTCCTTAGGGATGTTTGGCTGATCAACCAAGAGCTGCTGGAGTGCACATAGATCACCGGTACTGCATCATGAAGTATTCAGGAGACTTTCACAATCCTTAAAATGAAGTATACAGTATAAAAATGTAGCAGATTTAAAGGTGTGCACATTTAGCCTTATAAACAAAACATAGCCAAGGTAGGATACCCTGGAGCTAACCATTAGCAGGTTGTGGCCATAGTTTAAACCAAAAGTGGAACAGATAATATGAACAATCTAGGAGAATGAATTTGTTTCAGAACAGGTGTCAGCTTATTTTTGTGATGCATTAAGGCAATTCATAACCAAAATTTCTTCATTGGATAAGAATAAGAGAAAGAGACAAAGGTGCTTTCCACTGATGTGTTTAACACAAGGAGCTTCACGTACCAGGGTTTCAAGGCAATGGAAGAAAGTGCGGAGAGCAATGATGATTTCAGAAGATACCTGGAAAACACACCTGAGTGAGTGATTATTCCAGCTAGATAAACGATAGAGATCTCTTCGTTTCCATGGCTAATTCAGGGCGTTTATGTGGAACAGTTTAGAAACAAAGCTTTCCCCAGTTTTTTCAGACTCAACACAGTTTATATGAGTTTTTGGAAACAAAGCCAAAAATTTTGCAACCCAATATCTTATCAAGTGCCCACATAGATCCTGTAATAATAAATGTGTTATTTATAATGTGGCATCACATAGAAGAGATAAAGAACAGAAAATGGTAAACTTTCAAGGATATCAGAGTTCCATACTCGGATTGGTGCATATCATAAAGAAGCATAAGCGCATCCAAGCAATCTGCTAGACACGGTTTTATCCCAACTCGTTGCTGCAATTGCTTAACACTCATCTGATTAGAACCGCCTTTAACTTGCTGTCTTGCGTCGCGATGAATCTTCTCGAGAAAGGAAACAATACCGCCAAACTCTTCTCTGAAATTTAAAAGTTCAATTCGTTTTACTTTTCCCGCTTTTCCTCAGTAACCAAACAGATGGCCGAAAGAAACTGCAAAACTTACAAAGTCCTTTTCATGGAAAGCAAAATAGACTGCAAAGACTCCATCTGCTTCCTCAACACTGCATCTTCGATTCCACCAACAGAATTCAGACCACCATAGTTTCTGGAATCTTGAAGTACCTAATCACAGAGAACTAATTCCAAATTTAACACACAAAAAGCAAGATTTTAAGACAAATCAATATGCATCCAAAAAGTTTTTATCTTATTTCTTTTATTAGACCTGTAATCTCTCAACGATCGAAGCCGCGTTTCTAAACAGTGAAATTAACCGAGTCTGAAGCTCCTCCCATCTGCTTATTTCGTCTTTAACCCTTTTAAATTTCAGTTGATACTTCTTCACCATTCCCTCCATGAAAACCGCCGACTAATTCAAACCATTATCGTGTATCGTACTCACTTTTTCGAGCAGAGCAGGAAACGTTCTAACCTATGCACGAGTACAGGGGGAACGGCTGCGGCTCCCTCTCAAGTACGAGCAAATCCTCGCCCTGGTTTTTAACTATGGGCCTTAATGACAGACCCAATGTGCTCGAGAAAAGGCTTCATGAGATGTCAGCCCATGGCTGCAAGAGCAAACGCCACCGTTTAAGAGTGTCTGTAAAATAGCAGGGGAGTCCCTGGAAGTTTTTAAATTTCCGTAACTGCCACGAAACCATCAAAGTTGGAGACATGGCACGCATTTTGCTCTCTTCAGTTGAGACTTACAATAAACCAAAGTCGTCTCTCATCGCTAAATCTCCATGGAGGAACAGGAAGAAGCGCGAAATTCTGAGAATGAAAAGGAAGCAGACACGCAACGAAGGAAACAAGGAGTAGAAGCAGAATTGGAAGAGGAAGAACTACAAGAACACCAAAATCAGGAAAGAGGAGACAAATGTGTCTTGCGATTCCTCGATTCAATGGATAGCTATTTAACACTGATGGATTCTTTGTCTTCAACACTTCGCCAGGTAACGAAAATAAAAGGGGCCATAACTGTTCTCTATTGAATTGGTTTTTGATACTGATCAACGAATTTACTGGTTTGTTTCATTTATGATTTCGATTCTGTTGATAACTTGACATATCTGCTTTGGTCCTCCGGGAACTGTAGAAAATCTCTTTTTAGCGCAACTAAACTTGATATTAACTATTTCTTGGTGAGTCTCTTGATCGTTTGGGTTGATTGATGCAAATAGTAAAGATGTTTAACTTCAACACTGGCTTGCTACGATGGTTGGAAAAATTTCGAAGATTCTCCAGATTATCGAGTAGGATTTTTCTACCAAACACGTTTTTGGATTGATCATATTGAATTAAAACTTGTGCAAGTTTTATGCATTTGTATAAGTTATTCATAGAAGATCCTTCTACAGCATCAAGTTGTTCACTTTTGGTGCAGATGTTACTTAGCTTCATTTGATTTTTTAATTACATGAGGAAGACCTGCATTTTGCTTACTATCTCAAATTGATATCTAAAAAAATAATTGCATCTATTTGAGACTTACATTTTTGTTAGGTTCTTAGTGTGGATAATTTTTGTTGATAACAACGATTTTGCATACACGAGATATGCACGTGACTTTTACTTGTACAATTATCACAATACTCTTTTAAAACACTATCAAAATAAATAAATTTTTTTTTTGTTCTCATTCTCTTTAAATATTGATATTTTAAATATTCTTACTAAATTTAATGCGTAAAAATAATATTTTTTTTTTGTTTTGATAATATTTTAAAGGAGTATTTAGGTAATTACCCAAGTAAAAGTCACATACACATTACGTCCATACACAAAATTGTTAATATTAATAAAAATTATAAGCGAAAGTCCCACATTAAGAATTTAATAAAAATAAAAGTCTCAATAGATGTAATTTTTTTATAGGTTTCGATTCGAGATAATAAGCAAATTGCATGCCCCCTGATGTAACCAACCATTTTCTTTTTTATCACAGAAGTAAATCATTATCATGTTCCAATTTGCAGGGCTGGCTGGAGTTAGCAAGTGCTCGGCACTCCATGGGGAGCTTACGCATCAGTGGTGCTTTATTGGACCTTAAGTGTCATTCTGCTGCTACGACTTTGCAAGTAACTGAGCATAATGGTAAAAGCATCTCTCTCTTGGAGATTCTAAGATATAGCTTTTGGATTAGTAGAAAATTTCACCTATAAAAGAACTAAAGAAAGTAGATTGGAGGATCACATTTTGGTTGTCATGAGCAACTGTTATTGTGCACTTGGAGGTGGAGATTCAAGGGTCCACTTAGACCACTTCTATTAAAATGTTGAAAAGTGTTATAGGATACCAATAAGATGAGGCTGTTTGTTGAGCTGTGGCCAGATGGACATATGGTGATAGAAATTGGGAGACAGCATTTAACTACCAAAGTTAATTTTGTAAAACAATCTTAATTTCCAACTCCTGATTATGCAGTTGTCATCCTTGGCCTGAAGGCAATCACACTTATCGATGTGCATATTAATGGCTGTAGTTTATATGCATTGTTATAGCTCATGCCAAAGAAACTAATCTAATTTGTGAACTTTCACAGTTGACTCTGTGGACACGGAACCACAATTTACCTTGTGCAAATGGGCATCTTCAGATACTGGAAAATGCGGGTTTGTGGAGTCAAAATCCGAAGAGGACAAGCTGCATACTATGGAGCTACGGCGTCGGGGCAATTCCCAGCTTTCTGGCAAGTGTTTTCTTCCTGTACATAAAAATTGGCATTGATATTCTTTAGATGATTAATTGGAGTAACTTGGCATTGTTATAGCTCATGCCAAAGAAACTAATCTAATTGTAGTATCTCTTGGTACAGTTTAGAAGCTATTTCTTTATGGTGTAATCTCATACTGACAATAACATGTTGCAATATGTTCTTAATTTAATTCTGAGGCATTTCTGGCATTAAATTTCGCTGGTTGGACTCTTTGTCACATTCTCTTCCTCTTTTTATGTTTAGAAGAGAAAGCCTCACCTAAGGATGGAGCTCTGCTTGCTGTTGATAACGAAGTAAGCATTCTGTGTGAATTTTCTTTCTTCCGATTTTGGTTTCATTTAACTGAGTTTCCATCAGGAGCAATTATTAATCATATATAAACTTTATCTTGTACTCTGCCATTGTTTAGTTCTTTAGAACATGAAAAAAGAAAGGTCTAAATGGAGTCTTTTCGCAAAATTGTGTTCCTTCTATTGTAGGTTGAAAAGGTGCGGTCCAAATCTTTATCTGTGTTTGGAGCTCTTGTTTCACCAAAGCTTCGGGCAGCCCAACTATCTTTTGAGACAGGTGAATAACTTAGCACTAATGCTTTTGGATTGATTCAATGGGGGATCTGACTTATTCTCGAAGTTCTGTTTTTGTACAGCACTAGAGACACTCATAGCAATAGCAAACGTGCGTTCATCGATGCTATCTTCTCATGATCAAGTCTGCAGAGAATTGGAAGTGGCCCAGGGATGACAAAGAGTTTGTTCCTTCAGGTAAATATGACCCTGATTTTGAAACATGCAATGCCCTTTCCGCCAAAAAAATACTCCTTCCCTAAAGAAAAAGAAATGAAAATGCAAATTTTGGGCTTGGACCTGCTCATATTTAGTCTAATGTTGAGTCTTTCTCTGACAAGTAGTACATTGTTGCAGCCACCTTTCAATCTTTTAATGGGCAAAATTATCAAATGGAAAGAAAAGAAAAGATCTATTGTTCACATGACTTGAGAACTGTGCACTTTTCCATTCTCTTGATGCTTATTGCTACATAATTAAAAGTTTACCAAAAAAAAAAAATAAATAAACACAGCACGAACATTAAATTTTCTTTTTTCCTGTGGGCAGGATGGTTGATGCTAGCATTTGCTGAGAAGCATGACTGGATGATTCAATTGGTTAGTGTTATGCATATTCAAGACTAAAAGATGCAAAATTTTCAGAGATCATGTACCAAATGGTGTGGAGAATGCTTTCATTAGGAATTGTATCCCTACACCATTATTTGTGGCTTCTTTTTCCATAATATATATGGACCATGGTTGCCCCATAAAAGTTTCATAAAAGTTTATTGAACCTAAGATGCCATTTAGATTAGATCATGCTTCATTTTCATGGATGAAGCTAATGTTGCAAACAAGCTTTTATTACTTTTCCAGATTGAGTCTCTAGGTTTTGAAGTGATTTAGTTTCTGGGTTTTGTAGATATTTCAATTCATGGTGGCATTATGCAAGGGTTAGGCTGCCACCAACCCTACTACCAGTAATTATGGGAATAAACTTTGAGAAAATTGTGCTTAGCTGAATAACATACAGTCGCAGCATGAGCCAAACACAAACTCACTGGATAATGTAGAACACACTAATTAAGATGTCGCTGTGAAATGATCAACTTGATTAGAAATTGTGGGCTAATGATACGCCCTTTACACTTTTAAACTCAGTGAGTGATAAAATTTTATGCTCTGGGACAGGCACCAAAAACCACAGAATGGAAGGTGAACTGAGGATGGACGGAAATCTGTAGCCTTCTTCATTGTCCCCAGCCATGCACCACCAAAGGCAGAAATGGATACCAAGTTAAACTGTCAACAAAATCTACAATTTCCCAAGGCACCAGTCTAAGAAAATCAAAACTTGCTGAGAAATGACCATCTGAATAAAGAGAGAGAGAAAGAAACCAATTTTCATAAAAATGCAATCAACAACCAAAAATACCTTCTTTGACATCCTTCTGTCTCTTTGTTTTCCAGAACTCAATAGTACACAAAAAACAAGCACATTTCCTCTCATCCTAGCATGCCACGCCAGCAAAAGAATATATATGACAGGACCATACCAGACTACTTTACAAGAGTCGAGATTTTGTCCATAGATATACAGCACATGGAAGATGGAAGCAATGAAACAAACTTAGACAAAATGGAGGAAAGGAGGAATACGGCACAAAAATTAAAGGACTAGAAAGCACTCCAATTATCAGAACCCTTCTTCGGACTTCTGTCTGATGAGACCTTAAATGGACCGCTTGAGCCAAATGGATCTGAATCATCAAAAGAGAACCCATGACTGCCACCAAAGTCCCTAGTACTATTTATGGAGTCAAACCTGGTAAGCCTCTCCCCACCAAAGTCTCTGCTGCTACTCATGGAATCAAATCTTGAGAACTTCTCACCACCGAAATCTCTGGAACTATTCATGGAATCAAACCTTGAGAACCCACCAAAGTCTTTGGTGCTGTTCATGGAGTCAAACCTTGTGAGCCTCTCAGGTTGGGAAAATCCACCATCATGCATACTGAAGGAATCAAATCTTGAGGAACCGTCAAAGTTGTCTCTAGAAACCTCACTGAACCTTGGAGGAGAGTTTCCAAACCTCGAAAGTGGAGTGCTTGGAACAGAATCATCAAATGCAAATGGACTCCTTCTCTGGAAGACGCTGTCTGCACTTGGAGAATCTGTTCTCATTGAGTTTGCACCAAAATCACTAGATCCAAAGAAATCCCCATGCCTCTCAGAATCAGAGACCTGCTTGTTGACATCAAGCATGGGGAAAATTATATTATGCAATAGATAGTTCTACAATTTTAAAGAACTGCATGTGAATGAACAAAAAATAGGATCAGAACCTGCCGATTATTTCAAGAATGAGATGAGTTACTGATATTGAATGAGCCAGGATCTGATGTCCAAAAGTGTACATCATCCAACAATTTATTTCCATACTTTGCCCAGGATAATTCCCAGACCAAAGCACGAAGTAACTAATTTTTCCTTCCTTTATCTAAGAATGCACCACAGACTAGCTTTAGTCACCTGGGTGAATCCCTGGTGCCATTAACAGAAAAGTTTTCCACTCTACCTCGGCAGTAAGCGAATATGTCGCAAGCATAGGTGTGTACATTAGGCATCTTGTATACTAGAAAACATGCACCATGCACAGGAAAAATGGACATCTCAGTAAATCTTACAGGGACTAGAGTATATGTCCTACTATATGAATTCTGATACAATCTATTCATGTTCTTCTGTTATTGGGGACACAATAAGTCTACGTATCCATATAATACTGACTCCAGCAATTAAAGCAAAACGTGCTTCAGGAATTACCTTAGTTTTCACAGGACTAAATCCCCATATTGAATCTGTATCATCATTATTGTCGAAGGCACCCCAGGTTGAGTCATCAAAACTCCTATTTCCAACAAAAATAAAATAAAATTAGACTGCTATAATTACAAAAAATCTGGCATCAAAGTAAGATTGAGATTTGGAAGTTCCATCTGGCTTTTAAAGAAAAAAAGAATCCAGTACCTGTGTCTTTCTGCATCTGCTTCAGAACTCTTTCCATGATGGACATCAGAATATTCTGAAGACGGACTTTCCACAGCAGTTTTTGCTGCTGGACTACTGCGAGGGCTTCTTGCCAGTTCATCTTCACTGTGGGTGTAAGCAGATTCACTCTCAAATGGATGTTCTCCAGAAACTGAGAAATGGCCAGGCTTTTCATCCGTGTTAGACAAGGAATCAGGTGTTAAGCTACCATCTGGGGAGCCGTTTTCTCTCTGAATAGAGGTTGAATTTTGGTTTTCAGAGACAGAGACCTTCTTTGTATCAAATTTGAGATCATTGTCAAATCCTGGAAGAGAAAGTCAGATCAATAAACTTCTCAAACATCTAAATATGAATGTTAAATGTAAAAAAGCTAAGAAGGCAAAAGGAAGCATGAAGCATGGTAAGCAATTCCATCCTAGCACTGAGCATACCTTCATCTTCGAATTTATCCCAGTCTTCATTCCAAAGAGCTGCTCCCTCTAGAATTCCAGGTTGCCAGCCTTAAAGACATTGCATAAGAAATAGGCATTAGTTCTAACCTACTAAACGGAATTGTTGGAGACATTACAGGAACTCAAAACTTAAAAAGGTACATACGAGCGCAATAATAGAAAATGAAAAGGAGAAAATAGCCTAACAATTGCTGGGTACTACATGAAGAAAAACTGGATGCAAAATAGGACATCCTAAACAAAATTTACTAATCTACAAAAGATGTTCACCGCAATAAGAGTAACATCAAGAGTGCTCCTGAACACACTATTCAGGTCAGCATACAGGATGATAAATGTTCAATGCATAGACATTGGATTTCAAGATAAGCAGGGAAGCTACTCAACAAGTAGGATTCTCAATTTAAAACCTTATAAGACGTCGTGAATGCAGAAAGATATAGACGCTTCCCGATCCTAAAATCCCCAACCCCCCCTCCCCCCCCCCCCCCCAAAAAAAAAAAAAAAACACAAAACAAAACAAAGCACAAAAACAAAATGTGTGACAGTGTTCTGATTAGAACATACAAGGTATAACAGTGTTCTGATGAGAACATTGAACATATAACAAATAACACAAGCAGGGGGATCAACTGCATATCAAGCCACCACCATTATAACAATATCAGAACCACCCTAAATTGTTGCTCTCCCACAAAATGAAGAAGAATGTAGTGGTTGAACTACCAAACTAACTAAAATATAACAGAAAATGACAAGAAAGATTAATGACATAGGGCCAAAACAGAACAAGACATACCAGTAGGAAGCTCAATCACTGCTCCTGATTTCACATCCAATCCATGTTTCTTGCAACGTTCAGTTAGAATCTTAATTAGCTCCTCAAGATCTGACTGTATGCGGTCAGCACGGACCTAAACAAGCCAACGATGCATGAGTGTTAGCAAGTTTCAATAGAATTTCAAATATTTTTCATTAGCTTGTTGGGTAAAATTTACCTGAAGAATTCCGTCTGTGCTGCCACCTTGTTCTATATTAACAATTGCTTGATGCAACTCCATCTTTCTCCCCTGAAAACGATCAAATAAAAGTTAAAACATGTAATCTCAAGATCTCATAAGATCAATTTCTTTAAACAAATATGTTATAAGACCAGGAATTATAAGACAATCACTTTCAACTAACCACCACTTCCCCCACCCCCAACCCTCCACAAAAACAAAAACTAAAAAAGAAATGGGGAAACATGAAGAATAGAGAGAGGGAGGGAAGGGTGACAAGTAACAAATGATCATCTACAACAAAGAAATAAACCTAAACAGGGGGAAAACGGACAGCAGTTAACAATACAAGCAAAATAAGAATTAATGAAATGAACCCCAGAAAACGGAACCAACTAGTTACAGGTCACTCTTTCACATCCTGTAAAGAAATCAATGACTTGAATTCCTCTATTTATCATCGATAAATAGTAAGCATCGCGAAAAAATTACACTTCGTTGGGTTCAACTAGATGACCAAAATTTTGTAAACTAAGGAAAACAATGTCAACAAGATATCGAGGTTCAGAGAGTTCGAACCATCATACCCAAAAAAAAAGGGAATTAGATATTACCTGGATCTCACGAAATTTGGCCTCTTCAATTGTTAATTTGGACGCTATTTCTGCAACTTGCTTGTACTTCTCCTCATATTTCTTTGTTAATGTCTCTGCCTGTGACACAAATTGTTAAATAAAAGCCAATGACAATTAAATCTTTGTAAATTAGAGGAATATGATTCTTTTTATGCTGAAAGTACCTCACGCTTATCTGCAGATGCCCTTTCTGTGATTTCATTGAGTCTATTGTCACACCTGCTTTTATATAAGACCTGATGGAGAATAAAATTTTAAAAGAAAAGATAAACGGTGAGGAAATAATCATTATAACATCATGAACTTCAAGATTGTAGCTCTGGATACACACAAACAGACAGACATGTGCCGGTGCAAACATGATTACCACATAACTCATGTTTCCAAGAAGAGAAGAAAAGAAAATATCAGACATATAAATGCATCTCTAAAATCTGCTCTTTTTGCAGTAGGACAGCATTTGATAATTATCTTCTAAGGATCTCTTGCCACACCAAATAACAGCTAGAGTACTCTCTATTTGTTACAGATTACCAAGATTACCAGAAAAATTTTACTTCATATTTAAAATGCCATCCATTATTCAGGCATGATCTTGCATGCAGCACAAAGACCAAAAGATGTGGTATTCATACCAGACCAGTCACAAAATTCCTACAGAAAGGTGAAGCAATATAACAAGCACTTCAGGGAAAATCTCAAACATCTCATGGTACTTTCTGCTTCACATAGATGATGTGGCAGCTTAATGTGTTAGACTAGAAAGAACAGTAGCAGCATAAAGGAAGTCAACTGATATTCAGTAAGTTCACTTCATACTTTTTGTCCCTTTTTTTTTTTTTTTATCGGAAACAAAGTTAGCTATTATAAATTCTAGCACCAAGAGTTTCATGAACTCCACAAGTTCTACCTCCTTTACGTAATAGTTCTCAATAACCCAAAAATGCAATACCAATCCCCACCTATCTTTTACGTAACCAATTTGAGTTTCCATCTCCTCAAAAGCTCTGTTAATCCTCTTCCCTCACACCATCCAAAAGATCAATAAAGGAAGTAGTGCCATCACTTTCCTCTTGGCTTTAGATATAAGAAGCTCTTGCCAAGCGTCCAAATCAGTCGCCACAGACCCGGATACCATCCACTGTACTTCAAACACCGATAATACACTCTCCCATATATGCAAGTCCAACTACACCACAATATAATATGACACACCGACTCCTCCCTTGCTTTGCTAGGAAGCATCTCACCCAAACCTACCCTTTTTTCTGTAGGTTATCCATGGTTAATGGCTTGCCTCACACTGCCTCCCAAGCAAAGAAGGCCACCTTCAAAGGAGCTTTCACTTTCCAGATCAGTTTCCATGGAAATGCTTACCTCCCATAATGACGAAGCTCCTCCATTATCCAGAAAAAAGATTTCATTGTAAACTTTTGAGAGCTGTCACCACCATATCCTCAATCTCAACATTTAGTTTAATTCTATAGATTCGCTCAAAAAACTGCCCAAAAGTCTCCACCTCTCAATCTTGCACCAACCTTCTAAATTCCACCTCCCACGTAACCTCACTCTCTCCCATCTCACATGCTTTCCCACCCACATCCATTTATTTTTAACAAAGCTATATAGGCCCAGAAAGTCTGCAGCCAAAGTTTTATCTCCACACCAAGCATCATGCCAAAATCTAAGTGCTCATCCCCCACCCACCTTGAACCCCACCCGAGGCACAAAACTCCAACCAAGGACTCCTAATTGCTTTCCAAACCCCTGTACCATACGCCTCCTGCCTACCAACGATAATCATCCACCCTCTTCTACCCCATATCTAGCCACCACTACCTTCCTCCATAGGCGTTCCTTCTCCATCATAACCATTTACCCAAAATGGCCACATTAAAAGTCCAAATGGGCTTGATACACAGACCTCCTTTCATCGATTTCTGAACTGTTTTCCACCCCACCAGGTATTTAAAATTATCAACTAAACTACCCCAAAAAAACTTTTGCTGCAATTGCTCCAACCTAAGTGCCGCATCCATAGGAGTAGTAAATAAAGACATAAAGTAGACCAATAGACTTGCCATTGTACTATGAATAAGAGTCATCCTACTCGCCTTTGATAAACACCTTCTTTTCCACCCTACGAGTTTCCTCTCAAACCGTCCTACTACCGAATTTCATATTAAAGAGAAAAAGAGACAGAAGATCTCCTTGTCGAAGAGCTCTAGATGATTTAAAGAACCTTGTGGGTCCCTTATTTACCAACACAGTAAAGGTTGTTGAAGTGATACATCTCTTTATCCCACCACCATTCACCGCACCCCATTCTCCTCAACACGTATAGCACAAAGTCCCAAGCCACATTATCATAAGCCTTCTCCATATCAAGTTTACATATCACCCAAGTCCTTTCCTTCCTTGACTAATGATCTACTACCTCATTAGCGATCATAGTTACATCCAAAATCTATCTACCTTTCACAAAAGCATTTCGTGGTGATCTCACTGCTTTGTCTACCACTTTTCTCAACCTCCCAGCTAGCACCTTAGCTATCAACTTGTAAATGCATCCCACCACGAAAATGGTATCAACGAGCTCACAAAAAACCCACCATACTCATGAAACTCATGGAAGACGTTCAATATCTCACCATGGTACTTCGCCAATTCTTCAGAAAAGCCATAGTAAACCCCATCTGACTTAGGTGCCTTGTCCCTATCACATTCCATGAAAGCTTGAAAGACTTCCTCCTCATCAAAAGATCTCTCAATCCAGTAATTCTTTGTCATTCACATTGAAGTCCAAGTCATCTAATGTCGATCTCCACCCTCTATCCCTATTGTATAACTATCGATAGAATCCCCTAACTCGCTCCTTTAACTTTGCTAGATACTCAACCTCCACCCCTTCCACCTTTAAGGACTTAATAAAATTTTGCATTCTATGATCATTAGCAACCATATGAAAGAACTTTGAATTGCAATCCCCTTTTTTCAACCATAACACCCTACATTTCTATCGCATGGCACCTACTCCACCTATATCATGGAGTTTAGTTCTTTGGTCTTTTCCAACCTCTTGTTTAACAATTCCTCTTAGCTTTCCCCTCTCGTGATTCTCTCCTCAATCTCAGTTGGCTCCTTGCACCTTCCATGTTTTCTACGATCCACATCACCAAAGTGATCTTTATTCCACTTTCTAACCATTTCTTTCAACTTCTACAATTTAGTTGCCAAGACATAACTCACTTGACCCTCGACTGTTGGGCCCTCCCACCATCCTCGAATCATCTCCCTAAAACCATCCACTTTCAACCACATATTTTCAAATCGAAACAACTCTAAGCCCCACTTGATTCCTTCCATCTCCAACATGATAGAGCTATGATCTAATGCTAGCCGAGGCCGTAACCATTGACTTACCTTAGGAAACATCTCCTCCCATTAAGATGAAACCAAGAATCGATCAATCCTGGAGAAGGAAAAAGAGTCTCTAAAGTTAGACCACGTAAACTCGCCTCCTTGTTAAGGTAAGTCCCTACCTACCTTATGAAATTCCCCATCCCCGTAGCTCTTCCCCCACTACTCATCCACTTATGCACATACAATACCAAATTAAAATCCCCTCACCACCCATGTAAACCTCACCCTCCTATTTCTCTAAACTCCTCCCATAGCTGTTGTCGACTCTCACTAGTGCCCTAAACTCCTCATCATCATACTATTGAAGCAACCTCTTATCCATTAATCACAATTATGATATTATATACTAACTTAAGTAGCTATCATCAAACAATAGTTTGAAGGATAACAAATGATCTCAATTTACTCCTACATTGACACACTAGCATCACTAGCCAACCTAAACAAATCAATGGAATAGTGCGCTCCCATTCCTTTCAATGGGATAACACGAAAGACACATTCACACATCACTTGGTGAGATGGGAGATAGTTGAAAGACTGCTAATGAATATTAGTTTGGGTTTTAAACCAATTTATCTATTTAACAAGGCACTTAGGGGAAAATGATTGTGGAAATTCTTTTTTTTTTTTTTTTTTTGAGGGGGGGAAGTAACTTATGGAGGAGGGTGGTGGAGGCTAGCTATGGGGTGAAGGAAGGGGGTTGAATGATAATATTAGGAAGGAAGGACTTACGGGATGGGGTTATCGAGGGCAATCAGATGAGGGTGGGAGGAATTCAAGCCTTGGGTGGGCTTTAAAGTAGGGAAAGTTTGCTCTCTTAGTTTCTGGCATGATCTATGGTGTGAAGAGAAACCTTTGAGGAAAGAATTTCCAAGCATCTAAAACCTAGCCTCAAAAAAGGAGGCTAGAGCGAATGACTATTTGTTGTGTAGTGATGGCGTGGTAACTTGGGCTGTGTGGTTTAGGAAAGAGGCACAGGATCGGGAGATGTTACTTTGAGAAAATATATATGGCTTGTATTGACAAGAACGAAATAGATTCAGCTTTGTAACAAGGAAACAAAAGGCAATAGTTCATAGTGAAAAATTATTGCAAGATTATTGACAAACAACTATAGATTGAAACGTGGGTAATACCATGGAAGTTAATCTAGAAGACTAGCGTACCTCACAAGGTAGTTGTCTTTGCCTAGAAAGCAACATGGGTAAGCCATTAAATGTAGACAACCTTTAAAGAACGGGGAAGATCTTGGCTAGCAAGTGCTTTCTATGTAAAGAACAAGTGGAATCAAGTAAACCACATTTTGCTATTGTGTAATTGGACTAGATGGATATGGCAAGTGTCTTAGCATTTATGGGTTATAACAAGGTGGTGGCTGGTTCGATGGTAGATGAACTATGTGCATAGGGAGGGTTTTGTATGAACAAAGTTAGGAGGAAAGTTGTATCAAGAATTCCAATGTTGATATTTTGGATAGTATGGAATGAGAAAAATAAAAGGGTGGAAATGAAAACCCCTTCTTTTTGTTTAGAGATAGATGGATTAGGTTGTTAAAAGTTTGGCCAACAAGGGAGGATTTTGTAAATGAAGATGAATATGACGAGTTTAAAGAACTCCTTCTCTGTAGATAGTGCTCTTACACTGCCACCCCCTTGCTGCCATGTATAGTTATATAATCATACGTGTTTCTGATTTTAAAAAAAAAAATCCTTTCAATATATCAAGATTCTAGAAATAAATCAAATCCCCGGAAAGTTCACGTATCAACCAAAAGAACAAAAGTGAATGAATAGGAGATAGGAACTACTCACAATATCTTGCATTTTTGAGCGGTAGAATTCAATCTTCTCCTTTGAATCCAAAATCACATTCTCCTTAACCTAATCAGAAGTGGAAGTAACAAATTTCTTTATTTCCTCAAAATAATACAAAAAGGTAAAACTAGATAGACGAAAATAATAATAATAATTAATCCAAGTATTTAGGATCATGAGTGCCATTATGAACAAGTAGAAACCAAAGAGGATGCCTTTTTTTCTGCAGATGCCGTCTCCTGTAGCTGGGAGTTCACTGAAGTATGCTCCCCATTATCAACTTGGTTAGCAAAAGCATCATCGAACCCTGATGCTCTAGGCTTTTGCTGACTGGATGTCATTCCACTGCCAACATGAGAGGCAGTCACAGGAACTGGTGGTCTCATACCAGTTGCAGGACTAATGGGCCGAGCACCCCCCCCTTGCTGCTGACCAAAACCTGATCATAAATACAGAATTACATATCAAGAAACATCTTGGATTGCAAAGAAGACAGATGCAACACATATCGGAAGCAATTCTAACTAATACCAGAACTGGGACCCCAAGCCGCATTTCCATAATTAATATTGGGTTGACCTGTCATGGACAAAAGTGTCTCATCAAACATAACATTGCTAGGAAGTGCAGCTGGAAGAGGACGACCTTCTCTGAATCGTTCCATCAAATACAAAGCAAAACAGAACTCCCTCAAAGAAAGCATGCTGTCATTGTCCTGATCAGATAAATCCCACACCTGCTTCAACACCTCTGGCATTGGCCAACAGCAACAAAATTTAGCATAGAGAATCCAATAACAAAAGCGCATTGCTTGTAGTGTTGCAAAGAAGCACAGGACTTAAAGAGCCTCAATAACATGCAAACAATCAATAATTCACACCAAGGATGTGAAAAAAAAAAAGTATTTAAGAAAAATCCAAAAGTAAAAAGTCAAACTACCAACCAAAATATAGGCTGAGTTAATTGTTTAATTGCCCTCCCAATCATACTTTTGTCAGCATGAAGCTATTTAATTATCAACAACTAGCAAAACAAATAGTAGGTGTGGAAAAAACTTTACCTCTTGGTAGCCTCCAACTTAAAAACAGATTCCTTGCCTGCTCACCAGTGATCCTTCCATCTCTGTCCGTATCCACTTCCATAAAAACCTTTGTGTACTTATGAACATCAGATTGTTTCATCTTTGGCCATGGAAGCTGGGAGTTTCCAGAAGTTGAATTGCCAACCCCTGTTGAAATTCCCGAAGAGGCAAGTGTACTGTTAGATTGAGCTGGAACCTGTTGACCTGAGCTCACTGATGAAATGGTTTGATGAAGCTGACTTCCTGCAGGTTGCATCGAGAAAGCACTCTGCAAGGAATCAAGTGCATTGGTCGTAACTGTAGGTTGCACCCCACTAGAAACCGGAACAATTGCTGATGAGGCAGACCCACTGCTTGCCGAGTAAGCTGAGCCCGAAGGTTCTTTTTTCTGTGAAGAGGTTGCAGAAAACACGTCACTCCCAAAAGCTGAGTCAGAAGCAAATCCATTTCCAGAAACAACTAATGATCTAGCATCATTAGCTGTGGGCAGTGAAGATGTAGAGACTATAGTTTGTGACTTCAAGGCAGCTGCCGCTGTTGACGGGCTAACCCCCCTTAGCTCCACTGCAGATCCACCAGTCCTTCCACTTAACCAATTATTTGAGATGTTTGAACTTGAGACAGTAGGACCAGCAGTACCAGGTATAGCTTGAGGTGGATGGGAAGCAGTACCAGTGGGCATTGCCTGATTTTGACCAGGTATATTAACACCTCTATGCTGTGGACCTGCAGTAGCCGGAGAAGGATGGACCACATTGCCAGCTACCATGGCTTGAGGTGGTCTCATTAACTGGCTTTGCTGAGGAGGATAATATTGCTGATTAATATTTGCATTTTGAATTCCTGATCCTCTAAATCCAAAACTTTGAGAAGCTGTTGGTGCAACTGGACCCATCTGTGCGGCAGATACAGTAGCCATTGAATTGAATTGATTTGCAGGAGTAGCTGCAAGATTAATTTGCGGTGCAGGAATTTTAGCTGCAGCAGGACCATATAATGCTGCCTTGACAATGTCTGGTGTTAACTCCCGCTTGCTCTGAACTACAGTAACAAGTTTGAGAAAATTATAAAATTCTTGTCGACCAAGGAAACCAATATGGGACTGATCTGCATGCATCCATATCTGCAGTCATATATAACAAATTGATCAGGAGAACATCAATATTAAATGTTATACTCAATCAATATTGTAAACTTTCCTCAAATATTTAAGAAGAACATGGGTAAATAAATCGAACATTTAATAGAAACATATAAGAGACTCTGCTATCTAAGTGAAAAAGCACAAGATAACACTTCTTTCCCTTCTGATAAGTAATTATAATAGAGAAAGGCACCATAATTTTACACACAACACAAATACCTTTTATGCATGCTGGAGTGTCAAACTGACTATAAGTAGATTCCGTTGAGGGTAAAAAACAAAATTACAAAACACATAACATCACATATAATACAACCAAGGGAACATAGTACTGTCAAATACAAATGAAAAATCAACTTAACACCATAACCAAAGGATTCAGTTTTGTTCATCTCACATGCAATAGTTATACCAAACTATCCTCATAAGTCGAAACCATTGTTATAACTTTTCATTCTTAAAATCATGTACAATGCTTTCCAATTACAGCAGCTTTACTTGAGGATGTGTGATTACTTACCGAGAACCATATAGGATCATACAATCATTATTAGAGATTGCATAACCAGTAATTACAGATATTCACAACTTCAAGGCAGTATAATACGGACTTATGCTGTGAGTTACAGTCTTGAACTCTGAAGCATATCATAATCATGCAGGAGAACCTCACCAACTTCACTATTGCACATAATTCTCTCTGTTCCAGTTCATGGTGCAAGCCATCTTTACAAAAAGATTTAAGGGAAAAAAACAGGATGAGAACAAGAAAAGAGTCTGCCTTCTTGTCATAGCAATCTCCCAAAAACCTTAGTGCTTACTGTTCAAGAGATGTGGAAATGAAACATAATAGAACATATCCAAGGTCACACAGATCATGTTCTTATTCTGTTATTAGAAAGTCTGCTAAAGAGATTCTTAAGAATATGAAAATTAACCAGGTGAAAGAAAAATAATCAACAAGCTTCACAGAAAAAACTAGATTAACCCAAATCAAGGTTAATAATAGTTGAGATTCCTATGTTCGTCCTTATGATGCAACTGATACAACCCAGAGTAAGAGATCCATAAACATGTAAATGATATATACACGATTGTATGTATATCTATATATTAGAGAGAGAGAGAGATAGAAGTAGAGAACCTGCGCGAGGACTTGTTTGGGCAAACCAGATCCTTGGAAGAAAGCCACAGCTTCAGCTCCACTGATCCTACCATCTCCATCTAAATCTGCTCTCTTAAAGTAGGCTTCGAATTGATCCGTGTTTGCAATTTGCCCCGCCATTTCCCCTCAACTAGATGGTTAAAACTACCTCACTGGCAAATTGCCAGATCAGAATCCCAAATCAATCCAAGACCAGATCACAAACATGCACGCATTCAAACGAATTCGACTTCATCTATTCAATTTCAACACGAAGAGAAAAGAATCAACGGAATAAGACTTCAACAATGATTGTACGACAAAAGGTTTATCAAAGAATTTCAGTGGCGGACGCGATTAGACAGGGTGGACAAACTGGAAATTAAATTCGTGGGATCGAGGGATTTGGTGGAACTCGAATTTGGGCGGTTAGATCGAGGATAGATGAAATTTTGCAGATAAATGATAGGGATTTCATACGATTTGTGGAGCTTACTTAATAATTACAATGGAGAGAGAAAGATAATTTCTCTTGCAAATATGCGTACCTGTCCTCTCGATCCAAAGGAACGGAGACTGTAACAGCATTTTTTTGTTTTTGAGGGGTTTTGGGATTTTAGGGGGAAAAAAACGTGAATTATGTAATAACTCCTCACCGCTAGTAAAATTGAACTTTATGCACGGAGCTCAAATGCAAAAGTTACTATTAAATCCGTAAAAGAGCCTGACAGTCGGCCCTCCAAGTGGAATATGGGTCGGGTTTCTGCGGGTGGGGCAGCACTAACGCGCCCAACACCATATCCATTTTTAAGTTCGTCAAACATCTTGACGTGTTAACTTCAAAGAAAAAGATTGCATGCCCTTTGTTGTATAGTTGTCAAGCAGATTATTCTTTGATTGTTTGAAGTTCTTGGTTCTGCTTTTATTTTAATAGTTAAAATATTTCAATTGAGAAATTTGAAAATATATTAAGATTTATTTTTTTTAAATCCTCAAGTTAATGATTTAAGAAAAAAGAGAAAATTTAGTCACCTACAAGATTCTAGATTCTGCTTGTTCTGCAAGAACTACAACTAACTATACTTCCCCACCATATTTCACCTGATGAACATTTCTCTTGCCATTTCAATTCTGTCCATTTGGATTCCCCCTCTTTCACAGAAACAGTAAAAAGCAAACTATGAGGGAATACTTTTCTTTTCACTTCAGTTATAAGCAAAAGCTTTTGAAATATCGAGTAATCTGAGTAGTTGCTTCAAATTAAGGAGGAAATAATGAGTTAAACAGGTTAAAATTTGCAAAGATCAATTTGGCCAGCGGGCTTTCTATCTGTTTTAGCCCCTTTAGAGTTAGTGCTTCACATTTTCAGACAGGATTTCAGGGTATAATTGCCTCTTTTTTATTATCATTTCCACTACAAACAGAGTTCATAGTTCCTGGTCACCAAATGGCCTTTCCACTTTTCACTAGATCAAGTAAAACACAGGACTTACCAAAACAAGCATAAGGGTTTCATTCACAATAATCTATCTCATGAATATCATTCAGGAAAAATCAGTTCCTTCTTGGCAGTCCTGTTCCAGAGCCCAAAACATCCAAATATTGCTAATAGGCTCAGAATGCCATTGCAATCGGTTTTAGAACAGGTAATGAACTGCACAATCCCTTGGTGCTATGTATCTTATAAATATACTCACTGTTTATGTACATAATAAATATACTCACTGCACATACTCTGTATCTGAAAATCTGCTTCTTTTCCATACACTAGGGTGGCCAAGCTATGCCAAAACCACAGGAGGCACAAGATTATTCTGAAAGACAACGCAGAAAAAAATTAATATTGATACCAATCATAAAGGCACAGTTGTTACATTGACATCCTTAAATACACTGATTTAACTAATGGTAAGGTCATCATCAGACCGGATAACTAAACACAAGCAAGCATTTGATCACTAGTGCCACACAACATATATGTACAGAGACTGTTTAATAGGTTCGAAATCCCCAAAAGGTTTTTTCAAAGCTCAGACAGCAGAACAGTAAGTCATCCTGACACATCAAAGAAAGCAATACCCAGCAGGCTGATTAGATCAAAAGAGCTTGAGGTGCCACTTAACAGTAAAGTAATGTAACCCACATCTTTATGTAAGCAATGTCAAAATAGTTATGGTACTATGGAATCAGCTGGTCAGGAAATATAGGGCAGCTTCTTATCTTCTCACATTCTGTATCACAGTCTGATGGAATAAGTAGATAATGTACTGCAAAGCAAGAAAAGCACTACTAATACCTCCTACAATCATCATTGTGGTCAATCAGCCAACTAGAGATGAAATCACAATGCCACTGGAAACCAGAACGCAAGTGTCTCCTGAGGAATTGCACACTGAAATTGTTAGAAAGAGATTATAAGAACGGCAGGTCCACCATTTAAAACTCAACATAGACTAAAGAGTTTATAACCATTGACCATTGGCTTTGTATTCACCAGCCCAGGCAGATATGAGTTGCAGGTCTGTCAACAACCATCCTGGGTAAGGTCATCATCAGACCGGATAACTAAACACAAGCAAGCATTTGATCAGTGCCACACAACATATATGACATTTTAATAGGTTCGATCCCCAAAAGGTTTTTTCAAAGCTCAGACAGCAGAACAGTAAGTCAGACACATCAAAGAAAGCAATTGATTAGATCAAAAGAGCAGGTGCCATTAACAGTAAAGTAATGATGGCATTGCGGAAACACAGAAATTCTGTATATATGGAATTCAATGAAAACTAGTTCATAAAGCACATGACTGCATAAAAATGAGAAATTAACAACCCTTGACCAAAAAGAAGGCCTTTCTGAATCACAGAAGAACCAAGAGGAAGACAGCAAGAAACTGTTTCATTATTCCTTTGGATGACAACATGGTGTGTCTTCACAGTTGTCATGCATATGTGCTCATCTTTGTATTGACAAGTCCACAGTTAACAATCATGAAACTAACTGGCAACTCATTAAAGCACTCCCTGCATGAGTAATCTTCATCCATCTACACCCAATGAAAGAAAAGAGACATATAGATATCACTTTTTTGACCAGAAATAGAATAATGTGTATTATCTACTGGCACCAAGGGTGTGCAACCCTTTATATGTGTGTTAGTTCTAACAAGTTAGTAATTCTATGAGGTCAGCCATATCTTCTACAATTACAAAATAAACTCTCAAGTCCCAGAATTTCAGCACTCTAATCCAAGATTCACCAAGTACCCCAAGTCGTGTTTCTATATTGTCAAAAGCCCTATTATTTCTCTCAGGCCAAACAATCCAAAATATTAAGCGAAGGATCATCTTCAGCAGTTTCCTCTGCTCTTTCCAAAGCCACAGCCCTGTCCACACTAACACTTCTGCACCTACTGATCCTGCGCTTGCTCATGACAGACCCATTAATCGCAGTACCGCTTCCCATAACTGTGCAGTACACCTGCAGCCCAACAGGAGGTGGTACACTGTCTCTTGCTGCTCTTTACATAGAAAACACCAATTCACTATTATCTTACCACGTTTCCTCAGGTCGTCTATTGTTAGTATCCTCCCATTTATTGCTTCCCAAGCAAAAAAAGGAAACCTTCAGGGAAACATTGGCCCTCCACATCTACCTCCAACGAAAACTGGTCCCTTCCTCACCCCTGCAAATCCTTTTACAATATGATCTAATAGTAAAGTTTTTGCTTCCCCCACTGCTTACCTTCCAAACCACTGTGTCCTCCATGTTATTCTCTACCTGAATTCTGGCATACATTTCTTTAATCTGCCCAATCTCCCAGTCCTGGGTATTTCTCCTCAACTGGACATACCAAGACCCTCCTGCTTCGTCACCCAACCTGTATTCATTTATCCATGCGTCCTTCTTACTTGCTAGAGAGAAGACAGCTGGAAACATTTCTTTTAAGAGTGCATCCATGCACCATTTAGCATACCAAAATTTAATTGTATCTCCTCTAGCCACCTTGAACCCAATCCTTGACTTAAACTCTTCCCATCCTCTTCTAATTGCCTTCCACATAGAGACACCATAAGTTCCCCCATCACTTTTAGCCATCCAACCCCCCATCCAACTCCCCATATTTATTTTTCACTATCCTTCTCCAAAAGCCCTCTTTCTCCACCATGAATCTCTCCAGCCACTTGCTGAACAACGTCTTGTTGAAGGAAGAAAGATCCTTGATTCCTTGGGTGACCACATTCCATCTTACAAGATGATTCTTATAACACTCCCCCATATTACCCCACAAAAACCTTCTTTGTAATTCTTCCAGCTTGTTAGCTATTACCTTTGGTAATGAAAATAGTGACATAAAATAAACGGGAAAGTTAGCTAAAGAGCACTTGATAAACATTAACCTATCCACTTTAGATAGACATTGTTTCTTCTATCCTACTAGTTTCTTTTCGAATCTCTCCACTACCTCATTCCATATCGTTGTCTCCTTGAATCTGGCACCCAAAGGCAAGCCTAAATATATCATGGGTAATTACGCCGACTCCCGTCCCACAAAGAAAGCCAAAAACACAGCATTTACAATCACACCCACTAATACCATCTCAGTTTTACCCACATTTAATTTCAGCCGTCATACTGCCTCAAAAATCAGCAAAATGCTCCTTAAAGTGATTACTTGCTCCTCCTTTACAAAACGAAAAATTATCGCATGGCGAAAAGAAGATGTGATACCATCAATTCATTTCCTTGTCCACCAGCTTTAAAACTCTCTAAAAGCCCCATGTCTACTGCCCTAGATGACAATCTATCTAAAGCCTCCATAATGAAAGTGAACAACAAAAGTGACTGTTTAACGTAACTGCATAGGAAGTAGTTGAGATGCACCAAAAAATCTAACTACACCATTTCTTGCCACAGCGCACCCTCTTCAGCATGTATATCAGAAAATCTCATGATCCGTGATCGTAAGCTTTTTTTGCATTTAGTTAGAAAACAATACCAGTATTGCCAGACTTCATTTGGTTGTCCACTACCACATTTGCAATAAGCACGGCATCCAGTATTTGTCTACCCCTAACAAACGCGTTTTGGGTTGTGTTAACCACTTCCTCAACCACGAGCCATAGCCTTTTAACTACCACCTTAAAGATCAACTTATATACACACCCGATCATGATTATAGGTCTATAGTCCCTGATACTAACAACCTCGTATTTCTTGGGAATAAGCACATGGAATTCTGGGATCTAATAAACTCCTAGCTCTTATGGAATTTCGCAAACACCCTCAAGATGTCACCTTTCAAAACCTCTTAATTTCATTTTAAAAACGCCATTGAGAAACCATCGAGACCCGAGGCCTTATTCTCGTTACACTCCATTAATGCACTTTGTACCTCGTCTTCCCCAAATTGAGTTTTGATCCTCTACCACAAATCAATATCAATTCACTTAAAGTTAAGCCCCTCTAGCTTTGGAAGCCAACCTTCTGTTTCTTGATATAGACTTTTATAACTCTCTTTCATCAACCAATTGCATAGTATCAATTTGCACCTTGCTAATCAAATTACATCTCCTATGTGCACTGGCCATCTTATGGAAGAATGCAATATTCTACATTTAGCCAGAAGACCTTTGACTTCTGCCTCCATGACATCTTTTCCAACTTCATTTAGGTGTACCAACTCACTATTAACTATCATTCTCCTTTCTTGTATGTCTAAGTTGTTGTCACCCCCAAAATGAAATTGTTTATTCCATGCATGTCACTCCACGGTTTAGATTTCCTCTGTTTAATCTTCCCAAATTGCACTTTACTCTACTTCTTGATCTTTACCTTAATTGTTTTTAGCTTGTTTGCCACCATAAAACTTGTGTTGCCTTCCTTCTTCGATCCCTCCTACCAAGTGTTTACTAGTTCATCAAATCCCTTTTCATATGGCCACATAATATTGAATCAAAATGGGCAAGAGCCCCATTTAAAGCCATCCACCGCCAGCATCACAGGATTGTGATCTGAAGTAGTCTTGGGCATCAACACTTATTGCATACATGGAAAACTATCTTCCCAACTGTTAGAGACTAGGAATCTGTCCAACTGGAACACTGAGAGATTGTCTCTCAAATTGAACCAAGTAAACAAACCTCCCTTTAGTAACAGATCCTATAGCCCAAGATTTGAAACAACTTCTTTGAATTCCCCTAAACAGTCCACTCCACTTCCTACCCCGCACTTTCATGTGAAAATAATATCACATTGAAATCTTCTCCTATCACTCACAGAATCTCTAAATATCTCCTTTGACATTCTCTCAAGTCCGCCCACCGTGCTTGCCTTTCTCCTGCTACTTCCATACACTCTTGTAAGTACACATTCGATCTTTTTTTTTCCATCACAAAAACACAAGACAAAGATATCATTCCTACGCAACACTTTTTTAATCTACCATGTTACCATTCCAACATATCAATATCCCACTTGAGCTTCCTTGTGCTGCCTTAACCTCCCATTCAATATGCTGCATACAACATAGACTCTTCACCACACCCATAATCATTTCCACTATTTTGGTCTCTTGTAAACAGACTATATCTGCCATCCATAGACTAATTGACTATTTGATTATTAGCCTCTTGCTCGCACTATTCAATCCTCTAACATTCCCAGACAAAATTTTAAATGCCATTATCAAGATGACTGGCCGTACTCTTTAAAAGCCCATTGTTCGTATCCTAAGCTCCATGCTGACACTCTGACCATTCCTCTTCTAGCTCAACTCCTTCCCTTTTTGGATATGGCGATACCACCTTCTCCATTTTATTTTTGTAAATAGTGCCAACACTTCTTCCGCCAATACCTCGAAAATTAAGTCCATAAACTTCCATATCATAGACAAATCGCTTTTAAACACCCTTCTTGAAATCTCTTACTTCCCTAATTTGTCAAGACCCCACCTCTCTTAACCCATCTGTCGCTTACAATCCTACCTTCTATATATCACTTCAACCACAACTACTCTCCCTACATCCTTCATCTCGTGTCGGCAAATTGCCACTGAGGTGGCCTCAAATCCACACTCCTCGCCATTCCCAACCCACTTACTCTTTTCGATGCCCAAAGAACTCACCTTAGGAGAATCGTTGACCTCAATTGGTACAATCTCTCCCTCCTTGTGACTCATCTTTGTCTATATGCCGATCACTACTAAAGGAAAGATGAGATTTGTCATCGATGACAAACTCTTGGTCTCCATATGACTATTGTCGACTCTTGATTCTCGCGTTTTCAATGTAACCTAATTTGTCATACCCACTTCATCGTCGACTTCACAAGGCAAGATGAGTCGCCTTCCTAACCCCCTCCACCTTTTTGATATCTTAATTAGATTAAAGTGAAAGCCCATCTCTTTTGGACTTGGGGCGCTTCTCTTTTCCATATGCCCCACCTCTCCCAACCCATCTATTTCAACCCTTTACACGACCCAAATTCTTTCAAGGTATCCACGTAAGAGATTTCTTGTGTGTTTTTTAAGATTTCAAAATACTCTTCAAGCCTAACCTTTCTTTGCTTTCTTCTTCTCCCTCACACCCATGTGCAAATTTAGGTTGCCATCATAGTCTAAGCCCAGACCCTAAACACTCATTTGGATTTGCATTTTAACCCGATGCACTCTTCTCATTCATTCAACTAACTAACCCGAGGATCTCTATCACAGGAAACTAATTATAAAGCAACTCTTTTTCCTGCAAGAATGATAAATCTCATTTATCAGTTTCTAATGAGCAAGCCAGCTAGTCTAAAAGTGTCTTTCCAATAGTAGGTAAGCAAAAAGGTAAGCAAGTTTAGGCTAGTAAGCATCTTAGGCAATCCATCCAACGGAAGAAAGCATCCAGGCATTTCAAGTTAAGCATATCCTATGGAATTGTAAGTTAAAAGGTAAGTCCATCCAATTATAGCAAAGGAAAGAGCAATCCAATGAGCAAGTGGTAGGTTTTTATTTTAATGCATTGCGCCAAGATAACAAGTTCAACAGGCCTATTAATGTAATAAGACTTTCAGTAAGAAACATTTTCAGTGTTCCCATTATCAATCACCACCTGCTTCCACATTTTCTTTCCATCCTCTTTTTTGCCTCTATAGTCAAGCTCATCATTTGGCTCATGGCCCACGAGGCGACTTGTTTACGATCTAACCGGACAGGCTTTAACCCAGCCCATTTATTAATAAGGTCGAGCCAAGGTCACTCATTTGAATAATGGGATGAACCGTGGGCTTGAAATTTTGAAGCGAGTCACCCGATGGGCCGACTCATTAAGGTTAATTTTTGTGCTACAATCAGACCATATTTAAACCAACCCATTATAACTAAAAACGGACTATAGTCAAACTATATTTAGGTCAACCTGTTAACATCAATAAATGGATTATATTTAATCAATCCATTAAAGTCAACAAATCTCATATTTAAGCCTACGTAATTAAATCATTAATAAGTTTCATTTCCATATGTGTAATTAAGTTAGTTTATCATTATTATTTATCGAACACAAGAATGAGTATGACACTTTCTATAATTGAAACACTCATATATTTGAAAGATTTGAATTTGGTGAATAAAAGAATGCAAAACAATGCAAGATTGAAAGAAATGACAAAATAGTTAACAAATATCAACATATATCGAACTAAATTTAATGATACTAGTTCTCTTCTAAAGATTAAAAATTATACAAGAGATATAAGTTTATGTAATCTTTTTAATTTAAAAATGTACTTATTTAGCTAATGAGATTAAGAAATGATTGACACGTAAGTAGGTGTCGACTTATTTGAAATGTATTTATTTTGTAGTGATGCATCAATTTCTTAAAATTATAGTTATGTAATTAAATATAATTATTTGTTTAATATTCTATACAAATAGTTTTTTCTATTACCTTTATTAAAAATAATAAGTAATATGATTTATAAAATACTAACTTATATATGTATAAAATATAATAAAACCCATCTAAGACCCATGTAATACCCTTATTGGGCTTACACAGACATACATAAAATCTGTATAAAGCCTAAATAAAATCCGTTTAAGGCCCAAAAATAGTCCGTATAAAGCCCAACAAATTAAGCTCGTGGGTAGGTCATGAGCTATGTTTTTTAAATGGGCAGGCCTAGCCTGACCAATTAATTTATAAGGCCCATCGGGTAATGGGCCAAGCCAAGCTTAGGTCACAAATTTTTGGGTTGGGTCAGCCCAACCCATTGTCGAGCCTGACTTTATTGCAACCCATCAAACTTCGTATTCAGGCTACCACATACATAACATGGGCATACCTCTGTAACCCACTTCATCCTGTACTCTCCCTTCTAACTCCTATCAACTATACCCATATCATCCCTCTTATTCCCTACCTTATTCTCCCTTACTACCACCCCATTATTTAAAATTCCCTCACTTGTCTCCACCAACCGCAACCTTCACCTCCATCCTAGATTGATGGCACTCTTCCGTTGATGATCTTAGATAGCCATAGAAATTCATCACTAACGTTCTATCCAACTAAATCTCCTCCCCTCTCACCTTTTCCCCATTCAACTCATTCTCCTCTCAACCATCACTAGGTTATTCATTGATCGCCAAAGCCACTTTATCTTCCTCGTTCAAGTACAACGATACCTTTTTACCTCTATTTTGCTTAGTGGTCCGCACAACTCTATCATCTCCCCCTCGGTCAAATTCAAAAATCTTCCTCTCGATCATAATGGCGCAGGTCGCCACCCTTCCTCCATACAAATTCTCTCCATAAACTCCTCCAATTCCCACTTCTCATGCCCTTAATATAGACATCAGTTGGACAGCGGTCTTGGTAAAATAGAATGAAAATTATACCTACACAGCTTCTCAAGACATTAAAGGTGAAAACAGTTAGTTTTTTGCGTTTATAACAGGACAGGCCAGGGTTTCAATCAACAATCTTAAGCTATAAGTGGATAACATGAATGGTAGAGAAGAAAATATATATATATATATATATATGCAGGACATTAAAAATAAAGGTAGATTTGTTATAATCTCCTGCAGGTAAGAACCTGTTGCAAGAAAAACATTGAAGAGAATACACAACATATCACACTTACCACTGATAAACATGGTAGCTCAAAAATGCCAGCCCTTTGCACGCCAAAATTTCCTAGCATTTTCATAACGACGAGCATCTTTGATCTTTAAGAATAGCTTGTAAGCCGTCTCTACTTTATGTGAAGCTAGCAGTTTGTTATTTAATTTGCTATAGATAAGCCTGCTTGGGCAAAAACCCTTCCGCAAAGACTCCTCCATGACAAGTACAGCATTTTCAAGCTGTCCTATGTTGCAGAGTCCATTGATGACATGCTCATAAACTTCCATATCACAAGGATAACCACTTTCTTGCATCTCATCCCATATAGTTAATAACATTCCACATTTTCCAAATCTGGATAACCGCATGAGCAATAGCTTATAAGCACTAAGTGATATTTTACAGCCAACTTTTCTAGCTTTCCTATAGATCATCATTGCAGCATGTGGTGGACCATAGCTACACAAAGGTTCAATGAAAGAGGTTATGGTCCCAGTTGTGGGAACAATTCCTCGACCTAACATCTCTTCAAACATTTCAAGTGCATCAGCCACCTTTCTGGCTTTAAGAAAAGCACCGATCATTTTGGTATACATATCTGAATTAGGCTCACATTTATTACTCAACATAGTTTCGTAATACTTCACACATCCATCAAAATTTCTGACTGAAATAAAATTCAAAATCAGTGCATGGTAAACTCTAGTATCTGGAACACAGCCACTCTCCTTCATATGATCAAAAATATCAATGGCGTCATCAACTCTGCCAGCTCTTCCTAAGACCTCAATAAGGTAACTGAATGTTGAACAGTCAGGATTGAAGCCACCTGCTACCATTGCTTTCAAAATCTTCTCAATTTGATCAACTCTTCCAAATTTTGACCACCCACTCATCATAATGTTGTATGTAGTGTGATCAAATCGTATCTTCCCATTCATTGTATTGAAGAATGAAGTTGCAGAATCCACATGCGATCTTCGACAAAGACAATGTAGAAGGACATTCAAAGACTCAGTATCACATTTCAACCCAAGCTCTTCTAAACTTCCAAACATTTGTATAGCTTTATACACATGATGAGCCCTTATAAAGCTGTCCAGTACAATTGATATGGTCTCTAAATTAGGTTTTACACATTCCGCCAACATTTCATGCAGAATTTCTACCATGAATTTGAAAAACTTTCTTCTTCCTAATGCTTTGAGAATTACATGGTAAATGTGGATATCTTTAGGTACCCTTGGCTGCTTGACCGCCCAATTAAAAAACATAACCATCATGTCACCACTCAAATTCCCTTTATTAACTACTTTAGCAACAACATCAAGACTCAAGTCAACACCCACATTTGACAAAGCACTCTCAATTGCAGTTTTTCCCCTCAACTTTTGAAGAAAGACCCCTCTTAGTTTCTCTTCAGGCAACAAAAAGGCATCAACAGCCCTGCTGTCTACTTGTTTCTTTGAATTAATATCCTTGTGTAGGCTTGGAACTGAAGTTTTAGGAGAGATTGGTAACAAGTCAGAGAGTTCACTAAGAACGTATTGTTCTTTGAGGACAAACTGGGCTTCGCTTTGATGCGATGATGATCCGTCATTCAAATAATTTGGTTGAACATCCGCAGTTGAAAATGGAAATAACGAAAAGGATGAGCAAAGGCAGGATAAACGATACCTCTTGTTAAACAGTAGGTAAAACCCCGGAAATATCCGGTAAAGAGACGCCATTACACCTGAAAACTCTCCCTCGGGTGCTCACCCGAATTTCCACACCATTAACACAGCTTCTCTGGCCATTTAGTGCACATACAATTCTGAATTCTCCTCCGCGGTCACCATTTTGTTACCACATTTTCCTTTGCTAGGCGCAATTGCATATGGGCTACCGGGCCTAACCGTCATCAACAGAAAGCCCAACCGGAACAGAAAGTCCAACCTGGTAAAAAAAATAAAAAATAACAAAATAGGAATAAAATCTTGAGATTTTTCATTTTTTAAATAAATCATGATTTTCTAAAGATAGTCCATGGAACTTTTCATTTATTGATCGGGTTGAAATTGAATTTTCATTCAAACATAATTATAAAATAAATAAAATATTTAAAATATAACTTAAATAAATTGTATATTTATTTCTAATTTATTTGTCAAATTTAATTAATTTTTTATTTATAAATTAGTTTTATTAAATTTTTATATTTTTAAACTATAATTTTTCAAAAAAATTTTCTGATGATTGTTTAAATATTTATGTTTAAATAAAAATTTGTTGTAAAAATTTTTAATTTAAATATTTTTAAATTTTATATTTTTGATAAAATTTAAATTTCAATAAATAAGATTTATTTTATTTTAAAAAAATAAAAAAATTTTGTAGCCAGAACAAGCCTAACACTCTTCCCATTATTTTTTTTCCTAATTAATAAATCAGAAGCTAAAATCTTTACTCCTAACTAAAAAAGAAAAATGCTAAAAAAAATCAAGTAATTAATGTTGGATGATTCCTTGCATTTGATTTGCCAATGGAAACAGGGGGAATTTCCTCTTGAAGATGCTTTCATTACCCACTAACATGCTGTGTGTTTCCCTACCAAAGAAACTACATGGTGTTCCCTCGACGGGATATACATACGTGCCGTTTTAATATTTTAGAGGGGAACTACTTGAAGTTTTTCACTTTCCGGAGGCGGCTCTCATTCCTTGAACTTGGATTAATACGGGGGAGTTTTGGGGCGCGTAGCTAAGTTCCCGCCTTTTTCAAAATTAACAAATCCAACTTCGCGCCAAAAAATTAATTGGCGATACCCTCACGAATGTAATTGTAGATTTACACTGTTTTACCGTATCCGCGCCCATAACACAAGGAAGATGGTTTCTGCAACTCGCGGATCGAACCCTAACCCCAAGTCCAACAGCTCTAAGAATGTCTACCACATCGGAGGAATTCAAGTGGAGTTCCCGTACCAACCTTACGGTTCGCAATTTGCATTCATGTCTAGGGTTATATCGACGCTTGATCGAGCCCACAGAGATGGCCACTGTCACGCGTTGCTGGAGTCACCGACCGGTACTGGGAAATCACTATCGCTTCTTTGCTCTGCCCTTGCTTGGCAGCAGAGCTATAAGACAAAGAATCAGTATGCCAACCTCTGTCATTCGAAGCCCGCACCTGAGGCCATCACCGATCCTTTAGCTTATGGTGGTGGTTTCGTCCCTGAAACGCAGCCTTCAAGTGAGTTATGACGTCGATCATTATGTTGAAATTCTAATGTATTAAGCTTCAATTTCTGCTTGGTTTTGGAGAAAATTGAATAAATAGCACTGTAGATTGAATGAAAATTTGAATATTACAGCTTGAGGAAGTCTAGAATTTGACACAAATTTTAGTAGTTTATTTGGATCCTGTAGTATAGGACCTCTATTGGGTTGCCTAGGAAGGAAGGAAAAAAAAAAAAAGAGGACCATAAGGGAATGACAAAAAGAGATTCCGTAACTCAGTAGGAAGCTGATAAGCATGAATTTTGGTGTAAAGCAAAAATTCCTCGGTCAGTACTGTTTTATATTATTGTAGGCAATGTATATTTTACATATTCTGAGAATGGGAATTGTCTTCTTCTTGTTACATATAGTCGCAGTGGCTGTTTCAATTGGTTAACATCAACATTTGATATAAATTTGTTTCTTAGGTATTCTACCATCTGGAAATCCAGAGACAGTTCAGTCTGGTGCAAATAAGAATCAGAAGAAAAAGATGATGCCTACCATCTATTATGCATCGTAAGTTATTTAATTGTTGGGTCAGTATCATCATGAGCTCTGAAAAGATGCCAGATCTTGATATCACATCTCAGCATTTTGTGGCAAAAGTTATGCCTTTTTCTTCTTGATATTTAAACTGAAATGAATTTAGTCTTGCATTTCATCGTGAAGGCTGGGTAAAAGCTTTATTAGTTCACGTAAAGAAAGTACTTATACTGTATACGCTTTCATTACTTGATAATTATCTATTGTTTCTGTGCCACATTAGGAGGACTCATTCACAAATTTCTCAAGTGATCCGTGAATACCGGAAAACTGCTTACCGAGTGCCAATGGCAGTCTTGGTGTGTCTTACCCATTCTTTCATACTTGCTGCATTTTTATATTCATTAATTGAGAACTTTGTTATGGTTCATTGATCTTGTTTTGAATCTCTCTTTCCCTCTCTCACACACATGTTTCAGAAATTAGACCAGGGAAGTTAAATGTTTACACTTCATTTGCTTTCCTCTATCAGGTTATTGCCAATATGATTATAAAATTTATATCTGCTATTTGCTTGCAAAGTGGTGCTTGTAAACCATGAGGAAGAGAATTTACACCATGATATACATAGCAATTTTTAGGTTTGATATTGTTTTCAAAGGTGATAAATATGAAATAGGCTTGTATTGAGTGAGATGAGAATGTTCTTCTTTTCCATGGTGGAGGTTGAAGTTCAAAATCATAAAAGTTGTTTACTTTTTCCTTTATATCTTTACAGGCTTCACGAAAGCATTACTGCACAAACCCATATATACGTGGCAAAGAGAATATGGATGAAGAATGGTGCCGGCTTTATGCTAATTTTTCCTTTTTTATTTTTAGTTTTGCCTCCTTCGTCCCAATTAACATAGCTTTATTTTTCCTGCTAAAATATGGCACTGAAATTTCCAGCAAGCTTCTTTTGAAGAATCAAGATGTAGGATGCTCAGAATTCAAGTGAGTTTTTCCTCTGTCCATTTATCCTGCCATGGTCTTCGTAATATTTGCTTCTACTGCAACTTTTACTATTGCATATTGTCATGATAATTTGTTGTACATTACAAACAGAAATGCACATAAAGTCAAAGGTCATCCATCACTTCAGAAAGGGGGTTGTCATGAGGTCCATGATATTGAAGATCTTGTGAAAGTTGGACAGATTGTTAGAGGTTTCTTCTATACTTCTTACGCTGTATATTGCACAAGCTGCATATAGCCACTCGAGATCTCACTGAAGATTTGCTTCATTTCCTAGGTTGTTCATATTACGCAGCACGTTCAATGGCAGATGATGCCCAATTGGTCTTTTGCCCATACAGCTACATTATTAATCCTGTCATTCGGCGAGCAATGGATGTTGATATAAAAGAGGCCATTGTAATTCTTGATGAAGCCCAGTATGTTTTTCAATATCCGCATTGAATATGTTCCTCTAAACTTTTGTGTGGTTGCTGCTAAGTTTCTAGAACAAATAATCTACACTATATATGATCACGGGACAGAATCCTATACCATTTTCCCCCTTTTTCTCTTAATAATACTAATGATTAGTCCTTTTTTCTAGGGTTCCCCTAAATACAATTGATCATGGTCTCTTAACAATAAAATTCTTAAATTTGCTAATGTCTTAGAAAAAAGGGTTGGAAATGTTTGAATATCATTTTTCAAGATTGGTTTTGGTCCTTATGGCTAAACTGGATATCAACTGGGAGTGCAATGAGATGGGAGTTTCTTCTGCTTTGAAACCACAAACATGACAAGTGAGATCCTTGGAGGAGTCAGAAATTTTAATTAGGAAAAACCAGCTGTGCCACTGTTAGGATTTCATGAGCATTTGTTAGATCCTTGGAGGATTCAGAAATTTTAATTAGGAAAAACCAGTTGTACCAGTGGTAGGATTTCATGAGCATTTGGTAATGAAATTGTTTGCTCTAGTGCATTTGATATCTTATTGTAACTTCAAAGACTAAGTTTTCAAAGTGCAATATACCACTGTAATTTTATTGAGCCCGTGCACGCGCTTTAATAGTGCAATTAGAATCAGAATATCCTTTTTAAAGCTCTAGAAAATGATATACTTATGCCATGATCTAGATTATATTGTTTCATTTTCTTGTCATTAGATGCATTTGGACAAAGGCATTCAGAACTTTTGTTATCATGCCATTCTCAATAACAAATTGCCTGTAGTTATTCTTTTATATTTTTCTTGATTTTACAAAGGTTTTGCTTCTAAAACCGTTACTTGTTTTCAGCAATATAGAGGACATTGCTCGTGATGCTGGCAGTGTGGATGTTGAAGAGGATGTTCTGCTTAGTAGGTTAAAACATAGCATATTTCAATCTTCCAATCTTGTAATTCTATTACTTAATGTGGTTATACCTTATGAAAGAATTGCAGACAGAACTGGAGCAACTCTCCTCAGTTGATGCTTCAATTTATCAACCCCTATGTGAAATGACACAGGTAACCTGTTATGTTATCCAAAATTGTTGGTTCTGAATTCTTATCAAACTACTACTTAATATTAAGTGCTATGGATGTTCAGGAGCTCATAAGTTGGATCGAACGACGGAAAAATACACTAGAAAAGCGTGAATTTCAGCACTACTTCTCTTGGTAAGTTGTCTCCTTCTATATTTATCCTTGTTATACTAATGCTTTTCTGCATTATTATTTCCTAAAGTTTCCACTTTGAGATCTTAAGCTATTCTCAAAATTGTAATGTGACTTATTGAAGCTTCTTAGAGGCTTATGCTTTCTCCATTTGCTATATGCAAAGAGCAAAGATTAAAGATGTGGTCACATAATTTGTAATACAGCTTTATTTGTCTGAAATTTTAGGAAGACAATAGTGTGGGCTACCTAAAGCAGTATCTCATTTGCTTCTTGAAATTAAGATGATAAAACTGCCCTAAATCAATATTTTTCTAAAGAATTTATTAGGTAGATTTAGGCAATGCTTCTTGACTATTGTATGGATATATGTTTTAATTTAAGCTGATAGGCATTGAGATAGTGGATAAAATGGTCAATTTTATGAATTTAATGTGCTGAAATACAAGATACACAAATGAAAGTTAAAAAAAACTATGGTCATACACTGTTTAAAAGTCAGTATCTTTTTTGTTTCTTTTGCCGTGGAAATGCAAAATCATATTTCACCTAATAGAAGTGTTTGGCGACAATTTTAATTCTTAGGATGTGAATGGTCTCAAAAATGATTTATATAAAGATATTATTAGATTTTGTAGTTTTCTTAGTATCGGATGTTTTTATATTCATCATATTTGGTGATAGGAACTGTTTCATATGCATTCTTTTTATTGCATACATTGCAGTTGGACTGGTGATAAAGCTCTCTAAGGGAGCTCCAAGAAGCTACCATCTCTCAACAATGCTTCCCAGTATTGCTGGAATGCACCACTAAGGTGCTTTTACAGTCTTCCGTTCATGGATTTATACTTCTTTCACCTTCCGTTGACTTAATTTTTTTTATCAAGGCAATCAAAGTAGCTACGGATGCTGAGTCTGACGTACCTCATTTGAGTGGCATGTCAGTTATAACATTAGAAGGTAAAGACTTCTTCTTGTCATATTTATAGCTTGTTCTCCTTCACTAATCATTCAATTTTGATATTGTAATTAACTACCTTTGACATTTTCATGCAGGGTTGTTCTCTTCACTTACATATTTCTTCTCAAGAAATGGAAGCCACATACTTGATTATCAGCTTGCTTTACACCGATATTTAAAAAAAGATGCAAGTAAGTTGTTAATGGACTGCATGGTTTGACTTTGCAAATTAAAATTGTATGAGTACCATGTTAGTTCCAACATAAAATAATTGGCTCAAAAATTTTCTTTTAATATTTCAATGATTTTGTAGACATTTTGTGTTGGAAATACATAGTTTGAACACAAGTGGTTTTGACCTATTTTTCTTCCAACACTCAATCAAACAGCACATGAAGTTACTAATAAAATTAAGAAGAAGACCGATGAGAAACGTAAAATTTGAATTAAAGGATAGTCATTGTTTCATTGGTCAATTTTTTCTTTTCTGTCTCCTGGTTTAATTTTTATATATTTCAGCATTGAAATACTGATTTCCTACTACCATCGCCATGCTTGCTTTATTTTCATGTAGGAAGCATAACTTTTGATGCTCTAATTCCTATGCATGCAGAAAATGCTCTTGGCAGCTGGACACATTCTTTGAGCTTGTGGTGCCTGAATCCAGCTGTTGTGTTCAGAGATATTGCTGAGCTTTCTCTGTCCATTATTTTAACATCTGGGTATGCATACATCAATGATCCTCGGTTTTTGCAGGACATTGGGATATATGATTTCTCCTACTCCAAAACTTAGGGAAATCCATATATGTTTGTTATGTTTTAATCTGATTATTTCTGTCTTTGCTTGAGTTGAATGCACTCACTAGTCTAATCGTTCTAGTTATGTGTCCCCAATGTAGTGTTTTCCTGTTTCAATTTTACTTACAGGCGGTTTTGTAACTTAGGACTTTGTCACCAATAAATTCCTTCTCATCTGAGCTTGGAGTTCAGTTTGGAACTTGTCTGGAGGCTCCACATGTTATTGATGTTGAGTCACAGGTAACACTGGTGCCTCCATGCACATTTAGTTGCTCCTGGGTTTTCGTGAGGTCTATAGTTGCTTCAGTTTTGTGTTATTAACCTTTCTACTTCAGGTGTGGGCTGCTGTAATCTCCACTGGTCCAGGTAATTATCCATTGAATGCAAGCTACAAAACAGCTGATGCATATGCTTTCCAGGTATGTTGTGCAATCTATTATTGTTATCCTTTAAGATGTGTTTTTGTTTTGCAATTGTATATGTTATTGTTGTACTTTGTTTTGAAGGATGCACTTGGAAAATCATTGGAGGAAATATGCAAGATCATTCCTGGTGGCTCTCTTGTGTTCTTTCCGAGTTATAAACTGATGGAGAAACTGTGCGCCCGTTGGCACAAAACTGGACAATGGTCTCGGCTTAACTTGAGAAAGTCTCTTTTTGTTGGTAAAGCACTTTCTGTCTCTTTATTAATCCATTGAAACAGTCAAACTAATTCTCTTTAAGGGCTCTGCATTTAGTTTGTCATTCATGCATCTAGTTATCCATGCTTAGATGTCTGGCAGCAACTGCTTAAGTTCAATTGAGAATGATAAATTTTTTGTGTTTACTGCAGAGCCAAGAGGAGGAAGCCAGGAAGAATTTGAGCCTGTTCTGAAAGGTTATTACGACTCCATTTCTGGACGCAAGAAACCTGTCACTTGGAGAAAGAAAAGAACTAAAAAAACAGACCTTGCTGTGACTGAGTCCCAAGAAAATTCTGAGAAAGGTGCTGAATCCCTTGAAAATACGAAGAAAGAAGGAGCTGTTTTTCTTGCTGTCTGCCGAGGAAAAGTATGCTGCTCTTGAATTTCTTAAGATTGCAATTTCTCCGCTTTTACTTCTTGGCTTTAAGGGGACCATATTTATTCCGAAAACATGACATATAGGCTGAATCTAGGCATTCTGAGTTAGATGTTTTTGATACAATGATTCCCATTATAGAACAAATTATTTGGTCCATTTGGACTGTGGTATGCTAATTTAGTTAATGATATATGTTATGATATCCCTATCTCAATGGACATGAATGTGCCATTTTATCATTACTTTAAAGTTCTGTAATTGGACGACAGCCTCTGTTTGATTTGTAAATACTTAATTGCTGAATGATACTTGCAGGTTTCAGAAGGAATTGACTTTGCTGATGATAATGCCCGAGTTGTTGTATCCTTTTCATCTCCGTTCTCATATTTGGATTTGTTGGGCCACTTTGGCCAAAAGAATGTGTCTTGAACAGAAAAGTGGAAGGGATAGTTCGTCCTAGTGACCATAAGTTTAGGTAAAGCATTAACACAATTGGAAATATAAAACACATTCGTTTTTAAATAATTGATCACCAAGAATTGTTGGATCTTGACTATTCCAGATAGTCGTTGGCATTCCATTTCCCAACATGTAAGATGTCGTACCTTGTTCATAATCTATTCAGTTCAACTGGAAATTTCAAATTGTGAATTGCCAGTCACTTTTTGAGCTTTCTACATTTATCAGAAATGATGCTCAAGTTGCAGTGAAGAAAAGGTATAACGATACATACAAGTCATCCAAAAATATTCTGAGTGGGAATGAGTGGTACTGCCACCAGGCCTTCCGAGCTCTAAATCAAGCTGCTGGTATGTACTCCAAATCGAGCTCTAAATCAGACTTGGCACTTAATGGTTTATTAAATTTTCATGCTCTTTGCAAAGTTTCTGTTTTTATTTAGCACCACATATATTGATCCTTTCCATTATTGATTTTTCTTTTTGCGCTATTTGTGTTTCATTGATTCTATTTAGTGAATTACAAAATGCTGTTAACTGGCTTTCACTCTATGCAGGGCGCTGCATACGGCATAGGTTTGATTATGGGGCCATCATCTTGTTAGGTAGTGGTTTTGAATTCCTTATCCTGCATTTGAGTATGGCTTGGCATGAAGCACAGTAATTCTGGTGTTCTATATCTATTTGTCAATGACTTGCTAATACAATAATTTTGGGAGCAGATGAGCGTTATCAGGAAGAAAGGAATAGAGCATACATTTCAAAGTGGCTAAGGAAATCCATTAGACAGTATGACAACTTTGAAATGTCATTGCAGGGATTACAATCTTTCTTCAGAGATGTCAAGGTCCCACGTAACTTCCTTTTTCTATCCTCAGTTTCTTCAGGAAAATTTACCAAGTCCTAGCTGAATTTGCTCGCAGGATCGGGTTGGCAATATGATCATTGATTCACAGAATTGTAACATCAGTGAGAATAATGTCCCTTTAAAGAATGAAAGCTGGAAAAATCAGAAACTGAACGAGTCTGATCATTCTGTACCAAGAGTAATTTCTCTTCCTTCGTTACTTTATCATTTTCCCCAGAAACAATATTAATTGTTGCTCTTCCTAAACTTGCTTCCAGGAGTGTGTAGGCAAGCCTATTGTAGACTTGCAGAATTGTCAAATAGTGGGGGGAAACATCCCTTCTACAAATCCAAGCAAAGGATTTGCAAAGCAAAAAAGTCAGAAGCTGAACAAGTTTGATCATTCCGGACAAAATAAACTCTTTCTAAGAGAATATGATGGCACCATTCACCAGTTCAGATCTCGAGGAAATGTCTCTGTTCAGGGAGCAGTGCAAGTGCATGAGGAGGTCAGGAGCAGCAAGGAATCTATTGAACCAGAATGCAGGTTTCAGAAAGATTCAAGGTAAATGCTGAACTGTGCTATTTGGTACTCTCGTTAATTAAGCCACATGTGGTTATGATGCAAATGAAAGCATCTTTTGTTAACGTCTTCTAGCTGTCTCCTTTGAGGAATTTCTGCTGTTCGGGTTGTTGATTTGTGTTTTTCCCTCTTATTTTTAATTACCGTTTCCAGTATGATTACATAACTGATTTTGTGTGAAACACATAGACTTGCTGTGAGAATTATTACACTCCCACAAATACATCTCGAGCTAAAAGACATATCTTTGCAGGTGCTGTGAGCCTTTATCCATGACATTGTCCAATGAAGATCCAGATGTATCAATTGTCAAGGAAACATATGGTATAAATGTTTGTAGTTCTACAACTAGTCCACATTCCTTTTCTAAGGATGAGAACTGCAGTCCAACTCTAATTTGGGCTTCTGCTGAGTCTCCAAGCCAATCACTAATTCATCCCGAATCTTTCAAACAATCAGGCAAAGCTCTTTCAGAGGTGGAGTCTTCAATGGTAGTCACTCCTGAAAAAGATGTCACTGGTAACACCTACAACCTGATGCCAGAAACAGAGTCATCCTTGAATTTGAGTGCTAATTCTCATGCCCAGAAAAGGAGGTCTTCAGGGCCTCCAATTATTGACCTTGAAGAAGAAAATTTTAATGCCAAAGCTCCATGCTACATGAGTTTCTGTAGAAAAATAGAATTTGGTTTAGAGTCTAATTATCCAGAAAGGAAGTCCAAGAAGTCAGATGTTCCTCGGATGCTTGTTGTGAACAATAATGTTGCTTCTTGTCCTGTTATGGGCAAGAAATTACGAATTTCTTGTTCACTTTGCAGAAGCCCTCTGGGTCTTCCCGAGAATCATCTATATGTAAACTGCTTGTTGACTATGTCATCCAAAGCTCACTTGGTATCCCTTCTAAAAGAAGAACCTGGTGCCACAAAGTTACCAACAAGTGTATCTGTCCTCATAACTGATACTTCATCAGTTGATCAGCGGCTCTGCAGGAGAAATGTTGACAGTGCTGCAGGTCAGAGTATTTGGTGTGAGCAAGATGGGTGTGTTTTCAATAACATATGTTGTCCCTTCTGCAGCAGACCAAACCACCTCCTGGGAGTACAGATCATGGCAACTGATTCATCAAATGTTCAATTACTTAATAAGGTAAATATTTATCTAAGTCTTAACTATCCTCAAAGTACCTTAGCATTTAAATCTTTCAGTTGTATGTGCTGACTTTTCTCGCATGTTCTGACGGTCATGTGCAGATATTGTTTTACTTTGATCGTCTGGAAATCAGAAATGAAGCAGTAGAGGACAAGGATTCAAAGCACAAAGTGAGTTTCTGCTGCACCGTTTATTATTTTATGATTTATCAATTTTCAGTGGAGGGAAACAAAAGCAAGTTGGAATACTAAGGAGAACGTCTCTCACATAAGAATATTATACTATATTAAAATTATAGTTTTCTTAAGCAATATCATTAGGAAAGTGATAGAAATGCCTTCGTGGATGTCTAATAACTAATTTTTATGATTGTAGGAATCACTTACAGTTAATGCTACAGCGGTGGATAAAACTACCCTGTTAACGTCATTTGAAAATTTTTCATATTCTCCAAAACAGCAAGACTGTGGAGGCTGGAGGGCTACAAGATCAAAGGTTAAAAGATTAGAAATGTTTAAAGCTTGCTTGTTATAAATCATTCTGCCAGTGCAGATACTTACCATGTTGTTTGTCTAATACTGCAGCTGAGATTACCAAGGAGAGGAGTGCATATCACTGAAGAGGAATAATGTTGAACCAGCTTAATCTTATCTGGGTTTCCTTTTTGTTCTGGCGTGTTATCAGATTGGTGCTCCCCATAAACAGGGTAACCAAAGACCAGATGGAGACATCTATGACCTGCCATTTTCGCCCTGGCTGCAATATGTCGAGTTCTCCTGCTACCTGCACCATGAAGTACAGTCTTTCTGAAGCATAATTTATGAAGCTGAAGTTGTAGCCACAATTAATGATAATCAGTTGGGTGTTTTGATCTTGAAATGGTCTATAGGGTGTAAAAATATGGTTGGATGTAAGTAGAACCTGTATATTCCTTTGAGATCTGCTAGCTATAGCATTGGAATAAAATTCTATCATCTTGATGGTCCTATGACTTATGGTAACTGGTAATGTGTCCTGATTTCACTTGTGTGTTATCTGGAGGCTGCTATGAATTTTATCTCCATTCGTTTAATAATTAAGTCGGATTAAAATTATGGTCAAAAGTAGACAAAGTTTTAAACTATTACATTAACATAAAATTTGCTGGCCTATGCTTTTTAGGTCAGAGAAGGTTTTTTTATTTTAGTGGAAGATTGGATTGATATTTGGATTGACGTACTGTGTAAGCATAATTTATTAATTTTAAAAAATAAATCATATGAAAAAATGCATGATAATGTTAATATGTTAGATTAATATTTTATTGATTGTGTATCGATTCAGCACACAATGTGATTATTCATGTGCTAATATAACAATTCATATTTAAATCATAAGATCAAATTTATTTTTATTGAGTGTTAATAAAAAAATTAAAAAAATGAATTTAAAATAATTTTTTAAGTTATATTCTTTAAAATGACAAATTAATTTTAATAATAAATTAAAATTATAAGTATAAATTATAAATTATCAATTTTTATCTATAATTTATAATTTCTAAAATAATCTGTATTAAAATGTCAATATTCTTTGTTTAATTTTCTATAAATTATTAATATTTATCTTTTTATAAAATATATATTTATATAAATTAAAAATAAACCAATACGATATAATATGATATAAATATGCTTCAGCCATATACCTATGTTGTATAAAATTTGACACCATACAGTACCTTATTGACATGAACTCTGTTAAATAGAAAAATGTCAAATACATCTAAGATGAATATTACTTAGGCATATGGACGGGCAAGTCCAATTTGTGACCTCTAGGTTGCATGTATAATGTATAGATTTAATTTCACTTGTAATGCAACATTGGAGGAATAAAGGTTCCTGATATGTACAAGTAGCTAAGGGGCATCATAAAGGGATATTTCAATACTTAAAATATGAGTTCTAACAAAGGTAGTTACATCTATCGGGCCTCTTACAGCCCATTAATTTCTCTGAATCTAAACTCCGTTATATTTGGGTCATCATATATTTCCTCAGCAAAGGCTTTCAGTGATGGTGATATCATCCAATGTCTCTTCACCTTTTAGTAGAATTCAGCAGTAAGGACTAAGCCCCCCTGGAACTTCCATTTTACCCAGCAAATGATCGATCCCTGCATCCACAAAACCAGCCCAAATGTGAGCATCCAACAGATATCAAATCATGCAGGCATTCAGACAAAACTGAGACTGCAATAAGTTCTTAAAAGACAAACCAGACAGAACAAAACAATGGCTGTTTTATCAGGCAGTTTGTCTGAACAAACCATTTCAGTACCTAAATCAGGGCTCTGGTAGAATATATTTTCGAACCTCAGTCCCGGGCTGTCAAAGGACTGGAGAGTGCTTTCTGGTTTGTTGATTTTCTTCTCTCTGGGAGACTCCACTTCAGTCTCAGCTTCTGATTCTGTATTGTTTGGGACCTGAATCTGCAGCTGCTTCCTCTTCGAACGAGCTCTCCTGTTCTGAAACCAATTGTACACATTGGTTTCAGAGATTTGGCCATGCTGTGCTAGTTCAGTGGCTATCTCTTTGATCCTCTGCTTGCTCGGCGTCCCATTTCCATTGTCGTAAATACACTCCAGGATTTGAAGCTGCATAGGAGTTGGGTTCCATCGCTGCCTCGCACCGATCTTGTGGCCAGCGGACGCCACCAGTGGGTTGCAGTAAAGGTTTCCCAGCCTCACTCCTGAATCAGAAAGACTTATAGTACTCAGTGGAAACAGAATATTAAAAGGAGAAACTGAAAAATCAAGATCCACAGAAGGAACGAACAAACAGAATCAATTTGAAAGAGAAGGAGACCAGCAAGATCGTGTTGAGCACAGATGGCTTTATGCATGTCAACGAGCTGCTCACAAATGGTAGCATAAACAGAGATCTGCTTCCTCAGTAACTCCATTTGCTCATCAGTCATCACCTTCACGAACACTCCACTTTGATACTGCCTCTTCATTTCTTGATTCTGCCACTCCATTCGGTTACTCTGCAACTCCTTTTACTTCTTCTCACTCTTCTATTCCAATTTTTAACGTCTCCAAGGAGAACCACGAAGCGTTGCCTCTGGTTTATGTGATTTATCTAGTGGGACGAAGCAGAGAAGTAGAATGGAAGTAAGCTAAGATAATGTTTATGGAAAGCAGAGTGCATGAAAAAGGAAATGGCGTAATTTAAGGTGCTTGGTTGACCAATCAGCACTTAATAGCTGTGGTTATGGGTATTTCCATCACTGATTAACATATTAAAAGCTATTCCTCTTTATAAACAGACATAGCAAACTCTGCCTTTAATTTCGATTAGCACACACACTCTTGGCATTTTATAGTCTTGAGGACTAATTTTTCTTCTTTTTTTTTTTAAATAAAAGATAGAAGAAGTTATAGATGCTTCAAATCATTATATGACCTTTGATGCACATCATAATAGTAAGATACAGAAAGCAAGTCTAAATTGGAATCTCTTGAGGAGATTTTTTTTTTTTTTTTTTTGTGGTTAATTTCAAAGTTTCCATAACTAAGGATTTCCCATCTACCAGTTGGATTTTCAAATCAGATACTTTGATTATTGAAAAAAAATAGTAAGATGTTAAAAAGTAACAATATATTAAGTACTAAAATGTTTAAGATGAGGACCCTAGAAACAGTGAACCAACTTTAGCTAATTTGATTACCATTAAGTTTTATATGAAAGTAGATAGATAAGAAAAAAGTAATATATTTAAGTGATCCATTAGGGTTTCTTTTGTTCTGTTTGGAGTTTAGCCGCAACTTATTATGGGAAAGTCGCAATTATGTGATGCCAAAACATATAGGCCCCTAAGTTGATCTTTTTGTACTATAAAGAAGGGGAAGGGGCCAAACTGAGTGGCAATAGAGAAACAGTTTGATTAGAGAGGAAGAGTGACAAAACGAGACAAAGCAAGTTGAAGAAAGTGGAGATATGGTAGCTGCTTAGAATCTTTGCAATGGATGTGTAGGCCAGTTTGGTGTACCTAACAATTCCCCAGTCAAAAACTAGACTCCATCACGCACAAAACAAGAAGACAAGACATGTCCTGTTTGTAGCAAAAAGATCTAAACAATCATGGCGGGATTCAAGGGTTTCATAGGAACCGATAGTTGATATCCCCCAAGACCGTTTTGATGATTTGGTCTTGAACTATAAGTGGATGATAGGCACTCCTGTCTCCTCGGGGGCTACTAGTTCATCATCACATTGTATCCATTTTCGGGCATGGAAACAGCCATGGGTTATAATGGGCCTTCAAAAGATCCACGCAGATTGGAACTCCATTAATGATTTCAGATGGTCCAACTCCTTTGGCAAACAGGGCGTCCTCTACTCTACTGCCACCCAGGAAAGGCAGTAGTAATAAAGAACTTCAAGGGAGAAGACTAGTACTTGCAGTTGCCGCAATTGCACCCTATTTCTACCTAATCCAGACTTACCAAGCAGACAAAGTTAATGTAACAAAACCATGTGTGTAAAGCCCCACTAGTAAATACCTAGAGAAGTCATATTAACTTGGTTTATGTCATTAACTAGTCAACAAGTCAAGTACTACCCTAGTCCAATGGAGCAAATCCCACCTCACAAGTGAATAGCATCACCGGAGACATCCATATGAAGTTAACCAAAATAATAGATTTTTACCATGTAAACACAGGGTTTAAAAACATGATTCAGCTCCCCTCAAAATAAAATGTGACTCAGAATGATGACAATTACAAACCAAGGACGGCTATGTTTTTCATTAACACACAAAGTAACTTTAAGTTAGCTAAACTTTTTGCAGATCACTTGATAACCTGGGGGGAAATTGACAGACTCAAGGATGGCTGTCTCTCATTAACACAAAATAACCTTTATCTTTACCTTTGGAATATCACTTCATAACCTGGAGGGAAATTGGACATTTGACAGACTCCTTGCTCATGAGACATTGGTTCAGTACATTGCAGACTTAACTGAAAGGCTTAAAGAATCCCAAAATAAAGCCCCTTCCTACAAACACTGGGCCTGAACATCCTCAATAATTCACTATTTCATTTCTTTTCCATACATCAACAGAGAGCCATACTTGAATTAAAAAACCTAAAAATTACATCAACCAAAGAAAACCATACTTAACCACCAAAATACAATCAACAGAGGCAAGGTGATTGAATTAACTAATTATGACATCAATAAGCTACCTACAACATTTAATTTCACATTAAGCAATCCAACAATCAAAACCCAATCACCAAGGAGATTTTCATAAGAGCTCAACATCAAACTATCCCGAACAGGTAACTCCCAAGAATAACTATGAATCTTCCAAGGCAGCCAATGCCTTAACATTGGGCTTGTTAGTAACAAGCATGAATGGAATTTAATGTTAAATAACCATTCACAAATCAGGACTACCGTAGATGATAACCATAACAAGGAGACCAATATCCAACAGCTCAGCTACCAAGTTCTCAAAAGCAACAAAAATCATGAAAATATGAGCAGTAGCTCATTAAGACTTTGACTAAAAAGCAAACAGAAGAGACGACTTAAGGAAAGAACAAATCAAGAGAGACCCAAAAAGTCAACTGACAGATTTGTCCAGGTTCTTTTTGGGTGGAGGACCAGGGACAAAGAAGATCCAATATCAACCAGACATTCAACATGGGATTTAAATGCAAGGAGCAGCTTCCCAACTCTAATTCATTATGAGAAAAAGTATATAGAATAAACAAGCCTAATGAGCTAAAAATGACAACACTTTATATGCAAAGCAGATGAAACATAAGCAAAAGAAAATGACAAACTCTGGATTTATTCCAAAACTCTCTTTGCAAGTCTACAACAGGTGATTACATGAAAAATTAAGAAAAAAACAAAGGATAACCAAAGAAATTAGATAATATTGATATAACTGATCTCATGGGTTGAGCAGGCACAAATCCCTCTGAACCAAGCCACCAAAATATAAATATATATATATATATATATCAAACAAGGGAACATGAATTAAGTTTGGCATTGTCTTGATGTATAACATCATTACAAACATATGCTGGGGCAAGCACCATCTGCAACAGCAAAAACACACTAAAAATATGATAGACAGCAACAAGATACAGTTGAACACATTCCCATAGTTCAAAACACAAAATGAAACAAGATATAAATTTGCATATCCTAGCTTCAGCATAGGCCAACAAGTGTAAAAACCTCCCAGAAGATCAGACAATCTACTTACACTATCACTACCATTTTTATCCAAATAACAAAAGTAAATTATCATTATATTAAAAGAGAGAGAGACAGAGAGAAAGAGAGGGAGGACAGGCTTCTCTACACAAGGCGGAAATTCTTAGCTAAATCATTAAACTTTGTAGCAAAGCACATAAGGCAGCAGATCCCATCTACAACTATTAATTTTTGATGGGGCAAGGGAAAATGATAGGGAACTGAGATACAATTTTCATGGAGAATAAAGTATCTAAAAAGTAACAAGAAAACATCAAACCATTGACATAAGATAACCCAACATGTCACAGCCTACAAGACTACACTATCCCCAATGCTCAATCCTACTCGTCATCTTCCTCCTGCATAAAAGCAAAATATAGACTTAAAAACAAAGTTGTACCCAAAAACAAAATCAATATAAATTAAATAATTTGGCAGTCAAACAAACCTCTCCACTGGCCTCTTCTTCATCCTCTTCATCATTAACCTCAGACATTGACTTCTCTGACTCCTCTTCCTCCTCTTTGGGACCTTCAGCCTGATTTTTGTTGAAAGAAAAGAATGATAATGGTAAGCAACAAAACATTCCATTTCCAGGAACAACTGAAAGAGATGGGCTTCCAGAACGGATGAGGTAGAGACAATCACCTGTCTCTTATTATACGCTTTCATGTTTTTCTCATACTCAGCCTTGCGTTTTTCTGCCTTAGCTACATATGGAGCTTTCTCCTAAAAACATTCATTTCAAATCAGACAGGAAACCTATGGTTTAGTGCACAACAAAGAGATTTCATACAGCTATTCTCTTACAGCATCAGACAATGACTTCCATTTATCCCCACCAGCCTTGCCAACCTAAAATTTAAGGAAAATAAATAAATAGAGTAAAAGAGTAAAATAACAGATCACATGACTCATACAATTACCACTGTGAATAAAAGAGAAAACAAGTAATCACTTACAGCAGCAACTGATTTGTTCTTGGGATGATCCTTTTTGTACTGCTCACGGAATTCCTCCCTTTATCAACAAATCAAGATAAACGGTGATTCACCAATCCACATACAGACATCCACTAAATAAGCCAGGCAAAACTCAAAAAGAAAAAAGTTTAGCGTTTATTTTACTCAATTTCTGTATGCAAATTTCTCTCAATAAAACTCTTAAAAAAAATTACATGTTCATCACGAGATTTTATTCAGTTTGGTAGAAAAGGATTTTCATATTCTCACCTTCAACTGATTCATATTCAGAGGAAAAACTTTCACTGCGAAAATTGATTTCCATGGAAACTAACGGACAATAGAGAAGACAGATTATCAAGGATTGCAGTGTTTACATGAAAACGAAGAAAGCACTGGCCGGCCTCTTGGGCTTGTTAGGATCTTTAGCCGCCTTCCCTGTTTTTCTCCCTCCCTTTGCGGGCTTCTTATTCACAGAGAGCCTATCGCCATACGAAAATAAAAAAACAAACAAAAAAAAACCAATGAAATAAAACACACATATACAAACACACAAACGGATCTAAGATCTGAGAAGGCATGATCCCAGGGTTATCATCAAACAAAACTAACGGAACAAAAAAAAAAAGCAAAAAATAGGTCGAAACGAGCTAGCGATCCGAGGAAACTCACTTGGCGTTCTTAGTGTCTGACTTCGATTTACCTCCTTTCATGGTGAATCCTGCACCAAAAACAACAGATCAGCCACAAATACAACGTAAATCGATAGAAACCCGCAAAAAATAGCCGAAAATCAAAGGAAATCGACGAAACTCACCTTGCTAATAATCTAGGTCAAAAGGTTAGGTTTAGGGAGAGAGAGAGAAAGAAGAGAAAAAAAAAAGAGAGAGAGAGAAACGTATTGTGCGCGTACACGGGGAAGAGATAGATGGGGAATGAGTTAGAGACGCCGAAAGGCGGAGATATTAAGTTTGGTTGGAAATTGAAATTCAATTGCGCACGAAATGAAAACGGGGGAGTTTAGGCGGGATTTGGAAATTTTCATTCCACGTCAGCGATCCGCGTGCTTTCACTGATGGGCTGATTTACTCTTAAGCTTAAGCCTCTGCTCTCTTTGGTTTGTGTTTTCTCTCTGTGCTTCTTCTTGCATCTCTGTCCCTCTCTATCTGTGCTTCCTCTGGTTAGTTTTCCTTCGCAATGCAGCAGATGGGTTCTATTGAGAGGTCCATTCAAGCCTTCCACCGTTTTGTTCAATGGGCTGTCTCCTTAGTCTCCCCCCACGCAAGCCCACTTTCTCAACTTCTTAAAAAAAAATTAATTTTTGTTTCCTATAATAAATTTTCAAGGAAAAATAAAAAACTCAATTGCTATGTGATCAATACAGGAGTTCCTTAAATTATTTTGATGGTAATAGTAATTCATGGGATACAAAGTGTATGGAAAATAATAAATCTTTCGGGTAATTTAAAAAGCAAAAATTTTTCCACTAATGAAATATTTAGTTTAATCTATTTTCCGTGAAGTAAGAATCACCGTAAATAATCAAACATAAATCTTCGTTTTTATTTTATAAAAATAAAAACAAAAATAATATACATAATGGTATTTTTCAAACAAATTATTTTTTGAAAAAAAATGAATTATCTTTATCTACGTTTTGATCAAATGCAATCAATGTAACGTCTTTTATAATTTCACGAATATTATTTGTAAAGATAAGTTGAAATTGATAAAATGAAATGAAAGTCTTATGATCGTAATAGATATTAATTGTTGTTTGAAATTGACTTATCAATCCAATCATAATATTTGGAATTAATTTTTTGATCAACATGTAAATGACGATGTGAAATCGATGATCAACTATTTTAATTTTTAACCTATTTTTAAAATTTTGGTTGACATCCAAATGACAATGTTATGATTTTTTTCACACAATATATAATTATTTATAAAGCATTAGATATGTAAGTCATTATAAAAGAACTAGCTAAAAGTTTATAAACCAATAAACTTATGGATCTCATGCATAAAATTAAATTAACTTTATTTTATTATTAACAAATGTATTATATATAACAAATTTGTTCATAATCTAATCACAAAATATATATATATATATATATTTGGCAATGTGACAAGGGAGTTATCATTATATAAATTTAGGCATATTAATTGCAACAAGTGTTTATCTAACGGCGAAGGCAAGAATTTTTACCTGGGTGGGCTAAATTTTTATCAACTTGAGCTAAAAAAAAAAAACATTCTTTGAACAATAATATATATATATTTAAAAAATAAAATTATAATTATAATTTCATAGTTAAAAAAAAATTTACCTGAGCTATAGCTTGGGTTGCCTCACATAACTACTGTCACTGTATTCATTAAAGGGAGCAAGAGAACAATGATAGCTAGTTGTGTAAATTAAGATGAAAATGAGAAACATTGTCATTTTCTCTTTATCTCATATGCATATTTATTTACAGGGTAAATATTAAAAAAATTATCAATTACGATCACTTTTTAATTTAAAACTATGATATATTGATTGCATCAATTGTATATTTTATTTTTAAAATTAATTTAAATAAATATTAACGAAAATAATTATAAAAAATCAAGAGTGTTTTTGTTGTTAAATTTTTTTAAAAAAGCTTAAATAACTTTCATTTTTTATTTTGAGTCAATTTTTAATCGACGACTTTTTTTAATATTTAAAAGTGTAAATTTTTAAAAATAAAAATCAATATAGTTTTTTTATAATATATATTTTTAATATTCATTTATATATGTAAAAAATATCAAATAAAAATTTATTTTAAAAAATCTTCAAGTTGATTTTTCTTAATTTTTAAATATCTTAATAAAATTTAATTAAACTAATTAAAGTATCATATTTATAATTAAATTTTAATTGATATTTCAAAATAAAAACTAAATATAATTCAAAATTTTGTTGATATTTGTGTTATAGTATTTATTTAAATAATTTCGAATATTTCTGGGACATGCAAAAGTTTATATCAGGTCTCATATCATCAAATTATTGTACATATAAAAACTAAAAAAATTTAAGATATTTGTCTCCAATGATTCAACCCTGGTGTCTCTTTTCAACCACGTTGCCAGCACAACGGGGGCCAGTCCACTTTTATTTTTCTTATCCTCATCTCTTGAGCTGATCCATTGTAAGGATCGAACTGTGTTGATCAGCCCAAATCCTGCGATGGGTGTCGACAGATGAGCATATTGAGCTCAGTGGCCTGTGTTCTGATAGTTTGGATCAGCCCAGTCCATGATCTTAGGGAAAGTTTCCAGCGTAGGTAAAGCCTTTAAAGGGGAGGCTTTAACAGTTGTGCATCTACCCGCCGGAGCAGGAGCTCCCTCAGGTAAGTTTAACCTAATTTCCAAGGTCCCGATTAACATCTCATTCTGTGCTGAGTATTTTTTTTTTTATTCCTTGTCTGTGTACTAATCAGGTATCATTTCGTTGAACTGATATTGTATCTATTTCTTCTTTGGGATTTGAGTATTCGTCGGATATAGGGTTTGTGTATTTCTTATACAAGATGCTCGTGAGCTGAAAGAGATGTAGAGTGCATTTTATAGTACCAAAATGGTTTCAGTAGCTTTCTTTTTTTTTTAGAGATAGGATTTCCTTTCTCTATTTTAAATTTGAATAGAACTGACGAGGCTCCATTTGGTTATTGTGAGTTACAGGAAAAGAACTTACAAATGCTTTTTGAAAAAATGAAGAAACTCTTCATGTTATGAGACCAACCAAAATTGTTGTTAAACAAATCTAGTATTTGAATCCGTTTTACTACTAAGAATTTAGTTTTATTTGCCAACCATGTTTACTTATTCATCATTTTGCATTTGCATGCTCACCATTTGTTGTCGCTCTCTGCATGTTTGCTCTCTAATTCTTAGCTTTCTGGTGCAAAATTAGAGCAGATGATGGCTTACACTTGATCTCTGAACTCAAGGTAAGTTCACTTGTTGACAAATTTATATGCTGATGCTCTTTTCTTTTGCACCATTGCTTTAGGGGTCTTTCTATAATAATTGAGAATTTTCATTTGCTGTTCTTAATGAGTAGTGGAGGGGATGCAATTTCTTGTCTGTAAGGGTAATGCTGAGCATATTGGGGCATGCATTTGAGCTGTCATTCAACCTTCCTGCAAAAGTGGGAAGTGGAAGTGACCATCTGTTACTATTTATTGTAGAGTTGCTTGTGGTAAAGGAAGTGATAAGAAGCCTCCTGAAAATTAATATGCCTAACAAAATACAAATTTTTCTTGGAGGTAAAATTTAATTTTGTTTGATATCTTTGGAAAATTTGTAATGTCCAACAGAAAAATTAAAACTTCAAAGTTTTGGGGCTGGTCAGTCAAGAAACAGCATAAACACATGTATCCATCCGGAGCCAAAACTATATTATGTATTGAGCAAAACGGGATCTACCCTATAAGAGCATGTTCTGTTGCCATCTTGTAGAAACCTTTTTGCTTTAAATTGGGGAAGAGAGTGTGGTGGGATTAAAACTTGAACCCCACTTCTATTTTTATTTATATTGAATTTATTTTTAATTTTATTTCAAAAGAGAACGAAGATTGTGAAACCTGTGGTCTGTCCCATTGTGGGCTTTTGCGAGGGAGGGAGAGAGAGAGAGAGACAAAGAGAAGGAAAAGAATATTGAATCACCATTACATATTGAACTTGGACACTCAATTTTCAAGTGCCTGATATCAATATTTGGTTGCAATTGCCTGTTGTGTTAGTGATATGATTTAGGATTGTTGAACCAAATCACATTATGTTTGCGGAGCTGGTCAAATTTGCCAATATAAGCAGTCTGAAAGGTGCACCTTTCAATTTCCAAGAGAACCTGGGTAATATGAGCATGTTTAGTTTCCTTCTCTTTTCAATTTGATGTAATCATGTCTTTCTTTTCACCTAATGTTCTGAAGGATAATGTTTTGGAACTCCTAGTTTCTTAATACCTTTGGTAGTTGGTGGATGAAATTTTTGGTTTCATATGGCTGTTACTCTTCAAGTCGTGATGATAGATAGATAATTGATATTTGTAATACGTCAAAGAAAACTTGAGTGATAAGGGGACGTATTAAAATGGATGGAACCTTGATCTTCTTGTCAATGCAATCTTCGAACAACAGAGGTTCAGAATGCCGGTTGAGTAAGCTCTCTTGAAGAATCATGGAAAACCTCTGAAGCAGTTTTTCAAGGACGAGTCAGTCCTGAGACAAAGATATGGAATCCAGGGCTTGAAGCATGGAAGGGATTTGTAAAAATGTCACTGCCAAAAATGTCATTGTCGAGACAGGATGACCAGGGGTTCAGAACAGGAGGAGCTGTTGCAGAATTAATGAAACCAAGAGTTGATGCTTGGTTACAATACAAGCTTCCACTTCCCTTACTGCTAATGCTAGAAAGTTGAGGATGTTTCCCAATTATCCAGCTGAAGAATCAGAAGTGCTTCTGCGGCAGACATTGTTGGGTATGATCATCTTTCTCTGATGTGGTAGTTTGGCACATCTGTACCTGTACACTTCTTCCTCCTGAATGTTGTTTCTCCTCCCTCTGATGTTTTGCTTGTATGGTTTGGGATGATTCCAATGTAGGGCAGACTTTTATGGGCTTGTAAATGTGAAATTTGATATAGTTCAGCATTTGTTCTGTCTAATGTGTCTTATCTGTTCGATATCAATAGGGTTGCTACTCAATGTCAGTTGGCCTGTTTGTCTGCAGGGAAAGCACTTTGCATTTTCCTGTCATTTTCTAACCACTGTTTGGCACTTTGACGCACTAATATAAGCTGCAACAGAGCTGCCTTAAAATCGGGCAGGGTCAATTTGAGCAGGAGAACAAAACATGAGTATTTCCTCATCTGTTTTTGGGCTCAGTCTGTATTTTGGCCAACTGCAGATTGTCCGATTTGGACTGCAGAGCTGAGTTTCGCATTTTAACGCATGCTTTCTTGAAAATGACTTTCATTTTCAAAAACAGTTTTTTTATTTTTAAAAATAAAAAATTATTTGATAAATTTGTTTTATAAAAATTAATGTAAAAAAATGTTTTTATTTTTTAATTTTTAAAATAAAAAATGAAGAACATAAAGTTTTTTTATTCTGTTTTTTAACTTTTATAAAAAATATGTTTTCATTAATAATTTTATTATAATTATCAATCAATCTAAAAACAATTTTTAATGATTTTTTTAAAAAATAATTTCTTAAAGTAATTTTCAATAACCCAAAAAAAAAAAAAAAAACTAAAACACACTCAGCATATGGACAATTTTCTCTTTAGGTTCCGTTTTGCATTCCCTCTCTTTTCCTGCCACCCTTTGCCCCTGATGCATGCTTGCTGCAAAGTCTGTCTCTTTCTCTGAAATTAAATAAGCCCCGCTTTCCGTCGCGAGAAAACCAACCAGAAGCCAAACGATATCGGAGAGGAAAGCGAATCCGACCTTTTTTGTTTTGAAAGAAGCTTTGACAGTTGTTCAATTGCTTATCTAGATGGCAGATCAACTGTTCGGTGAAATGTCTGTGAGTAACTGAACTGTGCATATACCAACATTTCGCTTTCTTCTGCAAATCAACATGAACACCACAATAAATTTCAATTTCACAGTTCGACTTGAATTCGAGGTGATGAATTGCTCGATGTCGTCAATCAGCTTGTTTCCCGTTTGGAAATCGCCAAGGAGCGTCCCAGTGACTTGTATGGCTAAGTCCAGTTCAAGGAGAACTCACCAGAAAAAGCTGCCCAAGAACCTCCGCTATCCACGGCGCACCAAACTTCCACCGGAGTTCGGCGTCAACTTGTTCTTGAAGAAGGGTGGCGCTAGCACTGACCCCTCTCAAGAGGATTCTTCTATTCGTGACCATAACTATCATTCATCTGAAGGAGAAGAAGGAGAAGAGCAAGAACAAGAAGACGGTAATATTGTTTGGGAATCAGAAGAGATTGAGGCGATATCGTCTCTTTTCCAAGGGAGAATTCCTCAGAAGCCTGGGAAGTTGAGTAGGGAGAGACCCTTACCCCTCCCACTTCCTTACAAGTTACGTCCATTGGGACTCCCAACGCCAAAGAAATACGTTAAATCGGCTTCACCGATGGTTGCCTCCTCGCGAGCATCCATATCTAGGCAAGTGTACAAGAATCCCAGTTTTCTCATCGATTTAGCTAGAGAAATTAAGGGCCTAACTTCTGATGAAGATGCGTCTGTTATTCTCAGCAAGTGGGCTCGATTCTTGCGTAAAGGTTCTCTTTCTTTGACAATTCGAGAATTGGGTCATTTGAATCTTCCTGAGCGAGCTCTGCAGACCTTCTGTTGGGCTCAGAAGCAGCCTCATCTCTTTCCCGATGATCGCATTTTGGCTTCCACTGTTGAGGTCTTGGCGAGAAACCATGAGTTGAAAGTGCCATTCAACTTGGACAAGTTCACTAGTATGGCAAGTAGAAGTGTAATTGAGGCAATGGTGAGAGGTTTCATCAGAGGTGGAAGCTTAAATCTTGCTTGGAAGCTTCTCATGGTTGTAAAGGATGGCAAGAGAATGCTGGACCCAAGCATTTATGCAAAGTTAATACTAGAGCTTGGGAAGAATCCAGATAAACACATGCTTGTGGTGATATTACTGGATGAGCTTGGAGAAAGAGAGAACCTGAATTTAAGCCAGCCAGACTGTACAGCTATCATGAAAGTTTGCATTAGAGTTGGGAAATTTAATGTTGTGGAGAGTCTGTTTCATTGGTTCAAACAATCTGGAAAGGAGCCGAGTGTGGTCATGTACACTACACTGATTCATAGCCGGTACTCAGAGGAAAAATACAGGGAGGCATTGGCTGTGGTATGGGAAATGGAGGCTTCAAACTGTCTGTTTGATCTTCCAGCTTATCGGGTAGTAATAAAGCTCTTTGTTGCTTTAAATGATCTCTCAAGGGCTGCAAGATACTTTTCTAAGCTTAAGGAATCAGGTTTCTCTCCAACATACGACATATACCGTGATATGATCAATATCTATATTTCTTCTGGGCGGCTGGCTAAGTGTAAGGAGGTGTGCAAGGAGATGGTGATGGCTGGGTTTAAGCTGGACAACCATACCTCGTCACAGTTGTCACAGCTTGAAAGAGTAACAGGTTCAGGTTTCTAAATTAATATGTTTGCTAATGTGTAAATTATTACTCTCATTGCTTATGATTTATTTTCTTAATTTTAGTTGTTACCATGTTTCGATCCAATATTTAAGAAACCAGAAAGTTTTGGACGGTGCAATCTGATAGAAGAGATAAAAGTTCAGCTTAATGCTTGATTTGTGTAAAAGCTTTTGTCTGTGTTCTTGCTCCAGAAAGTTTTCCACATAAAGGTACCTGGTCCTTGTAGATGTGATGAACAATTGGGCTTTTTCTTGAATCTTGGTCTTACCATTTGCAATTCTCTTTCTGCAGCTCAAGTTGTTTTCCAGGATAAAGGCTCCTCAGGTCTTAAAACATAAGAAGTATGATTGATTGCTTTGCGTTATTGCTGCCCCCACACTCCCTGATTCTAATGCTTGATTGATAAATGTTGGGTGTGCAACACTAGTTGGTCAGTTTGTGATTGAATGTGATAATCAAGCCTCTTGATTAGATTACACAAACCAGATAACGGTTCAAATTACATAGATCAAGCCTCTGCTTTCTGCAACGATTGAATTACTTCTTCTCCTGGATGTAATAAATCTCACTGTGCTCCTTCCACTGGCCCTTCTCCAGATACATTTCATAAAAGCTTACTTCTCCATTTGTCATTACTGTCACTGCAGCAATGCTCCTAGTGCCATAACGCCCCTGGTCATCACATAGCAGGTACACAAATAAACACAAGTTCCATAGAAGTGAATCAGATGAATAGGTTGTAAATTCTCACCAGTGGGCTATCTGCTTCCACGAATATAGAGCTCAGATTGAATTCCCAGTCAAGTGAACAAATGCCAGGTAATCCGCTTTCATCAGCTTTAACTGTGTTCTTCATTAAACTTTTTGTCATCTCCTTCACAGGGATTTCATCTTCTCCATATATAGCCAGCAGGTCCCTGAAATTTCTTCCTAGAAGTTGAGCCTACAAGGAAGAAGATCATAGCCTCTCAGGTTTTACAAACTCTGGTGGAGAGAAAACTTTCGTGTGAATTTAATGTGGTTGATGGTTTCTCTGTTGTCTTAAGGACTGTTCTAACCTTATGCCAGGGGGAATCAAGCTTTGCATTTGAAAGAACATGAATGCCTGGGGGAACCTGTTGAATCATAATTGGTTCTCCTTTGGGTCTGTTGGAGACATAGACCATTGTTTTTGAAGGTATGTCAGCTACTATTAGATTAAACCCATTATATTGATGAGCCTCTGTCACAAGTTCCTCTGCAAACTCCTTTGGACTCTTTTTGCTCTGCAAAAGAAGATTAAACCGAGCTAAAACACCAAAAGACTGAGCTAATAGACGCCAACATTTCCAAGATCCAAAAAAAACCCGTTCTTGATTAGATTCATAAGACTGTACTGTGAAGTTGAAATTGATTAGACCTACATGCTCTGTCTGCCTCTCTCTTCTCATGATGTAGTTGCATTAATGGATTCCAAAAAGTTTGGTATAAATGATTGGAAAACAAGATCGGTAGATGATGATTGTTTTTGGTGAATTGGATTAAACTTTTTAAAGTACCTCCAAGAAAAGAACAGGAAGGTCCCCGCGGCTCTTAGCCTCGGGAAGAGTATGGAGCTCCAACACATTCGTTAGGAAAGCTATCCTGCCTTGCCTTGAACACGCCAGCCATGTCCCTCCTGCAACTTCATCTCTCCCTCCTAGTATCTCCCCAACATCCCACCAAGCCATGGGCATGGTAGGCCTGAAACACACAACCAGAGCCAATAAAACAAGAACACATTACAGTAGAAACATGAACTCATGATTCTAACAAGCAAGACATGATCAAGGACTACTCACCTATTGTGATGCTCATCTCTGTTTTGCAGGAGAAGCAGAGGGTAAAGCGGGTGAGCTTGCCAAACAAAGGCAGCGATGCACATGGTTTAAACTCTGGTGTTTCCTGATGATTTTCTCAGAGAATTGAAGCTGATTGTTTAGCCTACTTTGACGACTGTGAACAGTGGAATCTCTAAGATGTTAGTGAAGAACCGAAGCAAAAGAATTTTAGGAGATTAAATCAAACTTTGCTTTTGCATGTTTTGCTTTGATAATGTCATGGCTGCATGCCCATGTATATATAAACTTTGGACCGCAACCCTTACCCAATAAGAAAATAAGAAATTAGCTACTAAAACAGCATTATTCATGAACAACTACCCCTGGAGTCAGCTTATCTGGTAATCAATGCATTAGGAGGAAATACGACATCTATACAAAAAAATAAATAAATAAGGTTTTTATGCTAATCTGAGTTGTTTTCAATTTTTTGATAAGATAAAATGGTATTTTTTATAATTTGTTGTGCAACAATGAGAAAGAATAAATAAATAAATATTTTAGTAAATTATTATACATCAATTTTTTAATAATTTTTTTATCTAAATTTTTAATATAAAAATAACAAAAATATTTTAAATATTATTTTATTAAATTATTACATGCAACATATCCTCAAAAGTTCAATATATTACCAGAAGATCTTGATTTGGTTTTTGAAAACTTAACAAACGATCCTTGATCCACGTGAAAACGAGGTAGTTTTATTAGTCACCAAGTCAGTCTCAGTGAGATCCATTTAATGGAGTTCATACGCATAAAGTGAAATGTGGGCTGCTCTTGAGAGACACAAAGAATTAACGATGAGGGAACCAGATTGTAGTATGGGCCCGAGTAGGTAGTAGCTACTTGGGGGTACTTTTATCAGCTCTCTCTATGAGTTTTAATTTTTCTTTTATATATTTTATATTTTTTTATGGAGACTTTTTGTGTTAATCTAGAACGCGGCAAGTGTCCACCGTTTTTGCAGGTGAAAGTGGCAGTGGAACCATGTGGCGCCGCCGTTTTCAGTGAAAAAGTATGCCGTTTTCAGTAGAGATGTGTGGCCTGAAATTGCGTGCGGACTTATCCGATGCTATATTGCTGTAAGAAGAATACTGTGGATCAGCAAAGGACAGTATGGTTAGCTGAGCAACTTTGGAAGCATCTAAAACTTGTGTTTATCTATTTTAAAAATAAAAAGTTAAGAATAAACATTGAAAAATATACAATATATTTTTTATTTTTTATTTTGAAATAGTAACTCCATAAGTTATTTTGATGTTTTAATTTTATTTGATTTAAATTTTGCTTTCAATTTTTTTATAAAAGTTATTCATGTTGAGATTATTAGAAATGTGAACATTTTAAAAAATTGGTTGTGAATAAAAAATTATTGAAAATTGAATGTATAGAGTTGATGATTCATTTTTTGTATTTCAACAATCAAAATAATTTTAATTTTTTATAATTATTAAAATAAAATTTTAATTTAATCAAATTTAAAAATCAGATGTGTAATTAATGTAATTGATATATTAAAATAAATTGAAATTTTAATTTAATTAATTTAGTTTAATTTTTTATATATTTTCAAACGAGAGTATAACAATATGAAAATTTTAGATTAAATACAAATGTTATCACACAAAATTAAAATTAATATCTGTTATAACTATTTAGATGGTAAAATTGATATTTCAATTCTTATTTTAATTTAATTAAATTATAATATGAATTTAATAATATTAATTGATTTAATTATATTTTTAATATTTTAATTTAGTTGAATTTCGATTTAGTTTAACGGTTGTAACAAAATAATAACATTTTTATTATCAAAATAATTTTAAAATGAGTTTATTTTTAAAATTTAATATAATGTTTAACTTGTGAAATAGTTTTTGTGAAATTTTAAATTTTTTTTACATTATATTTTTTTTAAAATTGTACTCAAAAAATTTTAAATTTTTTTATAATGGATAACTTAAATATATTTTTTTCTGTGAAAAATTTTAAGTCATGGTATAAAATTTTAACTTAAATATTTAAGATTTTGAATTTCTTGAAAATTTTTAAATTAAATTAAATTAAAGATATCAATAAACTATTTGATATTTTAAAATTCAAATTAAAAATAAATATAATTTATGGTTTTTATATTCGGACTTAGAAACATGATAAATTTTCTTAAAATATTTAGAAGAATCTATATTACAATATAATTAATAAAAAATGAATCTTCCATTGATTTTCTAAATATTTTTCTAAATTATCACATCAATAAAAATAAATAAAATATTAATATTTCTTAAACCACTAAAAATCATAAATCTTATTAAGAGACTCGTTTATTTTAATTATTGAGATTTATTAAAGCTCGTCTTTTTTAAATTGCCTTGCACTTTACTTGTGTTTTACGCACTTTTTAATGCCATATTTGTTTTTTTTTTTTTTCAAATTTTCACTATGTAAAAAATAAAAGTAGAAAAAAGTAGGTGAGCTTTGATATTTGATATTTCTTCACCAAACTTAGGTATATTTATATTGAAAAGGAAACCACAATTTATAAATATTTTTTTATAAATTAATTATACAACAGAACTAAAACATCTTATATATAGTTTTATCATATATGTTATGATCTTGATATTCATGTGATCAATAATGATATTTTTTAACTCATATTACAATTTAAATATTATTTATTTAAAATTATTTTTATAATGATTTATAAATAATTTTAATATATATATATATATATATTAAGATTCATTATTTATTATTATTAAAAAAAAGGGGGTGAGACTTCACCTGTATATGCGGCATTGTAGGAGGTGGTAATTAAGGTGAAGAAGAGCAGTCGAGAGTTGCAATTCAATGAGAGAAAACCTGATCAACTTTAAAATAAATGGAGGCACCCGATGCACGTGACCTGCCCCATATTGGTGAAATATAAGGTGGATATAAAAAAATAATAATTAAAACACTCAAATTGTTTGCACGTTTCAATAAATTATTGTATTTTTTATAAATTTTGTATATAATTTTAAAATTTAATTAATTATTTTTTATTTTAAAGACATAAAATATTAAAAAATATTTTTGTTGTTGATTTAAATAAATTATATATTTTAGTTTGAATAAAATTTTAAATTTAAAATAAATTTTGACTCAAGAATCAATTAATTTTAATTTTTGTTTATATTTTTGATATTATAAATTTTAAAAATCATAATAACATACTAATAAGCTTTTAAATATCATTTCTTTTCAAAAATACATTATTAAAAATTAAACAAAAGCTCTTTTTGTATTTTTTTTAAAAATTTATGTCTTAAAAATAATATAAATAATTAAAAAATTTAAAATAAATAATAAATTAAATGTCATTTAAAAATTTTAAAAATACTCAATCTCTTAATCTCTACGGTAAATTTCAAAACGTTTCGAAACAAATATTGATTGATTGATGAAAAATAGTTAAATTTGATGTTATCAAAAAAAATTTAAATTAAAAAATATTTAAATTAACAATTTTACATTGCAAATTTTGATTTAAATTTTTTATGAATATAAAAAATATCTAAACTACTATTTTTTAAAAAAATTGAGTGCTAAAAAATATTTTTCAAAGATTTTTTATTATAAATATTAATTAAAATTAAAATTTTGACTTAAAACAAAGTAAATACTTTGAATCAAAATTTAATTTGATTATTTTCATTTATTAAAATCTATTTGAAGATTTTTTATAATATTAATATCTGATATTTATATAAAGGTAATATTAAATCAATACTTATATAATAAATATTTATTATACAATATAAATATTTATTCCCATCTTTGCGTGATGAACATGATGATATCATACTCAAAGTTGCAATGCTCCCCTTAAGAGACGGCTTGCTTTTGGTTGTCCACAAGAAAAGAATAAAGTTCTAGTTTTATAAACAAAGTGAAGTATTAAAAAACAAAAACCTTAAAGTATATGTCAATATTTATTATTTAAAAATATTTTATTTTCATCATTTTAAAATAAAATGAACGAAAACAATCTAATTAAAAATATTGCTATGATTTTCATTAAGTTTTAAAAATTATTATATAAAAAATTTTTGTATTTTTTCAATTAATTTTATGTGTAATTATTTAAATAGGTTGATATTTTTTATCAAAAATTGTAAAAATAAAAAATATTTAAATTGTTAATTTAAGCAAGAAATTTTAACTTTTTTATGAATGTGAAAAATATTTAAATTATAATTAAAAAACTTTTAAAATATTTTGAGTGTTGAAAATATATTTTTAAATAAAATTATTTAAAACTAAAATTAAAATTAAAATTAAATAAAATATATAGTTTATTTAAAATATTTTTGAAATATTTTAATACTATAGATATTTTTATTTTTTACAATCTTTTATGTGTAAAATTAATTTTTAAAAAATCATAAAGTTTTAATTAAAAATTCTGAATAATTTAAGGTTTTTACTTTGATATTTACCATTTCAAAAACATGTATTTATAAATTATCATAAAAAATATAAATAAAAAATAAATACCATCAGGATTTTATAGGCCTTATTGTTAAAAAAAGGGCGGCTTTATTTATTTGGAAATGATTGAATTTTATTTAATCTTAGGATTATAAAATTATAAATTTTGTCATATAGAAAGAATTATGATAATATATTTAATTTCAATAATTCTTTTCTTTATTTTTCGTTGTGATTTTCGAGAGAGCTTAAAGAAAACGGTGTTAGAAAAACATCGACTAGCCACTCAAGTTTTGTCACGTGTCATGTCCGTTCGGTTTCACGTGACTAAATGTCTACGTCAGCAGACGGTCCGTGCGATTTACACGTACCGATCCCATTCCTAGAAATTCTTTCATACATTAAAAAAAGAGAAATAAAATAAACAGAAAAAACAAAAATAAACGCCTGTTTAGAGAGAGAGAGGCGAGAGAGAGAGAGAGAGAGGAGGAGGAGGAAGAATGGGTGAGGTAGCAGAGACAATGACGAGGAAGAAGAAGAAAAAGGGACGCCCTTCTCTTTTGGACCTCCAAAAACGCTCTCTCAAGCAACAGCAGCAACAGCAACAGCAGCAGCAGCAGCAAAAACAACAACAGAAACAAAATCCTAATTTCAAAAACCCTAATTCTCTCAATTTAACTCCCAACCCCAGCCGCCGATCCACTCGCCGAAACCCTATTTCCGATGGTCTCTCGCCGACCCAGGCGTGGGTTGACGATGACGACGACGAGCGCATAGAGAAGAAGCATAAGCTATTGCACGGATTGAATTCTCGCAATCATCTGCGTCCCTCGCTTTCTTTGGCGAATTCCTCTGGTCCAAATTCGCAATCTTGCTGTTCCGATCCGAATGCGGATGAAGCTGGCGAGAATCCAGACGATTCCCTCAAGAGGCGCAAGATCAGCGCCGTCCCTCACGGATCTAATGAAATGGTGATGATCAATTTTTTCATGTGACGGCTTTTTTTGTGTGTCTGTGTTTTTTTGTTCGTTCAGCCGAGTGTTACAGCTTTCTCTTTGGGAGGAATCTTGGAAATTGGTTCGTATTTTTTATTTGGATGTTTTTATTATTTGAATGAGGTTTGAAAGATTTTGGGATTTCGCGCTTTATTTGAAGTCCATGGTTGGATCGAAAGTGAGTGGATGAGTTTGACTTGGTCAGGTTTTCTTTGGTGGGTATTTATTATATAACTTTTTTGTTTTGTGGAAATCTGGGTGTCTTTAGATTTCAGTTTTTTCTTTATTTCCTAATTTATGTTTTCATTATTATTTTATTGTTAGATCGTTTGTATTTAATCGCACCCGAAATAATAGACGCACTGCACAGAGACCATGATGTCTGAAAAGTTTCAATTTGTCTGTTCTTTAATAATTCTCAGTTTGTTTTCACTTTGTACTTGTTGGCCTTTTACTGTAACTTTCTTAATTGATTCTTCGAGAAATTGCCTGTGGCAACAGTTTCCTCTTTTCACTAGTTTTTTTTTGGTGAGTTGTGCTTCTGATAATGGGACTAATCTTCTTGCAGGAAGAAAAGGCTTGGAAAGCGACAGACACTGTGCATGGTATAAATCAATCTCGATCCATGGAAAGGCATTACTAGGATTTTTTTGTAATAGTATCTTCTGGTGATTGATCAAGTTAAAATAAATTATGCCATTTATATGTGGACAGGGTCACCGGTGGAGTCTGGCCCCACGACACCTTTGCCAGACAAAAAGTTGTTGGTGTTCATTCTTGACAGGCTTCAAAAGTATATGTCATTTTTAGTTCCGTATATTTTCCCTTTTCTTTTTCTCTTGTGGTCTTGAAGTTCTCGATAATGGGTTGGGAGTAATTAGGTTCTGATCGGTTTACTTTCACCTACTTGCAGGAAGGACACGTATGGGGTCTTTTCTGAGCCAGTTGATCCTGAAGAGGTGCGTATTTCTTGATGATATACTGTTTCTGTATGTCAATTGAACTCCCATCTTTTTAATTTTACTCAGGTTTGGTTTTAGTGCAGCTTCCTGATTATCATGAGATTATCGAGCACCCAATGGATTTTGCAACTGTGAGGAAAAAACTAGACGGGGGAGCTTATGCTAACTTGGAGCAATTTGAGGTTGGTTTAAGAATGAGTTCTTTGCTAATTTTGGATGCATGTGATTTAATTCTGTTTCCACAGTTTTCTCAATTGTCTTTCTCTTTCTGCCTGGAGAAAGGTTGATGAGACAGGGCTATTTGTTGTTTTTCCATTGCATTAATTTTGTCTGCATTGGTGGTGGTTGCATGGTGCTGCGGTTGAGTCTTCCTGGGTCACAGGCATCTAGGAAAAGAGATGCATGAGACTCTTTGACATCTTTTATCATAAAGATATGAATGGGGGATGGGGGGCAGAGAGATGTGTTTGAGTGACTGGAGAAGATTTAAAGGCTAAGGAGTTCTAAAACTTTGATTAATTCAGCATAATGAAGTGGACTAAAGTCCTTGTTGCCTCATAAAGGAGGATAGCATTTGAAAATGCAACCTGTGTCTATAGTGCTGGAAGGTTATAGAAGTCTGCTTGTCTGATCTTTGCTGAAAGTATTTGATGTTTTGCTGGCAAGAATTTGATCGTGTGATTATTTGACTGATGCAGAAAGATGTCTTTTTGATATGTTCAAACGCTATGCAGTATAATGCCCCAGATACCATTTATTTCCGCCAGGTTTGGCCAAGTCTCAATTTGTATTAGGTTTCCATTATAGTTATTCTAAATTTGTTTTTGAGTCTTTTGACTATTTGGTTAGGCACGATCTATGCAAGAGCTAGCAAGGAAGGATTTTGAAAATTTGAGACAAGATAGTGATGACAGTGAACCACAACCAAAAGTTGTAAGAAGAGGCCGACCACCAGGCAAGAGCGTGAAGAAGTTGCTTAACACATCCTCTTTTGACCGCATTGCTTCCGAGTTTACCTCGGATGCAACCCTTGCTACTGGAGGAGATCCAGCTAGCTTGCCGAATTCTTACAATTTAAGAAGAGGACCTAATTCATACAAGTATAGGCCTGCTGATACGTTAGCAAGGGCCTCTCATACTCCTCATAGTGGTGAAACTAGCTGGATCTCTGAATGGGAGAACGAGTTTCCAGGTAGGTGGAGTTGACTTAAAGTTTTGCTTGGCTTTATGTATGTTGTACTTTCTCAAATTTGGCATCAATACTATGTGCATGTTGAGCCTTTGTTCTTGAGTTGCAGTTTCTGTTGTGAAGGCTGTCATGAAGTATGGGAAGAAACATTTTCCAGTGGACGAAAATAGGCGTGACAGTTATAATCAGTCATCAACTTCTGGGGATGAGCTGCCTCTTATGACTGCCACTGGAGGAGAATTAAAGCAATTAATTCCAGTATGTATGATGGGAACTTACACCTCGTTTTATGGAAAGTGCTATGGATATTGAAAATCTCTGTTTCACAGGTTCTTTCTTTTTCCTTCTGCATTTGAGGACTGGTGACTCGATTAGTAATGGTAGTAGTGGTTTGAAAGAAACTGGGTTACTTGGGGTGTAAAAGAGGATCTTGGTTCTGTTAAGATTATGTAAAGAAATTAAAGGTGTACACTGCCGTTGGCCTTTGGTAAGATATGGTTGCATCTGTCTGTTACCTGATTATGTTTCTTTTTAATTTTTATTTCAGGTTGGGCTAAGCTCTGAATCTGGTTATGCAAGAAGCCTTGCCCGATTTGCTGGAGATCTTGGGCCTGCTGTCTGGAAAATTGCTTCAAAGAAGATTGAACATGTTTTGCCTGTTGGACTCCAGTTTGGTCCTGGATGGGTAGGAGAAAACAGACCTGTTGAACAGCAGCAAGCATTCTTACTTCCTGAAAAGCAGAAATACTCAAACAACTCTTTACCTCACAACCAGTCTAGTGCAGTTCTATCTCCAACTTCCATGTCACATTCTGTTGTTGGGAATAGATATGGTGAAGACATGGAAGCTGCAAGAAGGTTAAGTTCTGAAGGCGAGTTTCATCCACTGAATGGTACAAGACTTGTATCCTCTTTCCAGATTCAGCCTAAACCTGTAATCCATTCTGATAGAAATGGTGTTTCTGGTTGGCTTAATCATTCACCTCAAACAGGAATGGCAAGCTTCCCCTCACCACTGGTGAAATCATTGTCCAACAACACTGCAGTGCCTCCTCAGATGCTTGACATTCAGTCAATTGGCAACTCAACAAATTGCTCTCTACCTGGTGATGGTTTTGATTCGAGAGAAGCCAAGTTGCCGGATTATTCAAGTAGACCGCACTTTGGAAATCCGAGTGCCTTAGCTTCTGCCTCTTGGTCACATGTATCAATGAGGGAAGGGCTCCTGGGGGAATCATCCTGGCAAGAGTTGTCCCATCAGAAGCAGGAATTGCGCCCATTTCCACCTGATCTAAATGTTAGATTTCTGCCACCTGGTTCACCTAGTTCTAGCATGCAGATTGGTTCCCCAAAGCAGCCTGATTTAGCATTGCAGCTCTGAAGATGTATTGGTCATTTTTATTTAATTGACCTCAAAAAAGCATAGCAGTGATAGGCCCAATCTTTACCCGATTAAGAATAAGAAAATTTTCCCGGCCATGTCTGCCATCTTTCTGGTATGCGCCTGGAGGAATCTCAGTATTGTGTAGGAAACCATTTTGTACAGATTTATACATCAAATGCTTTTAGGTCAAAAACCACAGGTTTAATATGCTTCTTTGGATTCAAGTTTGACTTACAGATTCCAACACCTAAAAAATCCTCAGTAGAGGAATCTGAGAGCTGTGCAGCCTTTATGTAACTGGCGCTGGGTGGTGCTGACCATTGTGGGCTTGTTGTTGAAGCCCATTCTGTTTGCTCCGTATCAGTGCCCATATGAAGAAACAGTGGAAGCAGAAAGGAAGGTTGAACAAAAATGAAAATTAAATTCCTTTCTTTATCTGTGGTCCTAAGAAAAAGAATATCAAAAATATAATGTATCGGAACGAGCTCCCAACGCAAAGCCACTGCTGCCCACGAATTTCCCTACTGCACACCAACTGTACGTACCAAACTGAAGCAGATTGACTGTTAAAAGACCAAATTACCCCTTGTTGCTTCCTGAAATCACCTTTGCCATGCCAACTTTTGCCCCGCAGGCGTTTGGAACCCAAACCATTTTCTGGTCAACAATTTCAACCTCTCGTCTTTCACTTCACAGAACTTCTTGGGCCAGTCCTCAGGCTCGACTGCCTCGTTCCCTAGCCCCGGCGTCCGGTCATTGGACTTGAGGTTCGCCGCTCGGGTCCAGTCCACGACGTAAGCCGACACTCTTCTTCTAAACTTGGTCTTGAACTCTGGCCACGCTTGGTACTTGTAGTGGTTCACCACGGCGACACCTGTACCCAGGCGGCTCCATCTGTAACCCGCCTTCAGATCAAAATGGTGGATCGCGTTGGCGAGCGAGTTCTTGATTGCATCTAAAAGAACAATGGACTTGTGCCTCTGCTCAACCCGTTGACGGCAACTGTAACCTTGGGTCACGCCCTCCGCCGGATGCGCTACCTGATTTGACGGCCCGAAATCGTTGCACTTGATGGAAACCTGGCCGATGACTCCCTGCCGCTTGACGGACTGCGGTAGGGTCCTCGGCAACAGTGATTTCAGCATATGATTCAACGGCTGTGAATAATTTTGCCACGACGGTGCGTAAACAAACTCGTCCACGTCCATGTACATCATCCAAGTGCAGGAGTCCTTGGCGTAGATGGCGGCGTGAGAGAATCCGGCCTCTTGAGTCTTAGGCCAAACCCAAAACAGCGTCCTAACGTCATAACCATCTTGATTAAGTTCCTTAACGATCGTCTGCAAATCATCGTCGCTGTCGTTATCGTACAGTATGAACTTCTCGACTCCAATTCTGGAATGGTACATCACCCATTCTCTCAAGAACTTGGCCACGTTGTACACCATGGTACACGCGCAAAGCAGCGATTTCGGCTGTTGATTTTCTATCTTGCGCCGGGGCATGTAGTACGCGACCGAGGGGACCACCAGATTTTGGTCTTTTATTTCAAGGGAAACTTTGATGCGCTCCCGATTCGCGCCAGAACCGAGCGCCATTAAATTCGGATGAGAGCACCGGAACACCTCTTGTACTGAACTGGTCACGGCGGTCCTGATGAATCCCTCAGGGTCCTCACCGAACACGCACCTGAATTCGTCGGGTGACCTGTTGATCCCTTGCCGGTTGTTCAATCCCTTCGAGAAAACCACGACATCGTCTTCCGTCGAGTATGACTCGTACACGATGAAGTTCCACTTGAGGAGCTCCTCAACCGGAGGGTTTGGGATAGACGACTTCTCTGGCGTCAGTGTCAAGACCGGCTGATGTAACCGCCTCCCATGGCCATTTCTCTTCGGAAGGCAGCACTTGAACGTCGTCTGGTTGGAAAACAACAAAACCCCCGAGAAATTTGCAGGAGACGTCTCGCCGCTTGGAAACAGACACACATAGTTAGCGCCTGATGTCAGTGGAGTCTCGGGCGAGACAATGATGAGGGCCTCCCACCCTGGCAATAGAACCGAGGTTGATTTGATCGAACTCTGATTAGACAAAACCGGCGAATGGGTGGGAACGGAGTCCCTGATTGATTCAACATTGAGAGTCCAGCGGCTGATCAGCTCCTGGAGCTGAGGTTCAGTCTCTTCCCAGATAGCGTGGTTGATGGAATCCGGGACTCCGCCGAGGCTGGCTCGGGTCTTCAGGTTGGCGGGGCCAAAGGTAACATCATCGCAGAAGTCACAGGGGATCACATTTCGAGAGTAATAAATGGAGAAGAAACCGAAAACGAAGAGACAAAGTAAGATAAAAAAGAAAGTAGTAGGGGCTCTGCGACGCATCATATCTAACAACCTGAAACCAAAACAAGAAAAACTATGGGAATTCTTTCCTGTTGCTGCTGTCCCCAGTGGAAAACGGTCGATGACGATGACAACGAAGACAACGATGATACGGCCGATTTCTTAACGGCGGTCATGATTCATTGCAGCTTGTGCTTGTTTGGATTGATTGAGTGGTTCAGACAGAACGTTCACTGATAAACCTTGAAAAATTTAGGATCCTGATTTCCACTCGAAAACCTTCACTGAAACGACGCTTTGATCGATAAGAAGAGTCGAAACAGAAGTCGAATACAGAGACGAGAAGAATTTAGAGTCGAAGAAGCTTTTGGTGATTCTGTAATTGGCTCACAAAATCACCAAAAGATAGATCCAACCGAGAGAAGCTTCCCTTCCTTTTGCTTTTGTACTCTTCTTTCCTATTCTGAGTTTTCCATGACAAGCTCGGGTTATGCTTTCTCCGTGCCACTATTTTATCGCGGTGACACGTGTTACCATCCATATAAGACTTGCCCCCCATTCCAACTCAAAATTAAAAAGTGCATGGTTTCACGGTCCTACTATATGTTATTATTATACAGTGCACCAATAGTGTTAAGACACTAAATCAACGGATGTGCCATGGTGGCATAGCACTTACATATTGACCAATGCCTAATTATTCATGGTGAGCCACATCCTAACTGAGTAAACAAGATTATCTATTTCAATTTTTTTCTTATAAATTTAATTTTATATTATATAGTACTGTCAATTATAAATCGTAATTCTTCCAAATTTAATTTTAAATAAAATCTTTCACCAAAAATATGAAAATAGTGTTAATTTTGAATTGTGATTTTGAAAGATTTTTATTTGAATTGTGATGGGAAAATATCTTATAAGATAAGGAAAGCGCAGCTAGATATAGAATATTAATATAAATTTATATATATGTGTAAGATTTTGTGTATATGGACGGACCTCCACCTTACCAAAAAGACCCTTAACACCTAGATTAGTAACGATAATGACAGCCTCATATACGGGAGTGTTATATAAGGAATTAGGCCAGTTGTTGCCTTGCTAATTAGTATCAATTTTTTCCTTTTATGCTCTTATGATCTGTCTGATCTTACATGCCTTGCAGTCTCCGATTTGCCAAATCATTATCTTCCTCGGTTAGCTTCTCTCCTTTTTATTTTTTGAGAAAAACAACACGGTGTGTTTTTCCAGCAGTCTTGAAACATGAAAAAAAACAACGTGGTGTTTAGCTTCTCTCAAATGTGGTTCAATTATGGCCTCAATCATATTTCTATATGATAAATATAACTTTCCACGATCACACTAAAACAATAAAGCAAGAATATGGCGGTCTTCCATTTTGGAAAATTATTACGTATCTCATTGTTATATGGTTAGTTCCCTTTATAAACAAAATTATATTTCAAATAATTACTATTTTTTATTTAAAAACCATAAATTTTGGCTTTTTTTTTTTGAATTCGGTCATAATGATAAATATCACTTGCACGGATCTTATAAGTTCAATAATTGTGTTAAATTATGAAATAAAAAATATATTTTTTGAATATTTGAAAAAATCATTAAATCAAAAAAATAAGGATCATAAATTATTTAATATCTGAACCAAAAATTAAACCACCATGATATAATAAATATTTATATTATTTTAATACATAAAATATTAAAATAAATATATAAAATGATATTATCATTTTTAAAAACTACAATAATGTTAAAAAAATTATTTGATTTATTTGTTTTTTATTTTTATTTTTTTTACAAAATAATGTCATTGTGATAAAAAAAAATCAAAATTTTTAAAACAAAACAATTAAATTTTGATAACATAAATAAATCACACTAATTTTAATTGATTAAAAATTTAATTCTTAACTCAACCCATCAAAACATGTTGATTTCATTCTATTTCTAAAAACATTATTTTCTCATCAAAACAAATTCCAACAATGTTCATAACCAAACTCAAATTCGAAATAGTGTCACAATAAATAACGAGCAAATAAGAGTGTAAGCGAAGCCGAAACCAAGGATAATGGCTTCACAGCTAAAATTAAGAATGAAATTTGGTCAGCCGAAGATATGGTTGGACCTTCGGTTGCACACAAAGTTAATTCTCGAACTTTATGCTATGGGCATATATTTATATTTATATAGACTAAAGTCTCTACATATTATCCTTTAATTGCTTCCAAAGTTAACTCACATGTCACTTTTTCCTTCTTTTTAGACTCCTCTACTTCCTCAATCTGCCAAAAAGGTGATTCATTATATTTGCCCAAGCAACACACCCACTTATTCACTTACTTCTATCCCCCATATATTTTTATATAAATTTAATAAATTTTGATTGTTCGGTTAATTAATATACCAATTTATTAATATGTTACGGTAATTATATGTTGGGTGCTTTAATTATGTATTTATTAATATAAAATTATGGTGTAACCTTCACCTGTATGAAGCTGTAAATATTGTATGTTTTCACATTTTTATTGTTTAAATTTACTCATTAAGAATACTGTTTCCAACTTTTAATTTTGAATTATTTGTAACTCCTGTGGGTTTCAAAAACTATTATGAATTCCGTTTTGCTTTTAATTCTCGAATTCAATTGTTGTTATTTTTTTTAGTCATTATATAATTTTAAAGCATTGTAAAATGCAAATAACCATCATGTAAAATGCAAATAAAATTTAGTGGAGTTTTCGTAATTGCACCTTTAAAGTCAAAAAATTGACCTCACCAAGCTAGTCAAGCTTAAACTACTTGATCAAAATCAACCTTATGATCTAGGCTAAGCTCAGGGTAAAGCTTTGTCAAAATTAAAATTCATTTAAGTAATTTTTTATGTATCATTTTTAAATTAAAAACTAAAATGTTGATGATCGTTTCTCTTATTTCACGATTTCGTTTAGTAGACCATCTTTAATGGAAAAAAAAAAAACCAAATTAGTGTACAATTTGCTAATTTTTTTATCTGTTTTTTGAAATTATTATTAAATTACTAATCTTTTAATTTTTATTTAGATTATATTTTTGATAAATAATTTAATATATATCTTGTATTATTATAAAAAATTATATGATTAAATATAGCGCATCAAAAGTTTTAAAATAAAATTAATATTTAATATATAATTTAATTAATTAAAATTATTATTATTATTAAAAATAATATGTTAGTATAATAAATTGAAAATAAAAAATTTGATATTAAATATTTTAAAAATATTTTTTGACATGTTAAATTTGATTTAAAATTAAAAATGTTTTATACGTATCATTGTCCTAGCCCAACTTCTTTCAAGATGGGCTTTTCCTCGATAGTCACACATGGGCTGGTCTCCTCAAAGCTGGTGTCGTTTTTCTTCTTCCATGATGTTGTCGTTTCGGCGCAGCTGCGCTCCACATAATCTAAGCCCTCAGACGGATTAGTATCTATGGGCCAAGAAAGTTTACGGGCTCATTAAATTAAAAACAAAAACATGTTTCCGAACACGGATTAAGATCACATCACATGGCGTTTTCGGCTTTTTCTTACGTTAAAAAACAACAACTTTAAGGAAAAGACAAATAGTCAAGCAGACAATCCTTAAACAATACAGTGATTTTGCACCTCTTTAATTTAGGATAAATTTGTCTTTTTAGAGCTCAAATTAAAAAAATATTAAAAATTTTCAAAAAACGAGAAAGCAATCATTGGGTCGCCGGGTCACGCTTTGACAAACGAATCACGCGGTTATCACGTGGGGGCCCACTTGGTAGCTCACCCAATCAGCACCGATCAAGCGTCAGGTTCACGAAGTCATGATGCACCGTTGACTTACCGGACGCTTTGCTCAGTCGGAGCCAGTATGACAGAGGAGGGCAAAATGGGGACTGAGTGTGCAGGGCGAATTGGTAATTACAGATGACGCGGAGGACCGGAACCTTTAAATGCGGTGTAAGAGAGTGAGTTTCCCATATGGAGAGCGACATGCAAAGCAAGGAATTGATAGCGCAAAGCATTAATGAAAAACCCAAAGGAGGAGGAAAAAAATTAAAAAAAGAAAAGAAAAGAAAAAAGGCCCACAAGGAAAGGAAACAAAGAGTCCTAATTATTAGTTGCGGCTTAATATATACCTTGAAAAAATAAATAAAAATAAAAATAACAGAAAAAAAACACAACATGACTTTTTCACCCAATTTGGTTCATTAACCCGTGTGTTGTTGTCCGGACGCGTGATTTTCTCTCTTTTGCTCATCCCTGAACTCGACACGGCAACCTGCGAATTGGAGCTGTTTGATCTGTTGTAATTTTCTTTTTTTTTTGGGATATATATTTGTTTAAATATGAAGGTTTATGATATTTGTTGGCATTAAGATCTGTGGCAATGTTGTAATTCAGGTTGGTTTACTTTAGTCATTTTCGGTTAAATGGCCGTGTTCTACAGATTTGGATCAATTGAGGGTATAGTTCATTGATATCCCTAGGGTTCGGTCTCTGCTGAATGCCGGGAAGGAGAAAGAGGGAGCTGCTCTCTCTCTTTCTAGGCCAGGGTTAGGGTTTTTCCCCGCTTTTTTAAGGTGGTTTTTATATTCGTTTTAATTATAGCATTGTCAGTTGGGGGGAATTTTGTTGATAAAAATATTCGAGTGTGATTTCGGTGATTGGTTTTTGGTTTCTTCATCGCGAGGAAGACAAAAAGATGAGCTGCTTCTTTTGCTTTACTCCGCGCGTAAAGGATGTAAGGGTCGACATTGAGAACGGCAGATCTACCGCACGCCATTCTGCTGACCCTCCAGGTTTCTTTCTCTCGCCCTCAATGTTATTTTTGTTCTGGGTCCTAAACGAACAATTCAGTACCTTATGCAAATTATCTGATTTTTCCATTTTGTGTTCCTGGGTTTTCTTTTTCAGTATATGCTAGTAACAAGAGGAAGTCAAATCCTGTTGTTACGGGTAAGGAGTTTGGTACTCAATGGAGTATGAACTTTAGGTGTAGAAGTTTGTGTTTTCACTTATTAATTTTGGGTGTTTTTGTTCAGAAAATGGGAATGGAAACACCAGCGTTAATTGTGGTGGGGCTCGTAGTTTCACATTTAAAGAGCTGGCTGCAGCAACAAGGAACTTTAAGGAGGTGAACTTGATTGGGGAGGGAGGTTTTGGAAGGGTTTTCAAGGGCAGATTGGAGTCAGGGCAGGTAGGTTCTAGGTGCTTGCTAATCATCTCTGTTTCCTTCATTGAATCAATGAATCTCTATACAGATTTTCATAGAATTCTCATTGAACTTTGTTATGCATTTCTCTTAAAATTACTGTGCTTGGACTGCCTTAATTTGATCTGTGAATACTTTGCAGGGTTAAGTTTGATTCCATCTTTTTGTTTTTAATTTTATATGGATCATTTTTATGAGCAGATTGTTGCGATCAAGCAGCTAAACCTTGAGGGACTTCAGGGTAATCAGGAATTCATTGTGGAGGTACTCATGCTCAGCCTATTGCACCATGCTAATCTTGTCACATTGATTGGCTACTGCACTGCTGGAGATCAAAGGCTACTGGTTTATGAGTATATGCCAATGGGTAGTTTGGAAGATCATCTCTTTGGTAAGTTTCAGTAGTAATAATCACTATTGTCTTCCACACATTTCCACTTGTTCTATTTTCCTATTTAGTTTTTTCAATCATGCTGTTCTGCAACTTTATGCTTTAGCTTTTGTCTTCAAGATGAGTGTCTCTGTTGAAGATTCAGATTTGAAAGTTCGATTTGGATTTCTTCATTACTCTGTTTCTTTATGTTTACTCCATTTCTTCATTACTTTCTACTTGTTTAAGGAAGGTTAATCATGGTCAATTTCTTTCTTTCTGCAAAATTGTTACCTAAATGGCCATTCGGGTTTGTTTTATGCTTTTTTTTTATCTCAGAGACATTCCTTAGGTAGCCATTTATCCTTATCAAATATTAGATTGGGAACTTATGCCGAGATCTTGCAAATCATATTCTGAAATTGCATTGCTCTAAGCTCCTTATGTTACAGAGAAGAGATCAAGTAAACTTCTCTAAATTAGTCCTTCCAGACCAAATCATGGGAATTTCTAGTTAGTAATTAGATTTTATCCTCTGCAAATAAACATTATTCTGAAAGGAATCCGATAATAGAGAAACTGTGAAAAATCACCAGTTTGCTCTGTAACTTGTCATTGCTGGAAGCGTAATCGAATGAAAGACCAATATTTAGGCTTGATATCGAATTTCATCTTCACTTTCATGATTCATACCCTTTCGATTTCATCTCCCAACTTGAGGGCATCTTGTTCCTTTTCTGCATTTATCATTCTTCTTCTCATATTATACAGGATTGCTTCAGATAAGTTTAGTATGGAAAATTTGTTGATCTTTTCCTTTTCTGGTTGAAATTTCATGCTCTGTTCTGTTCTATTTGGTTTTTTTCGGTTTCTGAGTTAAGATTGTATTGCTTGAGAAAAAATAATTATGTGAAAATCTATCTGTTTGTAGATCTGGAGCCTGCTCAAGAGCCTCTGAGTTGGAACATTCGGATAAAGATTGCAGCTGGTGCAGCTCGGGGTCTCGAGTATCTTCACTGCAAAGCTAATCCACCAGTTATTTATCGTGATTTGAAGTCAGCGAATATCTTGTTGGATAATGACTTCAACCCGAAACTCTCAGATTTCGGACTTGCCAAGTTGGGTCCTGTTGGTGATAAAACGCATGTTTCAACCCGGGTAATGGGAACTTATGGGTATTGTGCCCCAGAGTATGCCATGAGCGGCAAATTGACTCTCAAATCCGATATCTATAGCTTCGGTGTCGTGCTGCTTGAGTTGATCACCGGCCGGAAGGCCATAGATTTGAGTAAAAGGCATGGAGAGCAGAACCTTGTCGCTTGGGTAAGTAATTTTCTCGTCTTGTCTTCCTCTGTTCTATTAACACTAGATCATTGATTCAGATTGGATAAATACCCATTAATAATCAAGAAGAGCTGTGTAATTATATAGCATTTTCTTAAACTGATTCTTTTTTTTTTTTTCCCCTATTGCAGTCTAGGCCATTTCTGAAGGACCAGAAGAAGTTCGGCCAATTAGTTGATCCTCGCATGCGAGGTCGCTTCCCTCGCAGGTGTTTGAACTACGCAATTGCCATAACTGCTATGTGTCTCAACGAGGAAGCCCACTTCCGCCCTCTTATCGGTGATATCGTTGTCGCTCTTGAATACTTGGCCTCCCAGTGTCAGCCCTCAGAATGCCGTGCCCAAGCTGCCTCATCTACATCACCTCAGCCACAGCCAGCGGACAGAGATAGTTGCTCCAGTGAAGAATCCAGTGCCGGAAAGTGCATAACTTCTGCTTGAAATCAATGAAACATTATCACTGTAAGTATTAACTTGGTGTTATGTCCGATCTTTTCATATTTTTATGATCAAGAGGCAGAAGCTGAAGATTACGTGCTTGCAGGTTTGGTGCTATGATGGCAACGAAAACAGCCAAATTTCATGCGTTGATTAATGTACATGCAGTAAGAAAACGCGTATATTAAATGTAAATGTATGTATATATTGGGGTATGAAGTGGTTCTTCTCGTGGATTTTGAGGTGTTTTTTTTTTTCCTTCAATTTTCGGAAATGAAAGAGATGTTCTTTCTTTGCTGTCTGATCAAGCTGAGCTGCTTCATGGCCTGTTACATAGATTGGAACCTCAGTTCAAAAGAAGCTTTTGCTTATTGTCCCGGCTACTGCCATGTTATTACAAAACCTAGTTGTGGATGTCTCCAGGATTTTTGGTTTTGTGGAGATAAAAAGTGTTTAGAGATTTTTTTTTTTTTCAGACAAAAAATCAAGACTGACTTGGAAAGATTGAGAAAAGAAAAGGGGAAATGAATTATGATTTATGTATTGAGTTCTTGCAAGATATTTTGGATTGTACCTTTTTTTCCTTTATGTTTTCTTGTTTTTAATTTTTTATAAAGTAAATATAAAAAAATACTTTAAAGCTGGCTTGAATTTTAATTTCAATTTTCTTTGTTTTATTTTTTAATTATGTATTTAAAGTTTTACATTAATTCAATTTATATTTTGGTTTAGGTAATTATATAAAATTAAAAGTATTTTATTATTGAAATATTTTGAAAATATTTAAAATAAATTTTATCTTTCATTTTAAGTTCATATGCAAATTTGAGTTGCTTTTGATTCATGAATTGCCAAAATTTTTAAAATTTCAATAATGTAAATTTAAAAAATATATATTTTTTAAATTTACATTTTTTTAATTTTTTATGATAATAATTTAAATTTTTTGTATATTTATATAAAATTTTAAGTTAAATTTTATTGTATAAAATTTTTATTTTAAATTTTTAAAATTTTTAATATAAATTAAATTAAAAAATTGAATGTGCGATTTAAAAAATTAAAAAGTTGATATTTCAATTAATTTTTTATTTTTATTATAAAATAATAATAATATCAAAGTCATCATTGAGCTTATGACTCATAGCTCAGGCCATTTATGATTCAATCTCATAGATTTTAACTCAATTTTTTTAATAATTGAATCCTATTTAAGTTATTTATTTTATAAATAGATAAATTTTAAATTTTAAATCAAGCCATTTGATAAATCCATTTGTGAAGATCAATAAAACTAACTTGATAAATAAAATCGTTTGTTTTATTTAAATTTAATTAATTTTATATATCAAATTTAATAAATATATAATTAATTAATTAAAATAATTTATAACACATTTGTTTAATTTACATATTTTATAAGTTCATTCATCTTATAAAAATAAAGTTAATATGTTTTTTATTAAATATTATTAATATTGTTTAAATTTTATTTATAATTAAATGATAATATTTGTTACTTACTATTTTTTAATTTTAATATTATAAATAAAAAATATATTATATTTATTATATAAGAAATATCTTAAAATTTTAAAGTATATTAGTTTAACAAATTTTTATATAAATTTTTATTTAATATGTTAATGTTTATTTATTTATTTATATTTTTTTAAAAAATAAAAATATCTTTCAAATTGATTTACATATAATTTATTGACTCTATATATGTGATCTATTTAAAATTTATTAAATTAAATCGTTTAACATTCAACAAAATAACTCGTTAATGTAACTCAATAAGTCATAAGTGATATATTTTTTACATGAATGGTTTTAGTCCAATCCGTTATAATGTTAATCCAATTGGATTTATTATAAACACTAATAATAATAGGTGAATTTTTTTAATTTGATTTAAATTTATTTTTAAATAAAATATTTTTATGACTTATTAAATTAATTATAAAAATAATAAAATAAGTGTATTTATTTTATTTAATGGTTATTTATTAAATATAAATTGTAATTAGATTGGATTAGATCTATAAGGGATACAAGATTCAAGGTTATGTTAGATATTATTGCCTTTTCAAAGACATTATTGAGTTCATCAAGATTCATGTGATTAGTGAAATTGAAGCTAATTTATTAATTTATTAAAAAAATAAATTATATTTTACATAAATTTAAAATATTTTTAAGTAACTGTAAAAAAAACTCTAAATTATACAGCCATTTAACTTCAATATTAAAATATCAATTGGTTCAATTTATTATTGACGTTTTAATTTGATGCAATTTAAATTTTATTAAAATTTTTGAAATTAAAAATATTTGAATTGGTGATATTATACAACAAATTTAATTTAAAATTTTTTTATATATAAAAAATATTTAAGTTACAATTACAAAAACTTTTAGAATTTTTTTGAGTTGAATTTTTTTAATTTTACACTGTTAAAAATTTAAAATTTAAATTAAAAAATTTATGAGTAAAAGATTATTCAAATTTGATGAATAACTCATAATGAATGTAAAATTTATTTTAGACATTTTGACAACATAAATATTATTAATTTTTTATTATCATTTAAATTAAATTAAATTAAAACTCTGAAATTAGAATTGAACCAATCAATACGTCATGATTTAAATTAAAAATTATTTATAATTTAAATTTTTATATATTCAGCTTTAAAATTGTTAATATACATATATCAGTCCTAAGACTTATGCCAAATTATGAACCAACTTTAATGAGCAGCATCATATTTAAATATCCAAGCACAATACAATTACTCTTCAATCATCTGATTACCGTTGGATCGAATCAAGTTCATTTAGAATCACCTTTAATTGGAAAAAAATTAGTACATTTTTGTTCCATCAGATCTGTTTTAGATTCAGGTCCTACAATGCCGCCCTTTTCTTCAAGGAGAAACTAATTTAGTAGTAATCCAAAGTTTGGCAGCGACATATTCTTTGGTCCTAGCTGCGGGTAATTTGACCCCAACTTAGTCCACAAGTTAGAGACAAAGTTTCAGATAAGGACTCAAAGATATGATTATGAGAGTTGAAACTTCAACCATGTCATTTATTTTTTTAATAATAAAAATTTAAATAAAATTTAATCATGATAATTTGTTTTTGTAAATAATTTTTTTTTTTTGGATATACACGACATCTCTTATATGTGTTTACTTAACGCAAGTTATTTTCTAAAAATATTTTATGATTTAAGTGTTAAACTTTTTTATGTTTTTAATGATTCATTAAAAAAATAGTAAAAATATATTAGTAAATAAAAAAAGGACAGAAAATACAATGTTTTTACTTAATATAATTTTTTTTAAAATATTAATTAATTAATGATAATAATATATCAAATAAATAAAAAAATAGTGAAAAATAATGTTAGTTTGATTGCAAGACCTAATTAAAACAAAATTTTGAAGAAAATGTTATAACAAAATATAATGATAATAAAACCTAATTGATTTTATTGATTAATTTTGCTAAGGACAGCCTCCCAACAAAGGGGGCAAGTGTTATTGTGATACACACAACTAGTCCAATTATTCAAATTCACTGGCTATAATAGCTACCTTACAATACATTCAATGAACCGACCGTATTAAATAATGTAGAAACCATAATGCTCAGACCATGTCAGCCTGAATTTCACCATGAATTTATTAGCAAGTCCCACCACAACTAATCACTTTATACATCATTCAATTCCAATTTATCAGTCATTATCTAATTAAATAATTCTATTTTATAATATTTTATGATTTATAAATCGAGTGTTTAAATTTCACTTTATATAAATTTTTTATCACTAAGTGATATTTTAAAATTTTGTTTCTTTATATTCTACAAATATATTTTAAAATCATATATTAATTTACATAGATATGTATTTTAAAAGTTTTTTAAATAAAATTTTAAAAAATTATAATAATATATTAATTAATATTTTTAAAATATTATATTATTCATATAAAATTGAAGACGCGCAAGTTGGCATTAAATTATCTGACATATTTTGCATGAGTTGTTTCGGAAGCTTCATGCATGAATCATACTTTGATCTTCGTGTGAACGCAGAATTAAAAGGGTCAAAGGCCAGCTTGTTCACAAGATATATATATACGTATGTATGTATAATAAGTTAAACAAATATCAAAATTGACCAAATCATCGATGCCAATGATCGTGGTTTTGATGCCTATCACGTGGGCTTGTTGGAGTCCTCTTGACTTATGAAGAAAAAAAAAAGTAAAAAAAAAAAGAATTTAAATATTTTGTTGATATAATTTTTATTATTATTTAAAAAATATATATTTATAATATTATAAAATTATTAATTATTAATTATTTTTTAAAAAATTGACATATAATTACGATGATCTCATCTTATAATATAAATCTTGATATTCAAAATATATAAATGAAATACTATTTTTTTAAATTTAGATTTTGTTAAATTTTATTAAAAAATTAAAAATTATAGATATTTAAATTATAAATATTACATAATGAAATTTAATTTGAAATTTTTTAGATACATAAATAAATATTTAATTTATCGTCATAATAAAATAATTTATAATTTTTAAAAAAATATAATACTATTAAATATTTAAAAATGTTAATAAAATTATTTAAATTAAAGAGATAAATTCAAAGATAAATTTATTTGAATTATTTTTAAAATATTTTAATAATAAAATATTTTTTTTTCAACGGTTTAAACAGATATTCAATTAAGATTAAATTAATATATCATAAATCAATTTACTTTTTTAAATATCAAAGTTTTTTAATAACATGAAGTATAATTTTTTTGTAATATTTAGTTTTAAATTAATAAAAAAAAGTAGCACCTTTTTTTCTTCTTCTTTAGCCGGGCAACATGCCAGTAATTAGCCCAATAAGTATCAGTAAGAACAAGCATATCTTACTTTTTGACAATCTTAAATGGCCCAAATAAAGCCGACAGTGCTTCAACCTTACCCCACCGATCCCGAATGGCCGTTTCATTGACTTCATCGGAGGCTCTCTCTTTGTCCGTTCTTTCAGACTTCTGACACAGAACCCAAAACACAGCGTTTCAATAGCTTCATGCAGCCCTCTCTTTCCTCCGTGTATTTTGATTTACTACTATTATTGGCTGTCCTTCTTCTCCTGCCCGTACAATATAGCTTTGGGGTCCACTGTGCTCAGTTTTCTTGTTTCCCAATAATTCAGCACCGAATCGTGGGCGAGAAAGGCGTATAAAAAGAGGGAGCACTGCGCCACTGCCCGATTAAACAATAGAGAGAGAGTGGGGGAAAAGTCCATCAAGAAAGTCTGAATAGCAAGCAAACAACTTTTCTTATTGCCGTCTGCTTTCCTCCTTCTTTCTTCTTTCTCATCTCTTTCCTCGAAGCCCGAGCTTCGTAAAACAATCAGAAAACTATGTCCACTACTTTCTAACCTTTGATCCGAACAAGAGTTGTTAGCTAAAAGTACACAGATCGGTATGGGGAACTGTTTTGGCACACCTGTTGATCCTCACAGCACGAGCACCACCAGGCATCCTAGTCCAAGTACGTCGTTCATGCTTAATTACCTCCGATGATAGCTTTCATGGTTGCAGCTTACGTGTTTGATTAAATTCCTTAACGATCGGAGTGATCTAACATACATTTCCTGGTTTACATGCAGGCCAGACAAGGAAAGACCAGAAGCTGAATGGAAGCGTTAATAGCATCAAACTGAACGATGAATTACGTGAAAGGAAGGTTGAAGGCGGTGAAACAATGCCCCCCAGTGGAAAGATAGTGACCCCCAACCTGAAAATGTTCACCTTAGCAGAGCTGAAAGCAGCCACAAGGAATTTCAGACCAGATACAGTGCTCGGCGAGGGTGGGTTCGGTAGAGTTTTCAAGGGCTGGGTCGACGAGAAAACTTATGCACCGTCCAAGGTTGGTGTCGGCATGGCGGTTGCCGTCAAGAAATCCAACCCAGATAGCCTCCAAGGGTTACGAGAATGGCAGGTAAGTTCATAGGTTTTATCGCTCTTCATAATTTTGTGCCGTTGTTCCGGGTAAACGACGTCGTATCTATCTGGTGCGCATGTTGCTTTGACATCCTTTTTCCCATTCATCTCGGCCTCAGCCCACTTGAGTTTATTATTTTATGAATGTAAAACACAATTTTTCTCCTTCCAAGTTGACCAAATCATCTGGGCAATCTTGCCAGATGATTTCCTTGGAAAATTCAGATTGCTAAAATATTAAACTCTTTCAAATTAAAATCAGAACTTGACGACATAACGTATATCCTGACGTCACTTCTTCCGCATCTTTTAACATCTGAGAATTGCTTATGAACATAGGCGGAGGTGAAGTTTCTGGGGAAGTTTTCTCATCCGAACCTGGTAAAGCTCTTGGGTTACTGCTGGGAAGATAAACAGTTCTTGCTTGTTTATGAACACATGCAAAAGGGCAGCCTGGAGAATCACCTGTTCAGAAGTAAGACTCACTTACGCAACTTCTCTCTTTCTTTATCTCTCTCTCTCTCTCTCTCTCACTGATCTTCGTCGCTGCTGCTTTTCGTTTGTTGCAGAGGGAGCAGAGCCTCTGTCTTGGGAGATTCGCCTGAAGATCGCCATTGGAGCTGCTCAGGGGCTTGCGTTCTTGCACTCATCGGAGAAGAGCGTCATCTACCGCGACTTCAAAGCCGCTAATATCTTGCTCGATGGAGTAATTAATTAATCCTTCTATTTCACTTTTCTTTTTTTCAATTTTGACATAAAATATCTTAATTGGGCTCGTTTCTCAATATCAGGCCTATAATCCCAAACTGTCCGACTTTGGGCTCGCCAAATTGGGCCCGATAAACGGCGACTCCCATGTTACCACACAAGTCATGGGCACCTATGGTTATGCAGCTCCCGAATACGTTGCAACTGGTGAGTTTGCATTAATGTATATATATTAGAAAAAACAATTTAGTTATATTTATTTTTAATTTAAAAATCAATATATTAACAAATTAAAAATAAATATTATTTTAAATCTTAAATTTTAAGTTTTTTTTTAACCAAATCTTGAATTTAAAAAGTTTTCAAACCAATTTTTATTTATTAATTTTATTCAAATTAAATTTTAATAAAAAGTTATAGTATAATTTCTTTAAAAATATATTTTTGCAGTAGTAACAAATTTTTCAATTTTTTTTATTGATGGTACTTACAATATTATTTTTATATTTACAAAAAAATTTAACTCAAAATTTATTTTGAAAAATCTTTAATTTGAATATTTTAAAAAAATAACATAATTACTTAAAAAATTACAAAATTTTTAATGACTATAACTTAAATATTTTTTTACATTTTAAAAAAATTAAGTTAATATAATATTTTTAATTTGAATATCTTAATTTTTAAATTTTTTAAGATTTAATTTACATCAAATTAATAAATTAATATTAAATTTATTATTTTTAAATATAAAAATTTAATTAATAATATAAAATAATTATTAAAATTTTATTAAACATTTATCCTTTTAAAAAAAATATATTAGAGGCATGAATGTAATAACGACTCAAAATGACAGGCCATTTGTATGTGAGGAGCGACGTGTATGGGTTCGGTGTCGTGTTGTTGGAGATGCTAACTGGCTTGAAAGCTCTCGACACGAACCGGCCGAGCGGGGAGCACAACTTGGTCGAATGGGCGATGCCGTCTCTGTCGGAGAAGAGAAAGCTACGGAAAATCATGGACCCAAGGCTAGAAGACCAGTACCCTATCAAGGCTGCATTGCTAGCAGCTGGGCTTGTTCTCAAATGTCTTGAATCCGACCCGAGGAACCGGCCGGCCATGGAAGAGGTGTTGGAGACTTTAAACGAGATCAACTCCATTAAAGAAAAACCTAAGACGAAGACGAAGAAAGATTCGCTGTCGTCTCATCGGGAGGGTAAGCAACGGGCCGAACACTGGCCGTACCACCGTAGCCGCTCTCCTTCGCCGTTTCACGGCGGAGGTGGCACCGGGCGTTAGGGAAGCGTGGCGATGTTATCTTCATGTAACTATTGTATCTTGTTGCTTTATAATAAATATTCTAAAAGCAAGTAGGAATATCCAAATTTTGTTTAGTAAAGCCCCAATTTCATTGAAATGGATTGTGAATGTTGTGACAGAAAAATTAATCTGAACTTAGCCCACTGAAACCATTGCTTTAGGTTAATAAAAAGTAAATTAAAGGTTACATGTATATATATATATATATATGTAATTTGAACTTATCAATTATTTTTAATTTAATTTAATTTTGATTTTAATTTTTATTAATATAAAAAATATTTTTTTGTTAAAATATTTCCAAAATTATTCAAATAGATTTGAGTCAATCTCTTAAATTTGCTCTTACTTATAACTTAGTTTATGTTTTTCTAATCAATTTTTAAATCTTCAATAATAAAAAATTAAAAGTATTTTTTATATTAAGAAAATGTAAATCTTTTATGATATTAACTTAAATATTGTACTACTTTTGTAACAAAATTTAAATCAGGATTTGTTATATAAAATTTTTAACTTTAATAATTTTGTTAAAAAATATAAATAACAAAATCTAAATTGAACCAAATAAAATATGATGTGTATAATTAATTAAATCAATATTTTGATGCATAAACAAAATGTTTTTATAATTTAATATTTTTATACTTATTTAAAAATAAATAAAAATAAAAACACAAACAATGATTTTAATATTTAATAAATATTATTGCTTAAGAAATAAACTGTTACATATTAATTTTTTTAAAAAATAATAAAATTCAAATTAACAAAAAATTCTAAATTTGAATTATAATGAAAATATTAAAATATAACAATAAATATTAAAAACCTTAAAGTTTATTTGAATTTAAATTGAAATATTATTATATTTAAAATTTTAATTTAGTTCAATTTGAGTTTATCAAAAAATTTAAATTTAAAATACTCAAATTGAAAATTTTATACCAATTTTTTAATTTAAAATTTGTTATAAACATAAAAAAGGGTCAAGGTATCATAAAAAAATAAATATTTTAATTTAACACTATCAAAAATTTACAAAATTTATAAAAAAATAATTTGTAAATGAAATATTGATCAAAATTTGGAAAATAAATTCAAAATTAAGTGTAAAATTTATTTGATTTATTTTTAAGTATCTCAACAAAAATATTATTAATTTTTTCTAATTATTTTAAATACAAAATTTCGATCAATATATTGAATTTAGAATAAAATTTAGAGTTCTTGACATATTTACTTAAAAAAACTAATTCAAATTACAAGTAAATATTGGTTGTATATGTAATACCAACTCCTGCTGAGGCCCAAATGGATTGCTTGGAAAACATTCCGTGGGACGAGCCGAGATTGAAGTGCAGGATTAATTAGTGCAGGGCTGATGGTGTTGCACGTGAAACCTCCATGGCCAAGTTGCCGAAAAAACTTCATTAGATTCCGAACTCCCACGTCAAGATGCCCTAATTCCCAATTTACAGATATGATTTCTCATGCAGCACGCTCCCTCCGGCGCCGACCCATGTTTTTACAGAAAGAAAGTTTCCTCCTTTCCGAATTCCACGATCATCACGCTTGATTATCAGCTTAGTGCGGCGGACCCACACGGGACCCACCGGTGGCTGACAACATGGGCGTGAACAGGAGGGCGCAGGCGGCGCGTTTCATGCTAATCATCATTATATGATGAACAATCCATGGTTTCCCCGTTGAATTCATGATGAAGATCCTTCTCTGGTTTCGCTGGATTTAGCTCAAGTGTTCTGCTGCTGAGTAAGCAATCTTTAATGTACTTCTTGATTGGTTTCGGACTTCTAGGTCTTTGGGTTCTAATTAGTGTTTGGCTCTCAGGAATTTTCTTGGAAAATTCTCCATTATTGGCCATTTTTTTTCACTTAATTTTCAAAAGCTTTTCTGGTGCCCAGTCACAATCATAAACAATAAAGATAGTTTCTCACTGAGCCTTAGCACGGATGCATTTTTTTAAACGGTAAAATGATTAATTCCAGCATAATTACATTAACATTCATGTCTTTACTTGCTCTGATCCCATAAATGCAATAAGAACTTGACAATCAACAAAATCCAATCAAAATCTCTTACGCTTAATTAAGTTCAACTTTTCAACTTTTTTTTTTTTCATTCTGATTTTAATATTTTAAATTATATGAACAATTTTTTTTATTATCTCACACCGAATAATACAAAATATGAATGTCAACCCTCATTTGATTTATTAGTTTATGAAAAAAATTTGTTATTTTTAAAATAAAAAATATTTTTATAATTAATTAAATTAATATAAAAATAATAATTTATGATTTATTTTATAAAATTATCATGTATCATATTTTTCTTACAAAATCAAAACAATTTTTATTAATAAAAAATTTTAAATTATTGTTTTTGAGATTTATCTTATGATATATACAAAATATTATTGAATTATCTCACATTAATTACGAAAAAAAAAATGAACAACCAATTTACAATTTTTTTCTGAAAAAAAATCTCACCCCATCGCCCAAATTTCTTGCATGATAAAGATCAAAATCATCCAACACAAACAGCAAAACTTCCATGTGTGCATGTGCCTCTTCTTCTCACAGTTCACTTTGCAAGCTGCACAAGATCCCAGGTCTTTTTTAACTCCCTGAAACTGTGTTCTACAGAGATAATAAAGAGAGCTTTGATTCAAAGGGGACAAGGACCACAAGGCCTATTGCTATCAATTATATGTACAACTTAGACCCTATATTCCAACTGTTTGATCGAAAGCGATAGGGCTGGCGAATCATCAATGATTTCTGCACAAATATTTATAAGTTAGATGGGACTTTATAGCGACAATGGGCCACAAATCCAGAGCACCACAGAATTGACAAGAGTAGTTACTTCTTGCAGGCGTGTTCGACGTCACGGCGATCATGGTTGTTCGCATACAGTTCGGCTATAAAGTGTGAGTCTCTTGTCAACGCTTCAACATTAAGCAAGCATCGTCCTGTTTGTGGCAGAGAGCCGTCGACGGCCTCTGGCTGTGGCTGTCCCTCGTTGTTATTGCAGTTCGGCTCTGAATGAAGAGCGCGGGGCCCTTTCTACCTTCGACCTGAATCTTGGTTTTTAGGTTTTTTCATTTAGTTCTCTATGCCTCGATCGTAAATAGAAGCACAACAGTCAAAGGGTGGTTGAATGGGATTGGAATACTGTATTGTTTTGAGTTGGTGTTTTCAGATTTTTTAAATAATATTTTATTATATTACTATAATAAAAATAAATTTATAATAAATTTATTTTATTTTATTAACATGTATCAAAATATTTTTAAAAATTTAACCATATCAAATAAAAAAAAGTTCAAAAATATCTCAAATTTTCAAAATATACAATTTTAATTTCTAATTATTTAGATAAAAATAAACAATATTTCATGTTAACGGAGAATGAAATTTAAATTTAAAATAAACTTCTAATCTGTTGGGTAAAAATAATGCTAACGAATCATATAATTTCAAATAAATAATTTGACCTCAACAGTTTAAATAAATAATTTAAAGCAATGCTTCGAGGCTTAATTAATATGAAAAAAATGACACGAACTTGTAAATAATTGACATTCATAACGTGATTGATATCACCGGAGTACAAAATTAAAACACATTACTTTAAAAATGATTTAACAATAAAACCAAAATATGATGCTTTAAAAAAAATCAAATATTGAATCATCACGCTACGAAAAATGGGTGAAAAAAATTAAAATATATATTATTATGTATTGTAAAAAAAGGAGCTTAAATTTCAGGCATCATAATTATTGTCAATGTTATTCACTTCAAATGTAAAATTTAAAAAATGGGTGAGAAAAGTTTACATTCATTATTTAATTAATTTTCTGAGCGATAATTTTAATTTAAAATTAATATTTTTAAATAAACTAAATAGTATAATTGTTATTAAAATAGATAATAATTTATATTTAAATACCATAATTTTGGTTAATTTAAATTATATTTAATTTTTTATTAACAAATTTAACATAAAATTCTGATTAACCCAAAGTTATTTGTCACACGTAATGATCACTTGCCATCCTAATTTTTATTCAATGCATTAGCCTCTTTTTCCAAAGAATTCAGGTTTTGAAGGCGACAGTTTGGGTCATTAGTTCATGCACATCGACAATGAAAGATTAATTAACATTCAGAAGCATCTAATGGGAACTTCATGTGAACTAACTTTGGACCTTTTCGCTCCTTTTAGGGTTGAAATTAACGCGAAACCCGTACGAAAATCCAACTGGCAATCACGCTTTTCAGAAGGCCGTCCCTCCTCCTCCCTTTCCTCCGAGAATCTGCTTTACTAGCGGAGCCCTAGCGACCCCTCGACTCTCTCTGCATGTGGCGTGTGCTAATTCCGCATCATCGAAGCGTGGCGCCGGACCTTATCATCACGCCGGATGACCCGTAATCATCACCACCACCATCGACCCGAAAAGCAACAGCCCCTTTTCCTCCTCCTTCGCCGAAATAATTAACATATCAAATTAAATTAAAATTAAAAATCCCTTCTTCAAAATAAATATATATTTTTACTAAATTTCGGATGAGGTGCTTACGTGTCTTCTGTGGAGTCCTGGGCCTGGGCCCACGTTGAGAATCTTGTAAAGAATGACTACTCGTGGGCCCCCACCATCACTTCACTCATCATTAATCCCACTCATCCGCCCAACTGCTAACTAGCAATCCAATGCACCAACCTTTCCCATTTATTTACTCTGTGCTTTCTGCCCTGACCCCACCCACTGAATTACGATTTTACCAATGACTTCATTTAATATTCAATTACGTATATGTATACATGTATACGTGTACGTATACTTAATACTACCAAACTGTATATACTAAAACTGCACAGAAAGTGTGACTTCACAGCACGCAAGACGATGACTGACTGATTTGACTAAGACTGATTTTACTAAATTGTCCTCCGTTGCGGTCCAAGATTGCGCCTCCTCTGATGCCTCATTGTCCTACAGTAGTAAGGGTGCAATAGTTGGCTTTACTCGTATAGTAAACCACGTGCCTTGCATGAATTCTTCGTTTCTCTCTCTTGATGATATTTGGTTGCCGTGGTGAATTTCATATTAAATTTTTAATATTTCAAGATGCGTAAAATACATAGGCTTACTTGTTTTATAATTTAAATGAAAACTATATATTATACATACTTATATGTCTCAATAAATGCACGTCTCTCTAAAAGTTGCTTAAATTATTGAAAGATTTGAATCAAATTTATTACATTTAATTTGACGTGATTGCTTCATCATGCATTATGTAGGGAACTCCTTGCGGCAGGCAGCAAGGCAAATTTCAGATGGACAAAAATGAGCAGCTGCTTCATAATGTTGGAAATTAATGACATTTAATTATTATAATTAATTAATTTTATATAATTATTACAAATATATGTATATATATATTATCTAAATCTTGGTTGTTTGGGAATTTTAAAAATTGAATATTTGGATTGATAATTTATTTTACAAATAAAAATAACACCATTACTATTACTTATATGTTAAGCTAGGAAAAAATACAAAATATTCCCTGCCGCTATCTAAATGTCCATGTCTATTAGCTGTTACGTGTGGGTTGTTTGACTTATTAGGTACAAGTAATGGGAACTAGATGTCCAAATGCGTCCAAGTTGTCGTGTCTGAAAAACATCCTTGATCAAAAAAGTGAGTGTTGTACTGGGTTGATACATTTTTTCTAGAAGTAAAAAGAAGGTAGCCTTATCTCTTTTATTTTGTTCTTAAAAACTTAAAAATAAAATTAGGGTTTACTTGTTTTGACAATAAGTGATGGGCTTTAGTGGTTGATCCACCTCTCAAATGGTGGTGGGAAGTGCGGTGGTTGGCGTTTAATGCAGTGTTCTTTGTTACTATAACAACGACAGCGTTTCATCCATACAAGTAAGTTTCTTGCGAACAGAGACAGTTAAATGGTTTGGTCAGAAAAGAGCAACGCCATTATATCGCACGCACGCACGCAAGCCACCAATTTCTTCCTCATTGAATCTATAAACCACTCATTGCATTTTTGAAATTCCCCAACTTTAAATAATATAAAAAATTAATTATACTAATATAAAAAATATAAAAAAATCTATTTATTTTTAAAATATAAACACAAAACGGAATTGACAAAGATTCTCGTGCATAAGAAAAGACCCACGGGCTCATGTTTCCAGTCACTTGACAGCTTGAAGGGTAATATGGGCTTTTCAGTGTTCATTGGCATTCAGTTCAGCTAAATACGACGTCGTTTCTGTCGTGGTAAGCCGGTTCATGCGGCCATAACTGTAGAGTCTAGACCGTAGGGACTTGTTGGGTGGACCTACCGGGCGCTTCATCGCTCCAGATCAAATCTAATGACATCATTGTATATTATACCACCCCGTTTTGCCTAGCACGGCTTCGCTGTCAGATTTACCGAATCACCCTAGTTTAGGAATTCTCGACAAATCACTTTAGACTACTGCCCCGAAAAACCGACCGAAAGCAGGGGCAGGAATGTAAATGAGCGAAATGGTTTAGTTGGTGTATCTTGATTCAGATATCCTTGTGAAGCGTGAGTGAAGTAGCCAGCGTCAAGATGACCTGTTATCAGCAACTATAAATAAGTTCCCTTTTGACTCATCACTATACAGACCGCAACGGCCTGCTTGCTTTTCATCCTCACTTATTTTTTGTTTCCTTCGGTGACACATAGGCACATAATACTCGCATGAGATTCGTGTTCTTCAAACTCTGAAATGGAGTTCTCACAGAGGACAATGGCGCTCAGGCTAGGGTTTCTTGTGTCGGTTCTTGTCCTCCAGGCAAGAATTCTGTTGCAACCCTCTGTTTTATTTCCTTGAATTCGGTACATTTTGATTTTCGCTGACTTCATTTTTGGCGTTCGATGATATTTGAACTGAGTGTGTTGTGGCTTGCTTTTCTGCTTTGCCATGTGATATTGGCTTCGTGGCGAAGAAACATTTAAAGAGGAAATATCTGTTTACGAATATATTTATCCACCATTCTACTTTTTTCATTTTCACAAAAAAAAAGATATAAGAATATTGAACAACTTTTCCCAGTGACCGGATTCTGTAAATCTACTGCATAAGAATTCAATAAAAGAATTCAACAATATAAGTTATTTCTTCCTCTGTTTTGTTTTTCTGCTGCCAAATGGAGCTTTGAGTGATTTTCACCAACTTCTGGATACTTTCAGATGAAGAAAATTTTATAAGGAAACTAAGGAAAGCCTAGAAATGCTATGGCTGCCTTTGAGCAGTGTTTTAAACATCGTCATTTTTGCTTAAATTTTTAGAATTTTGTAACAATTGATTACTCATTTTAGTGGATTCCACTGAGTTTTGTAAAGTTTGTGTATGGTGCAGGTTTTATGTATTCCCTCTGCAGTACAAGCAGAGAGTTCTGATTCGAGCAAGCTTTTGACATCGAAAGCTGTATCCAGGTGATCACAAAGATTGAGGCGGGTTGGATTACTTGATGATTGATAATAGGCTTATATGGGCATGGAAATAAGTTCCATAAGTTCTTGATGTGTCCCCTGCTGTGGTTGTAAATGCTTCGTTTGCCATTTATTTTTGCATCTGATTTATATTGTTATAAATTGTTAATGCTTACAATTGCACGAAGTCATACCAATATTCAAGAGTGTCGAACTCCTTTTATTTTCTTGTCAAAAAATTGTTGAACTCTTGAAGCTACTCTGTAGATGTTTCATGTTTCAGGAGAGTCTTCAGTTACATAAGTTCAAATTCAGCCAAACTTTTCTTATGCAAAATGATTAAATACTGTGAAGCTATCAAATTATTTTGCTTGTTTATGTCTCCCTTAATAGTATAGCTTATATAATACAGTGGTAAAATTGATTCTTCCTTCATTATCTGTGCTCTGTCTGACAGAAAAGCCAAAATTTTCTGATTGTAATTATGGGAGTTGACCTTCTATGTTAAAATTTAATAATCCTGCTTCTTTTTAAAATCAGGCCTGCTGTGGAAAGGCATGCTGAAGGATATTGTGCAATGTATGACATTTGTGCTACTCGTAGTGATGGAAAAGTGCTGAATTGTCCTTCTAGTACCCCATCTTTGAAGGTATATGTTATAAGGACATTTACGTGCTGGAATTCATATTATGTAACTAGCTGTACTTGTTCTAGGGTGGCACCCCCTTGGTGTTTTTTTTATGTGCTAGTGTAAAATTCTGCTGTGATGACATCTACTTCGAAGGAGCTATAAAATTCATGATGCAACTAATGTTCTTTGCATTATTTATTCTCTTTTATACTTCTTTGTAAAATTTTGTTTAGTTCATGGCACATTGCGATTATTGTTTCATTTTCCTGTGGACTGTATATCATGATGTGGTTATTGGATTGATCTTTTAATGCTGAGTTGGACTCTAGACATAACACGTTTGTATCCAAAAAGTGCTGCCATTTTAATTCTCTCATGACCTCATCTGATCGTGTTCCCCAGCCAGATGATATGCTTTCATCAAAGGTTCAAAGCTTGTGCCCAACGATCACTGGCAATGTTTGCTGCACAGAAGCTCAATTTGATACCCTAAGGGCCCAAGTTCAGCAGGTAAGGTCTTTTCTTGTCATTTAGTCTGTGATGACTCTTATATTATTGTGTTGGTTTCAATATTTAGGTTCTCCTTTTAGCCCCTGTCAGCTCAAGTACTTTATCCCTTTTTCTCTGTGTTGCTTTTCAATTTTAAGATTTTTCTCTCGCCCACATATGATGTTAATTAAATATCTCATATATTTTGTTTTTGCAGGCGATTCCTTTCCTCGTAGGCTGCCCAGCATGCTTGAGAAATTTTCTAAACCTGTTCTGTGAGCTTTCCTGCTCTCCAAATCAGAGTTTATTCATTAATGTGACTTCTATTAAAAAGGTAAGGAATTGCTGCTAATTCTTTATGGTCACATTCCAAAGAGATCCTTCTTTTTTTTTTTTTTTCCCTCCCTCTTATGACCGCTTTATATTTATTTATCACTGACTTGATTATTTAAAATTCTACCGATAGAGGTACGACTTTATTCATTCTAAAGTTAGTAATTGCATTTTTTGTTTGCTTGAAATGTTACTTGGATTCCTGAAGTGCCTATTGCTGCCACATTATGGAGCTTATGGTCTATAATGTTCTGGGATAAACTGAGATGTGCCTGAGATTCACGGTAGTAGTCACTGGCATGCTATTTTAGGCACTGGTTTTCATTTTAATAGGTAACCATAGACTGACTAACAGTATGTGTATTGAAGCACATATATCTTTTTAACGAATAATCTTATTCTCCATGTAGGTTAATAACAATTTGACAGTGGATGCAATTGATTTTTTTATAACTGATGCTTTTGGAGAAGGCTTATATGAATCTTGCAAAGATGTGAAATTTGGCAGCACAAATAATAGGGCTCTGGAATTTATTGGTGCTGGTGCCCATAATTTTAAAGGTAAGCGGACAGTTTGGACCTGTATTTTATGATTGCTCTCTCTCTCTCTCTCTCTCAAACACTGTGAATGAAACTTGTGTGGGGAGAGAAGGGGTCAAAGCCAGTTAAAAAGTAGCCTGTAAGATGGGTTTTCATTGTTAATCATGTTTGAATTGCAAATCCTTCAAGAAATATCATGTTCTCAACCAGTCTGTTTGTGGCTTTGGCCCTTTCTGCTGAAAATATCATCCTTGATAAAAATTAATCTTCTCAGTTATTTCTGGGTTAAAAAACTTGCTCAGCTTGTAGTAACTTAGGTCCATTGCAATATGCGTAGGGGTGTTGGATTAATCACAGTAGTGTCCTTGTGACATGATAAGTACCGTGGTGTGAGGCATATGTCCTGGAAAATGGATTGTTATGTACTCCACAAAGAGAAGTGATTGAAGTCTTTCTGTGATAGCCTTGGTTTGACTTTGTCGCGCCTGCAAATTTGGTGGTTCTCAGTTTTGCTTCGAGGGGTTTGGTTTAAATATTAGCTTTGTTACATAATGACACACACACCCACAAAAATTTGTGAATGATGTCATGTCAGTTAAGAAGTAAGATCTTTGGTCTATCTATTACATCGAAATGAGCCCAAGAGTCAGAAGGTGTGCAAGGAGTATATGCCGTTCTTTTTTTCTTTTGTACTTATGTACCTTGACTTGCCGTATGAATGGTAAAAGCTGATTACTTTAGTATGGTGGGTAGTGACCTTGTACAGGGATGGGCTTAAGTGAAGTTTGGATAGGTTTCCTATTAGGAGGATGTTTGAGTTGTGAAATTGTTTGCAGAAGGGATGGGTAAAAGATGTCTGAGACCTATATATTTAAGCACATGCTTGGGAGTTTGAGAAGGTATTGGATATAGCTGAAAAAGTCTTGCTATCTTATTGCAGACAGCCCTAAGGTCTTTTTGGGTTGGATGATAGTTAGGGATAGGTCCTACTGTCGCTCTTTTCACCGTCAGAAGCTAATTTTCTATTAGCATTACATGTGCAAATCTTTGTTTTAATATCTTTTGGCTGGGATGAAGTTATATTCCTCACTCGCATATGTAGACTCTGCAGTTGCTTACGTGTTCCTGTATAACTCACTCTAATTCTATCGATTGGTTTGGCAGAATGGTTTGCGTTTATTGGTAGGCAAGCAGGTCTCAACGTTCCAGGCTCACCATATGCCATTAGATTTCTGCCCAATCCTTCTGAGTCATCTGGAATGAAACCTATGAATGTGTCTACTTATTCATGCGGTGATGTTTCGCTGGGCTGCTCCTGTGGTGATTGCCCTTCGTCTCCTGTCTGCTCTAACCCAGCTCCTGCTTCTATTCATAAGCAGGGATCTTGTTCAGTAAGAATTGGATCTCTTAAGGTGAGGAACTGTCAAAACTAATTGTTTTAAATTGTAGTTGATGCATCAAATTACTTGTCAATATTTGATGCGTTTATTTCCTAAGCTGTCTACTTTGAGATGCCTCACATGTTTCTGTAATTTGCTTTGATTGCTTGACATTTACAGGCAAAATGTGTTGACTTTGCTTTGGCCATACTTTATATTATATTGGTTTCCATGTTTTTTGGATGGGGTTTGTTTCATCGAAGAAGAGAAAGGAAGCAAACTTATGGAATGAAACCACCGGTCAACGTATTGGATGGTGGAGAACCTCATTCTGCTAATAGACACAAAGCTGAGAATCTTCCAGTACAGGTGCATTCCGCTTTACTACCTATTTCCTATGTATTTTATAATAAGTTTCAACATAGTCTAATCATTTGGCTTTGAAACCGATTTTATGTTGATATGAATGGTCTCTTAAAGTAGTAAGTGGTCAGTAGCTTTGAGAAGAAAGAAGCGGGGCAGCATGTAGCAAGGTAGAAGAAATGGAAAGGAGCAATTTAATGAAGGGAAAGGGAGAGAGAATTAACTGTCGTTCAATTTCCTTATAGTGTTCTTTTGGACTTATTGCTCTGGAGTTATAATCACTTTCTGTTCAGATTTTTCTGCAAATACCTGTCATACAATAAAGACTTGAATTTTCTTGTAGTACCTGTCATACATTAAAAACCTGATGTATTTGAATTCTGTTGAGGGGTACTCAAGATATCTCATGATGGATCAAAAATTGAGAAGAGTTGATAAAGGGCACATGGCCAAATTAAACTTAATTGCTCCTTTCTCTACCCTTCATTTCCATCTTTCCTTTGTTGTTTATAGTTGTCATCTAGTTTCTTTTTTTGGCATTTATAAAGTTAAATGTAGTGCGCTCCTCTCAACATTATATTATGTGCCAATAATATTGCAATATGCTTTTCTGGTTTCTAATAATTAGATGCCATTTGATTCTCCCTTTGCATCCCTTTTTTGTAAAGAACTTATGAATTAATTCTTTCATTCATGCTTTCTTTCTGGGAAATTTTTAATTATTCCTTTCTTTGTGTAAGGTTATCATTATATTCTTTGTTTTACATTATTTTTTGGTGGTAGATGGTTGAAGATGCTCCTCAGACTAGACCTGGAGTTCAACTTTCAGTTGTTCAAGGATACATGTCAAATTTTTACCGGTCATTTTCTATGCCATTTGTGTTTATGTGAGTTCAGGAAGAATGTGTTTTGACTGTGTTATGATGTTTTTGTTCAGCAAGTATGGAACTTGGGTTGCAAGAAATCCAACTCTGGTATTGGGTTTGTCATTGGCTGTAGTTCTTCTGCTTTGTTTGGGTCTGATCCGGTTCAAGGTGGAAACACGGCCTGAGAAGGTATTCTGCATCTTATATGATAATATCCTTTTTGGTTTCATCCTATACCTGCTCATTTTTTCACTTGTGGTCCAATATTCAACTGATGTCAGCTTACATGTCATTTTTCTAGTTTTTACACCAATGACCCCTACTAATGACTGTGGGGGTTGGGGGGAGATCATCTCTGTTTCAGTAAAAGGATGAATGGATGGAAAGAATGACTTCATTCACATGATGATAATTTTTCTATTTTTTGTCACTGATCAAGTTGCAATTGTCTAGACACTTGTTTCTTGCATGGTTTCTCAGTATCCGAGTGATAATTACTTCAATACTCTGGTACATGGACTCAGTATCGAGTTCCTTTGATAATACTAGTCACAGAGATTGGTTATTTATGTTCTGTCCTTCCATCACTGTCAACTGCACCAACTTTTGCTTGGGTTCTAGGTTCTCAATGATTGCTGTTTCAGTGTTGAAATGAACATTCTCATCCTCTTTTTCATTTTTTTTCCTCATTGATTCAAGAAAAATGATGTCATCGGAAGGTTATAGCATTATGTCACATTCCACTTTTTCTGTCCCAATAGATCAGAACAAGAAGTTGGTGCCACTCATTATGAGAATGTTCAATTAGATGAATATGATGGGAAGAAGTAGGAAAATTTTGGTAAAACCATAAAAGATGTTTAGACAACACTAGCATATTTTATAGTTGGATGACTAGGTTTTTGAGTTTTGTGGATTAAGTACAATTTCTTATAGAACTATGTGACTGATGCTATTGCATTACTTTAACATATGCTCACTTCTGATATATGTACTGTTTTAGCTATGGGTGGGGCCTGGGAGTAAAGCAGCGGAAGAGAAACGGTTTTTTGACAACCATCTCGCCCCTTTCTACAGAATAGAACAGGTTCTGGATTATTTATATGGAACTCTTTTTTGTCACTTACAAGTTTCCATTTATGCTTTGCTTTCTGGCTGTGCAATGGGATTTATCTTCATACCCTTTTGCCCTTTTGTAAGGACCAACGAACTAGCTGGTTTAACGCTTTTTTAATTTCCTTTTTATAGTACAATCAAACTTAGTTTCTTATCATAGCAAATGCTATTTTGTGAGTCCTTTTCTCACACTTGAGTCCAAAATATGGACAAAAGCGCACACATACTCGTTTGTTTTAGTACCTGAGTTACTAGAATTAAAATGACCTGCATCACAATGGATTTAGTTGGTTTGGTCCTTTTTTTCCATATGTTTTTTTTTTTTTGAATTTGATGATCTAAATGTCTATTTTGTTTTCATTTACCAGTTTGTTGACATCTTTCTTCTGATCTTTCAGTGCCTAGATCAACAACTTTCTACAAGGATTTTTTTCATTTTGTTGGTCAATTATGAATGTCATGGATGAGATGTGTCATGGAAGAGGTGTTTAATAATTTTATTTTAACTCATGGTGCTCCTCGTCCCTGTATATTGCAGCTGATACTAGCAACAATTCCAGATTCCACGCATAGCAAATCAACAAGCATTGTGACAGAGAACAACATTAAGTTACTCTTTGAAATACAAAGGAAGGTATTCTGTTTGGTCTTCTGTACTCAGAACTAGTTAAGATTTATTGGTTGGTTAACATACGTTATTCATAATGCACCATGAAGGAGTGTGATGTAAAACTCTCTGATTCAGTAATTATTCAAGTTGACAGATTGATGGACTCCGTGTAAATTACTCTGGCTCAATGATATCTCTGACAGACATCTGCATGAAGCCACTTGGCCAGGATTGTGCCACTCAAAGTGTTCTGCAGGTCCTATTCTTGCCTTTTCATATCTACAATTGGGTGACTTAATATGATTCCTATTAATGTCATCATAATGCGAACTTGTCAATCCTTTGTTTCAATTGGCTGCACAATCTCATCAAACGAACTTTGTAACTCATATTTCTTTATAAGATACACCTACTGTGATTTTTAAAATTCGTCTTAGTTATAAGAAATTCAGAAGTTTTGGGGACGTGACGAAGATTAGTGCTCTTGATTCAATGTCATATTCTGCAGTTGGGGTTCAGGTCTTGGATGTTCTTGTGTGAGTTGGAGATTCATTGATATCTCCTTGCCAATGAAAATCAATGATTTGCTTTTTCTAGAGTGTTTTTCTTTTCTTAGTTAACTAAGAAATTTTGATCTTGTTTGTTGCAAATACTTCATCTATTGTTTCATGTTTGTTGCGTGTTTGACTTTGGTTCCCCCTGTCTATGTCCATGTTCATTGTGCGTGATAACGTGTCCTTGTTCTACAGCTAAGTTCATATTTTTTGTAACTCTTTAACTTGTGAATATTGATACTTTTATGCTAACCTTTTTTTTTCCCCTTTTTTTGGCTTTATAAATTTTGATACTTCTTGTTGGCAGTATTTCAAAATGGACCCAAAAAATTATGATGATTATGGGGGAGTTGATCATGTCAAGTATTGCTTTGAGGTACCATATGATAATCTCAACCTCTCATTTCATAAAGCTCAGGCGCATGTCTCTATTCTTTGTTAGATAATATGCTGAAGATTTTGTTTTGCTTTAGTGCGTATTCAATTTTCTACTTGGGTCTTTTATTTCTGAAGTAGTGGGTAGAAGTGACGTGATTAAGAAATATAAACTGGAAGGTTATTATGTGCATAAAGGGATGGAGCATGATTGGTAAAGAGTTGGGTTTATGATACTGAGTCTGTTAAAAGGAGATTGATGCTGCAGTGAAACCTTTAAAAAATGAGGCTAATTTTTTTATCCTTGAAAAAATGAGATTAATTTACCAGGACAGGGTAGACATGAAGTCTTAAATGTTAATCCTTCTGTCACTTCCAGCAGTCTTAATAGGTGCACCGGACACTCTGGTATGAGTTTTGTTTTAACTATTATATCGGATTGCTAATTTTACCTGACTCTTCCACATCTGTTTCGTCTAAATGAGGAACTTTATTTTACCTCATATTCACCGTTCCTCAAAATTATATTTTTCATTATGGAATTCGGTTTGAATAATGCTTGATTTATGAAAAAGTAAGTCACTGTTAAATATAATATATGGTGTTGACATTCAAAGAGTATTAGGTAGATGGGCCCTGAGGAGGATGTATCCATTATTTGTTAGTTGGATCTTTAACTCAGATACCTCGGTTATCTATGAAAAAAAAAAGAAGAGTATTAAGTAGATACCGTGTCAGAAACTTGTTGATAGAATACGCAGTGATATAAATTGTCAAGCAAAGATCGTGAGAAACATTCTATTGTGTTTGCCTTGCTAGATTGGAAAGAATTATCTGCTCTAGTCATTGGCCTGAGCTATGGAATTGATTGTAGTTATCAGTTTATTTAACGTTGTTTCACTTTCTTGGTCTATAAATTTAATGATAAAAAAATAAAATTTTGAATCTTTTTACGATAGCGATATTCCACAAACTTATCTGTTGACTTATGTACCACATATTCTTCCAGCATTATACTTCTGCAGACTCCTGTAGGAGTGCATTTAAGGCCCCACTTGATCCAAGCACTGCACTAGGAGGTTTCTCTGGGAACAATTATACTGAGGTAATATCTTGCACTAGTTTGGAGTTGCAAATGTGATTGTTGCATTGTATATATGACATTCCAATATTTTGAAAGCAGGCTTCTGCTTTCATTGTCACTTATCCAGTAAACAATGCGATAGATAAGGAAGGGAATGAAACTCAAAAGGCAGTGGCTTGGGAGAAGGCCTTTATTCAGTTAGTAAAGGTTCACACTTTGTAATTGTGTCATACACCAAACCACTAATATTTAATTGCTTGTGTGATAATTCTTGTTGTGTGCCCTTCTCCCATGTAATATATCACAGTTTTATGTTGCAGGATGAGTTGTTACCAATGGTGCAATCTAAAAGTTTAACACTTTCTTTCTCTTCGGAAAGCTCCATTGAGGAAGAATTGAAAAGAGAAAGTACTGCAGATGCCATAACTATTTTGGTGTGTTATAGATTTTTACTATTTTTATTTGCATAAAGAATTGATGTTGTGTCCATTTGGGCGGAAAAATGCTCAGGTTATCTGCATGATGTGATTTATAATCATTATTATGTTTTTATCATGAAGTCCTTTAAATGAACCTTCCGCTGCTGCCCCCTGTTCCCACAGCTACTATGTTCTCAACTATTGGATGTCTTCTTTTTCCTAAACTGCTTCTATACTTTCTCTATCTTGTTTGATTTCAGATAAGCTACCTGGTGATGTTTGCTTACATATCACTTACTTTGGGTGACACACCTCGTTTAACTTCTTTTTATGTTTCATCTAAGGTATCATCTACTTCCTGGTTTATCTATTAGAATTTTATATTTTATCTAAAATATTTGATTAATTTCTACTGGTGCTAGTTTTCCATATTAGTGATTACCTTTTCTTTTCAGGTCCTGCTTGGTCTTTCTGGTGTTATGCTCGTCATGCTCTCTGTTCTTGGATCAGTAGGATTTTTCAGTGCAATTGGTGTAAAATCTACACTGATCATTATGGAAGTTATTCCTTTTCTTGTTCTGGCTGTAAGTTCGAGTCCCATCTTTGAGTGTCTTTTGGGTTTAATGTCATTTCCACAGCAATGTTGTGATTGTCGGACTAGGATGATTTCCATCACTTAATTTGTCCTTTCTGATGAAATCTGTCACTTTGGCATCATTGCATCTGGGTAAAAGCTCATGGTTGTACAGCTCAGTTTATGATTACTGTGTTACTAGGAACAACTTTCTTTTTGGTATTGCCGAATGAATTATCCTTTATAGGCAAGAATTGTGGTAGATAGCCAGCATAAAAATTAAAATGTTACCTTTTGAATTAGTCCACTATTGGAAACAAGGATTCATACAATGGACTGGTACTGAGGCCTGGGTTGACATTAGCGTTGACACAAAATTGTATCTCTTCAGTCCAAAATATAAAATGGCTTCAATCTCAATTCTATACAATTTAGTGTAGACCTTTATTTGAATTCTTGGTTGTAAAAGTTGTTTCTGTTTTTTTTTTTTTTTTGTGGTTGAACTTCTGCTTTTCATTCATCGTTTATCTTTCTCAACAGGTTGGGGTGGATAATATGTGTATATTGGTAAATGCTGTTAAGCGCCAAGCCTTGGAGTTGCCTTTAGAAGGGCGAATAAGTAATGCACTTGTGGAAGTCGGACCATCTATCACACTTGCTAGTCTATCCGAGGTTTTAGCATTTGCAGTTGGAAGTTTCATTCCCATGCCAGCCTGCCGAGTGTTCTCCATGTTTGCTGGTCAGATATCCATTTTTTTAATTAAAAAAATTACCTTGAGAATAGTCTTGATAATTATTTGTTTATTTATTTATTTTATTAATTATGATTGTTTCATCTGTTATGTGACTGCCATTTCTGTATTTCTTTTGCAGCACTGGCTGTTCTATTGGACTTTCTTCTACAGGTTACTGCTTTCGTTGCATTGATAGTTTTTGACTTTCTGCGAGCTGAGGACAAAAGAGTTGATTGTTTTCCGTGTATAAAAACGTCATTATCACGCACCAACTCTGACAAAGGTATTACTGAGAGTTGTTTAATTGATGCGTTGTCTTATCTCTGACTGAATACCCTAATTCCCGTAGTATGATATTTTTGTTTTTCAAACTTTACTAAACTTGCCATAATATCTGATCCAAGAGTATCTTATGAAAATTTAGGCCTTGGTCGCAGGAAACCTGGATTGCTGGCTCGATATATGAAGGTAATCAACTTTGCTTTTGACATGACCTGCATGGAAGTTACATGTTAATTTGGACTTAATTGAATGTCCGATCTGCATTTTATGGACTTATACCTTCTTATTTTGGCTGGTATGATGTTCTTAAATAAAATTCGAATAATTTCAGGAGTGGATATGATTACAGATCTGACCCACTATATCTATGAAGTCACTTCATGCTTGAAGCATATCAATTACTTCTAGCTTTCTCTACTTTAGTCTACATTTTCGAAACCTTGGATAAATTTTATGTTCCTGGGTATCTTTTAGTGGGCATGTGATTTGTAATAATATTGTTCTACAAACTTACTATTCAATCAATCATGAGTTTGTATATGCTATAGTTGCTGAATTTGTATTCTACGTATTACTCAGATATAGAAAGTAGTTTGTGTCTTGAATGAGTAGTTTATATTTTCTGATGGGATGATTCAAAAAATTTACATAGAAATAGCATATTACATGATTAACTTGAGAAATCAATTCATCAGTCTTATTGCCAAATTACTGCCACAGTGCTGTTAAATTGGGCATAATGCTAATAATTAGTATATTTTGTCTTCTGCAAGGGTGTTCAATGGGGATGATCTTGGGTTACCATAACTAGAGGAGTTTGTTACTTCTTTTCTTGGTAAACCTAATGGTTTGAGAGTTGAGAACTAGTTTTGTGGAATTGCGTATAAAATACATGACACATAGGTAGTTAGGGGCAAACTGCATGAGGCCTTTTCTGTCATGCATGATCTACAGGCTTTTTGATTCCTGTTCAAACTAGCATTTATTTTTTTGTCGTTATTGGGTATTGTTGATGCCTTTGCTAGGTAAATTATCATGCATATGTAAAACATAAATTTGCAGTGTTAATGTTTGTACATGTTTATGTTAGTTTTCTGTTTCTTACTTTTTGTTTAAAGCTTATTTTTTGACATCTGTGTGATGACTGTGAGCCTGATAATTTTGGCATATTCTTCTTTCATGATAATTCTCTTAAACGTGCACACACACACACACATATTGCTTGACACAGTTTCTAATCCAATGGAGGTTTCTATTTTCATTTGTAGGAAGTCCATGCACCTATTCTCAGTCTTTGGGGAGTTAAATTAGTTGTCATTTCCGTTTTTGTTGCCTTGGCATTGGCTAGCATTGTGAGTAACTCTTTATATTCTTTTGTCATTCAAAAATTCTGTCAGACTAATCATTTATATGTTTATGCCAATCAGGCCTTATGTTAGGTTTTCATGTTTCTGAAACTCAGGCATTATCTACACGGATTGAACCTGGCTTGGAGCAAAAGATTGTTCTTCCCCAGGACTCATACCTTCAGGTTTAACACTTTTCGCATGAGTAATGTGAACAACTCATAAGCCCTTTGTTCATTACGTAAGTGGTGCACTTATTTTCCTGCAGGGGTATTTCAACAATGTTTCTGAGTATCTCAGAATTGGACCACCACTTTACTTTGTTGTGAAGAACTATAATTACAGGTATTTCAGTGTCATTTTATCATCATCTTTGCCTTCAGTTTGAAACCATGTGAGATGGAAGATACTGATATTCTGGTTTGAGCTTAATGTTCTGATTCAAAATGCTCTTCATGCGGATGTTTCTCTATATCTCAGCTCAGAATCAAGGCATACAAATCAGCTGTGCTCCATTAGCCAATGTGATTCTAATTCTCTTGCAAATGAGGTAAAAAAAACTTTCTTTGCCCCATTGATTAATGTTCAGATGTAGCTTCACAGACCCTTTCCACTCTACAGATGCCCACTCCCTGAATCCTATTTGCTAATTCAAATTGAATGTCAGTTTGTACACACATCTCTTTTGTACAATATGATACATGGTTGTTGATTATTGCAGTTGGTTGGTATTCTATTCCATGCCTGTCTGCATCTTCTTCCAATGCCCTTGATTTCTGTGATAACATTTCCATCTTCTTTCCCCTTTCCAAATGAAATTCACCTTATAATGAACTATAGGTCTCAGGATATTTATAAATCAAGGTAAAATATTAATCTATATATTATGTTAGATCAGTTCAAAAGGAGAAAATTCAAGTAATTTGCTGTTGAATCATGCTGTTAGGCACATATATCTCACCTTTTTGCTTCTCCTTTCTCTTGGTAATGTCACTAATTCATGCTCAGATGCACTGCTTTTATGTAACATATTGTGTGTCAAATCATCAGTGATGTTCCTGTTAGATTAATTTGTTGGTATTTATGTCAAAATAATGGTTGATTGCATTTATCATTGATGACTATCTGCATTGAGTGCCCATCAATATATCTATGGGTCCCCGATTCTACCCTTTGTTGCTCCCTTAATGGAAGTCACTTTGATATGATTGTCTTGTTTGCTTGTTTCTGTAGATTGCAAGAGCTTCTTTGGCACCAGAATCAAGCTACATTGCTAAACCAGCAGCTTCATGGCTTGACGACTTTTTGGTATGGATATCTCCTGAAGCTTTTGGTTGCTGTCGGAAGTTTGGAAATGGGAGTTATTGTCCCCCTGATGACCAGGTGATGATTCAACAGATTCTTCAAGTTTATTGCTTAATTTTAAATTGGACAAGTGGGCTTGGTCATTTACCTTAAAAGGTTCATTGCCACAAAATCATTTATTTGGTTTCCTGTAATATCCTAAGTTATACTGTCTGCTGTGGTATTACTCTCAGTTATCTTGAGCTGGACCTTAAAATTAGTTCCTTTGAACTACTATAAATTCTTCCGGGAAAGTTTTTGGAGTCTTTTGAAATTTCAGTACTAAAGTTATATAAAGGTTTGTATCTGAGTTGAGTTGAGATTGAATGACAAATTTTAAGGATAGAATGAACTTATTTTCAGTTATGCCTGTTTTATAAAAGGCACCACCTATTGGTTGTGAGATATGCATTGTTATCCTCCAACATATGTGATTATGGTTAGTGTTTGTTATGAATTAATGATCATACCTTGCCTGTCATATCTGGATATCTTAAACCGGTACCATTACAAATTCATTTACATATAGATGCTCATCTTCTTATGTTGGTAAATACATTACCACAAATTTACTGAACCCCACTATTTTTTTTTTTTTTTAAAATCTTCAGCCTCCTTGCTGTTCTCCTGATCAAGGTTCTTGTGGCCTCGGTGGAGTATGCAAAGATTGTACAACGGTAATCATACATTCTGTTCTGGATGTGTTAAGTAAGAAATTGATGCCTTATTAGAGTTTAGAGTAATTTTGTTTTTATCATTGATGTTTTCACTTTCTAATTAAGCAATTCTTATCATTAACAATGTTTTGCAATTTTTAGTGCTTCCATCACTCGGATTTGCATAATGACCGACCATCTACCACACAATTTAAGGAGAAACTTCCATGGTTCCTCAGTGCTCTGCCCTCTGCTGATTGTGCTAAAGGTGGTCATGGTGCTTACACCAGCAGTGTGGATCTACAAGGTTTGTTGAATGAGATATGATCTCTGATGTTAACTTTCTTGTTAATGCTTTTTAGCACAGATCATGCATGTATGATGTTCTTGAAATGAGACAGTATTAAATTCCCTGAACTGGTGCCTCATTGAGTATTAATTGATTCTATTTTGTTTCATCAGGCTATGAAAATGGTGTCATTCAGGCCTCATCATTCCGCACATATCACACACCCCTTAACAAGCAGGTAGGACATTGCTGATTAAAATTTGACTGTTTTTTGTTATTCTTATCTTTTGTTGTAGAAACCCTATTATTGACTTCTTTTTCATTTTAGATTGATTATGTTAATTCAATGAGGGCTGCTCGGAAGTTCTGTTCAAAGGTTTCTGATTCATTGAAGGTAATAACTGATAAATGTTGCTGAGAAGACAGATTTTTTTTTTTTGAAAAAAAAAAATTTATGGCTAGCTCTCTTACCCTAAGCCTTAACCTTAAACCTCTAATCTAAATCCTGAAACCCTAAAGCATAAAAAAGGACTTTTTGAGCTAATCATTTGAAGACCTGGTTTTTACTAACGTGCGTGGTTGCAGAAGAGGCTGTTTACTAGTAAGGTGCTGTTAGAGTTTGATGCATTTTTTTTCCTTGCAGATCGAGATCTTCCCATATTCAGTATTTTATATGTTTTTTGAGCAATACCTTGACATATGGAGAAGTGCTTTGATCAACCTTGCAATAGCTATTGGTTAGTCACACTGAGAACCCTAGCTCTCAAAAGTGATATATATGCATGTTTTTAGGCCTCCATTAATATTAAGTGCTTCCATTGAACTCAGACTTCCATTGATTCTTCCTTTTTAAAATTTTCCTTAACAATTAGGGGAGGTATCCCAGGATGTTTTGAACTTGGGCATCCCTTATGGGTAGCCTGGGATAATCATTGTTGAAAGACCTTCAAGGGTCTTAAAGGTAAAATCATGCTCTTTTTCACAGATGACTTAACATGCAAGGGAACCTAGGGATTGCTTCATATGTTGTTGCAGCTGTGCATATAATCCAAAGTATTTCGATGTTAAGTAAGTTAAACTGTTTTGAGATTATAGGTTATATCTATACCATCTCAATAAATGCTGAACCAAAGAGGAACTCTTGTGGTTATGAAATCAACATCACATCATTATGTAACTATGTGGACAGTGGTTTGCTGTCTTGCTTCGTCGCAAGGATCTGGAGATCCTCAAACTGTAGTGCAGAAAATTGTGCCATGAAAGCAATCAATCTTCTGGTGGCTCTATAACCTGTGGCTTTGAGCAGCATCAGGATTCCTCAATCATGAGTGAATTGGGACCAAGGAACACCCAGTTGGATTTACGAGTATTCTACTGAAGTTGTTAATGCTTACATCTGGTTCAGGAGTCAATTTTGGATTTATTAGTGTAGAAATGCATCTTTTTGTAAACTTATATCTATTTCCTCTTCCCAGAGGCACTGAAAAGGATTTTCTTTTTTGTGTTTTCAGGTGCAGTGTTTATTGTTTGTTTAGTTATTACATGCAGGTACTATTTCAAATTTACCTCTAGATTTTTGTGTATCCTTGTGTGCTTCTGCATGAAATCAGAACTTCGGAAATGCTTTATTGTTTCTGAAAAATTGACTTCATTTTCTTCTTCTTTTGTAAATATAGTTTATGGAGTTCAGCCATTATTTTACTGGTGTTGGCAATGGTTGTTGTGGATCTCATGGTATTTCTGGTTACAATTATTTATGATTCGTTTCTTTTGGTGTAGTGTTACTTTTGTGGCCTATTTGCATATGATGTCTTTGCTTTTGCAATAAACTTTGGCAGGGCGTGATGGCAATTCTGAATATCCAGCTGAATGCTGTCTCCGTCGTCAATCTTGTTATGGCTGTGGGCATTGCTGTTGAGTTCTGTGTGCATATAACGCACGCTTTTTCGGTCAGTATCACTACATTTTGTAGCTTTTCTTAGCTGAAAAGTAACTCATATTCCTCATTTTGCATTTGTAAAAGCATTTGCCTTTTTTCCCTCTCTTTTTAGGATACCTTTAGTTTCTCCTGAAATATTTAACTCTAGAAATGTTCCATTAAGGATGATGCTTTATATGTTCCTCGTTCGAGCATGATGTGATGCATTTTATTAACAGGTAAATAGCGGAGATAAAGACCAACGTGTAAAGGAGGCACTTGGTACAATGGGAGCTTCTGTCTTCAGGTTTCAAATCCCCCATCTCTGCAATCATTTTTTCATTGGTTTCCTGATTCTAGTTGGAAAAGCGAATATCTAGATTTCTAAGACAATCACATTATGAAAGTTGAGTCTTGTCACCTCTCACCCCACTCAGAAAACAAAAGGCATGAATCAGAGAAACCAAAAGAAAATTTTCGTTTGGCTCTTGCAAGTCCACAAGATTTCCTATTATGATTACTCTTTCTGGTGAATAAGTCTATTGCAATTGTTTGAAGTTGCAGACTAAGGATTTTCTTCCTGCTTCTTACCCTTCATTACTTATCAATAAAGTTATCTGTCAATGGCTAATAAATTATTTCAAATATACCTTGCAGTGGAATCACACTAACAAAGCTAGTTGGGGTTATCGTTCTCTGCTTCTCAAGGACAGAAGTTTTTGTGGTATATGTTTCTTCACCAAATCATGAAATACAAGACACAATAATCACTCCTCTGTTTCTAATCTGTTTCTCTCTTACACTTTCCAGGTTTATTACTTCCAGATGTACCTGGCATTGGTCCTTCTTGGTTTCCTCCATGGACTCGTATTCTTACCAGTAAGTTAATTAAGCTATATCTTGGTTGCTATCTTCCTTTGCTGAAGAATTTTTCTGTGGGAGAGATCTTGTCAAATTATCTGTGGCTTCTGTGTTCCAGGTTTTGTTGAGCATATTTGGTCCGCCTTCAAGATGTGTGCTTGTCGAAAAGCAAGAAGACCGACCATCAGTTTCATTACAGCCTTGAGTTTCTGTGATTTGGAGACAGTTTTTTTAGGCTTAAATTTCCCTACACAAACCACTTGCTCAACCAGCACAAGAGAGAACTACAGAAATTGCTTCATCAATATGTAAAAAGTATAGACGTTCTGCCAAGAAAAAGAAGAACAAGGGGAGACAGTAGACAGGATTTTCAGTTGCAAGACTGTCAGATAATGCTTAACCTAGTTCTGTTAGCCATGGTAGCTGTTTTCCCTTCTCTTACAATTCAATTCTTAAATTTATCAGAGACAGAAGAACCCTATTTTATGAAGCTAGAGCATGTTGACGAATTCGAAAGAATAGCAATGCTTTCTTATATCTGTAAAGTTACAATTATCCTTAATTGCAGATATGTAATACTTCTTGAATGACCTTTTTACGTTACCCTGTTCCCTCATTTTCAGACATGACAAAATAGGATTTCTGTCAGCAAACATAAAGCCCACATGTTTCAGTTTCTTTCAGAAGCTTTGTCACAAGGTAGACAGTTCAGCTTCCATTCCCAGTGCACTACGACATTCTTTTTCCTCTAAAATGAATGATTTGCTAACAATCAATGGAGGCAAAGGAGAATTTGATTATTGATCAAAGCATAATCCAACAATGGATTTCAATACACACTGCAGACATTGAAAACATTGCAAATGCATAGATCCAAACAGAAGAAAGTTTCTGTTCATATATTATTATCAGGATTTCAACAATTTACATTTGACAGAGCACTTTGGTGCTCTGAGAAGCTAGGTAGCGTCAATCTGGAACTAACTTCAATCAAACTCAAAGTCCTTACAGAGTTGCAAGAACTCACGACATCTACCCTTTTATGCTCCAACACTAGTAGCCTCCCTTCAACATTCCCCTCCATAGTTTCCAGCTGAATCTTTCTTCTTCATTTCTCATTTCCTTGGGCTCTTCATTGTAAACCATCAACAACAAAGAAGTCATTTCGTCTGCTGGAAAATCTATACTTTACGTGGGTTTACACGTAACCAGCAAGTTTCTGAACAGTCCATAATTGCTTGAAGAATTGTGTTCATCTGAAAGGACAACTACCTGCTGCTTCATCAACCCAGCTGGAACCATCTCCAATGTCAGGAAGGACAACTGCTGCCTGAATCCACAAGATAATGAGAAACCTGAAGTAAAAGTTTGATTGTGTTGCTCTGAGAAGCTTGGCATACATCAATGCACTCCTCCAAATCAGCATCGCATGTCAATAACACCCACTCCAAGTCATCATCCAAGTACTTGAGGTCAAATCTACTTATATCATCTATACTAAATCGCCTTGAAATTTCTTGCAACAAATCTCTGAATCCCCAAGTGTTTTGCATGCGGAACCTGATCTTTGCATCTCCATATGTCACTTTCACTCTTTGAGAATCCACCTCCTGGGGTACCTGCACGTTATTTGGTAATGGTACAAGACTCTCTGTCACGGATTGTTCCCTCAGAGATTTATGGCTCTGGGGTCTTGGGAGTATATTTTGTCCCTCTTGACTAAAAGCATTTAGTTCTGCATCGCTTCTGGCCCTCTGGAGCACAGTGTCTCCTAAGCTCTCTCCAATGGTAGGATCATCAGTTCTGGCAGCGTTAGATATAGAAGGTTGTTTCTGTGTTCCATTGGAACAGCACCGACTAGAATTGGAACTCTGACTGCACGAGGAGGAAGGTGACTGGGAAGCAGCAGCTGGGGAACCAAATCTGCGACCTTCAAGCTGCAAGCTTGATGGCTTTGGATGATCAGTGAACTTTGAAGATGAAAATGGGCTAGTTCCTGATAATTTTGGTGAGGCCAGCTCTGGGAAGTTTGTGTAGAAAGAACCAATTTGAAAAGCACCAGAGACACCTTGGACTGAGTCAATCACACGTTGGATTCTCTGCAACGAATGGCCAACCTTCTTGATTTTTCGAGAAGGCCAACGTTTTATCCCGTGTTGCCTACATATTCTTTTCAAGGTAGTGGGGCAAACTGAGAATTTCAATTAAAAGAATGGCAGAATAGCAAGATTAGTACAGGAAGCTCGAATCACTCAGCAATAAAAAGAATTCAGTGTGCTTTTCAGGCACTATCACATAGAGAAATGCTTACCACCAATGCTCTTCGCAGCATCTTTTAGGCTTCCAGCAAAATATTGCTGAAGAACTTGCAGGGTAATAGTTTTCTCTGCTTTTGTACGTCTTTTCTCTCCTATTTTACCCACGACCACACTTGAGAAGCTACTCCCATTAAAAATGGAGTCTCCATTGGAATCAAAACTTCCTTTCAGGCTGAAATCCTCTTGATGTTGCCCACTCTGCAACATCTCTTCACCCAACAATGGCCTTGTTTTTTCCATCTGGAATGATGAGGCAACGTTGCTGTTTTCTTGGGCATCGGTCAGACAGGCAGTCCAAGAGGAGTTTTCTGGCAGATACCTGTCTGAATGAGTTTGCTCCATCCTTGGCATCTCTTCTCTACGAGGTGTGCAATCTGAAGGGAGTATAACTTCACTGGTCTGAGCATCACTTTCTTCCTCTAACTCCTTGTCTGTTACAACTCGTAAGCTCCTGCAAACATGTTGTATGATGACAGAAAGTGAACTTAGCATCTTCCGTTGTTCTTCAGGATCCCTGCAGTCCACAGGTAAGAAGAATTCCAATACAAAGTCAGCTGTACCAGTATGAATACACCGCAAGCGAATGGCAACAGCTCCACGCAACCCAAACATCCTTGCATGGTGAGAAAGAGGATATTCAGTCTTTTTAAAGGAAGTAATATCAGCTGAGAAGCATGGCTGATTAGTCAAAAATGCTCCCCCTGCAACACCTTGACCTTTTAACAAGTGATGTTCAGAACAAGCCTCATGAAATCCACGGATAGTGGGATTTCCCACATAGCAAGCATCATCTACAGTCGAAACACAATGAACATAGTTCTCATTGGAGTGCCTGCAGCCCCCTTTAGCCTGTTGGGCACATGGAACCCAAGTCTGAGCTAAGGGTAATCTATGCGTCTTGCAGGCACATCTCAGAACATCTTGAATCTCTGGTATTGCAGCCTGGTAGGACTTGCTGTAGACCTGGTAAAGGAGAATTCACTCCATGGCCTCATGCAAAAAAAAAAAAAAAAAAGGAAAAAACGGGAAATTTTAATTTGATGCAACTCTTCTGAAACCATTATCCAATTACCTTCACATTTTGAATGCTTACTACTTCAGAACTTCTAAGATCAAAAGCCTGCAGGGAACCAGTTTCATCCAGTGAGTACAGTAACAATTAGAACAGTCACTATGTTCTCATATTTGGCCAGTAAACGATCTATTTTCTACTGAAGACGTCACTATCATCTTCAGCTTTTCAAATCAAATCACTCTTCCTAGTTCAGTTTTTTAATAATGTAAGGTTTCCCAAGGAACTATAAATATTATAAAGGGAATTAACTGTCAACAATCAAATATAGTCTTTAAATACCTAAAACTTGCTGAACTGAAACAATAAAAAGAATCGAAAGATTTAAAAGTTGAGCGTTGAAGTAAGCATGGGAGACAGACCTCAAGTGCTTTGCAAACACTTTCAAGTTCAGGACGATACTTGACCATCTGGATGGTTGTCACAACCTCAATGACACCCAAGCAAGTCTTGCTACCTTGCTCGAAGACAGGAAGGGCTAGGGTTCCACGGACATCAAACTTTTGAGCATCATTCACTCGTAGATATTCCTCACTTTTAAAGAATCGGACATCAGGAGTCCACTCAGGGACCTTCTTCAGAAAAACTCGACTAGGCAGTCCCACCAGGTCCCTGGAATCCTCCTCAGCTGAGAAGTGATATTTTACAGAGATTTCTCTGTAATTTGCAAGCCTCGGACACCTGGGATCAAGCGTGAAAGGTTGGCCAGTAGTTGTTAGAACACGCCTACCTCCTCTATTTACAGGGACCCATATTTGAATAAGGACATCTTTATCTCTAGTGAGCTCTTTAATATACCCAAGTGCCTGAACTAATCTCTCTGTTACAGAAGTAGCAGGACCTGGGATTTCCCTCGGTCCAATCCACAACTTTCTGTTTAGCTGAGAAATTTCAGGCTTATAGCTTCCAAATTGACTCCCATCAACCATTTTCTGGCTAAGAGATGAAAGATTGACCAGCCCTTTTCCTAAGGAATCATCTGCATGAGAAATTCCAGGTAACAACCATCTTTGCCTCTCTTGCTGATTGATCATTTGAGATTGGCTTGCACTCCAAATGCCATTGTTGGTCTCAAAAGAAGGCCATACGAGTGAATGGTCAAAGCAGGCAGTAGAAGTGGATGGACTAGGATTAATAAAGTCAGATCCATCCGTTGTCTCCAGCCAGCATCCATCCAACAACAGTTCATTCATGCAGTCAAAGTTCATATCTGAATCTGGAGGAGCACTAAGCATGGTTCCTGGTGGAAAGAAACCATCTTCCATGATGATCTCTCTTCGAATTTCCAGGATCAATCCCAGTCTCCAACACTAATCTGTCAAAATTATTTTCAACAGACAATTGACAAAAAGATGCTTCAGAACAGCGATCCAGATGAGGATAAGGAGATTCCAAAAGAAACAATAAGTAAGGCTGCTAATTTACTAAAAGCTTTACGGGGATATAGAGAACAATTTAATTAATATAATATGAAGATGACAGCTCCTTTTTTCCCTTTCGCATCAACTATCACTCAGACTAGCAAAAATCATAAAGCCACCAGCAAAGATTGAAGAATAAAACCAATTTAAGAGTCAACAAATTCAAAAAGCCAAGAAGAAAAGCAGCACTAAATTCATTTCATGATGCAAAAACTTCGAAAGGAGAACAAAGAACAAAAAAATTAAAACCCACTTCCACCATATTCTTCCTAGCTTGGGCCAATGATACCTTTCTCACTTATGATTCAGGATTCAGGTTTGACAACGAATGAAAAATTACCAAAAAAGAAGAAACGTTTCTACAGTAACCCATGTTACTAAATCATCTCGTTTAATCTACGATGACCCAAAACATACACGGAGGAATGCAAATAACTTCTTTTCATTTGGAATAAAAAAAAAAGGAGGAATAACTCACCCGGTGGAGATTCCTGAAGATACCCCAGATGCGTATTTCTCTTTTATTACTGTATTATTGTACACTTCCTCAAATACCCCAAAAGGAAAGGAAAAACATGTCTCAGAAGCAGGAACATGAAGAAGAACAAACCGCCGCACATGGAAAAAGCTTTTAAAGAAGCTGTCTCTCGTAAAATCCCCCTCCACAAGACTGAAACAATTTTGGCATAGTTATGATTATCAGCCGCTCATATTGCGAATTTTGGACTCTTACGATTCCTTCTGTTTTTTATTTGCAGAGATGACCCCACACTAAACAACTCCCTTCGTGGGCCTTGAACTTCTCGCTGCAAAGTCAACTTTTCAAGCCCAGAGAGAGAGAGAGAGAAAGTGATCCTTTGCTGATGCCATGCCGATGAGTGGCATTAAAATAAGAAGAGGAATCAGATTTCTTCAAAGTTGCAAAAATGGAAGTATTGTGTGTGCCACTTCCCCTCGTTGAAGATGCTCTCACACAGGGCCCTCTCTCCCTCTCTCTCTCTCTCTGTGGTTGAGAATTTTCCTGAAGGTTTCAGTTAAACTGTCAAATCTGTCAGTTAAGAGACCACGGTACTTCCATTAAATCAACAGGAAGCATTGTACTGCTACTCCTGCCTTTTTATCCATCCGGTTTACCACTTTTTCCCCCTATTTTCACTTTTCCTTTTCTTTTTAACCGTGCCAATGACGTGTACAAATTGGTCCAATTGATTTACCATAAAGTTAAAAAGATTATTTTATATATTTATTACATTGCACATGTTATTTCATAATTCATAAAGTTTTATCCGTTGGAATTATCTTAAAACATATTTTAAAGATTAAAAAACATAATTTTTTAAAAAAATTACTTATAAATTATTATTTTTACAAATTTAAGCCCCTTTTAATAACAACAACTCCTATTTCTAATTTTTTGAAAAACCATCTTCACCGCACATATATAAATATAAAAAAAAAACTTATATCATGTATTAAAATAATAATAATAATAATAATTAATATATAATAAAATGATGGGAGAAAGTGTGGGATGCAGAGAACGACATGGAATCATGGTATTAATAATTTTGTCCGAGTAGCAAATATTGTTTTAGTTGGTAGTCAAAGGTTGTTAGCCTCTTCTTCCTCCCTATGTTTTTAATGCGCCAAACTGCAAATTTCAAATTCCTAAAATTGCCAAAGTCCCAACATTAACGTCATTTCTGTCTCATTCACACGTGACAATGCATACTTCTTAAACACCGAATTGCATCATCACTCACTTTTAGATACATAAATTTACATATATATTTTTTTAAAAAAGTTAATTTTTTATTAATTTAATATATATTAAGTTTTTAAAAAATAAAAATCAATTACTAATCCAATTTGAATACCTCTCAACAAAAAATTGAAAAGTAACCATAGCAAGTGATTGAATTTAATAATTTTTTGTATGAAACTATTGACTTCAAAGATATAGTAATATAGAGAAGGCAAAATTGTTTTAAGCATCGACATAATCAAAAGTGCTCATTTTTTTAAAGGAGACGAGGATGGGTTATTCAAATTTCATTTGATGGTTAGAATTGAATTGAAAATTAAGTTGTAGCAATTTTAAAAATTCATTAAAAAAAAAAAAGAGATGTTTTCTATGTTACCCATAATATGTAAAAACATCGACCTAATTTCATAGAGTCTAATCTTTTTATTTTTTAAATTATTAATATCATCATTTAAAAAATTACATATTAAATTAATAAAGAATTTTAATATGTTGATTTAAATTTTATTAAATTTTTAAAAAGATATTAATATGTAATAATTTAATAAAATAAATTATTAAGAAGTAATTATAAAAATACTAGTTTATTATTTTAAAAAAAAATTGAACTCAAATTAATAGAATAAAATAGTTATCTATATTCTAACATGAAAATAAAAATATGCAGCTGACCATATTATAAAAGCAAGTTTGTTGATCTTATTGAGTTGGACCGTTGATCCGAATTAATTAAGGCGGGCTTGTGGCCATGTTTTGTTGGGAGATATCCTTATCGAAGAGGAACTTTCAGTGACAGCGTGGAACAAGATTTTGTGGTTATCCTGCCAATCTATGCTTCACTTCACATCGGCGATTATCTGATGCCAACAGCCATTGGCCTCGATCAACTAGCAGCCAGAATGGGAGAAAAACCAAAGAAATTTTGCCAGCCTGTGAAGCAAAACATGCCACCGCCACAGGAATTACAGGCCAATATGACAACATGGCAGATTCACGGCCCGTTCAACTCGGCCCATTTACAAATTTGGATTCGGGGAACTGATTATATATATATATATATATGAATGAAATTTTGAAATTAAATTATAATATTTGATAGATTTAAAATTTTGTCGTTAAGTAAATTCGGTTAACGGAAATTAATAATATATGATTTTAATCAAAATAATAATTATTTAAAATATTATTAACACTCATAAATTGATTTTTTATAGTTAAAATTATTTCCAAGTGAATTACATTCAAGATAATACTTAATTATTTTTCAATAAATTATTTTATTATTATAATATTTTTAATTAATAGTAAATTTTTTTAACTTAATATCTATTTTAAAATATTAAATTTGAGTGTTATAAACATTAATTTGTAATATCAATTTCTCAATCACTTATTAGTCATTTTAACATACAACCATACAAAATTAATCTCCTCGAAAACAAAACATGAATCTATATTTACTGGATTAAAATTTTTATTAAATCAAACTTTGTTTTATACTTAAAAATGATCCATTATCATGTCATTTTCTAATAAATTCTTGTAAATATATATTTATTTTAATATTTTAAAATATTCATAACTTTAATCAGATAGATAATTTTAATATCTTAAATTATTAAACATATTAATAAAATAATTTTATTTTTCAATATGCAGATAATTATTCTTATGTAAATTGTGAGCAATTAATATTTTTATTATATAAGAAAACTCAATTATATAATATCTATCTCTAGAGAATTATAAATAATTTTTAAAAGATAAATTATATTTTAAAAAAATTGTAACGAAAAGATGAGTTGAGAATATAAGAAAATAAAAATGTGTAAATATTATTTTTAAAATTTTTAAATATTTTTTAATCTTTATTATTAATTTGAAAATATTTTTAAATAATTTTTAATTAATAAAAATAATCGAATTAAATGTTAAAATATCTACCAAATAATTTTGATAAATTTTATATTTTATTTTAAATTTTAAATTTAATTTTAAATAAAATTTGATTTATAATACATATCATATAAACTTCTAAAAGTTTTAAAAATAAATTTTTTTAAAAAAATTCAATATTAATATAACTTTAAAAATTTTTGTAATAATATCCCAATATTATTTATTATTTTTATAAAAAATTTAAACTCAATATTTATAATACAAAATTTTCAATTTAAATATTATTAATTTCGTAATTTATCAATAAAATTTAATTTAATTATAATATTATTTAAATAAATTCAAAATAAAAGTTATAAGAAAATGTACTTCAACATCTAAATTGACCCAAAAACAAGAATCTCAGAAACACAACGTGGCAAAGAAATGCTGCAGCCAAATCAAGAAGCTGAGAATAAGGAGGAAAAATCAGGAACTAGGAACATAACAAAATTATATAACGGGCCTTTATTGGATTCAAGCATATTAAGTAGAAGAGTCAGCATGGCACCCAGAGTTGTTTGATATTACAATTTAACATATATTCCACAGGATTAACAGAAAATAATTGCTTATGTCTGCTCCTTGCATGGGGTCGTCTCTTGTGGTCTGCATATTAAAACTTCCGATATCTGTGTACCCCCGCTTCAAATGCATGGCCTCGCGTTCAGTCGAGTTGCCAGCTTCTGACCCAGAGACCTGTCAGCCTGTATCCCATAAGGCGCAGGAAATTACATCAGCAAGCAAATTTTCTCAAAATTAACTATTTGAGTTCATGGTTATGCTTTCAGAATCATGAGAGTGAGGCCTGAAAGGAAGGGACACTCACCTGAGACCAGTATGAGATCCAGATACTGCGGACTTCATGAGTGACACGAGAGTCGGATAAAGCTTCAACCCAACGGCGGATGAATCTTTCTTGCCTGGTAACAATCAGATGAAGAAGCAGATCAAGATGATGATCAGTGTAAAGATTTTATTTCTTTAATTTCAAATGATAATAAAGAACCAATTGCACCTGTCTGGTTCCCAAGATCGGTATCTCTCTCCAGGCTGTTTGAAGTTGTTCTCCTTTTCAATGACGCGCTGCATTAACGAAGAAACTTAGTTTTTGAGGCAACATATCATAGAGAATCTTACTGCAGTTCTTAGGAAGAAAAACTTCAATTATGTTGCAGAAACTGACCTTCTCACGCCTTCCAGTCAAGACAACAGAAGGAATAGGGAACTTCTCAGCATTACGAGCTGGATCATACCTCGAAGGGAAGTAATCAATCTGAAGCACAGGTCATCTAGTGAGACTACAATCAAACAAATAAAAGCTGAATATTGTAATGCCAGTTAGCATCTCATCAGTTTCATGTGTATAAAGGCACTAAGGTATGGATTTCAATGGTGGACTTGCTATTTGACGACTAATAATGACAGGTAAAACACTTTCAAGAGGCATCAAATCCATTGTTGCCAGAAAGGAGAAAAAAGGAAAAAGCTGAGTACCTCCTCATCCCTGTGCATGAAATTCATGAAACCATCATAGTGATTGTTGCGATGAGGACACTTGGGAGCATTAGCTGGGAGCTGAAGATAGTTTGGTCCAAGACGATGCCTCTGAGTATCACCATAGGCAAAGATTCGACACTGGAGCATCTTATCATCTGAATAGTAAATCCCCGGAACCACAAGAGAAGGGCAAAATGCGAGTTGTTCATTCTCCGTAAAGAAGTTATCGATGTTCTTATTTAAGACCATGCGGCCAACAGGCTGCAGCGGCAGGATATCCTCAGGCCAGGTCTTGGTCACGTCTAGTGGATCAAAGTCGAATTTATCTTCATCGGCAGGATCCATTGTCTGGATGAAAAGTTTCCACTCAGGATAGTTCCCAGCTGCAATTGAGTCATACAAATCCTTAGTAGCATGGCTATGATTGGTTCCTCCAATCCGAATTGCCTCTTCCTCCAGCAAACATTTAACTCCACAAGTGGGTTTCCAATGAAATTTCACATAGCGTACTTTTCCAGCCTTGTTGATCAGAGTATAGGTGTGAACACCAAAACCTTCCATGTGCCTGTAATCTTGAGGAATACCCACATCATCATAAAAGAAGGCAAACGTGTGCAAGCTCTCTGGAAGGTGGGAGCAGAAATCAAGGATCCTCCAGTTCTCCTGGACATGAGACTTGGGGTTGGGCTTAAAAGCATGGATTACATCTGGGAATTTAATTGCATCACGGATGAAGAAGACTGGAAAGTTGTTTCCCACAAGATCAAAGTTACCCTGAATTCAGAAGGAAAAGACCACAAAATGATTTTATGATTAATTTTCTCTAAGAATCAAGGAAACATGCAGCGCAAGAACACTTAGAAATCTCAGATGTCAGTTCAGCTATGCAGATATTCACTAATGGAGAGAAATTCTATTCATGGATATGACCACAGCAGATAATTAATCTCAACAGTATCAGTCCACACACTGGATTTCCCAATACAAAAATCCAACTTCTATGATAACAAAAAAAAAAAAAGCAAAGATCTAGCAGGAACTATAATAACACAGGAAAATTCTGCATGTCACCTTCAAATAGACTCGGTAGCAGACATTTTTAAAAATAAAACTCACCTCCCTGGTGTAGAACTTCACTGCAAAACCTCGAGGATCCCTTAGGGTTTCCGGACTGCCACGCTCATGGATGACAGTGGAGAAACGGACAATGAGCGGCGTCTGCACTCCGGGGGCTCGAAGAAAATCAGCGCTTGTAAGATCAGAGACATCATGGGTGACTTCGAAGAAGCCCTTTGCACTGGCTCCTCTTGCATGGACGACACGTTCTGGAATCCGTTCTCTATCAAAATTGGCGATTTTCTCCACCAGATGATAATCCTCAAGAAGGATTGGACCTGTCAAGTGATTGTACAACTTTTTGAGTTCGTAAATGTAAATCCAGAAATGGCCAAATCCGAAGAACATTTCTTCTTCTTTTCTCCTCTAATCATTTCTTCTGCGTTTGAAAGTATTACTAAATTACAGTTGGCTTAATTGATATATACGTTTATGTCACCAAAAGTGAAGACGGAAATACAGTATGGGTCACGCCTCGCGTGGCTTGGGATCCTATATTTTCAATTCTTAATTTACTCTAAATTAAATTTAAATTTAAATTTTTATATAATAAAATTTAATTTAAAATTTATGACATATATAAATAAATATTCCATTTCTTGTCAAAAAAATTTAAACAATTTTACAATTTATTTCTTTATATCAACAAAATTTATGAAAAAGAAAACTAACTTTACACATAAAATATGGAATTATTTATGTTTATTTTTTTAAAGAGATTATTCAACTTGAATCTTATATAACAAAATTTTAATTTAAATTTTTTTTATCTATTATCACAAAACATTTTTTGTAAATGCTATACTATCAAAAAATATTTTTTATATATAATATTTTTAATATTCACAATATTCTAAATAAATATTTCTTGACATTCATGTAAAAAATATATATATATTAAGTAATTACCATCATCTAAATTTGTCACAGTTGTGATTATATGACACCGAGTAATTTTAATCTTTCAATTATAATATTTTTTGGAGAGGTATATAATTTATATACATATTATTTTTAAAAATTATTAAATAATATTTTGGATTTGATTATTAAGTTCTTATAATAAATTTATTGAGAAAAATCACATTAACTATTAAATTTGAGAAATAAAAAAACGATTTACTTTAAGTAGCACAAATGTTCCGATACATATCTATCATTATATATATTAATGTTCTCGATTATATATAATGAATTTGAAATTAAAAAATGTAAATAAAAACTAAAATATTAGATTTTATAAAAATAAAATTTTAATGTATGTATTTTTTTAAAATATTATTAATACTTCCTATGTCAAAAAAAATATATGCACAACTATTTTATCAATGAAAATATAATTAAAATTAGTATATAAATTGTCAATTAGTGAATTTTATCTTAATTTTTTAAAAATGATTTAAAATAAAATAATATATTTTACTTGGAAAAAAAATTAATTGTGATCTTACTTAACAGCTCACTTTAAGCCTCCAAAAATATAGTAGGCATGATTTTAAGATAAAAGTTTATTTTGATTATCAAATATTTCTTTTAAATATTATTTTAATTAAAATAATAATATATTTAATGTGACTTTACTCAAATCAAATAAAAATTTAAATATATTTATACTGTCAACAATTATGAGGAAAAAAACAATAATAGCAAAATAGACAGTGGGAATAATTATGTCAATAAAAGGAAACTAAATCCAGCTTAGTCGTATTGAACGCATTACAAGTATATATATAAAACAAACAATGGATTGGGTAATTGAAAAAAAAGGAAGGAAGGAGTACCTCTGGGTCCAATTGTCATGGAAGAGTCATTGTTCCAGACGGGAGTACCCGCGTTGGTGGTCCAGAAAAGGGTGTTGTGAGCACTGGATGGGCGATACTGCACTTACATTCACATAAAAATGAGAATAATAATAATTTAAAAAAGCAAAAGAGAAGAAGCGAAAACAAACAATTTTCAGCCAACAACATAAGAGCATGTGAAAGATGAGTAGGAAATCAAAAAGATATGTAAGTCCAACCCAGGAAAGAAAGTGATGTACAAATAATTCCAATTAGAAAGATATGTAGTCAGATTTATTTAAGGTAATAGTATTGTTTGAAAACAAAATTCAAGAAATTAACAATAAGTTCATGTTGGGTAATTTGGAAACTTTTCAAGTCCGAAAGACTCAACTCGTGGAGGCTAATTTCTTTTTTTTTAAAAAAAAATCATTTATAACCTGATTGCCATTTTCATAGGGGATGTCGCATGATCTGATCATGAATCAAGGGGCTTATAACTCTCTTTTTTTTTATTACTAAAATCTGGGACTATCCCTTAAAAATCAGATCAGGAATAAGACTCTTTTTTTTTTATAACTCTCATATTTGTAAATTGATGATTTTATCACTTACATAATTAATATGAGATATTCAATAAAGAACTTGATCAAAACAAGTAGCGTAATCAACACCAAGACAATCAAAAGGTCAGACTTTAGCTTAATCAAATACAGAATGGGAGTTGCGAAAGCAGAGTGAATAAAAAAACAGTGAAAGGAAATACCTTGTAAGGATCCATGGCTAGAGAGAGAAAGACAGATTGATGAAATGGTTGATGAGAATATATTTATAAAGGAAGAAGGATGATGGGGCAGTCAGCAGTGGCGTGGGTCTCTGCCTTACTTGCCACACTCACTCTCCATTATATTATGATTCTTACCAGAGACCTTTCTGATATTAAAAAAAAAAATGCATCTTCTCTTCTTTGCGGTAATAATACACTTTGCGATTCCGCGCTGATCGGTTTACTTTTCTGCAGGTTCAGACAAAGACTCGACTCAACACTGGCTGTCGCAATGGAAAAGGAAAGCCAAAGTGGGCATCATTAATGGAAGGACGTGACATGAAACGACATCGAGCTGACAAGTACGTAAAAATTGAAATACAGAATAATACTTCTTTAATGTTTAATCATTGACAGCAGATAAATTATTTATTGATCATATCCGTGCAGATTTTTTTAATTAAAAATAATTTATATTTATTTTAAAATGAATATTATATTTTTAACATTTATTTATATTAAAAACTAAAAACTAAATTTTAATTTTATTAATTTAATTACATTAAATATTACTTAAATAATTACAAAAAATATTTTTTATTAATATATTTAATTATATTTCGAGTTTATTTTTAAATTTTAATAATTTTTTAAATTTATGATGTTAAAAAATTATAAAATAAATACCACTTAAAATCTTAAATTTTATTTTTTTAATCAAATTCTTATTTTTAAAAAGCATCTAAATACATTTTAATGTTTTAATTTTTTATAAATGTAATAAAAAATTTAAACTTTTAAGTAATAAAAATATATTTTAAAAAAATATATTGTTAAAATTTTTAAAAATAATTAATTATTTAAAAAATTTAAATTACGTAATTTTTTACGGATACAATGAGAGGACTTGAAACGACATCGAGGTGACAAAGTACATAAAAATTGAAATACAGAATAATGCTTAATCATTGGTTGCATTCCACGTGCATAGATATCCATCATATCCGTGCAGATTTTTATAATTAAAAATAATTTATATTTATTTTTAAAATAAATATTATATAATTTGTTAATATTTATTTATATTAAAATTTATAAAATAAATTTAAATTTCATTATTTAAAATAAATTAAATATTAATTTAAATAATTATAAAAAATATTATTATTATTAAAATATCTAACTTTTCTTTATATTTTGAGTTAATTTTTGAATTTAAATAATTTTTGATAACTCTAAAATGTTTTTAAAATATATATCATCGATAAAAAATTAACTAAAATAAATTTTAATTTAAAGTATCATAAAACAGCAAGCATTGAAATACTTTAAAAAATTATTGAAATAAATTCTAAAATTTATTTCAAATCAACCCAGTTAATCTTAATATCAACTCTTGAAACGTTAATTATAAATTTTTAAAATTTTCAATATTATTTTTTTAAAAATGAAGTACTAAAAATATTTAATTTTTTATAATAGTAATTTAAATAAATTTTATAATATAATTTTTTATTTTAAATATTTAAATTTTTTAATAAAATTTAATTTAACAATTTTTTATCAATAAATTCTATTTAAAAACGTCTTGAAGTTTATTGAAAAATAATCTATTATTTGTACTTTTAAATGATATTTATTTTAAAAATAAATTAAATAAAATTTAATTATTTTTATTAAATTATTATAGATAGAAATATTTTTAAATGAATGTGAATTAAATTTAATACAAATTTAAACATCTTTAAATTTTATAAAATATAAAAAGCAATTTAAATTATTTATTTAAAAAATTACAACAATTAAATATTTACTATTGGCAGCTAAATCAAAACTGGTGTCCCCTGGAAGGTTTAAAAAGCAAGCTTCTTTGTCGTTTTATGTTTGTGCTAAAAAGTTGGCAGTCATTCACGGAAGTGGCCAGACAGCTTGATAGTCATCAATAGAATTTATTTACCTAATTTTTACATTACAAACTATCAAAATCTAAATCTATAGTACTTATAATGTTTTTTACAAATTTTAATTTAAAAAATTTTAAAATAAAACTATTTTAATATGTTTAATTTTTTTAAAAAATTAAAAATTTCCATTTTTTTAAATACACAGTCAATTTTCCAAGTCTTCCTCACTCCAAATATCTTAGATTCAGATCCGCCCTTCTTTTCTACGAAAGTATAACTTGAGGATAAGATAAAGATCTGATAAGATCAGCTGACTGAGTCAATAGGCCCACAATCCTCAATTATAGGGAAAATAGTGAACTGATTTATCCTGTCGGTGGTTTGATCGGCTTTTCTTGCAAGTGGAAAATTATTACGCCTCGCAGATTCTTCGCGACTTGACATTAGAGATAAGATTGTAAGAAAAAAAAAAAACCGAAAATGACAAATCATTATCTATTAAAAAAATAATTTAATGTTTTTTTAATGAATTAAATTGAATATTAATGCAAGAAGATGCGTGTTAAATCAAAAGATTTGAAAAATACTGTGAGATTGTGATTAATCGTGAATTGAAAGATTTTTTGACTGGTGACGATGAAGTTTGTTTTGTTTTCATTGGTATAACTTCAAATTACATGTTAAATTAAGAAAAATGAATTTATTTTATTGTTAATTTAAAGTAGATCAATTTTTTAAAAAATTTTATAAAATAATAATTTAATAAAATTAATAATACATATAAATTTACTTTTAATTTAAATTTTTTAATTAAATTAATTAGTATTTAATTTTTATTTAATTTAAACTAAATATTAACTTAAATAATTATGAAAAATTAAGAGTATTTTTTTATTAAAATATTTAAAAATTAAATAATTATATATTTCATTGAATTCATGAATTATTTTTTATATTTTTTAAATTTTAATTATATAAAATAAAAAATTATATATTTTAAATACTTAAAAATTTTCATAATTTTTATAATAGTAGTTTGAATATCATTTTTTGTATTTACAAAAAAATTAAAATTAAAATTTATTGATAAATTCATAATATTTCTAAGTTTTAAATTTTTTTACAAACTCTAAATTAAATCAAATTAAAATATCTAAAATTGATTGGTACGTGACAATAATATGTTAACATTATTGCACAAAAAAGACCAATTTTGCTAAATTTTATTTCTTTTTAAGGTGAGGCGTAATTCTCATATTTGATAAATTTACTGTTTAAGCCAAAGTGAAGACACTGTTTTAATTCATTTTGTTAAAAAGACATTAAAATATCACATTAAAAATCTTTATTCATGTAAATGCTGTCATGTTTTTAAGAAAATAGAAATGTATATTAATTCAATAAAAATTAATTATTTTATTCATTATTAAAATAATATATTAAATAATTATAAAAATATTATTTTAAAAAATCAATATCTTCAACATTTTTTTTTTTTTTTACTATCTGAACTTAGGTGAGTGGTCACTTTTGTCCTGTCTTGATAATTGTTGCCATCATTCACCGTCCAACGAACATGGTCTGAGGCCCACGCGGGGCTCAGGCCACGGGTCATATTCTTGTTTCATTCTGGTTGTGGGGAAATTGTCAGCCCACGAATTATTGTAAAAATACAGAAGATATAGGCCGACTAACGAAAGTGGCCTACCTTTTCAATGTTTCCTCAAGGTTTTGTTTTTTATGAATAAATTATGACACTTGTTGATTATAAAATAAATTATTAAAAATATGTATTTATTATTTTATATTAATATAAAAGTCAAAAAATTAAATAATTTAATATGATTGAATTATTGTTGTATATATAATATAAAAAGATTATTATTATTAAAATTTCAATATGATATATCTGATATCTAGATGTCATACAAATAAGCATGCATATCTTATCATGTTAGTTTGAAAAAAATCTGACTTGATTTGATATCTACAGAACTATCAAGTCAAGATTATTAATGGTTAAACACTCAACCAATCACTCCTGCATCTGAGTGAGTCATTATTTTTTATGAAAGGAGGAACCACTATCCTACTATAAATCTCTTGTTCAGTTTGATGATGACTTATTTCAAATATAAACTAATTTGAGAATTGGAATTTCCTTTTTATGTTGTGTGTCCATAATTGATATTATTTTGGAAGGGCGATAAAATCTCAAAAATTGTCTGGGTGGGCAATGGGCCGGATTGCAGCAAGGAAAATGGCCAGATGCAAAACGATGAGGATTGGCACCCGGGAAAGCTTTAAAACGATGGAGGCCAGTGCGTTTGGTAAGAGAGAGAGAGAGCGAGAGAGGGAGGGCATGAAACTTACTGTGCTTCTCTTTAACGTGAATCCAAATGATGAGAATATGAGACCTGAATGAATCACTTGTAGGGTAAGAAATCATTCTTTTTACTGGCAAATCTAGCAAAAGATTGCGAAGATAGCTGAGGAAGGTTAAAAGCAGCTGCACCTGCACCTGCGGATTCCTCTCGATCCGTAGGAAAAGGGAGGATTAGTAGGAAGGTGAGTAGTGATTTTCACAGTTTTCGTTACCATTTTGTTTATTTATGTAGAGAAGTGAATTCAAATGTGCTTTTATACATATCTTGGAAAGAAGATAGTGATCTGTGATTGCGTAGACTAATCTTACCAATCCGGATGAGCATAGAAGGCCAAATAATACATGCCAGAGTTCCCCCAAAGTCGTTCTGCAGCTGCCTGGATATTTCCATTTGTAGCTCGCAGAACTTCTATTATAGCTGGAATTGCTCCTTCTCTAGAAATTAGTTATTGTTAGCCTCATCAGGTGATAAGTTTAACAGAGCTGTTACAGCATGCTCTTCAATTTCAGCATCTTGGTAGGAAAGGAGCTGCACTTATGGTAGGGTTGCTCCACGCTCAGCAATTAGAACTCTGTTATCTGGATTCTCTTTAGAGCGCCTCTAACTGACTAGAAGATAGGTTTTCTACCAGTGATGAAATTTCCTCCTGTTCAGCAGAGGAAGATTAGATTCCTCTTTTTCCGGGAAGCTTAGAATTGTTCTTAGTTGATGCTTCGGTAGACACGTTCACAAGGTATTCTTTGTTTTGGATGTGGTCATACAGTTTTGTCATGGCGAGAGTATAATCTAGAAAAAGATCTATGTTGACGTTCAAAATCACTGGATCTTGAGAACCTTATTACCATATAGCTCTAATCCAAAAAAATAAAAATCAAATAAAATAAAACTTGCATACTGTTATCTTATTGAAAAATCACTTCAAAAATGTGCCAGGGATTTATATGGCATGAACTTTGATGCAGGTGTGAAAGTATTATTTGTTTTAGCCATGAATATGTAATTTTATTTTATTTTATTTTAGAAAGGTTTTACAAAAAAAAAAAATGGAATATATCTAATTTATATTATATCTAAATGATAAATTTTCATAGCAGTGAGATTTGTTATAGAATGTAACATTCTCGCACCATGGCAAGGTTTGGTTATTGAGGGCATAATTCTGGACTCGACCTGGTCTTTTGGGCAGGTTTGGTGGTTTGAATCTAGCCCTTTCTCTCCATGCTTCCTTTCGAAGGTCTTTTATGGCTAACTTGGAAACAGAATAGTATTAGTTTTGGTGAGGAATCATTCAACAGGCATAAAGAAACTCTTGCAAGGACAATAGCAGAAGGGATCGGAAACCCGATCTACCACGAGGGCATCGGGAGTCTGATTGTGGTAGATTTCCGATGCTCAAGTTAAAATGATAAATTTAGCAGTTTAACAGTGTCATAGTTGAAAATGATCATCGTTTTACAGAGCTCTTTTTGTTGGAGCTCTGTTTGGAGTCACTCACATGGTTTTCTCGATACCTTTGTTCGTCTAACGCACGCTTTCCTTTCCCGTTGACTGTTGTGCGCGGGAGGTGCGGCCTATAGCTTGGTTCTTTAATGTGGGCAGTTGTGCCTGGGCTCGGGGCCTGTTAGCTTGATTTCTTGGATAGCGTGAGCTGCCTTCTGGTCTTTTCGCTTTGGGCATAGGGCTCGATCTAGTTGAATTTGGTGTTTCGTAGTGACCTTGGGCCAAGGCCCATCTGCATACTGCCCAAGTCAAGTATCAATCTCAAAAGCATGATAGTCTAGCAGTATTAATTACAGACATGATAATGTAGTAACATTGTTACCTGTACACTTACAACAAAGACGGGATGAATCGTGGAGTGCCTGGACAGGAACTCATGAGGGAATCACCGAAGATCTACACTTATCCTGCATTTTAGGCATTGCAGGATCATCAAGAATCTTGCTTTCCACCAATGAAATTCCTGTTAGAAGATGGAGGAGGCAATACCTGCTCTCTCACTTCATCTGAGATCCCAAGCTCATCATACCAAACCATCCAAAGCTTCGGCTAGCTTTCCATAGTCTGGCATGAAATTTGACCATCCTTGCTCCCCAGTGAATGAATTACAAAGTTCATCATCACAGAAATTACAGAAGGAAAAAAGAAAAGAAAAGAAAAGAAACCCAAACATTACGCGATGAGGTCCACTAGTAGCACCTAAAATATTAGTTAGATTGAAGGCATCATTCTTTCCTTATTGAGTTTTTTTCAGTGATTTGCAAGCTAAACAACACATTCAAGAAGCTGAGAATCAGAAAAATAAATCAATAAACCTGCAATAGAAGTAGATTATCCAAACGGCCCTTATTATTAAAGCATTAAGTTAAAGAGTGCCATGACAAATATGCAAGTTTGTTTTGTATTACAATATAACACATAAAGCAGATGATTAAGAGCATGTGTATGCTTATGTCGGCTTCTTGCATTGAGTCCTCTTTTTCTGCAAATCAAAAATTCTGTTATCGGCATCCCCTTCAAATGCTTGGCCTCACATTCAGACGAGTTGCCAGCTTCTGACCCAGAGACCTGTCAGCCTATATCCCATACCAGCAAAGAATATTACCTCAGTATGCAAACTCCCTCAGAGTTAACCTATCAATTGCATGGTTATACTTTTAGATTGATCAGAAGGAAACAGAAAGGCAGGGATACTCACCTGAGACCAGTAAGAGATCCAGATACTGCGGATTTCATGAGTAACACGTGGGTCAGATAAAGCTTCAATCCAGCGGCAGATGAATCGTTCTTGCCTGTTAACAATCAGTTTAAGTAGCAGATCAAGATGAAGATCAGAGTAAAAATTTTATTTAATTATATTGTTTTAAAAAAATAGTAGATAACCAATTGCACCTGTCTGACGCCCAAGATCGGTATCTCTCTCCAGGCTGTTTGAAGTTGTTCTCCTTATCAATGATGCACTGCATCAACGAAGAAACTTTGATTTTCAGGCAACATATCGTTGAGAATCTTACCATAACTATACTAATTTTAGAAACAGGCAGAAAGACCGCAACAATAAAGCAGTTCAGAAAAGAAGCTCCTTTTTCTTAAGGTATTCATCAGAATTCAGTATCTGCTGAAAAGCTTTTCTCTCTATAACAATTTGGCTCATGTGGAGTGCTTAACACCTTTATGTCATGCAATTATAACTACATCATTCATCTAAAGCGAGATGGATAACTCCTACAAGATGATATAACTTTGCAGCACAATTGCCATTATGCAATTCTAACCACCACACATGCAATCCTAACTACCACAATTATTATATGCAATCCTAACCATGACAATTATTAAGTCATGGGCACATTTCTCCCCACCATAAACACCTCTACTGTCATCTGCGCCATCATTCTCTGCCACAACTATAATGTTTGCTGCAGTAATATGATTCCCAATAACACCTAAACTCAATTACTCATGCTTAACTGTTGCTTTGCATAGGCTCCCAGATCACACAAAAGAAACAGAAAATCAAAGCCTTTTGTCAACATTTATGCTACTTTAAGCAGCAAGACTAGTAAATAAACTGCCACATCAAAGCAAATGATCATGCAAAACTGGATTGTTGACAAACAAATGCCTTATTCTCATAAACCTGACCCAGAGACTTCTGTAAACAGTCCCACTAAAATTTTCCAATTCAACATTGCAAGGACTGACCTTTTCACGTCTTCCGCTACAGATAGCAGGAGGAATAGGGAACCTCTCAGCATGACGAGCTGGATCATACCGCGAAGGAAAGTAATCAACCTGAAGCATAGCTCACCTAGTGAGACTTAACAAAATACAAGCTGAAAACTACAATGCCAGTTGCCATCTCATTATGCATGTGCATAAAGGAATCCTCAGGCATGCATTTCACTAGCCCACTTGCTATTTGAGGACCAATAATTTCACTTAAAATATGCATTGTTTGAATTACAGGAGTATAAAATCCAGTGTTACAGGAAAGGGGAAAAATAAACAACCAAGCCAAACTCAGTACCTCCTCATCTCTGTGCATGAAATTCATGAAACCATCATAGTGATTGTTGTGATGAGCACACTTAGGAGCATTAGCTGGGAGTTGCAGATAGTTTGGTCCCAGACGGTGCCTCTGAGTATCAGAGTAGGAGAAGATTCGAGTCTGGAGCAGCTTGTCATCTGAATAGTAGACCCCAGGAACCACAATAGCAGGGCAAAATGCAAGTTGCTCATTCTCTGCGAAGAAGTTATCAATGTTCTTATTCAAGACCAAGCGGCCAACTGGCTGCAGCGGCAATATGTCCTCAGGCCAGGTCTTGGTCACATCTAGTGGATCAAAGTCAAATTTATCTTCATGATCGGGATCAATTGTCTGGATGAAAAGTTTCCACTCAGGATAATTGCCAGCTGCAATTGAGTCATACAAATCCTTAGTAGCATGGCTATGATTGGCTCCTCCAACCCGAATTGCCTCCTCCTCAAGCAAACATTTAACTCCACAAGTGGGTTTCCAATGAAATTTCACATAGTGTGCTTTTCCAGCCTTGTTGATCAGAGTGTAGGTGTTAACACCAGAACCTTCCATGTGTCTATAGTCTTGTGGAACACCCAGATCATCAAAAAGGAAGGAAAACATGTGCAAGCTCTCTGGGTGGTGGGAGAAGAAATCAAGGATCCTCCAATTCTCTTGGATGTGAGACTTGGGGTTGGGCTTAAGGGCATGGACCATATCTGGGAATTTCATTCCATCACGGATAAAGAAGACTGGAAAGTTGTTTCCCACGAGATCAAAGTTACCCTGAGTTCAGAATACAAAATGATTATATGAATTTTTTCTATGAATCATGAGAACTTACAGTAATGATAAATCTCAGACGAGTGAAACGCAAAAACATTATACATGGATATAAACATTGCAGATAATCTCAACTGCAATGAGCTTATGCAGTCCATAAAATACAAAATCAGCTTCATGAGAACTAAAAATACTATTTGGCAGAAACCATAATTACAGTGGAAAATTCTGTCTGTCACCATCAAACAGACTCAGTAGCAGACATGTTTCAAATAAACCTCACCTCCCTGGTGTAGAACTTCACTGCAAAACCACGAGGATCCCTCAGGGTTTCAGGACTGCCACGCTCATGGATGACAGTGGAGAAACGGACAATGACAGGTGTCTGAACTCCAGGGGCTCGAAGAAAATCCGCGCATGTAAGGTTAGAGATATCATGAGTGACTTCAAAGAAGCCCTTCGCACTGGCTCCCCTGGCATGGACAACACGTTCTGGAATCCGTTCCCTATCAAAATTGGCAAGTTTCTCCACCAGATGATAATCCTCAAGGAGGATTGGACCTGCAAAGTGATAGCACAACTTGAATTCCTAATCCCAAATTCAGAAACAAAGAACTTTTCATCCTCTTTTCTTCCTATTTATTCCTTTGGTGTTTGAAAGAATCAAGTGCCAATATGGTTAATTGATAATGACCTTAGTCTATCCAAAAGTAAAGTAGAAATTGCCAGGGGGGTTCTTGATATCTTAACACGATCCAGTGACTACTAAATGAATTACAGACAAAGCAGCACAAAACAATCTAGAAAGAGTCAGCAATCCCAAGGATCTCCAATATTTCACACATCATGATTATCTCAGATCATATATTTGTTCAGAAAATATTAAATAGCTCCATTCATTCTTTGGAAAATGTCTGATGTCATACAAGATAAGAATGTTCATCAGAGGTTTCAGCATGGCATCTGAATTAAAAGTGATAACAAATATGACTTCATATTAACAATATAGCACCTAAAAGTTACTATCAACAGTTACGAGGACCAAAACAGTAAAAGAAAAGCTGACTATGTCTATGATTTTGACACTGGAAATGACTAAATCCAACTAAACTGTATCAATGAGACTTCTATTCAAAAGCATAAACACTACTTGAGGAAGATAGAACAACTTCATTGGTACAGCATACAAATCACAAAAAGTCAATCAATACCTCTAGATCCAACTGTCAGCGAAGAATTATTATTCCAAACAGGAGCACCAGAGTTGGTTGTCCAGAAAGGGGCATTGTAAGCACTGGATGGGCGGTGCTGCATCGTCCATTCACACATAAACAAAATAATTAGCTTAAGTCAATATAATTCACCCAAACAATTGAACCAAAACCAAGTTGATATCATTTTCCTCATATTTTACTGGGAATAAGGAAAGGAGAGGGTAATTAGAGAGATCAATTAAATAAATTTCCTTCCATTTCCTTTTTTCCTTGGATGTCGCAGCCACAAATCCAGCTCAATATTATCATGAAGAGATGAAAAATGAATCCGAGAACGCTATTGGTAGGTTGGAATAGAAAATAAACTAATCCGTAGATAATTTGAATTAGAAAATAAACAAAGCTTTAGCTAAAACAAAATTGAAAAAGAAAAAGATCCACAGAAAAAAAAAACAAGAAGCGTAGTCGTATGAACTTTTTGAAATAAAACCACCAAACGCAGAAAACATTACGGAACTATTTGTTCAAAGAAATTAAATGTCTAGAAGAACAAAAGCTAAAATGAATCAAGGTCTCCGCTAAAGAAACACAAAACTCAATCGAAACGTTCATTCGAATCCAACCCAAGGAAATTTGGGATATTATAAAACAATCAAATTCAAAAAGAGAGATGAAAAGCGAATGAATAATAAAAAAAATGAATGTAATACCTTGTACGGATCCATGGCGAAAGGGCGATTAGACAGAGATTAGATGAAATAGCTGGAACCGCAATCGAAGCGTGGAGCAGTTGATAGGATATTTATAAAGGCTCCTGGCCAGTCGTGTGGCTCGCGCATAAACTCGCCCCAATTTTAAAACTTTCCATAGTTATCTACACAACTTTTTGAAAACAAAATATCATATCTCGTAATTACCATCTCATAGACTTCGCAATTTAACGTATCGCCACGAGTTATCCATTACGACCTTCAGATAAAATCCACACGACCACAATATGCCAGAAAAAATAGCAAATACTCTATTTTTCATATTATTGTTGGATCAATTTATTTATAAATAGATTTTTTAAAAAAATACATAAATTGATAAATAAAAGCTATATTTCACAAGGATACATATATCGATTTTGGTGATCAATAACTTCAGCTGATTTACAGTTATATTACAATCAATTTAGTTAATAAAAAATCTTAATATTTTACAAATACAAACATTTTTATTTACATATTTTTTGCACATATATTAGATAATATGTATGCATTTGAGCATGGAAAAATCTTTGATAAGGAATCTTATGATAAAGTTTTGTTGATTTTTTGAGTTTAGAAATATATTATTTGATAACTATTTGTTATATATTATATATTTAATTTAAAATTTTATATATTTAATTTTAAAATAAAAATTTTATGAAATTTTAATATTTATCTTATGTTTTCAATCAAATTTTTATATTTAAAAAATAATAAATCAAATTTTAATCTATGGGTTTGATATAAATTAAATTTTATTAAAAAATTTAAAAACTAAAAATATTTAAATTAAGGATTTTATTCAACGAATTTTGATTTTAAATATTTTATAAAAGTAAAAAAATATTTTATCATCACAAAAATTTTATGATTTTTTGAAATACTAAAAAATATGTATATTTTAAATTTATAATATAAAAAAATTTAAAAAAATATAATTAATCAAAAAATTATGAAATTTTTCTATGAAAAGTTGAATATTTTTTACATTTATAAAAACTTTTAAGTCAAAATTTGTTTTATAAAATCTTTAATTTAAATATTTTAAATATTTAATTTTTAAAAAAATTAATTGAAACTAAATTAATAAATTAAAATTAAAATTATTATTTTTAAATATAAAAAATAAGTGATGATATAAAATAAATATTAAAATTTTATAAAATATTTATTTTTAATTTTATTTCTTTAATTAAATCAAATTTCCTAACAATAGCTCTACTTGTGAATCGTGTCACGATAAATTGGCCGAGATGTAAGGTTAAAATGGGGGCGACTCGGCAGCGATATCAAGACATATTTATATGGCAAGAAAAAAAATAAAAATAGAAAATAATTGAGAACGTCATGTAATGAACTTGTTCCTTATCCGGCAGGCTTTTTGGTGTTTTGCCAGAGGCAACTCGTAACCACGTATGGGAGGAGGTGACATGGACCACTGTAGCGATGACACGTACTTCAAAGACCTTGAGACGTGTGCTGGAGAGGAAGCGGCAATGATAAAACCGTTTCCGGAGGCAAGAGGGGAAGTGTGAACGCAGCTGATGCTCGTTTTGTGCTTTGGCGATAAGATAATATTGGGCCTTGTGGTGAGCTTAGCCACAACACTGACTCATGGGTCCACAGACCCCAATCACAAAAAATAAAATACCCAAAATAGAAAATTAATTTCAATCAATTACATAAAAATACTTAAAATAAAAACATTAGTTCAATCAAAGATAAAGACAAAAGTTGATAAAATCTTAAGTTTGTTTATATTATTAATCAAAGGTTTATATTCAAAAATTAACAAATGATTTACCAATTTGATTTAAATCAAATTTTTCAAAAAAATTAAAAATGATAAATATTTAAATTAAAATTTTATAAAATAAATTTTGATTTAAATTTCTTATAAATATAAAAAATGTTTAAACTACTGTAAAAAAAACTTCAAAATTTGTTGAATACTAATAAATATTTTTAAATTTTATATCATAAAAAATTTAAAACTTATAAAAATAGATCTTGGATTAAAATTGTTTAAATTTGAAATAAGTGAAAATTTTATTTAAGTTATTTTTGAAATATTTTAACAATAAAAATATATTTAATTTTTCATATTATTTGAGCTCAAATCCAATTTAGATTAAATTGATTTAAAGAAGGATTTGATTGCTAATATGTAATAAATATTAAGCTTTTATATAACCTTTATCCTTTAATCAATTGCCTAAAAAATGACTAAAAAATCGAAAATTAATCTCAATTAATTACATAAAAAATTAATTTCAACCAATTACAGGAAAATACGTAAAATAGAAAATTAATTTCAGTTGTAATATAAATATTTTTATGTAAAATACATGCAGAAAATTCCTTCACTGAACATATAACTTGTTACAATTGAATACTGCAATCCATTGTGATAATACAGTACTCATTAAACTCGGGTCAACACAAGCTAAAGGGTTGAAACCAAGCATGGTTTCCCTTTAATGACGATGATACCGCTGTTACATGAATGCACAAAAAAACACAAATGGCTACCTGCCCAATAAAAAGGATCTAACCCCTCTTTTTCATACATTTTATGGTGAAGATCTGCCCTTAGATCATTGCCAAAAGATGAGCAAGAAATGAATAAAAAGGGCAAGACGTGCCAAGTGTTTTAATTTAGTTCATTAAAGTGTATAAATATCTTGAGCTTTTCCTTGTTTTTGCATGATATTACAAGGTAACTTGTCATTTTGAGTGTCATATTGAATATATGTTTCACTGATTGGCTTCACCACATGGCTCCAGGTTTCCAGGCTGCTTATTCATAGTTCATAATGGTTTCAAAAATGTAAGCCAATGAAGTCATGCAAACTAAATTGAAAGACTTAGACCATCTCCAACGAAGATGGTTGAAAATTTTTAAAATTTTTTTCAATAAAATAGTAAATATTTTTCTGCATTTTAGTACAGCTACAGTTTTGCATCAAATTTGGTGCAGTACTGCATCAAATGTAACTTAAAAGAATTTTTTATATATTTATTTTTAAAAATTTTTGAATCAAATATATCTTTGATCAATAACTTAATAAATATATGATATTATTAAAAAAATTATACTATTGAGAATATCTCATCAAGATATTTAAAATAATATCAATATTCAATATATAATTTTATTTTATTTAAAATAATAATATATTTAATTAATAATATTATTATATATAATATCAAAATTATTATTAAAAATATATAACAACTTATAATAATTTATAATTTATGATACAATTTAAATTCTACATTATGTAACATATTAAAGATTACAACATAAACTGAAATTACAACATTAAGTAAAACTAAAACACTCCAACAATAAAAAACGAATCTTACAACTATTTAAAATATGAGAAAATTATTTTTAAAAATTATTAAAAATTATAATTTATTATATAATATTAATTTATTTAAAATATATAAATTAAAAATTATATTATATTAATTATTTTATTATTTTAAATAAATTAATTAATATTTATAAATATTTTTATTAATAATTATTATTTATATTATTAAAATAATATTATAATACAAATTTAATGTAAATAATTTAAAATTAAAAATTGATATTAAAATATTTTAAAAATATATTTTTAATATTAAATTGATATTAAATTTGATATATAGGGTTGAAAATCACCTTAGGGACTAGGCAGAACAGCCATTGGAGTCATCCAAAGGGCGCAGGTATGCTGGGAGGGTAGTGGGCCGGACTGCAGTCCTGATGACGTCCCCTATCCTTGATATTTGGGCCATTCAAAAGGATAGGCATTGGGCCTGGCAGCTTTGGTATCACAGGTACTAGAGAAGAAAGAGAGAGGACCATGAAACTCATGGTACTTTTTTGAACGTGAATCCGTCAGTTTAAGAATATGAGACCTCAAGGAAATCACTTTGAGTTGAAAGTCATTCCTACTTACATGACAATTTGTAGAAATGTGGCCAAAAGATAGCAGAGAAAGCTCTGGACAGGTGAAGTGAAAAGCATCTATTATACGCAACAAAGAAATCACGTTAAGTGGAAAAATCATTCCTACTTGCATGATAATTTGTAGCAATGTGGCCAAAAGATAGCAGAAATAGCTCTGGACAGTGAAGTGAAAAGCATCTATTATACGCAACAACCAACTTAAAAGCAGCTGGACCTGCAATTTCCTCTCGACCCACACGAAAAGGGAAAAACCTCCTTCAGATTACCAAGAAGGTAGGTGAGAAGCAATTTTCAGAATTCTCATTAGTCAATTATCATTTTCTGTATTGCCATGGAGGCCAAGTGAAATGTGCTTGTATACAATACCTTCAAGGGAGATAGCTATCCGTGATTCTGTATCAGACTACCCTTGCTAATCGAGGTGAGCAAAGAAGGCCAAATAGACACAGAAAAGAGATGCCAAATATACCCACCAGAGTTCCTCCAGAGTCATTATGCACGCTGCAAGGGTATTTCCATTTGACGCTTTCAGAGCTTGAACATTTCTTGGTTGCCAATGGAACCCATTTTCTCCCTCTTCTGAAATTTGTGTTGCATGGAGTTCTTCTGGTGAAACTACAAATAGAGAAACACAGTGAAGTCAGGCTGTAATTGAGAATATAAGACGTTGCAATTGAAGAGTAGTTATGGTTACTAAAAGAAAGGGGGAAAACTGTACGAGAATGCAGCATCCTTTAACCAATGAAGAAGACATTAGCATTAGTAGATGGCAGGATTTGTCTAGGTTAGACACTAAAACATGAACTTTCAGTAAACAGTAATCACTGTTATCAACTAGTATACAGTAGATATAGTCTCAAAACAATAATGTTAATGCCGACTAGATATTACAATATACAACTGATGAGTATCATCTTTGTTATATTCAACTTAAAGACATTTCATGGAATTTGTTCCAATTTGCTCATTAGTTGTAAAAGGGCATTTGCTTTCCTCTGGGCTCTGTTAGTTCCAGTTCTTGTGATCTCAGTCAAGTGTTCATAGACCCCAAGCTGAAGCGCTGTGAGTACAAAAGATGAATTGTTTGAACCCAGCTCAAGAAGAACTGATGTTGCACATTCCCTGTTCTTGGGGGTCCCTTCTCTGATGAAATCAACAAGTGTTTCAACAAATGAGGGCTGTCCAATCTCCTGCCGCCCCTCATGATGAGATGCAAGAAGTAAGAAGATGGAAAGGGCCTCATCAACCATGCCCAAGTTTTTATCCTTGAGTAATTTGAGTAAGGGTGGGACAATGCCAGCATCAATAGCCCTGCCCTTATTCGCTGAATTGAGAGATAAGTTAAACAGTGCAGTAGCAGCATCCTTTCTGCCTCTCATTGTCCCATTTTGCAGCAAATCAATCAGTGGTGGGATGCCATTTGATAACCCCACAGTTACCTTATTCTCGTCAAGCATTGATAAGCTAAACAAAGCTGCTGCAGAGTTCTCTCTAGCCTCCGTGCTTCCATTTTGCAGAACTTCTATAATAGCTGGAATTGCTCCTTCTCTAGAAATGAGTTTCTTGTTAGCCTCATCAATAGATAAATTCAAAAGAGCTGTTACAGCATGCTCTTCAATTTTAGAATCTGGGTAGGAAAGGAGCTGCACTAACGGTGGGATTGCTCCACCCTCAGCAATTAGAACTCTGTTCTCTGGATTCTCTTTAGAGAGCATTCGTATTTGTTTAACTGCACGTCTCTGAACCTCTAACTGATTAGAAGATAAGTTTTCTACCAATGATGAAATTTCCTCTCTCCGTTCGTCAGAAGGGCTCTCTGAGCATGAAGGAATATCAGGTTGCTCTTTCTGGGGAAGCTTAAAATTGTTCTTCTCGCACCACTGCACGATTAGGTTCTTCAGGGCATAATTTGGTGCCAGTGACAGGTGAGCTAGAGTCTGCCCAGTCTTTGGGCAGGTTTGGTGGTTTGAATCAAACCATTGCCGTATGCTTTCCCTTTCGTATGTCTTTTATGGATAACATGGAAACAGAACTGTATTAGTTTCAATCTTAAAGACATGATAATCTAGCAGCATAAATGACACACATGATAGTGTCAGTAATATTTGTTACCTGTCCACTTGCAATAATGACAGGATCAGTCATTATCTCTAGAGTGATTGGACAGAGGAACTCATGAGGAATCGCAGAAGATCCAGACTTATGCTGCATTTTAGTCATTACAGGATCATCAAGAATATGGCTTATTTCCATCCCTAAATTTCCTTTGAATTTGTTAAGAATATCGATAATTTGCTGACTACTCTCTGAGATTTGACCTCCTCTTTCTATTACAAGGTTCCTTACAGCTTCAGTTTCTATCTTCAGATCCTCAACAGTTTGTAGTTCTAGCTTGTTAGCTAGTCTTTCTAATATGGCACTGTCAGCATTTGCTTGATCAGTTTTAGAGAAAGCCACCATCATATCGACTGCAAATTCTATGTCCTGTGTATCTTTCCGCTTCTTAGCTCGTCTCAATTGCTCACTCATTAGCTCAACCTGAACCACAACAACAAAGACTAGCCTGACAAATTCTGAGTTGAACACTTTTTAGCAACTGTGCAGCAAACTGTAAAGATGCCCTACATCTAGATCAGAGACTTTCCCAAATTGCTAATATGTCAAGTAGTATAATCATAAGGGAATGAGATGAATTGATGTATACAATCAAGTGGCCTTTTCCTCAAATTAACTAAGTTATTGAATCAAGCAAAATCCTTTTTGTCTCAATCGCCTATTGAAAACAGAAGGGCAGTATATAATAAGCTAGCAGTTGGAGAGAACTAAACAAATGCAGGACCCAGAAATCCGCCGGCATATTCAGAGATAAGCTGAATACCTGTTCTCTCACTTCATCTGAGGTCCCAAGTTCATCATAAGGCAACCCATCCAAAGCTTGGGTTAGCTTTTCATAGACGGCCTGAAATCTGATCATGAATGCCTCGCTCTCCAATGCCTGAATTACAAAGAAATCTCAAACACCACTCACAAATCAGATGAAACCTTAATATTATAAACAAAACAAAATAAAAAAGAAATAACTAACCAGATAAATCTTGCTCCCGTCATTGCAAGTTTTCAACAGTTTTCTCGCCATGAGGACCACCTTTTTTAAATTTAACAAGAGAACGACTGCCTCATCAGGAATTGGCGTATCAAGGTCTCGAATCTCCTCCATCAACGGCAACAAAAGCTTCAATCGCCTAAGAAGGTTACAACATTCTTTCTTCTGCGTTTTCCGATAATTTGCTAGCTGAGCAACATATTCAATCAGAGCCACTATTTCTCTAACGACATCACGATTTTCCTTCTGTAAGCCCATCGTATTAGTTTCAATTTCCTCCTCCACAGTCTCTCCCCCCTCTCCTTGATCTCCATCTTCCTCTCTCTCTCCGTCCATCAGCATCTGCTATCTGTACTCCACCACGCAAACCTAGGGTTTCGAGGGTTTAGGAATTGTTTCCGCGAGCGAATCAGAAGGTATTATTCGCTGCTGAAGTGACACGAGGGCGATCACGTAAGCCCGAGGGGAGACAAGCAACGAGAGATCAGATGAAGGAAATGAAACCCTAACCCTAATTTCCATGGATTTTCGATCTTGCCTCGGTTTCTCGGTGCCTGTCAAGCTCTTGCCGGGCTTTCCGGGGTATGTTGCTTTTCCAAGCAATCCCATGCGCGGGTTTTTTGGTCTCAAAATTAGAGTGCATATTTTGAAAAGTTAGTTACTTTTAAACGGACAGCCATGCCTTGACCATCTTAAAAACGTTTATACAAATATTTTGTGCTCTTAGAAAATCAACTAATAACCTTTTATGGATGTACATCTCACCTGTTTGGCAATTTTCAAGGTCTTTGTGGTTTTTAACATTATATTAACTATATATATATAATAGAGTAAATTAAAAAATTTTAATTAAATTTTGATATATTAATTGAATCAATTATATATTTTTTAATTTGATTTAAATTAAATTTTAACTCAATTTTTTTTAAAAAATTAAAGATACTTAAAATATATAAAAAATAACTCAAATAAATTTTACATTACATTTGGTATCTATTCATCAAAATTGAATAATTTTGAACTCAAAAACTCTTTTTTATGAATTTTTAATGATGTAAAGTTTTTAAAAATATTTTTAATTTTCAAAAAAATTTAAATTTTTTTTGTGATGATAAATTATTTTTTATATTTTTATAAATTTTTAAATCAAAATTTCTTGCATAAAAATTTTTATTTAAATATTCTCAAATTTTTAAATTTTTTAACATGATGTAAATTGAAGGAAACTGAAAAATCAAATATAAAAATCATTCAATTGGCATTCTGAAGTGCAAAATAAAATTTGAATTATATTTACTCTATATAACATTATAATTAAGCATATAAAAGTTGATTTTTACAACGTTTTAATTGATTAATTAAAAAACAACTAAATAATAATATATATTTTGTGTTAATAAATATTAATATTATCTTCTCTTTTATTATATTATAAATTTATAACTATATAAATATGAGATAGAATTAAGTAGTAACTTCGAGCAAAAAAAAAAGAAATTCAAATTCAACCATTTGCATCAAAGACACAATCATAAGATCTTAAAAGGGGCAACCAAACAACAACACTCTTTAACGTCAGTACGTTGGACTAGTGAGATAAAAGACGAGCAAATAGTCAACACAAAAAACAAGTACTGACCAGCAAAGATCAGTAACATGTTACTAGTGACAAACAAAGGCCACTAAGCCATCTTGATGACAGCAGATCGATAGTTTTATGAAGTTTATCTCCAAGTGCACATCAGACCAAAGATAAAATTATCAAAATAAATATCAATTATTTTACAAAAATGATTTTCAATAATTTTTTTTCCAACCTCTGTTAACCGTAGCATTGTGTTGTCCAAATATATACTAACTTGAGTATAAGAGAATCTACGGTCTCAATAACACTTTTTTTTTTTTCTCTTTATTAATTTTTAATAATACAAAATTATTTTTTATTGTGCTTCTATCTTTATTATGAGTTTTTTTTTAAAGGTATTTTAAGTATTACTTATCTTTATAATATAACTTTTAAGTTATATGAAATTTAAAATTTTTATTTATATATTATTATTTAATTAAATAAACATGTTAAATTGATGAGTTAATTATTTCAATGGGACATGCATTTTACTTGTGAATTCAAATCAAAATTTGTAAAAAAAATTATATTAATACCAAACTTATTTTTTATTGAATTCTTAATATAAAAATTTTATTTATAATTTTTTGTTAACATTAACGATTATATTTACACACGTAATATACATATGATTTTTATATTTTATAATATTTTTTAAATATTATTAAAATAAATAAAAATATTATTTTTTCACCAAACTTAATAAAAACATATAAAATCTAGATATTTGAAGAAAATGAAAAGAAAAAAAATATTTTATTGTTTTGATAGTACTTAAAGAGTTGCAAAAACGTAAATTTTAAATAAATAAATTTTTTCTCAAATCTTGATTTAAAATCATAAATAAAATATAAATTTTTAAATGTAATTAATTTTAAATTAATAATGTGTGAAAAACTTAAATTAATATATTGATTACTATTTTAAATTAAAATTAAAATAATAATTTATATTTTATTAAAATTGTCTTCAGTGTTGTATATGAATATTATAAGTACTTACCATTTGTTTAAAAGAAATATTTACATGAATATCACAAGTACCTAAGTACTTACTATTTTTTAAGAGTATGACATAGCTTTTAAGCAAAATGAAATTTGAGAATTTTATTTATATATTGTTGTTTAATTAAACAAACATATTAAATTAATAATGCATTGAAAGAACATAAATTAATGCATTGATTATTAAATTTATAATTAAAATAAAAGAAACTAATTTATATTTTAAAAAATAAGATAATACATCCACTAATATATTAATAGAATTCATTAAACAATGTGAAGCATTTAAGTACTTGGTGTTGTATTCCATTTAATTTAATTAGGTGGCTTGCAAATTAACACCCTCTTCTATTTGAACATTAAAATAAATTTCATTCTTTTAAATGTTGTAAACTTTCGAATTTAAATTAAATGAAGAAGGATTTGCCATGATGGTCATGATGCCAACGAGATTATTCAATGAATATCCAACAGAGAATATAAGGACTATAATACATTAGTACAATTGACGTCCCTGGTCCAATCTTTTAGTTATTTTTTTAATTATATAATAAAATAAATAATAAAACAAATTTATGTATGTTCTTTATTACATTAAATTATATTATTTTTTAAAAATAGTAATATATAATAATTTAATAAAATAAATAATAAAAATATTTTTTATTAACAATTTCATCATAAATTAAATAAACAAAAAATATATTTTATAAATGAGTGAAATGAATGTTAAATAAAATAAATCTTTTTTTATAGTGATCCAATGTAATGTTATCAATATTATTATTATTTTTAAAAAATTAATATTCAAAAATTATTTATGAGCCCTGCTAAAATTGCCAGTGTCATCCTTTATTGTGGAAAGATTGCTCATCTCAACTGAAATGATGAATAAATTTAAACCGTCGGATTCTTTTTTCTTTTGTTGAGAAATCTCAACGGCAGATTCATCAAAAACAGATTTTGAGTCTCAACTCATGATGTTTGGCCCAATGTTAAAAAAAAAAAAAAAACAGCACCCCGCTTCAACGTTGTCGTTCCATTCATAGTAAGGAAGTATGTCATTGTCACCGCACGTCATTCTAACCTGTTCTTTCATGGAAATTTCATTTCGGACATGCAAATGTGGCACATGGCATTGGCAACGAGAAGCTCCTAGTGCTGGGGCGTGCAGTCTCCTAAAAGGCCATGGAGTATTCACGAACGCTAAATTTACAAGTCCGTTGTGGAATGATTCTCAACGCTGGACCACCAATAGCCACGTGTACACTATTGTTAACATATCATAATATTAGTGGATAGCTGTTAGAACCAGGAGGGTAAAGAATCCACTATTTAATATGTTAGAGTTCATTAAGAGAAGCTATGGTATTTTAAATTTCATTCTTATTTTATTTTGAATGAGATCATCCCTTTTTTTAATGTTTAATTAATAAAAAATTATATTTTTTTAATCAGTTTTTATTTTTCAATATTCAAACTATTAATTCTTAAGTCAACCTTTAAAATTGTTATTTTATTACAACAAAAATAGTTATAACTTTTTTTTTTTTTTTATGGTTAGCATGTTCTTTAAAAAAAATTGTTAAATTACTTGATTATAAACTTACTTTTTTTTTATCTTAGTAAATAATAATTATAATAAAAATAATTATAAATATTGATTAATGATCATGTAAGTTTTATAATAAATTTATTGTTAAAATATTAGTCAATATTATTTTTTTATAATATTAATATTTGAGATAAAAAATGATTATATTAAAATATTATTTAATTATGATAATTTGTAGTTAAAAATATAATTATTTTAATAAAAATAATTATAAAATATTAATAAATTATAATTAATCTAATAAAATATAGTGGTTTTTAAAACCTATTGGAATCATTTTTTTTACTTTTTTTTTATTAACTAAACTTATTAATATTAATTCTTGCTTTATTTTTTTTCTAATGGATCAAATATCATTATAACTATTCATTCATTTTCTTTTTAATTCTCGCAAAATAATTATTTTATTTATATTTTATTTTATTTTCACAAATCAAACGTGTTATATTTTTATAGTTGAAATATCTCAAAAATAATTCAAATAAATTTTACATTTAAATTTGAATCGATTACTCAAATTTAAAAATATTAAATTTACGAGCATTTTTTTATACAAATTTTAAACTTTTTATAATATAAAATTTTTAAAAATATATTTTTAGCACTAAAAAAATATAATTTTTTTGTTGATAGTTTGAATTTTTTTTATATCTATGCAAAATTTCAAATTGAAATTTATTATACAAAATTTTCTATTTAAATATCTCTGATTTTAAAATTTGTTAATAAGACTTAAATTAAATCAAATTAAAAGATTAGATGTAAAATTAAATCAAATTAAAATTTGCGTTTCAAATAATGCAGGTATGATTCAAGTTTTTTTTTTTTATATTTACCTCAAAATAACTAATGTATATTTTGCAAAAATAAAATAAAATAATATATCTATTAGAATTCATTAAGTAATGTGAAATTGAAGCATGTAAGTACTTAGAATATGTTTATTTATTTTAATCGGAATGAGTAGGAATTAGAGAGGATAAAATCAGAATAAATAGAAATCAAAATGAAAAATCAAATCTAAAACAAGTTGTATACTTGATCTTTTGGAATCGAAATCAAAATTTCATTCATAAGTTTACTTCGAGTTGAAATCAGAATAAACTATAATAAATTTACTATATATCATTTAAATAGATTTATGTATTTTCAATTTAAAAAATAAATATTATAATAGTAAAAAAAGGATAAATATTACATAAAATTATTTTTTGAGATATATTAAAAAATAAAAGTTAAACATTAATTTTTTCTAATAATTAATGACTAATTAAAAAATAAAATAATGAATTTATATAATTCACTAATATTATCATAAGTGAAAATATATAATTATTCATCAATAAAGTTTTAAATCATAAATATAAAATATGTTAAAAATCATATATATGAAAGCATGGAAAGTAGAATAATGAAAGATGGAATAACAATTTAACTCGAGATTCAAAAATATGAGTGCCAATCTTGTGGAGCGCATGAGTTTGACATTCCCATCATTTAATTCCAATTGAAATTCACATAATTTTACTTTAATTCTATGATAAAAATAAAAATAAAAATAAAATGCATATTCATTTTGATTTTCACTCGAAACTTTCATTTTTAATTAGTAAATATTATATATAAGCATCATAAATATTCTTTTAAGCTACATGAAAGTTGAGAAAATTATTTATATATTATTATTCCATTAAAAAAATATGTTAAATTAATAATTCATTCAAAAAGTATATAATTAATATATTAATTATTATTTTTAACTAAATAAAAGAATTAGTTTATATTTTTAAAACAAAATAATATATCCACTAGTATTAATAGAAATCATTAAGTACCATGAGATTAAAGCATTTAAGTCATTAATCTTGTACACCATTTAATCTAATTTAATTAGGTCGGTTGCAAAATAATATTCCATCTCTTTTGAATATTAAAATAAATTTTATTCTTTTAAATATTATTAACTTTTATATTCAAGTTACACCAAGAATGATTTACCATAATAGCTATAATGTCACCGAGATTATTGGATTGATTTGAAATAAAACATGAATTATAATACATTAGGTACTCTTACATGCTTCTAAATAAAGAAACCATGTTTTGAAGTTTGAACAGAGTTAACCTTTTAGAATGGCGTGAGGCAAGACAATCTCTTCGGTTACTTCTTGAATGACCTTATCGTTTATTCCTTTTACAACACTGCTGATTCAATAAAAGGTCATAAGAAGGACAATAAGAAAATTATCTTCAAGAAGGCACTGCATTGCATAGTCAATGTCATGAAAACCAGCTAGTCTTACCATCAATATCAATACTCAATCATTCATCAATCAAAAAAGGGTAACAAAAGATGGATTGTAAGAACAAGGTTCTCAATTTATAGAAGAGGAGCCATTCTATTTTCGCTAGTACTCTATTATTTGAAGGATTTTTAATTGCTTCGGATCTCATTATATCACTTAGTATATTAGACAAACTTGATCTTAGTAACTTTTTCATTTATTTTTTTGTAAAAATTTAAATTTACATCCATGAAGTTGATTCTTTCCTATAAATATTTTTTCTTGATTTTGCTGCTTGCAACTTTAAAAATCAAGATAAGGGATTTTCTCTCTCTTTGTTGAGAACTTTGGATTTTTTTTTCTCCTTATTAAGAGGTTGGTTTGCCTTTTTGAAGTAGTGTGGATTAGGTGTTTTGAATTGAGAATGGAGCACTAGTTGATACGGTTGGCTATCATGGAAGATGAAGGTGAGGAACTTGTGCTAGTTGGTGGTAAAAAAAAATATGAGGAAATCGATGGTTCCCTTGAGTTGTGCATGGTAAAAAGGTTTGTAACTGACAGAGTTATTAATTACAATGCTATGAAGAAGATCGTGGCAAGTATATGGAGGCCAGACAGGGGTGTGCATCAACAATATATTTTCACACTTGTTCCTCTCCCAGTTTTTTCACAGAATAGATTTGAGGAGGGTGTTAGAAGGATGACCTTGGTCTTTTGATAATCACATGTTTAATTCTGCATCATCTTCAACTAGGAAAGATCTAACAAGTGTGTTTTTGGTGCATGTTGAGATTTAGGTGCATATTTATGACATCTTCATAGGCTTCATGTTAGTAAATATTGGTAAATAGTTAAAAAAATTTAAATAGTTTGTGGACTATAATGTTAATAACAGTATGAGAAAATGATAATCAAAATGGCTATCGATGTTAGATAGCCATTGAAAAATAGAAGAAAATACAAAAATCACAAGGAGATTGGTTTTTGGTGCAGTTCAAATATGAACATGTCAGTTTGTTATGTTTTTTTTGTGGTTGCTTGGACCTTTCTAATAAGTTTTATGAAAAATTACCTCAAACCAAGAGTAATAGGTTACTAAAGAATGAAGAATGTGGCTAAGATCTCTGACAAGTAGAGAGATTGCATACAAAGATGAAAAGGTGGTTACAAGAAGGAGTTGATGCAAAGGAGGTCAAGGAGGTAAGAATAGTATAATAGGCAGCTGTAAACTTGGTAATAAAGCAAATCAATGCCTACGTTATTCCCAAAAATCAGGTAGTATTATCAGAAAAAGGTAAACTGAAGGTGGCTGAGGATAGTACTAGTTATGCAGAAGGGTAAAAAAAGATATTAAGGTGGAAGGAAGCTTTAAAACATGTAGGTATTGAAGCTGGGTTAGGCTACGGAAGTACATCAAAGTAGACAAGGTTGAAACTTAATGATGGTGGGCTTAAGCTTCTAAAAGATCAAAAAATGAGAAGGGTCAAAGAGGTTCCATTAGGTTAATGGACAACATAGTTCTTGGTGAAGAAAATGATCTGTACATGGTGGCAAAATTCAATTTATGGTGGTAGAAAAATTCAATACACTAATGACAAGACCTAGGGTATAGGTGTGTTGATCACTATGATTATCTAAGTTAGAACTGGTAAGGACTTGTCAATTCTCGAGCAGTTGTAACTCTTTGGGAGTTGGTTTGAGTGCATCTGTCATATATATCATTTCTAGTTAAAACTTGGGTAAAAAAAAGGTAGAATTTATTTCATTCAATGGCAATCTCAATCAATAAAGAAGGTAGAGGTGGTGGTTTAGCTATTTATTAGCTTGAAAAGGATTTGTGCTATATATGGAGCTATTTGGAAAATCACATTGACGTTGTTATAAAGGATGGGCAACTACCATAGTGAAGATTAACTGGATTCTATAGCTTCCCTTAGTTGACTTGGCAGCGACAGCCATGGGATCTGTTTAGGATACTCTATGCAGTGTCAACATTCCCATGGATTTGTATTGGAGAGTTAATGACACCATAATGATAAGATGGGATGACATACCCATCTTAAGTGGCTAATTAAGGTCTTTATAAAAGTTGTTATAGATTGTGATTTGTAGATTTATCATTACAGGGTACAAATACACTTAAGAAAGAAGTAGAGGGATAAAAAATTAGGTTACTGAAAAATTAGATTGATCTTTAGCATCAAATAAATGGATTAATTTCTTTTCGAAAACTAGATTGATAAATCTAATAGCTTAAGTGTCAGACCATTGTCTTTTAAAGGTATAAACTACTTTATGGGTCAGATATAGGAAGACCTATAGATTCTGTTTTAAGAATGGATGGTTAAAAGAGAACAATATACCAAATGTCATTGAAAAGCTTGAAAAAATTCTACAAGGTTGAATATAATTAAAAGGATCGATGCTTATGGATGGTATTTATAACTTAGGATAAAAGTTTAATTAGAAAATTTAGCGATGAGATTTAGAAGAACAAACAGTGATTACGAAACTACATTATAGAACTAATCTTGAATTAGTGGAGAGGTTTTTTTAGGCCAAGACAGAGTTATCCAAATTGATTATGCAACAAAAGGACTATTGGAGATGAAGAGCCAAGATTTTCTGATTAGTTAATGAATATTGTAATACTAAATATTTTCATGGGATAACTTTTACTAGGACGAAGAACAACTAGGTGCAGTGTCTATATGATGAGATTGCTTTTTAAGGAAAAGGATATAGTAGTATTGGTGAAGAAATGTTATATTAAATTATTTTTAATTGTATAAATTTATTCAAATAAAATACCCATCTAATTGAATGAAAAGTGACAGTAAAGCATAATAATAACTTACTTGGGGATATCTCGCTGTAGGAGTTTGAGAAGGCTGCCTTTCAGATGCACCTAGATAAATCTTTTGGTCTAGATGGCTTAACTCGGGGGTTCTTTTTCCAAAAATTTAAAAAACTAGTGGGTAAGGATCTATATACTTTAGTTGTTGGTTAGTTAAAGCAAAAAAGAATTTCATGTGTCCTTAAATGATGCTAATCTAGTGTTAATTCAAAAATGTGAATCCTCTAATAATATTAAAGAATTTCGGCCAATAGCTCTGTGCAATGTGATGTATAAAGTTATAGTTAAAGTGTTAGCAAACAGACTGAAGGTTGATGAAAAAACTAGTTTTTGAAAAGCGGTTTGCTTTTGTGCCAAGAAGAGTAATCACAAATAATGTTCTAGTAGCTTTTGAAATTATACATTATGCAAAATGTAAATTTATAGGAAAGAAGTTGGAATGAGCATTGAAAATGGATATGAGCAAGGCATAAGATAAAGTGTCCTAAGAGTCTCTCCATGATATTTTGATTAAGTTAGGGTTTGATATATAATGGGTGAAGAAGATTATGCTTATGTGACAAAGGTATCTTATAAGGTGCTTTTCAATGGGAAGAAAGTTGGCTTAATAAAACCTAGTCGAGGGTAACGTTAATGTGATCCTCTATATCCTCACTTATTTATTTTGTGTGTATAGGAACTAACAACCTTAATCAATGATGCAGTAAGAAGAAGAACTCTATATAGATGCAAGATTTGTATAGGGGCACCAAGTATCTCTCACTTACTGTTCGTTGATGATAGTTTCTTTTTTCTTTGAAAGTTACCATTGCCGAGAGTGAACTAATGCATCATATAGTTATGGATTATGAGGGGGCTTCAAGTTAAGTTGTTAATTTTTAAATATTAGGTATCTATTTTAGCATGAATGTGTTGGAACACCTGGATGTAGCTTCAGCCTTAGATACTAGCATGTATCGTAGCCTTCTCTTACTGATTGGAGAAAATAAGAAAGTTATTTTTAATTTTATGAAAGAGAAGCTTTAGAAAAGGCTTCATGGCTAGAAGAATAAACTTTTATCCAATGTACAAAAATAAGTGCTTATCAAGACAGTAGCTCAAGCAATCCCTTCATATTGCATGAGTATGTTCCTCATCTTTATCTTTTTGTACGATTAATTACAACGTATGCTCAATTCATTTTGGTGGGGCTCAAAACAGAATGGTTCAAAAAATATTCATTAGTTCATTTGGGATAAAGTAAGCATGAGAAAAGAATTTGAGGCTCTAAGATTTTGTGCTTTGCATAGTTTTAACATGGCCTTACATGGTAAACATGGGTGGAACTTGATCTCCAAACTAAAAGTTTTGGTCAGTTAGCTCTTTAAAGCTAAATACTACCCGCACTGAGAATTTTTGAATGGAAAGTTAGGTAACAATTCGAGCTAAACATGGAGAAGTATTTGGAGTGCTCGTAATGTACTTAAGAAAGGTTGTTGCTAAAAGAAGGGTAAAGGCAGTGAGATCTCTATCTGGAATGAATGTTAGTTAAAAGATAAGGTAAATTTTAGACTGTAGACTCCTTTAATCCCTGAACTTTAAGATGCCATTATGAATGATCTGTGGATTCCCAACTATTATGAATGGGATGTGAAATTTCTCTGGGAACTATTTTGTGAATGAGATATTCAAGAAATCTCTAGTATTGTGGTGAGTAACTCTAATTTAGAGGATAAACTAATATGGCACTATAGCGAGGATGAACATTATTTAGTAAAATTAGGGTGGAGACTTGTTATGACTAAAGAGTCACTAATACTGTATTTAGAGAATGGACAGATTTATGGAAGCTAAAACTACTACCTAAAATTAAAGATTTCTTATGGAGAATGTGTAGAGATTGCCTTCTTACATATGTGAGACTTTTAGCTAAAGAGATAGACATTCATAATGGTGGCCTAATGTGTGATAGGGAAGTAGAAAGTGTTTGACACATCTTTTTCACATGTTAATTTGCACAAAAGTGCTGGTAAACAGTGAGTTTATCATAGAATCTAACAGCTCCTAATTCTTTTAAGAAGTGATCCTTTTCTGTCTTAAAGGAATCGATGATGTTTTACAATGTAAAGTTTATGTCATTTTATGGAACATCTAGAGGACAAGGATAATTCTAGAAAAAAAAAAAGAGCAATGAGTCCTTCATTTTGTTGTCAAATAGGGACTAAACTTTTTGATAGCTTAGATTAAGGCAAGAAAGCTACAAGGCTCTGTTGACTAGGTTACTACTTCTAAATTTCAAGGGGTGTGGACAAAGCCACTTTCAAGATATTTAAAGTGTGATATGGATGCTGATGCATTTAATGATCAAAAGGTTATAGGTGTGCGTTTAATCGTGAGTATGATAAGGGATAGATGGTCCGTGGTTTGTCTAAAACAATTGAAGGTAAGCTCCTCCCCAAAGAGCTAAAGCTAAAGTGGGTCTTATAATTCCAAACAAAAAGGTTAGGCTTTGAAGTTGATCATAAGGTAGTCGTAGATGCTCTCCACTCCAAACATCTTAATGTCGTTAAATTTGAAAGTGTTATTTATAATTATAAGAAGCTTATTACTTTAGATAGTAGTTTTTTTATTCAGTTTGAAAAATGATAAGTAAACAATGTTGCTCATGTCGTGCCTTGAGCATCTTGTTTACATGCTAGTCCGTCATATTAGTATGGGCCTTTTTCATTCTTAAGAGCTCATTTGTATGCACATATGTATGTTATGAAATGAAATATTATGTTTATTAAAAAAATCAAACTTTTAAATATTTTTAATCATATAATAAAATATATAAATTGTTTATAATTTTTAATTAGTTTAAATTATATTATTTTTAATAAAATAATATGTAATAATTTAGTAAATTAAATAATGAAAATATTATTTTTTAAATATTATTATAATAAATTATGAAAATATTGATATATATTTTAAATTCATCATAAAGTAGATAAACAAAAAAAGCCATCTTATATTAAATGAAACAGATCATTCCTCCTAGTGGTCCAATCTAACGGCTTTTTCCATTATTTTTTATTTTTAATTATTTTTTAGGAAGATTAGTATTAGAAAATTAACTGTGCCACTGTCAAAATTGCCACTGCTAGCCCTCCATTGTCGGAAGACTGTTCAGATTATTGAAAACCGTACCGTTCATTTCAGGACAAAAAAATTCTGAAAAGAAAAGAAAAAAATAAAGGGAATGTTACTGTATCTGTGTCTTCATGCTAACCAAAATGCTGAACAGGTCAAAGCCATCTGATTCGTTTTCTTTTCTTTTAACAACTCTCAACCGTTTATTCATGAACAATAGATCTTCCGTCTTAACTCATGATATGGGCCGGTGTAAAAAGAAAAAAAACAAAAAAACAAAAAAGCAGACTTCCGTTTCAATGCTGGAGCTCCTGTCATTCTAGCTTGATCTCTAAGGGGAAAGTCCCTTTTCAATATGCCAAATGTGCCATGTGGCAAGGAGAAGCTCCTACTCCTAGTGCAGGAGAGCGCAATCTGCCTAAAAGGGTAATGAAATATTCATGAATGCTAAATCAACAGGTCCGTTATGGAATGAATGTCACCGCTGGACCACCAAAAGCCACGTGTGCGACTTTGTAAACGTGTCATAATAAAATGAATAGCTCTTGGACCCACTCTTTAATATGTCAGTCTTTGGTGGGAGTGTTCATTAAGGGAAACTATGGCGTTTTAATACGTGACAGCCGTGAAAGAATCTGATGGGTATCGGTATTGTATAATACACATACGGAAATTTGAAAGCACATGGTAAGGTAACCGTTAAGGCCACAAGAGAGATCGCGACTTTTCATCTAATTCATCCAACGGCTATAATTTACTAGCCGTTAGTTTTAAAAATGTAGAAGGCCGCATGTGTGGACATATATCCGCTCTTTGCGTCTCAATTTCGCCCTGCAGTTCTTTTCGTTTTGCAGAAACCCTTGTCCTACAGGACCAGTAATCGGAGAGGGAGAGAGAGAAAGCTCTGTTGCTGGGCCAGTTCAATGGACTTCTTTTGAGTAATCTCTCTCTTCGATTTGCGTTTTAATGATCAAAGGAAGGGCTTGAAGGGACAGTCTCGCTAGTAATTTCGTTTTGTTCGATCGAACTCGACAAGGAAAGTTTTGGAAATTCTTGAATTGGTAGGTAAGAATTTTGAGTTTCTGATCTGGGTTTTGTCCGTCAGTCCCGGTTCTTGATCGAGTCTCCCCTACTTTTCTCTTCCAACTATTTAGGAATGATTTTCAATTTTTTATCGATGGGTATTATATTTTCTTTCTTCACCGCTTCGTAGTGAACTCTGAGCGATTCCGATATTTTACATCACTGGATTTTGATTCTTTCTAGCTCTTCTTTTGTGGATAGAAAAAATGGCTGGATCAGATGAGAACAACCCTGGAGTTATTGGGCCAGCAAATCTTCAAGGTAATCGAACTATGTTAGTACTATTCCTCTTTATAAGGGGTCAATCTTCCGCAATCGCAAGATTGTCAACATTGCACTGTTAAACGTTAAACCCTAATCCAAGAAATGGGCTTCTGATTTATGCATTAAAAGGGGGCCTTGGTGCCGGATGTGGAAAGCTCGTAGCACCGACAGGACACAATCGAAGAGCATTAAGCAGCATCAATAGGAACATAATCAGAGATCCTCCTTTCCCTTGCGCAGTCAACAAGAGGGCCTTATCAGAGTAAATTTCTTAAACCCATAATGTTCAACTCTTTATTTGGTTGCACATAAAAGAGACAAAAGTAAAATTTTATTTTCTGGCTTTGATTCTGAATGGATTAACAACTCAACTATTAGATCAAGGAAATTTATCAAGTGAGTTCTTTTCTTTTGCTTCTTTTTCTCATTTTTCTTGGTGGGCATTCTTTTATGCCAAAAGAGTATCTGTCTCAAATTGCAAATTTTTATTTTTCCCTTTCATACACCAATCTGAAAGCATTTGAAAGGATTCTTAGGGTTTTGTTGTCCTTCACTTCCCATTTTTGATTTCCTTTTTCTGTTCTGGTCCATTCTCCATTGAGTCAGAAGGAATGCCATCTGTGATAAGATCCCAACAATACCAATTCATCGACCGATCACTAGGTTAGTAGCTGACTTGGTTTCTCAAATTTTTGAAATTCTTTCAATGAAGTGTCTATCTATTGACCCGTTTCTGGTATAATTCTTGCCCTTTGTTCAGGAAGTTCGCTGCTCAGCTGGCTAACAAGCAGCAAATTGAACCTGAGGTACTATTTTCCTGAACAAGGATCTTATTTCATTCTATTAAAGCATCAAGCCATATAGCATTCATGTTAATAATTGAGGTAATGGCTGATCACATGAACAGGAAGCTAAGAAACCAGTCCAGTCAGTGCAGTCAGTCCCGTTTTCAAGTGAGTCAGAAGATTGCACAATCATAGACGTTGACGACTACAGCAAAGCTTGTGGTGACGATTTTGCTGTGCCAATGTTTGTGCAACACACAGAAGCAATATTGGAGGAAATGGAGCAGATGGTATGTCTTCATTTTGTTCACTGCAAAACTAGTATTCTCTTCTATCAAGTACTGTCAAATCTTCTCCAGAGTACCATTGATGCTCTGGTCTTTTTGCAGGAGGAGGTTGAAATGGAAGATGTGCATGACGAGCCAGTAATGGACATAGACAGTTGTGATAAAAAGAACCCACTTGCCGTGGTTGAGTATATTGATGATATATATAACTTCTACAAGAAAGCAGAGGTGATTCATAACCTGTACTCTTCCTGCTTAGGTTATCAACTCATTGTCTGTTTAGTATCTTTTTCTCTTTACTTTTGAAAGTTTTGCACTATTGATGAGATGTCTATGATGATTGATAAGAATGACCCTGAGCATGCAAAAACTTGTAATTTGGGTGGGATTGCTGAACTTTCTCTTTCATAAATTTACTTTCAGAATTCTAGCTGTGTGGCGCCTAATTATATGGCACAGCAATATGATATTAACGAGAGGATGAGAGGTATTCTCATCGACTGGCTGATTGAGGTACATGAAAATTATTTCTTGCCCTCGAATGATAACTAGGAGATCAAATCTTAGGTGGAAATCACTGACTTAACACGATGAACAGGTGCACTACAAGTTTGAGCTGATGGATGAGACCTTATATCTTACTGTCAATCTCATTGATCGATTTCTATCGATTAAATCAGTTGTGAGGAAGAAACTCCAGTTGGTAGGGGTGACAGCCATGCTGCTCGCATGCAAATATGAAGAAGTTTCAGTTCCTGTTGTAGAGGATCTAATTCTGATCTCTGATAAGGCTTACAGCAGGAAAGAAGTGCTCGAGATGGTACATTTTAATTACTTGCTTTCTGATTGTCTTCCTTTCTATATTATTTTTGAATGATTACAGAGAGAATCAGAACAATAAGATGGACATGTACCTCCTGCAGGAGAAATTAATGGTCAATACTTTACAATTTAACATGTCTGTTCCCACTCCGTTTGTGTTCATGAGGAGGTTTCTCAAAGCTGCCCAATCTGACAAGAAGGTGTGTAACAATTACATGAATTATCAAATTGCATCTGGAATAATTCTCTGAGATGATACTGATTAAGAGATTCAAACATGACCAGCTTGAGCTTCTCTCGTTCTTCATGATCGAGCTTAGCCTCGTTGAATACGAGATGCTCAAGTTTACACCTTCTTTATTAGCTGCCGCTGCAATTTACACAGCTCAGTGCACTCTCAGTAGATCCAAGCAATGGAGCAAGACCAGCGAGTGGCATACAAGCTACGCAGAACAGCATCTCCTGTAAGATAATCATCTCTCTTCTATATCCAAAAATTCCGCACTGATAACTGTTGTCTGTCCGCTTGTTTGATGGGTATATTTCTACTGGTTTTTGTGCAGAGAATGCTCTAGATTGATGGTTACTTTCCATCAGAAGTCAGGGACAGGGAAGCTTACAGGTGTACACAGAAAGTATAGCACATCAAAGTTTGGCTATGCTGCAAAAACTCAGCCTGCTAGCTTTCTCTTGGAGGGCTGAAGAAGAAGCAGAGAGATGATGAGAAAGAAAGATGTAGAGACTGACTTTTATAATACATTGTGGGGTTGGGGTTTGAGTTGTGTTAAGCAACAGAAGTTGCCCCTCCAGCTGATTTGGTGCTTGATAATTGAATTTTATCTCATTCTGTGTTTTATTTTGAACATAGTAGATTTGTTAGTTGTTTCTTTTGTTCTTCTTACCCAAAGGAGAAATGAAATTTGTAAGTTCTATTTGAAGATATGAAATTTGTAAGTTCTATTTGAATTATATGTCATTTTTGCCTTGTGAATGAAAAAATTTACAGTGAGATATGCTCAAGTTCTTCACCTTTCTACCTGTCCTTTGTTTCCTGTTGCATATATACCCGAAAAAAACCATTTTTAAGGAAAAATGATATCCAAATAAGCAGGAGTCTCACTGTTTTGTGGGCCCGACCCGAGTACGCAGCTCAAAACTCTTTGACAGCAACCCAAAAGCTAGAGCCATTTTGGAATTCCGTTGCCGGGACTTGAACCCGGGTCTCTCGGGTGAGAGCCGAGTATCCTAACCAGCTAGACTACAACGGATTGACTGATGGCTCACTAATTCTTGTATTACTAATCAAATATCCCTATATCAAAGCACTAAAGCATGAGGACAAGCTGTGTCTTCCAATTTTTTATTTTTGGAAGATTGAAAACCAGTCTGAACCTTATTACTGCATTTTCTGGTTGAGCTATCTTGTTGAGTATTTTAAGATGTTAGCCAGGAAAATTTGGAGGCTATGGGGACCTCAATTTGCGTCATGTTTATCGAAATTGAAGATAGGAATTACTAAAAGTAGAAGTGGATGGCTGCCGTGGATTTTCCAATTGGTAAAAGCGCCAGAAAGTGGGAAAGAGGAGGGGGAAGCGGTAAAAAGAGGTAAACACGGATCTCAAGGTCGACTGACGTTGCCACAAGATAAGGACAGACAAATATCTCCTAAGCTCTTGCGTGTCACTGTCAGGTTACTTGTCCAGCTGCCTCTCGCGTCCTTTGTCTCTAAATTAACTCCATTTTTCAGCCATGAAATTTCGTCCTGGTTTTTGGTTCTCTGCTTTTTTGTTATTGCATTTTTTTTCCAGGAAGGTATTCCATCACAAGCATGATCAGCCAACTGGAGACCTTTTCCGTTTTCCATACCTTTGCTCATGTTTGGTCTCTTTAAGTGAATTTTCTTCCTTATCCATCAAACAGCATTGAACTGCATCGAGCAAACATCAATCTTCAAGTATATTGGACAAAGATGGTCGCTTAAATTTTTTCCTATCCGGTGAGGAAATGATTAGTCACCATGAAACATTTCGCTTAGATTATTTCAAAAGCTGATATTTCATTGTGATGATTAGTGCCCCTTCCCTGTTTTTGTTCTTCTTTGGATGGATTCGTTACAAGGTTAGTGTTCGAGATATTTATTGTGTTGGCACTACCTTTTGATAAATTGTGGTGTAGACTTGATAGCAAGTTCCTGATCGATACTTACAGCTGTTAGTGGGTTCGGATTTTTTGCCAAGTTGGGGGAGTTCTAGCAACTTCCGGGCTTTCTCAGATAGCGATGTTTGAACTGTTATTGGCCTTATCTAACCCACTAATTTTTCTGGGTCAATCCGTCTTGCATTATGATTCTGGTTGAATGTTAAATCCATTTTTAGTTTATAATGTGTTCTTTTAACAGTCTTGCACAATATCTGGACTCTTTTATTTGACAAAGTTGACTCTGTGTGATTGCCTTAAGGAACTCTTATCCTTTTGATTCCCCCCCCCCCCCCCAGATAGACAAGCTGGGTCTCTTTCTGTTTCTTTAGTTTCTATAAGTACCGTTGGCCTTTCTAGTTCAAGTCTCAAGTGAGGAAAACAGGGTCTTTCTGTGAGGAGAGATGATGGAGAAGAAAGAGAAGAAATTTCTCACAGTAGCACCCTTTGAGTGTGCTTGGAGAAAGGATTTGAAATTCCAGGAAGCTGGTAGGGGTTGCGTGGCCTTTGATGCTTTTGCTCATAATGATGTTACTGTTGTTTTTAGAGAAAATGCTGGGAGCCAGCAATACCACTACAAAAGGGACAATAGTCCTCATTACACAGTAATCATTGGTAGTCATAGGAATCGGAGATTGAAAATTGAGGTGGATGGGAAAACTGTGGTTGATGTGGCAGGTGTTGGTCTTTGCTGTTCCTCAACTTTTCAGAGCTATTGGATTAGTATCTATGATGGGTTGATTAGTATTGGCAAAGGCCGATACCCTTTTCAGAATCTTGTCTTTCAATGGCTTGATTCGAATCCGAATTGTAATGTTCAGTATGTTGGGCTCAGTAGTTGGGATAAACATGTTGGGTACAGAAATGTCAATGTGTTGCCGCTAACACAGAATCATATATTGCTGTGGAAGCAAGTGGATAGTTGTGAATACAATGGTGAGGAGGTAGGTGATGGGAATACAGGTTTTGGAAAGTGGGGATTGGAAAATTTTCTGGAGAGCTGGGAATTGTCTGATATGTTCTTTATTGTTGGTAAGGAGGAAAGGCCTGTACCTGCTCATAAGGTTGTCTTGCAAGCATCTGGTAATTTTCCTTTGAGTTCCTTGGATGAAGATGTTATTCATCTGCAAGGGGTCACATATTCCATTCTCCACGCGCTTCTTCAGTTTATCTATATAGGCCAAACCCAGGTACTTTTTATTGTTACCTTTTAAAACCCTTCTCCGTCCATCTTTCCCTTTTGTATTTCTGTAACTTACTACTTCCTTGGTTATCCACTCTGGTTGGGCATGTGGAACTAGGCATGCCAGAATTATCTTGAGCATTTCTTTTTGTTTCTTCCCTCTCTCTTCCCCCCTTAGCATTCGGAGCCACATTGATTTTTTTTCCTTTTTTATTTTTTTCATTTCTCTTCTTCTATGATCAACTGCTAGATTCGTTTCAAGTTGGTTTTCTTAATGTCTGTCATGATTTTTGTTTGATGTAGATTTCAGAATCACAACTTGGCTCCTTATGGGCTCTTAGCTCTCAGTTTGAAGTGATGCCATTGGTGAGGCAGTGTGAGAAAACCATTGAATGGTTTAAACTAAATAAAAAGTTGTTTGACTTGGGTAAGAATGTGGAACTATCATATCCCATCTCTCAGCCTCACTCTGGTACAATATTCCCCTCCAGGCTCCCCCTTAATCTGCAGAAGCTCAAACTGTTGCATTCAACTGGCAAGTACAGTGACATAAGTGTTTATATTGAGGGCCATGGTCTTGTTGCACAACCTCATAAAGTTATTCTCAGTTTATGGAGTGTTCCATTTGCAAAGGTGAGCTAACTTCATCTTTCTCGCTTTTCACTATTGTATTTCATGCCCACTGTAACCTATATTATTCTTCTTGCTTCATCACTTTATGTGAATCCCAACTATAGGAATTTGTTGCATTGACAGATGTTCACAAATGGAATGAGTGAGAGTCGTTCCTCTGAGGTTTGTTTAAGGGATGTATCGTTGGAAGCATTCAAAGTTATGCTCGATTTCATGTATAGTGGAGACCTCAGTATTGAAGATACTGTGGATTCTGGTACCATTTTACTCGAGCTACTCTTACTGGCTGACCAATTTGGGGTCGCTTCACTTCATCAGGAATGCTGCAAAATGCTTTTAGAATGCCTCTCGGAGGTAGTCTTGTTACCCTTATCTTACAAATACTCTAGGTTGTTGATCTCTTAGATCATATTTTTTTATATTTGGGTACATCTATTACAATAAGCTTTTTGTATGACTAGAACTAAAAGAACGGGGAAGTGACTTGCGGTTTCGGCCTTCTGAAAACAAAAGAAGAGATCCCTTTTATAGTAATGAATTATAAAATATTGATACCTTTCATGTACATATTATATGCAGGGATGGAGTTCTCATAGTGGGAGAAGGTCATACAACAAGAGTTTTTCTATTATGCAACTTTATTGGACGAGGAAGCAGACAAATTTGGCAAAGTAATTGGACTGTTGCTTTTGAAGCTAACTGTTGGGCTTTGTTGCAGGACTCAGTATGTACAATACTTCAAGTGGTCTCGTCAATTCCGTCATGTAAACTCATTGGAGAAATGTGCAAGAGGAAATTCTCAATGCATTTTGACTATTGCACAACTGCAAGTCTCGATTACATCTTGTTAGATGAGACAACTTTTAGCAGTATCATTCAGGTGGGTACTCACATTTCAAATTGCTATCCTAATTTAGATTGCATGGTGACCCTAAGTTAGCTTCATAAGGACATGGCTGCTCTGCCTAAAACCAGGAAAAATGGTCCCATAAGTTAAAAATAATTTGAGACACTGTGCTTGAGTACAGTTACCTACTTGAGAAGTGGGAAGTAGGCTAATGGCATGGGTGTGAATACTATGCCATAAATTTATGTGCATTCAGCTGCAGGCAGGATATGGGTGTTTTTCTTTTTTCATTGGATTGAAGTGGACAGTGTAGACAGGGAGTGGCATAGTGTGTCTTCTGCACATCTAGAGGTTGGACCAATCAATGACTTGGGTCTGAGATGGGGGTTGAGGTCAGCGTTTAGTTGATGTCAGAAAGGCAACAATTCTTTGTCATAGGTCGGAGTTTTGGACCGATTATAGATATAGGATTGCATATGAAGCATGTGATAAGTTATCCTCTCTCGCAAGTAATTTTGCTGTGGCTACTGCAAAATTTATCTAGTTAATCATAAGCATTCCTTACAAATTAATCATGGAATTTGCAGCATCCAGATCTAACAGTGACGTCTGAAGAAAGAGTTCTCAGTGCAATTTTAATGTGGTGCATGAAAGCAAAGGAATTGTGCGGGTGGGAGGTGGTGGATGAACTATTGATAAATTCAAATCCAGAACTGCTTTTCAAGGAGAGGTTTCAGTCAATAAAAGACTTGCTTCCACATGTGCGATTCCCGTTATTGCCATATGTGTTGCTTAAGAAGGTGTGCTGGCCTGTTATGGAGGGTTTATTTTGATGAGTCCTGGCTATAGCCTCAATCTGACATTAACTGCCATTTTATATAATGAGTTTGCAGTTGGAAAGCAGCAATATTTGCAGGGACATTCTTATTATTGATAATCTTGTGAGTTGGTCATATCTTCTCAGGTTATTTAATTTAATTTTCTTTAATAACTGAGCTATCTGGGTTGTGGATCATTGGAACTCTAAAGTTGACGACCAGGAAAATTTTGCTATGGTCTTGAAGGGATTGAAACAGTGGCTGCTCGCTTACCACTGTGCTGAACCCATCAGGGTTCACTTTATTTAATTTCTAGGACAAAACTTTTAATGCTATGTGAGGGCTTCTCCATTCCTTCCTAATGTTCTACCACGGTTGGTGTCACAGGTGAAGGAGGCCATCAATGATCTGGAGTTTGGATCAACACGGCCAGGCAATGACCAAAAGTAATGTATCTTGACCATTTTGCTAAAGGGGCCTCTCTCCTGATTTAAAATTTCTTCTTACGTTGTTGCTTGTGTTCTTGCTGAAACACAGAAAAAGGTTACAATATTTGAAATTTGATATTTTTTTTTACTAATGCTAATTTCAATGTAAATTGTGGTCCACTAATACCAAGTATGAGACTATGCACAAAAATTAATTGTCAGTTTGCTTTTGTCCTATCATACTGTTATTGTTTCAGACTACTACTTGACATATCTTGCCCTTCCTCTTTTGCATCTCTCTTTTCTGTTCATCTAGCGCAAGTGTATCGATTTCTTTTTATTTTTAATTTATTACCTTTTTGCGGATTCCTATATCCGTTTATGAACAGAGACAATAAAGTTGGTGAAATCAGGCATCATAGTTGCTAATAACTTGAGACCCACTTCTCTTGTGACACTATTCTCTGGTCATAGGTGCAGTCTCTCCTGCATGTTTTTTGGTTCCTCGCAAATGGGCTTATCTACCTTCCGCCTGAGTTGAGTGTAATTAATGGTTGTTTATAGGAATTTTCCTAATTTTATGATAGATATAATGGGCATATTGGAAGAAGTGGTCTAAAATGAGACAAACATCTGAGCCATGTATAAGTGTTTTAATCCTGATGATCATTTGGTACTCTGCATCATAGGGTATTTTTGAATAACGATGTTATAGATGTACTTATGTTGTCCTTTTACTTTTGTAGTGTAAGATTTCAACGTCGGCGATCAAGCTTTAAGGAGCTGCAGTACATCTGTGATGGGGACAGCAATGGAGTTTTGTACTTTGCAGGCACATCGTATGGAGATCATCAGTGGGTTAATCCTGTTCTGGCCAAGGTCAATGTCTTGCCTCTCTGTCTCTGTATTTTCGGTCTTCTTGGGAAAGTGAGTCTAACTATCGATTGACTAATGGATTGTTTCTAACATAGTTTCTTGATTTGAATGTTTCAGAGAGCCACTATTACAGCTAGCAGCCCCCCCTCAAGATACACTGACCCCAAGGCTTTGGTTTCAAGAACATATGTGGTATGATGAAAACAAATCTAATACCGATCATGTTCTGTTGAGTTCTATCAAATGATAACTAAATAATGTATGCCTGCATTAGGGGACTTCCTTTGCTGGGGCTAGGGTGGAAGATGGACAAAAGACTGCATGGTGGATGGTTGACATTGGGGAAGACCATCAGGTTCTTTCTATGTTCTCTGTTAGTCTCTTGTGCTTCAAATCGAAATTTGCCAGAAAGACTAAAACATATGCCATTTATATATACATATAGGTACATGCACAAGAGAAGAAATACCAGAATAAGTTCCACCTTTTCTGCTGATAGACATGATCATCAGATTGTTCTGAATTTGGCACAATTTTATTAACACTGTTCCAATTCAAGTCAGTAGTGATTAAAGATCCTTAATGTAATCATCTTTCTGTGTACAGTCCAAAAAATAAAATGAATAGCTGTGAAGTTTTTGGGTGTGTCATACTTGAGAAAACAAGTTCCAATGTATGTGATTTATGCAACCCTTAAGATAGTGGGTCAAACAATGTTTTGTTCGAAAAGTAAAGTACCCTTATCATGTGACAATAACAGGAGCATCAGAGGAGAAGAGGGAACCCAAAAGAGAACATTCTTTTTTCTTCAGAAGCATGCCTTCATGATGTCCTTTTTGTGCTTGGGGGTGCATAGTCAAGTAGTGATAACTTGTAAACCTCTTTCTTTTGTGTGTGAGATTCGGATTCAATCTTCTCATGTGAGTTGAATGATCCATGCAGCTCATGTGCAATTATTACACCTTGAGACAGGATGGATCAAGGGCCTACATAAGATCTTGGAAGTTTCAGGTAAAGATGATCTTCAATGGCTTTTTCTTTTTGGCAAAAAAAAATAAAAATGGAAGTATTATTTTTAGGGTATGTTACTGCTACAATGTCTGCATAGGCATATACATGGTGGTGAGGGAACTCTTTAACTAGATATTTTGGTTGGCTCTCCAGGGATCAGTGGATGGGAAGACTTGGACAGACTTGCGGGTGCACGAGGAGGACCAGACAATGTGCAAATCAGGTCAGTTTGCATCCTGGCCCATTACTGGACCAAGCGCCCTGCTTACCTTCAGGTTCTTCAGGGTTGTTCTCACAGGTCCAACCACTGATGCATCCAACCCCTGGAACTTCAGCATTTGCTTCTTGGAACTCTATGGCTACTTCCATTAACAGTTTAATTTTCCTATTGGGAACTGTTGGCTTGGCTTGTTTTGCTGATCATCAGAAACTGCACACTATCATTGCCAGGTGTGGTGCAGAACTCTATGTTCCTGTTTGATCAATCTTTGTCTTGTCTCCATTGTTTTCAGATATTAAACATGGTATCATGCTTTGGGTATAATTCTGTTCCTGTGTTGAACCAAAGCAAAATCCAACGGGACTTTCCTGAAACTCATTTGGTTGCAAAATTGGGGAATATTATGTGTCAAAACTGTTCTCTATTAGGGAATATTATATGGATCATTCAGATAAGGAAAAGCCAAATGAAATTAACAAAATCAATTGCTTCCAAGTTTGAGAGAAGGAAAACTAGGATGCAAGGGTAGGAGAAAAGCAAACCAGTAGATTTAATTATTACAAGTTTTTGCAGCCACTAAGCCAATTGTTGCCAATCAACATTGTTAATTATCATCAATCGCAAAGATGAATCATCAATTAATCTCTACATTACTGCATTATTCACAAAAACCCATCATTGTGCATGGGCAACATTAACATCATAAACATTAAAGGAATATACTTAAAATCTATTTTTATTATCTTAATTGTAATGATATATTTCCAATCATATAGAAAAAAATTTAAAATGATAAGCCAAATTTACGATTAAGTTATTTGGATCCCCATAATCAAAACTTATATACAACATTTGTTATTTCCCAACCCTTCACAGTATAGATCAAGCTACAACTGCAGCAATGCCAATGGAGACCAAAACAAAGAAAACAAGTTATCATGTCCAACCAATTTGCAGGTTCACAAAGGGTACCAACACATATGGATTTGAGCTTCTGGTACAAAGCAGCTTGCAGCATGGCATTGGATTTGGTAAGTAATTACTCCCTGCTAAGCTAAGCACTGTAAAATTCGATATACCGTGCTACAATGTGCAAGCAGATCACATGTCGAGTGGAAAAACATAAGGTTGACAAAATAATGATTCTATTTCTAGCAAATCACACAGACTTGACCATAATTTGCACAGAATTGCTACCATGAATGAGCAGAACCATTTGAAATCTTAAAACATATTAAATGTGAAGTTTCAGCACATGCATACAAAACAGAGAAGTCATTCAATCTCTCTTTTTCTTTCTTACTTTTTTCTCCTGGATGTTACAAAAGGTCATCAGATCACACTGAACTGAGAGCAGAGATACTAAGCAGATGGTAGCAGCTTCACCCACAGGCAACGAATATTTGTTCCCCACACAGAGGGGGATAAGAAACCATCCGGCAGATAAATTACCTCCGAACCGGTGGTACACCACCCCGTCCAGCAGTTGTTCCACGACCAGCAGCCTGAGCCTGCATAGTAAAATAAAATTTAAGACTCAAGGAACTAATATCCACAGAACAGGTGATGCAGAACCAGCAACAACATCTCATGTACATCAATCTAACGAAGTGAGACAATAACATGAAGCTCCAAGTTCGATATCTTATTCAACAACCTCCCACTCTGTTCACTTTGGAAAACAAACTAGGATATGCAAAACACATAACTTACTTTGGCACGCATTGCAACAGCTCTACCTCTGCCTACTCCGATTGATGAGCTCTTACCCTGCAAGAATAAGAAGTCGAATGTCATAAATCACATTGCAAGGGTACAAATGTGGATAATCATACAAGCTTCCCCCTGCAGAAGAATCCATTCACTTGAAACAGGAAACATACCTTGATTCTGGCATCTAGTCGCTTAAACATGGGAGCATTCTTCAGCATGTCTGGTATAACCATAAATCTGTTGCAAATCCATGTTTCAATTAAGATGGAAGCAATTCCAAGAAATGTGTCTAGATAAAAGCAAAATATAGAAGCAATAATGTTAAACCTGACTTTACTGCCACGAATGAATACATGCTCAAGTTGTGAAACCTTGCCATCCTATCCAGGGGGAAAAAAGAAAATAAAAACCCAGTGATCAATTGGAAGTCAGGAGAACTCAACTACTAAATCTCCAAAAATCTTATAGATTAGTATTGAGAAATTAAAAAGTCTTTTGTCTCTGCATCACAAATTATGCAAAGTAGAAGCTTTGGTCCATCTGATATTGAATAGCTCATGCAGTATTTCTTCTCAGATCGAAAGGTCAAATAAGTTCAAATCAACCAAGCATGATGATCTAATAAGAGGTCCCAATAAGTAAAGTTGAATAGATAGAAGAAAAAAGATGTAAATATAGAGTAAACAGATGTTCTCATTCGATATTTGTTGCAAAACATACTTGTTCTCATTCCATATTTGTTGCAAAACATACTTAGGCTAATGCCATCAGGCCTTTGACTTTATTAATTGGTAGTTCTTGCCATCCCTTTGTTTTTGCATACCTTGAGATGAAGCAATGTGAGCATAATCAAATACCAATGCTTTGTCCCTAAGCAGTAGATAATGCTCAGAAGAAAATTCTCAAACCTAAGAGGCATGCAGTTGGTACCCAAAGCCTAATTCCCACAACAATACTTGAAAGAGAAAGTGTTTCACATTTGAAATTCAGAACTCTTCCTTTATTTGGTTTTCAGAAAACCAAACAATAAGGACATTACTGTCTTCAGGCCAATGTTTATGGCCAATAGGGCTCACAAAATAAGGTCAAATTTGTACAACAAACATAGTTCCGACTGATATTTCTCCCTGCAACACAGGGTTCAACATTTATTTCCACACAAAGCGAGTTTCAGGAGATTAACAATGCCGCATAGGACTAACCCATTTCACCAATTACCACGTATCCCACTAAAAGGATCCCAGAAATCTTCTTAAATTTAAAGCTAAATTCGAAAATTTTAGGGTTTTACATTGCAGTAAAACCACTCATAAAACTAAAAAGGTAATAATAAATGAAACTACAGGACAAAGAGAAAGGCAGGAGTACATAGAGATGTAGAAGAGAAAGACTTGCCTTAGCAGTGTAAGTGATGTTCTCGAGCTGGCAGTTCCAGTTATCCTCACACTCCACCATGCTGCCTCTATAGAGTTCTCCACTCTTCAGCTCCACAGTCACCACGTGCCCTGAGGCCTCATGTAGCAACTTCACTGGTATCCCCAAGCTCCTGCTCATTGCTTTATTCTCTCTCGATCTCTCTCAGCTCTCTCTTTCTTTCTTTGTGGAAAAAAAACGCAATTCGCAAAACCCTAACCCCCGCTTACTGTCTTGCTCTCCGCAACGCCCCTATATAATATATCTTCAACAGACCGGTGTAAAAATGCGGGTGCACCGAATCCAGGATATTTTTGTCATTTAAAAATATAATAGGGTTAATTTCGTGATTACATTTCGACGTGGCCTAACATCTATTCCAGAGCTCAGCTTTACAGAAGCAACCGGCTCTGGAAGAGTTCTTTCAACAATCACGTAAAGGAAAGACGGTCTTTCTAGAATTTCTGGCGTCAGATGTGATGACTTTCTCGTCATGGGCCAGTAGCTCTGTGATCATCATGATCTCTTTGTTTATTTGATCCATTGAATTCTTATTGAAGGCACTGCAAAATATATTTTCATTTTTCACGGCCAGCACGGCCCCAGGTGGAGAATATGCTTTGCTTGGCTTGTTCGTTTCTTCCGCAATCAAATCGTTCAGAAAAAGTAGAAAGTTGAAAACAATCTTAACAGTGTGATTTGAAATAAATGTGGGTTCATGCTATCAACGGTTGAGATGTTTCAGATTAAGACTGCTAGTGAGATGCATGGGTCCCGCCGTCCCGGCAATAATGCGTATTAACGGTCTGGTATAAGCGGCAGCTTCTTCCAAGCTCGCATGATTAAGAGACCAACAGAGGGACTAATAAAGACGGACAGAAATAGAATGAGAGAGGGAAAGAGAGAGAGAGAGAGAGAGGGAGAGGGAGAAGAGCAGATGAAGTGAAGAGACTGAGTTGGTGAAGATGCTGGGTTCTCTGGGTCTTGCTGGGACACCTGTTCTTGGGTCATTGTCAGCTTCCTCAAGCAAGAAATGCACTGGGGTAACTCTCAATTAATTATGTATTTAAACTTGCTACTTTAGTTTTGTATGTTTTGGCCATCATTAGTTGTAAGCGTCATTGCTTCACTGGATTTCCTTCAGTTGGATTTAAAGGTTAGCTTGCTTCTAGTATATGCCTACATATTTTGGAACTAATTCGATTGTTTAACTAGCCATGGTCTTTGCTCGTTTCATCTAACCTTTTTTTTTTTCCAGTTAAACTGAGTTGAACTGTAGACATTTTGTTGACTTAGGGTAACTCGTTGCTTCTTCTTATCAAAATGATCCGGATATTTTCTTTGCGCCATTTTGAATTTTTTGTTTGCCTTACCTGTAAGACTTCTTTTGTTATTTTTTACTAGTAAACAGCAGTTATCTAATAAAAGTAAGCTTTAAGTACTTCACCTTTAGGGCGAAGGATTTGTAAACTGTGTAAGGACCAAACTGAATATGGATTTTTTTACTAGTAAACTGTGTTGGGTGATGGATTTGTAAGGACCAAACTGAATATGTATTGGCATTGGACTTAACCTGCCATGGCCCTTGAGGTGGGTTCCTAAGGGAAGGCTTATATTATGTGGGCTTTTCAGCTAAGTTCCTTCTTGTATTGATTTCGAGACTGTAGAAACTCTTATGATCATGTTCTGAAAGAGTTGAGAAGGACTGGACACCAATTTCTATCTTTTTACTTGAAGAAAGAAAAAAAATTAGTGGAGAGCAGTAGCTTTTGTACTTCTACCCCACATCAATTTTATTTTGATTTTGTTGATCAAAAGATTTTTGAATTTTATAATAATGATGCTTAGATGCATTCGATTAGAGAAATTTTGTTTGTTTTCCATATATTTTATTGGTGGTGTGTCTCTTAGGATTTATGTTTCTATCATAACTTACTGTGATCTTATCTTCAGGACCACCAGTTATTTATGTCCTGCAGGATGCTGTTTTAGTAGTTACTTCTGCACTTCCATGTGATTTCATTTTGTTCCCTTGCATTTTCTAGGTTTCTAAATTTATCTGTTTGATAGGCCTCAGGAAATAAATGCCACCTTGCTAAGCTGTTACCATGTGGCTCGCCTAAATTGCTTAGACATTGTCCACTTTCATCCTCATCCAGGATCACAGAATATATAGAGGTATGTTTAATAATTTTAACATGGCTCACTGTAATAAAGAAACTGCTTTCTCTGTCATGATGATCCCAAGATTGTTGGAAAACAATTGAGGTCAAAGCATAATGTACATACTTTCATTTACATTGGTTGATTGGATATAGGTATAACTTCTGGTTGAAGTTAAATAATTCTGTCATCGTTGCTGTTCTGTGCTAATAATCCTTATAGGGAATGCCAAGTCTTTATGTAGGTCATTCATTTATTTGAATTTCTGAATTTTATTTGATCAAATATCAGATTAGAATGTCAAACACTGACAATAAAGATTTTGACCGCACAAGAAAATTAGTTAAACATAAATATTGAAGTGTAATCTGAAAGTATTTTCAGTGAAAACTAAATAGAAACTTCTTGACATCCCTCTCTCAGTTTTCTTCTAGATATTTTTGTGCTGGTGATTACCGAGTACATTTTCCTGAGGTTAAGTTGTAATTTTCATGCCAGGTGGAACATAGCTCCCGAATCTCTGCTGTTATCACTGATGACTATTCAACGATGACAGCTTTTGAGGAAGACACAGAAAATGCCGGTATTTTGGCCATTGATCCAGCCCTGGAACCATATAAGGATCACTTCACATATAGAATGAAGAGATATGTGGATCAAAAAATGCTTCTTGAAAAATATGAGGGAGGTCTAGAGGAATTTGCACGAGGTGATTAGTGTCAGTATTTCTGGCTTTGTTTTCAATTTTCTTCCTATTCAGCTAACAAAATGTGGTGAATGCTTCAACAATGTACTTTGTTGAGTTTCTGAATTGGATGCATCAGCTAAAGCATATTATAGATCATACTTGATGTGTGTACATGTGGATCCCACATTACAATTACTATTTGTGTTTTTTTGTTCTCATATTAGTTGCCTCTTTAGTAATAAATCTATGTGGATCGTGTATTTTGTAGGCTACTTGAGATTTGGATTCAACAGAGAAGAAGGTTGCATTGTGTACCGTGAGTGGGCACCTGCTGCTCAGTAAGTATATTGGCTTTTGAAGTACAAGTTAATCCTGTACTTGTATGTCTGTTTCTTAGAAGTGATCCTGTGTGTAACATAGGGAAGCACAAATTATTGGGGATTTTAATGGATGGAATGGCTCAAATCATACAATGGAAAAGAATCAATTTGGCATTTGGAGTATCAAAATTCCTGATTGTGACGGAAATCCAGCCATTCCTCACAATTCAAGAGTCAAGTTCCGGTTCAAGCATGGAAATGGAGTGTGGATTGACAGAATTCCTGCTTGGATTAGATATGCCACTGTAGATCCAACAACTTTTGGAGCACCGTATGATGGTGTCTACTGGGATCCACCACCTTCAGAGAGGTGAAATTTATTGACATTCTTTTTTTATCAGAAAGAGAATGTCAATGTAGTCTGCTTCAGTTTCATTGTGTTTATTGACTCATTTATCTCAGTGCAGGTATCAGTTTAAATACCCTCGTCCACTGAAACCCAAGGCACCACGAATATATGAGGCTCATGTTGGAATGAGTAGCACTGAACCACGTGTTAGCTCATACAGAGAATTTGCTGATGATATTTTGCCTCGTATTAAGGCAAATAACTATAATACAGTCCAGTTGATGGCCATAATGGAGCATTCCTATTATGCATCGTTTGGGTATCATGTCACTAACTTTTTTGCTGTAAGCAGTAGGTCTGGGACCCCTGAGGACCTTAAGTATTTAATTGATAAAGCACATAGCTTAGGTCTACAGGTATTCATGGATGTTGTTCACAGTCATGCAAGTAACAATGTAACTGATGGTCTAAATGGCTATGATGTTGGTCAGAGCTCACAGGAATCTTATTTCCACACTGGAGATCGAGGTTACCATAAGTTATGGGATAGCAGACTCTTCAACTATGCTAATTGGGAAGTGCTTCGCTTCCTTCTATCAAACTTGAGGTGGTGGCTTGAGGAGTTTCAATTTGATGGGTTTCGATTTGATGGAGTAACTTCAATGTTGTATCATCATCATGGAATCAACATGACATTTACTGGGAATTATGATGAGTATTTCAGTGAGGCAACAGATGTAGATGCTGTTGTTTACTTGATGCTGGCAAATTCTCTGATCCATAGCATCTTACCTGAAGCAACTGTAATTGCTGAAGATGTTTCTGGTATGCCAGGACTTGGTCGGCCTGTCTCAGAGGGGGGTATTGGTTTTGACTATCGCCTGGCAATGGCCATCCCTGACAAGTGGATTGATTACCTAAAGAATAAGAAGGATGAAGAGTGGTCAATGAAGGATGTAGCATGGAGCTTGACAAATAGGAGATACACTGAGAAGTGTATATCTTATGCTGAGAGTCATGATCAGGTATGCTTTAGTGGAAATGTGTCAAACCAGAAGTTACAACTGGCTCTCCGAGGATGAAATGAAAAGAGAGAAATATTGTATATGTCATGGTGAATCCTGTTCTAAATTGACATATCATAAATGCTTTCTGTTTGCCTTTTCTTCTTCTGAGCGTCACTTTTTAACCCTTCTTACTACATTTCTCTTATCTCTGCTATCTTTATTTCTACAGGCCATTGTGGGTGACAAGACTATTGCATTTTTCTTAATGAATGAACAAATGTACACTGGTATGTCATGTTTGACAGATGTTTCTCCTACTATTGAGCGGGGAATTGCACTTCATAAGGTTTGTTCTTTACTAAATTATAAGTATATCTTTATGAGGTTTCTGGTTTATGTCATAATTCAACTGTTAAACTGTTTGACAAGCAATACCACAGCCACAGATTTCTTCCTCCTCTTCTTTATTCATTTGAATGCACAGACCCCTTGAACTTATGAAAACTTGCTAAACCTGATGATTTGATTCAGCTTTCAGATGTGTTTGGATAAATCTTCTTATGTATCTATATTCTTGTGGCTCTTATTGTTATCATTGTTCATGGCAGATGATACATTTTATAAGTATGGCCTTAGGAGGGGAAGGCTACCTTAATTTTATGGGAAATGAGGTAAGCGATTCAGTCAGTACTCCAGCCTGCAAACTCTTGGAGTCACTGCAATGCCACTTTCTTCTCACGTAGTCTATACTAGAGGGTTTCATTAAGCCCTTGATTTGGGTGGCCAAGTGAAAATCATCAGCTTCAAAACAAGTATGATTATTGTTGACCAGCTCCACCAGTTTGTTTTCTCAAAATTTTGCCTAGAATAAAGACAAATGCATTAAGTTGGGTCAAACAGTGTTTTCAACTGCTAAAACATGTTCCTGTTAAGTGACTTAGGAAACACTGGGAAGTAGCGTTGTGAACTGAAGACATGTTCTCTGCAGAAACGCTTTCCTCATCATCTCTTTGTCTCTTGAGTAGTCTAACCTTGCATTTGTTTACGTTTCTGACAGTTTGGACATCCTGAGTGGATTGATTTTCCAAGAGAGGGCAATGGGTGGAGCTATGAAAAATGCAGACGCCAATGGAACCTGGTTGATACTGATCACTTGAGATACAAGGTTTGACCTCACTTTGCCATATGCATCCAGTTGCCCTAATACAATTAAAACTCTTCTGGTCCATTTTCCTTTAAACACTTCCGGTTCAATTAGCATGGCATGGACAATCGAGTAAGTGTGAGGGTATTCCAATATTGTGATCTTAATGCCTAATCAGATTCTAATGTGAGGTCAATATTAGCTAATGACGAAATGGAAAACAGCAAAAATCCAGAAAAAGAAAATGAAAAAAGAAAAAAGAAAAAGAAATGGAGAGGGAGAGAGAGAGAGAGAGAGAGAAAGGAAGCTGTACACATATTCAATGTGACTTGTGACATGACAAGGTAGTGGCGCGTGACTTCCCTATCTAGATCAAGTCTCATACCTTGCAACTCGGATCTTAACAGAAGGATGTTACATCTCATGCCACTCTGCATTACATAACACTCCTCAGACGACTTTATTTTAAGTATTAAACTCTGTCTCTGCATGTTTTATTTTCTTCCTTTTGGTTCAATCTTCTCTCTTTGTGCACGGTACTTGCTCCAGTTCCTGAATGCATTTGACAGAGCAATGAACTCGCTTGATGATAAATATTCATTCCTTTCATCTACAAAGCAGATTGTGAGCAGCACAAATGAAGAGGACAAGGTAAAGATGCCACTGGGTATTATATCTTTCATTTCATTAAATTCTAAATGGGAGTATTGAAGTCAAAAAAAAAAAAAAAAGGAAGCTCTCACATGAAAAGTTCATTGCAGAGGGCAAGCTAGTCTGTTGTGATTATTCTTTTCTTTTTTCAAGTGGTGCTAATTTACATTTTTCCTGAAAGAGCTCTGCAATTTAGATCCCCCTTCATGTAGTCCTCCTGCTCTGCAGGTTGATTTTGTGTATTTCACCATCATCTTTTAGGACATTGAGTCATTGATAAGTGGTTTCACATCACAGGTTATCGTCTTTGAGCGTGGAGATCTGGTCTTTGTGTTCAACTTTCATGCAGAAAATACATATGATGGGTATGAATTTTTGTAGTCATGCAAGATATCTAACTCTGTCAATAAATTTGGATGAACAGGAAGCATTTAATACGTGCTGTGGAGTTAATAATGATATCTGAATTATGATAACAAAATATGTCTTGGCATGTCTCAACTTGAGCAATTATTTTCTGAAATTTCAGGTACAAAGTTGGGTGTGACTTGCCAGGGAAGTATAGAGTGGCCCTGGACAGTGATGCATGGGAATTTGGTGGAAAAGGAAGAGTAAGGAAACCTTTTTGTATTTTATACATCCCTGTTATTTATTTGAATTGAGTTGCTGACGAATAAAAAGAGCTGCTTGAGGGTTCATCTCATGATATAATCTGAGATGGAAAATATTTTTGTGTTCTGATTTATTATTTCTCGTAAAAAGCTCAGGGCATTTATAACCTCAATATATTCAGACAGACGGAAAAGAAGGAGATATACATTGATACTCTATAACTTGTCTTCCTGGAAAAGAAAATTGCCAATGAAGAGAAGGGGAAGAAGGAAAGGGATTATCTGATTTGATTTGTCCTTGAGTGACATATTTGATCATTCTCTGTGGCAGGTAGGCCATGATGCAGACCATTTTACATCTCCTGAAGGGACACCAGGAGTGCCTGAAACTAATTTCAACAATCGTCCTAACTCCTTCAAAGTACTCTCGCCAGCTCGCACATGTGTGGTATGTTCTGTTCCCAGGCATTTTGAGTTATATCATGCATTCTCATCGTTCACTCCTTACTAACATAACATATGAACTGATATATTTGACTCAAATTACTCACTGGGTTGAGATGACATTTGAATAAAGAATTTTATATTGAGCTATTGAACTTGTGGCCTGTAGCTTTGGCTCTAGTGCCCTGTCTGAAATCATAAGCTCGGACAATTGCTTTCCAGGTTTATTCCAGAGTTGAAGAAAATGATTTAGCCAGTCTGGATGAGACAGCAGCAGCTGACACTGGAGACAAACAGAAGGATTTCAAAGAACCAGCTTCCAGGGAAGATCTTGATATTAGTGGTTCAACCAACAAGTTATTGCAGCCAGAAGCTGAAGGGACAAGACAAGATATGTCTGACTTATTGCAGCCAGAAGCTGAAGAAACAAGACAAGAAACATCTGGTTACATAGCAAGCGTGGATAAGATAGCAGCAGCCGATGCTGTAGTCAAGCAAGAGGATCTCGAAGAATCAGTTTCTGAGGATGATCTTGATATTAGTGGTATAACCGACAAGTTACAGCAGCTAGAAGCTGAAGAGAAAGGGCAAGAGACCTCCAATGACTAGGAACTTATGCTATATTGCCTAAATTAAACTAATGCTGCATGGACCGTGGATTTTGTGGATAAATAACAAGGCAGTTCCAGGATCTCGTGGCGAATGTGTAGAGACTTGTTTGTTTCAATAAGATCACAACTTTCGTGATATGATTCTGTCAAATTGGAACTTTGTGATTCTGTTATGTTATAGATAAAAAAGGAGCCCCATTTCTTGTGCAAAGCATTAAATGTTGTATCTTCTTTGCATTTATTTACATACATAACATGTCATATTTTTTTCAAAAGAATTAAGTTAATCTCATCAAATATTAAATTTGAGAGGTATCCTTGAAAAAAAATTTAATTTTAATTTTAAAAATAAATATAAATTATAATTTATTAATTGTGTTTATATTAAATTTTGATTCAAAATGGTAATAAAAAGTTAAAAATATTTGCATTGTTGAAATGATTATGAGATAATCTAAATAAATTTTTTATTTCATATTTATGTTTAAACTTAAGTAATTTTTAATTCACCAATTATTTTTCATAAATTTTCAAAATTTTGAAAACATAAAGTTTAAAAAAATATTTTTATTTTTTAAAAAATTAAAATTTTTATGATAATAATTTAAATATTTTATAAAAATATTTCAATAAATTTTTTATAAAATGTTTCTGATTTACTTATTTTAAATATTATTTTTTAACAAAATTCAATTTAATTCAAATGGTTAAATTAAAGTTTGTTTAGTAGCTTCCTATCACGTGGTTTTGTTGAGAATGAAAGAGCATAACGCTAGAGTTAATAGGAATATGGATCCAATGTTCAACCCGGATTCGACCCAATAACGACACGGTTTAGTAGGAATGGGCCGTGGAGTAGGCCCATTATTTCGGATAAATCTGATCCTTTGGACCCAACAATGGCGGATTTTTAAAAAAGGAAGGAAAGGTGTTAAGGCACCCATCATTCAGCTTGAGTCCTACGGGAACTGAGCCGTATAGCGGGATCGAAGTTTGATCTGTCCCTGAAGAAGCCGAAGCTCGATCAATCAGTAGAAGAGGCTTTGAATTGTCGGAGTTCAATAAAGGCAGAATAACGATGCAAGAAGAGAAGCAGGAAAAGGAGAGGAACAAGTATAGTATAATTGTTCCTACTTACAACGAGCGTCTCAATATTGCCCTAATCGTCTACCTTATTTTCAAGCATCTCAGGTAGGCTTTCTCTCTTTCGGCTGATTTCTGTATTAAATTTTTGTTTTTTGCAAATATGTTGACCATTTTTATCATGATCTTGCATTGTTCTTTTTGTGATGCTACTGCTACCACCTGCCAGATCATTTTTCTTCCTTGCGGTTTTGTTTCCTTTTATTCTTCCATTGGGCATTAATTTTTGGAGTTACGTGTCTGGGCAATGGCTCAGTATTTGCTCAAGCTTTGAAATTCGCGTCAATGGAGTCAGGTTCCTTGAGGCAAATAAATTATTAAGGGGAAAGTAAGTTAATTTTGGATTAAACACGTCCAATTTGGATAAGTTAAACATGGTTATTCACATGTGACTATAAAAGAGGGGGTTTTTTTTTTTTTTTTTTGGGGGGGGGGGGGGGGGGTGGTTTGGTGTTGGGGTTTGGTCGGGGGAATGGTGAGGTTATTGACTTAGCCATATCCAGAACAGTTCAGGAGAGGTTTAATATTGCAAATGACGGTTTCCTCTGTTTTGATGGTTTATATTCATATATCTCATCTAATATTGGAAGTGGGTTGAGCTGAGTGACTCATGATCACCTAAACCCATCTCCATCTACAATTGTTGGGATAAATGCATAGTTCAGGGCATAAATGCCTTGGTGATGCAGATAATTCTTAGTTCCTGTGCTTTGGAATTATTAGCCAAATGTAAGTATGGCGGAATTCAACATACCTTCACTTGATAATGACCAATGTAGTATTTGTTGTCTGTTTTAGGGACTTCGATTTTGAGATAATTGTTGTGGATGATGGGAGTCCTGATGGTACCCAAGAAGTTGTGAAGCAACTGCAGCATCTGTATGGTGATGATCGCATTGTAAGTAACATTTCAACCAAATTTTGATGTGGATGAATACTTGTCTCTTTTCTCTTTCTTGTTCTTCTGGTTCAATGTTTATGCTTATGCCACTTTTGTCTCATTATTGATGCAGTTGTTGAGACCTCGACCGAAGAAGCTTGGCTTGGGTATGGAATTATGATTCTCTTGTTTTTGGGATAACAATTAGAACTGGCTGTTGATATGTACTTGACTTTAGGAACGGCTTATGTACATGGTTTGAAGCATGCATCTGGTAATTTTGTTGTAATCATGGATGCTGATCTTTCACATCATGTAAGTGTTGTAGCATTTGGCCTATGTTGTAGCTGTATTTGCCACAAGTTTTTACATTTTATGTATCTGAGTCTTTCTTTTTTAACTGCACAGCCGAAGTACTTACCAAGCTTCATCAAGTAGGGAAACTTTCTCTCAATTATATTTTAGTCCCCAATTGTAGCTTTAAAAGCAGGAATTTTTAAAAAGCTTCCTGACTTCTTGTTCATGACTCATTCATCAGGAAACAATTGGATACTGATGCATGCATAGTTACCGGAACCCGATATGTGAAAGGTGGTGGTGTACATGGGTGGAATCTTATGCGCAAACTAACAAGTAGGGGGGCCAATGTTCTTGCACAGACATTTCTATGGCCTGGTGTATCGGATTTAACTGGATCTTTCCGGTAAGTGGACCAATTATGCTATCAGCCGAGAATAGTTCAGGTTTCCATGATTTTTTAGTTCTGAACTTAATTTTTATTTTCATTGTTAGACTGTATAAAAAGTCAGTGCTTGAAGATGTGATTAGCTCCTGTGTTAGTAAAGGTTATGTCTTTCAGATGGAGATGATTGTTCGGGCCTCCAGAAAAGGCTACCATATTGAAGAGGTAAAACATTCTTTTATTCTTATGGTTGGTGATTTAAATTGACACCATGACATGATATGTATTATCTGGAGCCATGCTAATTATTTGTACTTAAAATCTTTTATGGTATAGACACCATAAACGCTGTTCATGTGAACGTGCAACTCTTCCTTATAATCTTGAATATAACAACAGCAGTTCCATTCATATTGCTAATACCCCTAATGTTTCACTTTAGATATCATAGACGAGAATAAATCTCTTGCTGCCTTTTTGCCCAACACCCTGCTATGAGTTAGTCAACTTATATTCTGTTCAGTACCCGCTGCTCCTTTGTTCAGCTCGTCACTGTCTCTCATGTTTTGGTCCAATGTGCTTGGATCTTGCATTGAGCTAAATACCAATTTGATCTCTGTCCTTGGACTATCAGTTTGATTTCTGTGCTTGCTCTATCAGTTATTTGCCTGAGTTATTTCATCGGGTATCAAGTTCAGGAATGACTTGCTTATTGGTAATCCGTTCTCTCATCTTACAAAGCAAATAAATAAATATAAATCTGCGTTATGGATAGAATTTTAGAATATAGCAGAGCAGCATATGTGCATTTCTTCCTGTCATTCCAAGTTTGTTGATCATAAGTTCTGTGCTTGCCTGCAGGTTCCAATTACTTTTGTTGATAGAGTGTTTGGGAGTTCAAAGCTTGGAGGATCTGAGATCGTGGAGTATCTGAAAGGCCTTGCATATCTTTTGGTCACAACTTAAGATTCTGAGATACACAGACTGATCTTTTTCACTTTTTACACTGATCTTCTTAATTTATTTGCTTTCCAAATTTTTAATTTTGAATTTGAACAATGAATAGAGACCATGACCATACGGTACAGATTTGAGCAAACAATTCACATACACAACCATGATTCTTCAGTTGATAAATACGCATTGCTTGATCTTTTCGTTCAGATCATTAACTTTCATCGATTTTGGTTTCTTCTCTGTGAGCCTTTAATGTAACAGTGAAAGTAAGTGGTTCATGGAAAGGGCTGTTCAGATTTTCAATATAGATATGGAAGATGGATTCTCAAGATTGTAATCTCCCCTGCACTTCTGTTTGGCAGTCGAGAAAATATTCATTCAACCAGTTCTTTCTATGTTCAGTGGGTGTCAACCTATGTTTGGTATGCCAAGAATTCACAAAAAAAAAAGACATGAATTTTAGTATATACCAGACATTACCAATATCTACTGCAAACCAGAAAGAAAAGCAAGATTTAATCCATCAAAATTTAGGCCAATCCAAAAGGCTAATGGATCCTGAAAAGGAAAACCAAACACCCTACAACAGCTAAAGTCTAGATGTTTTCAGATTTTCCTGACTCTTCTTGCAGTTATGGTTTTCCTCTCGCTTGCCATCACAGATCTCTCAGAATTCACAGCCAGAGGCGGCTTCTTGTTTTCTTTGCTCATGCTTCTCAGCAAGTACCTGGGCTGCTGCTCGCTTCTCTCCACAGAGTACGCAGCAGACACAGACTTCCTCAGGCTCTCAAGCTTCTTCGCATCCCTCCTCTTGCTGGGCCCCACTGTCACGCCGAGATTGTACGGAGTCCTCAACTCCTCCACTGTATCGCCTTTCTTCCTCTTCAGCCTCTCGTTCCTCCTTGCCGAGTACTCGTCGTAGAACCTCCCTCTCTCAAACAGAGGACTCGAATTAGCACTCAGACTATCAGTGGACCCAGCGGCGTCTGCTTCTCCCTTTCCGAATTCATCGCGAACCATCTTCGCTAGAGCGCGTAGCTCGCATGAAATGGTGCGGTATTCGGGTCGGAGGTCCGATTCTTCGACGTCCCACGAACGGGTCGGCTTCTGGGTTCTCGTTAAAGAACCTGCGACAAAGAAAAGGTTTTGACTCCTGACAAACACACAAAAATAAAAACATAAAAAAGAATACATAGCGGTTCAAGAAATTCACCTGGTGGAGTCTGCAGAGAGGCTGAGTTTGATTGCAGTACCCGACGGGATCGTAGCCGGATCGGCGATCTAGGCAGCGGAGGTTTGCGAGAAGGTTTCATCCTAGACATCTGGTGCCTTTCAATTCAAAGAAGTAACTGCTCGTCGAGAAAGAAATGAAGGGTAAGTTAGATATTAAGAAGATCAGAAGAGACCGGCGAGGAGCGGATGCTTACCTCTGTGTTTTGAATCTTGACCGACTTATTCTTTCTCTGTTTTCTCTTCGTCTCTTCTCTTTGGCTGATCTGGTTTGGCCTTTTCGCCTTTTTCTCTGTGCGCATTGGTCTTATTGTCAGGCCAGTGGGTCGGTTTCAATTTGGGTCATTAGATGGGCAGCGCCTGCAACGGTCATATTTCTTATCTGACGGTCTCAGATTATTTGATTTCAAACGGTGTCTTAGGTATTAATAAGGGTTGATATCTTTCTTAAAATATCAATAATTTCCCTTAATTATTGGGTATTAAAAAAAAGTAAACATTTGAATTGCAGTATCTTTTACACAAATATTTTCCAAAATTAAAGTTTTTTATTATAATGCCATTCCAAGCTCAAATAGATTAGACTGAGCGCATTTTTGAAGTTATTGTTAGATTAATGGTTAATGAGTCTTCTAATAATTTGATTGAGCTGAAATTATTTATTTGATAAATGAAAAAAAATCATAAATGTTAAATTTTGAATCGGATCAATCATAACAATTTTTTAGAACTAATTAAATAGAATAATAAATCAAATGCTTTTGTTTCATTTAAATTAAATTAAATTTAGATATAAAATTTCATAGATGTACAAATTTAATCGATCAAAACAAACTAGATCATATATCATTTTTAATATACACATTCTTTATAAGTTAATTCATCAAACAAAAGTAATTAAAGTTATATATTAATTAATATTTTTAATTAAATATTATTAATATTATTTAAAAATTTATTTTATAATTAAATGATAACATATATTACTCATTAATATTTTTAATTTCAATATTACACAAAAAATATATTAAATTTATTATATGATAAATATCTTAAAAGATTGAAATCATTAGTTTAATAGTTTTTTATATAATTTTTATTAACATTTATTTAGTATGCTAAGATTTACTTATTTATTTATATTATTTTAAGAAAATAATAAATAATATCATTTATCAAATTAATTTGTATAAAATTTATTGAGTTGAATCACATATAACTAGTTTAAAACTCATTAAATTGATCAATATAAAGTCCAATAAAATAATATGGTTAACAAAAACTATGGATAAATCATGTGTTATATATTTTTCAAATGGATGACTTTAATCCAATTCATTATCGTGAAAAAAAATATTCGATATTATAAGAATCAAACTTAAATCATAATTTCGTAACTTAGAACCATTCTATTATCAACCCTAACATTTCATTAACAGATGCCAAAATAAAAATAATTTTTAATATTATATTTTTATTAATTTAATAAAATATTAATATATACTAATAAATAAATACAATGTGAAGAAAATATTTTTTAAAAATCTGAACCTTACTCTTATTATAATTTACATTAATTTAGTTAATTTAAATTTATATTCAGATTTTTATATTGATTCAGTTTGAACATTGATTTAAATAATTATAAAAAAATTAATAATATTTTATTATTAAAATGACTAAAAACAATTTAAATAAATTTCTATATTTTATTTTTAACTTATCTTCAAAATTTTAATAATTTTTTACACATGAATTATTTTTTACAAATTTTTTAAAATTTTAATAATATAAAATTAAAAATGCATATTTTTTATATAAAAAATAAAAAAAAATTATTGTATTAACTTAAACCTTTTTTTTATGTAAGAAAGTTCATATCAAAATATATTATATAAGATTTTTAATTTAAATATCTTTAATTTTTTAATTGTTTAAATTAATTTAAAATTTTAAATCAAATCAGTAAAAATTTTAAATTTTTTATATATTTATTTTATAATAAAAATCTCATAAAATCTTGATATTTATCTTATATTATCAATCAAATTTTTGTATATTTAAAAAGTGATAAATCAAATGTTAATCTATCAATTTGCTTTAAATTGAATTTTATCAAAAAAAATTAACAATTGAGAATATACAAATTAAAGATCTTTTGTAGCCAATTTTGACTTTAAACTCTTTATTGATGTAAAGAAATATTTAAATTACACTGCAAACAATTTTAAAATTTTTCAGTACTGAAAAAAAATATATATATTAAAATTTTAAAAATTTATAAAAAAATAAATTATGTATTAAAAATTATTTAAATTTGAAATATCGATCAAAATATGAAGTAAAAATTTTATTTAAATTATTTTGGAGATATTTTAACAATAAAAATACTTTAATTATTCCTAATTAATTGAGTTAAAATTTAATTTGAAGTAAATTGATTAATCAATATTTGATCTATTATTTTTTAAAGGTACAAATTTATATATTATATATTACATATTTTATAATATAATATAATAAATTATAAAAATGATTTTTTTAAAATAATATTAACATAAATTAAGTTGATACAAACCAAAGTATTCCATCACCGTTGATTACTTCATGATAGTGAGAGGGCATACTAACTTATGACAACAAAAACCTTCAAGTTACTTTGGGACTTATAATCTAGTTTTAAAAGTTATGGATTGCATTAATCGCAAGCACAATGCAACTCGAGTGATCACTCCATGATAGTGATCAGGCAAATTGGCAAACAAAATGTTTTTTAAAAAATAAATTTATCCAAAAGATTATATAAAGTTTAAATAATTTAAATTTTTAAATATATTTTTTAAAGTGAATTAAAATCTTTAAAAGATAATCTCATATAATATATCAACAATAATTAATATCAAAACGAATAATATTTTGCATGGTTTTAATATAGATTTTCATCACTAATAAACAAAATCTTATAGTGTGTCAATAAAGATCAGCATCAAAATAGATAATATTATATGTATTTTCGATACATAATTCTTATCATCAACTTTAAGTATCATTTCAGAATATAAATAATACTTAAAATTTTGTGTGTGCTAATACTTACGAGATGGAGATGTATCCACACTCAACTTGCATGTATTTTATAGGTTTTTATCTTTTATATATCTGTGGGTGAGGTCAAGCATATCACCAAAATCAGGACACATGTTGCATGAACCATCATAGTTGATATTCAAAATTGTTAATAGAAATTTGTATTTTCACAAAATATTATCTATTTTGGATGAAATCATATAATTTTATTATCTTTTCAAAAGTTATATTATAATCATGGTTAGTATTTTAATACATATATATTATAATATTAAAATATAATTAAAAATATATTTAATCTAATTTATAAATAGGTAATTTATTATATAAAATCTTAAATTATATCTTCACAAAATAAATTTTAATATTTAAAAAATAAAAAATTATGGATATTTCATTGTTAAAATATATAAAAAATTATTGAAATAATTTTTATACACTTTATTTTAAATTTATTATAAAATTTAAATAATTTCAATTCACAAAGTTAATTTTTATATTTTTTTAAAAAATATCAATAATATATATTTTTAAAAATTTTATTTTTTTATGATAGTTATTTAAATGTTAAATAAAAATTCTATAAAATTTTGATATTTATTTTACATATGAGCAATATATGAAAACTAATCCTAAATTAATGTTTAGATAATTTTGTTAACAGAGAACTGAACTTTGTGATAGAGGGCAATGATGAGATTTTACAAAATACCCATTTTCTTCTTCGCCTCTCTCTCTCCTTCTCCATTCTCCTCCTCTCTTGCTTGTCCACCATTAATTGCCTGATGCTCCAGGCCTACCTCCTCCTAAGCCTGCAAGATTTCTCGGACTACCCCTTTAATGTATCGGGTAATCAAAGACCAATTCCCAGGTCCATATCTCTCCACAAGCCAAGTTAGAATCCGAACCTCCTCCGCCCACGGACCTTTTGATGATCTCCAGCTTGTTCCCATCTCTGGACAACTTATCAGAGAATGAAGACACCAAAGAAGAAGTGTCAGAGAACGACGCAGACGAAGAACACCTGCTAACTGCTTCCACTCATAGATAATTCGCAAACACAGAAGAGTCCTTAACTAGTAGCCAGTGGACAAAGCAACAAACTTTACATAGAATGAAAATAGTAGACACGTTGAAGCTTATATATACATAGATACAGAGAGAGATTACATATGTTAATTAATAACTGGGTATACACATTTTTCTTCCCAAGGCTTAGGGATCTCATGATTCTGGGAACATCCGTGTTGCTCCATGGCCGCCAAGATCGTCCTTATAAAGAACACTTTCATCTACCCAAAGAGGAGCATAACCAAAAATGTTCTTGGAGTCCAACTCACAGGCCCAGTTCATCTAGATCCTGGATTTGCAGAGCTAGTTCAAGTTGCAGAATAAAAGTTGCCATCTTCACGTACCAAAACAATATCAGGCTCCCTGTTAGTAACGGCAACTGATCCAGACAGGACCATTATTGTCCACAATAGTCCTTGCACAAGCTTGTGTACGTTAGCATCAGATGAACTTTTAATGGGTAAGCCTCTTGCACTCAGTTTTGAATCTGTAGGTTGACATTAATTCTAGTTGTTAAAGAATTCTCAAAAAAAAAAAAAAAAAGGACCATCTCCTTTACATTCATTTTACATGTTCCTGGGGCTAAAATCCATCCAAAAGTTTCCCTATTTTTCACCTTTTGTTCCCATTAATTCCAGCATTATATCTTATTTAATGAGACAAATGGTACACCTGATGGTTTCTTTCAATGTTGAACAACCATTAACTATATGGAAGATAAAGAAATTAAATCAGTTTCAAAGAAATTAAATAATCTGCGATCAGAGACCAAAAAAGAACATGCCAAGAGAAAGAAGAAAATCAAAGTTTCAGTTTACGTAGAAAATGTTTTTAATGACGTTAGAGTGGAAGATTTGATTCATTAATTAATGATAAATCAAAGTTTATTTAAATATTAAGGTTGGATTTATTTTACTTGATGATATAAAATTTTATGATACTTTTACCAATGAATATTTATTTATATATTTAAAAATTTTCAGAATTAAAAACTCAATATATAGGTTTTTAATTTAAATATCTTTAATTTTTTATAAAAATTTATTGATAGATTAAGATTTGATTTATTATTTTTAAATATATTTAAAATATAAAATAAATATCATAATTTTATATGACTTTTAATTTTTATAAATTTTTATCCGAAAGCCAAATATAAAATAAAGTTAAAACTACTCATTCAAAGCAATCCCAAAATTGTCAAGCTGCAAAGAATAAATTTCATTGATTATCTCACCCAAGTTGAGATCATTCAGCGCACATTGACTAGCTAGAGATGCAGTAGTTGGGTCCATGTTTGAAGATTCAAAACATTAATTGAATTAATCCTGCTCTACCTCTCTATATAAAGAATCCACACACTCTTGTCATCGCACCCATCACACAAAGGCCCTGAGCAACCTACTCGCCGTCTCACGCTCTTCCCTTTCGTTTTCTTTTGAGCTCTCTCCTTCGTTACCCATAGAGAGCGACGCAGGGAGGGGGAGAGAGAGAGAGAGAGATGTCTTCTGTTTGGCTTTACGTTTTCTCTCTGTTCATTGTGAGCGCGGTACACTTGATTTACAGATGGAGGAACCCTAAATGTAATGGTAAGCTTCCTCCGGGTTCCATGGGTTATCCTTTTATAGGAGAAACCCTTGAGTTCCTTGTTCCCAGCAGGTCCATAGACGTCCCTCACTTCGTCAAGAAGAGAATGGAAAAGTAAGCTCATCACTTAATTACATCTGTGGAACTTCTTAATTAACGAAAGATCAAATGTTTGATCAGTTGATTCTTTTTTCTGTCTTTGCTCATAAGCTCAGGCATGGATCTTTGTTTAAGACGAGCTTGGCGGGTCGGCCGGTGGTGGTGTCGTCGGATCCTGAATTCAATTACTACCTTTTCCAGCAAGAAGGGAAGCTGGTGGAGCTCTGGTACATGGACTCCTTCGCTAAGCTTCTTAAGCAGGATATCACCACTACAACTGGTTACGTGCACAAGTATCTTAGGAACTTGATTTTGAGTCACTTTGGGCCTGAAGCTCTCAAGGAGAAGCTCTTGCCTCTGCTTGAAGATGCCTTGAACCGTCGCTTGCATGAGTGGTCTAAGCGACCCTCCGTAGAAATGAAAAGCGGCACTGCAGCTGTAAAATCTTTCAAACCCTTTTCCTGAATTTCATTTTCTTTTCATGGGCACTCTTTTCTCTTAGAGTTTCTTCTTTTTCTTTTTTTTTCCCCCTCGGGAAAACGCAGATGATATTCGACTTTGTTGCCAAACTGTTGTTCAGTTATGAATCAAAGGAATCTGGGGAAGATATCGGCCGAAGTTTTTCAAACTTCTTGCAAGGCCTTATGTCTTTCCCGGTCAATCTGCCCGGCACGGCTTACCGGAAATGTTTACACGTAACTATCTCCGATCAACCTTCCTTTCGGATCATGTAAGCTTCTTATAACTTGAAGAATCTGTACTTAAACATGCAGAGCCAGAGAAAGGTGGTGAAACTGATAACTGAGCTGCTGGAAGAGAGACGGCGGACTTACCCAGAAGGTCGCAAGGGAGACTTTCTTGATCAAGTTGTGGAAGACATGAAAACAGAGCCGTTTTTGACAGAAGAATTCGCCATTTATATGATGTTCGGTCTCCTCCTAGCTAGCTTTGAGACCATATCCTCTACGATCGCTTTGGCCATTAAGTTCCTCACTGATAACCCTTCGGTGGTTCAAGAACTAACGGTTGGAATTTGCAGCTTCTAATGCCTCAACTTAGCCCTTAAGAGGTCTGTGAATCGAAACTTCTTTAATTTTTTTTGTTGTTTAATTTTCTGTTCAGGAGGATCATGAAAGGATTCTGAAGAGCAGAGAAAATCCAAATTCTAAGCTTGTGTGGAAGGAATACAAGTCCATGACGTATACCCATTATGTGAGTTTGTTCGGCTTCTCCTTCGTCGTCTTCTTCTTCTGCTGCTGCACGCTTTCGCTTCCGCTTCTCCTTCTTCTTCTGCTTCTGCTTCTATCTGGTTCTGCTTCTATCTGCTTCTTCTCTTTCTTCTTCTTCTTCTTGTACGTTTTCCTCCTTTCGTACGCCTTCTTCTTCTAGCTGGTCTTTCCCTTTTCGTCTTCTTCTTACTCTTCTTTAATGGAGTACTGAAAATTACAGGTGGTCAACGAATCGCTAAGGTTAGCAAGTGTTGCTCCTGGAATACTGAGAAGGGTCCTTAAGGACATTCACGTTGACGGTAAAATTAATTTAATGGAATTAACGATTAATTTTGTCAGAAAATATATCATACCAATCAGTCAAGTTTCGGTAAAATCTGAAGGAATTTTAATTAATTTCTTGCAGAATATGTAATTCCAAAGGGCTGGACCATCCTGGTCGTTCCGGCTGCAGTTCAATTAAATCCCAAAACTTACCAAGATCCTCTCACCTTCAATCCATCCCGATGGAAGGTAGAAGTTCGTCCATCCTTAATTATACACAATCATTTATTTAATCACATTAGTTCATTATCTTAATTTAATTTTTCTCATTTTAACCTATAGTCTACTAACTACTTTTTAAAATTAATGCATAATTTTTTTTATATAAAAAAATAGAACATGGGAGCCAATGCCACGGCAAAGAATTTCATAGCATTCGGGGGAGGTTCAAGGTCATGTGCCGGGGCAGAGTTTAGTAAGGTCATTATGGGCATGTTTTTGCATGTCCTCGTCACAAAATACAGGTATTCGTACATATTTTTAGTTTGTATTTTTCATATATATATATATATATATATATATATATAAACTTAGGTGCACCATCTAAATGGATTAATTCAGTAATTTGGTTATTAAACTAGGTGGACCAAAATCAAAGGAGGCGATGTCAATCGGTCACCGGCTTTAGGATTCGGCCAAGGGTTCCACATCAGGGTTACCGAGAAGTAGCGGTTCTATACAAAGAACATATATAATCTTGAGAGAGTGACCTTTACCGTTTTAATTAAATAAAGAATGATTTCGTTGATGTTGAATGATCTTTGCTATGCTAGCTTCTGTGTACAATGGAAAAATATATGATATTTATGTTATCACGTTGTTTTTTTGTATAACAAATAACTTTACTGTGTGAATTTTATTTTTATGAATATTTATAAAGAAAAATAATAGTTTTTTTTACATAATTTAAATATTCATAATCAATATTACTGTAAACATATACATTATCGTAAAGGATGAAATAATTGATAAAATAATATATATATTTTATACTGGCAAGCTTTATTGATTAATGTTTTTATTATTACAAATATTAAAACCTATTCCAAAATGCATACCAATGTGAATTAGTTCCCATGATTTATAATATTGTACAAAAAATTAGGGCATATATATGATTAAGTGACATTGACCCATATATGTAGTAATCAGCGATTAAAAAAATTATTAAATATATTATTATTAATACATTTAATATATAAAAAGTATATAATAAAACTTACTTATAAATAAATAAGTGGTCCATATTTAATATATATAAACATAAAGTTGGTTGCATCATGTTTGTTGAATGAGATAAAAAGAAAAACAAGAAGAACATGTATCATTAAAAATGTTCTTTTTAATGATAAAACATATATAAATATAAAATTTTGATTTGATATTTTTTATAAAATTAAAAATGTTCAAAATTATCATTATAATTATTTTTCAATTTTTTTTTGAGTACTACATACACACACAAATATATACTTTACTTTTGAAAAGCTCATAAAATATAGTTTAGAAATTAAAATTGTTCAAATCCAAGTGAATTCGGGATGAAGTTTAGGATTTGTTCAAGTTATTTTAAAAATATTTTAATAATAAAAAATATTATCATTTTTTACATCTGAGTTAATATCAAAATTAAACTAAATTAAAAAAATAATATAAATATTTTAAATATTTTTTATATTTATTTCATTAATAAATTCTACTGTAATAGAAGTTCGGTATGAAGTTTAGTGTTTTAGCCAAGATTCCAATGGAATGCAAACAAAACAATAGGTCAAAACCTGAAGTTTGAATTTTAATATCTGAAGAGGCAAAGGATACACCAAATGAGTTCCATCCAAAAGGAAAAAAACATTTTGTTGAGTGACCAGTATTAAAACTTAGACATCAATAAATTGATATTTTATTATGTAATGAAAGTCGAATTGAATCATTTAATGATGAATGAATAAAATTGAATCAAATTAAGCTACAACAGTATGAAATTAATAAATCATTTTTAAAAATAAAAATTACATTTTTACTATTTTAATTTTTTAACATAAAGTGATCCAATCCGATGGTAAAGTATATTAAAAAAAAATACTGAACTATATCACTTTTTAGTTTAAAATATTAATTATATCGATTAAATCAATTATATATTTATTTTTAATTTAATTTAAGTTAAATAAATAAAAAATTAATAATATTTGTTATAAAAATATCAAATAAATAAATAAATTATATATATCATTTAAAGTTAATTTTTTAAATTTAAATAATTTTTGACTTTCAAGTTATTTTTTTGTGAATTTTTATAATATAAATTTTTATTAAAATTATTTTTTATACTAAACAAATTTTAAAAATTTTATGATAGTATCTTGAATATTTATTTACATCAGTAAAAAATTTTAAATTAAAATTTATTATACTAAGATTTTTAATTTAAATATTTTTAATTTTTAAAATTTTTGTTATAATCTGAATTATAATTAAATTAAAATATCAAATTTATAATTAATTAAATTGTTCTTTTGAAATATTGAATTAAAAATAAGTATAAAATAAAATATTTTTTAATATTTACCTTAAATATAATTTTTAAATTTTATGATCTAAGAAGCATTTTTTCAGTTTATTTAATCAGAAAGAAGAACGCCATTGGCATCTGCTCATTGGCTGTCCTCATGCAAATGGGCGTATTTATGAAAAGAAGCTACGTAAGAGCTTCTTAACGAGTTTTCCACTAGGAGAACTCCAAATCTGGTTAATTAATAATTGATTAATTTTTTGTGAATTGGTCAAATTCAAGCATGGACACCTATTTGGTCTCCAGTAAGCATCGTTGAAGGCTATGTTTCAGTGTTCTTCGAATCATCGGAAGACAAAAGTCCTCTGTGAATTATGTTGAAGGTTTGTTTATTTCTCGATCTGATGCTCTCTGAGAATCGTGAGGGTTTAGCGTTCATCGCTTGCCTTACTATGCATCTCTGGCATTATACAAAAGTGACCCGTGAATTAAGGTTCTATTAGAATATTTATTTAAGAACAAAGTTGAATTTTAAACAAGAAAGACTCTGAGTTCCTTGCAATGACCGGCGGTCTGAATGGTAATGGTTTTCTGCATATGCTTTGACTCTGGAATCCAAGTCTAAGGTCATCGCCTCGGCTTATTTTTTGAATAAACGTGCCCAATGATGCCACACAATGACCCGCTTCGAGTTGGATCGGCGTTCTTTAATGGAGTTTCTCTTAAAAGCCCAATGTGTTGATCCACTGAGTTCTTCGGCCCTGGCGGTTTCTGGGCCCCTAGGAGTCATCATTGAGCTCCTGCGAGTCCTGGGCTCAGGCTCCGGATTTTAGGTTTTGGGGTGATCCAAGAACCAGAGACAGTGTCAAATGTACACGCGATCGGCTGCTGAGTGCTTGCCACGATTGTCAGAGGGGAATGACCGTCAAAGTGATCTCCTTTTCTCTGTCTCTTGCAGCGAATTTCATTTCCCCTTTTTGTTTTCAACAGATTGAGGGAGGCGACTCCTTGCGATCTGAAGTCTTTGAAGAAACTTAGATATTCATATGCAAAGCATGAAAGGTACTATCCGGTGCTCCGCGAACAACGTTCCACTCAGTCCAGTCAGCTTCCTGGAGCGTGCGGCAATTGTCTACAGAGACAGAGTCTCCGTCGTTTACGGCGATATCCAGTACACGTGGAGACAGACGCGCGAGAGGTGCATTAAACTCGCTTCTGCTCTGGCGCAACTCGGAATTTCTCGAGGAGACGTGGTAAGCTTTTCTTCTCTGTTCATCTCAGTGTCTCCCTTTTCTATTCTCTGCTTGAACTTACTACTGTGGCCAATCGGATTTTCTTCTCATTATCTGATTGGCTCCGATTCCTGGGATTTCTCTTTGGACTGACCTGAAACTTCAACTTCTTAGACTATGGTCACATTTGTGATACCCAAATTTGCTCTGACGGTTGAATTTTTCTGTTATTAGCAATCAGACTATAAAAACTCTATCCATTGTAATAATTTGATCATTTTAACCCATGATTCATATCTCTGGGTTTTCTGGGAAAGTTTTGTTTTCTAGAATGGCACAAGGCATTACCTCCAAAAGAAAGCAAAAGAAATCTGAGCAAGTATTCAATTGAAACTGAGGAGTATTGCTTCTCTGTAATTGAATGTGATCTCAAAGCAATTAATCTGTCTTGCGAATTCTGTCATCGAGACCTTTCTCCAAGAAGACAATTAGTTTTTCTGTTTGATTCAACAGTTTCTGCTTTTTGAAGTGATTTCTAATTTGTTTCGAGCAAGGATTCTAAGCTATATGGTTCATATCATACTTTGAGGATGTCATATAATATAAAATATTGCTTCTTAGTAGTGTGTGGATAACTCTGTAACGGTAGCCTTACTTGATAATAACTTTTGAAGTGTGGTTGAACTCTTTTACTTGTTGTTTTAAATAAACTAATTGATGAGCTTCTGTAGGCACAAAACCAGCCTCTCTGGCTTATTTAGGTTCACATAATAATCTCTGTTGTTGACGTTTATGATGAGCAGGTTGCAGTATTGGCCCCAAATATTCCAGCAATGTATGAGCTGCATTTTGGTGTTCCAATGGCTGCAGCAGTTCTCTGTACACTTAATATACGCCATGATTCAGCTATGGTGGCAATTTTGTTGCGACATTCAGAGGCCAAAATCATCTTCGTAGATTATCAATTTCTCCAAATTGCTCGGGCAGCACTGGAAATCCTGTCCAAGACAAGAAACAAGCTCCCCACTCTGGTTTTAATTCCAGATTATGAGCAAACAGCCCCCAGAAATACCGATTCGAGATCTAAAGACTTGGAATATGAGAGTCTTTTAGCAACTGGGAAACTGGATTTTGCGGTCAGACGGCCAAAAGATGAATGGGATCCCATCTCGCTTAATTATACTTCAGGCACTACATCAGATCCAAAAGGTGTTATTTATAGTCATAGAGGTGCTTATCTCAATTCTTTGGCATTGATCCTACTGAATGAGATGCATTCAATGCCTGTATATCTATGGTGTGTCCCCATGTTTCACTGCAATGGGTGGTGCATCCCGTGGGCTGTTGCAGTACAGGGTGGGTTAAATGTCTGTCTGAGGAGTGTAACTGCGAAGGGAATTTTTGATAATATTGCTTTACATAAGGTGACTCACCTGGGCGGTGCACCCACAGTTTTGAACATGATAATCAATGCTCCAGCTGCTGATCGAAAGCCATTTCCAGGTAAGGTGGTGGTCATGACAGGTGCTGCTCCACCACCCCCGAAAGTACTTCACGAGATGGAAGAATTAGGGTTCATAGTGCTTCATTCATACGGTTTGACTGAAACCTATGGACCGGCCACAATTTGTACTTGGCAACCTGAATGGAATTCGCTGCCTCAAGATGAACAGGCAAAACTGAAGGCTCGCCAGGGTTTGCACCATGTAGTAATGGAGGAAGTTGATATCAAAGATCCTCTCACGATGAAGAGTGTACCACCTGATGGAAAAACCATGGGAGAGGTCGTGTTCAGAGGCAATACTGTAATGAATGGATACTTGAAGAATGTGAAAGCAACACAAGATGCATTCAAAGGTGGATGGTTTTGGAGTGGTGATTTGGGGGTGAAACACCCAAATGGATACATAGAACTGAAGGACCGGTCGAAGGACATCATCATTTCTGGGGGTGAAAACATAAGCACAATTGAGGTGGAATCTGTTCTCTTTGGTCATCCAGCTGTGCTTGAAGCAGCAGTTGTTGGAAGACCTGATGACCACTGGGGAGAGACACCTTGTGCATTTGTGAAGTTGAAGGATGGATGCAATATCAGCGCTGCAGAACTTATTACATACTGCAGGGATCGATTGCCCCATTACATGGCTCCTCGAACTGTTGTTTTTGAGGATCTGCCGAAAACTTCAACTGGAAAGACACAGAAATTTGTTCTAAGGGAGAAGGCCAAGGCCATGGGAAGCATTTCAAAGAGAAGCTATAGCAAATTGTAAATTTCGTTGGTCAGTGAGGCTACTTGAAGCTCTCAAAGGGTGTCCATATACACAATAACTTAATTAATGTGAATTGCTTGTTCTGGTTTTGTGGCTTATTTGTATAAACATTTTCATGCTCATCAAATTTATGGCTTCAAGGTGTTATCAACGAAAACATTATGCGGTTCTATCAGATTGATTGGGAATGTCATAAGCTCTTTTGAAAGAAATGAACTCGTGGGTACTATCCCCAGAGTTAAAGAAGATTGACATACTTGATCTGCTTTGAAGATGGCTTCATGTTATATTTGCGCATATGGGATATGAGGATCAAGCCTGCTTTCTCTTTTGCCCATCACAGCCAGCTTTCTTTTTATTTTTCTTTGGTACTCTGTTGCTTCTCGGAGATTGAAGTACATGATCTTCTGATACCATGTCTTCAATGACAGATGCCCAATCGAGCTGTGGATTTGTGGAAATCACTTAGTCAACAAAGAACAAAGCTGTGCTTCCTTCTCAATTTGTCTTCCTCAATCCATGACATGCTGTAGCAGCTTCAGGGATGTAAGGTGTGTAAGCTTCAGATGGTTTGGAAAAAGAAGGCGGCCATAAGTTACTCGGGGAAAAGCTCTGGTTATCAGAGGGTCTCTATCACCTTCACAATGCAGCAACTTCTTTGTTGAAATCGACTAGAGCTGTAAGCTAACCTTTTATATTTATATACAGGCATCTTAATTTGTTCTTTTGACAGAGGCCAAGTTCAATTTACATGGTAGAAGTGCGTGAAGAGTTAGACATAGCAACCCACTTTTTTCTTTATTGCAACTAGAGGCCAACTTCACTCCTTCACACAGCTAACTTACATGTTAAATTTGGTGAGGAGTTGACTGCAGCTCTCTAATATGCCAATTCCTGTGGATGCCGCTGCATCTTTGAACAGAAGGATTCGCTTCTTCTCCAAAGCTAGGAACTGCTGTAAGTCTGAGTACTTGACTTGCATTTGTTCATTATTCCTTCTTGCATTTTCATGAAACTTGAAGATATATGGGCAGAGAGAAATGAAGATGGAAGTAGAAATCGTTTCCAGAGAAGACGTGAAACCATCATCTCCAACACCTCAACACCTTAGAATCTTCAAGCTTTCCCTTCTGGACCAGCTTGTGCCTTCTCCATATGCTCTGAATATCCTCCTCTATCCAGAAAATGGCGCACTAACCACCTTGAAGTCAAAACACAGATTACAAATCCCAAAGAAACCTATATCAGAGACATTAACTCAGATTTACCCTCCTACAGGGAAGATCAGAGATGACCTTTTCATCGATTGCAATGACAAAGGAGCTAATTATCTGGAGGTTCGAGTCAACTGCAGCCTCCGAGATTTTCTTGACAGGCCTGACATGCTCTTGCTGCACAGATTCCTTTCCTGTGAGCTTGTTCTGAATGATTCAACTGCAGGAACTTATGTTATGAATATTCCGGTAAACGTTATCGACTGTGGTGGCGTGGCTATTGGCATATGAATTCACACAAGATCCTCGACGGTGCTGCACTAAGTACCTTCATCAAGGACTGGACTGCCATAGCTCGCACCTGCAACAATAACAAGATATACCTCAGCTTTGTTGCTTCATCTCTTTCCTTCGAACGATTTATGGCTTAGAGATGAATCTATAATCATGTGGGGTTCCTTATTCAAGAAAGGAAGCTGTATCACAAGGAGATTTGTGTGTGATGCGGCAGCAATAGCCAACCTCAAGGCACAAGCAACTAATGGTGCTTCATGCATTGAATCCCCTACTCGTGTTGAGACAGTTTCAGCTTTCATAGGGAAGTCCACCATGGCTGCAGCTTAACAAAGACATGGAACCCAACGGCCTTGTTTGCTGACTCATGTAGTGAATCTCCGTCCACGAATATCGCCGTTGGTAGCCGAGAACTCTATGGGAAACCTCCTCTGGATTGCGGCTGCTCAGTGCAGAGCTGAGGGCAACTCGGAACTGCATGACCTGATGGGTCTGGTCCGGCATGCAGTGTCTGAAATTGACGCTGAGTTTATAAAGAGACTACGAGCCGACAGAGGCAAATCTCTGATGTCCGAGTTCCTGAAACAAATGGGTGACTTGTCCTCGAGAGAACGAGTAGACCATTTGGGGTTCTTCAGTTGGTGTAACTTTGGGTTCTATGAAGCTTGCTTTTGGCTGGGGAAGGCCTGCATGGGTCAGTAGCATTGGCTTGGCTGGTTCAATGCTTGTCAACCTTGTCATTTTGGTTGATACAAGGTCCGGCGACGGCGTAGAAGCCTGGGTGACGCTGGATGAAGAGGACATGGCAATACTCCAGAGTGATCATCAGCTCCTCCATTTTGCAGCTATAGATCCCAGTCCTCTGACAATATAAGAAAAAAAAATCAACTGCAACTCAGTTTCTGTTCATGAATCATGATATGGTTTGTTTGTCTGTTTTACTTTGTAGATATTGTTAGATTATTTTTAAGGTAACTATAAAATTATTTTAAAATTTGCTCCAATGTAAAAAGTATTAGTTAAATTTAATTTATAAACTAATTTACATGAATGTAGATATTTTTATGATGTAAATAAATTGTATATTTTTTAATTTAATTTTCCAGTGTTGAATAATTTTTTATTTATGAGATATTTGTTATAATGTTTCTAAATTTTAATAATATAAAATTAAAAATATTTTTAATATTTAAAAAGTTATAAAAATTTTTATTGTGTTTTAATATTTTTAATGTTTGGGGAAGCAAAAATTTATTTGATAAAATTTAATTTAAATATTTTTAATTTATAAATTGTTATAAGATTTAAATTCACATCAAACTTTAACACTTGGAATATAAATTATTTTTATTGGTTTTTTTAGGTTTAAACTGAAATTTCAGTATAATTTAATTTTTTATTTTATTATAAAATAATTTTTAAATTTAAATAAATATAATTTTAATTTTATGTTTTCCAAACATAAAACTTACCATAGGCACTTAAGCATTTGCATTGGCTGTTGAGTCTGCACTGTTTAGGAAGTTTTTGATCAATCCAGATCCAAGTATGTACAGAATACAATCGTACGGATAAGTATTGGGTAAATTTTTGGGTGGCCCCACCATGTGGAGTGGGCCCAAACCTGGTTGGACGTAATCGATTGAGCAATAAAAAAAATCTTTGGGTTTTCATCGAGCCAGTGCTTTAATTGCAATATATGTAGCCGTTAACTGCATATAATTAATCTTAATTAAAAGTAAAATAAAATGAAAAATTACTAATTATGAGCAAAACGCCGTTGGACTTGGAAAATCCGGTGAGAAAATGACAAAAGCCACGCGCTCTTTCTCTCTCTCTCACGCTCCCCGTCCATTGTCAAAAGGAAAATTCGTGGTAGTGCTATCTTTTTCCCTGGAAAATGAAATGAAATGAGAGCAGGAGAAAGCGAGCAAAGCAGAGGAACGTTCTCTTCTCTGTTGCGTTCTCCTTTTGGCCATGTGCCGTCACTTTTCCTTCTGTTATTTTCCCTTCTTCATCTTTGCATGTCTTCAAAGCCTCTTGATCGTTAATGGCGAAAGTGAAACCAAATCTTCTCTCACGCCCATCAATCGGGATCTCTACCATTCCAGGTGATTTCTGCACCTGAACATACAATAAGATAAAATACCCCTTTTATGTATCTACCATTTCCTTTGCTTATCGAGTTTAGAGAGTTATGTAACGGATTGGAGTTGTTACAGATTTGTGCTAGATACTATCTTTCTGTTTGCGATAGTGGTGATGGTTTAATTCGAAGGCATTAGGCAAGTTTTAATTTGATAACCTAATGATTTTGTTGAAGTCTTTGGAGGAAATTGGGAAAGTTGGTATCTTTCTAATTAATACAGAAAAATTGGGGTTTTAGCTTAAAGAACGAGTCGAGTGTGTGAAGTAGTTTTCTTATGAGTGTCGGAACTTCTTGTTTGGGGTAAATTGTTACTTTTCTTCCTGTTTTATTTCTTCGTGCTCCGTTAGGTCGTTGAGAAATTGTAGTAAATATATTGAAATCCTGAATAAGAATGGAAAAGGGGAAGGAAAAGAACACAGTTAAATGGTTCTTGATATCAGCTATTTTCCTTACTTCCTATTTTTCCCTTTTTTGAAAAAAATATAGGCATAACATTCCAAATCTGTATTCCTTTTAGGTGGTTTGAAGCACGCATGAAAGATTGTGAATTTTGAACCATTTGATCTGCTTTTTCTTTGTCAGTGAAATTGATCTTTTCCTTTCTGTTGCTTGTATGTGATGTTGCAGTAATGATCTGATGGAGCAAATAAAGTCCTTGGTGGATCGTCACCCTGATAAACTCAATGTATGTAGTTTATGCTTCTTCTTCCTTTTTTTTTTTGTCTTTTTTCTTTTATATTTTCATTACAGTGAAAAAATTTTATGATTATTTTTAACAGATCGAGACAATTGAAGCTGGAAACAAGGGCTACAAGGCAAAGATTGCAGTGGTTAGTTATTGCAGTAGTGGAAGAGAGAGTGATGACAGGTCAAAGTTTAGGATCCTTCTCGTAAGTTTCCTGCATGTTTGTGTGTATTGGATCAAGTTATGGAGCCAATTAGTTTAAAATTAAATTTTCAGTTAGCCATTAGCTCAGCCTTAGATTTCTCCGATTAATGTGGTTGAGAAAAAAAAGTAGAAAATCAGACCATTTGCTTCTTAATAAGAAAAAAGAAGAAACGAATACTGGTGTATTTGCAACAATTGTTATCAATTTGATATGTAGTGGATAGATTATCTCAGTTTGGTGATGGCTGGTGTTTTTGACAGATGATTCCTTTTCTTCCAGACTTTTGGGCAGCATGGACGGGAGCTTATTACATCTGAACTTGCCTTCAGGATCTTGTCAATATTAAGTGAAGAACAGTTCCTACCAAACCTGGATCGAGCTTCCTTAAACAGCACTCTCAGCAAGCTTGTAATAAAGGTAACATATGCTCAATTGCAGGCATTTTGTTTTTCAACCTAAGATGCATTGATTGAACTTCAGTTAATTTTATTTACTAATTTACAATATTTTGTCAGGTGGTGCCAATGGAAAACTTGAATGGCCGTGAACTTGTTGAAGCTGGAGATCTTTGTGAGCGAAGAAATGGTAAGGCAGTTGAGTGATTCAAAATATATGTCACTGCTTGGTAATCGCTTAAGGTTAGTTCTTTTCTTGTTTTTTTCTTTTTTGTTTTTTTAATGGCAGGACGAGGAGTTGATCTGAATCGAAACTGGAGCGTAGATTGGGGGAAAAAGGAAAAGGTTCATATTACTACTCATTTTATATGCTTGAATCCTATTTTCTGTTTCTTGCAATTGTTTCCATCTTCGAAATGTGTATCATAAGAATAATCTGTAATGCAACATGTAAATTATTTCATTTTATTCAGAAAGACGTGTCCTACCATGGGGCTTCAGGATTTTGTTGAGGCTTTTGCTTCTTTACTATCATTGAAATGTTCATATGTCATAATTGTCATTTGTGTGGTCCACTACTCTGCAAGACATGCCCTCTTTTTGATTTCTCTGATTTTCCAATTACAGGATTATGACCCATATGAAGAGAATCCTGGAGCTGCACCCTTTAGTGAGCCTGAAACTCAAATAATGCGAAAACTTGCCATATCATTTGAGCCTCATATATGGGTAAATGTTCACTCTGGAATGGAGGTAAGTGGTCCTAAATTTTAGTATTTTCTGTTTTTTTTTCTTCAATGATTTATACCGTAATATTATAATTCGTCGAGAAGTCGTACCTTCCCCAACATTGCAGCTTATTGTAGAAACTTATGCAAAAAATTGCTGAAGCACTTTTGTATAAAATTTTTGTCGTTCACCACGCTGGGAAAATTGTGTCAGAATAAGTTTATTGGCATAATCTTTCATTAGAAGTGATTTTTGTGGTCTTTCCATCAGTCCTTTTAGTCCTAATGTTTCCCACATGAATGAAAATATTATGAAGAAAATATTTGTTATCACGACAGAGAGATCACAAGATTCTTATATTGTAGTGGAAAAGGAGGATGAATTTTGCCTTTTTTTTCTGCTGGCATGTGTGATTTCTTATAATTGTCTTGTTTGATGATTTTCTTATAGTTGTCTGTTACCAAAAATTCGTATTCTGAAATATGACTTAAGATTTTTGACTTTTTAATGGAGATGAATATGTGGCTTTTGTGTTTGTCCCTTTTCTTTTATATTAGGGTCAGTAAAATTTGGGATTGTTGTTTATCGTGTGTTCTCTTTTCTCTTAGAGATCTCTTATATACTCTGCAGGATGACATACTTCTTGGTGTTGACTCTCATTTGTTCAGGCGTTATTTATGCCATATGACCACAAAAACACAACCCCTGATGGGTTGCCTTCGCTCAAGATGAGGTCGATGCTTGAAGAACTGAACGAAGTTCACTGTCACAAGCATTGCATGATTGGTTCAGGAGGAGGCTCTGTCGGGTTTGTGCCCTCTGCTGAGAACAAATAATGAATTATGAAACCACAGCTTAGAGAGCAAATAATGGCTACTAATACTATTTCACAAGCTTGAGAAACTTAGTAGGCTTCTTCGTGCTAAATATATATTAATATGATTCTTTGTTTCTGATTACAACCAAAAAAAAAAAAAAAGAAAGAAACTTAGTAGGGCTAAAGACTAAATTGAATCAAGTAAAATATACATCAGTGGATTTGCATTTAGTGCAATAGTGGGCCTCTTATTGTTGTTTGATCTATGCACTAATTTGTACTCATCCAAGAATATCTTGAATGTGCTTAGCTGAGAATTGGTACTCAACAAGTGTGCTTAATTTTAGGTATTTGGCACATGGAACAGCCACAGATTACATGTATGACATTGTGCGGGTGCCCATGGCTTTCACCTTTGAGGTTTGGAAAATGCAAACTCATTCACATCATTTATGTCAAACTTGTCTCATTCATGTGAATGACTTATGTGCTTGTCGGGCAGATCTATGGAGATGGCGCAGCTTCATCAAAAGACTGCTTCAAAATGTTCAATCCTGTTGACCTTGCTACCTTCAATGTATGTTTGCCTCTTTGGATAATTATAATTTTATTACATGTTGGATTGCTTCTAGAGCTTATTACCTGACTATTCTTCTAATTTTCATTTTATTTTTGTTGCTATCCTCCTTTGATAAAAGTGCATGAACATTGATGCATATCCTTAGATGTAATCGATATAAACATAAAATTTTTTACTGAACAGAACAAACTTCTCAGAGGAGAATGCTGACAGTTTTTTAATTTTTGGGGTCAGAGAGTTCTCAATGATTGGTCTGCTGCATTTTTCACGATTTTTAAGCGTGGTCCGCATCAGTTAGATGAAGTTCATTCAAAAGCCTCTGCATCCAACTTGGATAAGCTGGTATCAATAGATGAATATCTTGATGGGTACTTGATGGAGAGGAGAAATAGATACGGGAAGAAGATGGAAGTCATTGATGTCGGAATGCAGGAGATAAGAACATACTTCAGGCTCTTCTTGCTTTCTTCAGTTCTGCTAATGTTCATGTTCTGTTCTAGGATTGCAAAGAGCAAGTCTAATAGACCAATTGTTTCTTCACTGCCTTTCTGAAAAATTCTTTTTTTTCTTCCCTAGGTGGCTAGAGAGAGAGAGAGAGAGAGAGAGAGAGAGAGAGAGAGAGAGAGAGATTTATGTTAATTTCTTTTAGAAAAGGTGTATGCTTTCATTTGTACCAGTACACTTGTCATAGGCATCTCTTCCCCATCAATGTAACAACAATTTCCTTCTAAACTCAATGAGCCCTTTTACTGTTTCTAGCATTCCTGTTCCTCACTTCCTGTGCTAGAAGATTCAATTAGTTCTAAAAGGAACTTGAATTAGTATTTTTGTGTATGACTTGCATCTTCTTTTCCAAATTCCAGAACACCATTTCTCTTAGAAATTGAGCTTCTCTTGAATAAACAACTCCTACCAAACCAAAATAAAAAAATTAAAGGCAGAATTATTTGACAGAGGGAACTACAAGTGTTCATTGTAGATGCTTAAATCTGAGGAACTTTGTGGTTTCTTTAACAAACCCTAATGGCACAATGACCTAAAGATTTTCTTTAGCTAAGAAAGACATTCATACACAAAGCTTGACCCTTGGAACTTTGTAACCTGAATTTGTATGTATTTACCCACAGAGTACCAACCTAAAATTGATCTCCAACTAGATCGAACATGGTTGTTTCTCCCATGCCTTTGCCTTTAGCTTGGTAATTTTTCTTGCCAACTATGATTTCAGCTTCTGTTTCATGTATCTGAGAGCAGAACGCAACATTGCTCTAGCTTTCCTATCAGGAGTACACCCTGCCTTGATCATCTCCTCATATACTGCTGGAACCTGAAAGCAAAATAGTATTGTGGATGCACATGTTAAACCGGGTATGTATAAATTCTACAACTTTCTTTCTCTATAGGGAAGCTTTTCTCAGCAACATTGTTTGAGATTCTGACAAGTAAAATCATACCTCGTGGAACTTATCGACACGAATCAAAGCTTTCATAAGTGTCGTATATGTAACGACATCTGGTTTTAAGTCCTGCAAGATATCAAACCAAATGGCTATTCAGTAAGCTGGCTAATCAAACTACACAGCTTCATCAACATATAACACTATATCTGAAGAGGAAAAGAAACTAGGCTTATGTTAAGCAGTAACTTACGTTTTCTTTCATGTATTGCAACACAGCAAATGCTTCCGTGTCCCTTCTATCCTCCCCAAATGCATTGATTAATGAATTAAGAGCTAAGAGACTAGGCTTTAGCCCATCTGCTCTCATGACCCTAAACGCATTTACTGCTTGCTCAGATAAACCCTACACCAGGTAGAGAAATTAGGAAGTTATCCAATTCTCAGGAAATCCCATTAACAAAAGAGAACTGTATGCTCAATAGGCAAAACTTCATCAACTTATAGGATTTTGAGCTGCAGCTGCCTAATGAAATATGTGGATCAGCTCTACAAACTTAGCAGGGAATGTTCAAAAATTTGTGGGAACTGCTCAAGAATTTACTTGACCCTGTTCTCCTTTGTCCTCTTTAAAATTTTTGGTAAGGATCAAATCACCAACAAGTTCATAAGATACAGAATCACTAAATCATAAAGCCCGAGGGAAAAACACAGAGACAAAGTATTTCTTTGTGCATTCCAGAGCTTTAGTAACATCAACTAAGGCACAAATGAATCGTTGCATTGTCAATATAAGCATTCTGATATGAATTTTATCCAATCCTAGCATTGTGAAAATAAATATCATTTGACACTCAAGTTGCTGAATCTGCTTTGCATAAAATGACATCTATATATTCAAAAGTAACATAACAAAATTTGGAGTTGAAACAAGTAAAAATCTGTCATACCCTCTGTGCATAGGCATTTATTAAGGCATTGTACATGGTTGAGGACGGCTTCAGCCCTGCAGATTTCATAACTTCCAAGCACTCTATTGCATCATTAAACCTCCCTGACTGTCCATAGATATCTACAAGTGTGGTGTATGTTACAACGTTTGGCAGAATCCCCAAACTCTGCATTCTCCCCAGCAAGCTTTTCACATCATCCCACCTCTCCTGCTCCCCAAATGAATTAATCATAATGTTATATGTTGTGGCACAAGGGGAGTAGCCTCTTTCCTGCATTATCTCAAACAATCCCTCTGCTACATTGTGGCGTCCTGACTTACAATGGCAATCAATAAGCGTGTTCCAAGTAACAGTATCAGGCTGTATCCCTTCCGATAACATCCTATCAAAGGTAGCCATGGCATGATCAAGACAATTATGCTTTCCAAAAGTATCAATCATCACATTGTAAAAATGTCTGTCGGGTGTCACCCCACAACTCTTCATCTCCCTCAACACCTGAAAGGTCCTTTGCCACTCCCCTCTATCACGGTAACCTGCTAAGATTCTACTGAAAACAAAGGAATTAGGCTGCACATTGCTTGCTTCCATCTCCTTCAACACAATCCTAGCGCTCTCCCATCTACCTGCATTCGCATAGGCATCAATTAGAAGACAGTAAGTATGCTCGTCTGGTGAAACCCCACTCCTCTCCATTTCGGAAACAATTAATTCTGCATCTTTCAAAGAGCCCGTTTTCACATACCCTTTAAGCAGGGCATTGTAAGCTTTAGTCCTCGGTTTTAGTCCACTCTCCTTCATTTCCTCAAATACGGCCTCAGCCTCCACAATTCTCCCAGAATTCCCCAAAGCTGATATGACAGCCACAAGAGTGGCAGTTTTGGCACTCAAACCGATAGCCTGAACCACGGCTAAGAACTGCATAGCCCGACTGGGGTCTCCAGCTTTAGCGAAACCTACAGTAATATCATTCAAGAGCTGCGCATCAAGCTCAATCTTATCACGTTCGATCTCTCCATACAGCTTCTGCATGAGGGCAGAATCAATCTCGTTAGTTCGAGTAAGAGACTGAATAATCAAGCTGTAATTAACAAAATCCGATTGGTATCCATCTTGCCGCATCCTAGACATCAAATTCAGGGCTTTCTCGAGGTCGTTATTGCGAGCACAAGCGCCAATTAAAGCATTGTACGTTAAAGGCGTCAAGGTTTGTCTCTGTGAGAGCAAAAACGCCTCATATAGCTTCTCGGATCGGCCCAGCGCATGGATTAAAATGGAATAGAGCAGCTCGTAGGAGAAGCAGAGGTTGTGTTTTTGCAGCCACGAGACGACCTCATAAGCGAGCCCGATGGAGGAGGACGAGGAGCAGAGCGATTTGAGAAGGGAATGCCAGACAGGAGCCGGTACGGCACGGTACGCCTCGGCGAGTTCAAACTCTGTTGGGTCCAGTGAGGTGGGTGGACCTGGGTCAGAACCCAAGTCAGAATCGGCCGTAGCGGACTTGGAAAGAAAGTTGAGGAGTGGAGTGAAGTTGTAGCGATGGCTTTGGAGGGAAACAGCGCAGTCTTCTTCGCTTTTACTGAGCGCTTTCGATGATGAAGAGGAAGTAATAGACACCGATGACTCGGTGGTGGCGGTTGCAGCAGCAGTGACGGTGGTTGTAGCGCAGAACGGTGGCTGGAAGATGAAGTTTTGGCGTATAATGGAAGAATTCAAGTGCGCTGAAGGGAACCGAGTCGAAACTGCCGGTGGTTGTAAAAAGAGCATTTGTGTGACGTTACTGTTACGTTATCCTCCAAAAGAGAGGGAGACAGAGAGCGATATTTCCGTAACTGAGCAAGACAGTATCTACAGAGGTGGCTTAATCAGGGAAGAAGATGGCTGTTTTATCGATTCGTTTCCTGGAGTTCAGTTTGTGGTGGTGACTGGTGCACGAGATGAACCCAGATTTTTGCCTGCTCGCGCGAAGTAGTGGATAGTTTGTACCCGGTAGGATATGGTACCTGAGAGTGTTACAAAGAGTCGACGAAGGTCGAATGGCTAACTGCCAAGTGGAAAATTGAAATATTTAATCTTAACATTAGTTAGTTTATTTTAAAAGATAAATAAAGATTAAGTTAACAAATTCACTCCACAGCACATTATAATTCAATTGAATTGTCTTGATTAATTAAAATTATATTAAAAGTAATAAATCAAAATTTTAAAAGCAATATATTTATTTTAATATTAATGTGAAAATTAAAAATGAATATTATAAGTATATGTTAATTTCAAATTTTGGATTTGCTCTTTTTGAGCATTCAATAATTAATTTTAAAAATTAACATTATAACTAGAAGTAAACAATTGTCAACTTAAGCATGTACATTTTATAATGATTTAAAAATATTTAATTGAATGTAAAAGTTTTATTATTTATTATTTGTATTATTGTATTATTTATTATATTATTTTATAACAGAATGAATTAATAAATATAAAATTATATGATAAAACCAATAAAAAATAACCCAAAACAAGCTTCTAATTAAAGTGAGTTTAGGTCCGCAGTATATATAAGGGTAAGGAAATGAGAAAACGTTGATTAAACCCAAAACCCTTGCCGTTATTTTGCATGTACCGCACGGCGAATTAGGGTTTTAAAAATCCCCTTCTTCTGTGATGATTTGCTAGGATTCGTTTGCCAAGTTGCTGCGGTGGCCATGGGAGGATCTCGGGTTCAAGTTAACAAAGCCCACAAGACACGCTTCTCCTCTAAATCATCTCGTAACCTTCATAAAACCTCTCTCAAAGGTAATAATCTCTCTACTCTTATCCAACACATTCAAGTTGATATATTTTTGTACCCTTCACCCCGTTTGTTGATCAATGTTGGTCTGGGAGCTGAAAATTAGATCAGTTAAGAAGAGAGGTGCACTGAAGTTGGTTTTTTTTAAAAAAAAAAAAAATTTCCTGTGGATTAGATAAGGTACGAAGTGGAAAATCAGAGCACAATGTTGCCAAGGGAGCGCGGGCTGCTCGAGTTCAGCGTAGCAAGATGGTAATTGATTATTCGATATCTGTTTGATATCAATTGGCATATCTCATCAAACATGCTGTTGCTGATATCTTATGCCAAAGCTTGTGAATGTGTAGTTGCGGGAGCAGAAACGTGCAGCAGTTCTAAAGGAAAAAAGGGCTTCAAGTGGATCAGCAAGTCCTCCCCGAGTTATTGTGAGTTTTTTTTTTTTCCTTTCTTTAGTGTCACCACAAATTGAGGTTCGGGTTTTTTTTTTTTTTTTGGGGGGGGGGGGGGGGGGTTGGTTTGTGTGAGGGGGAAGAGGAGGAGGGCTTCTGTGGTGCTAAGTTTTATTTGTGCTGGTTCAACTGAACAGTTTCTTTCTTGTTTCATTTAGGCGAGTTGCTCTTAATCTATTTTGTCTAATGGCAGATTCTTTTCGGCCTTTCTGCTTCCGTGGACTTGAATCCACTTGCTCAAGATATTTTGACACTACTGTCTCCTGAGATTACTGGGGCTGCATCTTCAACAGTTGCTTCTTCTGTGTACAAACTAAGAGCAACAGTATGTTCACAATTTGAGCAGATGCATTAATTACATTCCATAATTTTCCTCTAGTAATTTGTTAAAAGAAATGGTTTTCTAAGTGCAGTTTGGTAATTCAGATAGTTTTGATCCTTAGATATTGTGGACATGCAGATGGTAAGGATGTTCAAAGTGATATGGAGTAATTCAGGTTCATTTGTCCTAATTTTTGTTAGCTCAACAAAAGAGCCACTGATCCTCTAGTATAGATTTATATGTAACGAAATTGAGAGTACTTATTAATGTATTGACGTAGAAAAATCATACCATCTGGTTATCACTGAAGTTTATATTGACCTTTGGAAGGACAACGGTTATGAGAACTTATTTGCCTAGTTTGCATTCATTCTCAGTCTTTGATGTGAGTTAATGAATCTGAAAACACGTGATGTTAGTTTAGTGCTGTATGATGCAATTTTTCGTTGTGCCTATGAAGACGGTGTAAGTCCATAATGTGAAAGTTTGCTAAGTCTATCTGATATTGAATGCTCTAGGTATTACAAGCACCTCATGGGGATTTATTCTCATGCATGGAAATGGCCAAGGTATGAAATTGTCTACATCTGTGTACATTTTTCCATGTGTAGCTGGTTAAGAGGCACCTGAAGTTTGCTATGTAAATATTTTCTCAGTCTCCAATTGTTCAATGGTTTTTCATCTGTAGGTTGCTGATTTAATTGCTTTTGTGGCATCTGCAAGCTCCTCATGTGAAGAAGGCTCCTCAGACTACATTGATTCATTTGGAAGTCAATGCCTTTCTGTGTTTAGGTCAATTGGTTTGCCAAGCACCGCTGTCTTAATCCGTGTAAGTTCTTGATTGAAATGCTTTCCATAGTCATAAAAATATCTGGTAAGAAAATTAGGTTCCCCAACCTTGATTTTGATAGCATTTTGTCTGCCCATAGGATCTACCTACCGAGCTAAAAAAAAGAAATGATGCAAAGAAGATTTGTATTTCTAGTCTTGCTTCTGAATTTCCTGAGGAATGCAAGTTTTATCCTGCAGACACAAGGGATGAGTTGCATAAGGTAATCACCTATGCATCATTGATTATTTGTTTTAGGCTACTGTTTTTAGCATTGATGTTTTGCTGTACAGTTTTCAACATGCATAATGTGAGTATCCTGTTATTTCGCACAATCTAGTGCTTCTGCAGTTGATCCACTTTTGTGTCGATGATTGCAGTTTATGTGGCTTTTTAAGGAGCAAAGGCTCACATTGCCTCATTGGCGGAATCAACGGTCATATCTCATGGCAGAAAAGGTGCTTAATTTAGTGTTAGTGTGCTTTTATTGATATTTGAATTGGCTTAGAAGTAGCCCCCATACAATAAAATTGGAAGATACCTCATTTGAGATGGTTATGTAATGCTCATTCTTGACACTGTATGATAAGTGCACAAGTTTCTTTCCTTTTCCCCCTTTGAGGGTAAGGTTTTATTTGTATATTCTTCAAATCAGTATTGATCATACATCCATATTACAATGGGTATATACCTATGTCTGTTCCCTTATCTAGGTTGGAAACAATTATTTGTGATGTTAACTACTTGTAGTGATGTATTCTAGGTTGATACAGTAGCGGATGATTATGGCTCAGGAAAGGGCACTCTTCTTCTCACTGGTTACTTGCGCGCTCGTAGCCTTTCTGTAAATCAGCTGGTAATTAGTTCAGCCTTTGGTTGCCTTTTTTGGGTTTATCTGGTGGTTATATCTTAATTTTCTTGTGTTCAGGTTCATGTTTGCAGTGCCGGGGATTTCCAGTTGAGCAAAATTGAAATTCTGAAGGACCCATTCCCTTTAAATGCAAGAAAAGAACAGGATGCCATGGATTCTGATGAACTATGTGGTGCAGAGGTAGTGGCCATTCCCCTTTGGCATTTTGAAAGAGGTTATAGAGTGGGATTCTTATTTTGTTTTATTTTTAATTTGTTAATAAAAGTGAGGGTATAGAGTAGGATCAGCTACTATTCTTCTCTGTGCTGTAGAAACCTCTTTCTTGGTCTTCTCATTCTTTGGTTGATGACTGTTCTAGGGTTTTAAGAGATGCTGTTAGAAAGAATCATTACATTATTCACTTGTTATTTTGTTTCCTTTTTTAATATTTTCTTACATGTCCAACAAAAGCACTAGTATTATTCTTTAATATCTTTCTTAATAATTTATCTGGATCTATGTTTTGTTTTTAAAATTTCCAGGTCATTCGTACTCTAGTTCCTGATCCCATAAAGCAGGAGCCTTTACTTGTAGAGAATGTTCCAGATCCTCTAGCAGGAGAACAGGTAATCTGGACAAGGATCAAACCTTGATCTTTTAACTACTGCTTGTGCTTATCATTTCAGTCTTAAGATTTATCAAGAGCATACTGTTTTCTGCATTGTCTGTTTCATCGGCTTCTTTGGACTGTCATAATTTGTTTAATTGTTCTCTTAGGTAGAATCAATAATTATGTGATCTTGTTTTAGTGTTTGCTGACTTTGGATTTCATCATTCATTTCTGGACTTAAATCAAATCGACCTGTAAAAATCATTATTCCAAGTTTTTAAATCTGGTTATGTTTATTCCTTCTCTATTGGTTGTCCATTATAGAAGACGTACTTAGTTCATTATCTTAATTCATCATTATTTTGTGGAATGTACTGATAGCTATGTGTAACATTTTGTTTCTGAACAGACCTGGCCAACAGAGGCAGAGATGGTAGATGCTGATAGAAACCGAAAGCATAAAAAACTGAGAAAGAGAATTCTTCCTCGTGGCACTTCAGAATACCAGGTCTTCTTGCATTTCTGTCAATTTTCATAATTCTAAGAAGGTGGCATCAAACTAATAGGGACACACTACTTTGAATCCTATTTTCCCAAATTGCTGGATCAAAGATTATCTATTGGTCAGTTTTAAAGATTAATTTTCTTTAACTACCTTAGCCATGCAAGATCAATTGACTCTTTCCTCTCTTAATGCCCCTCTGATAAAAAAAGAAACATCCATCTGGATCAAATTTTTCTAACTCCGTTGTGAATCCTTGGGCCTAAGTCCCACTTGTACATGTTATGCAAACCCTTGTTGTCAATTCATCTCCTGATCGGTGCTGCATATGCCATATGTGAATTATTCATCTCGTGTTATCAGGCATTCATTTTAATATCCTCATCTCAGCTGCACTAAATTTTTTAATTAATTGCCATCTATTCTTTTAGATCCTTTTAGACATCACTGTGTGTGTCTGCCCATGTGTTAATTTATTTTTGCAGGCTGCTTGGATTGTGGATGATACAGACGAAGAGAATTTTGACATTGATGATGATAGTGATGAAGGTATGGTGTTGGACGAAAGAGAATGCGGCTTTCCTAAGCGAGAAGGTATAAAGTATCCAGATTTTGAGGATGACCAAGCATCATTAAACTTCAGAGACTCTGATGAAGAAACTGAAAATGATTCATTGATGATGGTAAGTCACTTGGTTGCTGCAATCTATGGATAAGATATGTAATTGTTTCAAAGATGCTCAATCCGTGCCTTTTTTTCCGTACAGGAGAGTGATAATATGACAAGGCAACAAATAGAGGAGGACATCAAAAAGATTAAAGAGGCACATGCTGAAGATGAAGGTATCTTTCTTGTTCCAGATTCAAAATTGTGTTTCTTGGATTGGGGTGTTCTAGGCAGAGAGAGGGAGAAGGAGAGGATGAGACTCCAGAAATTAAGGAGACAACAGCTGGAATTAACCATTGTTCCATGCTTAAAGTACTCTTTTACACTCTGTGTTATTGAGGGGAGGGTTTGGTTTGGTTTTGATTAGTTGATTACAACTATGTATGAAGCAAATGATGTGCCTATTGCTTTGGGTTTCCGCTGTTGTTTGGTTGGATCTCAATCGCTTGCTTTATTTTTCAGAATTTCCGGATGAAGTAGACACCCCATTAGATGTTCCTGCCAGAAAACGTTTTGCTAAGTACAGAGGCCTCAAATCCTTTAGAACCTCCTCATGGGACCCGAAAGTAATTTGCTGTAATCCTTACATTGCTTAAATTTCTCTGTTATGATCAAGAGATCAATTGGAATCCTTATTGGTTGAATCAGGAATCTCTGCCTCCAGAATACGCCAGAATATTTGCTTTTGATAACTTCACCAGAACACAGAAGCACGTATTTGCCCAAGCCTTGGAGACAGAGCAGGGGAACAGGGATGACTGTGTACCTAGCAGTTCATATGTAAGGCTTCATATCAAGGAAGTACCTCTTGATGTTGCTTCCAAATTATGTGTGCTTGCAGAGGCAGCACCTGTAGTAGCATGTGGGCTTTTGCAGCATGAATCCAAGATGTCCGTCCTTCATTTCAGGTATTGCAGCATTTTCACTGTTCACTTATTTGGTTCTTCAAAATGGTCATGTTTCTGATTTTGTTTTGACCTTCCCTCAAAATTGTTTTATTAATTTTTGCAGCATAAAGAAGCATGATAGTTATGATGCACCCATTAAAGCCAAAGAAGAATTAGTATTTCATGTTGGTTTCCGCCAATTTCTTGCTAGGTAATGACTCATTTGCCCCTTTCTGCTTTGTCCACTGATATTTTGTTTGAAGTTTTGAGATTTCGTTGCTCATTTGCTGGCAGGCCAGTATTTTCTACTGATAATATCAACTCAGACAAGCATAAAATGGAGAGATTTCTTCACGCGGGGCGGTTTTCAATTGCTTCAATTTATGCTCCTATTTCATTTCCACCTCTTCCTTTGATAGTCCTGAAGAGGTCTGAAGGGGCTGCTTCATCTGCTGTCGCTGCTGTTGGCTCCTTGAAAAGCATCGACCCAGATAGAATTATTCTGAAGAAAATTATTTTAACTGGGTATGATTTAGTCTTATTCCTCGTTAAAATAATCATAACAAGTCTCCCTATCCTACTTCGGGGAAGATAACTATATAAATTTATGAATTAGTTTCACCCATCCAATCTTACCGTTGATATATGCCACCGTCTGTACTCTGCATGAACTTGTGTAGTCTGCTGCCAGGCACTTGCATTATGACTGATTGTGAAGTCTGATCTTTTTATCTTTGATTGCTTATTTTCTTCTAATACAGTTATCCTCACCGTGTGTCGAAAAAGAAAGCTTCAGTGAGATACATGTTCCATAACCCAGAGGATGTGAGATGGTTCAAGGTAAGAGAATCCATCATTTTTTTTTTTTTTGACTTTTTTCAGTTTGTTTGCTTCAATGGTGGCATAGCTTGTTCTAGAATTACAAAAGATTCATTTCAAAACTCTTGATGTGGGTTCTGATTGCAGCCTGTTGAAGTGTGGACCAAATGTGGTCGTCGTGGTCGCGTCAAGGAACCTGTTGGTACACATGGTAAGAGCTCACCGGATAGCCACAGTCATGCTTCTTAGGATATTAGTCATTTGTCCTGAGTGCTGATCTTTTCCTGTTCACCCAGGGTTCATGAAATGCATCTTCAACGGGGTCCTTCAGCAGCATGATACTGTTTGTATGAGCTTGTTCAAGCGGGCATATCCCAAGTGGCCAGAACATCGGTTCCCACTTGTTGCTTGATTGCTACCGATCTCAAGTTCCAGAACCCGTAACATTGAAGGGAACACTTTACTGTTTATGGGAATGAAGCTTTGGTTCAGATGTTTTATTTCAATTCCATGTTTGGTTTTGTGAGCTACGGGGGAAGGCCAAGACGCCTGGCCTTCCTTCCCTTTCTCTCCCCCGCCCCGAATCCCACACCCGAAAATGACTTCCCTTTAGATAAGAAGTGAGTTCAAAATTGAAAGACAAGGCAAAGCCCATTGATTTGTTGTCTGCATTTTGATATCTATTACATTTTTTTGTATAATATCAGTGTGAGTTTTGCCTGTCTATTGTCATGTGCACTTGCAGAGGATGCTGTTGCAGCCTCTGCCCTTGTGTTTATCCATTTGAGAGCATGAATGTTGAGTTATTCATTTGAGAGGAGAAGCTTAAGGTTGAGCTATTCAATCCATTGCTTACTTCTCTTACTAAATGGTTTCTTTAATATCAGTGCACTTCACAGAGATTCAATGAGGGATCTCATGATTATCCAATCTGTAACCATGATAGGCTTAATTTCCTAGTTGTCTGGTAAGAAGAAAACTTAGTGACAGTGATTAGAACGTAAGTCTCACAACTATAACTTCATATATGATTAGGCACTTTCTATTCAAGGGGGGGTTAATTCACCATTGGTGGATATGATCAGGGTTTTAATTCGATTTCAGTTAAAGGATAAAGAATTGGAATTTAAAGGTTAGGTTGGAAAACGGTCCAAAGTTTGAATCATGTTTCAATTTAAGGTTTAATTCAAAATTAGTTCAAAATAACTCAGATTCCAGATTGTTTTTAAAATTTTATTTTGTTAAAAAATAAAAATTATTGATTAAAATGTATTTTAATTAAAATAGTTAAACGGTTTAATTATTGTTATAAAATATAAATAATAATATTAATTGTATAAATAATTAAAAATTTTAGTATTTTAACGTTTAATTGTTAAAATTGAATTTCATTCAATTGATTATGTTCTAGTTCTTTTTCGAAAATCATTTTTAAAAATTATTTTTAAATAGAAAAAATTTATAATATTATTTTTAAAAAATTATAAGGTTTTTTTAAAAATCATTGATAGTTATTATTAAATTTTAAAAATTAAAAATTATCTTTAAAATTAAAATTTATAAAATAATTTCATCAGATAAACTTTTTTAAAAATAACTGTTTTTTAAAAATAAATATCAAACAGGTCCTACGTTTTCAATTCGATATATTGGTTATAACCAAAATTATGATCAATACAGGATTGTGGCCGAAGTGTCGATTGTGATTGAGCTGGGTCCTGCGGATAAAAAATCCAGGTTTAAGCCCATAAATGGGCCTATGATCCCATAAGTGCCTTAGGGGGGCTATGGGTGGATTATCGGTTCAACCCGTAACCAGCGTCTGTACTCTGCAGTGGAGCAGGTGATGCTTTTCTCCGGCGAATAATTGCATCAACTAGTTGACAGGTGAAGAAAAACGCCGGTCCGCATTTCAAGAGCTTCCTGACAAAATTTCGTCTGTTAAAATGCTTAAACCCTGGATAAACGTGTAGTGTTCCTCTGCATCGGCTACCTCCAAGTTGCTCATTGGGACTTTGAAGTATGTATAGACGTCTGTAAGTAATCAATCGGCTAATATACTTTATTGATTTTATACATAGAAATAATTGCATATTCATTTTTTGCTCTCCACAGACTCTAGTTTCTTTACATGTTCTTGGATTTTGCAGAGGGAAGATTCCTTTACAGTCAATTGCAGAGTCATTATGCAAGTCAAAATCACATGAATACGTAGGTCTCCATATGTTTTTATCTTTGTAATCAAACGGCTGGTTAGATTTCGTTTTGCATAGTGCAACAGGATTATCTTTAGAAAGCAGATAGTCCTTGACTTCTATGATTCGTGATTTCTGTTATACTATTTATTAATGCTTAGTGGCCAATTTTCTTATAGGAACCAAGAAATGTTGCTAACAAACTGGAATATCATCGTTGGCTTACAACCTCAGTGGGTAAGTGTCGACAAATCATCAAATTTTAATATATCTTGGTGGTTCGCGTCATCACCTCTTATGCTCGTGCATTTTAATGCCGTTATGTACACATAACTTTATGACTACTAAATTGGATTGCTTGTGTTGTAACTTGAAGAAAAGGTTGAGGAACATACAAATCTGTTTTATTAAATGTATTTTATGAGTATAAGGTTTCAAATGCAGGTACTGAATTTTGCGGGCACATAGAAGAGTCAAGGACAATGTCTGTTCAGAAGCAAATTGTTGAAGCACTTCGTTTAGGTGAAAGAAGCAGAGCTTCAGATTTGCTTTTAGATTTTGGATGTGGAAACTTTGCACTGAAACCAGATGATTTTGTTCATATTCTTAACTACTGTGCAAGATCACCTGATCCTCTGGTAAGGTGGATTATAGTGGACTTTTCTTTAGCCACATGTGTGTGTCTGATTCTATGGTTCTGTTATATTTTCAAGTTCATAACATGATGTTTAACTATGAATATCTAACCTCCCATTGTTCAGTATCAAATGCATATGATCTGGTTACCACTGTTGGAATAGGTTCTATACTGTAATAGAAAGCTAGAGAAAAAATAATATGCTTTCTTTTCTGTACATTTGACCATATGCATGACATTCCAAAGTGGCTAAAGCAACTCTGTGTACGTAAATGAGGTTGGGCTTATGGAGTTTATTTCACTCCTACTTTCTAAATAGCTAACAATACTTGTACATGGGAGGCACTCCTTGGTGCTAATATATATAATATCTAAAAATTCGTTTCTGATTAAAAAAAAAAGAAGCCACTTTGTGCATTCATCTATTGTTCGGTGAGTACATATCTTTGAGATTTGTTGTTAGTGTGTATTGCCCATAAACAGTAAGGTTGTGTCTCATAGTGGATGAGTGAATCATTTGTCTTTTGATTCGATATAGCCATACTTACCATGACTTCATTTCCCGAAATTAAGGATAGGACCTTGAAGCGTTGGCATTGATAGATGTTGTATCTTTTCTTTGTAGTTTGTCATGGAGACATTGAAGGTGATGGAGGAAAAGGAGATTGACCTAAATAACATGTCCTTCTTACTTATCATCCAAGCCCTTTGTAAAGCAGGCTACTTAGAGGAGGTATGATATGTCATATCAGATGATTCAAAATATTTTCATCAACATTATTTGGTGATACTATGGCAAGTTTATCTGATTACTTAATTTCTTATTACTTATTGAAAAGGTGTAATAAGCCTTATATCATTAAGTTCAGATTCATGGAAACTTTAAATTATCTTTATATTGAAGTATTCAATTGACTGATTAGCTTATTAGAACGGCTGAGTTTTCTTGCTTGACTGGTTATGGACACTTTCACAGATAACAAATGCATTTATCACAACAATGAACCTTCTGTTAAACTGTTTACTTGATATTTGTTGCATTCTTGTTTGTTACTTTTTTTTTTTTTGGTTGAAGGTATCTTGTCCCTTCTTGTTTTACATTGTTACAGGCATCACGTTTGATTAAGTTTGCTGGAGAAAGTGATCGCATCTATCTTAGTCTACCTGTATATAACAGTTTCTTAAGAGCCTGTGCAAAATTGAGAAGTATGATTCATGCTAATAACTGTTTGGATCTGATGGAGCGTCGAATGGCAGGGAAGAATGAAGTCACATATTCAGAGCTTCTGAAGGTGAGTAATGTAAGTTTATCTCAGTTTCATTTGGCGCCAAACAAGGCACAAGTCTTGTTTGAGTGCAAGCCCAAGCACATTTAAATAACAAATTTCAGATTTCCTCCACCATAAATAGAAGTTGCTCTTCCATATTGCTTCTCTCAACTTCAAAATTGATCTTGCTTCTAGTTATTATAAATTGAAACTTAAAAAACCTATTGCAAAGAGAAAGAGGTGCAAAATGCCAAAGGCATAGAATTATTAGGTCCATGAGAATGATCAAGTATGAACAGTTGAGATATGAGGTTTTATGGCTTTGTAAAAATTATATGTATATATATATATATTTGGTGGGGGATGGAGGGGGGAGGGGGTCGTGTTATTTAATCCCAATGTCTGGATCATGATATAGGACACCTATATAGTTGATATGGTCTGTTTCTGGTCTTGATTTGGTTTCTTTCACCTTCTTTCAGTTTCACAATAACTTCCAATTTGTATTCTCTGCCACACTGTTCACATTTCATAAAGTAATAGTTTTATTAGACATGTCTCTGATAAAAAAAATTGATTATGTTTATATGGTACTGAAGAACTGACAACTATTCTTCTTGCATTTTGGTTCATTCTTAATGTCAGTAAAGCGTTAACATTGAATCTGAAGTTCTTTCTTAGTCAGTTTCATCATCTAATTATTATTTATTCCAGCTTGCAGTTTGGCAGCAAAACGTCTCTGCTGTTCATGAAATTTGGAAGGACTATATAAAACACTATAGTATGAGCATCATCCCTCTGCGAAAATTTATTTGGTCATTTACAAGGTTGGGAGATTTAAAGTCTGCATATGAAACTTTGCAACATATGGTTGCTTTAACTATTGGGGGAAGGCTTTTCATTAATACAAATGCTAAAGGAAGATCATATATTTCAAGATTGGACATCCCTATACCTTCAAATGGTGAAGTGGGCTTACAGAAAGCTCCTTTTAAGGAGGATGAGTGCTTTGGCGTTCCCACATTGGACACTTATGCTCATAACTTAGAGCGATGCACTGTTTCTAACATACAAAACAGAGTAATTGTGAATGCCAGAATATGTTTGCTGAATAAATACAAAAGCATACCTATCGTGAAGGTGTTGAGGTGGTCCTTCAGTGATGTGATACATGCATGTGCACAAGCTCAAAATTGTGAACTGGTGGAGGAGTTGATGTTGCAGGTATACCTCTGTCACTGAATTATCTGACTGTGCTGAGTAAGAGTCCTGGGATAGAGGATCTCTGAAGCAAAATGCTGGAATGAAACACTCCATTTTGAAATCACCTGTGGTAGAGAATAATCCTTTTTATTGGAGAAGCATCCATCTCCAAGTTTGTTTGTTTGCCAGCTTTAGTAGCCTTTGACAAAGCAATTTTAGGGAATTTCCATTATGACTCTTGCTTGTTGTAAAGCCTTTCTTAGATTGAGTTGTAATAATATGTTTTTGGCACAACTATTTGCTTTACTATTTTATTTATCTGGTAAATTAAGTTTTTTTTTCAGATCATCTTTCTGCGCCTACTAAAATGCCCTATTTCTGTCCAGATGCTAAATCTTGGTTTGCGACCATCAAGCCATACATATGATGGCTTTATTAGAGCAATTATCACAGAGAGAGGGTTAAGTGATTGCATGGAAGTGGTAGGTTATACTGACTTATTGGAGATGTTGATTTTGCTTAGAACTTTTCTTGCTTCCTTCTGCTGACAATTATTGCCACTTGGCCTCCTATTTTATATGATAGATGCCTTTTATTTTCAATTTTCATGTTTTTGCAGTTGAACATAATGCAAAAATGGAATTTGAGGCCATATGACTCAACTCTTGCTACTCTTTCGACGAATTGCAGCAAAGCCTTAGAACTTGATTTAGCTGAGTCTCTGCTGGATCAAATTTCTGAATGTCCATATCCACATCCTTACAATGCCCTTCTTGCTGCATGCGATACCATGGTTAGTTAATATTTTTTGATCAGAAACTTCACAGCATGTTCGTATAAATCACTCAACATATTGTGCTGTCTCATTAGTTTGATCTTCTGCAAGATAAATGCTCAGAAGACTAGGACTGGACAAATTTTGCTGAGTTTTTAACTCTAAGCTCAAGAATGTTTAAAGTCCGACTAGAATAAATTGGACTGTGGTAACTGTCAACTGCTTTAATCATGTTATTTTTAAAGTAATATAAGACCTGTTATTGATCTGTGATCTTGCACAGACAATGCTTCACTTTTTTTTCTTGTTCTGAGAGATTTCTTTAACAATGCTTCCTTCTTCTTCTTTTTTTCCCCCTCTGCTTGTTAGGTATATGCTATGTAGACATATCATGCAAGTAGTTTAGCATATGTAGAAGAGGATAGACATCAATCACATTTATTTACAAGTTCTCTAATTCATGAAAAGGTTCATTTGGTTTACCAGTCAATCAAGGTTTATAATACATTTTTTTCTCTGAATTTGCAAAATTAAATTCTGTTGCTTTGCAGGATCAACCTGAACGTGCTGTTCGAGTTTTGGCTAAAATGAAACAATTAAAACTCCAGCCAGATATCAGGACATATGAGCTGCTCTTTTCATTATTTGGTAATGTCAACGCTCCTTATGAAGAGGGCAATATATTGTCGCAAACTGACTCAGCTAAAAGAATAAATGCTATTGAAATGGATATGGCAAAAAATGGTGTTCAGCACAGTCCTATATCAATGAAGAATTTGGTAAGTTGCTGCCTCATGTTCTTCATTCTTATTCATGGCTGAATAAAGTTTAATTAAAGCACAGAATTGGATGTTACATTTTTGTTCATCTGTCATCTTTTTAGAGACAATTCTACTATCATATCACTTGATGGCTGACAGAGAAGTTCTTAAAGCCAGTATACTTGCATGCACTAAGTTGCTAGGACGGGAAGACAACTAGTGGCTGAGTGTAAACCTTGTCCGGACAGAGAGCACAAATGGAGCCCTCTTACATTACTTCAACATTGAAAACATCTGTTGTCTACTCTAGTAGTTTCTGCTTTTAACTGCAAATTATCATGTGATCTCATAGTTGTATGTTGATCCATCTGTAACACTAGTTGAAGCTCATGGCTTAGGAATAAAAGAATAAACAGTTTTTAAGTTCTTGCATTGTTCTTGCTTTAGTCACACTTGAATTTACAAAAGTGACTCTTCAATGGCCCCTTAATCTTGCTAGCCTTCAATCTGAAGCTATTATTGGTAAACCTTCATTTCTTGTCATTACCCAGGACCTTGTCTATGGCATTAATTCCTTTTTGCTTTCCTCCAGTTGAAAGCGCTTGGAGCAGAGGGAATGATAAGGGAGCTGATCCAGTACTTACAAGTAGCAGAGAACCTATTCTGTTATGACAACACATATATGCGAACACCTTTGTATAATACAGTGCTCCATTCACTTATTGAAGCCAACGAAGTAAGAGTTTGAGATGGTATTATTTTGTGCACTTGGTACTGTCTGGTATCAATTTATATTGTCATGGTTGGTCACAAATCGTGTTTCTTCTCGACATGCAGAGTGACATGGCAATAGAAATATTCAAAAACATGAAATCATATGGCTTCCCACCAGATGCTGTGACCTATAATATAATGATTGATTGTTGCAGCATCATTAGATGTTTCAGATCTGCTTGTGCACTTGTCTCCCTGATGATCCGTGATGGGTTTTGTCCACAGGTGTTAACTTATACTGCCCTCATGAAGGTACTGTTGTTTATATTGGGGTTTCAGTTGGCTGAACTCGAATGCATCTAATAACACTGCTGCAATTTTATAAATGTAACAATTAAAGAGCTTATTCCTTGTGTTTGAAATAGTCCTTTTACAGTGGCTCCAGAACTTTACACAGCTTGCTTTATTGACTAGCAAACTTTCACGTTCAGTATTCAATTTGCAATTTAGAGCACAGGATAGTTGGGTTTTTTGGTAAAGAATGTCAAATCTAGAAAAATACGTAGTTACATTTTTAAGGTGCAGGGTACCATTTCTAGATAGATAGTTAAAAAATACAGGGTTGGTTAAGCTTAATATTGGCTAATTATGCAATTAATTGGTTTCAGGGCTGTTCTTTTATTTAAACTGCATGTATTTTCTGTCAGATTCTCTTGAAAGACGAAAATTTTGATGAAGCAGTGAATCTCCTGGATCAAGCAAGCTTAGAAGGGATTCCACTTGATGTGCTCGCATACAATACGATTCTTCAAAAAGCATGTGCAAAGGTGTCGTATCTCCTATTTGTGTTACCTGTTACACCCCTGAAGTTGTAATTTGTGATTCCTTCAGGGAAAGTAGACCGGTATGACTTAAAAATTTGAAATAAGTCAGTAGGATTCTGCATTTGACATTGTCTGCTATGATGGTTCAGCTCCATGCAATTCAAATCGATGATTTCTTAGTCATCATCACAGTCATTCTTGTCATTTACTTATATTTCCTTGTACAATAGTAACATTAGTTGCTTCTGTTGTGGATTAATGCCAGGGAAGGATCGATGTGATTGAGTTTGTTGTTGAGCAAATGCACCGAGGGAACGTGCAGCCGGATCCGTCCACCTGCCATTATGTTTTTACTGGATATGTGGACCAAGGTTTTCATAACACAGCTGTTGAAGCTCTGCATGTTTTGAGTATGCGGATGCTTTGTGAAGAGGAGAGCACTCTTGAAGGAAAGAAAATCGAATTTGAGGACAATTTCATCCTTGCTGAAGACTCGGAAGCTGAGTCACGGATACTTCAGTTTTTCAAAGCATACGAGGAGAATCTCGCTGCAGCCATTTTGTATTTAAGATGGTGTGCAATTCTTGGGTTCCCAATTGCTTGGTCACCAAATGAGAGCCTATGGGCCAGAAGACTCTCAACCAGCTATAATACAAGAAAAAGAATTGCCTGACAAGTGCAAAGAGAGCACTATGTTCAGATCAATTGAACTTTTTATTTAACTTTTCAAAATTCTGGAAAAGCTATTTGAGATTAGACCTGCCACCATTCCTGCAAGGATAGAATGGTTGATAGACAGGAGGTGAGGATTTCTCCCAAATCAAATCTAGAATAGAAATTATGTAGACAACTCAGGCAAAAGACTCACTGAAATAGACATTACCAACCTGAGTCAGGCATTTTTGCTTATCTGGTTTCTGCTATTTCATTGGAAGCTTACTGGCCCATGTAGTCATTTTATTAGTAGCCACAAATGAAATGTCTTTTAGAATTTTGTGAAAAATTATAAATGTATTTATATAACCTCAGGAAAATTAGTTGAGCTGGAAGGCAATGTAATTCTAGTCTAGAAATGTAATGCTGACTCTTACCAATTGATTTTGTAACCTGTAAGGACCTCATTCTTTTGTATTCTTAGTAAAGTGGCTGCTCCCACCCACTTTCCTTTTTGGCAGGGCAACAAGATTTCTGTACATTATTTTCCTTTACCTTTATTGTTTTGTACATTTATCAGTGTTAATTATTGAGTAAAAGTAGAGGCACTCTTCAGGCTTCAAGAGAAGGCTTCTTCAAAGCTTCATGGATACTTGGAAACAACCATGAAACTCAAGTTATGTATTCAGTCATAAAAATCGTTGTTAGTAGGACAAGATTTTTCCAAGTCATGAATAAAGCATTTAACTTGGCCACATTTGCAAGTTTGAAATGCTTTTCAACACTAATGTAATAAACAATTTTTGCCCATGTAGACATATCTGTTTCTTCCTTAGCAGTTTCGTCATTCTTGGCTTCAGCCTACGTCTGTATCCAGATATTATCACCAAAAATCATATACTCTCACATCCACATTACTCTACTCCAACTTTGCAATCTCATCCATAATTTGCAGTCTCTTTGGCAGTGCCTATATGCTCTCTCCTGGTGGTAACTCTGCAAGCTTAGGTGGAGTACCTAGTACTCGTTCCATATCAAAACGGACTTCAATGTTGCGAAGACTGTAGCCAACCACCATCAGCCAATACAGCAACTTGGCAAGTTCTGGCGCATTTGTTTCTGTCACAGTCGTCTGCATCCAGAGATATCAACATCTTGGGACTTCAGTCAAGTATATCAGATTCAGGAAAACCAGGCAAGCACCTACTGAAAGATCAGAAGATAATTCGAAAGGAGAGTTCTCAACTTGCTTGGAGTTCAACTTTTAGATGACCAATCTTTTATGTGAATTACTAGTATTAGACCTTTGTGCAATGAGCCAATGCAAAAATCCAACCAGAACAATAAGAAGGCTAGCTGGGAAAACCTATAGTTTAGTAGCTAAACCTGGCAATTTAATTCATTGCTCTCCAGTGCCGATTCATTTCTATGTTGTGAAGTTATGATTTTATCCTCATATATTTGAATATATTGATCACTTGTCTTCCCTAAGATCAATGAAAATTCACACTACAGTTTTGGAACATCAAAGTCACAAAAAAATTGCTTTTCCTTTCAATCCAATGGTGAGATATGATTACCTAGTCTAAGAGGTCAACACTAAAGATTAATATATGACCTCATCATAGATTAATGGTGTTCTATAAAGGAGAATTTCACTAGGTTGTTCCTTAGCACCTTTCTCTGCTCTACTTATTAACAATTCATCTAATTCTGAAATTAAATCCAAATCACGCTCCAAAGAATGTCATAAGATGAGCAAATAAAGCATGCCTCATTCATTATAGCTTTTGGAAAACTAAGAAGCATTTTATTAACAAAATTGACTTATGATGTGTTTGGGTCAGAACTTTAAACACCTCAATGCAGAAAAGTTAAAAGCACGTTGGTTCGCATAATGGAATAAAGAAAAAATGGAATAAACATTCTTTGAGAATAGAAAAAAAGAGTAATAAAATAGAATAATTATTATCATGTTTGGTTCATTTAAATAGAATAAAACAGGAATTAGTTTTCATGTGTTTGGTTCATAAAAAAATGAGGTATGAAAGTAGTTGGAATAAGTCCAAAAGATTAGTATACCTTTTAATTAAATTAATTATAAATTACTTAATATTTTTATAATTATAATTTTTTATTTAAATAATATTAATTAATAAATATTTTATAATAATAATTTATTACAAAAATAATATAACTGTATAATATTTAAAATTGTTTTTTATTTTTAAATATTAATATTATTTAAAATAATATTAATAATAATTAATATTTTAATAATGATAATATAATATTTTATGCTTTCTCTCTTTCTCTTGTTTCTTTGTAAATTTGTGAAAAAATATGAAAAGAAAAGAGAAAGGTAAAGTTGTTATAATTTTATATATATATGGGGTAGTATTTAACAATTTTTTTTTAAGGTATACTAGAAATAAAAAAGTTATAACTAATTCTTGTTTCCATGGAATAGCTATTCCGAGGGGTTCACTTTGAAATTATTTTTCTGAGTTTTCAGGGAATAGGAGCCCATCAATAAATTGCAATTCTTTGATAAAAATGAAACAAACATCATAAAATTAATTTCATTTGGAATAAGATAAGAAAGAAATTTGTCTTCCTACGAACCAAACATGCTGTAAGAGATTGAAAATACTTTTTTAGACAAAGCAGATATCAATTACTTCCTCGAAAAAGAAAATTAAAAATAAACAATCATTCAAGAAATTTATACATGTCAAACACAACCTTTATATTTGTTCTAACTATATTAAGAAACTTTTTTTTTTGTTTTACTTTTCATATAAATTCTTTTAAAAATGTCTACAGCAAACACTATTAAAAATTCTTTAAAATTGAATTCTCTTTGCAAGCAGTACTTTCAGTCACTGCAGTTGATTAAAAGGACCAGTCTATTAGACAAGAGCAGTCAGAAGGTCTAACAAGAACTTATCCAAAGCCTTAGAAGGACCCTCATGAGCTTTAGAAATGTAGAATATTTCTTTCACCGTAATTAGTATGAAGAATAAATGAAGACTAAGCATATGAGATACAAACATAAAGGCAAGGGGAAAAACAACATATTCTCAAGTCAAAAGCAAACCTTCATTTGATTGGGATCTTTAAGAGCCAAAAGACGCTTGATGAATGTATTCATTGCAAGCACAACATCCTCTCCGGCACTATTTGTCAAATCCTACAGAATATTGACATACAATGTCAATTTAAATTGGTCAGATAATTTCTTACTAGGTACGGGAAGGGGAACAAGACTTAGAGAACAGGGATATCTTCCTATACCTTCAGATTCTGTGGCTCAAGGGACTTGAGATATTCCAAGAGTTCATTAGGTCCATTTGCAGATTTTCTTCCCACTTGACAATTTAGCTCCTCAATCTCTGCTTCGAGTAACTCAATGTATCTTTTAGCATCTATTTTCTCAGGACCAGAAACATTATTCCACCTAATAACTTCACCAGATACATTTTTTTGAGTTCCAGGTGCATAATCTGGTACATCCTGTAACAGCCAGAGGAACAAATTATCTTAAGCACCAGATGGAATAAAAGAGGGGGTCACCAGGGCATAAGAAAAATTAAATTTGTTCCAGAAAAAGAATAAACAATTAAAGCTTGGAAACGGATCAAGGAGTTTTTTTTTTTTTTTCACAAAAGCAAGGCTTTCACAGTTTCATGGAAGAATAACATCACAGACTTCACCTATGAAATGATGTGGTACAAGTACCTCAGACACACAAGGTGGTGGAGCTGGGTTATAAGCAACTTGATCCTAAAAAATTTTCCATCAGATTACAGCACTATGTTCAACAAACAGCCTGGGCACAGTTCCAAGGAACACAATTAAACTACCACATAAAGCCTAGGACAGAAGACAGGAAAAATAAATTCTTTCTAATGTTCCAACCACTGCCATCTTGAAGTTCAATGGTAAGTGTTACTCAGGAAGCAAATAGATTTGATACGTAAAAACTTGCCCTAGGGTTACAGCACTATGTTTGACACACACAATTGCATTACATCACAGGAACACAGTTAAACTTTGACATACAGCCTGGAATAGAAGACAGAAACAAACTTCTTGTTATTATTCCAACCACTGCCATCTTGAATTCTAGTGGCAAGCATCACTTGGAGTATCAAAACAATTGAATGGCTTGCATTGATGTAGTAAAAAGGTCAATTGAAAATGTATTCATGTGTGGTCATCATTTCAAGGAAGCTAGATGATAGAATGTGCCCACAAATTAGAGCTTCAGATGCATTGCCTTCACCAAATGGAACCTTTGAAGGAGTAAAACACAGAAAAAATATGGCCACTATAGGACTTTGTTGCTAATTCAATGTAGTTAGAGCTAGAGACAGTAGCCATTCCCTTCCCATGTTTATTATGTTAGTTCTGCACCATGTCACAACAATGAAACTGACATAAGGTGCCTGTAATCATATTTCAAACCCTGGGGAATGGTCGTCACAGTCCCATGAGTGAACTACCACTTAGCAAGTCTTATGATCTCAATTGAATTGGGAATCACTGACTAGAAGTGAATTGCATTGAAATGTTCTTCCCACCAGGTTTCTCCTCAAAGAATAGTTTTTTGGGTGGGTATGACTAAACTTTGAAGGATAGGAAGAAAAAAGGCCACCTTCTCTTGTGGTTCAGGAAGAGCAACCTGCTCCAAACTTTGTTGCAATTCCAAGCGATATTGTGCATTCTTAAACATATATCCGGTCATCATAACGCTGTACATGAGCTGTGCAAGATTTTCAGCAACCTATATAAAAGCAGGGGATGCCAATCAAAATCTAAAACGAGATAAGCATAATAAGAAAACTGAAGAAGCAACCAGCTTAAATCAGTTCTTAGTTGTCACTCAATGGGAGATTCATGAAATCCTCGTCTACTTACAGTGGTGACCGTTATGGTGAAAAATTGCGGGGGTAGTGTCCCAATCATATTCGTCACCGTTTGCCTCATTGCATCAACTACCTAATCGTATCACCATGAAGTTTTACATTTCAAAGCATACTCCACTCTTTCATACAACACTATCTAAAGCAAGATATGAGTAGAAATGACTGTGCCCCAAAAAGATAGCGAAGCTAAAATCCAAACCTGCTGGGGTGCCCTTTTGACAAACACCTCCATGAATTCTGGTTGCACATTTTTGACATACTCCAATAGAATTTCCCTCCTCGTCTTTGGCTGCTAATTTTGAAAAATTAAAGAAAAATTATCAGTCAAAACCCAACTCTACAGATAACTTTGGCCAAGCAAATTCAGATAAAATTCTCTCTAATAAAATCAAATACACTTCCGGGTCAAACTGTAATTCTCTCTTCAACATTCTTCTATATAGTTCATTCATCACACGTAACATCCATTATTTAAAAGGGAAAAAAAAAAACACAGGAAATATAGTACGCGGAGAGAAAAAAACTGTACCAGAGTGCCGTTTGGGGGCTTAGAATCACCCGAGGAATTAGAAGAGTCTTTATTGGAAGAATCATAAGCTTTAACTCTCAAAGCCAATCTTCCCTGACTAATCTTCTTCTTCGTCTTTAACGGGAAGCTAACTGAAGAATGACACAACTTAGGCCTACAGGATGAAATTATTGATGAACTACAAGACGATGATGATTGAGATACAAAGCTTGAGGCCTTCACAGCTAACGAGCTCATCTCTGCTCTATCTCCACGAAGAAGATAACTCTTTAGCTATCAAACTCTTAATTACTGTGTTTAACAACAAGAATTAACCTAATTTTATTATCTTCTTTGAAGTGTCGCCATGTGAGGGAGAGCACGATACGGGAGTTCTCAGAGATGAGGGTTTATTGGTGTGAAAGCTGCAGTTTGGTTCCACCGCAATAGCGTGGAGTCGCTGGTAGAGGATATTTCCTATCAGCTTGCTACTGAAATCGGACGGTTGGCATCGCTTTATCTATTAGATAGCTGTGCCAGTGATGCCTTTAATGCTGGCCGTTGATCTTTTTAGGTCGAGACCGTTTCCGCCGTCATGTCGCCTTGCCGCGGTGCGATTTCATTTTCTCTTTTATACAGTTATTTGTAAAAATATATTAATGATTAAAAAACTATATATTAAAACACGTGTTTGTTCTTTCTTCAAAGCGTAAGTAGTTAACTTAGCATTAAGCAGCGTGTTTGTTCTTTCTTTGAGTGAGTGATTTGCCATTTATGTCCACCAGCATCCAACTGCTTCCATGAATTCTTGAGAAACAAAGACATCCTCCATTTGCTAACACGTAATTGATAAATCTCTGCAATTAAAATTTGTTATGCTTCCATAAAATGTTAATGTTTGACTATTTAATAAAACAAACAATTAAACAGTAAACAAACAAAATAAACAATTATTTTTTAAGTCTAATGAATTATAACACTTTTTATTAAAAAAATTAATATTAATCTACAATTTTTATTCTAAAACAAAAAGATTATGGAATATTACTAATCTTACCCGTCACTCCATCTTAATTAGGTTTATCAAATCAATCCGATTTATTATAATTTTTAAAATTAATAGTATTTATATTTTTAATTTATTTTTGTTAATAATATAAATTAAAATAAGCATTATTTTGAATTATAAGTTTTATTCTTTTGTATAATTAAACTTTTAGTTTTGAATTGTATTTAAATAAATTTTAATATTTTAATTTTATTCAAATTAAATTTTATTAAAAAAATTCAAACATTAAAAGATATTTAAATTAAAAATATTTTATAATTTTTGTATTTGTAAAAAAATATTTGAGATATCATTATAAAACAATTCTAAATTTTTTAAATACTAAAAAAATTTTTTAAAAAATATTATAAAAAATTAAAAATTTTATTAAAAAATAATTGATTAGTTGAAATTTTTTAATTTAAAAGATAAAATTGAAATAAAATATAAAATTTATTTAAGTATTTTTTAATCATTTCAACAATAAAAATATTAATTTTTATAATTATTTTTCAGTAAAAATTTAATTTAAAGAAAAATTGATAAATTAAAATTTATCAAGATATGTAAAATTAAGATTTAATTAAAAATTACAAATAAAGTTTAGAATTTTAAATAATATTTATTTTTACAAATTATTTTTAATATCATATTATTAAATAATAATTATATTATTTTTATTTAATTACATTATAACTTTTATTTATGGATAAATATCATTTAAAACCTTAAGTTTTATCCTCTCTCTAATCAAACTTTTATCTTCAAAAAGTATTCAAACAAATTTTAGTATTTTAATTTTATCAAAATTAAATCTCATTGAAAAGTTTAAATATTAAAAAAATTAAATTAAAGAGATTTTATAACAAATTTTGACTTATAATTTTTTATAAATATAATAAAATATTTAAACTATAATTATAAAAAAATTTAAACTTTTTTAGGTATTAAAATTTTTTTCTTAGAGAATTTATCATCAAAAATTTAAAAAATTTATAAAAATAGTTAATTAGTTAAAAAATTCATATTTGAAAAATATAATCAAAATAAAGTGTAAAATCTATTCGATAAGTTTTTAGTTATTTTTAATAATAAAAAATTATTATTTTTTATAATTATTTTAAATCGTATTTAATTTAAATAAAATCGATAAATCAAGATATATTTAAATATATTTTAAAAAATAGTGTTTAATTTAAATGAGAATCTTAAATTCAAGATTTTAAATAATATTTAGTTTTTATTTATTTTAAATTATAAATTAATATTATTTTTTATAAATTTAAAATGTACTAATACGGTCAATAGAACACAAAAATAAAGAAGAAAGAGAAACAGTGGTGAATTGGGTGAGAAAGCTGATACTGGAGAGCTGGCTGAGGTTAGGGTGGCAAAAGGAAAAATCAGGGGAACAGAACTGAGTGAGTTTGTTTGGGAGGTGGGACTATCATTTTCTGTGAGCCAAGCTATATATTGTTTATGCAAATTTCCTTGTCATTATCGCATCGGAGTGTCCTATAAATTTCACGTTCCCTGGACATAGATGTTGAGATTTTAGCAGAAATCAGACTTTTGCATAGTGGAAACTGCAAGTTTACACTTTATGCGCACGTTAGTGATTTGAAAGAGAGAGGGAGAGATAGAGTGCCAAGGACCACCGCCGCAATGGCTCTTCCGCGGCGGCGCCACCACTACTACAACTGGATCCGGCATGTGATTCCGGTCATATCGGCCGTATCCTGCTCTCTTCTTATTCTCTTTGCTTTCCTTTTGTTTCTTTCTCCTCCTCCAATTGATTCGGGTCGTCTTCATCACAGTGGCCACCGCACCTCGGTACTCGCTTCTATCTCTCTCAGACGCAGTTACGCTCATATCTATTTGTATGAATGCATACATTTATATGTTTATGTGTGAGTGTAATGTTCTGAATGTCCTGTTCGTAATTTTGGCGGTATGCAGGTTGACGTTGGGATCCTTGATTCAACTGGAGTCTCGGTTTTTCATGTACCGGTTAGGGTTCTATTGCCCCGCAGATGCTTGCTTTTGACAATAAATTATTGGTTTTAATTTACTTGGATCTTTACTTTTTATTTTTATTTCTTTCCACTGAATGCCAATTCTTCCTTCTTATGAGCAACAGAGAGGTGGAGGGAGATCAGATCGTGATATTTGGAGTTCTAAAAATGCTAAATTCTTTCATGGATGCAGCAATGCCAGCAGCAAGTTCGCAAGTGTGTATATCTTCAATACTGTGTGTAGTTTATGGTTAAATTATTGTAGAATTGACTTCAATGGATTTTTCCTACATTTCTAGTGTATGTAGTCTTTTCAATTGAGGAATACTATTCTTTCTGTTTCAGATCTAGTAACTTTGATTTACTATTAATGCATTGAGGTGCAATTATTAGGTTTTATCTGAGAACATGTTGCCATTAGAATTGAAAAGCATTCAGTAAGTTCTTTAGTTTAGCCAAGATTTTGTTTTATTTCTTAAAATGCTTAGTTATTCAAGGATGTCAGATCATTTTCTTATTTTGTTTGAACCCCGGTTACAGAAGCTGAAGCCATTACACATCCCAACCGATTCCTGGCAATTGCCACCAGTGGAGGCTTGAATCAACAAAGAACTGGAGTAAGTTTCTCCGTTTATGTCTCATATAGCAATTATTAGCAGGTAATTCATGACACTTAGTATTATTTGAAATGTGTAGTTCCATACATGCACTGATGGCAAGAAATTGGTTTGATAGCTAAAACTCTTATGCTTCTTGCTTGTAGACGTCTATGGCTCATGATCATGGAACTCATGTTAGGATTATTATTCTTAAATAGTTAGTTGGACTAGTTCTCGGTCATATGTTTTTGCTTGTAAGATCCCGTCACCCCAAATTCCCCTTTTTCTTTAATGAAAAGGAAGGCTCCATATTCCAAGGATGTACAAGTAGGTGCTCTTGACATAACTCTCTATCCTCACTTCTACGAGGTAGTCCTCAATATTTTGTAAATTGGTTTAATCCTGAGAGTATCCACTGCACTTTGGCCAGTGTACATTGGGGTCCGTTGATACTTGTTTCTTTCATGGTGAAGTATCTTGGCAACAGCAATCAAACCATATTTGGGTTGCTTTTTGCTTTTTGTTTTTTGCTTTTTGATTCCCTATGCTTATAATAATACATGTCTTTGACAGATAACAGATTCTGTTGTTGCTGCCCGTATTCTGAATGCTACTCTTGTTGTTCCAAAGCTGGACCCAAAGTCTTTTTGGAAGGATGCAAGGTTAGTTTTGAAATGAGCATATATGCCACATTTATTTGTAAAAAGTAACTTGAATCCTGTTGTTTTGATTATCTTTCCAAAATTTAGTGTGAGCTAGTGTTTGTTTTTTCTCAGTGTTGGATAACAAAGTTCATACATTTTTTCATGCAGTAACTTCTCGGAGATTTTTGATGTTGATTGGTTTATATCATTTCTGTCAAAAGATGTTAAAATTGTAAAGCAGCTCCCTAAAAAGGCAGGAGGGAAAACGTTGAGTCAGTATACCATGCGTGTGCCAAGGAAGTGTAGTGAAAGATGTTATATTAATCGTGTATTGCCTGTTCTTCTGAAAAGGCATGTAAGTTCCATGTTTCTTCAAGATTTTCTGATTGCTTTTATACATACAAGTTCCGTACCTATTATTGTTTAAGTTGCATGATTGAGCTTTTGCATAATTTTTTAAAATGTTATTGATCAGTTTGACCATTAAATTGAACCTTGAATACACTGCATTTACAAGCCTTGTGTTTTGGCTTAAACAGACATGATCTTCTATAGCTACCATTCCTTGGTAATTTACTGCCTATCAGTTTGTGATTGGGAAAGTATGGATTTGAGGACTTCGCAGAAGCATTTTTCAAAATTGTTGCATTTGTCAATGTTGGGTGAATATGGAGATAAGTTAAAGATGTACATCCAAGCTCAAGTTTTTTTTAATATAAAAAAAGGCTCAAAATCAAAATGTAAATAAGCTGTGAAGCCTGTAAGAAAATTATATGTCCAAAAAGCCTGCTATGGATCTATTGGAATGTTAAATTGTTGATTGTATATGTGTCAAACAAATTAGCTTACACATTTGTTTTTTATGTTATTATAAGAGCAAATGGCGGTCTTTGCCATTAGGATAGAAAGAAAACTTTTCGAATTCAAAGGAGTAAGGGACGGAGATGGCAGATTATTGAGCAAGGAAGAGGGAAGAGGGAAGAGGGTGTCATTGTATTTGAGTAATGATGATTAGAGGTGGTTTTGTCTATCAATGAGTAGTTTGGGGTGCCTGCGATTAAAGAGCATTGGGTAAGAAGAAAAAAGAGTTAGTAAAGCGCATTTGGGTCCAATTACAATGGGGAGTTTTTAAGGTTATCAAAGTTTAGAGTGGACAGTGGTAGAACGATCTTCATGTTGGACAGCGAAAAGGGCTTTGGATGGTGGGGAAAGGTGATCGATCATCAGAAAAAAGGTTAGCTGATGGTAGGGAGAGTAACAAGATGGAGAAAGGGGAAGGGTTGGATGCGAAGGAGTCAAGTTGAAGGGAGTCACAATTGGGTAGGCCAAGCTCTTGTGTTTGCCTTTGTTATGGGTGTTGCAGCGGGCCAGAGCGAGTCAGAGAGTGGAATTATTTGGCTGAAAAATAGTCAATCGTGGAGAGAGTGGTAGTCAATGACATTGATTTAGGGAGGTTACAAAGGTTAGGGCATGGGGAAGATAGGCGAGTGAAAGGGATGAAGGAAACGGCTCAAGGCGGTGTGGTGCGGTGCGGATCTTGATGGGTTCGGGCCTTTGTCAAGTTGGAGGCCCAAAATAGATAAGTTGAAAAGCTTATCAAATGATGGCATTTCAAGAATGGGCTAGAAAGGCGATGACTTGGTTGGGATCTAGTGCTTGGGCTGAGAACAGGGTGTGCATGGCCCAAGATGGGATTACTTTAACCCTGGCCAAGATGGGCATTTTAGGTGGGTCAGGTAATCACATAATCCAATAGTTGAGTCAATGTGGTGTGGGTCAATGCTTAATGAAGAAACAATTGACGGTAAGGAGTTCGAAATCGTATCATCGTCGTTCGAAATAACAACGGCACTAAAGCCAGTTGATCTAGGTCTCAGGGTACAATCAAGCTCTCACAGACAGAAATGATCGATGTGGTGGTGATTAAAGATGATCCAAGATTGTGTATGGGTCGAGAGAGAGAGAGAGAGGGAAGAAGCAAGGAAGATGACGAAGTTAAAAGCAGTAGTGCAACTAGAGATTGGGGCGCGAAGAATTACGGAAGAAAGGGGAGTTGGTCACATGCGTCGATCATGTGTGGGAAGTGGAAGAGACCTACACTGTGAATGGTGAACCTAAGAAGGTGAAGGTTCGAAGAGCGGATGGCTTAGCAGGGGTGTTACATGGCAAATTGATGGAGGATGAGGGACAAGGGTGGCATCAGGAAATATTAGAGAAAGTGGTGAGGAACCTGTCTGCAATTTATTGGGTATCTCATTCAAGGGCACAGAGGAGGAAGCAATGGTTTTCGTTGCAGAGATGGAGAAAAGGAGATAGCTTGAGCAAAATTATAAGGGTAAGGCCAAAGGTAAGAAGAAAATGGGTAGGGATGTTAGCCGTGAATTGAGAAGATTGAAGTATAGGATAAATTATGATAAGTTTGAGAGAGAAAAAAGAGAAGAACATTGTGGTACTAACAAGCCCTAGATGTCATTGCAGTAATGGTAGGTAGGATCCTATCATGGAATGTAAAGGATTTAATGGTGATGTGAAGGGGGGGTATAGTAAGGTAGTCAATTTGCAAATGGAAGGAAGACATCGTGTGTCTGGAGGAGACTAAGATTGAGGAGATGAATATGAGTTTAGTTAGTTTTCTATGAAAAGGGCAAATCATTGATTGGAAGGCTAAGTGAAGTTCGGAAAGGATTTTGATTTGTTGGAATGGGAAGCTTGGGAGATTAAAAGACAACTAATACGGTGAGATGTCGTTATCATGTATCTGTTGCATTGTAACAGCCAGAGTGCCACCTACTCGGCAAAGAACCCTGTGTATCATGCTAGAACAAAGCATATACAAGTCAGGTATCACTTCATAAGATCAGCTTTGGAAGGTGATGTCTTATCACTTGAAAAGATACAAGGAAGTCATAATCCAGCTGATATGTTGACCAAGGTTGTGACAATTAAAAAAGTGAAGTTGTGTACAACTTCAATTTTGTCATGGTCATTGCAAGTGGGAGATTGTTGAGTATGTGTGGAGACAAATTTATCTAAAAGGGGTATACATTTATCTGAAAGGGTATATACTTATCTGAAAAAGTATATACTTATCTAAAAAAGTATATACTTATCTAAAAGAGGATATACTTACCTAAAAAGGTATCTTAAGATTCTCACACATCTATTTTTAACCTTGGGCTCTATTATATAAAAAAGGAATTCCTACCCATGTAAACATCACAACAGAGAGAGTGGATGAGAGTTCTAAGGCTTTATCTATAAAGTGAGGGCTGGGAAAAAACAGTTATCTCTTTTGTAATCTATTTTTATAGTGAAAAGGTTTTCTGCAGTGACTGTAAAGTGGATATAACTCTCAATTGAGGGTGAACCACTATAAATCTTGTGAAGGAGAAAGATGTAGATTGGATGTATACTGGTGTTTGTGGTAGTTGCGTAAGTGGGGAATGAAGGGGAGTTTTGGAAGATTTAAGGGAGTGTCAAAGGAAGTTTGAAGGAATTCCATGGGTATTTGGTGGAGACTTCAATGAGGTTATGTTCCCTCACGAGAAAATGGGGATAGTGAGCTGGAAGGCATGTCAAGTGAATTCAAGAAGGTGTTTTAAACCTTGGGATTGCATGACTTACCGTTGATTGGAGAGGCGTTCACTTGGTGCAAGGATAGTCTAATTATGTCCAGACTAGCTAAATTTCTTATATCTAGCAGTTGGGAGGATATTCATCCATTTATGCAACAACTGTTATTACTCAGACCCGTTTTGGACCATAACCTTGTAATGTTAGTGATGGAAGGTATGAGGTGGAGATCATGCCTTTTTAGGTTTGAAAATATGTGGCTAAGGGTTAAGGGCTTCAATAAATTAGTTAAGGAGTGTTGGGAGGAAGGGAAACATCTGCGGACGCTATTTACATTGTGGCCAAGAAGCTGAAAAGATTGGAGGATGTTATAAAATGGAATTGAGAGAAATTTGGAAGTTTAGGGCACTGGGAAGAAGAATTATGGGATGAACTACAGAGGCTAGACAACATGACTATTGGAGAAGAAAATAATAGGAAAGTGCAGCTGAGGAGGATGGAGGTTAACGGTGACTTGGTGCACCTATTGAAGTTGGAAGAAGTTTCCTTGGGGCATAAGTTGAAAGCTTTGTGGCTGAAAGTTGGAGACAAAAACACAATTTTTTTTTTTTTTCATAAAATAGCCAAATCTCACAAGAGGAGTAACTTCATGATTAGGTTGTTTTGGTGGAGGAAAAGGAAATAAAGGAAGGGGTTAAATTTTTTTACAAGAACCTATACCAAGAGAGATGGCGGCCTAAGTTAAGGGAGTTGGATTTCAAAGAAATCAATAGGGAGTTGAAGTAGCGAATTGAGCTTTAATTTGGGGAAGAAGAAGTAAGGAGAGGCCAACAAGATTGTGATGGTGATAATGCTTTGGGACCCAATAGTTTTACGATGGCCTTCTTGAAATCAAATTGGGAGGTGATAAAGGAAGATATTATGAGGTTGTTTGGAAACTTCTATAAGAATTAAAAGTTTGTGAAGTCACTCGATGCCACATTCATTGTACTGATATCGAAGAAACCAAGGGTTGTATGAACCAAAATGTGTTTGTGAAGGAAAGGCAGATTTTGGATGCAATACTGATCGCAAGTGAAGTTATCGATAGTCAAAAGAGGTCGGGTAGAAGTGGTGCTGTATACAAGCTGGATATGGAGAAGGTATACAATCATGTATCATGGGAGTTACTAAGGAAAGTGGGCTGTGGCGGTAAGTGGAACAGTTGGATATATAGGTGCATCTCTTCCGCATCCTTTGCAATGATGGTGAATGGGAGCCCGTCAAAATTTTTTCAAGCTTCCAGGGCTTGAGGCAAGGGGACCCATTGTCCTTTTTATTGTTTTTACTGATCATGGAAGCACCGGTTGGTTTACTATCAAGGGCAGAAAGTGAAGGGTTGGTGGAGGGTTTTAGCATAGGTAGACAGGAAGATGAGATGAAAGTGAATCATATCTTCTTTGTGGATGATAAAATTATTTTTTGCAGTGCAAAGAAGGAACAACTTGTTTATCTAAGGAGTATCCTGCTTATCTTTGAAGCTGTCTAAGGGCTAAATATTAATCTGAATAAATCTAAATCGGCAGTGGTGGACGAGGTGGAAAATGCAAGAGAATTGGACATTATTATGGGATGCAGTTTGACTAATCTCCGCATGAAATACCTGGGGCTTCCCCTTAGAGTTTGGTGAAAGATAAGGCATTTGGAAAGGGGTAGTGGAAAGATTCGAACGGAAATTGGCGGAATGGAAGAAACAGTATTTTTCCAAGGCTGATAGGATAACCCTCATCAAAAGCACTCTCACAAACCTGCCTGTTTACTTCATGTCATTGTTTCTGCTGCCAAGAGAAATAGCTTCGAAAGTGGAAGCAATACAAAAAATTTCCTATCAGGCAGTTTTGGGGATGTATATAATTATCATTTGGTGAAGTGGAAGGTGGTGAACCCACCCATTACCTTGGGTGGCCTGGGGGTGAAGGACTTCTATCTGTTTAATAAAGCATTACTGGGTAAGTGGCTGTGGAGATACATGGAGAAGAAGGAGGGTTTGTGGAGAAGGGTTCTCAGGTGTAAATATGGGGATTTGGAAGGGGGCTGGATGACAAAATCAGGGAGAGGCACTTCTTGCTCTTGTGTGTGGAAAATAATGAGGAAGAAGTGGGAGACACTAAAATTCTGATTGAGTACAAGGCTGTAAATGGAAGCTCGATAAAATTTAGGCATGACTGCTGGTGTGGGGAGACACCATTGAGGGAGATTTTCCTCGAAGCATACTCTTTGGTGTGCAAGAAAGACTCCAGGTCAGCGAATGCTGGGAGGGTGGTAAAGTAGGAGGGGCATGGTATATTCAACTATGCAGGAAACCTTCAGAATTGGGAGGTGGGGCAGTTAAGTGAGCTGTACTCCAGAATTCAGGGTGTCAGACTGGAGAGCACTATGGCAGACAGTGTTTTCTAAAAGCTAGGCAGTGCAGAGAGGCACTGTTTTCCTGTAAAATCTTACTCTATGGGCTATTTAAGGGTGTGGGGGGTATTAAGTTTCCGTAGAATAGATTTGGAAAGCCAAAGTGCCGCCCAAGATAGCTTTTTGCACTTAGGAGGCAGCAAAGGGGAAGATCTTAATAATGGACAATTTAAGAAAGGGGGAAAATCATTGTCAATAGATGTTACCTATGTAAAGAACAAAATGAGTCTGTTGGGGTGTCAATGGACTGCATTGTTGTGGATTCTGGTTTTGAGGACATGGAGACTGTCTTGGGTGACTCCGGGATTAGTGGAGGCGGAAGTTGTGGCCTAGACAGGGCAGGGGCTGGGGAAAGGAAAGTGGAGACTGGGCATGATAATACCTCATTTAATTTTTTGGAGTCTCTGGCAAGAAAGAGACAGGAAGGCATTGGACAATTGTAAAGCTCCATTCACTGTAATTAGAGATTCTTGGGTTTTACTGTTAAATTTCTGGGAGTTGGGTTTAGATTTTGTAAATGAGGAAGATTTAGCTGAGTTCATAGAGCTACTAACTTCTAAAAACTAATCAGACATGTAAAGGGTGCAACCCCCTTGGTGCTTAGTAAATAAAATTCTTTTTTGTTTCTGCTAAAAAAAAATGTTTCAGCTTAATCACTTGCAGAAACTGCTTCTTTTTTTTTTTTTATATCCAGTTATTCTGTTTTTGGCTTTTGTCTGGTATAATTCATATTGCTTCATCCCTTTCCCTTAACTTGAGCGTTGAATAAATAGTTCCACTGCTGTTTGTTTGCATAACGTGCCAACACATTAACTGTGAAATCAAGATTCATATTGTGATCACTTGGTACTTTGATTGCTGCGATGTATTGCCATATCCTTGAATAAATATCTTATTATTCCAAAACTAGACTTATCAATATTCATTCCTTTTCAGGCGGTTCAGCTCACCAAGTTTGACTACAGGCTTGCAAACAAGTTGGATACAGATTTGCAAAAGTTGAGATGCAGAGTTAATTACCATGCTTTAAAATTTACTGATCCTATTCTTCAAATGGGTAAAGAATTGGTCCGTCGAATGAGGTTGCGAAGCCAGTATTATATTGCATTACACCTGAGGTAATCTGGTTAATATTTGGTGCTCAGTAGTTCTGCTTAACATGTCTTATACACCCAAGCTCATAAATACATGCCCACTCAAAAAAAATTCATGCACAGCCATGTGGCTGTGCACATATAAAAAGTGGACATAATTTCTGACTCATTATGGTGCAATTCTTTTACACAAATCCTTGTGAAGGATAAATAACAGATCACTGTTTGAGTAAATGAACGAGAATTATAGGAATGGAGTTTATTTATTTTAGTGGTGCATGATGCTATAAGCAGGGTCGGTCAGATTTCTTTCTTAATGGACATTTCGGCATTTGGAAAGCTTAGTTAATTGAATTGTAATAGCTAAGGAATGAATCTTCTGATAAGACCCCTCCAGATCAAAGGAACAAGTATGACATAGTTTATTGATGCAACCAAATGTTATTTGTTACAGGTTTGAGCCTGATATGCTTGCATTCTCAGGATGCTATTACGGTGGAGGTGAAAAGGAAAGGAGAGAACTGGGTGCCATAAGAAAGAGATGGAAAACTTTACATGTAAGATTCAAATCTCTTTCTCTATGATACTAGTTAAATCTGAGAATTAATTCTCAATTTTTATGGACCCAAGTTTTAAAACATTAAACCGAATTTTCAGTGAAATGTCATTATCTGTTCCAATTTGTTTGGTTTGTGAAATCCTCTGTTGGTTTTTCTTAATGGTTGTGATGGACTTATTGAATTTATCTGCAGCAAGAATGTTAATTGCAGACTTTGTTTAAGATTTAGCAGTGAGCAATGTTTAAAATAATTCATTTGAAAGTCACTTTTTTTTTTTGGGGGGGGGGGGGGGGGGGGGGGGGGGGGGGGGGGGGGGAGGGGGGGGGAAGGGATTGGGAGGGACGGGAGAGTGCAGAATAAGAAGATACAAAGAAAATGGTATTTTGATCAGGTGTAAATGAGCCTGAGATTTTAGAATACCTAACATGAATTTTGTTTGGGGACCTACTCCAGACCTAGAGCATGTTAATGACATACCAGACTGGTTTTCAATTGATTGCAGAAAAATAATCCTGATAAGGAAAGGAGGCATGGAAGATGTCCACTTACTCCAGAAGAAGTTGGCCTGATGCTGAGGTCACTGGGATACGGTAGTGATGTTCATATCTATGTGGCATCTGGTGAAGTGTATGGAGGGGAAGAGACATTAGCACCCCTGAAAGCGCTATTTCCACACTTCTATTCAAAAGATACTATAGCCACAAAGGAGGAGTTGGAGCCATTTGCTTCATTCTCTTCCAGAATGGCTGCACTGGACTTCATTGTTTGTGATGAAAGTGATGTATTTGTTACAAACAACAATGGTAATATGGCTAAAATATTAGCTGGACGAAGGTAAAGATTATTCTTTTCAACCCCTGTTGTTTTTTCTATGCTTGTTCTTAACTGCTGGCTAACTTTTCAAACTTATATCATTACTCTAGGAGATATTTTGGACACAAACCTACTATTCGCCCAAATGCTAAGAAACTCTACCGGTTGTTTTTGAGCAAAGAGAACACAACATGGGAGGAATTTGCCTCTAGGGTTCGCACTTTTCAGCGAGGCTTCGTGGGGGAACCAAATGAGGTGAGGCCAGGCAGGGGTGAGTTTCATGAGAACCCATCTACCTGCATATGTGAAGATTCTGAAGCCAAGGCAACGAAAGATTCTGGAGCTAGAAAATTTGGAAAGGGATATGATCCAATGAGAAAAGATGTAATGAATGATGGTGATCACAATGATAATGATGATGATGAAGCAGAATGGGCTGATCCAGACGATGATGAAGATATGAGTAACCTTCGAGATGGAGGGCTGAACAATGGGACAGGTTTGGATTATGATGCACTTGCCTCAGAGGAGCCTGAGTTGGATGAAATACTTTCAGACTAACAGAATTACCCTGAACTTATGAGCACAACTATACCTGACCAATTCTTTCATGAAATTTCTTTCCATCCTTTGGAAGAAGCTTGCACTGGGAAGAAATTTTGACCATTCTGTGTTTAAAGCCGTGTATGTAAAAAGATGGTGATAGCAAGAGGAATGTGCAACTGTGCAAAAAGATTGAGTCTCAACTGCGAGCTGTTCTCTTGGGTCCTTATATGGTCTTGGGTTGAGGATGGAATCTTCTAATTAGTTTGCAAGTCTTTTTTGCTGTGAAGTTCATGGCAGGTATGCAAGGAGAAGACTGGTAGAAGAAGCTGGCATTTTTGTTCCTTTGCAAGATTTGCTTGCCAGACCAAGCATTCTGAGTGATTGTTGAATTGCTAAGAGAATTGCTGTTTTGGCTTTTTCATTGCTCTCAACAGAGGAGGATTTTCTTGATCATACTTTCAGGAACTCTCTCCCCGTGCCATATTAAAACTTCTAGGAATTGAAATAAACTTGTATTTCACCGAATTGGTGACAAATATTTCATACCAGTTAAGGCCATTCATCTAGGTCTGTATACGTGTTCTCCAATAACATTTCTGTTAGATCTGTCAAATGACATTGAGATTGATGGATTGTGGCCGCAAAAACATCTGTAAATTACTAATGTCTTTCTGTCTCGTTGCCTACAGTTTTTCTTTTTTTTCTTTTTATGTGTGTGAAATGGTTTTTTGACAGTTGTTTGACCTCTTCACTTGAAAATAATGCTGCATATTCTTACTATGACACTGCTACAGGATGGTGAAAATAAAAACCCTCTCATAGGGAGTAGCCATAAGCTTGCCATCTGACTTTATACACAACCAGGGTAGGAACTGATTTGCGTGCATATTTTATACTCCTACTGGGACTCATATGCCGTGACTCGTCGTTCGGCTTGCAGGGCAGGTTTAATCCATCTCAACATGATCCAATGGGCTGTGATCCGGTTTAAATTTGACAGGTCAAACCAGTTCAACTAGGAATTTGAATTGAACTGAACTTCATGGCGGGGTTGGCCCAGAAGCCAGTAACGATGGGCTGGGATGGCAAGCCGAACAGGCTAGCTTATATGTGGCTCGTTGGCCCCACTAGTTAATAATAATAAAAAATAGGTCAGCCGATGAGGGCCAGTAGCAGTCACAGGCTGTGTTGCCCCAATAGTTGACCGGTAAATCGCTCGGTGATCGAGTTTGAGATGGCTTTAGAAGATAAACTTCAGGAACTAGCAGGACCATTTCTTCGGGACCTGTCATTCTAACAGGTTTCTGTCACCCTTGTGATATTATTGGTGGGATCTATCTGAAAAGTGGGAGGCAAAGTATGAAACTCAGGATCTACTTCATAGGATGGGAATCATGCCATGTCCGCTTTTCATCGACTTTTTGGGCCAAATTGAACGAGAGGGTCACCGCCAGTCATGCACCTAGCCTCCTAAGCAAAACACTAAATGCTTAGCTCTTTACTGTTTAATATTCAGGTTAGACATCAGATAGACACATTAAACCAAATAGTCCAGGATCCAAAATTTTTACTAAACCACAAAATGGATGAAGAGAAAAATCAAAGAATGAATAAATTAAACATTAATAGTTCCAAATATTCTGCTAGGAAGAAGTCTCAACCAACATTTACGCATTTCATAATATTAAAACCATCCAAGCAAAATATGGAAACCTGAAATCATTGTCAAGTAGGAGGCAAGTCTGGTGATTCATCAGCAGCTTGAGGTGGCAAAGCAGACCCAAAATCGAGGTTCGGATAAACACCAGGTGGCCTTTCCCGAGGTTTGATTGATAGCAACTGGTTTGAATCACCCACCACATCCGCCCATCCATAATGAGGTTCAGCTCTTCATCAAAAGTGAGATAATATCAATTGCGTGTAAAAACCAAGTATTCAAATCTGTATATTAATTTGAATTCAACTTCAAAGCAGCTGTGGCTGGTAACTCAACAAGTGGTGTTCTTACTCGTAATAGGTTTCCTCATCCACAACAATATCCCAGCTTTCACCTGTTGTGCTCTTTCCATATTTGTGGACTTTACTGTATAAGGAGAAGGAATATTAGCTTCCAATACAGCACACAAGCAACTCATAATGAACAGATTCTGTTTCACAGGCATGATAAAGTTACTCATTTGGAATGCAACTCTTTACAAAGCAACAATTACTGATATGTCAATTATGAAAGAAATGTTGCTAATTGACTTTAGTTTCATACCCATTTCCAAAATGTTCCTCCCCCCATGTCCTTGACCAACCTAGACATCAGATAAGATGAATTCTTAGTTATATAGAAAATGGATGAAAAACCAAACATTAACTTTAACTAAAATAACTCATTGGCAAAAGAGCAAGACATACGTTCATTACTGGGAGATACATGCCACGTCTCTCCTTGACGGGAACCTATCCCAGCAAAGAACTTCTCCTCCCACTTATCTCCCCACTTCGTTCCCAGTTCAGTCTCAGCCCACTTATCCGTCCTGAGGAGTAGGAGAAGGGAAAGTTAACTACAGGAAAATGCTTATTAAGAAACACAAATAATAGTTAATCCAGTCAAGTAAGCAAAGAGTTTTAGAATCTCCATGGCTATAGAATGACATAACCTAGTTTACATCACAGGCTATAGACACCATAACTGTCCAGTGATAGACAATGAATCTTCCATCAAATTTTGGTGGAAGCGCAATATATATCATAAATGCATGTGCAAGCAATTTTACAGCTCCAGTTGTACCAAATTCTAAAATGTTCTACATCAGTATAGGGGAACAATGAGAGGAAACCATTTTAGAACAGATCCTCTTCCATCGTAATGCTCTCCCCACTTCTCCCACCAAGACTGTTCATTCAGTCTACCATACTTGTGGGCCCCTTTCTCTGTCCAACCTTTAGCATCATATTTCTCCCACCTAAATCCAAAATATTGCATCATAATAAACATTGTCAGAGTGCAACTGCAAATACGATGCACATAAAATATAACTTTGATTATTGTGCATTGTCTTATTGACTTACCATTTCTCATACCATCCGGCATTTTCTGTGCCTGACTTTGCTTGCTTCTGAGCACTTCTCTCAATCCGCGCTAGATTGCTGCAATATAAAAACGCAGCAAATGTTATATTACAGGAAATTTTAGCACGATAAACTGAATTATTTACTTGCATTGGGCACACAATGTCAAAGACAAGACCTCCACTCATCTTGATGAAGGACCTCTTGCCATGTCTCCCACCATGAATCACCCTCAGCGTTTTTCCCAGATTTTTCCACACCTATGAAACATCAACTCTGCTTAGAGTAAGCACTAAAGTTTATTGCTTACCTGACCACTACAAGTAAACAGCCATCAGGAAAAACACATAATGTCAAAGCACTCGTGCATAGAAGAGAACATTAAAGTGATGAAACGATCCATTAAATTCCTAATTAATGTTGATATTATCCTTAGTTTTGGGTTGACCATGTTTGAATTTTGAGGACATTATAGAAGTCTCATCTAGGAAAGGAAAACAAAGGAAATTTATATACAGACAGACTCAAGATAATTAAAATAACCTAATCACAAAAAATTCAATACCAAAGAAAATTTAATAACAAGTGAAATTGTTAGTTGCATTCAACAATCTCAGGAAAACATATCAGAATTTCCTAATAATTTATCACAAAATTCCAAATGTAGCAGATATAGTTGATGCTTAGAGTAACTAGCATATCTAGTAAATAAAAAAGGTAAGGAGGATACCTAGCTCTTTGTATCCGCTCCAGTCACTTTTCTCCCACCACTGTCAAGGAGATCAATAAATCCAGTTATATGCATCCACCTGGGATGATACTTAATAAGGTTATAAAAAGAATGTTAATGTAAAGCACTTGCAGAGACCATCAGAATGTTGAAATGTAATTCCAAAAATTAGAAGCCCATAACCTTTTCTTTTAGGTTGTAATATGGAAAATGGATGTTGCCTCTATCTTAATCTGGTACGGTGCACCAAAATTAAATTATCTACGTAATCATATGTTAGTGACAGGGTCCAACCCTACCTTAGCTAGCGTGGGTGTATTTAGTATTTACTGCCTTCTCATTTGCAAACTAGTCTAGAATGTGTCTAAAATTCAAGGGAAGAGCTTACTTGGAGTACTTTTCTTTTAAAAACTATTGAAAACAAATTTCAGACTTTGGGTTCCCCAATCACGTATTTAACCATTTGCATTCAAATACAGGTAAACTAAAGCTTCCCAGGCAGCTACTATTATCCAAAACCTTATGTAATTTAAGCCAACTGATTATGGATCAAAACATAACTGTATTCAGTTATAGTTGCAAATGGCCCTAACCTATATCTAAGTACCTTTGAACAGTTAAAGTCTGGCATGAAAAGGTGGCTAAATAACACAATTCTTATCCAATATGAGAATGTCATCTATCTTCTACATTAACAGATACTGCTCCAGTTAGAAATCCATCCCAATATCAGTTCTATTAGAACGTGGAATATGGGACTTTAAGGTTGTTCCAGTCACAATGCTGTTAGAACATCTAAAACACTGCAATGAAGGTGAACTTAGTACCTCTATGGATTATCTTGAAGATCACAGTATTAGAATACATGGAATTTCACGAGAAAGAAGTTCCCCAAGAATAATTATGCTAAGGGATTAGCATCAATCATTCAAAAAATTATCACATAGTGCTTCCAATTTGCTCACTTTCAGATGAACTATACATTATAATAATAGAATCATTTAATACCATTTCTTTCCATTCTGAGGAACCATCATGGGATCGACCACCCATTCTTGCCCATCTACATCTGTATCCATTTTCACCCAGGTCCTCCCCGCTTTCTCGATACCAAGTACTGCCATCTTCGTTATTGCCAGTCTCATTAACATTTTCATTTAACAAGTTGATGCCCCAGTCCTTCTCATTTGCAATACCAGTGTCTACAGTAAGGGACCAGTGAACACAAATATGCTATCAGGCATGATTCACTAATTCCATTAGTTCATAAATCAAACAGGATTTCACTCTGGACTTTCATATTTGTCCAAGGATAAGATGGGCAGGCTAAAATATGATTTAAAACTAAAATGTTTGAGCACCGCAGATTACCTCTCTTTGGTGGAGTATCGCGGGACTGTGGACCAGTGTTTCTCGGGGTACAACGAGGATGGAATTTTTCTTGTTTGGAAGTAAATCGAGATCTGCAAGAATTATTATTCAAAACATTATATATTTACCAAACATCATCTTAATTTGAAACAATCTTGTCATCTCTTACAGAAAAGGAAAAACGATTTGAATATTAAGAAGTGAATCACATGCAAGGGAGAAGAAAAGCGGCAGGCAGCATATGTTTCAGCATTCTTGTATTTTAAACAAACTAGGATAAACTCCCAGAATGTCATCAAAGAACATGATTAGATACATCAGATCATTTGATGCACACCTAGAAAGAAAAAGAATTTAAATGATCTAGTACTCTCTTGAGTTTGCATTTCAGAGAAGCTGATAAATAATTTGATTGTGGTCTGCTGCTCTAAGTATTTGCACCTTTATTGTACTAGGGAGATGTGTGCATCAAAAAGCCCTCATAGAGATTCCAAATGTGCTTAATTATACAAGCTCCTGCTCAAGTGAAAGCTCTTATATCTGGTCTCCTGGCTCTAAGTTAATGAAGACAACAGTCACATTCAAAGGTTAATATCAGTCAGTGAAGATTATTTTAACAGCAACAGGATCTTCATGACAGACTTTGATTTAAAAAAAAACATAAAGTATTATAAATACAGACTGATATCTGCACTGCTCAACATCCACTTCCCTAAAAGAAGTATAACCACCAGTTACCAATATTTTTTTCTTCTTTATAGAAACTCCAAATTCATCTACAAACTTCATAATTCATTATCTTAAGGATGTAGATTAGAATTGAGGCAATAAAATCGAACCAGTGCTTTCATTAAAATTTCACTATTAAATTTGATGTAGCAGTTCCGGCTACAATTATTAACTTTTTTATGTAATTTTTTCCCAAAAGAAAAGGATAGCTCGAAATGAATAGAAAGAGATTAAATGGCCTCGTAGATCCTTTACATCAAAGCAAGATCAAGGTCACTACCAGCATAAAAGACATGCTGCACACGCTTAGACATAAAACGCAATGATAGTAACATATAACGACTTACGGAGTAGAAGCAAAATGCATTCCAGCAGAAGCTTGAGTTCTCACTCTGTGAGGATTGTTCTTGCGATCGAACCGCCATTCCTCTACCTTCCCCGAACTCGTCCGCGACGCATTTGTTAGCCGATTCGGAACCTCGGAGTCAGAGCAGCAGCAGGTGAGTCGACTCACCCCGACTGCAGCTCCTTGGACGCAGAGCTTCCTCCTCTTCTTCCTTAGGTCCAATGCATGGACGTGACCATGAAACCGCGAGGCTTCAGGCCTTCTTAGCCTGAAATGCAACTGAGTAGTGGAAGTAGCCGCCATTACTTACGAAAATGCCATGGAAAGAGGAAAACAGGCACCAGTCAAGCAAACAAAAAGGACTCCTCTTGATTTGTGGTTGAGTACGTACGCAGAGAAGTGGAAGCGGTGTTGAAGCACAGAAGAAGAAGGAAAGCTCTCTCTCTCTCTCTCTCTCTCTCTCTCTCTCTTATTAAAATGAATAAATAAATTTGAAATGTTGTTGATGGAGTGGAGAGCAATATTTTAGGAATTTGTTCTTAAAAATTGGGGAAATACAAAAAGAGGCCAATGGGAAGAGAGGAGAGAGGGAGTAGAGAATCTATGCGTTGGGAACATTTGACGGAAGAAGGGACTTTGAGTAGAAGCGAAAACAAAACGGTTGAGTTTTAAGGCGGAGAACTTCAAGCAGATCAGATCGGTGCTTCTTCTTCGGCCGCGACTGGAGGCTGCAGAATCCCGCGATTTAATCATACACGTGAGCAGGTAGGGCCCCACTTCCCTCATTTTGGTATCCGCTTTGCCTTTCTGGACATGCCACGTGTCCTAACATGAGCCGTCAGCTTACTTCTTCTCGGGTTGTACTGTGGATCTCATCTTCTCGGTACCGAAAAATTAAATTAAAAAAGAAGCAAGTTAGTTCCGAATTAAATCAAGATCCCCCGTAATTATGGACATTGATGATTGTTATAGTACAAAATTTAACAATTTCAGGCTGGTGGTTACAAATTAGATAAAGCATTAAGAAAATATTCAGTATAATTCGAATTTTAAATTTTCCAAGGAAAGATTACTCGATGACGTGGTAATTAGGGAGAGGATTGGAATTTAGACTTCCGGATCTTAAGGTCTCTCCATCTTATCCAACTTGTGTTTCAGATATGCCATGACCCTTTTTTTTAAAGTGCTCCACCTGCTTTTGCCACGTGGAAAAGACGTGGCAGATCGAATGAGGTTATCGTTATGGATAAGTTGAAGGACGTGGAAGCTGAGGTGTAAAGAAAGACGGAGGAGGGTGATTCATGGTGAGCGAGAATGCCACTTGTGGAAGAGACAAAAGGGGGTGGAAAGCTTTGGGGTGTTTGGCGTTGAACTAGGAAACCAAGCATATTTCTTTCTGTATTTGGATAAGCTTAATGTCACTTCAAGGGTTGAATGTCTTTTGGTGCCAACAGATCTAATTTGTGATGGGGTGTAATTCTGTGGAAGGCAGAGCAAAAGCACTTGAAAGCAGTGTGCTTCCATTTATGATCTTGTAATGTTTGTTTCCACCACTCTTCCTCTAAGACTTGATAGCAACCACATTTCCTCGACTTGTGCCTTTAAGTGCAAATGCCTTGTGCCCCTAATTGTTTCCAGGCAAAGAACATTTTAATCACAAAAATGATAAAAAAATCAAAATTTACTATTGATATGTATTGATATTTTAAAAACTTTTTCTTCCAGCTAAGGTCCTGAGTAATACACACTGTTTTCTCAGTGCTGCAGTTTCCCCATGATTAAAACTATGAATAAGGAGAAACAATCTGGCTTGTTGACTATAAAACAATGTCATTGGTGAAAAGAACACCCTGCAGATAAGAGCAATATTATTTAAGAAAATCATGGGACCCTTTTAGCAGAACTTCCACACAGAAAGAAGAAAGGATGCAGAATGGAACAAAAGAAGGTTTTCTTATACAGATGATTATATCCCGTAATCATTTTGAAACAGATTGCACAGTGGACAACAACCTGTAATGGTACAAATACATGAACAGTGTACTTTGACACGATAATTGCTGATGATGATGCCTGCCTCCAAATATAAACAATAATAACAGTGCAGACACAAACCAAGCTAGGCATGAGAATAAGTAACAAAATGCGTGAGGCATTTGGGGACTTCTGTAGACATGTCCTTCTGAATCTGAACTTAGGATTTGGCTTTCATTGAATTCCTTTGAGACATTGTCCACTAATAATTGGAAACCAACCAGCAGAGACAGAAGATCTGCATCAACTTCATTTTTTGGAGAGGAAGGGCTTGACTGATTCTACAACTACCTGTGGAGAATCAAAGCAATGAATCAAATTGAAGAGATAGCACAGAAACTCAATTAGACGGTGTTAATGAAAACCCCACATCAGCTGTGGGAAACTTAGTCGCTCGTGTACATTTGGCAAAGTCTCAAAAACGAAAATCTAAGAGCTATGCTTCCAAATAATTCCAACAAATGCCTCTTCCCAAACACCCATGCCTATAGATTGACCCGCTTGCAAAAGCATTCAAGAAGGCAGTGAAATAGCACAAGAAATCATTTCTGAGAACCCTGCCGCATTACAAGTGTAGAAAGGAAGGTTCAAGCCAATTAAACTAGAGTTCACAGCCATGATCATTACAATTTATCAGGCTATGCAGCACTTAAAGAGAACTTTTTATTTTAATCTGTCTTTCAGGGAAGGAGACTTCAGTATTTCCTATTATGCTTCTACCTATGACAAATCCTTAAAGTTCTTACCCTCCCATCATAGGATAAAGATGCGAAAATCCAAGGCTCACGAGAACTCCAAGCAAGGCCTGTGATGAAAAAGTACAGGACATTAAGGAAGACTCAAAAGAAAAACCAGAGGGTTTGAAGCAATTACCATAGACACTGTCCTCATAATCACTGTATGAATTTACCAATGTATCTATTCGCTGACTCGGTGATTCAACATGGCTGTTAACAACATAAAAGAAAATGAAAGCATGAAAATAAATCTAAAACTGAAATAGAACATTATACAAAGACGAGAATGACCTTTCAGATGTTAACTCATCACCACTTGATGTAGAAGTCAACCACAAGTTGACAGCTGAGTCTGTACCAGCACTCTGCAGTAGTTTCCCTCTGTCAGAAATATGACATAACTAACATACCCCAAAAAGATGCCATGTTCCTTCCATTCATCCAGTCGCCATCTCCTGGAGAATTAGTACTCAAAAAATGGAAGTATAAAGAGTTCTTTTTCCATTTATGAGAACAGTGATAACTTGCAAAAACTTTTTGCAAAACGCATATGAATATGTTTAGCATAGAGAGAGAAAGAGAGAGAGAGGATGAGGGAGACAGAGTACCAAAAGCAGCCCGTCATACTCAGGGTTACAACTGACAGCCCATGTCCTGCCAACATTATTAGACAGGCCACAAACCAAAAACTATGAGCACCTGAATAGGAACTAGGCCAAGTCAAAACATCTAAATTCTGTGCATATCACACATGAACATGGTTGTAGGAAAACTGAGGTTCAACATAATAAAAAAAAGGGACTACCAGTGCGAATGTCCAGGGAGATCTCGAATAGGAACCTTCGGCATCCTAAGATCCCATATATTTATCCCAGATTCATCCTCTGCAGTGACCTGTAAAGATTTCAAGAGTTGTGTTACAGCAAGAACTCTTAAAGCAGTGAAAGAATTTCCATATCTGAAATAACTATCTCATCAAACCAAACTCTAGAAGATCATGACATTCTTAATTGCATTTAGATAGATTCCAGACATGCTTATCTTGATACCACAATGGAATTGCTTTTCGTTTCAATTATCATCATTCACTGATTACAGAAAACAACGATTATATTCCTGGATGTCTCCATTGCTCTCCTTATATAAACAAAAGATTGAAGAGCTGACATGTATGATCTTGGTGTGAAATTAGACAAGCATTTCAAAGTATTTCAAAAATGAGCCAGAATTTTTCTTTTAAAGAAGTATACATACATAGAGACACTATATATACATACAAAAATATGAATATGGTATAGTATCAGGTCTATGAGCTTTCTTCAGTAATCATTAAGCAAGAAAAGCACATGTCTGCATAATTTTTGTTGCAAACTTCTATAGGTAAAAAAAGTAAAAAATCTATAAAAAAATTTCTATCAGAACAAAAATCTAATTCTTACAAGTATATGCTTCTTCCTGGTGTCATAGTCCACATTTCGGATATGAGCATGTTCAATTGAATTCACCTTCCTGCAATTAAATAAATCCTGTCATTAAACACAGTGAAACTTAGATGAAAAGCAGGCACCATATTAAAGTGAAAGCAAGGAACCAAATAATTGACAGAAATCAATCTCACTCTAGTTGAAAATGATATAGTATCATAGAGTAGCAAAACATAAAGCTGAAAATTGATCGGCTACCATGTGTCACCAAATGAATTACTTGGCCATTACATCAGGAAGGATCAGAACCACTAAAACATCTTACAGAAAGAATCTCTATACAGTCAACAATGCAGATCAGCTGACATTAGCAAGTAAATATATCCTAGAAAGAGAGAAGGCGGGCTAGTTACGAGGTGGGACATAATTCAAAGATAACATACTTCATTGTCCGTAGATCCCAGAACTGGACGGATGATTCACAAGTTGCTGCAACAGCATTCATATCATGTGGATCCCATGCTCCACCAGATAAGCAGTGAAGCATGCCAGCAGATTCGTTAGACTGCACCTATATTTCACAACAAACCTAAGTTGCATCATATAGAGAATGCTAAGATAATATTAAGAAGGCAAACAGAACAAAATTTGCCATACCTAGTGAGACATAATGGGGCAAAAATTGATATTGAATTACTATTTGAATTCCTTTAGGAAACGTACCTGAGCATCCTTCTTTGAACAATCTAAGCTCCACAAGAAAAGGTTTTCCTCATCCATGCTGATCAACTTTTCATATCTTCCAGATGGCCACCAAAGGATGCTGCCATGCATAAATAGAGAGTGAGGTTAAGAAATATAGAAAACAAAATCTGACTGCACAATGGAAAGCTCAGCATGAAATTCATACAGTTGGATAGACCTTAAAATGAAGTTTTCAAGCTAAAACATTGATAGATTTTTGTCTTATCATTACCTGTTAAATGTATTGTCTCAGAGCTTCAAAAACGTGCATCACCTTCAAACAGTGACATATATTGAACATAATTGTTTTGTTATTATTCATCCATCCATGCTAGTCTTAGGAAAGTTATTTTAACCAAAGTTTGTACATGTGTGTTTGTGTGTGTATGAAAGAGAGAGAGAGAATTAATACAGAGCTGAATGCACTGGAAGATAGACTACTTTTACAAAGGATACATAGACTCACCAATTGATCTTACCAACATGTGCATCAAGGGAGGCAATCTTTTCCAGCTGAGGGGAATTTAACTGGCCATATAACTCAGGGATCTGCCAGATTGCTGCCTCATATGATTCACCTTGAATGGCAAAGAACAGCATCAAGCCATTATCTTAGATACAAAGATAGAAAGAAAAGACACTCTAAAGAGTCAGGAAATTTCCCTCCCAGTTTATACAAGTGCTCAACAGAAAAAGAAAAAGAAGAAAAATCCAGCAAAAATACCTGGCATGCGGTTTGGTCAAAATCTAGAAAATATGGTATTCTATATCTTATGAATTCGAATGACTATGATCTGTGAATTAAGGGCTTAAATTGTTGACAACACTGGCAAAACTCAATTAACCAGAAATCAATAGAGTCTACAATTCAATTTTTTCTTCTTTTCAAAAGAGAAAAGCATAAATACTGCACTCATGCATGTGCACAGTCAAATCCATCCTCACAAAAGACTTAGATGCAAAGTATTCATCAAAAGCATGGATTACTGAGTATTAACCAATTCAAAAATCATTCACATTATCCTGATCGGGACCAATCAGTTACCAGTAAAGAAGACAGTAGAGAATATGCGTTGATCGAAGGGGCAAGAAGCAAGGTCCCAGATCTCGTCAGGATGCGAAAACAAACCCTCGCATATGAGCTCGGTTCCACCTGAAGAAAGCCGAAGCAAATGAACCTGGTACATTGCAATCAATTAGATCTGATTAATCGAAGATGAGCAGCAGACATGACTAACCGAGATTATAAAATAATAGAAACCTCATTTTCTTCTCTTAGACTGAGAGTGCCAGTAAGGAAGCTGGTATGGTCCGTGTCTGCTTTGACATCCGATATGCATCTAGCCTGTACATAAAAATTAACATTTAGAATCCAGAAATCAGAGACTATGAGTTCATGGAGCTCAACAAAAAAACTGGTAATTAAGGTTTTGAACCAGAAGGTCTTGACCTGGTATTTCAAACCGTAGCCTATCCCCGATGATCCTCCTTGCATCGCCTCTCCGCTTGATTACAACAATTCAGGTAAGCTACCACAGCTTTCACTCAGATTTCCTCAGCAGAGAGTGAAGGTATAATACTTCCTCATGTGGAGAAGAGAACCCCCTTCGTCGACACGAAGATGACTTGCATTAGATGGGCTTTTTCACTAAGGGCCCGAGAAAATGCAAACGGACCAGTAAATGTACTTGCAGAAGTCTCCATCGTGGGTCCCTACATTAAGCCCCAGCTTGCTCAATTTTAGGCATAGGCTCAGCCCAAGATTAAAAATATCTTTTATTTATCTTTTTACTTTAATAAAAAATTAACAACTAAGAAGAATCATATTACATTTTTATTTTTCTGTAAAATAATTAATTATTTATAATTTTATTTCTGAAATTAATTAGCACATCAAAATTGAAAACAAGGGGAGGCCATGTGCAGGACAACCATGGTTTTCCAGTTCTCAGGTATGGTATGCTTGACCAAACTGATTTCGTCCGCCCAAAGCAATTTCCAGGCGTCACCGAGGTGGGGCCGGCAGCTGGACTGATAATAAACGAAACCTAGTCCTAGTGGCGCACGATTACCTCTACAGTACACGTGGCTTATTTTAAGTGGCCATCACATCTCACTTGAATTCCGCACCCTCTCGTTATTTATTAATTTATTATTAAACCAGAGACAATTAAAAGTTAATAAATTTATAATAGATAATTAATTATTACTATTAGTTCATTAAAAGTTATATTAATAAAAATGTATTTAAGAACTATAAAATTTGGTTTAAAAACAAATTCCTAAGAATATTCTTGTATTTATTGAGTTATTAATATAACAATAAATTAAATTTCAATTTATATTATAAATTTTTCTAAAAAGAAATATGGAAATATTTTATATTTTTAAGAAAAAAGGAACCGTTTTAAGGAGAATCTCGTGAGAGAAGAACTAAACATTTTAAAATTGAATTTGGCCCTATTATCAAAATAACTGAAGAGACGTGGCTACGCAACAGTAGCAGTTGTTTTTCCGTTTGTGATCAAGCCATACTTAATTAGGTAAAGCAAGTTTTTTTAGAATACTGTGGAAGAGTAAACAGGAAGGCCTCAATAACCTCCACAAGGTAGCATAATTACCGCCCAACTCCAGCTCCCTCTCCTCGCGCTAAAAGTTCCTGCTATATGCCTTATCTTCCTTCACATGTTCATACCCCAACAACAAGAAGAGAAGAAGAAGTTTGAGTCAATCATCTGTGATTTTTGATTTCAGAGTCTCATGATTATCACTCTATTGTGATTCTTTTGTCGTCTCTGGATTTGTGTAATCTCTGTTTGTGTGTGAATTTCTGTATGATGAAGCCATAACCAAGGTTCATCGAGGGTTTTATTCATAGGGGGAACAAGAGGAAGAGATACTGAAGAGCATACGAAACGTCGCTATGCATGTTGCGAGATGGTTCTCGGATCTTAATTGGCGGCTCGTGTTTTCATTGATCCCGTCGTTGTCTTTGCTTGCTTTTATTTCCCTATCGTCCACGCCTATAAACCCTTTTCCTTCCTTTGGCCTCTTGCGCTCCACTATTTACAACCGTACCCTCACCGTAACTGATTCTTCCGATTATCTAACGAGTGATGTCTCCAGTGCCAGTGAATCGGCGGGGACACGGTGGGGAGACGAGTTGAATCGGTCGAGAATCGCGGTGTGTTTAGTGGGCGGGGCGAGGAGGTTCGAGCTCACAGGGCCATCCATTGTGGAGAACATTCTCAATGTGTACCCGAACGCAGACCTGTTCCTGCACAGTCCCCTGGACAACAACGCCTTCAAGTTCTCTCTCTTGAAGGTCGCCCCCAGGCTGGCCTGGGTCCGCATTTTCGAGCCTCAACCAATACCAGAAACCGAGTCGCAGATCCGTGTCCTCACGGCGAGTAACTCACCCAATGGCATTCAGGTAATTCTTTTCCTGCAACCATTTCATGGTTGTATCAAAATCAGATTCGCAACGGATGTTTCTTTTGGACATCAGCCTTTAGATGTTTTGTTGTTTAAAGCTGAAGCAAAAAAAGATAATGACGCCCTGGAGTTTCTTCTTAGTTGTTGTATCTCTCACCGTACGACATGGCAGTAGTTATGGTTGTTGTACCTTCCCATCAAATTAGGCCTTGAAATCTTTGCTTTATTTTCCCTTAATATCAGTTTATCACATTCAAGGAAAGAGGATGAATACCCATTTATCTTCCTTATTTGAATCCAATAGTTAAGTTTTTGATTTCTTGCTTGCTTAGGTTCCATTGATGGCGGGATAGGTTTTGACCGCAAAAAGATGAGATCAGTTAGCTGCAGTAAATTGACTTCAGTTAACCTATACCCAAATTCGCCAAATTAGGTGGGTTTTTTATCTTGGGTTTTTACCATTGACCAGAGCTTTGATTTTTAGTCAAAGTGCACCTCATCTTTTCAAATCCTTTCTCCTCATTTTCTGGCTATGCAACTGATTTTCTTTCCGTTGATTCTTCTTCCATGTCTCATTTTTCTTTCTTGTCAAACATCATGAATAGACTTGCAGTTTCTTGACACATTTCAGTGCCTCAAATTTTCGAACAATAATAAGTCTATAGCAGACTATTAGGGCAAGAAAAGGCCATTAGTAAAAGAAGGCCTCCTTCCTTTGTCCCGTTAGTATCTTTTTTCTTTTCCCTTTGGGGCTAAGAGACTGATATTCTTGTACAAAGCAGAGTTTAGTACATCATCCGATATCCATGAGTGCCCCCACCACATTACATGATGAACCTGATACTGCAGATATCAAGCCAGGAAATAAAGCAAAAAGAAAAAGGACTGCTTATTTACAAGTCTTTGCTATGCTTTGCGTTGCAGGGCCTTCTGCAATATTTCAACCTAGTGGAGGGATGTCTGACGATGATAAACGCGTACCAAGAGCAGAAAAGCTTCACTTACGAGTGGATAATTCGGACTCGGGTAGACGGGTATTGGAATGCCCCGCTCCGCCCCGAAAACTTCATTCCGGGTCAGTACCTAGTCCCTCCCGGATCCTCCTATGGCGGGCTCAACGACCGGCTCGGCATCGGCGACCTTCATACTTCGACGGTAGCTCTCTCTCGCCTCTCACTCATTCCCAAACTCGACGCGGCTGGGTACACCAAGCTCAACTCGGAAGCGGCCTTCAAAGCCCAACTCGCCATCCAAGGCATACCCTACTTAACAAAACGCGTCCCCTTTTGCGTCGTGACGGACCGCAAATACAACTTCCCTCCGTCCCGTTTTGGAGTGCCGGTGGCGGCGCTGTCTAGCCCTGGCCCGCTGAGTGGAGCTAAGTGCAGGCCATGCACGCCGGCGTGTCAAGGGCCCTGCGTGGCGGACTTCATGCCGTTGCTAGACAAAGACTGGAGCTGGACCCACTGGGCCAACGGCACTCTTGAGTTGTGCGATGCCCATGGCGATTGGGAGAGAGGTTGGCAGAAGATTTTCGACAGAACCGCCGGAAAGAAGCTCGCTGATGCCAGGAAGCGAGTCTCCACTGGGAAGCTAAGAGACTGCATTGATGCTTTCAGTGAAATGAAACGTAGAGCTCTCAACTGGGAAACTCCTCCTGTCGGGGATATCTGTAGACTCGGCTTGGGGCCAAAACAGAGATAGATGACAGTTCTGCATCTGAGCAGGGATTTTCACTGTAAAAACATGAAAAATAAGGGGTAATTTTGGACATTTAGGGGTAGAGATTCTAATTACTTGTATTTGTATTTGGCATGGCGTACTTTATACTTCTATTCTTCTGACAGAGATACTATCTAGTGATATGACATCATTAATTATCATGAGCCAAACGTGGAACATCCATTTCAACTTCTCTTCTACTCGCCTGTCCCATCAACGTGCGTGTATATATATATAAAGTAAATTAAATTTATTTTTAATATAATTTGGATACATCAATTCAACATATTATATATTAATTTAATTTAATTTATATTAGTTTTAATTTAAATCAATTATTGAAATTAAAAATATTTTTATTAAAATACATCAAAATACTTTAAGTAAGTTTTAAATAATTGATATTTTAAATTTTATAATTTTATAAAATTTGTAATTTTAATAATACAAATTTTTCAAAAAATAATTTTAATATTAAAAAATATTTTTAAAACATTTAAACTTTTTTATAATTATATAAATTTTTATTTAATTGAATATTATTTAAAATCTGAGTTCTACACTCAATCTCCAATTAAATCTAACTTTTAAAACTTTTTTAATATCAATTTAAATCAAATTAAATTTTATTAAAAATTTCAAAATTAAAAATATTTAAATTAAAAAAATGTTATGATAAATTTTATTTAAAATTTTTCATAAATATAAAAAATATTCAAACCATCATTATAAAAAAAATTAAATTTTTTAAATACTAAAAATATTTTTTAAAAAATTAAAACTATCAAAATTTTAAAATATTAATAAAAATAATTTATTGATTAAAAATATTTAAATTTTAAAAATAAAATCAAAATAAAATATAAAATAAATTTAAGTAAATTTGTATGCATTTTAATAATAAAAATATCGTTAATTTTTATATTTATTTTTATTAAAAATTAATTTAAATAAAATTAATAAATCAAAATTTATTTAATGAAATTTTAAAAATAAAAAAGTTTAAAGTGATTTTTATCTTTTCTTTGAAATAAAAATATTTTTTAATTTAAATTTTATTAAATAAAATTTATAATTTAAATATCTTTTAGTTTTTAAATTATTTAACATAAATTAAATTAGATTAAAATCAGATATAATGTAAAATAAAAAATCAACGTAATTCATTATTTTTATTTTTATTTTATTGTTATTATTTATAGTATATCTTATTTTTGAGTTTATTAAAAGTAAATTATAGAATATATCTCATAAAATGAATTCTATGCAGATTGGGAACTATCTTAGGCAAAGGAAGGCTGAAAAGCTAAACGGCGCGCTAACTTAAGCTTAAAGTACACGCCACAATTGTATGTCTACATTACAAGTTGGGTGGGCGCTATCATTTCCCTTTGAACCAAAGCCTCATTGTTCACATGCATATTAAACAATGTTAAGCACTAAGAACTAATTAGGAAGGAAACGAACAAAAATCCGTGAACGGAAAGTGGAAAATGGGGCAGATAGGTGGCCGAGTTGACAGGTTCATCCAAATCTTACTGGCTTTTTTGTTCTTTCTAATTTCGATTGGGTTACAAAATTTAAATATTATATATTTCATCTTTAAGTAGATAATATTTATTTAAAAATAAATTATCACATAAAACCTCCACTCCAAATCAAATCTAATAAAATTAAAAACATTTGAAATATTTTAAAGAATGACTTTACCTTTTCAAATTTGAATAATATTTTATTCGTAAATTATTTATTTATATATTTAAAAAATATTAAATTTTAATTGATAAAAAATTATTTATATTTAAATTATTAATTTTTATCAAATTTAATTTGATTTTGATTAATAATATTTTTTAATTTTTTCTAAAAAATAAATTGACTTGTATTAAAAAATAATAAGTATTTTTTAAAAAAATTAAAGTTAAAATTTATTAGAAAAATTTTTCTATTAAAATTTATATTTTTACTAAATTTTAATATAAATTTTATTCATAATTTTTATTAATATGAACAACAATTTATAAAAAATTATTTATTTAAAATTAATATATTTTGAAATTTTAATATAACATTTTTAGTTATAATTTTTTAATTTTAATTATTTTATGCATATGATGTATTTTATTTATATAATTATTTTAATATTTTTAAAATATTATTTAAAATAAATAAAATATTTTTTACATTAAATTTAATAAAAATATTTAAAATAAAAATATTTAAAAATAAATGTATTTTATTTTATTTAAATATTATTTTAAAAATATTATAATAATTATACATACACAAAACTATTAATATTAACTAAAGATTATAAATAAAATTTTAATTTTAATATATGCAAATATAAATTTTAAATAAATATAAATTTTTTCATAAATTTTAATTGAAAATTATAAATAAAATATATAAAATATTTTTACATGTAATTAACCTTTAAAAAAAATGATAATCTGTGTGCCCATAACAAATGGAACAGACAGAGGCCCTTGCCTTACTTGCCTTATTTGAATTTTCAGGCCTTGGCCTGTGCTTGGAACATGAAGATTAATAAGCACCACGTGTAATAAAGAGAAAATTAAATAAATTTAATGGATTTAAAGGCATTAATTAGGAGTAATTCAGGCCGAGTTAGCTGGAGTTAGTCATAACGACAAACCCAGAATGAACGGAAATCAAATAAACTACGCCCAGACGGGAAGTGTAGGTTACAGCGAGAAAGGGAAATAGTAGAAGAGAAAGAGTGATTTTTTGAGTTATTGTATGTAGGATTGGCCGGTGATGTCGATATCTCTATCGCCGGACGACGGAGGCGGTTGGTGCTTGGGCTGGGTGGCCGGACCAGGATCAGGCCCGTCGGCACTCTGTGTCTCACTTGCCGGTGGCTTCTTGGGGTTTTCCTGTTGGCCTTGCTCAGTTCCGTACATTCCGCCACCGTAGGCACCTTGAGTCACCGGCTTCATCGGCGAAATAGTTGGAGGCTGATGCTCTTCCTTTTGGCTCCCTCCGTCTCCTTCTTTCTCTGTATGCTTCTCCATTACCAATTTGGTTCTGGTTAGGGTTGTTGCTCGCCTTGCCTTTGTAGCAGAATTTTCTTGCAGGAATTAATGACACGTGTCTGATTGTTGACGTGGCATCTAAAGAGACAGCCACGTTGCTTATCTGTTGCATGAGAATGCTGATGCAAGAAATCATGTTGGGCTCTTAATGGGCTCATTTATCCATTCTTCTGTAGCCCATAGTTGGCATAGTTCAAATGGTAATTTATTAAAATTTTAATTATAAAATAAACATTTTTTAGTAATACTATAAAAAATATTTATGTTATATTATAAAAATTTTAATTTTATAAATCAAATCTTTATCTATCAATTTAAATTTAATTTAATTTGGTTTTAAAATACAAAATATTTTAATATATAAAAAAATACTGAATTTAACAATATTTTAAAAAAATATATTACATTACTAAAATTATAAAAATTATAAAAATAATTTTAAATAATTTGAAAAATAAAACATAAAATTTATTTGAATCATTTTTAAGTGTCTAAATTTATTTGAATCTATAAAGTTAAAAAATAAAATTTATAAATTATAATTTGATTTCTATTTTTTAAAATATATTAAATTTTAATTTAATTTATAAAATATAATTTAAACTTTTAAGTAATTTTTATTTATATTTTAAAATTAATTATAAAAAGTTTGTTGCTACTTTTCACTGGAGGGGTACCTTCTTATCGTGTCCAGTGGGCTGAGTCAATGCGGACAACCCCAGTCTGTTAGTTGCCATCGTGACTTAACGTGAAAACAGAAATCGTTATAAAGTTGCATGCATGCATGCTACTCCACCGTCACTGAACAGAATCTCGTGCCTTAATTTTGGGAATCTCGTGCCCTTGTGAGAAGGACAAGTTTGTTCCGAGCCTATCTGTCATGTCCGGTTGCCAAGCGTGGATGATTTCTTGACCCAAGCAGTTCACTTGGCTCAATAAATATTACATTTATCTATTAATTTATAGTCAACTTGACCAGTCAGAAATACAGCTTAGCTCATCATCTTCAATGGTCTAACCTCATCAATTTTTGAAAGTGTTCTTTATTTTATATGCAATGATATTTCATGCTATTTAATTTTTTTATTTATTTTTCTTTGCTTAATTCTGATGATAAAAATTTTTAGATTAATTTTACGAATAAGCCATGTTTTATTTTGGTCATTTGTAATTTAATTAGTTGTTATGAACTTATTATTTCATGTTATATATATTTTACGATTTTAGAACATATCTACAAACAATTTGATGTTCATATGTGGCTAAGTATAAAAATCACATGTACTTTTTGCACTTTTTAATTAAAATTTTATAATTTATTTGGATTAATTTTGCATGTGAATTTTTAATTTCATCAAAAATAACCTCTAGTTTTATTTTTTAAAAAAACTATTCAAATTAAAAGTATTCTAAAATAAATTTTGACTTTAAATTTTTTATTAATATAAATAAATATTTATACTTTATATCATAAAAATATGAAAAAAACTTCAAATATTTTAAAAATATTTAATGCACTTTGGCAGTGTAATTTTTTAAAAAATATCTAAAATTAGTCAAACAAATAATTATTTTTAATAGTTTTATAATACACTAAATTTTAAAAATAAATTTTAAAAAATGTAAGATCGATATGAAAACTTTGACTCATGCATAACGAATCTAATTACCAGCTCACTTCCCAATTTCAAATATACAAGGCCAAATGGGATAACAAATAGTTGAGGTGGATCCAAGGCATGTTACAAGCTCTTCTTAGGTATCGATGACATACATATAATCAATAAGAAACTCCCTTATATTTCCACGATGACTTTATTTTTTATTTTTCCCCTCTTAGGACCATAAGAAGTTCTTTGATCCACTTGTATTGACGAAGTTGGCATTTGCAATTAGAAAGCTATATTATTAGAAAACTAATTAGCCATTATAGTATAATCTTCCGTTTAATATAAAACAAAGTTCGAGTTCGTTGGGTTTTATAATTAATATCATTTACTTACAAGTTAAATAATCAAATAATTATGATTTTTTATTAATTTAAATTATGTTGAGTTTTTAGATAAATCATGAAGTATAATAATTAATCTAATAAAATTATATATTTTTTATTTTTATATTTTACATTATTATACATTATAAATTATAAATTTATTTTTTATATATTTTATAAAAAAAAATTCAATACAAACTAATATTAACCAAAAAAAATTATCCACAATTAAAACCTGCATTATTACATAACTAGGCATATATATCCAAAAATTTTCACAAAATTGGGTATCAAGATTTAAATAAAAGAGGCAAACTTTTATTAATTGTTCCTGCCAGATGGGTAATCATCACTATAAAAATATGTAAATATATACACACACTTGTATATATATAATTATGTGGTTCGAAGCCGGATTTGTGTCATGAACCTTTTCCCAACCTTGAAGATAGGCTAAATTAAATCGAGCTTATCAATTTGATTATAATAAAATATCGTCCAACATTACTCGGGATTTCTTAGATTAACAACTTTGGCATTATATTATTGCCCTTAATGGCTTAGATTCTCTTTTGAATTTATATATTAACAATGAAAAAGAAAAATATAAAAAAGAAAAAGTTGGCATGTTCCAGCGTGTAATACAACCTAAGCTCGTTGGCAATCCGTGTGAATTAATTAAATCAATAACGCGCATTAAATTGGATATAAAACTAATTAATTGCGGTGAAAACTTGGGTTTGAGTTGGAGAGACAGAGAGCTGGTTGTGCTCGTGAAATCCACAAGTGCCCACGTTCTATGATTAGGTTGGTGCGAAGAAAAAACAATGGAAAACTTAAGAGCAACATGGCTTGGGGCACTTGTGCTTTGTCCATACCTTGTGTAATAACATATGCTGAAACAGCGCAACCTAGTCTCATCAGCCGACAGGCCGGTGTGTTAGCTTTCTGCTCGAAATTAATCATTCTAGCCCTCGGTGGGTAATTATAAGATAAAACATGAAAATTTTGTCAAGATATAATCTCACAGTCATGATTATTGGCCAGTGTGATTAATATTTTTGAGGTTACTTAATTCAAGAAAAATTAATTTATGAGACTAGACCTTTTTCACGGTTATAAATTTAATGGTGGACAATTTCGTATCGAATTATATGTAAATCCAAAAAATCAGTAATATTTTTTACCCACAGTTAGATTGAGATTGTTGAAATCTGAGCTCTAATATCATTTTTTTTATATAGTTTTAATTTTTTTAATCTTAAAGGTCAAATTGAGAAAAAAATTTGTTCACATCATTTATCTTTTTTTTCTGACATATTATATTAATGTAAAAACTTAAAAAATAAATTACTAAAATCCTAACAATTTATTTGATTAAATAAATCCAAGGAAGTAAATGTTTGGACCAAGGAAAAGATAACTAACGGCAAGTCATGACAGTGGCAGCGGAGATTAAGAAGAGGAGGTTGCAGAGGAGGAAGAGAACCAGCGTGGCAAACCCACGTGGTGTCTCCTCTCCATGAGAAAAGGAGCATTTTAAAAAAAAACCTAATCCGCCTTGAACGACCTCGGCTTGCGAACCCTAAGCTACTCAGCAGTAAGCCTCCCCACATGCTTAACGCATAAACAACTAACCATTAACTAATCCTTCTCTCTCTCTCTCTCTCTCTCTCTCTCTCTCTCTCTCTCTCTTTCTCACCCACTCGTGCGTTCTCTCAGCTTGCCTTCTCTTTTACCCATGTGGATATATATAGGCTCGTCGTTCTTCTTCCTTTCGTATCATGAACAAGAAAGAGAAGAAGCATCAGTTGAGTTGTAACATTTCTGTTTCCGGTTCTCGATCGTCTCTTTTGTTTCCTAGAATGGTTGGAGTTTTCCGTAGATCAGTTTCTTTTCCGAACAAGATCAATACCAGCCGTTCGGCAAAGCCTCCGATCTCTCATCACATCAGATCCATCAGTCTTCCCTGCAGATCAAATGGTTTGGTTTCTAATCTCAAACACCAAATCACTGAGCTGAAGTCGTGGTCATCGTCCTCCATGGCCGACGGCCGCACCTCGGCCTGGCTCTGCGAAGGGCTTGGTCGTTTGAAGGATGTACATGACTCCCTCGACGACGTTTTGCAGCTTCCGCAGACTCAAGAGTCGTTGAGAAACGGCCAGCAATGGATCGAGAAGCTTCTGGAAGATTTCCTACGCTTCGTCGACGTGTACGGAATCTTCCAAACGTCAGTGATGGTTCTTAAGGAAGAGCAGTTGGCCGCTCAGGTGGCTGTGAGGAGGAGAGACGACGCGAGGATAGCTTCTCATTTGAAAGCTCGAAAGAAGATAGCCCGAGAGACGGCGAAGCTCGTTACCTCAATACGATGCATCAGGAAACAGTACCCCATCGTTGCCGGATCCTTGGTTACCTCCATCGGCGACGTAGAGCTTGCAGCTGTTATCGGAGACGTCATAGAAGCAACAGTTTCCGTCTCCGTCGCCCTCTTCAACGGAATATACGCATCGTTTGCGTCGAGAACCCCGTCGTGGATGGGACTGAAGCTGGCCAAGAAGCCTAATAAAGTTAAAGTCGACGAGAGCATCGAAGAGCTCAAGCTTGTCGGAGCAGAGAGCTTGTTTGGCCTGAGGAAGAAGAGAGACGACGAGGTGAGGGCTCTGCTGAGGAGAATGCAGGAGATGGAGGGTTGTATTGCCGCCATTGAAACCAGCAGCCAGAGAGTGTTCAGGGGTCTGATCAACACCAGGGTTTCTCTGCTCAACGCTTTCACGAATTAAACGCAGAGAAAAACAAGAAACCAAATAGAAAAATGTAATCTAGTCTTTGTCTTTTTTGGTGGCTCTTCTCTCCTTTCTGTTATGTCCGATTAGAAAGAAATGAAACCCTAGCGTCCTAATTATGTGAATGAACAGAGAGATTGGATTTTGTACAGTCGAGATTATTCATTAACCTGTAAATCAAACAATGAGAAATTAATTTCATTATTAATAATTTCTATTTCTCTTTAATTACTGTGTTATTACAGCAATAATTTTAAAAGAATCTGGAGGTGCCCTTCGATGGAGTTCATGTTGTTTTCATGTGACTGATCTGGACGAAACCGTTAGACCGGGATGGGGACAAAGATATAATGCTGTAAGAATTAGACACCGTGTGATTATGCTATTATGAAGCCATTGCAAGCTTAATCAGTAGTGTAAATATGAAAAAAAAAAAAAAAAAAGAGTTCTGAATCAGATTTGTTTTTTCTAAAAAAAAATAAACTTTTATCTATGGATTGAATCAATTATATATCTAATTTTTAAATTTAATATAAATTAGATATTGATTTAAATGGCATTAAAAAGTAATGATATTTTTATTATTAAAATGCTTAAAATAATTTAAATAAATTTTACATTTTATTTAGAGTTTTTTTTAATTTGAAAATATTTTGACTCGTGAGATTTTTTTAATAAAATTTTTAATTTTTTAATTTTATAAAATTCAAAAAAAAATTCAATACTTAATTGAGTTAAAAATTTTAAAATTTTTTATGATAGTAGCTTGCTTTTTTGTATACTTATGAATCCTTCATTAAAATTTCTTTGTATAAGATCATCAATTTGAATATTCTCAAATTTTAAATTTTGTGATAAGATATAAATTAAACTAAATTAAAACATCTAATATATCCATTTAATTTTTGAAACGTAAAATAAAAAACAGATATATAAAATAAAGTTTTTTTTTTGTTTTTCCTATTTAATTATCATTGACTCAGGAAATTACATTATTGTCACTGTTTCTCAACTATATAGAATTAAATTTTTTTCTTGTAACAAGTATAGATAAGCAGCAAAGAAAATTCATAAATATATGAATACAACATAGCTGAGTAACCCTAATTATAAAATTGCCAAAGAAGATCATAAAGATCAACTGAATCATATATTAATGAGAAAAGCCAGAGACCAAGAAGAGGTCATGAATCGTTAGTTTCCAATTAATTGGGGCAGACAGGCACATGGGTTGCTCGACAAAATCGATTTCTATGAACCGATTTGGTTAATATAAATCGTTATATAGCTGGAAAAGACAAATGTAAAGAAACATATCATTCATTCGTGATGAGCACTGTCTTAAAGAATATTGCAAAGTTTTGATAAAAGTTTAATTTCTCCTTATCCATGCTGAGTTTTTTTAAAATAAAATAAAATAATTTTTGTTATCCTTTATAATAATAATATAAAAAATAAAAATAAAAATATTAATTTTATGTAAGTTAATCCAAAAAAAAAACTCAACGGCTAAATGATTAAAGAGCTCTAAAACCATGCAATAATTGAAGCCTGACCAATAAAGGGGCTTGTCCCATTTAGTCGGTGGATTATGCTTTCGCAATTAGTTTTTATTTCTATAGGTCTGTCTCATTTCCTAGTCATATAGTACTTTTAGTTTATTATTGTGGTATTATTTTAAATTAAATTAAATTAAATTATAAATATTATTTATTTATAATTTTAAAAATAAATTTTAAACAATGTGAGCTCTCAAAGTTTAACAATATTTTTATCACGATTATCCCACCAGTTTAAATTCAAAACTTATGATAAATTAACATATTTATGAATATATAAACTATTTGTAAATTAATAAAATAAGTTCTAAACAATGTAAGATCTAAAAATCAAACCATATATCATAGACTGAGTAATACATTTTATTCCTAGATCTATCCAAAATTGCATTATGTTGCTTCAATTTTATTATTATTTTTTTTTTAGATTGCATTATGTGAACCCAATTGTCTGATGTGAATCATGAACCTCGAGAGAGCGGCTTTTGGGCTCGATGGCGGCCTCATGAATAAGTGCTAAAAGCACCACCTATGCTAGTCTACTCTACTAGCAATCTTTTCTTTTATAAAAAAAAAAAAGTAATAAGAATTCCATTTTTTCATTAATTTAATGTTAATTTTATTAGAAATAAAATAATATTTTTAAATTTATAATTTTAATATAAAATAATAAATAAATTAAAAGGTTTATCATTCATTTAATTAAACTACTATTCATTATTATTTAAAAAAACTGTCAATATGGATCAGATTAACAAAAAAAATTATTCATTTAACAGCGAAGTTCACTTCTTTTTTTTTTTTTAGTTCATTAGAATAGATTGCAGACAAGATTTCTAAGCTCAGGCAATTGTGGCATGTGCTTTTTGATCCTTTTCCAGTCTTTAAAGCCATGAAAATATGGTCACCCATGCAGGAAGAAAGAGGATGTTTCTTTTGGTGTAAAACCCAAAATTTAAAGCCAAAAGTGAAGCTTTGAAAGAAACCTTTAGCTTTTTATGCAAAGTTCATAAAAGTAAAGTTTTAACTTTTGAGCTAAACTCTCACGGTATTCAAGTGGCTAATTGAAATCATAGAAAATAATTGTCCTTTGCCCAATGCCCATCTCCACTTCTGCCCCAAATTAAACAACTTTTACTCATTTTACAGTCCTTTTGCCCAATGCCCATCTCCATTTTTGCCCCAAATTAAACAAGTTTTGCTGTTTTATGGTCCTTTTGCCCGATGCCTATCTCCATTTTTGCCCCCAGTTGACAACTTTTATTCGTTTTATGGTCTTTGCCCGATGCCCATCTCCACTTTTATCCCAAATTAAAATTGAACTTCCCAAATGGCTAATGAGTCCACTCCGACTAGCATAAGCAATAATATTGCTCATTCTAATTGGAGTTGATGGAGTTTGAATGTAATAGATGTGAAGCGAAAGACTTGAGGAATGTGTGCAGAAAAAATTCAATGTTTTAAGTCAACAAAATTACGTTTAAATAATGTCAAATATAACTAAAAATTCTCAACATTTTTTTAAGTTTAATTTTAACTTTATTATTTAATTTTTAATTATATATTTAAAATTTAAATTTAAATAATTCTTAAATAGTTACAAATAATTAATTACATTTTTGTTAATAAAATATTTTAAGTGTGATCTAAATAAAATTTTGTACTCAATTTCAATTTTATTACTTAAATTTGAAAAATTTATGATTAATGAATTATTTTTTTAATTTTTAAAATTTTGATTATATAAATTTGAAAAAATAATTTTCAGCACTTAAAAAATTCTTAAATTTCTTGTGATGGTAGTTAATATATATATTTATATGTTCATATAAAATTTGAAATCAAAATTTATTATATAAAATTTTTAATTTTAGTATCTCCATTTTTAAATGTTTTTAACGAAATCCATATTGACTCAAATTAAAAATTTAAATACAAAATTAAAAAATTAAAATATTTAAATTTAAATTAAATTTCATAAAAATTTTAATTTATATTTGTATTTTAAATAATTGTTAATAAAAACAAAATATATGAATCTTTTTTTTTTTTTGAGATAATAGTTTCTTGTAACGAGAGTGTTATACCTTACATTGAAGGATATGTCTCGAAATATCCTTCAATTCTTGAATGATGAAATAAAATATTTAAATGAGATTAATTTAATTATATGTTTTAAAAGATTTTAATTTGGGATACATTTGAACACATGACTGTGCATGATTAAATTAATTAAATATATTTTGCTTATCATCTCAAATTAAGATTTATAAAAAATTATATTTATTTAAAATTTATATTTTTATTAATTTATCAATATAATATTTTTGTTAATATTAATGATTTTATGCACGTAAGTAATGTGTATGAAACTTTTATTTATATAACTATTATAATACATTTTTAAAACATTATCAAAATAAATAAATTTTGTTTATTAAATTTAATAAATTATAAAAATAAATATTTTAAAAAATAAAATAAATATTTTATTTATATTAATAATTTTTAAAAAATATTATAATAACTATGTAAATAAAAATTATATACATCATGTATGTGTAAAACTATTAATATGAATAAAAATTATAAATAAAAATCTGATAAATTAATAAGAATATAACGTTTTTAATAAATTATAATTTAAAATTATAAAAAATATAATTTTTATAATATTAATTATTTATATAATTTATAATAATAACATAAAAAATATATTAAAAAAAATTAAAGAGCATGAGATGTCTCATCATGCTTGCAGTGCGCATTAGCCATTAAGCAAAGCAATTATGTCTTTCCTATCATTAGAGTATCAAACTTTCATAAAATGCTCCCCAAGTGAGACAAATTCCTATGCCAACTTATCAACTTTATGGTATAAATCATATCCACGCATGTGTGACCAACATCAGGAGCCTAATCCATGCATGTCCCGACCGCTAAAAAGATGTTTCCGTTGTTTTTTGCATTTTAACTTTTCACAAAAACTTAATTATATCAATATATAATTGCTTTATCATTTTATATCGTTTATAAAAAATCAGAAGATTATTGATGTTAAAATTTGTTAATAAAATTTTAATTTATAAAATTTATTTTTAATCATAATTGTATACTTTTATTTTGTTTAAATAATTAACTTCAATAAATTTTGCAAGTGGCAAAATATGTCAAAACTTGTACTGCATTTAATTGATAGGTGCATACGTGATTATCTCTCCATATATTGACCTACATTGATGTTGATATTCAAAGTTGTTTGACATAAATCTTATCTCATTGTGATTACGTAGTTTTATTTATTTGAAAATTTAACTCAAAAAAATATTTTGTAAATTATAAATTATGTTATTATTTATGTTATATTTAGTTGACACGTATATATTGAATTTGAGACGAGTGAATTATAATAGGTGACTAATTAATAAATATATACAAAAAACTTTTACTTCATGAGATAGTTTTTAAAATTAAGAAGCTCAAAAACTGTTCAACAATTAATATAGAACTCTTGAGTCAAACAACTTACATCAAAATTTTTATTTTAATAAATTTAAATTAATAAAAATTTAATTATTATTTTATAAATTATGATCTCATAAAAAATTTGTTAATTATATATATATATATATATATATATCTTGCTGAGGTATTTAGTATGTAACATGCCTGCAAATATAAAGCAAGGAGGAGAGTTTATTCAGTGGCCCCATATTCTCTGGGGGCACTAGGGAAAGAGAGTAAGTCTCTTTTCCTAGGAACAAGCCCTGTAGCTTTAAAGATGAAAATGAGGACCATGTCCTCCTGCTCCCAAAAGCAGAGGAACCTATAAAGAGACAGGTCCCCCTTAATAAGTTGGAGTTCCACCACTTACTCCTTTTCAGGCAGCCCATTAGATTCAAATCCCTATCATGCACAAACCAACATTCTCTTTGCTTTTTTCTCTCAAACTTTTCCTAGAAAATAAACGGGAAAATCCGATAGAAAATACCCTTTTGAACGGTAAAATCTTTTTTAGCACATAGCAACAATTTGATAAGCTTTCTTTTGTTCTTTTGAGCTTTTTACTTTATTGGGACAGGGAGTCTTAGCATTATGAAGAATGAAACTCATCATTAAGTGTAAAGAAAGAGCTTTACTAATAATGATTCTTTGATGTTAATGTAATATTTGCTTTTCCCTAGTCAAAATCTCCATCATATAAGTTGTTTTTTTAAAAATATTTTTATTTACCTTAATTAATGTGAGTTATATTATTTTTTTAAAAAAGTGAACACGTAATAATTTAATAAAAAAAATTGTTATGATTTTATTTATTTTGTTATTATTATATATATTGATAAATTTAATTATAAAAAATTTCATTTAAAAATTAAAAAAGTAAATTTTTTATCTCATTAATATATATCTCGCTTAATAAATTTTGAATTTTTTTGTTGAATTAAACTGTATTAAAATTTTTAAAAATATTATATATAATATTTTAATAAAATTAATAATTAAATTTTTTTAAAAACAAATATCATTTAAACTCTAAATTTTACCATTTCTCCTCAATCAAATTTTAACTTTCAAAACGTAACAAAGCAAATTCTAATTTATTAATTTTCTTCAAATTGGATCTTAACTATTATGAAAAATTAACGATTTCTTGACTGTTAAAATTATTAAAAATTACTCAAAATTTTACCCTTCATTTCAATTTTGTCTCTTAAATTTTAAATAAATTTAACTAATCAATTATTTTTATAAAATTTTTAAATATTTAATTATATGTTTTTTTAAAAAATATTTTCAATATTTTCAATATTAAATTTTTTTATGATGATAATTTGAATATTTTTTTATATTTATAAAAAATTATAAATCAAAATATATTGTAAAATATCTTTAATTGAAATATATTTAATATTTAAAATAGTTAATACAGTTTAATTTAAATAAAATTAAAGGATAAATGTCATTTAAAACCTTAAATTTTATCATCTCTCTCCAATCAAACCTTTACTTTTAAAAAGTATCCAAACAAGCCTTAATATTTTAATTTTGTTAAAATTGAACCTCGTTGAAAAATTTAAATATTAAAAATACTCAAATTAGAGAGATTTTACAACGAATTTTGACTTATAATTTTTTATGGATGTAATAAAATATTTAAGCTATCATTATAAAAAAATTCAAAAATTTTTAAGTACTAAAAATATTTTTCTTAAAAAATATACCATCAAAAATTTAAAAAATTCATAAAAAATAGTGAATTAATTAAAAAAATTTTCAAATTTGAGGAATAACATTAAAATAAAGTGTTAAATCTATTTGATAAGTTTTTAGTCATTTTTGACAAGGAAAAGCTTATTAATTTTTTATAATTATTTTGAGTCAGGTTTAATTTGGACAAAATTAATAAATTAGGGTCCGTTTGGATACAGTTTGAAAGTCAATGTTTGATTAGAGAGAGAGCGTTAAACTCAATGTTTTAAATGATATTTACCCAAAATTAAAATATTAAAATTTATTTGAATATATTTTTAAAATAAAGATTTAATTGAAGAGAGTGAAACTTACGGTTTAAAATCATATTTATTTAATTTTTATTTTATATTAATATTTTAAATTATTGTAATATATATTTTTAACTTTTTTAAGTAAGTGTAAAACTCAAATTATTAATTTCTTGAGCCAATTCTTTTCTATCATGAAACAATTAAAGGTATCCTTTTATTGAAGTAACTTGAGATTCCATAAATATGTCATAGATTCCGTAAAAAAAATGAAAAAGAAAAAATGAGTCCACTGTATTTATTTAAATTAAATAAATTAAAACTATTTGTTTCCCTCAATTGCCAAATCTGCCTTTTTTATATTTTTCGAAAAATAAAATTCCGTTTTAACAATAATTTAAATCCAATTAACTGATGGAAGATTTAAAGTAATATAAGGATAAAATAGTGAGGTACAAAAGTGAATAGCGCAGAACATGAGGTGCAGTTTCGAACCGTAGATGTAAAATAGGATAAACTTAGGGCCTTTTTTGAAAAAACACGGAAAAGTATTAGATGGACGTTATATATAGATCCCGCCATCTCTCCTCTTCCTATCAAAATCTCCGTCAGCTATTCCCTGTGCTTCCTCTCTCTCTCTCTCTCTCTCTCTTTTGTTTCTGGTCTGTAATTATGTGATGCAGCGTAAATGCGCAATCAAGGAAGAAAGGTAAACGGCGCTTCCTATTAATCTCCTTCATTATAACCGCTCCTCCATGGCTTAAAAGATACAGCTCAGTACTTCTCTCTAATTAATCTCTGTACTTCCTGTCGAAGCACGAATTCTTCTTTTTCTGGTCCTTCTCTGTAAGCCTTTGCGCTCTGAGAATTTTCAGATTTGAGGGTTCAGGTAACAGGCGTCCTGTCATGGGGTGCTCCACTTCGAAGCTCGACAACCTACCGGCGGTGGCTCTGTGCCGCGACCGCTACAACTTCCTTGAGGGCGCGCTCCGCCAAAGCTACGTCCTCGCCGATGCTCACCTGGCTTACATGCAGTCCCTCAAGTCCATTGGCCCCGCCCTCCACAGCTTCTTTAGTCAAGAGGTTGATCATTATCCTCCCTCAAATGGTGATCCCGCCGTCTCCATTGCTAGTCCTTTGAAATCTTCTCCTCCCGTCTCTTCACCTGATCATTCCCCCTCCAGTTCAAACTCGGATTCGCATCTTCATTTTGATTCCGATTCTGATGACGACGAAAGGGACGAGGATCAATTATGCTCCAATTATCCAATTCATGGAACCCTAACTTCATTTGCTGATATGTTTACGTCCCTAAATTACTCGAAGCATCAACCGGCTGAATCAGTTTCGTATGCTTACTCTAATCATAACGATTATGACACTTATTACACGTACCGTAACTACGAAATGGGATCCAGAACTCCACCGCCTCCAGCTCCGAGAAGCTCTCTGTGGGATTTCCTGAATTTATTCGAAGCCTGCGAGTTATCCTATGGTGTTCTCATCGACAAAGAACCAAAGGAACAAGAAGAGACTCACAACCTTGAAGATCGATCAGTTAAGCAGACTCATCGAGATCAGAAATTTGATAGAAATCACGGGAAAGTTGCAATCCAGGAGGATAAGAGTAAACCTAAGGATGTGGAGAAGAAAGAGAAATCAGAGAAAGAGAAGATTAAAGAGAAGAGTGATTCGAGTGAATCGAAGAATGAAACTGGAAAACAAGGCGTCTCAGTCTCAGAGCTAATGACCGAATTGCAGAGTTTGTTCGAGGGAGCTTCAGAGTCAGGCAATGAGGTCTTGAAGATGCTCGACACCGGAAAATTTCGCTATCACCTGAAAAGTACAGTTTCTTCCAAGATTTTACACATGGCTAGTCCTGTTATGTTCTCTTCATCCTCCACAGAGAAGACTGATTCTGTAAATCTAGGCTCGGGCCAAGATGTCACAGTGAGATTCAGGAATCTCTCTTCTACTCTGGAGAAGCTCTGCATGTGGGAGAAGAAACTCTACAATGAAGTCAAGGTATGCATTTGTGTTGAATTAGCCTTCCTCTTTTCACATGTCCCTGGAATGCATTCTTCTTGTGAAAAATTTCATTACTACATTACTTACCATTCATCTCCCTAAAGGCTACCTGAGAAAATGTTTAATATGCCTTATAACCAAGTAAAAGTACTTCTGGTTAAAGGAGAAAGTAAGATGAAGAACTAGCCAAATTCTTCCTTAAATTTTGTCTCTTTGAAGAATTTTTTTTTTTTTAAGTTCTAATTATACTGAAAGTTGTATTCGTATCATGTAGGCTGAGGAGAAAATGCGGAAGGTTCATGGGAGGAAGTGCAGGCAGATAAAGAGATTGCATCAAAAGGGTGCTGATGCACATAAAGTTGAATCTACTCAGATTTTTATCAGGACTTTATCTACCAGGATGAGAGTTGCGGTTCATGTTATTGACAAGATATCGATTACGATAAATAAGTTGAGGGATGAAGACTTATGGCCACAGATAAGTGAACTGATTCACAGGTAAATTAGTTTCTAAGCTTCCTCGTTCCTGTTCTTCCCTTGCAAGAAAATGATCCATCTGTAGACTGTAGGAAGTGAAAAGTTTAATTCTCTATTCTTAGACCAAAAGCAGATATTTCCCAATTGATTAATCAGATATATATTCTCATTAATCCACCGAGCAGAAGATGAGTCTCAAAACCTTTACAGGATTGCAAATTGTATGCCCTGAAAACTATTGATCTTAGTTCAGGATACCGAAAATCAGATACGGATGCCATTTCCGTTTCCAGGAGTTAGAAACATTCAGGTGTTCTGGTCGGAAGAAGTTCCCTGGCTGATTCTTATGAATTTTTGTTCACAGACTGCTTGTGAGTTTCCTCTCACCCTTTCATTCATTTATTTTCTGTTCCCTGGTTTCCTGAAATCAGGTTACGTGGAATGTGGGAAGCCATGGAAGAATGTCACAGGTGCCAGGTGCAGGAAATTGAGAAAGTGAAAAGTCTAGACACTATTGGATTGAGTGAAAAGCTTGAACTGGCTATGCAGCTAAAGTTAGAGATGCAGAACTGGAACCTGCGCTTCTCCAATTGGATTGGAGCCCAAAAGGGCTATGTCCAGGCCTTGAATGCTTGGCTACTGAGATGTCTCATGCTTGAGCCTGGAGAAACACCTGAAGTTAAAATTGGAGCCCCTCCTGTGTTCGTGATTGTCAACCAGTGGTCAGAAGCCACAGATAGGCTCTCAGAGAAGGAAGTGACTGACACAATTCATAGATTTTCCATGCACATAAATCAAGTCCTGGAACAGCACAGCCTAGACTTGCAGCAGAAGGTCATTTCAGACACGGAAATGGAAAGAAAAATGTTGACTTTGGAGAAGCAGGAGCAGAAGATGCAGAAGCTTATCCAGGCTCGGGAGAAGCCGATGACTCCTCTCCCTGATGAAAAGAGTAAAACCCACTTCCACCCAAGTGAAGTCAGCCAAACTTCTTCTTTACGTTCGGATCTGAAACATACTTTTATGGCCATGGAGAGATTCGCTGTCAACTCAAAGCAAGCTTATACAGAGCTTCATGTACACATCCAAGGAGACTGCCATCCCCTGTAGGATTGATTGTGAGATTTCAGACTAATATCCATTCTAGCTTCTGCTTCAGGTATTTATATTACTTCAGAGATCATCCTACGAGAAAATGCACAAAATATTCTGGTGGGTAGACCCTCTTCTTCGATTCTGCTATCTGGGTTTGGTTAATTCATGGAATAAATCCTGAATTTATTGTTTGTTACTGCATTATCTTAACATTAGCCATCGCTTGATTGGAATCTCCGCTCGTCGAAGGCATTTGTATCGGAGAAAACGTGTCAAACTTTAATCAACAAAGCAATGGCCTAATTGGAAAAGAACAAACTTTTAAATCAAGAAAAGCTGAGACTGGAAAATGACTGAGACCAACACCTTTTGACTTGATCGAAATCCTGGTCAGGTTTCAAAGATTTGGAAAATCTGGGCATTTTTGTTCAAAATCCCTGAATCAGCTGCCAATCACAAGACCCCTCAGTGCTTCAATTTTCTTCACAGGTCAGGCTTCCTCAAGTTCTTCGAATCTTTCAAGCAACCCCAAATTCTTTATATTTCCAGTCCTTTTCACATTCTCTTAATCATATGAAGAGAGATGCAGATATATATATATATATAGAGAGAGAGAGAGAGAGAGAGAGAGAGAAGAGGCTCAGATAAGCTTGTCTCTGGTAGGCGCCGCATTGGCCATACGTGTTCATGAAATATAGATAAAGATGAGCATAAGATGGGATTTGCTTTCATATTTTCTTTTAACAAAATAAAATTTAATTAACAATCACATCGACGTGTTATTTTTAATTTAAAATAATTAAACTAAAACTATCCTTTTCTAGTCATGTTGGCGTAATGTTTCCCTGAGCTTAATGATATCATTAAGAGAGTTAACTTTGCTACCTCAAAGGTCGCGTGTCAGATCAGAACAAACTCGCGGGACGCCGAGACCAAATTCCTAACGAGTCCGACAGGCCTGATATCGAAAACTTGGGTTTAATTGGATTTTTCTGGTTAAAAATAATTTTATAGAAATTATCGGTAGGGTGGTAAAGCAAGAACCTAATTAATTATTAAAAAAAGGTGACCGTAATAGAGTGGCAAAAAGTTGACAACTCGGCCACTTGACGAAAAGTCAACTCTTAGTTGTCTTTCCCATTATCATTGCATCAAATACTTTCCCCATGGCTTCCACACTAAGCCTGTCTTAACCAGTTAATCTCATGAAATTGTCAATTAAATAATAAATTAAACTACTTAAACTCTAATAAAATATAATTAAAATGTTTCAATAATTAAAAATAATTATTTAAATATATATTTTGGGGTTACTTTTTTTTTTCAAAAATAATTTATGTAAGTAGAAAATAGGGGTAAGTAGTCTTAATATTTGATTCCAAGGAGCTAATATTGTATAGGGATAAACGGGGACGAGAGTAGCCAAAATGTCGCGCCAGAAATTAAAATATAGATGTTTGTGGTCGTAAAGACAGAAGTACCCTCCGATACGTAAAAACGACCATTCGATAGAAGACGGGAAACAGAGAGAGACAAGAGGCTTTGTCAGTGCAGAAAGGAGGAAAGAGAAAGCAGAAGAGAGAGAAAGAGAGAGGAAATGAAAAGAAAGAGAGAGCTGAAGCAGCAACTCATCACTCGTTAGATCCTCTCTTCCTCTCAACACTCACTCACACGAGGGTTCTCTCAGTCAGAGGTATTAAAACGCGAAAGCCTCTCTTTCTCTCTCTCTTTTTCGTTCTCTTTTCTCTTCCCCATCTTCTCATCTTTGATAAAAGGTGTTAAAAAAAGTTGAGGGAGACAGAGAATCTCTATGGTTTATTGCTAAAAGGAAAGCTCTGCTGGGGGTCCCCGGGTCAACTCACGCTGAGTTATGGGCTGCTGCGAATCGACCTTGTTGAGAGTTGGCAACTCGCAAGATAAAGGTGGTCACCGCCATAACATCCACAACCACGGCCACGGTCACGGTCACGGTCACGGTCAAAACAACCACCATCCTTCGCCGTCCAATGGTGCCGAACAAGGCAGCTGCGGAGGGGCCCCGGGCGTGCCGGACTTTTCGGAGTTCTCGTTATCAGAGCTGAAAGCCGCCACGAACAACTTCAGCCCCGATTTCATTGTCTCTGAGAGCGGCGAGAAAGCGCCCAATGTGGTCTACAAGGGCCGCCTCCAGGACCAGAACAATCGCCGTTGGATCGCGGTTAAAAAGTTCACCAAGTTGGCTTGGCCCGATCCGAAACAATTCGCTGTATTGTTCTTCAATTTTCGATTTTTAGGGTTTCAATTCCATCGAAAGAAACTTTTCTGTTTCTTTAATAATCAATTAACTTTTTATAGGAAGAGGCCTGGGGTGTAGGGAAGTTGAGGCACAAGAGGCTGGCCAATTTGATAGGGTACTGCTGCGACGGGGACGAGAGGTTGCTTGTGGCGGAGTATATGCCCAATGATACTCTAGCCAAACATCTTTTTCACTGTATGTGTTCTATAGTGGTTACAATTATTAATTGGAACCGAATCTTTTAACCCATTGTTACTTAATTAATGATGACTAAGTTTTTAATTGTAGGTGTTTCAAACCTATCTTAGCTAGTCAAATCCATAAATATTAACAATTAATTTTTCTACTAGATTGAAGAGCTTGGTGGGGTTATAGAAGCATAGCTGCATCATTGTTTGATTGCTAATAATTATGGGCTTCACAGATTTGGTTTTTGCTTCAAGTAGAATGTGCTCAACTTGCTGAAAATCTCGATCAGGGGAACTGGTTTTGTTGTCCACTTTTACTCCACGAAATGGAAGGACAAAGTTAGCTGCTAGAACATATATGATTATGAAAATTAGCACCTCCATGACCTAAAGGGACTGCCCATACAATGACTAGCTTATTCTTGCCTGATCTCTTTTGCTGTATGCATGTAATTTTTTAATTTTCAATTCTCAGCAGCTCCTAATTTCATAATCACCGGTTGTGTTTGAGCACAAAGCATAACTTTGTCTGCATATAAATATGCAAGAATCAACTCAATCATTTTTTGGGTGCGTCAAAAGATGTTTCTAATAGTTTATGGCCATAACTGCAACCTTGTGCTTGTGGAGATAATTTAAGTTCTTTTCCATGACAGGGGAGAATCAAACCATTGAGTGGGCCATGCGCTTAAGAGTTGCTCTCTACATAGCTGAAGCTTTAGATTATTGTGGTAGTGAAGGTCGTCCCCTGTACCATGATCTAAATGCATATAGGGTTCTTTTTGATGAGGTACTTTGTCCCAAGCTTTGATTTTATGATTATCTAGTGTTTATAAGAACTGGGTAGTTCTCATTTATATTTTCATGTTTTAAAATTTTGATAACTTGGTATTTCTCATTTGTTTAAATTGCTGCTACTCTCCAGATTGTTGGATTTTATAGGAGCAGAGTGGTAATTTTGTGGTTGGTTTTGGCAGAATGGTGATCCACGGCTTTCATGTTTTGGCTTGATGAAAAATAGTAGGGATGGAAAGAGTTACAGCACAAATCTTGCCTATACACCCCCAGAGTATTTGAGAAATGGTAAGTTTTTTATTTTTATTTTTATTCACTGATTTTATAAGTCATTTGGCATGCACCAAAGGAATTCTTAAAGAATGTTATAGAAGTTTACGAAACTGAGGACTTCACAATGTATAGGCATCAGGAAACACTTAGTCCATGTACTATTAGTTTTGAGACAACAATGGGTGGTTTTTGGGTTAGTGGTGATTGAGTTGGAAGCTTGGAAGGGTCTTTAGGAAACTTATGGCGGTAATCTTTTTATTTATTTATTTTGGATGGTATGAAGGGAGAGGAACAAGAGGGCTTTTGTAGCGGTTGAGAACCCCTTAGCTTTAAGTAAGGATAGATGGGTGTTCCTATTGAATTTTTGGTTACCATAATCTTTTGCGTAAATGAGGTGGAACTTGTGGAGTTCATTGAACTTCTACTTTCTAACTAGCTAACTATACTTGTACATGGGTGGCATCCCTTGATGCTAAGATATTTAATATATAATGCTTTGTTTATGATAAAAAGATATACACACACACACACACAGAGTTATCAGATAACACTAGTCCATTCAATTTGGTCGGAAAGGTGGAGTTGGTAATTTTGAATCTTTCTATTTTGGCCTGAGTGAACATGGCAGAGTTACTTCCTAGTTTGAAAAGCATAAAAGCCTTGCTTTCCTCCCTCGCCACCCCGAAGGGTAAAAAATAAAAAAAGAAATAAAAAGTCCATACAAGCGAGAAGGCAGAAAATGGAGTTGCGCAATACTAGATATTAATTCATTTGATGTTCATTGGATTCGTTGCGATTGTGGATATGTTTAAAGATGATTCAAGCTTATGTTGGCTTGCATGAGTAACTGCTATATAATTACTGCTCCACGTTGTAACTAAATTATATTAATGATGTAGGAAGAGTCACTCCAGAAAGTGTTATCTTCAGTTTTGGGACTGTCCTTCTGGATCTTCTCAGTGGAAAGCACATTCCACCTAGTCATGTGAGTATTTTCTTGGGCTTCGCTCTCAATCTTTGCTTTGTAAGTTGGATGGACATAGTTGCAGTGCAGCTATGCCACTCATTGAGCTGCTTAGATTATGTCTTGGTTCCACTGGGAATTCTGTTGGAAAATTAGATCTTTACATACTTCAGTGTACTATTTTTATGTGTATACAGGCTCTTGATATGATACGGGGAAAAAACATCCTTCTCCTTATGGATTCACATTTGGAGGGAAACTTTTCAACTGAAGAGGCAACAGTGGTCTTTGACCTTGCATCACGATGCCTGCAATACGAACCTAGGGAGCGACCTAATACAAAAGATCTTGTCACTACCCTTGCTCCACTGCAGAACAAACCAGATGTAAGTTGTCTTTCACTTCTTTCTAATGCATGCGATGGTCATTTGTGTGTCTCGTGTTTAGGCCATGGATGGCCTGTTGCGTTTGAACTTGTACATTCAAGGCCCAGTAATGTATGTTCTCTTATTCCTCATTTCACCTTAGCTCCAGTTGAATTTTGTTTTACCCTGTGCAAGTTGCTGGGAACTTGTTACATCGTTAGCTGAATAGTCGAAAACCAGACATGGTATGCTTTCTAATGGACTTGTTTGCATAATTCTATGGATGATGCTGAGGTTGGGTTTTGAGTGTCTACAGGCTCTTTATGTAAAAGCCTTCTTATTCTTGTTATAAGTTACATAGCTCAAAGTTGTGGTGTGTCAGCATTTATTTATTTATTTATTTTTTACATCACAGGGGAGGGTGGGGGTGGGGTTGTGGAGAAAAAGGGGCAAGGTGCGGGGATGTGGCTAGTGTTGGTGGGGTGGGTAGAGGCTTCATTATAGCCTGCCGCACTTTCTTTCTGGCATATGTCCAATGTCCTATGGTCATCTCACGTGTTCTCCAGTGTTTTGCTCTGCTGTTCAGATTGCATCTGGTTTCTACATCTAGGATAAACATCTAAGATAACTTTGATTTTTTTTATGATTGTTCTCTCTTTTTTTTTTTTTGAAAAAAAATACTTTCTTTGTATTCATCAGTTTTTGATAATATTGTTCTGTTTTTGTAGGTTCCATCCTATTTAATGCTGGGAATTCCGAAGCATGAGGAGGCACCTCCTACTCCACAACATCCGCTTTCTCCAATGGGTGATGCCTGCTCACGGATGGACCTCACAGCCATCCATCAGATTCTCGTAATGACACATTACAAAGATGATGAAGGAACCAATGAGGTAAATGAAATGAACAATATGGATCTGCACATGCTTAATGTTACTATGTGCTAAAATGTCTTCTTTTCAATATGGACTGTTTCAGCTATCTTTCCAAGAGTGGACTCAACAAATGAGAGATATGTTGGAGGCCAGAAAGCGTGGGGATGTGGCATTTCGTGATAAAGATTTTAAAACTGCTATAGAGTGTTATTCTCAGGTATGCATTCTATTTGCTGTCGGTATGGGAAGGTGGCTAATATTTTCTTAGTACATATGGATCAAATAAATAATGAGACTCTCATTTTCCCTTTGACAATCTGAACAAGATCCTAGAGGTTGCGTGACGGCTGCCATTTTAGTTGGCCTGATTGTTAGTGCTTCTGTTTCTCAAAACTGAAGATTCTCTTTTCCATTATTTTACTTGGAGACGAAAGTGGGAAAGAAAATGTGGATGTGGATGATAATTCAAGAGGGGGAAAAAGGGGGGGTGGGGGGGGGGCACTTATTTTACTGTGTTGCTAGTTTCTAATTGGTCCTGTTTCCACTTGCAGTTTATAGATGTAGGAACCATGGTTTCTCCAACTGTTTATGCGCGAAGAAGTCTTTGCCATCTCCTCTGTGATCAACCAGACGCTGCTCTCCGAGATGCAATGCAAGCCCAATGTGTATATCCTGACTGGTCCACAGCCTTTTACATGCAGGCTGTTGCTCTTGCTAAGCTGGACATGCACAAGGATGCAGCTGACATGTTGAATGAGGCTGCTGCACTAGAAGAAAAGAGGCTAAAAGGTGGGAAATGATTTTGAGATTTGGCAATGGCATTTTTTTGTAATCTGTGCTTAATTGTTATGGTTGTTAGAAAGCTGTGTGGGTGAAATGTATAATGGGAATTGGTACACTATTCTCTCATCCAAATTGTACCATAGAAGAAAATTCATTTCAGGGGATGGGGTGATCTTGCACCAGACTACTGGGCTTCTACTATTGTGATTTTAATGAAATAATTAATCTTTTTCTGCCCATTAGCCTTGTTCTTAGTAATGAACGCATTTTCCTTTTGCTTTCCTGAGTTGTTTCAGAAAGAGTTTTAAGCAGGATGACAATGGCAATGGACTTCTGAGTGTGTGCAAGTATCGCACAGAAGAATTTAAGAATATTTATGAATTTAGTAAAACAATTAATTGATTCTGAATGTATACATGTCTTCTATGAACTTATGATACACCGTGGTTTTGATGCCTATAAGCTTAAGCAACATACAACTCCGCTTTTCCATCAATGAAGAGGCTCATGAACTCTTCCCCGTCAACGGTTTCTTTCTCTATCAGAAGTTGAGCGAGCTTGTGCAGGATATCAATGTGAGTTGTGATGATCTGTGTGGCCCTTGAATATGCCTTCTCTACCAACTCCCTTACCTCTGCATCCACCACATCTGCAGTTGCCATGGAATAATCTTTCTGCGCTGACATCTGCAGCCAAAACATTCAAAAGTCCAGCATTATCACAATGTGAAGGAAGAAGTCCAGCACGTGCAATGAGTATCATCGCAGAGGGAACAAACTTGTCTAAACAGACTCTACCTGTTGACCTAAGAAGGGATTTCCTCCAGGTCCACCAATGGCAACTTGTCCAATCTTTTTGCTGAACCCGAATCTCTCAACCATCTGCCTTGCCACTCGTGAGACTTGCATGAAGTCATTTGATGCTCCAGTTGTTACATTTTCTGTACCAAATATCACTTCTTCAGCAACCCTGCAATGGCACAAAGAGGAAGATAAAGTTCATGACTAAAACCAGAAAAGACCAATTGATGGGCAAAGTACTGCACCTTGGATCTGTACAGTATCTACTCTATGCTAAACCAGAATAACAGAAGCTGGATGCTTTATTATGGTTTCATCAGCATTTACAAATATGAGTGGTGGATGACAAACCTTCCACCAAGTGCAACGGCCATCTGATTCTCCAGGTAGCTTCTGCTGTACAGTCCAGACTCGAGCCTTTCTTCACTAGGAGCGAAAAATGTAAGCCCACCAGCTTGGCCGCGAGGAATGATGGATATCTTGGCTACAGGATCATATTCTGGCATGAGGGCACCAACTAAAGCATGCCCAGCTTCTGCAAATTGGGAATGAACATATGCCATTAAGCAACAAGAATCAATTGATATCAAAAGCAAGGGGCCAGGGGAAAAGCAGATATCACGTATTTATATACCATGATAGGCTACTAATTTCTTCTTCTCATCGGAGACAACAGCATTTTTCTTCTCTGGTCCAGCAATTATTCTCTCCAGAGCATCAGATATCTCATCTTTGCTTATTTCCTTCAGGTCACGTCTGGCTGCAAGAATGGCTGCCTCGTTCATCAAGTTCTGTAAATCAGCCCCAGTGAAACCTGGGGTTCTCCTGGCAATCTTCTCGAAGTCCACGTCCTTTGCAAGTGCCTTTCCTCTAGAGTGCACCTGCAATGAAGAACAAGTTTAATGGTAATAGAGACCAAGGATTAGGATTCATGGAACTTGCATTATACTTGAAGAGCTACTTGAATCCACATGCTTAGGATATAGAAAGAGAGAAGACCAACAAATTCAACCAATTAACTTATTTTTGCTGCTAGTCAAGCAGAGTGCTCTATGAACAATTAACCATATGGAGACACCTCTCAGAAGGAATTCAATACTGTTGCTTCCGAGACGAACTAGAACTGTAAGAAAAATCTGACTAAAGTTAGACCTAAGTAGTCTTTTGGGCCACTGATGAACATGGCAACACCATCCATGATTACAAACTCATGTTATTTCAAGTTTCCACTCCAGTGTCCGTTTTCTCTAGTAATCTTGAATGAACATACTTCCTTGCACTAAGGATTTGAAACTTTGGATATGTCAACTAATTTAAGTTATGACAATGGAATTAAACTACAGTTGAACAAGAGAAAGTAACAGGGTTTGTATAGAGAGCTAACCTGAAGGATCCTGACTCTGCCAGCAACATCAGGCCTGTCAACAGTCACCTGCCTATCAAACCTACCTGGCCTCAGCAATGCTGAATCAAGAACATCAGGCCTGTTAGTCGCTGCCAACACAATAACCCCTGAGTTTCCGGAGAAACCATCCATTTCAGTCAGAAGCTGATTAATAGTCTGCTCCCTCTCATCATTCCCTCCTCCAAGGCCAGCTCCTCTCTGCCTCCCCACTGCATCAATTTCATCAATGAAGACGATGCAGGGTGCTTTTGATTTTGCTTTCTCGAACAAATCCCTCACTCTGGAAGCACCAACTCCCACAAACAACTCAACAAACTCTGATGCAGCACATGAGAAAAATGGCACTCCAGCTTCTCCAGCTACTGCTCTAGCCAACAGTGTCTTACCAGTGCCTGGAGGCCCAACCAAGAGACACCCTTTTGGGATTTTGGCCCCTAAAGCTGTGTATTTATCCGGATTTTTCAAGAAATCAACAACTTCTTGTAATTCAAGTTTTGCTTGGTCGGCTCCAGCAACGTCGGCGAATGTAACTCCAGTCTCTGGTACCTCTTGGAATTTCGATTTCGACCTCCCAAAATCCATGGGGCCGCCAAGCCCACCGGGCCCTCCAGGTCCCCCTTGAGCACGACGAAAGAGGAAAAACAATCCGGCAAAAGCAAGAAAGGGGAAAAGCAAATTCCCAATAAAATTGAACAACCCATTACCTGAATCCCCCTCGGACACAGAAATATCAACTCCGTTCATGGCTAAAATGTCGATAAGGTCAGGGTCATTAGGAACAATCACGGTAGCGCGTCGGCCATCGACGGCCGTGAGCTGAAGGGCAGAACCGTCCTTACTGAACCTGACTCTCTCTACTTTGCCCTTCTTCACTGCATTCAAGAACTCGCTGTATCGCCATTGGCTGCCTTCAGGGAGATCAGAGGATTGAGACTGGGGCTTAGGTGCCGTGCGGAGGAGGTTTTGAGCAAAAGGTGAAGAATTCGCCGGGTTGGGTTTAGTAGGTTGGGCTTGAATTACCGGCGGCGGTGCGGCTGTGTCTATTGTCGTGTTATCTAGGGCTAGAGCTTGTGGGGTTAGTGAAGAGAAGAGCAAAGCAGCTAAAGTAGCCTGAGATGGTATAGCTTTCAACGGTTGACGGGATGCTGAATTGGGTTTTCCATTAAGGATTGATCGAGTTACCTGGAACTTGCTCCCGGAAAAGAACGGCAAGACGACTGGTTGCCTTGTTGTTTTAGGAGTTGGAGGAGACACAATGATTTGGGTACCAAAAAAATTGGAAGAGAGTAACGGGTTTGTTGCCGCGGAAGCCATTGCTCCTTTGTTTTGCAGAGTCTATCTCTCTCTCTCTCCCCTTTATATCCTCTCTGCAAATTCTAGGCTGCAGCTCCAAAGCTGAGAAATGGAAGCCTGGAAGGCTTTCGAGATGGATTTCTTTCTCTTTTCTTTAACAGAAAGATTGCATATCTATAAGATTTGGAATTTGAGGGTTTTCTCTTCCATTTTCATTTTGGGTGACAGAGAGAATGCTAAGTTGATTAACACAACGCCATAAGTTCTACTATCGTTGAGCATCATATACGTGTCCAATATAGCGTCCACTCGTTTCTCAATATCCAGAGAGAGGTCAAGTTTGATTTCTCATTTCTACGCTATCGAATCTTAATTCTGTATGTTCATCATCAATAATCAAATCTTTCATTTCCACCTAAACGGCCCGTGAAGCATTGGGCCTCTACTCTCCTATTAAAAGCAGAGAACAACAAACGGGACAAAATTTCAATTAACCTTCTGTACAAAGGTTATTTTAAAAATAACTTAAAAGTTATTAATGTGGGTTTTTAACCTTTTTTTTAATTTTGAAAAAAATATCATAAAGATAAAGGTTACTTAAAATTTTATCATGTTTTTCAAACACAAAGAAATCAAAAGGAAAAATCAGACTATTCCAGCTTATTCTAATTACCTCTTCTCTTACTTTGGTATCAAAAAGCAAAAGGGGTCAATTATGTCCCAAATATTTACTTTTTAATTTCAATTATTTTGTTCAAAATTCAAATCATTCAAGAATTATCAAAGTCATTGGTTTCGTTTTTTTTAAGTGTTTATATATGTTGATTATAACGAAATTCTCATTTGATTGTTGGGTTTCATAAATTTCATAAAAACTTTATGTTATTTTTTTACTAATTTTTATATCATCTAATTGTTGGTGTATTAGTCTTTTCAGTAAGTTAGGAGCAAAAACTACTATGCTTTTTTCTGTGTATTTTAAGACTTCTCTGTGAACTTTCAATCATTTTTTGTGTACCTCCAAGCATTTTCTATGTATTTTTCAAATCTTTAATTTGTGTATTTTCAAACGAAAGACCAAGATCTCTTCCGAAATTGGTAAACCAATTGGCCGTTCCGATGAAATCCTAAGCTTTGGGTCATCATGTTGCCTGATCATGGAGTTAAGACCTTGCTATTCGATCTTGGTGGTCGGGCTTTTGCTACCCAATCTTGGAAGTCATTCTCCTACTTTCCTCCTGACCTTGATTTGAACAATACCTTCTTCACTGTCCGACCCTGAAATCAAGCTCCCACAGCCGGATCAAGCGATGCCCGACCATGTAGTTAGCTCCCACTGCATTATGAAATCAAGCTCTCACCGCCCGACGATGAGATACCGACTATGGAGTTGGCTCCCACTGGCTGACGATGCGGTATACTCCTATTTTCTCCTTCCCGACCATAGAGCCAGATAAGCTTATGCTGCCCGACCATGGATCAAGCAAGTCCTGGCCGAAATTTGGGCATCGATTAGCTCCACCAAGAAATCCTGTTTATATACTTCTGTGTTTCACGTTCTGTGGCCTGAGATATTAGGGTCTTTAACTGCTTCCAATCTGTTCATCAAAAATCCTGATCTCGAAATCCATAATCCAAATGGTCATGATGAGGTCAAGCTTTGGATTCTGCTGGATCCCGCCCCGACTTTGGGTACCTGAAATTCTTGCGAAGCTCTTTTCCTTCTTCGTAGTCGACCCACATTACCTCCCTCATGGCTTTCCGATGCTGTCATACTCGATCACCTCGAGGAATCATCGGATACCTTCCAATCCAAATCAGCATCTTTGGAAAACTTTGCTGCCTGATCCGGGATCGGGCATCCATTTTTTCCACTAAGGCATGCCCTGTTTTCTGCTTCTGAAAGAGAGCGTCATGGCTGTCTTCGTGTCGCCGGAAAATATCTGAGGAACCCTGAGAAAATGAGGGAAAGTGAGCGTACAGAGACGGGTATCTCCTATTAAAGGAGGAGAATCTGGTATGGTGTATAGGATGAAAGTTCAAAGAGTTGACTGAATATATTTCATTCCCATCACTATGGCATTTGAATGTGGAGTTCTTGTTTTGTTGCGAATTATGTGACGTACATCAACCCTTCCCTCTATTGAATCAACCAGAAAACCTTGCTGATCAGGAAAGGCAACAAGGCATCTCCTCTGATACTTCAGTGGTGAAAGGATTCTCTTGAATTCAGTCTGAAGGTTCTGCAAGTTAAAGATGATGAGATTTCTGCAATCTCCGTAATTGGTCCATCGTGCATGGCAACAGTCACACGTTGAGCACCAGACAGTAAAGGCCACATCTTCATTTGCTTGTCACAGCCTCCATTAAAGACAGTTGTTCCATCGTCTTCCCAAGAAGAGCACAAAAACAGCTGATCATGTGACATCGGTGCCTTGGTTGTACTGGTTACAGTAGCACCATTTCGGAATATTTCCCAACACCTCATCTGGTCATCCCATGAAGTTGCAAACAGGAAATTGGCCTTGACACTGAAACTAGGCTTGAAACAGAATCACCAAGAGATGGAGTCGCCTCAAAGAATTTATTAGTGTTTAGATTCGCAGCTGCACTACCAAAATTAGACACTGAAACTTCGAGTGAGAAAGAGAAAGAAAGGAGAGGAAGAGAAAGAGTTGATTTTCATGTCTGCATGCAGTAAAGTACGTACGTGGAAGGAAACGTGCAACCCTTTGTTTCTTTATTTTCCAGATTTTTTCTTGTTCTTTTTCCCTTTTTCTTTTTAGGACTTATTCAATTTTCGAGCCATTTTAATGCTGTGATCGAGCTACTTGAACGTAGGAAATGCAGAGAAACTAAGCGATAGACTCTTCAATGCTTAGAGATTCAAAAGATCAATCACCTGAAGTAAAAAACATGTGGGAAGTTGCAGTAGGAGAATTCAATGAAGTGGGTACGTATTCCCTACACAGAGGAGCGGGACACAAATTTGTCTCCATAATTATTATTAAATAGTTAGAATTAAAATATCTCGATAGTTCAGTTGTAAATGTATAGCTCAATGAATTAACATTCAAAATTGGCTCGATAATTACTTATAAATAGCTCGAATAAAGATTCAAACTTACCAACCTTAAAAATCAAAACTCCGATTAATTTCTTTGTCATGCTGAAACTGCAGTTTCTCCCGCCCCTGCAATTATCCAGGCAAAAGCTCCCTATTCGAGGTTTCTCTAAGCTTCCTTCTTCCTATCCTGGCTTCAAATCTATAGGTGCAGTAGGCTTCGGATTCGGCCAAGTTTGTGGGATCGTCGAACATCACTGCCATCTGCAGTTGCCGACCGTACAGGCTGTTCAAAACCAAAATCACAATATGTCACCACGATCGCCGCCGTGGCTCTCTGTGTAAAGGGGATTATAATAAAATCGAGGTTGAGGACGAGGTGACAGATGAGATTTTCTTGAGAGTGCTCTGATCGCCTCCATTATCTCCGCATGCTGCGCATCGCCGCGATGGTCACTCTCGCGGATCTCATCGAGCATTTGCTCCATTCTATCATTCATCACTTGGATGCCAGCAGTAAGAGATTCAATGCTTACATCCAAACGTGCAGCAGAAGGCCTTCCTCTGTTTAGCAAAGCATCAGATGCCTCTTCATCCTGGATTTTTTTTTTCTTTGGTTGGAGGGAGGGGGGGGGGGGGGGGGGAACCATTTTTACTCTGCAAGAAACATATAAAGTAAACATGATTAGTACTTTCCTCTCTCTCTCTCTACATATATATATATGAATATTAACCCACGTCAGCTTTATATCAATCCACGCCAATAATATGGCAACCCCAGGCCAACATTGTATTAACTCATGCCAATAACATCTTCAGAGATTGAGAACTCATGCACCGGCGGCGATTCCAAGGAAAGGTGTTGAACGAGCCCAAGCCAATTCGGGACTTTTGTTTTGTCATCTTGCCCCATTATGAAGGCATGCAGTATATACAGCAGTGACGATTTCACTGCATCAACGTCTTCATGAAACACAGTACTGACTTCAACTCATATTTGTTAATTTTCATGACATCTCGAAAGCAGCGTGCCGATATTTCATAATTACTTTCTTTCGATATTGGCAGTATTAGGCATGAGACCAAACTTAAGGTTTGTAGTAAGGCAAAATTCCTTCCTTGATACAGTCTTGTTTTTTCCACTTGTGTGAATGATTTCATCGTGGCGGCCCCTCATGGTGGATTTCCCTCAGAAGCAGTTTGTGGATAATCTGTCCCGAGTACTGCGTCGCTCGGAATATTATCAGAAAATGCACAAAACATGAGTCCTCCAGAATCTGTCGGTGCTTCATACCATTATTCATTGTTTTGGAAACCTCATCAATGGTGCTCAAAACCTCCAAAGAACTATGGTGAATGATGCTAGCGGAGATCCATTAATCCTCCGGAGTCTTGTAAAGAACCGAATTTTGTGAGGTCACCTACTGAAAACAGATCAAACGTCACACACTGACTTGACCAAAAAAAAAAAAAGAGTAAATTATCGTAATTTCAATCGGACGCGAGGGGCAATTTTGATCGGTGAGTAAAATGAGTCATTTCCGCAATCCAAGTTTTATCCGAGTCTAGTTAAAAAATTCTCTCTTCAAAATTTTGTAATTTTGTCCGTTCGATTTCTTAGTTATGATTCCGTGCTTTATGTTTATTTCCAAGTAATCCTAATCTACGATGATGTAGGTTTCTTGCGTGCGATTTGTCCAGGATTCTGGCGAAACAAATAATCAAAATTTCTGCAAAGGTGAAATCTATCACTAGTTAATGTTAGTTTTAGTGGATAAATTCTCTTTTCGTTTGAATTTCTGGCATTCTGCTCTAGGGAGGATCTCATGCCTGGTTGCCGACTTGTCTTATTGTCGTGTTCGTTTGGCTTGTAAGCCTGCTGCGATGTAGGTGGGTCTTGCATGATTTTTGGATAACAGAGGAGTTGCTGTCAACTTCACGAATTGATTAAAAAATGGATTATGGACGTTTCAATCTGTTATGTGGTAAAGGGTGTAAGCAGAAAACAAGATCTGCATCTGCTGGAAAAAAGGAGAAATCAGGTAAATGATTATGAATTCCAGCTTAAATAATTTTTCTAAACTTTAATATCTCACCAAATAAATTACTTGACCTGTATTGTAGGTAGCATTGCTTATTTAGATGATTGTAGTTGTCAAGATTCCACTTGTTCCCTGAAACCAGGCAGTCTTGATCAGAGGTGTTCTTTAATATGCATATTTCTGTAAAAACAATGAATAAATATTTGCGCTCGTTTTTTATCTGTCTGGAAGACACTGCTGCATTTGGCTCATGTAGTTTATATTTTATTTCATTTAGGGTGTTGAAACCTTTTATAAAGAAACTTGGTAATATACCAGGAAGCAATTGGTTTGGAGACCTGAATTAAGCAATTAATCACTTGGTTATCATAACAAGAAGACAGGCCTTCATGCTGCATCATGAACATCTTTAAGATTTGCATCATGACCAGGAGATATGTGCATTGCATTTAAGATCAAGATCATTAGTGTGGGATGATCATGATTGATTCCTGTCTGGGAGCTTGGTGACATGCTATCCATATGTGTCAATATTATATAATCCATCAGGAGCATGTCTTTTGTGGGACTCTTGTTGAAATATATCTGAAATGTAGCAACAACAAGAAAATGTTGGGACTGTCAGCATCCTGTACACATGGCCCCAACTATAGGCCTGGAAGGGTGAGATTCTTATATATCTGTTCCTTCGGTATGTATATAGTGGGTGCATGGGTTGGCTTGAACTCAAACGAGAACATCTTTCAGAGCTCGTCTACTCTACATTTGCAACACGAATAGCTTTCTTTTGGAAGAACATAATGGCTGCTTTCCACATTCGTTCCATCAGCTTGCCCTCTACAGCTCATCCTCTAGTTGCAAGTGTTGAGGAGCAGCTAAACGGGGTGAGGGAATCACAAGCAACATCTACATCCTCATCTATAAGCCAAAAATTGGGTGGCTGAGAATTGTATGAGCATGTTGATGATTTGCTTCAGTTGCCATTAACTCACCAAGCTCTCTCCCATGAAAAACAGTGAATTGGTGGAATATGTGTTGGGTGGATCTCTTAGGATCTTGTATTTGTGTGGCACAACTAGAGATATCTTCTCCCAGATGAAGGGACGTGTGCAACAACTTAGAATCATCCCTTAGGAGAAGAAGTGGCGGAGATGTCCTGGCAAGTAAAATTGGGGCATATATGGCCACAAGAAAAGTATTGAAAAATGCGATTTGCAAGTGCTTGAAAAGCTTGAAGAACGCAGAGAAAAAGCGGCCCTCAGCCCTCCTGAGCAAAGAGCTCAACCTGGATACTGTTAACATGCTAAGAGAAGTTGAAGAAATTAGTCTAATAGTTTCTAAGTCACCCTCATCTTTCATCTCTCAGTCGAAGAAGCCTAGTGGCCGGTCTATTGTGTCAAAGTCATTGCACTCAAAACGAATATCATGTGAAGATGTTGAAGCCAATGAAGTGGGGAAGACAGATGTTGAGTTGCTTGTCCTGCAATCAAGCAAAGACATCAGTGCTGTCCAAGAACTCCTGAAGGAAACAGAAGCATATGAATCAACCATTCAGGAAACTGAGGAGGAATTGGAATGTGTCTTCAGGCAATTGGTGAAAACCAGAGTTTCACTTCTAAACATTCTGAACCACTAGATCTTGGGCTCCGCTGCAGCAGTCTCAGGATCAAAGTTTCGGAACAATTATGTATCATACAGTTTTGTTCTCATTGTAAATACTACACGTAGGTGATGCTATCAAAATATACAATATCAATGTACTCTGAAACTTTTATCTCATATTGCCTGTCTCTTTCTTCTGTCTCTCATTCAGAAATTACCTAGCAGCTGCATTGATTTCTATTCTACGTGGAGTATTAATCATTGGCTATCAGTTTTGCATTCTCATGGAAGTTAATAAATCAAGATTTAATAGATATTGATATTTCTTTCTAAACATATCTTGTATTTTTCAGATTGAAGAAATTGGCAATTATCATCCTTCTTATGTCAATGCTTAAGCTGAAATTTGGAGGTAGAGTGGTAGATGTTGACCAAAGAGATTGCACCTTAACATATTGCGGATTTATTCATCAATACGATTCCTTTTGCACATGAACTATGACCTAATTAATGACATATAAGGCTGTCAAGATTCCACTTGCTCCCTGTGGTTACAAAGCTATTGGTAAAGTGGGCTTGAAATTCCATGAAGCTTTGTGGGCCCAATATTTACTCACGGCCTTCTGGTAAGTACATTACAAGCACCTCGTTCTCAGATTGTCTGCTTCCTATTAGGGTTTTATCCCTTCTATTCAGAAATTTATACTCTTCTTGGTCCATTTTCGTAGTTATGATTTCATGCTTACGTTAATTTCCGAGTGGGACTGATCGATCCTGGTACAGGCCTGCCTACCATTTTTCTAGGATTCTGGAAAATGAAGGCATCAACTTTTCTACCAGGGTAAAATCATCAGCAATTAATGTGAGTGTTTGCGGATATTCTTTTTCATTTTGAGTTTCCTTATTTTGCTTATATTTACTCTAGGGATCTCATGCATGGTTGCCATTTTTTAAGAGATGAGTTGTGTATTAATCGGGTTGTAAGCATGCAGCGACGTAGGTGGGTCTAGCTTGATTTTTGCCTAACAGAAGGGTCACTGTTTCCTATATAAATTGATTGAATTGGGTGTCATGCATGTTCAGATTATTATGTTATTAGCTGTGTAAGCAGAAATAAAGTTGTGATCTGCATCTGTAGGCAAGACAAAGGCCGTGGATAAGAGAGTAGTAAACGCAGCTTAATTAATTTTTATAATCTACAATATGTCACCAAATAAATTATCTGACATGTATGATATTTTGTGGACTACGGCTGATTTAGATCATAGTAGTTGTCAAGTATTCCACTTGTTCCCAGAAACTAAACAATCTTAGTCATTTGAAAAATAATGAATAGTTGCATGTGTTCTTAATCTGTCTGGAAGACATGGCTGCATTTCACTCGTGTAGATTCATATTTAATTACAGTTAGGGGCTGATAGCTTTCTATAGGGTAATCTTGCCAACATAGCAGGAAACAATTGTTTCAGAGACTTGCATTAAATAATTAAATCATTTGGTTAGAAGATAGTTAGGAATGGAATATTATATAGGCCTTACTTGTGCTCTGCATACGAGCATTGCATCATGATTTTTGGGATCTGTTCATTGCATTTAAGTTCAAGATGATAAGCATCTGATGGTGATAATTGGTTCCTGTCTGGGAGCTATGGGGGCAATGCTACTCATGTGGATCAATATTATAATCCATCAGGAATTTGTTATTCATGGCTCTCTTATTGAAATGTATTTGAAAATCCAGAAACAGTCAGAAATTGCCTGGACTGTCGTGTACTCCACATGACAGCAAGCGTAGGCCTGGAAGAATGGGATTCTTAGTCATCTGTTCCTCCAGTATATATATTTGAATGCAGAAATGGTTAGCTTCAACTCGAACAAGGACGTCTAGGGAGCTTTCTTTTCAAAGAAAGAAAATGGTAGCTTTCCACATTCGTTCCACCAGCTTGCCCTCTACGGCTCATCCTCTAGTTGCAAGTGTTGAGGAGCAGCTACACAGGGTGAGGGACTCACAAGCAACGTCTACGTCCTATTCAGTATCCCAAAAACTGGGTAAACTCAAAGAATTGTATGAGCGAGTCACAGATTTCCTTCAGTTGCCATTAACCCACCAAGCTCTCTCAGATGGACAACACAGTGAATTGGTAAAAAACATGTTGGATGCATCTGTTAGGATCTTGGACTTGTGTCGCACAACCATAGATGTCTTCTCTCAGATGAAGGGGTGTGTGCAGCAGCTTCAATCATCTCTTAGAAGAAGAAGTGGCGCAGATGGCTTGGCAAGAGAAGTTGAGGCTTACATGGCCACAAGAAAAGTATTGAAAAAAGTGATTTGCAAGTGCTTGCGAAACTTGAAGAGTGCAGAGAAAAAGCACTCATCAGCCCTCCGGAGCAAATTACTCAACCTGGATGCCATTAACATACTAAGAGAAGTTGAAGAAATTAGTCTTATGGTTTTGGAATCCTCCTTATCTTTCATCTCTCAGTCAAAGAAGCCTAGTGGCTGGACTATCATTTCAAAGCTAGTGCATTCAAAACGTGTATCATGCACAGAAGTTGATGCCTGTGAAATTCAGAAGTTAGATTCTGCATTACTTGTCCTGCAGTCAAGCAAAGACATTGACACTGTCCAAATACAGAAACTATGGATGGAATTGGAAGCTTTGGAGTCAACCATTCAAGAAACTGAGGAAGAATTGGAATGTGTCTTCAGGCGATTATTGAAAACCAGAGTTTCACTTCTGAATATTCTTAACCACTAGATCATGTCCTCTCACTAGACAGCCTGGATATCAACATTCCTCAACAATTTTGTATCATACCGTTTTGTTCTGATTGTATATTCACGTGTAGGCAATGCAATCAAAATATATAATATCAATAGACCCATGAAACATTTATCTCATATTGCCTGTCTCTTTCTCTTTCTCTCTGTCAAAAATTACCTAGCAGGTGCTTGAATTTCTACTTGACATGGTTCTTTGATCCTATTGCCATCGTTTTTGCATTCTCATGGAAGGCACAAGATCAAATGTTCCGAGATTTTCTTTCTATTCATATCTAGTAGTTATCATTTTGCAAAATTGGAAAAAACAAATCTTATTATCCATATTCCTTATTTCATTACTTTAGGCTGAAATTTGAAGTAGAGTGGTAGATCTTGACTGAAGAGATTGCACCTTAACAGATTACTGATTTGTTCATCTGTTTTATTCGTCTTGCACATGAACTATGGCTTAATTTAATCATAAACTAGGCTGTCAAGATTCTACTTTCTCCCTGTGGTTTCAAAACGATTGGTGAAGTGGGCTTGGAATTCTGCAAAGTTCTATCCGCTTTGATATTTACTCAGGACCTTCTGGTAAGTACATTACAAGCCTGTCTTTTTCTGATCATCTACTTCTTGTTAGGATTTTGTCAATTGTCTCGAAAAATTTATACTTTTTCTTGGTTGATCTATCATGGCACAGGCTTGCCTTCCTTCAATTTCCATACAGGATTCAGGCAAACAAAAGTTGTCAACTTTTCACACAAGGGTAAAATCACAATGACTTAATGTCAGTGTTAATGTTCAATTCTTCTTTCTTTCAGAATTTCCGCGTTCTTACTTGATTTTTGGTACAGAGGCCTCCCTGTATCCTATATGAATTGATTTAAAATGGGTGTCATGCATGCCCCTGATTATTATGTTAATAACATGTAAGCAGAAAGCGAGTTGTGATCTGAATCTGCTGAAGAAGAATACAGTGGGTAAGAGAGTAGTATTGCAGCTAAATTAATTTCTCTGAACTTTAATATATCACCAAATAAATTATTTGACCTGCATCAGATGGAGAGGAGTATGGCTTATTTAGATGATTCTGGTTGTCAAGATTCCACTTGTTCCCGGAAACTTGGCAATCGTCATCACAGTTGTTCATTAGTTTGCATAATTTCTCTAAAAAAGTAATAATCTATTTGTACTGCTTCTTGATCTGTCTGCAAGACATGGCTGCACATCACTCGTGCAATTTATATTTTATTTCATAAATAGTAGTCTTGCCACTATAGCAGGAAACAACTGTTTCAAAGACTTGCATAAAGTAATTAATCATTTGGTTATAAAAACAAGAAGATATACCTTTGTGATCTGCTTCAGCAACAACTTTAAGGATTGCATCCTTACTGAAGATCTGTGCATTGCATTTAACATCAAGATGATAAGCCTGTGATGATCACGATTGATCCCTGTCTGGAAGTTACCAGTGTGTGTCAATATTATAATCCATCATGACATTGTTATTTCTGGAAATCTTATTGAAATATATTTGAAAATGCAGAAACAGTCAGACACAGGCTGGACTGTCGGCATACTCTCCACATGACAGCAAGCGGAGCTCTGGAAGGATGGGATGCTTAGTTATCTGTTCCTCCTGTATATATTGGCTGCAGAAGGGGTTGGATTCAACTCGAACAAGAACTTCTTTAGAGCTTTCGCTGAAAGAAAGAAAATGGCTGCTTCCCACATTCGATCCTCCAGCTTGCCCTCCACAGCTCATCCTCTTGTTGCAACTGTTGAGGAGCAGCTGCAGAGGGTGAGGGACTCACAAGCAGCGTCTACATCCTCTTCTGTATGCCAAAAACTGAGTGGACTCAAAGAATTGTATGAGCGAATCACGGATTTGCTTCAGTTGCCAATAACCCACCAAGCTCTTTCAGATGAACAACACAGTGAATTAGTAGAAATTGTGTTGGATGGATCTGTCAGGATCCTGGATTTTTGTTGCACAACCAGAGATGTCTTCTCTCAGATGAAGGGATGTCTGCAGCAACTTCAGTCATCCCTCAGGAGAAGAAGTAACACAGATGGCTTGGCAAGTGACGTGGAGGCATACATGACCACAAGAAAAGCATTGAAGAAAGTGATTTCCAAGTGCTTGAGAAACTTGAACCTCACAGAGAAAAAGCAAACATCAGCTTTCCTGACTTCAGATTCCATTAACATACTAAGAGATGTTGAAGAGATTAGTCTTCTGGTTTTCCAATCCTCCTTATCTTTCATCTCTCAGACAAAGAAGCCTAGCAGGTGGTCCATTGTTTCCAAGCTATTGCATTCAAAACAAGAAGTTGAAGCCAATGAATTGGAGAAGCTGGATTCTGAATTGCTTGTCCTGCAATCAAGCAGAGACATCAACAATGTCCAAGTACAGAAACTTCTGAAGGAATTGGAAGCTTTGGAATCAACCATTCAGGAAACTGAGGAGGAACTGGAATGCCTCTTCAGGCTATCCTTGAAAAACAGGGTTTCTCTTCTTAACATTCCAAACCACTAGATCTGTCCTCTCACAAATCATCGCCCCAAAACAATTTTGTATCATAAAGTTTTGTTCTCATTGATAAATATCAATATACTTTGAGATTTCTCTTATAATGTTGCTCTTTCTTATTATTATGAATATTCAGTAATTTTTAAAGATTTTTTAATTGATTTAAGTTGTGTTGGAAAAATCAATACCGTTTAAATCAGATAGAAATTTTTAATTATTATATTCTACTTTAATTATAAATAAAATTATCAAGATTTTAATTATTTCTTTAAATCATATGATTAATTATAAAATGATCTTAATTAAGAACAAACTCTGATAAGTAACTATTTTGGCAGAGATCAATGTAATTACATGACAAGTATATTGAAAGATCAATTATGGGTGGGTCCATGGATTCTCGGGTCGGATGGGTCCAAACAGATGTGACGGATACCTGATTACTTGACCCGACAAATAACCTTTTTGATGAATCATTCCTAACCACTGTAAGCGGGTCGATGAGTCGCAATCCATGTTTTTATTGGGCCTTGGCCCTCTTGTCTTCTCTTTATGGATCATTATACGGGACCACCACCACTTGGTCCTGATGGGGCGGTGGAGGAGGAGGACTGGGACCATGTCGAAGTCCCGAGGCTCTCTCAGTTTATCAAATTTCCGAAAGCAATCAATAGCAACACATCACCGTTGGAATGAAAATGAAATGTGTAGATTAATAAAATCGGACCATAACCCTAAATTCTTCGTAAATTTCATGTGGTAAGAATAAAGACATTGAATTAAAATATTTTTTTATTTATATTAAAAATGTTAAAAATATTTATACGTAATTATTTAATAAAATAAATATTTAAAATTTATGATAAATATCATATAAAAATTTGAGATTTATTTTTTAAAATAAATTTTAATTTTTAAAAAATTCAAATAAATTTTGATTTATTAATTATTTTGATTTGATTTTAATTTAAAATGATTGTAAAAAGTTAAAGATATTTTTGAAAAATACTTAGAAAATGATTTAAGTAAAATTTATTTTTAAATTTAAGTAATTTTAATTTATAAATTAATTTTTAATAAAAATTTTAATTTTTATTATATATTTTTTAAAATATATTTTGGATATAAAATTAATTCTAAAATTTTATAATAAAAAATTAAATATTTGTTCGTATTTTTAAAATTTTAAGATTTATTTATTTCACTTTGAATGAATTAAGACCCTAAGGTTTAGGGTCGATGGGGCTTACCTTAGGGCAGTCGTGCTCAATTTTGTGGGGGTGACCAAGAAGCCCAAATACAAGTTGCTCTTGGACTGAATGGACCCAAGGGAGGGACAGTGACAGCCGAGGAGGGACCATTGGCCCATTGACTCTATGTGAGCTAGAGCGTTAGATGGTTGTTAATATTCTCTTTGTCGTTCTTTTGTTTTTTTCTTTTTCTCGTTTCTAATTTTCTAGGGAAACTAAAATTATAAAATTTTCAAAATCTGGCAAGTTAGCCCACATAGTCTGTTGTAAGGTTCCTATGTCACTATGTCACATTCTATGGCTGAAGTTCCTTGCATGGTCTATTGTAAGGGTCCAGTCTATTATCTCAACCCAATAACCCGGTTTAAAGCCGTAACTGAAGCATAAATTGATCCAATATTTTTAAATAAAATTTGTATGTTTTTTTGGATATTTATTGAGTGTGAATTTTACATTTTAAAATATTGAGTTAATTTGACACATTATTTAAATTACTAAATATTATATTTTTTTATTAATTTGAGTTATATTAAAATTTTTAAAAAATTATAATATATACTAATTAAATAAGTTAATGGCCAATATTATATTTATTTGTATTATATTTATATTATAAAAATATATTTGAAATTTTTTATTAAAAAATTTCACATAAATCATATCAACGGAAATTCTTTATTCATTTCTCAAATCTTACATTACTCAAAAATCGTGTTATAAGTAACATATAAGCCTATGATTTTTTTTATGTTATAAATAGATAAAAATTTACAATTTATTATATTAATATAAAAATTTTAAATAAAAACCATAATCATTTACTTTGTTAAATTTTTACATGTTAATATATTTTTGAAAATTCGATACAATTCGTATCTATAAAATATTTTAATAATATATTTTAAAACTATAAATTTTCATCATAAAAATAATTTTAAAATAAATAATATTTATAAAATAATTTAAATTAAAAACATTACCATATATGATTTTGTAATATAAAAGAGCAAAGAGAAAAATGGAAAGGTGATAGGGAAGAGCAGTAAGGAGAGACGAAGCGCGGTGGGATGGGAAAGGTCGCTGTGTGAGCGTACGAGACTCGCTGGTCTGGCGAGAGCGGATAAGGAACGCATGGTGACACGATGAAGACCGAACGAGCCATTATGGTTCATGTACGTCTTTCACTTCTTCACAGTACAACTACACAGGACATCCATATCGCCAGGCCACCTCTCTCTCTCTCTCTCTCTCTCTCTCTCACTCTCTCTCTCACTTCTGTGTTTAATAAATAATCCTTTATAAAGCAAAAACTAGAAGAAGCAAAAAGAGAGAAAGAGAGAGAGGAGTGTCGTTTTGTATCGAGAGAGAGAATATTGACAGCGAAATGATGAGTGGCCTGTAAACCAGCTGACTCACTCGGCCTCAAACTAGCTGCCCACTCATGGCGGCTTAACAAAACCGCCAACAGTCGCCTCTGCCAGCCCAACTTGTCCTCTCTCTCTCTCTCTTCACTTTTCTTTTTTCTTTTTTTTTCTTTATAATTATTGTTAAAAAATACAAAAAGAGTAAATAAATTCTTTATTAATTTAAATGGGTTAAATTTTTTGATGCCATCTTATTTTTTATATTATTATAATAAATCATAAAAATATTCTTTAAAATTTATATAAAACAATTACGAGTTCAAATCAATAAAAAAATTTCCATCTCGTGGGAAGGAGATACATGCAAAATACGTACAGGGAAGAAGAGAGAAATTAGTGAGAGAAGCAGAAGCAGCAGGCATGCGAAGGAGAATAAAAAGCTGATCTTTTTTGTTTTTCCTACGTGTTCTTTTCTTTTCGAGTATTATCCTCTAGGAACAAAACAGTTAAAATTTCCCTCCGTTTTTTCCCATTGAAGTTCCCCCTCTTTCTTTCTGGACAAATTTACATGCAAAATCAAAGAAAGAGAAAACCCTATTGATGATCGTAGACAGTTAATTAATTACAGTTTCTCAAATGCTAAAGCGAAACAGGAACTTGCGTTTCCCTTCAGACCTAGCGAGCGATCTCCATCTGGAGCGCCGCGTTCAGTTCCATTTGCTCCGCCTCCCACTTCGCCTTCGCCACGACTCCGTCGTGCATCGGCACGTAATCCTGAAGAAGCACCTCGTTTATTTCAAAACGATAAAATTGTTACGGAAGAAAAAGGAAATGATCTAGAGAGGTGGAGAAGGAGAAAACCTACTTCGAGTTTTTGGAAGAGGTCTTGTGGGTTTGAAGCGGAGACGATGATGTGACGTTGAGAAGGCTTGATGAAACCATCGTCGACAGCCTTGTCCAAGAAGGTGAGGAGATAGTTGTAGTAGCCATCGACGTTAATCAAACCCACCTGCTTTCATATACAACATCAATGAATCGATACAGTTTTCACAACTGATTCTTTGAAGTTTAAGCTAAAAAGATTGATGAGACAGTGAGAAAAGCTTTACAGGCTTGTCATGAATTCCCAGCTGGGCCCATGTTATGACTTCTAATAACTCTTCCAGTGTTCCATATCCGCCTAATTATTGTAAACACAGAGAAAGCATGAAAGAATGAGTACCATTATTGGAGATAGAGAGAGAGAGAGAGAGAGAGAGAGAGAGAGAGAGAGAAACCTGGTAAGGCGATAAAACAGTCCGAATGGCGGGCCATCTCGGCTTTCCGTTGATGCATGTCTGCTACCGGTTTAACCTCACCAACTGTTTCTCCTGTTATCTGTAGAACACGAAAAGAGAACATGAACATCTCAAAAAGGAAGGAACTTGCAGTACTCGAGAAAGAAACCCAGTTTAGATTTTCTGTGTATGCCTACCTCCTTGCTCATCAGAGTCTTAGGGATGATTCTGTGAGTAAAACCAAATAACAAAGAAAGAAATGAATTTGGATTATTGAGGAATGAAATCAAATCCAAACTAAAGGGAATCTTGTAGAGGCGGAGGTACCCGATAACTCGTCCGCCTCCTCGGTGGACCTCCTGCGAGACGAAACCCATAAGCCCAACGCTTCCTCCTCCATAAACAAGATCCAATCTCCTCGCCACCTTCACAGAGAAACCCCAAATACATATATAGATTTTAGAAGAAGAAGAAGAAGAAAGAATGCATGGTTCGAAACTAAAATTAAAACCCAGCCTAGCAAAGTGAGGAAGAGAAACGTTCTTTAATGGCTGTACCAGTTCTTTGCCCAGATCAAGAGCAGCATCTCGGTAGCTCTCTCTCTTCCCTGCGCTGCTCCCACAAAACACACAAACACTTTTGAACCTCGATTTATCCGATTTTGTCTCCTCCATTTTTCCTTTTTTTAGGTTTCTTTTTTCTCTTTCTCTCTCTTGTATTGATAAAGTTTCAGAGTTTAATGAGCGAAAGTGAGCAAGGAGGACCCGAATGCTAAAAGAGGAACATGGAAAGCACCATTTATAGCACTCCCAGGAAATCGCACCGATAATTTGGTCACAGTAGAATCCTCCTGCGCCACCTGGACTAATACCCCTTTTTTTTTTTTCGGCCTTTAACCAAATTTGCCGACAGGATTCGTCACATCCTGCCCGCTCCCGTAATGTCGGGTCCATCCTCCTCTCATGCTCTCCTCCACTACTTGCTCGCCCCGTGGCATCATGTTCACTCCGCACCTTATCCGTCAACCACAATATTAATAAAATCAAATTAACCAAATTTAACTACAGTTCACGAAATAGAATATTTATGCTCAACTTTTAAAAAAACCATGATATATAATAATTTAATAAAAATAATAATTAAAATTTTGATACAGTTTTTTAAAAAATTATTATAATAAATTATAAAAATATTTTTAAATTTCATATCAAGATAAAGCATGAAGCTGCCTGGAACCTAATCAGTACAAAAGTCAACGGCAATTATGAAGTCGTTCTTGGAACAAAATTCCACACGTGATTAATGTCAGCTTGGACATCATTACCACTTTGCAACATCAGAAACTGTTAGTACAGACGGTAACTTAAATTGGGTTCCTTTCAATCAACTTGGACATTATTTATCTTCGCGTTCTGTAATAATTGAAAAACGGTGCGGTTTTGTTGACGGAATCGAGAATCCCCGTTTTACTGTATGGTGTCGTTTTGGCAGCAGAGGATCAATAATGGCGGGCAGGAGGAGACAGCAAGACTTTCTTATTCTTGCACTCTTCCTTACTGTTGGGTAAGTATAGAGTGCAAGAAACGTGCACGCTGAGCCAGGCATCCATAATTGAGTGTAAGCTGTGACTTTAGCACTGTTCCGCCAAGCAATTACAATGAACGCAACTTCAAATAAAGCTGCAAAATTATACTATACAATTTTCTCACTTTAATACAAGTTGTGGTTGCTTGAATATCAAGTTATTCTATTAATCTGAACAGTATTATTTTTTAAAAATATAATTATATACAATAATATTTATTAAAATTAATAATTAAATTTTAAATAAATTTTCATATTATTTTACAAATTACAAAAATATTTTTTAAATTTCATATCAAAAAATTCAATACGAATTTAAATCAACGAATGATTTTTATTTATTGTTTGAATATAATTTTAATTTTTTAAAAATTCAAAAAAAAGATTAGTTTACAAATGTTGAGATTATCACGACATAATTTATTTTTAATTTTGATGTCGTATATAAACTCATTAATTAATAATTATGATTAAATAAAAGAAATAATGACATGGTAATTTATGGAATTGACCTTAAATGTTTAGTTTCTTAAAAAAGAAATTGAGGTTCTCTACTTTTCCTTCCTTTTTTTTAACCTTAATTTGCCTTTTTTTCCTCGGGGAAAAAGAGAAGTGGGCAAAGGGAGAAGGAAAGAGGAGCCCAAAAGTGTTGGAAAGGGTGATTTGACGTGCAAGCCAACTTGGTTCAGTGGTCCTAAAAAGGAGCCCACAAGGAAAACTGCCATGCCTTCCAACTCACCAAGGCCCAATTTCTTCATCTTTATAATTTTGACAAATGCTCTCTCTCATTTGTTTCCGTACTACGAAGGACTTTTCCGCACGTGAAAACGATAAGGTACACTCTGGAATCCGTGCCCCCAACAAAATTATAATACTAATATATTGAAAATCATATTTTAATATTAAAAATATTTTATTCAATGCATTCAATAAAATATTTAAAATAAAATATTTTTAAATAAATATTAAAAAACAAAGTATACTATTTTTTATTATGCATCTCAATAGATCAATTGAATTCATTATATTAATATTTATTTTGGTTTAAATTTAAATTTTACTAAAAATATTATAATATTTAAATAAAAAATATTTATAGATTTTGACTTAATTTTTTAGTTATAAAAACATACTCAAATTACCATCATGTAAAATTTTAAAGATTATTTTAATATTACAATATATATTGTTTTATTTTATTTTATAGAAATTCAAAAAATTATAGAAAATAATTTGTTCGCTGAAAATTTTTCAAATTTTAAGGTTGAACACAAAATAAAATTTAAAATTTATTTAGTAATTATTTGAGTTCAAATCTGATTTAAAATAAAATTTAAAAATTAAATATATAATTAACTTAATTGATAAATTAAGATTTAAATTAAAAATAAATATTAAAATTTTGGATAAAAATTTTACAAAATTTTAATGTTTATCTTATATTACTAATCAAACTCTTATATTTAAAAAATGACAATCAAATTTTGATTTATTAATTTGATATAAATCAAACTTTGTAAAAAATTAAAAAAATAGATATATTCAAATTGAATATTTTATACAACAAATTTTAACTTGAATTTTTTCACATATGTAAAGAAATACTCAAGTTAATATCACAAAAAGTTTTATAATTTTTTGAGTAATTATACTATTTTTAAAAATTTTTGACATTATAACTTTAAAAAATATGTATATTTAATACTTGAAAAATTATAAAATTTTTTATGATAGTTGCTTCAATATTTCGTTATGACTGTAAAAATTTTAAATTAGAATTTATTATATAAGATCTTCAATTTAAATATGCCAATTCTAAAATTTTTTGACTAAAGATGCAATTTTAGATTAAATTGATAGATTAATATTGGATTTGTTATTTTATAAATATAAAGATTATGATCATAAATACATACTAAATATTAAAGTTTTATGAAATTTTTATCTTAAAATTTTTATATTGTATATTTATATTAACGTAAGTATTGAAGTTTTCATTAAGATAAATTTTTGGTTGCATTAAGAATGTTTTTATTGTTAAATTAATTAATAATCATGTTATTATATAAGTCAAAGGATGTTATGATGACCAAATAAAATATAATTGCAATATTATAATAAAGTTTAATGGCTTTTTTAGTTTAAATCATAAAAAAAGCGAACACTTTGACTTTAAACTATCTCCAAATGTAAGAAATCAATTTGAAAAGAGTGGGAAAGTGGTAGCAATGCCAATAATTTAGTTTGTCACTTGTGATTTTTTCAATTTGAAAATTAAGAATCGGACAACAAATTAAAACATAAAATAGCACGAAATTTGCTTGTTAAAGACTCTTAAGTCTTGTCTCTATATCATTTTCAACTTTCTAAGTAAGCAAGCTTTGGTTTCGACCCACTTAGGTATTTTTCTTTCACAGATCATTAATCGCAATTCAAACATCTGCCTCCCAACCACTAACATGCATAGCCATCGCGATATGGGAATACTGAATTTTTCATTTTGATGAATTGTCACACTACTTATCATCTCGATCTCTTTAATAATTTTTTAAAATGAAAAAGTAAATAACTTTGAAAAATTAAAGCGTTACATTTTAAAGATAGTTAAATTTTGAAATAAGATATTTTGAAAAAAAATTAAATATAAAGACGTTCTATTTTGAAAAAAATTAAAAAATTAGGCATGATATTTTTTTTAAAAAAATCAAATATTGAAATAAGAAGCTTAAAAGAAAAATGTGATAAAAATGTTTTTTAATTAGCTAAAAGTAAATATTACCATCATGCTTATAAATATTGACGTGAAAACGACAAAAAAAAGTGAGAGATGATTACTCTTATAAATATATATTAGAGTTTGAAATTTATTGCATCAACATAGGCCCAAAGCTTTGTAGGTCAAAAGGTTAATTTGGTAGTCAAGAAATTCTCCACCGACATTCATTTTTCAATAAAGTCAAGTAGAATTTAATTAAAATTTGTCTCATACGGTGGCAAATTCCATTTGGTTTGATTTTTTGTTTGATATAAATTTATATTATCCTAAAGTTTGGCAATTTTTAATGTCTTCCACACGTGGTGTCGGCTTTAGTTTATTCTTCCAAGTGAAAGAGATAGAAAGCATCAATATTCAATTCTTTTAGGTATTAAAAAGTGGGTTTAGGTTTAGTTTTCGTGTACAACTCTTCTAGCCAGGTTTCGCTTTAAAAGAAAATGACCTCAATTTTTTTGAACATTTTTGAATCCCAAATTGCATCTCGACCTAATCCAATTAGGGTTTTCTCAGTTCATCTCTCTTTTTCGTGTATACCTCTTTCTAGACTTTTTACTCTCAAAGACAATGACTTTGGTTCAATCATTTTGATTCCCATTTGCATTTCAATCAAACCAAAAATTATAGGGTTTTGTTCTATTTAATTGGATATCCATCTTTCTAAAGTCAATATGATTATTAAATTATTTTTTATTAATTTAGATTTATAGTATTTTTAAAATAAAAATTACAGTCTTTTTTATTAATTTTAATATTAAAAAAATTAAAAAATTAATTATTTATTTTATTAAATTATTACATTGTTAATATATTTTTAAAATTTTGATAAATTGATCCACAAAGTATCAATGATCCATGATTATTAGGATTCATATGGGAGAAGTCAAATCAAAAGTGAGAAGATAAGGACGCTGAGTTGACTATCTGGTGCATGCAGACAACTGGCCCGGTGTCGTGGATAGGTGCATACAGGCCTTCTGGTCTTCTACTTAACTATGACGTGTCAAGCTCGTAAAACAGGAAGCAGCCTTTTATCGAGATAGAAAATTAATCAATTAATTAAAATATTTTCAAATAAATTTAATCAGTAAAATTTTTTTAATAAATATATTTAATCAAATATTTTTTAAAAATAAAATTAATTTAAAATTTTACTTTATTTCTTTAATCAAATCCTTGTTTTTTTTTTATAAAATATATCTAATTTGATTTTATTTAAATTAAATATTGATGAAACTATAGTAAAAAATAAATAATATTTTTATTGTTAACAAATATAAAAAATAACTCAAATAAGTAATATTTTTATGATGATAACTTAAATATTTTTTTTATATATAAAATTTTAAATCAAAATTTATTGTAAAATACATTTATTTTAAATATTTTATATTTTAAAAATTTTTAATAAGATACAATTTGATATAAATTAATAAATCAAAATTTATTTGGAAAGGCTTTAAAAATTAGAATTTGATTAGAAATTAAATTATCTTCATTAAAAAATAAAAATAATTAATAGATATCTTATATAAGTTTATGCTGAGTTTTTGATAAAATGTTTAAAAAGTTTTAATATTATAATTTATAATTATACAAATATGAAAATTAAAAAATTATTAGAAATTTTTATTATTATCTTCAGCAAAAATTAGCAAAAAAATTATTGACCTTTCCTATAGATGGATCTTCAATATAGTCACGGATACATGTAATTTTCTTAATTACATGCATATACATTATATCATTAATATAATAAATTATAAAAATAATAATCTTTATTTTAAAAAAATATTTCATATGATAAGCAGAAGATTATTATGTTCAACACTCATATGTAGCAAGAACGTAAATTTGAACATTTGAATTAATGTATGTCTAGATATATAGACCGACAAATCAAGATCTAAAATTATAAAATTAGCACAACAGCCTTTCGGTTTAATTTCTTATAATATGAAGCAAAGTTTGTTGAATTTCCTTTCCGCTTAGTTAGCTTTTGACTAGATACTGACTTCGCAATAGTTGATTTATCACACTAGATAAGTATTGATAAAGTTTCAACATCTTATAACATTAAATTTATTTCTCGTCGGTCCAAACTCTAATTAATTAAACTATATTTTCTCACATTTATTTTTCTTTTAATTTAGGAAAGCTTTGTGTTTGAATTTTATAAAATCGCCGACTGTACAATAGACTCTTGTATCATTTTCAACATAGAGCGTGATTGGACTTACGCCTAGCTAGCTACCATTACTAAATCTTTATTATAATTTCAAATTAATCTTAAGATAAACGGTTCTTCAATCAATACTTCATAGAGAATAATTCAATATAGCAAAGATGCTTGCAATTGGCGCAAAAACAAGTCATCTTAAGTTCTAATACACGAAATTAAATCAATTCTGAATTTGATGATGATTGATTTTATTTTTATTGATCTTTCAAAATGATATTAACACATAATAGTTAAATGAAATATTATATATATATATATATATTCTCCACGATCAAAGTTGTCTTAATGACCAGGGACGAACCCATTCGAACTAGTGCTGTGATAAATTGCTCTAATTTAAGTGAGTTCTAGGTGTGTGTGTATATATATATATATATATATATATATATATATACACTTTTAATACTAAATAAATAAATACTTTTTAAAAATAAATAAAAATTTAGGTCACAAGGGATCTTGATCAATTAAAAAAAAAAGAAATTGCAGGTATACACATTTCATGAATTATTAAATCAATTCGAATTTTTCAAATTACCCAAAAATAAAAAACATGAATAATTAATGCACCGAATTCTCCAGCAAAAGAAAATCGAGAACGATTTCTCAATTACACGAGCGCACGCATTTATCGTACTCTATCTATATCTAAGAAATTTCACAAAAAATTCTGGGAATTACCTCGCTGGAGCAGTGGATCTTGGTCAGATTCTGTGCTAGGATGCCGGAGAAAACAAAACCATGTACAGTTGTTTAGCAATCCAAACCCTAAAATGAAGGCAAGAAAGCCATGCTGTTTGATTTCTGAGCTCTTTGTTTTCAACATCTTGTCTGCTTTGCAACGATCAAAAACAGCCTGGCATGCGTGCATGTCTCGCAGTTCAAGTCTACATCGCCAACAGCAACATCTTAACAACTGCAAGTCCTGCCGTTTTTTTTTTCTCTCTCTCTCTCTAGAGACAGGAAGTTTCCTTCAGACACATTCAGTCACTTAGCTGGTAATTAACCAGTTCTTCCATGTCCGTACAAGCAAGGATCCTTCCGTCGTCCTTTCCTCTCAAGATCTGAGAATCCAATTCAGAATAAAACGCTGCCTTTGTCATGTTAATTCTCTATAAAACCACGAACAAGTGATCACCTTCTCTTGCCTACAATCGCTCCATCGATACCACACAGTTAAGCTTGCTTCTTCTTCGTCAATGGCTCACCCGAACTTCAAAGCTCTGAGGGACTTGCAGAATTCGGCGAACGATCTGCTTCACTCACCGGTGACCCAACAAGCCTTACTCCACAATGGACAAGAAAGATGGGTCAACGAAGTTTCTGAAGCTTCCCTTACAATGCTTGATATCTGCGGCATCTCCAAAGACTTTCTTCTTCTCGTCAAAGACCATCTTCAAGATCTGCAATTCACCCTACGTAGAGTGACCACCGACGACTCCGACGTCGGAACCAAGATCGCAGCTTACAGTCGTTACAGAAAGAAGTTAAAGAAAGAGACGATGAAGTGCTTGCGCTTACTAAAAGGCATGATCAAGAGCAAGTCTATCTCTCCGGATACCGAATCCGCTCCCATGGATCATAACCTTAATGTCGTCGTTGACGTGTTGAGAGAAGTCAGGGTGACGACTATCTCAGTCGTCGAGTCTCTGTTGTCTCTCATTTCGGTTCCCTGGCTCGACAGGAAGCCCACGAAAGGGTCCTTGGCGTCGATGTTTATGCGTTCAACGTGCCAGGGGATGTATGGCGTTTGCGATGGACTGGCTGTGGAAAGTGCCCATAAGAGACTTGAGGCTGTGGAGATAGCCATCGAAGACCTGGAAATTGAGCTGGAGTGCATGCTTAGACGTTTGATCCAAACTAGGGTTTCACTCCTCAACATACTAACTCACTAGGTCTATCTCAGTGGGAATCAATTAATCCAGCCAACCCGTTATTTCATGAGGTTGGAAGATAGCCCAGCTGAAGTAATTAAGTAACCGGTTCCTAATTTAAGCCTATCTATGAGGCAATTATAAGAGATCCTGAAATGCTTTCTTCGCATCAAATGTACAAAGTGATTAATGATCTTATATGGATAATCTCATTCGGTGGAACTCATACAAATTAAATGATTTCTGTATCATGTAGTCATCAGCGTAACTATGATTCTTTGATTCTTTTTTAATTAACAGAGATGTAACATCATGGAATAATTCAGTTGATCACGACTATTAATTATCTTGCAGTTATATACCCTTCTAGTGTAATCAAGCTTTACTTAGTTAGATGAACAGGATCGCTTCTCCATTCATATTATTCCTTATTCTCTGCTTCATTCATATCACATATAAAGATTGTAAAGTTCATTATTTCATCAAATTTAACTAGTTTTAATTCTTTGCTTCTTCTCTTGAATTCTGCTATGTGCCACAAGAACACAAACTCCATTGCATTTCAGAGTGACATGACAAAAGGAGAAAGAGCAAGTGACCTCGCAGCAGAGTTGATATGCATCCTAAGAACAAAAAAACTCCAGAAATTGCTGATTCGAAGCAACTGTGAACAACAGGAGAAGACAAATTGTGCGTAAAGCCTGGTGCGATAAATGGAGAAGATGAGGAGAGAAACACAAGCCAGCTAATTATTCGTACGTTAAGGTCTCCTTGTTGAGTGGATATGTGCAGTGGCCACCCTGTAGCCCCTTTGACTAGAGATTAATAATGGTGAGAAGATGGAATAATTTGAGAGACAAGTTGTTAAGGATGTATCTCCATCAGGATGGATAGGACAAGAGCGAGACACAGAAGGGTAATCATTCGTGTCTTGTCTTTCTAGGTAAAGAAACGTTGGAGGTTTGGAGATTGGTCTCTGGTCAGAAAAAGTGGAAATGATAAAAGCTGTTTCCATGGTTAAAGACAGGCTTTGTTCATCCACCGATTCATCTGTCGTGGATTTATAGAGCTTACTCTGCCATGCGAAATTCAAAGCCGATAGGTTAGATCTGGTGGGCAATAGGTGTCACCAGCTTCCGATTTGGGCTTCGCAACAAAAGTTGAAGCTCGAGGAAAACGTTGCCTTGGGCCATTCTCTCTGGAATTTTAAAAAATAATCAGTTGTTTAAAAGAACACCAAAGGTTCACAGCTGGATTCAAGATTTTTTTTCGTTGACTTGTATTGTGTTTTTTTATAAAAAATTTAAATTATATTAATATTTTTAAATAAATTATTAAAACTTATTTATTTTTAAATTAATAACATAAATTACAAAATAAATATAAAAAATTCAAATTACACAATTTAACAATTAAAATCCAATATAAATCAAATTAAAACTTTAGATACAAAATTAAGACCAAATAAATTATGTTTTAGGTAAGATTCAGAGATTTTTTTATATATTTATCTTAAATTATATAAAAATTATTTCATCATTTTTCTTTTTTTCAAAATTACCAGTTCAGTGGAGAATAAAGAAAAAAAGTCTTGCCTCAAGCAGTTATTCTATTGTCAAGCTACTTTTTCTTTCTGATAACAGTGGGTTAAGGGCTACAAATGCAACTAGACTGGTTAAGGGAAGAGGGTGGATCAGCATAACAGTAACCATAAAAGCTGTAAAACCAAGGTTTTATTATCCTATTTAACCAGTCGTGGGATGGAATAGCGGGTTAAAGCACACTGCTTGAGCCATAAGAGCACCAAGAAAACCCTTTATCATTCAATAAAAACCTAAATTTCCTGGCTGAACATCAGCACATCAAAATGACTCCTGTATCTTACAACAGTCATCTACCTATCTTAAGTACTTTACTTCTTCAATTATGATTGTATAAAGTTAAAAGTTAATGTACCACAATCATGTGCAAGTCCACCAGGCCGTGCTCTTTTCTCAGAGAAAGACATCCCAATGAATTAGATGGCATGAGGTTTCCCTAGTTCTTGCGAAGAACAACAAAGAAACTCACTAAGTTGTCCCTGTTCAAGATTCCAATTGTCATCAAGTAATGTAAGCAAATAACAGCTCAACCCACTATCCAAGCATCAAGTGCCATGTCAGAGCAAACTGGGCAACTACAAGTTCACAATGATAGCACAAAGTAGAAGGCTACACTATTATAAGAAACAAAGGCCATGCACACTGGGATAGAAACAATTGTTTACAAACTAACATGTCAAAATGGAGATTTTGGTTCATTACATCATGCCCATTAAAATTCCTTTTCAAATTCAATTTATTGAACAGATGAAACTAAGTGAATCCAACCAAAGAACCTTTTATGCTTATCTGCCAGTTCCACGATCAGAAATCTGTAACAAATACAGCACAAAGAAGTGACCATCACTTCAGATGATGACGATAGTTGCTACGATAAAAGTTCCAAAATATGACGCTGAAGGACTCATCCACTAAATCACAGTCCAGGAAATTGCCAGCACAGTGCTCAGAAGGGTGAACTATGGCACAAGTAACATTGACCAGCAAGTCATACCAACCCCTAATCTTTGATTCAAGCACCAAATCAGCATACATAAATAAGTGAAAAACTAAATAATGCTTGATGCTTTTCTTTTCTTTGGGGGTGGGGGGTGGGAGGAAGGGTGAGGAGAGGAAGAAAATGAGATGCAAGAGCACAGTCTTCCTATCAACTGACTCCCTTTAATGCATAAGTTGAGAAAGAATCTTGCATTTCAAATGAAATAGGGAGGCAAATTTTTGATTGCTATAATTAGGTCATTAAAGATTTCTGATTGTATTTCATACATCTACATATGAAGATATATATTAGTTGCTTTAATAACTTTCCTATCTGACAGCTCCTAAATACCAGATAACTCATTATGTAATACTGGTAGACAGAACTTACCTAATGTTCACCCTCGTGGCCATGGTCACCGTGGCCCTCCCAAGGATGTCTCCAACCCTAAAAGGCAAAACAACCATTACAATAAGTTTAGGCAGCATAAAAATAATAAAGAGGGCTTCTCAGTAAGATGCTAAAACAGAATTGAATCTTACCAATACTACAGGAGCATCTTGCTTTGCCCTGTACAGGACCCAAAACCTGAAAAATCAAATTTAGACCGTCTTCATCAAGCATGATGGCATTAGAACAACATTTTTGTAAATGCTACATCAGATTGTCCCACTTAATCATGCCAATAGAAAATGAAATGTGTAATTTCTACTTTCTGGAGTCCAAAAACCTGTAGATATAACCATACCATCACTGATATCTTCTCCTTGCGGTGTCAATTCATCAACAAACCTAAATCTGTGATCAACATCAACTTGATATCCTCTATTTAGCATTAACCATCTATTAAGTAACTAATTTCAGGCCCTTATCAGCATTCCAATAATGTACGCATTTTTCGCTGGCACCCTCTATAAAATATAATTTTGCTCGAAAGACCATCACACAGTAGTTCCTAATCTGATTGTTACTACACCCGTTCAAGCACTCCTCTTTCAGTACAATAACCCTAAATCCAGTTTCTTTGTCTAAATCAACATTGCAGTACGCTAGTCGGAACGCAATAAACCCGGAAATACACAAGCTCCTAGAAAATCACAGATGATACCAAATCTAACTATGAAAATCATGCTGATCAAACAATAGCAAAGAAAATAACTCATCAGCAATTTGGTTCAGATATAACTACAGACTCAGAAAATTGATCGATTGATATAGCCAACTGGCTCAATCATTGCCAAAACAAGATACGAGTTTCGGTAGATCAAAGGAAAAGAAAACGGGGAAAAGAGAAGTTACCACATAACAGCGCAGAGGCCCTTGCCGGTAACAACATGCCATCTCTTCGGGTGATGCAACGTGACTCCCTTGTAAGTTGTGCTCCCTCCATGTCCTCCTCCTCCCATCTCTCTCTCTCTCTCTCTCTCTCTCTCTCTGCGCTCAAAGCCCTAGCTTGGAAATGATCGACGATAGACCGGCAAATGAAACTCTTTCAATATAACCTGAGAACCGTCGGACTTCATTATCATCAAACAGCCACGCCAGTACGTTCTGTGCACCGGAAGTACCAGATCCCTACCTCATTTCAAATCGAGGGCCGCCAATAGTCAGAACCCATTTAATTAATCGGCCCAATTAAACCTTAAGCCTTAAGATATCTATCCTGACCCAAAATAAACAAATTATTACTCGGCCCGATCAGATGATACAAAGATATGGATTCAGGATTAATAAAGACTATATAACTCGGAGATAAGAATCAGGCCCATAACCATTATTATGCACGTGCACAAAATTTGATTTTTCATGATAAATAAAACGACAGCCACACATAATGCTGCGATCTGTCTGAAAACTTTTTTAAACACGTGCCATTGCAAGCAGGTCATAGTCAACTTTAGCTCAAACTTGGACAGCGAGAGGGCGGCTTAAAAAGTCAAAGTGTTCCCGACTGCAGTTTAGGGTCGCAATTTTTGACTCGCTCAATGAGACACTAACTTCACATACAACAATAAAGTTTATGTTGAGTCTTTATAATTAGATCGATCAATTTAAAATATAATAAAATTTTGTGTCATGTATTTATTTTTATTTAATTCGTTTAATTTGATTATTAAAATAATATTAAAATATTATATTTAATATTATATAATTTTAAATTTTATTTTTATAAAAATTAAAAATCTAGATATTCTTCTTTTTTATTTACATAATTTTAAAATTTAACTTAAATTTAATATTTGACAATTATAAATATAATTATTAAATTTCACATTCATTATTTTAAATATTATTTGAATTAAAATTGAATTGAATAATATAATTAAATTGATTAAGTATGTAATTTAACTAATTAAATAAATTAAATACGTGAAATAAACAAATTAAATATGTCGGTGTGTTTAAGTTGGATAATCTAACTCTCGACAGTCAACCGGAATATCACTTCTACTGCTTCCATAAATATCTTCTTCTCAGCAGAGAGAGGGGCATGTCTTTAACAGGAGAGGAGGACATTACTTTAACAGAGAGATGGCGCAGATTAGTAGATCAGCGATCGACCCAAGGAGTGGGTTCTGCAAATCGAGTTCTGTCTTCTACAGCAAACGCAAGCCAGTAGCACTTCCGCCGAACCAATCCCTGGACATCACCACGTTCATATCCTCCAGAGCCCACCATGGGAAGACCGCCTTCATCGACGCCTCAACCGGTCGCCGTCTCAGCTTCTCCGAGCTTTGGCTGGCGGTCGATTCGGTCACCTCCTGTCTTTCCGACATGGGTATCCGCAAGGGCCACGTCGTGCTCCTTCTCTCCCCCAACTCCATCTTCTTCCCCATTGTCTGCCTCTCCGTCATGTCTCTAGGTGCTATTATCACCACCACCAACCCCCTGAATACCCCGAGCGAAATTTCCAAGCAGATTGCTGATTCGAAACCCGTTCTTGCGTTGACCACTCGCCAACTCGTCCCCAAGCTCGCCGGGTCATCTTTCCCCGTCGTCCTCATTGACGAGGAGCGCCTGAACCCAAGTAAAGACGCCAAAATCGTCACGACCCTGGAGGAAATGATGAGGAAGCCACCGAGTGACCGCCGAGTCAGGGAACGAGTGAACCAGGAGGATACAGCAACTCTACTCTACTCTTCAGGTACAACTGGTGCCAGTAAGGGAGTAGCATCATCACATCGTAACCTCATCGCCATGGTATCAACCGTTGTGGGGCGGTTCAATTTAGACAATGGGGAGCAAACATTCATATGCACCCTCCCTATGTTTCATATCTACGGTCTAGTGGCCTTCGCCACGGGCCTACTGGCATCCGGGTCGACGGTGGTGGTTCTCTCGAAGTTCGAGATGCACGAGATGCTATCGGCGATCGAGAAGTACCGCGCCACGTACCTTCCGCTCGTGCCACCAATTCTCGTGGCAATGGTGAACGCCGCCAACCAGATAAAAGCGAAGTACGATTTGAGTTCGCTGGGATCAGTCCTGTCGGGTGGAGCTCCGCTAAGCAAGGAGGTGATAGAGGGGTTTCTAGAGAAGTATCCACATGTGAGAATCCTTCAGGGGTACGGGTTGACCGAATCAACTGGGATCGGAGCATCAACGGACTCGCTGGAGGAGAGCAGGAGGTATGGTACGGCGGGACTGTTGTCCCCAAACATGGAGGCCAAGATTGTCGACCCAGATACCGGGCGGGCCCTGCCGGTAAATCAAACCGGCGAGCTCTGGCTCAGGGGTCCCTGTATCATGAAAGGTAATGGGTTCATTATTTCATTTTTCTGGCTAATCTGTCTCCCACGAACCTTTTCAGACTGGTCCAGCTATTTTAGGTTTCCATTTTTGTCTTCTTTTTCTTTCTTCCCTAAGCTATTTTAATCATTTCCTTTCCCTGTTCTTGATTGCATGTACTAAATGCAGCCTGGAGATTCTTTATGCTTTCAAAAAGGAAAAATAGAGTATGCAAGGCCACATGGGCAATATTATCTACAAATGGCTTTCCTACAAAGTTTATCTGCATAATTCATAGCTTTCCAGCTATGTTCTTGTCTTGCTTTTCTAAATTGACAAAGCTAACAGTGATCATCTTCTGGTACAAGATTTTGTCTTCAGAAACTCTTTTATTGTCTGTCCCTAAGGATCTCTGTGAAGGGCATGGATTAGTATATGATAATTTCATAAAGAGTAGCTTTAAGTCTTCATGTTGACTACAAATTGAGTGGCTAATTTAACATTTGAGGAATCAAATGGACTGTTCAATGAGGCTTTTTGCCTTTAATTCTTAGAGAGGCTTGGGATTCTGCAGGTTATTTCAGTAATGAGGAAGCTACAACTTCAACTCTTGATTCGGAGGGATGGTTGAGAACTGGAGATCTCTGCTACATCGATGATGACGGCTTCATCTTTGTGGTCGACAGGTTGAAGGAGCTGATTAAATACAAGGGATATCAGGTAATCTGAAACATTTTGGTACCAAAAATGCAATAATACAACAATTATTTTTGCTTATATGAGTTGCGTTGATCTTTTTGAAAGATTTTGTTTATTTATTATGTTAATATAAGAAAAAAAATCATAATTATTTACTTTGTTAAATTATCAAATGTCAATATTTTTTCAAAAAATTCGGTAAAGTTTAGACAAGTAGAAGATTCTAATTCAGATCAGTAAAAAATTTTGATTCAGATTAACAGAAAATTATAATTCAGACCAGGACAAAATCTTGATTTTATAAAAATCTGTGGCTTAATGGACTGACTCATACATTTCTCTCTTTGATGTCTTAGGTCCCTCCTGCTGAACTGGAGGCCCTGTTACTTTCTCATCCACAAATTGCTGATGCTGCTGTGATCCCGTAAGTTGACCATCCCTGATTGAAACCCTTCTTGCTTTGAAACTCTAAATTTCCTGTCTATTGGCTGACATAGAGAAAGAAAGAACAACATGGCTTCTGGGTATTCAATTTGCTTTGAAGGACATGTTCATAAATCTCCTGTTTCATTTTCCTTTCTTACCTGATGGATTAATTGTAATTGCAAGCCTTTGTATCTTTGTATCTAAGGTTTCCTGACAAAGAAGTCGGACAGTATCCCATGGCATACGTGGTAAGAAAACCTGAAAGTGATTTATCAGACAGCGAAGTCATGGACTTTGTAGCAAAACAGGTAATTTCTGCGAGGATTTAAGGAATATTTGTTGAATTCCTACAGCGTTATAATGTTCTGTTTCATTAACTGGCTGCTAAAAATTCAGGTTGCCCCATATAAGAGAATCAGGAGGGTGGCGTTTGTGACTTCAATACCCAAGAATCCATCTGGGAAGATTCTCAGGAAGGACCTGATAAAGCTTGCAACTTCCAAACTCTAAATGATCTGGGCATAACCAGTAAGGTTTCATGAGATCTCCATTGATGTCAATAGTCAATTTTCTGCTGTAATATGACTCAGTTTGCTTATTTACCTTTTATACAATAAGAGAATAAGTGCTTCCCTTCTAGTGGGAAAATGAGATTAAAATGCATAGGCCTTACTTGTATGCCAAGCATATGTGCTTAATGTTAATGGCTGTAAAAGAAATTGCAAGTTTGGTGGGTATGAGAAGAATTGGCTTATGTTAATTTCTTCTACAATGCCAAATATTCTATTGCTTTAGAAAAATGGTGATAATTCTGCCATCAAAGCTTGCCCTAGTGCCAAAATCAGAAACATTAGCATAAGAAGATCGTCGAGAACAGTAGTGAATCAATGCAATCGAATTTTTAATGACTAATTTCAGAAAAATACAAAGGAAATTTGAGAATCTAATTAGTTTGGAAAAGCAAGAAGCATCAACCCAGTTAAACCTTCAAAATCTCTGCCTTGATCATGACACAGCAGCTTCAGGCTTAGCTTGATTCTGGCCATGAAAGAGAGGCAACAAAGATGATACTGGAGGCTGATCTTTACAAGAGATCAGGGATTTCTCTGCAACACCAGAAGGATTCCTCCTAAGCAATGAGAGGATATAATCCATCAATTCTTCCTCACAAGGAATTGTTAATGGCCCATCAACTGTGGTACCAAACTCCTCCTCTGCCATCTCCAAGAGCACTCTGAAGATTGGGTGATTCAGATAATAAAGAGGCACCACAAACCTTTTGCCTTCTTTGGTGTACACAGCAAAATGCCCCTTCTTCCTCTTCCTCCACTTCTCTACTATCTCACTGAGCTTCTTCGAAGAACTCTTCATGCTGAATTCTTGCTTCCAGTTCTCTCCGCTTTCATTAGGGTATAAAGCTTTGATGGGTCTGTAGAAAGAGCTAGACTTCAAAGCCTTGGAAGTGAATTTCAGAAAAGGGTTCTGTTGCGTTGTGATTTTAACGGTAGTTAAGATATATAGAGCCAAAAGGGAGAAGTGATAAGGGTGAAGATTGGCAATGTGTGGAGGAAGTGAAGTGGCCTGTGACATAAATGATGGTAAGGAGACCTTTTTCTCAAGAAATAAATGCAAGTGTGGCGAAAAGCCAAGGCAACATGCATGTGCTATCAATATTGAGCAACTTGCCTAGTTTGTTCTCGACAGATCTTGAAGCTGGAGGCTTGTGGAGAGTGAGAAAGACCATGAGACGAGTGGTTGATGTGCTTGAAGTATCTTTACCATCTTTTCTCTGCTGGGGAAAATCTACAAACATCAGGAGATCTTTTCTGCTTTTATACATGGAAGTGGCAAGTGGAGTAAGGGGAAAAAATACATGACCTATCTGATACTTTACAGCCATGACTGCAGTCACTTTCTAACTCTTCAAGTGGGAGATGATTGATTTGCTGATCAAGACAACACCAGTAAAAATCTAATATATTCACTTCTCAACTTCTTCATCTAACTGGGTTTGTGGGTTTATACCTCAAGTGCCAATATTTTCTCTGCAACATCTGCAATTTGTGCAAATAAAGGCAAATTTCTGCAGTTTTAATTGAAGTATTGGGTGAACAACGTAATCTTAATACAGGAGATACAAAGTTTAGAACTTTACCTGGAATGGAATCTGCAGCCTCCGCTGCATGCAGCAGGAGCTTGTTGTTTTCTTCTGTTCCTCAATCAAATTGCTAGCAGGCCTTGTTTTGGCTTGACAAGATTCATCAACCATCGCAAAAGAACCCAAACCTTCTGTTTTTCAGCGCCTGATAATGTTCGCCTGCCATCACTCATCAGCTCCATCTCAGGCGAGCTCAACCAGAGTCAATCATGGTTTTTTGACCAGTCAACCAGAACAGAACTACAGCTGCCATTTTTTGTGTACTTCGTTGACTTACCAACACCCTAGTGATTTACACTCAACGGATTTGACTATTTTCCTGGAAAGAAACAAGAAAAGCAAAATCAAGCAACGTTTCTTCACCAATGAAAGAAAGCAAAGATGATCATGCATGCACAAAGCATATATAATGTATGTATTAAACTTGTTCTCTTCAAGAACTACTCAATTATTTGAGTAGAAGCCATGCATGTGGATTGCTAGGGCCCTTACAAATCCTCTGATCATGAAGAGCTCGAGAAACTCCAAAACAAGCCCACGTCGCCTCATCCAATCAGCACATGGTTTTGGTTAACAACGGAGGAAATTCATCACCCATCAACCAAGCAGGCCTCTATAAGTTGGCAATGGCATTCTGCTCTTGACACACAGTCTCTTTACCAGAAACACCTGAGCCCCTGAACCATACTTGGTGGTTTTCATCTTTCACGTATGCATTTTCACAAACAGTATATATGCATTCCACATGACGTGCGTGAGGAGACTCCCTGCGATAGCCAAGAACTGGCAGGAGATGGCCGGCATCGGGAGGAGAAGAATCTCGCAACCTAAGATCAGCCGTAACCAACCAAGTAGAGGTCACTTCGTGGTCTACTCTGTTGACAAGAGGCGGTTTGTGGTTCCGTTGGCGTATTTGAGTACCGGAGTTTTCAGAGAGCTGTTCAGGTTGTCGGAGGAAGAGTTCGGGCTACCGGGAGACGGACCGATCACTCTGCCGCTTGACGCTGCGTGCTTGGAGTATATTGTCTCCGTCGTTGAAAGATTAAGCATCTCTCAAGAGCTTGACACACAAGTTATCGTTGCACTGGCCTCCGTTCGCCATTAACGTCTCTCATTCGTTCAAAACTGCCTTTCTCTTAGATATCTTTCATGTAATAGTTTATGGTCTCTGAATAAGAACATTCTGGGAGAATGAATAAGTGGCAATTTTTTTTTTTTAAACAATTTAAGATTGTTTATAATGAATATATTTTTAATTTCTACATAATTTAATATTATTAAGATCTTTATATGATCATAATTTACTTAATAATAATAAATAATAAATAATTCTATCTTTGAAATTATTTTTTAACTTTAAATTTATATTTTATTTATGATTTTAAATTAGAATTTATAAAAAAATAATACGTATTTAAAAATTATATTTTTATTTAATTTTTAATGTGATACTTTTATTCATATTAATGTTTTACGTATAAATGAAAAGTGTATGTATTTTTTATTTATATAATTATTATAATACATATTTAAAATATTATCAAAATAAAGACAAATATATTTTTATTTTAAAATATTATGCATAAATCACGTATGTTTATAAAATTATTAATACCAATAAAAATTATTAAAAAATTTAAAAAATCAATAAAAATATAAATTTTAAAGATATATATATTTTTTGTATATCTCAATTTGAAATGGTGAGCAATACATATTAATTAACTTTTAACTTTACAAAATAACAGAATGTTGTTTTGATCTACATATCTATATATCATAAATGTTATTCATTTCGAGATATTATATATTTGTTTTTATTTTTAAAATTGTTTACCACAAATTTAAGACATTTATAAAAGTGTAATTTGTGTTTTCCAATATTTTTATCAATTTTATAAATGAATTTATAATTTAACGATAGCTTAAAATTTTTTTATATATTTATAAAAAAAATTAAGTGACAATTTATTGAATAAGATACATAATTTAAATATCTTCAAGTTTAAAATTCTTTAATATTATTTAATTTAATTTAATTTAATTAAAAATTTATAATAAAATTGTTTAAAAAATAACTAAATTTTGATTGAAGGTACAAATAGATTAAAAATATATATTTATCATCTATAAAATATAAAAATTAAAATCTTAGTTAATATTTAATTCTAAAATTTTCAAATTACATGATATTAAAGAGTTTTATTTTCTACATTACTGTAATTCACTGTATGCATGCAGTTAAACGACGTCGTTGAAACACTGACACCCAGCCCAAATTTAATTTATCCAGAGGATATTCAAAATGGGCCCATTTTATAATCAGGGTTAAGTTTGTTGATAGGTGATTGGGCCTCAAATAAAGTTTTCCCAAACAGAAAATGTAAAAGCAGGGTTCCCAATTAAACTTTTTTGGCCCACAATAAGAAAATTAGTAATAATATATTATGTAAAAATACTATAATAAAAAGGAAAATGATGCCATCTGTCAATTTTTAATTGGTATTCCTTCAAGCTTTTATGTCGGCTCATATTTTTACATTTTCTTCTTTGGATAATTTATCACTCTTATCATATAATTAATTTTTTTATTTAAAAAACAAAAATTTCTATCAATTGAATTAATGCTAATGTTTTAAAGAAATATTGATATTTGATAATAAAATAAAATAAAATTTAGTTTTTATTTATAATAATATATTAATAATTTTTATTAATATAAAAATGGCAAAAACTTATGTATGATGAACGCTTTAAATCTTTAGTGAAAGGTTGTCGGTTTACTTTCATTCTCTAACCCACTTGGCAAACTTTATGGTATTTGGAATTAAGAATAATAAATTAATTAAAGCATACTTGATAAAGTGAAACCAAATTAAAATAAATAACAAATAATAAATTCAGTCAAATGAGGTTTTGTTGGTTTCTTTTATAAAGTGTTTAGTTTTATTTGTTCTATTTGTCTTACTTTTGACTACTAAGCTCGTCATTCAAAAATCTTTTAAAATCTTTATCTTTTTTTATTATTTTTTTGAGAAACTTAGTATTTATTTAAAACCTAACCCACATGTTGGATATGATAATTATTTATAATTGTTTAACATATATATTATATTCTAAGTTTAAATTAATTTTAGTATTGTTAGGAAAAATAATGTGTTTAATTAAAATTTTTTATTATAATTCTAAAATGTTTAAATCAAAAAAATAATTTATTAGATGAAAGACTTTATTTATTTTTTATAAAATCTATGTATACCCAACATAGAAATTTTTTAATAAGTCAATATTATAACATTGTTTTTCATCTAAATTGATAATTTTTTTTTTCTCACAACAGAAGATTTGATTACTCAAAATAAACATCTTAGAGAATAATTTTGGTATCATACCATATATACCTTACTTGAAAGGCTTTAATTTTTATATTTTTAAAACTAAGTCTTCTATGGTTTCTTTGACTAGAAGATAAGGCAAGAGATATAGTGAGGGCTGCATAAAAGCAAGGAGAAGAAAAGAAGAAACTTCCAAGACAACTTTGATAAAGGAAACTATAGAGAAAGAATGTGACCTTTGCATATTGGACACTAGAGAAGCCTCAACTTATCTATTAATCCTTTGTTAATTTGGTCTTGGTATGTTCATTAAGACTCTCTCTCTCTCTCTCTCTCTCTCTCTCTCTCTCTATATATATATATATATATATATATATAGCTTAATTCATTCTTTCATGGTATGGGAATTCCATGATAAGAGATCAACATCACCATAGACAAAGTAGAAGAAAATTATGTGGAAAAAGTAATTTGAATAAGAGAAAAAAAAAGTTGAAAAAAGAAGGAAGAAAGAAAACTTGGGAATCCTTCTTTCTACGTTACTTTATGAAAAGCATGCATTTGCTTCTTGGTGATGTAAGCTAAGCTCAATTAGATTGCATCATCTCTTAACCGGCAAATATCCTGTAGTTATTTAGGCTTTGACATCGATATCAATTTGAAACATAAGGAAATATGTACATTTAATTTTATCTATATGACATTTATATTGATATGGACATTATCAACGATAATTGATTTCATCTCTACCTGAAATTAAAGACATATCTAAACATCATCTTAGCCAAAAACTTGTGTCTTTACGATCTTACGTCAATATGTTTCACCGTGCACGCGATACTTATTAAAACTTTCATAATATAATAGATATTTTCATAAAAATTTATGAACATCAGAAAATCAAAGAGATCTGATCTCTTGATCCACAACTATGAAATCAAAAAAACACATGAATCAAGCTGTGAATTCATCTTGAATATGCTTATAAAAAATCAAAGATTTTTTACTTTCAAATTCTATTAATATCACTTGAGAATTATATTCTGACTTGAGTGTCGAAGCTATCTCCTTCTTTTTACAGGTCTCTCAAGCTGATTTTTGAATGATATCAAATTGCATCTTATAATAGGATTATCATGTGACATATACTATTGTAATTAAAAGTTAAAAGCTTCATAATAATCACCATAACTTAAAGTATGTGAACCCTAAATTTCCCTTTTTTTAATTGCAGTTTCAGCAAATTAATGGTGCATGATTGAAGAAGACAAAATCGCTAAGGAGGTGAGATTAACATAAGCATGCATGGTCAGGAAGACCCGCAAGAGACAACCTTTCAAAAGTGTGTTTGGGCTAACTTTTTTCAATTAATAAGGGCAGCCAAAACATGCATGCATGGTCAGTCAAAGTCTCCACTTTGTTACCTTTCTCCCCACTAATGGCAGCCGCTAGGTTCCACACTTTACCTACTCGGCACCCACAAGAATCACAACACTATAAAAGCTGCAGCACAGAAAGCTAGCCTGTGCTCAGTAAGAAAGTTTATGTTGTGTTTATGTGTACACTTCATACTGTGGGAGAAAGAGAGAAAGAGGGAGAGAGAGTGATAATATTTGGTGGGTGAGGCGGTGGAAGTGAGCTTGAGCCCGGCGCCGACGAGCAGGAGGCCGGAAGTAGAATCTCCGGCCAGATTAGCTCCTCCATTTCAGCTTCATTGTGCCGATTCAGCCATGAAGAGTCCGTTGACTACGCGTCTGATGACTCCTTTAGCGAGTCCCATGAAGAAGGCTATGGCAAGCATGCAAGGTTACCTAGCAGAAGTCGGCCATTTCACCAAGCTTGACCCCCAAGACGATTGGCTTCCCATCACTGAGTCCAGGAATGGTAACACGTACTACGCAGCTTTCCACACGCTGGGCTCGGGTATCGGGTTTCAAGCCCTTGTTCTTCCCTTAGCTTTCACTACCCTCGGTTGGTGAGTTTGTCAATCAAGATGACCTCGATCGATCAGTTTTCTAACTTTTCTTGCTTGGTCTCTGAGAAAAGAAAATTTCTGGTGATCTCTGCAGGATCTGGGGCATTGTATGTCTCTCATTGGCTTTCATTTGGCAGCTTTACACGCTATGGCTACTGGTTCAGCTTCATGAATCGGAGTCTGGTGTCCGGTACAGCAGATACCTACGTCTTTCCATGGCAGCTTTCGGTAAGCTTCATGAGATTTCATGGTTACTCACGTCATGTAATCACGTTAACTTCATGCATGTATTTGTATAATCACTCAATTAATTTCAGAGAAACTAAAGTGGAGAGATCAGTCCGGGCATAATAAATTGGAGAAAGAAGCATGTAAATGCGTGGATATATATGACTCAGATTCAAGCTTAATTAGTTTAAGTTTATTGATGAAAGTAACTCTTACCCATCTATGACCCTGAAAACAAAACCTTCCTCGATCGATCGGGAGCTGGAAGGCTACGATCCATGAACTTGCTTTGAGTCATTGACCCAAAGCCCTGAGAGCTGCGACAGTTCTTTAAAGGGTAATAAAAATCGTAAACTAGTGAAGAAGCTTCACTGATCACACAAGGAGACTTTTAGAAAAGTGACAGAGTTGACGTGTAGTCTCTTGCGTTGTCAAAACCCCACTTTTGTCTCTTGAAATGAAGTTTCCTCCTCAAAGCAATAGCTCTCTCTCCCATGTCACCAAGCAAACAAACATGAGGGTTAGTTGATGGCGTCAGAGCCGAGAGAGAGAGAGAGTAGGAAACTATGACTTGTCAGCAACAGTGACATGTTGGTTTGTTGTGAGAATTTTCCAGGAGAAAAGCTAGGGAAACTGCTGGCTCTCTTCCCAATCATGTATCTATCAGGAGGCACCTGCGTAACGCTGATCATGATCGGAGGCGGGACCATGAAAATATTTTTCCACATCGTCTGTGGGGAGACATGTAACGTGAAGCCATTGACGACGACGGAGTGGTACCTGGTGTTTACTTGCTCCGCTGTTGTTCTTGCTCAGCTCCCCAACTTAAACTCAATAGCCGGAGTTTCCCTCATCGGAGCAGTCTGTGCCATCAGCTACTGCACTCTGATATGGGTAGTGTCCGTCGTCCACGGCAGGCCCACTGGCGTCTCCTATGAACCAATAGAGGCCACATCTGATCTGGGTCGGGTTTTTAGTATCCTCAATGCACTTGGGATAATAGTCTTCGCTTTCAGGGGCCACAATCTTGTCCTGGAGATACAGGAAAAGCATTCTCCTTGATCCGACGAACTTCTTTCACTGTTCCTTTTTAGTCCTGGAAGTGCCAATTTTCAGTTTCGACCTAATATAATTCTGATAATGTCTGATATCTACAGGGGACAATGCCGTCTATAGGAAAACAGCCATCCCGGGTGCCAATGTGGAGAGGAGTGAAGTTTGCCTATCTGATTATAGCTATGTGCTTGTTTCCACTTGCAATTGGTAGCTACTGGGCTCATGGAAACTTGGTGAGAGCCACTTAGATCACTGGTTTTATTTTGTGCCTTGTGACAAGCAAATCAAAAGGCTAACTCATGGCTTGTGTTTATCCCCTAGATAGCAGGAAATGGAAGTATGTTAAGTGCCATGTACAAGTTCCATAAACATGACACTTCGAAAGTGCTTCTAGGTGTAACTAGCGTCCTGGTCGTGATCAACAGCCTGAGCACATTTCAGATATACGCCATGCCAGTGTTCGACAATTTGGAGTTCAGATTCACTAGCAGATGGAGAAGGCCATGCCCACGATGGCTGCGCTCGGTTCTCAGGGCTTTCTTTGGATGCCTGGCTTTCTTCATAGCAGTGGCACTGCCATTCTTGCCTAGCTTGGCCGGACTAATAGGAGGAATTGCACTTCCGATCACCTTGGCATACCCTTGTGTCATGTGGATCAAAATCAAGAAACCCAAGATGTATAGTGCAGGTTGGTGGATCAACAGCGGGCTGGGACTCCTGGGGCTGGTTCTCAGTGTTTTAGTGGTCAGTGCAGCTATATGGAGTATCGTGACAATAGGGATTCCAATTCACTTCTTCAAGCCCAATGAGCAGTGAAGTTTACAAACTCTTTAGCAAACTGACCTTCAGGCTTTCTCTTGGTAAAACCAGCTGCCTGGCTGAGGATAATTAGCTGATATCTCAGCTGCAATTGCTCTGTCATCGAGGCATGAATGAAATCCTAATTATTAGTAACATAATGGCTTCTAGCAAATTGACAATACTAAATCTAGCAATCATAAGGCAAGCAGAATCATCCCAAAAGGGGCCATCAACACAATGAAGAGATTCATGGATGTCACGGGATGGTCAATGCCAAATTTTCACTGAATAGAACAATCAAAGGTCTAAGATCATATTGTTTGAACAAAAATTATGAAGAAAATCCATTTGATTGTATCCTACTCAATACTCTATGCGCACAGAAAAGATCAGAAAAATTTACCATTGATTGCGAAATTGCAAAATAATTTTGATGTTCTACAGAAAAGGTAGTGCGGATCCAATCTGTGGCAAATGAAAAACAAAACAGGAAAATTTTGAAAGCTCCAATACTTGATAGCCACCTTCACTTACTTGATTCTATAGACTACAGCCATTTCTCAGTCAAATTACATTATGAAACAACATTTGCCTTATCCATTGCCACTTTTGGAGTAACATGGACCAAGCAGGCATAAATGGGGACACCATACCAGACACTAAGTGCTTCTTGCCAAATCAAACATCCTAACTTCATCTTCAGTGACAAGCAAGAACAGGCCACTAGCTGTGATCAGCAATCACCGAAGTACTCACATCAATCATATTCTTCAATCAACTTTCTTGAGGTGCAATTACGTATTCTCATTAACCAAAGGATGGCCCAAGAGCAATAGAATCTCACAATTTACAGAACAAAGATGAGTCACTTCATAAAGTTTTGAACTTAATACGATCTTACATGGATAATGGAAGAAGCATCCTTCGCTTCTTTTTCCTTGCCAATCTCACTTGCTTTGCAATTTTCATGCATAAAAGCAACAGCATTGTGATGCAAACTAAGATAAAAGCAAGTTGCAAATGCCTAAAATATAAAGAGACCGCAGCAAAGACGAGGAACGCTAGATTAACAAGTTCCCATATCACAAAGACCACAACATCCACCCTGCATCCACAAAAAGGAAAAGAATGGAACAAGCACCATCAGAGTAGTTTTATATTATGCTAATAGAAATGATACACGAAAATGTACTCATGAACAAGGAATTTACACAGAAAATATTTGAGATAATTTTATTTAATGAGATGCTTAGAGCACTGAGAATTAGCTCTTTAATTAAAAAAGGCAAGACAAGGTTAACTAAATAACTGCCATAATCCAAACCAGAGTCGCATTCACAGGCCTTTTTATGACCTCATATACAGAGATCTTAATTCACTCAATTTTCTAAAAGAAAGATATCCAGGCAGTGTCTTCTGTAAGTAAACGTTTCAAAAGATCATAAACTGACAATGGAAACCTCAGAAATCCCATGCCATACCCTTGAATGATTAAAGAACCCCAATATAATTCCCCAAATTCCAATGATGAAACCTAAAACACAGATGTCTTGTTAAGAAAAGATAGTGTCTTAACTTCCAACCGCAATACAATCTAAACCATACACATAAGTATATTTTGTGGGAAAGCTTGGACGAACTCGGAGAAAGTAAATGACTCTGTACGGCTTAAAATTTAAAGTTACTAACATTCTACATCTGCTAGTAAGTTGTAATTGTTATTTATGTAACAATCCACATTTTTAATTCTACACTGACATCTGATAGATATGTGTCCCAAGGGTAGAGCCCTGTAAATTAAGTAAGCCTCCAAAAAACATTTAGAAAGTGATAATTGCTACCATCACCAGCAAGAACTGCCTACACTTAATCTTACACAAACAAATTTATGGTCCTAAAACTAGAGCACAAACATCTAACCAATGAAACAAGATATTCCATGACTACTGCAACTAACATATATATATATAGACAACACATAAGTGGCACGTAGAACAAGTAGTTGAATGCTACCTTCTGGCCTAATCTATCCAAATAGTAATTTAAACGTTCAATCCTACACATAGAAGGAATAGAAAACCATCTACCAAAATATTACAAATAAAGAAAGCTTCCAAAACAATCAATATAGGGTTATCATCTCTGAACCATAAGTAGCTACAAGCCATGGAACCAGACATCCTACAAACTAAAACCAGTTCCAATTGTTTTCATAATCAATGAAGAAACATACCGCACTCATTACATTCTATATCTAACTACAGGAGTAAGTAAACAGAGCATGAATTGAGATCAAATGCAATTTGGCAGCATTCTAAGCTCAGTTCATTTTATGCAAATGATCAGCAACAAAGCATTCCTCACAGAACCTCTCTCACCAACTAAGATCCTCAGTCAACCTAAAACAACAGCTCAAAATTCTCGAATGTGCACCAGCAGTGATAGAAAGTCTCCTCTTATGATTTTTCTCTTTCAAAGCAACAACAAAACAGGTCAATTAACAGAAAATCAAGATTCTGTGGTTGATTCTTTTACTGCCTCTTTCCCTGAGAGCTACCTATATTGCATTATCAAGTACATGAAGACTACACTTTTCAACAATTTACTATGGAGATTAATGGGACATAATTGTTAATTGCCTAGAAAAACTATTTTTGTAATGAAATGAATCAAGAATATCTAAAAAATGGACCTAAAAAGCTGTTTTTGTCCATTAGAAACATTTAGTTTTCAATTCTATGTTATTTTTGTTGAAACTTCAAAGGACCCATCCTAGGTTCCAAAACAGTGGTTATAATCAGAGTCTTCGAATAGAAAATAATAACAACGTCTCCAAAACCCCTAGTTCATCTAGCCAAAATGAACACGCAAGAGATGCATTTCAAATCAGAGGCAGTTTGGAATCAAATAACAGGAAAAATATATCCAAAAATCAATCAAATAAAAGAAAACAACAAAGCAACGTCTATAAACTGTAATCGTAGCAAATAACAAATAATTAAGAGACAATCTGGAGTACCTTGAATTAGCAAAATTAGAAGTGGACGAGAAGAAGGACACAGAGGCCCACTCGTGTTTGGATCGAATCTGATACTCCCTCAGCTGCTCGGCCAGATTCGACCTCGTTATCATGGCTCCCTGCTTCTCGTCTTTTCTCTCCCCAAAACCGCAGCGTCTGTCTCTCTTGAGCTCAACAAGTCCTTGAACGAAGAATTTGCAGAGCCAAACGCGAATAAAACGATGAACTACGAGGAAAGGGAACAACCACAGCATCAACAATCGATCCGACTCGGCCAGGGTTCGTTGCGTGGACGGGCTCTTAGCTGAGTCTCTTTCCTTCCCTGGTCAACAATCGGTTCGGGTTGTTTTTATACAAGTTAGTCATGCCTTCGGGCTAAAAACACCCAGGGTTGGCGTCACATCGACGGCTCCGTCTGACCAATACGACGTCGTTCCTAAGGAGAAAATCTTTAACCCCCCTCCCCCGAAAAAAAGCCTGCAAGAAATCAACTAGCTCGCCTGAGTGAACGCGTGAGAATGACAGAAACCAAAGCGCGTAAGCTTCTAGTGTTGAGAAAACTATGACTTAATTTTATGAAGATATTTCTTAAAGTAAATGAATAAAGTTTTTTTAAGTTGAAAATCTTATATTTACATTGTTACAGTCCAGTTTACAAATTTTTTTTTTAAAAAAAATCATCAGATTTTTATAACATAAGGGCAATTTTATGTTTTTCTAGAAAAGTGATAAATATTTTAATTTCAGTTATTTACATAAATTTATTTTATGTTAACTTTTTATATATTAAAAATTTTAAATTATACTTATTTTAATTTAATATTTATTAAATCAATCAATGTATTTAATATTTTAATTTGATTTAAATTATTAGAAAAATATTTGTACTATTAAAATGTCTAAAAATCATGCAAATAAATTTTATGTTTTATTTCGAGTTTATCTTTCAAATATGAATGATTTTTTTATCCATAAACTATTTTCTAAGAATTTTTAAAATTTTTTAATAATACAAAATCATATGTTTTTAAATTTTACATTTTCTGATAATAATCTAAATATTTATTTACATTTATAAAAACTTTTAAGTTAAAATTTATCATATAAATTCAAATTAAATCAAATTAAGATAATCAAAACATAGAAAACAAATATAATTATTTTTTAAAATATTTATCCTACATTTTATTATATAAAATAACACTGAAGTCAATATTTGGTTATTGCTAATCTTCAAGAAGCTGGCTGGTCTGAATTGGCAACGGCCCGAGAACTGCGAAACGACGACGTAGAGATAGTTAGGGAGTTGGTTTTATGGGCTCACTTCTTGCCCCAATTGATCGATTTCGGGCTGTTGGTTGCATACTAAAGAGAAACCCGTTAAACGAGGGAAGTTTTAAAGATAAACCCAAATGGAAACAGCACTGAACGTTCCTCAAGATCCGTCCGACAACCCTAACGATGTCATCTCCGACGAGTCTTCGCCGGAAACCGACGTCACACTCTCTCCAATTCAAGCTGAGAACCATGCTGAAGATCTTCAAAACTTGTCGGAAAACCATCCAACCCCTGGTACGACGCTGGAAGCCCCCGTCTTGGACTCCCAAGATGATTCCTCCGACCCCGCCCCCGAGGACCCCCTCGAGGAGCAACCCCAAAACCCCAACCCCACCGAGCAAGGCCCACCGGTCAGGAAACGACGGCGTAGGAAGCGGTTCTTCACGGAGATTAACGGCAATCCATCGTTTTCCAAAAACCGCCGCCACAGAATATCAGGGCTTGCAAAAGAAGTGGACACCGAGGCGTTAATTGCGATTTCCGTGGGTTTTCCTGTCGACTCACTCACCGAGGAAGAGATCGAAGCAAACGTTGTGTCAAGGATCGGTGGCACGGAGCAAGCGAACTACATCGTTGTACGGAATCACATTCTTGCTCGATGGAGGTCTAATGTGTCCGTTTGGTTGACTCGCGAACACGCGCTCGAGGCGATTCGCGCGGAGCACAAAGCCCTTGTAGACTCAGCTTACAATTTTCTCCTCGAGCATGGTTACATTAACTTTGGGTTAGCACCGGCTATCAAAGAAGCGAAATTGAGATCGTTCGATGGAATAGAGAGGGGTAATGTGGTTGTTGTGGGTGCTGGTATCACGGGTTTGGTCGCGGCAAGACAGTTGGTGTCAATGGGGTTTAAGGTTGTTGTTTTGGAAGGCAGGGCTCGCCCTGGAGGACGCGTCAAGACGAGGAAGATGAAGGGAGATGGGCTGGTGGCAGCAGCGGATCTTGGTGGAAGCGTTCTCACTGGAATAAATGGGAACCCCCTTGGTGTTCTTGCCAGGCAAATGGGGTTACCTCTTCATAAGGTGAGAGATATTTGTCCATTGTATTTACCTGATGGGAAGGCTGTTGATGCTGATGTTGATTCTAGAGTAGAGGCTTCCTTTAATAAGTTGTTGGATAGAGTCTGTAAGCTTAGGCAAGCTATGATAGAGGAAGTAAAATCTGTAGATGTTTCTTTAGGGACTGCACTTGAAGCTTTTAGGAATGTTCATAGGGTTGCTGAAGATCAGCAAGAGCGGATGCTCTTGAATTGGCATCTTGCCAATTTGGAGTATGCCAATGCTTCTGTGATGTCTAATTTGTCCATGGCCTATTGGGATCAGGATGATCCCTATGAGATGGGAGGTGATCATTGTTTCATTCCTGGTGGCAATGAGAGGTTTGTTCGAGCACTTGCTGAGGATCTCCCTATATTTTATGAAAGGACTGTGGAGAGCATTAGGTATGGAGTTGATGGGGTTCTTGTTTACGCTGGTGGGCAGGAGTTTCGAGGGGATGTGGCTCTTTGTACAGTACCATTAGGTGTGCTTAAGAAGGGAACAATTGAATTTGTTCCTGAGCTTCCGCAAAGAAAGAAAGATGCCATTCAGAGGTTAGGATATGGATTGCTAAATAAGGTCGCTATGTTGTTTCCGCATAATTTTTGGGGTGCAGAGATTGACACTTTTGGACATTTGACAGAAGATCCAAGTATGAGGGGCGAGTTTTTTTTGTTTTATAGCTATTATTCTGTGTCAGGGGGCCCTCTTCTTGTTGCACTGGTGGCAGGGGAAGCTGCAGTGCAGTTTGAGACAATGTCTCCAGTGGAATCTGTGAAAAAGGTTTTGGAGATTTTGCGGGGTATTTTTCATCCAAAAGGGATTGTTGTTCCAGACCCAGTTCAGGCCTTATGTACTCGCTGGGGAAAGGATGAATTCTCATATGGGTCTTACTCTTATGTGGCAGTCGGGTCTTCAGGTGATGATTATGATATTCTTGCTGAGAGTGTTGGAGATGGAAGAGTGTTTTTTGCAGGTGAGGCAACTAACAAGCAATATCCGGCGACAATGCATGGAGCCCTTTTAAGTGGGATGAGAGAAGCTGCCAATATATTAAGAGTGGCAAAAAGGAGGTCATTGGCTTTGACCGACAAAATTCATAATTATGATGAGGAATATGATGATTTGAATCATTTATTTGAGACACCTGACCTAACATTTGGGAGTTTCTCTGCTTTATTTAACCCCAGATCAAATGACCTTGGGTCTCTTGCATTGTTGAGGGTCAAATTGCAAGGGGAGAAGCTGGATTCTGGTTGTCTCTGTCTTTATGGTTTGATATCAAGGAAGCAGGCCATAGAACTGAGTGAGTTACAGGAAGATGGGAGCAGGATGAAAACATTATCTCGCAAATTTGGTGTCAAGTTGGTTGGTAAGAAAGGATTACCTAATGCTGGGGAGTCTCTTATCACTTGCATCAAAGCTGCTAGATTGAACCAACAGCTTTTTGAGCAATAGTAGATTTGATCAACTCATTGGCTTATAGCCTAGTTTGCTCAACTCATTGGCTTATAGCCTAGTTTGCTTTATTTTCATTTAAAACTTGATCGTTAGTGGAAGAACTTAGAGGATGATTTGGAAAATCACTCATGTCTAGGACTTCCTCATTGAAGGGCGAAATTAATTGACATGATTTCCAATTTGTATCTGTCTTGTGAATACCCTGATGAAATTTTGGGATTGCTGGTGGAATTTTTTGGTCTGTTTTTCATCTCCCATTAGTCCTATAGCCCATAATTGTACATTGATTTTGCCATTTGCATCATCATCAATCTCTCTCTTTCTCTATCTTGTATTTCACCCATGTGAAAGTTTTCTTATCATCATCATGTGGGAGGTAATATATTCCCAGGTATGGAGAGAAGCTTACCTTCTTCATTTGTTACTAATAATCTACACTGAGCTAATTTCAAGTTTTGGTTCTATCTTGTTTTTCTCAGAGGGCTAGTTGATTTGAACTGAATTGATTTTCTAGAGAAGAATATAAAATATTTTTTAATTTATATGTTAATGTAAAAAATAAATATAATACATATTAATTATTTGTTTTGTTAAATGTTACGTGGTAACATTTTTTCTAAGTCTTGTTATTCATCTTGTTTTTCTGTGCTTTTAGATTGAAAGCAAGGGAGCCATAAAAATGCTGAATCATGGAAAAGCAAGAACAGAACGAAGGAGATGGTTCAAACAAATTGATCCTTTACCCATTTGGCAAGGCAGGGCTCACACCATTAATGGGCCTGAATTGGGAATTTGCTTAGCCAATGATTATAAGTATTTCTAAATGAACATCTTCGCCTTCGTACCAGTCACGTGTACGCGCACGTGCATGGCAGACGCGCACAAGAGGGCCCCCATGAGATATCATAATGTTTTTTGGGTTTTGGTGAAATGGATTAGGAACACCAAACCGACCATCTCCACCTGCAAAACGACATCAGGCCCAAAAAGAAAAGAGAAAAATTAAAAAAAAGGATTAAATTAAATTAAAGGCTTATTAAAATAAAAGTAATGAGTTATAACTTGTAAGCCCATTACTGTTGGTGTGGGTGTCCTATGAACCGGCCGTTTCGCATATCTCGAAAGCTCTGACTCCTTCTCCGGGACGCAAACATCACGTGGCCCCACTTAATAATCCAAGCTGGGCCCCTACACCGACACCACCACCACCACCACCATACCTATCCTTTCGAGGCCGACAAATTGGGGTCCCTTTCCAGGACAAAACCACCACCTTCTTTCTTCCACGTGCTTTGATTCTATTGGTTCCCGCCGCCCAGTACAGCGTGTCTCTTCCGTATTCGCTATTCCCCTTTTTGAATGCTACGTTCCAATTCATTTAAATCCCAGGGAAACCAGGACACTCTCTCTTCACCAACACGACGCCGTTTGGAAACGTTTCTTTGTCTACTAGCGAGTACGTGGTTTAGAGAGTATGATTTCTTTAATAAACTCAATTGGCATTCTGAACACGTCGGTTACAGAATAGGGAGGCCAATTGGTTTTTTCCTTACGCGCGTTAGAGACGCGTTGTCTGATGCTTTTCTTTGTTGTATAAAATCCCACTACTCTCCTAACGTTAGGCCATCATCAGTGGCCACCGAAGAAAAAGAACGCTTGACTACAGGCTGTTTTTCAGTGATCGCTTTTGCTCTGCGTCTCTCTGTTTTTGTTAAGTGGGTTTTAATTGAGTTCTTGGATCAGTATGGCTGACGAGCATCAGAAGAGCCATGAGTGCGAGACCAAAGTGGTTGATGAAGGATCAGTGGAGACCACCGATCGTGGGCTGTTTGATTTCTTGGGGAAGAAGAAGGAAGAGAAGTCCCAAGAGGAGGTGATCGTCGCTGAGTTTGAAAAGGTTCAGGTCTCTGAGACGGAGACCAAGGTCGAGGAGCCCGTGAAGGAAGAAGAAGAGAAGAAGCACAGTCTTCTGGAGAAGCTTCACCGATCAGATAGCAGCTCTAGCTCTGTAAGTTTGTCTTATGAAAACATGATCAAAAGATCAGTTGTTGTAGAAATTAAGTTTGGAAATCAGTTTGATTGATGTTTGAAAATTTTTTGCAGTCTAGCAGTGAGGGAGAAGGCGAGCCAGGAGAGGAGAAGAAGAAGAAAAAGAAGGAAAAGAAGGGACTGAAGGAGAAGATCAAGGAGAAGATATCTGGAGATCACAAGGAAGAGGACACCTCAGTTCCTGTTGAAAAATGTGAAGAAGAGGTCACCCATCACGCAGAGCCAGCGGCTCAGCCTGAAGAGAAGAAAGGCTTCCTTGACAAGATCAAGGAGAAGCTTCCAGGCCAGCACAAGAAACCTGAAGATCAGGTCCCTCCACCTCCTCCTCCTCCTCCGGCTGAGTCTGCGGCCCCTGAGCCTGAGAAGAAAGGTATCCTGGAGAAGATCAAGGAGAAGCTTCCTGGGTATCACCACAAGAGTGAGGAAGAGAAGGAGAAGAAGGAGAAAGAGTGTGCTTCAGATTAAGAAAACAATGTAACGTAATGTTCCATGATCGTGTGGCTTGCTTCTGTGTTTTGATGAAAAATTACTTGTTTTCTTTATTTTCATTTTCTGGGTTTATCTAAGCAATACAGATAGAAGTATTGTCTGGTTTTTAAGGGTTTCTATGGCATATGGTTTTGAGGAAGAAAGGTTATTTGTGTATTATGGTTTCCTTTCTTTCTGTGATCTGAACAGTATGAATGAATTCTATAAATTGCTTTAATTTGTTTTGGCTGTATTTAAATCTGTTCGTCAAAATCTTATCTGTGTTTCCCATGATTTCTGGCTTTAATTATGCCTTGACAAATGTGCTAGTGATGATCATGATGATGCTCTCTAGCCCACATGAACCCCCTTTTCTTATCAATGAATGACAAGAAAGTTAAGAAGAAAGCTCTCTTAATAACATCTTTATGTCTTTCTTTTTCTTTGCTGAGCTGCTTGGGAGCCAAGAAAATTAGATTCCACAGCTAACTGTTGCGCCCATATATCAATGGAGAGAAGAAAATGGCTGCTTGATTTGGGCAATCATCTGCGACTAGGAGATGGAAGGATTGGCTAAGTGAGGAAGTCTAGAGAGTCACGTCATTGGTCCACATACTGGAAACTTTTCAAATTATTAATCTTACTGTTTTGAGAATTTTTTTTATTTGAATAATTTGATAATTAAATATTAAAAATAAAATCAAATAAATAAATAATTTTAGATAAATAATATTTAAAACTTTGAGTTTAATTTTTTTAATCAAACACTAATTTTTAAAATATGTTCAAACAGATTTAATTTTTAAAATATATTCAAACTGATTTTAATTTATTGATTTTATTTAAATTTAATTTAATTTAAAATTATTATAAAAAAATTAATAATTTTTTATTTTTAAAAATGATTAAAAACTTTTCAAATAAATTTTATATTTTATTTTGATTTTATTTTTTAAATTTAAATTTTTTAACTAATTAATTATCTTTTATAAAATTTTAATAATATATTTTTTAAAAAATATATTTTTAGTATTTAAAAAATTTTAAATTTTTTTATAATGATAACTTAAATATTTTATTACATCTATAAAAAATTATAAGTTAAAATTTATTGTAAAATATCTTTAATTTAAATATTTTTAAAATTTAAATTTTTTAATGAAGTTTTGATAAAATTAAAATATTAAGGTTTGTTTATATTTTTTTAAAATAAAGATTTGATTGGAGAAAGAGAATAAAATTTAATATTTTAAATAATATTTATCAAATAATTCTTTATCATTGATTTTATTAAATTATATAATCATCTTATTAATAGCTCAATACAGTTTAAATTTTTTATTTTAAATATGAATACATTAAATTAAATACTAAATAATTGTTAATTTGTATTCGTCAGAACATATGTAATATAGAAATTGACTATTAAAAAATATGCGATTGAGATAAATTATTAAAAAAATAAAAATCTATTGTTGTTATGGACCATTAAAAAGGATATGAATCTTTTATTGTTTTAAAACACAAGTAGTTTAGAGATGGACCATGGACTATTGAAAATGTTGCAATCCAGATTGAATATTAAAAAAAAAAAAAGATAAAAAGCTAGTGCTGATTTTGGACCATTGGAAAAATACATATATTAAATTAAAAAATTAAATTTTATATTTTTTATATTACTATAAAAATAAATAAATTTAATTGATTTATTTTATTAAATTATTACATATCAACCTCTAAAAAAAAAAAAACTTAATAAGATTCAAATACTATCCTGTTGTAAAAAGGGCTGATGACATCAGCTTTCTTTGGCCTTTTGCCTTCGGGTTGAAATAATATCATCTAGTGGCTTACTATACAATTCAGTGTGGTGATGGCTGATCTCAAGGAAAATGAGATTTGATATTTAACCATTTATCAAGCTTTTCATGTAAAGGAAAAAGGTGATATGAAGCATTTATCAAAAGCTTTAATTAAGGTATGAGTGTGACATAATTTACTTTGAGATGTTGTCAAGCTGGGATTGGTTAAAAAAAATCAAATAATTTGTGAAGCAATCAAGATTTTGTAGTGATTTGATTGAATTTTTATTAAAATATTAAAAAAATATTTTAAATAATTTATTATGTTAATATAAAAAAATAAATAAATAATAATTATTATTTTTATTAAATTACCATGTATCACTATCTTATTAAAAGATTAACATAACTCAAATCAACAGAAAATTTAAATCTTTTGTGAATCAATTTTTTTACTAATTTAAATTGATACTAAACTTTCATTGAATTATTTAATTTTTTTAAAAAATTATTATGTTAATATAAAAATTTTAAACATTAAATTTATTAAATTGTCACATATCATTATTTTATTAAAAAATCAAAACAACTCAAATAATAAAAATTTAAATCTTTTATGAATCAAGAATGACTTAAAATTTAAAAAATAATAAAATATATGATGGTATATGATTTAACTTTCAAAATCTTTGTTCTTATAAAAATTATTTTATTTTTCAATATATGAAAATTGCATACTATTCGAAATCATTACATTTAAAATTATAAAACATTGACATAGATTTTTTTCTTAAAAATAGTATAATATAAATTAATTTATAATTTAAAATAAAATAAACATCATTTTAAACTTATATTTTATATTTTATTTAAATTAAATATTTATAAAAATATTTATAAAAAATTAATAATATTTTTATTATTAAAATATTTAAAAATTACTCAAATAAATTATACATTTTACTTTGATCTCATCTCTTAAGTTTAAATAATTTTTGACTCACTATTTTTTACAAATTTTTGACAATATATATATATTTAAAAATATTTTTTTAATATTAAAAAATTTTGTTTTGTTGTGATGAATGCTTCAATATTTGAGAAAGATTTTAAGTCTATACTAAAAAAATCTTTAATTAGATTATATTTAATTTTAAAAATTTTTAATAAAATTTAATTCATCAATTTAAAAGTATTTTAAAAATTAAAATTAGAATTAAAATATAATAAAATTTTAAATTTATCTTCATCTTAATAAAATCTATATAACATTAAAAAATTATTAATCTCTTTGATTTAAAAAAAAAGAAAGTGAATTAAAATTGAAAGAGAGGGCATGAATAGACATGAAGTTTATAAAAGACAAACAATGAAATTCATCCATTGCATCACACCTACATATATATATATATATATAAATTAAATTCATCCATTGCATCACACCTACATATATATATATATATATAAAGGGTGGCATGATATGGCGCATATACATGTCTGCTTAATGCAAGCACTGGCCCTACCTCGACGGCGTTGAAGCATGCCGGACATTGATACCCATCGATAATGGACAACATCAACCCTTCTCAATCTCTCCGTACACGGACCAAACCAAGCGTAGATCCCTCTTTCTCTACGGTTTGTGCCAATAAGTCTAATCATCAAATACTAGGAAACGTAAGTACTAAGAAACACTATCAGTCAAGCAAAGCTCGGCAAATTCTAAGCTCATGAGCCTTGATCATCATTCTCTATTATTTTCAAAGTTCTAAAGGACGAATCAAATTTCATATCAGTTATTTATCTTGGGTGATTTTGACATGGGTACCTGCTACCAACTAGTGCTTATCCTTCTGAACCTCTATCTATGCTATATAATGTGCTTTTTTCATCATGGGTAAATCAAAATTTGTGTAAGCAAAGATGATGAAGGTTAATCTATGGCTGGTTCTTACCTTTGCTGCGATGGGGTACAGTTCTAATGGGGAATACTTGGTTGGACTGGGGAGCTATGACATGACTGGTCCTGCTGCTGGTGTCAATATGATGGGTTATGCCAACATGGACCAGGTGACTGCAGGTATCCATTTCCGGCTCAGAGCTCGGACTTTTATTGTGGCTGATGGCACCCAAGGTGGCCGGTTTGTCTTTGTTAACCTTGATGCCGGGATGGCTTCTCAGCTTGTCACCATTAAAGTGCTTGAGAACCTCAAATCAAGGTAGATTAGTAAGCAATCCAAGTTTCAAAAAATTGGAAAATTTTTAGCCAATGGGTTATGTTACATACCTTTTTGTGACTTAATCTGAAGGTTTGGGGACTTGTATACTGAAGAAAATGTGGCTATCAGTGGCATCCACACTCATGCTGGTCCTGGAGGCTACTTGCAGTACTTGGTTTACTCTATAACTTCTCTAGGCTTTGTTCAACAGTCGTTTAATGCCATTGCCACAGCAATCGAGCAAAGCATTATTCAGGCTCATAATAATCTCAAGCCTGGTTCAGTCATCATCAACACAGGCAATCTCTTCTGCCCCTGTTCTGTACTTCAAGCAGAATAATTTGGCAGAACTATTACCTTTTCTTGTTTACCTATCTGCAGGAGATGTGGAGAATGCTGGCATAAACAGGAGCCCGAGTGCCTATCTGCTGAACCCTGCAGAAGAGAGAGCAAGATATCAATTCGATGTGGATAAAGAAATGACGCTTTTGAAGTTTGTTGACAGAGGGACTGGGAAGAGCACAGGGGCATTCACCTGGTACGCCACGCATGGCACCTCCATGAGCCGAGACAACAAGCTTATCAGCGGAGACAACAAGGGTGCAGCTGCTAGGTTCTTCGAGGACTGGTTCACTTTCACCACCAAACCTCTCTCTCCACCAAACAACAACTCGTCTGCCACAGGTTTAATCATCATGATCATTTGATTCAACTCTTACCCGTATTAACAAAATAAACAGACTCGATTCGAGATTCAGTCTGATCCATCTTTTTGTGCCATGAAGACATTGGAGCACTGCAACAGAAAGCTAAAATGATCAAAGCCACAGGAGGGCAAACTTGTGGTAAAACAACCAGCCAAAGCTTTAAAGTGAGAAAGAACGATGGGTCAAGATTTGTTGGTGCGTTCTGCCAATCGAACGTCGGGGACGTGACTCCAAATGTGCTCGGAGCATTTTGCACAGATAGCGGGAAACCTTGTGATTTCAATCACTCCTCGTGCCATGGCAATGACCAGCTCTGTGTGGGTCGTGGGCCTGGGTAAATGACACTATACCATAGAGACTATTGTCAAACAGATTGTGGGGCTCTGCTGAATCGAAATAAATCCATGGCTTGTTACCTGACCTTGACAGATACCCAGATGAAATATCGAGCACGAAGATCATAGGAGAGAGGCAATTCCAAAAAGCTGTTGAACTGTTCAAATCTGCAACCAAAGTACTGAGTGGCAAGATTGATTATCGCCATACTTACCTGAACTTTACCAACATCGAAGTGGAACTAGATGGAAACACCAGGGTCAAGACTTGCCCTGCAGCTCTTGGTCCGGGTTTCGCAGCTGGAACTACCGATGGGCCTGGTGTGTTTGGGTTTCAACAGGGCGATACCAAGGTTAGCTTCTTCTCATCCACCTACTTAGGGCATTATGAATCTGTAACTTCGATGTCTGATAGTGTGCTAGATCAACGAGTTATGGAGAAAACTGAGGGATTTGTTGAAAGAGCCAAGCCCATATCAAGTGGACTGCCAAAAGCCCAAGACCGTTCTGCTAGACACCGGCGAGATGTTTGAACCTTATCCATGGGCGGTAAGGCTGTACAAATTTACCTCAAGAACAAAACGTTTCCTTCTTTTTTTCTCTTCCGGTACTGACTCAAAAACCTGTGAGTCCCACGAAGGAGTGCTTGTAGTTTACCTTTTAATTTCTGTTTTTGTTCATGTAGCCGGCCATTCTTCCGATTCAGATTCTGAGACTGGGAAAGCTGATCATACTCTCCGTACCAGGAGGTTAGCTTTCTTCCTTATTTCTCTGCCAGGTTCAAGCTCTCTAACATAACATAATATATGGCATGTGGACAGTCAAGCTCTAAAACTGATTTGGGACTTGCAGAGTTCACAACAATGGCTGGCCGGAGACTCAGGGAGGCAGTAAGAGAGACACTGATTAGTAATGGAGAAGGCGAGTTCGACGACGATACCCATGTGGTTATAGCAGGCCTTACAAATGCTTACTCGCAATATATAGCAACATTCGAAGAGGACACACAACAACGATACGAGGTATACCGTACATTATACATCTACAAAACTTGAAAATATCAATTCTAATATAACCAGAAATTCTTAAAAGAGTAAATATAAATTATAATGATTATGTTTAAAATATTTTAAAATCAGTAAGATATTATACTCTTTGATTATGATTTTTTACTTTTGATAAAATTAAGATGTACTTAAATATTTTATATAAAATTACAATCGATTGTTATTAATACATACGATATAGTTTTGTCTTATAAAGCGTTTTGGGTAAACTTTATATAACATCTGTTTGATGAATTTATAATCGGTGTGAAATTTTTGATCCATTCCAGCCTAAACATGAGGGAGTATCATAGAGCATATATGAAAGCTAAGAGCTTATACGATATCTTTACAATTTACTTGCTGATGCACAATGAAATATGCAGGCTGCTTCAACACTCTATGGCCCTCATACATTATCATCATACATACAAGAGTTCAAGCAACTAGCGAAAGCAATGGCTAAAGGAATTATAATTGAACCAGGGCTTTCACCGCCTGATCTGTCTTCTGTTCAACTCAGCCTCTTACCTGACCCCTTGGGAGACTCACCTCCCCTGAGAAAAAAGTTTGGTGACATGAAACAAGATGTGACCGGGCCGAAATCTGGCTCATTCAAGAAAGGAGAGAGGCCAAGTGCTACATTTTGGAGTGCTAACCCAAGATATGACCTGTTGACAGAAGGGACATTCATGGTGGTAGAGAAGCTTCAAGGAGAAAGGTGGATTCCAGTCTATGATGATGATGATTTTTGCTTGTATTTCAAGTGGGGATTAGATAACAGTACTTTGCAGGGCTTAGCAATGGCTGAATGGGAAGTTCCAGAGGATGCTAGTCCTGGGGTTTACAGGCTTAGACATTTTGGGTCATTTAAGAAAACAAGGGAGTCATCCAATGAATACTTCACTGGAGCATCTAGTGCATTTACAGTGTCATAGATGCAATAAGCATATGCTGCCTCTTATTTTTAGCAGAAATAAAACATAGCCATTCAGTTTTTCAACATGTTTCTGAAATTATCTACACCAAAGCCATGGTTTATTTGATTTTCGAAAGGAAGCAATTACTGATGATGCAGGTATGAGAAAACCAGGGAGATTCTCACTCATTTGTCCATCCAGATAACACATCGGATACACTTTCCTTCGAGAAGCAAATCAAAGGCTTTGTTAATATCCTCGAATTTTATCTCATGTGTAACAAATTTATCCAGCTGCAGCTCCTGAAAAGATTATGACCAAAAATCAATAAGGTGCTTCACCTTTCCCAGATCCACTTCCTATAAAGAAATCAATCAAGCAAGCTAAACTAACAAGAAAAAGATCTGTAAAAGTCTCACCTTGTCCATGTAACGTTTAAGAAGAACAGGAATATCAGATTTGGCTTTGAGACCTCCGAACAAGGATCCCATTAAAGTTTTCCCGCTGTGAAGAACCTCGTAAGAGCTTAAGATCAACTGTGACCCTGGCTCGTGTACTCCCAACACAATTGTTTTTCCCCAACTCTGAAGTTACAGAAGAAGTCAATATGCAAATAATTAATGAACCTTCTTTTCTTTTCTTAGTACCTCCAGTTAATCCCTTATAGGTCAAGAAGAACACTGATAATTAATTTCAGGAGAACCAATATGAAGGGAAAAAGCATTCTGCTTTATAAGTGTGGGATTTCAGCATGACATATCAGTATAAGTGATGGAATCAACTTAGTCAACATATGCAGGACTTAGCCTACGGTTGTACATACAGAAGTACTCCTCAAAAAACCAAACCAAAACATAGGTTGGTCATAGTCTCAAAGAGTGTGTGTGAGTTTAAGAGACAGACAAACAGAGGGAGAATGAGAGAGACCTTCCTGCAACAAGCGTATGCTTCATGCACCAAGGATGGCAAACCAACACATTCAAAGCAATAGTCCGCACCTCCACCAGTCATCTCATTGATAACCTACTTGATGCAAAACAAGAACAACTTACAATCAGTAGTGCTTTGTGGTCACTGACCCTCTGCCACACAATTGATTTGCCTAATTGTCGGAACATTAATGTCTTGCTAGGTGTTTCTCAATCCTCTCCTTAGTGAATATACTGTGTTTCAGGAATTCATTATAACAAAAAAGAATATTAATAAGAGGAACACCTGGGCCACAGGCCTATCCCCACAGTTTTTAGGATTGACAAAATCTGTCACTCCAAAGTTCTTTCCTGCATGAGAAAAAAAAAAATCATGCCTAACTGGTCTTAGAATAGCTACTTGCACCAACGGGTCTTAGAATAGCTGCATGTACAAGTAAACTGCTCTAACCATTGATTCAGACTTCCCAATGCTCCCAGCAGCAACGGCAAAAGTTATACTTACCAGTTTCAAATTTGTCTGGATTCACATCAATACCTATGATCCTCTTAGCGCCACATAGTCTGGCTCCCTCAACAACCTGGACACCCACCCACAGCATAAACCCATTTCAGCATATAATTATTTGTGTGTGAATAGCAAATGAAGGAGCAAAACAATAGTCAGAAACATTTTCTGAAGGTTCATACCGCTAGTCCAATTGACCCTAGCCCAAAGATAGCAACACTTGATCCTGCCTCCACATTTGCTGTTCTCAAGGCAGCACCAACCCCTGCTATCCCTCATTGGGTTAAATTCTGCAATGCTGTGTATTTTGATAATTCTACAAATACCAATAGCTTGTCACCTGTTGACACTCCACAACTGAGAAGGCAAGCCCTATTTGGAGGAACTGCAGCGTCAATCTTCACTATATGAGCAGTGTCCACTACTGTGTACTCAGTAAAGCTAGACACGTTCAGGAAGTGGTACAAAACCCCTCCCTTAAGGTCTGTGAATCTGCTCGATTCATATCTAGGCATCCAAGGAGAGACCATGAAGGGGAATTTTGAGCATAAGTTGCTTTTCGTTGATTTGCAGTCGTCACATTCACCACAATCAGCCATGAACGTTGGGATGACGATATCTCCTTCGATCACCTCATTTACATTGTCTCCGACACTCTCCACAACCCTACAACACAACATCAATTAGTTGGAAAAGATTTCTGCTTCCCGGCGTCCATGAGGGAAACATCAAACACCCTGAAGGTATCCCAGAGGAAAATCCTCACGATCCTTGCACCAATAAGTACTGGCAATGGTAATAAGCTGAGTAAAGCAATTCTATGAACACAGGAAATCGCAGTAGGTTAAAAGATGGCAGGGGTGCAAAACCATCCATCACTCTGTAACATGCACGTGTGGGGCAGACATGTAAGAACAACTTGGGTTAACAAAGGTGATTGGGAGTTGGGCCAGCGAGGGTAAGCCGTCCAACGATGTCTTAGGTGGAGGGCCTTGGTTTGATATGACTGTTAGTTGATGCCACTCAAGTGGGAGAGCGGCTGGTAGATGTTTAACCTCTAATCACCAGCTCCCTCTTGCCTCTTGCCTCTTGCCTCTTGCCTCTTGAAGAGTTTATTGAATTAAAAGTAATTAACGAAAAGACAGAAATAACCCCAGGTATCTGTGCAATTACCAAAAAGAAATGGAAAAGTTTAAATTTAAAAAAGGAAATAAAGGGATAGAAGTCAATTTGCCTTGCTGGAAGAGTCAAGTCCGAATAAAATCATTTCTAGCTAATATTGAATATTGTACAGTGTTTGGGTCACTTTCTCAAAGAAAGCAACCTTCTTAGTTTCCTCAATTTTGACTTCCAAAAAGGGCATTAGACAATCAGGCAGAGTCAACTGACTCTTTCCATCTTCACCGTTGTCGTCCCTCTTCCAGAGAAAGGGAGAAAACAGGAAACAAAGAGGAAAAAGAGAAAAGCAGAACCGGGTTACCCAATAGCCTCGTGTCCCAGGATTCTCGGAAAGCAAGCAGGCGGGACCTATAATCACAGGAAAAGAAAGATTAAACAATTCTCCAACTGAGATATGTAATTACAACTTTACAATCCTGACCAGCCATATGCGAGTTCATCAGAGAGAGAGAGAGAGAGAGAGAGAGAGAGAGAGAGTTTATAGTAAGACCGTCAATCTCCAGAAAGTGATGTCGCTGTGACAGAGAGCAGTGCAGATGATCCGGATCCGAACCTCGTGAGGCTCCGGTGGAGCCACCACGATCTCCTCTATCACCAGAGGCTCCTGTGGTTTGCGACTAACCGCCGCTGCGGTTTGTACACAAGAAAGAGACCATCAACATCTCAAATGCCATACTCTAAAACCAGAACTTCGTTTTTCTTTAATTTTTTTCTTTTGTTTTTTTTTCTTGGAAACATTATACAAATCGAGTAGTTAACAAAAGATGTTCATACCTCTGCATCGAATCGGTTTCCCTGCGGTTTCACTCGACATATTCTCGTGGTCCACAACCGAATCAGTTTCAACCTTGCAGGCTCAAGCGTCTCGCTCTCTGTTTGCTAATAGCTAGGGAATATGCGGTCACTGACAATTGCCAACGGGCCAAATTTATCCTTTTCCCACAAGCAAGTTACTGCCTGGTAGGGTTAGGCCTGCAAATTTAGCTGTAAACGTCAATCTCCCGATATGGACCTACCAGCTACCAGCTGAAGCCTAATATATCTTAGTTGAACCCTTCACCCCTTCATGTCGCGGACATAATATTTAATAAATGACAATCATAAAAATCCTTTTTTTAGTGTCTGTGACAGAAATTAGTTTTTAATTTTTTAAATTTATTATTTATTTACATAATTGACATTTTCTAGATTTGCCTTTATATATTCCATGTTACCTTAAAAAAGAATCTGAATTAAAATGAGAGATATTCATATGCAAAATATCATCTTGATTTGAGGCATTAAATTTAGAACTTTCTTGATTCTTAAGTGTTTTTAATAAAATTTTAAAAAATAAATTCAACCAAAAATTATTAATATAGAATAAAACGAGGGATACTTATTTGAAACTGTCAATTGTATTTGCAGACATTTGATTCAGAATTTTTTTAATTTTTAAATATTTTTGGTGAGAATTTAAAAAAAAATAGTGGAACATTATTATAGTTCCATATTTTTCTTAAAAAATTGAAAGTTCTTTTTTATTTTTTTTAAGGGCATTAGTCATACGAGTTATTTGATCCATATATGAATATTTAATTAAATAATTAAATATAATATAATTTTATTTATAACAAATATAAAAAACTTTGATTAATTTTTTATTTAAATTTCATGATTTTAGTTTGATTATTTTTGCATCTAAAATTTAAATTTAAGTTAATTTTAATTTTATTATTAATTTTTCAAAATTTATTACTTAAATTGAGATTTTTTAAAGTATTTTAAAAGTTTGAGAAACTCAACTCTAATGCAAATAGACCCCACTTATTTTACATTTAAAGGTGATCACGATTCTGAGTTGCATGCGTTTTCGATTTTAAATCATAAGTTCAAATTTAAATGAAGGAGAAAATCTTTGTATTTTAATTAAACTTTAATTCAAAATTAATGCGTAATTCAGTTCAAGTTTAATTTAAAATTTAGTTAAAAAGTGATTTTAAATTATTTTGAAATTTTTGTAATTTTAATTTTAATGACTTAAAATATTTTTAATTAAAATAGTTGGATATTTAATTTTTATTATAAAAATTATACATAATTAATAATATATAATAATAATGAATTTTTTATTTTTTTTTGTAATTTATACTTTTTAAGACTCGATTTGAAATTGAAATCAAGTTTAATTTTTTTAGAAAAATCAATTTGATTGACTGTAACTGAATTATTGTCATTTTTATTTATGTTATATTTTCTTAACATAAATATATTCTACTCATTTAATTACCCATCCAAGTAAATATAGTTTTCTAGTTTTTTACTTTTTCTTTTTTTGGAACAAACACAAATTTAGATGTTTCTTTTACTTTGGTATTTTTCAAATTTGATAAAAATGCCAAAATCCCACGAGAGAGTAGAACTTTCTCAGACAGGAAAGAACATGACAAATGATGGTAGTTCCTGCAATTGTCAGCATAACCATACGACCAAAAAGTACAAGTCTTTGTCCTGAACTATCAACTGGCCAATTTGGGTATTCTTTTCTCGTAGTGTGAGAACGCCATTGTTGGACAGAAAGAGGCCACATGGGTCTTCCGTGATCTTGGATTTACTTTTTGTGTTTTTAAAAACCGTCGATTTCATTAAGGATTTGCTTTAATTGATTTGAGTTATATTCGACTTTTAATAAAATTATAATACGAACTAATTTTAAAAAGTAATAATTTAATTATATTAATTTTATAAGTTATTAAGATATTTTTATTTTTGTTTATGTGTTATTTAGAATAAAATTATTTTATTTTATATATTAATCTAAAATTATAAATTAATTTAATTTAATTTTATATAACAAGAGATCTAAAACGTGTATTTTTAAATTTGATTTTTATATATAAATAAAATTATTATGAGTATTTTTAACCTATTTAATTGACTTGTAATTAAAATTTTATATATAAATAATTTATTTTATTTAAATAAACAATGTGATTTTTTTAAAAAATATCTTTATCTTCTTATGAAATTGTGATTGCATTTTTAAAATATGTACTTAAGTTAAAAATAATTAATACTATAACATCACCTATTTAAAAATTTATTAGTAAAATATGTATTTTATTTAATAAAATAATGTGATAATTTTTACAATTAATAATTTTATCATCATGTCAAATCATGATTATTATTTTATAACATATAATTAAAGTTAGATATAAATACTACAATTTTGTTGTACTATAATTTCCTATTTCGTAAATTGATCTTATATTATTGAATCTCAACTCTGGTAGAAACATATTTAGATAAGAGATTGCTTCTCTAACCTATATGATGTCGGTTTTTTATATTTAAAAAAAAAAATTCTCTATTTTTTTATTGATTCAAAATTGTTGTCATTGTTTTTCACTCTATAACCTTTCTTGTAGTTTGAATTGTTTGTTCGTAGTTCATTTGTTTTAGCTGAAAATTTGTTAGCTCTTTTAATTTCAACAATTTTCATTTTGCATTTACTTTTGTTTGAGAGTCGGTTTTTTTTTTCTGGCTTATTTTATTGTGTAGATAATTTATTTTTGATTAGCATGTAATCAATTTTTTAAATTTTAAATATTTATTAAATTACAATATTAAATAATTATTAATAATTTTAGATATATATATTTAATATTATAAAATAAATTTTTGCATAAATTTATAATTATATATTTTAAAAAATTAAAGTGATAATTGCTCTAACTTTTTAAAAAATATTTTGATAATTTATTATGTTAATATAAATAATAAAAATTAACTATTAATTTTATTAAATTATCATATCTAATCATTTTATCAAAATTTTAATGCAACTTAAATCAACAAAAAATTTAAGAGTAAAGATCATATAAAACTCTAATATTTACCTATATTATCAATTAAACTTTCATATTTAAAAAATAATAAATTAAACTTTGATATATTAATTTAATTTAAATTAAAAATTAATTTAAATAATTATTAGAAATTAAAAATATTTTCATCAGTAAAATATCTAAAATAAAATTTTTACTTTATTTCAGATATATTATCCAAATTTGAATAATTTTTGATGTAATATTTAGTTTTGTGAATTTTTCAAAAATTTAGATATGTCAATTTTAAAAAATATATTTTAATACTTAAAAATTTTAAAATTTAATTATAACATAATTTTAAATATTTTTTTATATCCTTAAAAAATTTTAAGCTGAAATTAATTATATAAGATCTTAAATTTAAATATATTAAATATTTAAAATTTTTAATAAAATTTATTTAAACTAAATTAATAAATTATGATTTAATTTATTATTTTAAAAAAAATTAAAAGTAAATATCATTTAAAACCATGATCTTTACACTATCTATCCAAACAGACACTAAATTTCAAAATGTATTCAAACTAACCTTGACTTTTTAATTTTGTCCAAATTGAACCTTAATTACAAACGCCGTTTAAATTAATTTTTTTCGTTAGGGTATTATTAAATTTTTTATTCCCTTCCCTTCAGAGAAAACCCAGAGAAAACGTAGAGAAAATGCAGTGGCTTCTTACTCGAAGAGAGAGAAGAGAAAGATAAAAGGAAAAAAAAAAGAAAACTTGTAAATTAATTGGGATTTTTTGTTGAAGAATCGAGTATTGGTGATATATATACTAATTGAAGCTGAATTTGTCAATGGAGAATAAAGGTTCGTCCGAAGGCTCATCCTATCAAACCTTCAAATTTGTCATTGCGGTATTAGGGTAAAATTACATACCTCATGAACAACAAGAAACCCAAGGAGAAGATTTTGGAATTGTAAGAAAAACATTATGCAATCAAACCTTCAAATTTCTTGATACCGAGTGACGAATTGAGAGAAAAAAACGAATTTGGGTTTCTGGAGAGAAGATCAAAATGGAGAGAAAACCAAAATGGAAAAAATGTTGTCGTTTACCTCTATATATTCTACTGATGTAATGTCTTTTTTGCCTTTCAATAAATCCATTTAAGTTCATGGGGAGAAGGCCAAAATGGGGAAAAGATCAAAATTGAGAAAACGCTGTCGTTTTCTCTATATATATTCTACTGATGTAATGTCATTTTTGCCCTTCAATAAATTTATTTTTTTATAAACGTCGTTTAATTGATTTAAATGGAAGGTTCCATTTGAACAAAATTAAAAAGTTAAGGTGAGTTTGAATACATTTTGAAACTTAATGTCTGTTTGGAGAGATAGTGTAAAGATCAAGATTTTAAATGATATTTATCTAAAATTTAATTAATAATAAAAAAATATTAAAATTTAAATATGAAAATAATACCCATTACAACTTGCGTAGAAGAAAATTGACATGAAAAAGATTTTCATTTAGAATGGGCTTGAGATGTTTTGCGCTTGTTCAGGCTAAATTAAAACAAGGGCCTTAGATGGATTGTAGGCCCAAGCAGCTAAATTCGCGGCCATCTGTCTAGTCAGGCTGGATGCTCAGCCGTCGAGCTGACAACCGTCAAAACGGCGTCGCTGGGCTGATTTCCTCCCTTCTATAGACTGCACATCTAGATTCTTCTCCGACATCGTTAGAGCACAGCTATAGCTCGCTTTGTGCCCACTGCGTCCTTGTGCTCTCCTGTTTAGCAAACCCAAGTAGGCTTCCTTCCTCTCTCACAAGCTGTAAACTCCAATTTCTTTGGTCCTTTTAACGATCAAATCGAAGTCACTCGCCGGCCTAGTTTTTAAATATTGGATTTCGGGTTTTTGTTTCCAGAAGGTTTGTTTTTCTTTTTTACCAACATTTTATATTCCGCCAATTTGTGCCTTAAAACGCAAAAAAAGAAAAAAAAATGCTTATTCTTGGTGCTTAAAATAATGTATGTGGATTTCTGGCTTTTGACCAACAAATGGCTAAGGTTGATTCTTGATGTTTGGCTCTTTAGGTTTATAACCGGAGGGTAATTTGTTTTTCATTATCATATTGGGTGAGTTGTGAATTAGTAAATCTTCTTTCCTCAATATTCTTTTAGGTGGGAGTTGTTATTAATTTTGATTTGCAGCATTCTGCTTCCATTTGAAGTTGCCATGGCTTAGGGTTTTATATGTTTCACATGGTACACTTGATTTGGAAAAGAAGAGAACTCCTAGATAACAAGCTCTTTAACATCTGGATTTTATTTGGGCTAGATATTGGTAGTGGAGTAGAGCCTCTGTTTAATCTGTAAGTCAGGCAATGTCTCTGTTGTCCAATTTATTGTCTTGAAAGTGGTAATATGAGAATGCAATATGAGGGAAGTTAGGGTTTTTGATGCTGACTTATATTGTGAGCTGTTAGGTGATTCTAGAATTTTATCTTGCATTAATATTGCCTAAATTTTTGAATCATGCATGTATTGATAGAAGGTGGAAACGTATCAATTACAACGTGTCCATGTAAAGTATCTATCGTATTTGATTGCCATATAAATCCAAAGAGAACATACAGATTCTAAGACGAGAATTCCATGGTCAAAATTGCCAAACATTGGAGACTTCTTGCACCCTCTCTTTACTCTTTTGTCGTACTTTGTCCTTGTATTATTTCACTTAACCGCAGTAGCATCTTATTACTTCCTTAAAAGGCGGACCATTGGATGCAGGTAGAAATTTCAACTTGTGGCTGCTTTATTGCATGAATGATTACTCAATGAATCAATATGGTATTAATGGAAATGCTACAATTTCCTGGAGGATTTTTTCTTTGTATGGGTAACCTGTACATGAATGCACTTAATTAACATTAGACATATATTATGTTGTTCTCATAGTGTGATAATTTTATTTTATTTTATTTTTTTGACTTACAACAATTTTATTTTTAACAAGCAGGAAAAAAAATTCTCCATCCGAACAGGTTGACTGTGTAATCTTTTCGTTTGTGTTTAGACTTTGGTTGCCTGTGCTTGATCATGGCGGATAAGTGCTCTAATGAAGGTTCCAGTAGTAGCAGCAATTCTTCTGGGGAAAGTTTGGATTCAGTTGTTGATCTCAAGATCAAGACTCTTGATTCGCAGATCTATGGTTTCCGAGTTGACAAAAATGTAAGCAATTGTCTTTCTTAACTATTCTTTAAATTGTTTTGGATCAGTTTGATAATATTTTCCTTGTTTATTCACATGTTGTTCTTGTTGATATTTGTATTACATTTATGATCTATGCATCATTACATAAGGTTATTGCATTTGTTAGATGTTATCATGAACTGCATATCATTCGTGATAACAATTTCGGTTTAGGCTTTTGCAATTTCAAAAAGTTTCAAGGATATTATTAGAATCTGCTTAAGAGTTTTAGTTCTTTTATCTCTTTGAAAATAAGTTGTGTTTCATCAAGATTATTTCTAATTTTTTTGTTGTCAAGATAAAATTGTGGATCTTTGTGCTAACCTAATCTCTTGTTATTTTCCCGTGCCTGCTTTTGCCTCCCACCATTAGTTTTGGTATTTATCGTGGGGAATTTAAATTATCTTTAAAGATAGTTGAATTCTTTAGTGAGGTAGGCATGTAGTCAGACCATACAAATTTATGTTTGTTATTCTTTTTCTCTTTCTCCATATTCTATTGTTTGATCTTTTTAATTAAACGATTGATTGTGCGCGCTAGCTTTTGCCCAAAAATTTTACAACAATTACCATTTTGAATAATCTCAGATGCTAGTTTCATTGTTCAAGGAGAAAATAGCCGAAGAAGTTGGTGTCCCAGTAGGTCAGCAACGACTGATTTTTCAGGGAAAGGTCTTAAAGGATGATCAACCGCTTTCTGAATATCGTATCCTATTGTTAATGTTTTGGACTTTTTTTTGGTTTTTTGTTTTCCTTTTTCTGTGCTAGTTACTGTTTGGACATTGCATTGCATTTAAGCGTTATGACGTAGATTTCGCAATTAAGAATATGAGCCGGATAAGGAAAAACGTAAATGGAATATGACATTTTGTTAACGCTCCAAAGTTGAGTATGACCGTTCTTGGACGCATGAGCTAGGTTCCTTGGTGATCACTGATGTTACTGTGAATGAATATCTTCATACTTATTGTACGCCCACATATATGCAACTGCATCCCAATATATCTATCTCAAAGCAATGATGTGATTGGAAATTTGAAAGATTGAGTTGTCGTATCAAATAAAGTTGCTGCAGCGAGCTATTCTCTTAGATTACATGCAGCTATCAAGCTCCACCAAAGGAGTCTTGATGTTCCCAGCAATCGAACTTTGATATTGTTGTTTTTTATTTCTTGCTTGAAGTTTGACATTCTCTTATGTGTTTGAAATTTGGACTTTGGGTCTTTGAAATGTGGTTATTGATTGTTCATTTGTCCTTGTTGTTTATATCTCTTAATTTTCAAATTGTATATCACTTGACTCTTTCAAGATGTGGATAATGGACACACACTGCATCTGGTTGTGAGACAACCAATGCAATCACAACCTTCATCTGGTATGAGCTCTGGGGAGACGAATGCGAACAATGGTAATCGAGGTGTCGATTAGTAAAACTATGTTTGCTGTTGCACTATTTCAATTTCTGAATAAATGACTCTTGCGAGGTTTGCAATTACTGGCTTTCATTTCTAATTGGCAGGAAATGATGCTAATGCTGGTGCCCCCCGCAATCGTGTCGGGCAAATCTCACATAGCGTAGTTCTAGGGACCTTTAATGTTGGAGATCAAGGTGAAGGCATTGTTCCAGACGTTACTCGGGTGTGTCTTTTCTCTCTTCTTTTTGTGAATGTTGAGAGCTTTATGTTGTTAGTTTGAAGTTTCCAATGGGCTTTGTGGTCATGAGAAAAGGTGGGAGAATATTGTGTGATAATTGCTTTATATTTTGCATGGTTGACTTATAGGTCATTGGTGCAGTTTTAAATTCTTTTGGAGTTGGAACCCAGCCCCTAACTAATGGTATACAGACATCTACTATGGTAAGTATTTTTTCCCCCTTTTTTTTTTCTTGTAAAAAAAGGAAATGACTTGTTCCTTCTTAATTCACACTGGAAAACATCCCGTCTTGTTTGAGCCCTTAAATGAGATTTATTTTCGCGTCTTATCCGGCCTATGATGCCTTCTGCTTGGAGCATATAAATCCGATCGTTCTAGCAAATCTTATTTGATGCTTATAGAAAAAGCCATCTTAAGCAGCCTCTTCATCTTGTGTCTACCAAATGCATATTTCAGAATTGATTCGACATACTTCGTTCAGCGCAGCATTCGTTTTAGACTCCTTTGTGATTCTATTTTGGTCCTTACCTTTAACTTGCTTTTCTTTCCTGGCCCTCACGTATTCCTGAATTTGGTTGTCTGCCTATTATTCCAGGGATCATATCATTTGGTTCCCTGCTGCTGTATTATTATTTGTGGGAATTATATGGTTGAGAATCATTGAAGGAGAGCGTGAGCTGATATGGGTTTTAACTGAATGACATGTTCAGGGGTTTTATGAACGGATTTTAAGCACATTTAACCCATTGCCTCTGTTCTTTGCAGTCAAATGCATCTGGTCAGGTTCCTCAAGGGAATGCGTCTGATGGAATGTCTGGTAGTGTTGGTGGTCAAGCGGGGAACCAGACGCAGCCAGGACAAGGATTTCCTGCCCATCCATTCCAATCATCAGCTCAAGTTGTGCAAATCCCACTGACAGCAGCTGCTGCCGTCCCTATGCCTTCATTTCATGCAGTAGTTACATGTCCACGACTATAATTTTTACTTGGGATATATGCATTTCATTGTCCTAAGAATGCCACTTTATTTGTGTTTCAGCCAATTCCTGATTCTTTGAACACTCTTTTGGAGTTTATGAATCGGATGGAGCAGGCACTAGCGCAAAATGGTAACGATAAACAAAGCACCATCTCATATCTGGTTGGAAATTATAAACCTAGACTAATTTATTCTCTTTGTAGGCTATCAGCCTAATGCTTCAGCCAGCGTAGAAAACCTACCAAGGGTGGAATTACCAACCAATGCACGTGGTTTACCCACACCTGAAGCATTGAGTGTTGTCTTGCGACGTGCACAAAGGCTTCTTGGTGGCCGTGCGACTGATGCACTATCTGTAAATACTTATCTAAAAATTCATATAGATAAATATATGTAAAGCATGTATGCATGCATATATAGATTATGTTTGAGTGGATGTAGTTATGTATATTTAGCAATTTCCTTGTCCTCGTGATTTTCCTTTTTTGGTAATTAAATATATATGATTTATGTAATGATTCATGCAGGAACCTTGAGATGTGATGTGCATTTTGGCGTTTGCATTGATAATGTGGAGAGAAATATCTGAATATGACAGTTTTGTTTTTAGTTAAATGAGTTGTTTTCTTTTCTTTGTTTTCTCTTTTTTCCCTTGAAGATGTTATTAGCTGATCATATGCTATTTGTAATTGGCTGCAACTTTGTAGCATATGGCAGGATCCTTGGAAGAAGAGGGAGCTTCTTCTGATCCTGCCATTAGGGGGCGCATTCAGTCAGAGTCAGTGCAACTAGGCCTTGCAATGCAACATATAGGTGCTCTTCTGCTAGAGCTTGGCCGTACCATTTTGATGCTGCGTATGGGACAGTCTCCTGTATGGTCTAATTCTATCCTATTTCTTGGTTGAGTTTGTGATTACTCGATTTATAATTGTTTGATGTGATCCACAGGCGGAATCATCTGTTAATGCTGGGCCTGCAACTTATATATCTCCATCAGGGCCCAATCCTATAATGGTTCAGGTCTGTCATAATTTTTGCTGTTTTGGGTTTTCATTTCTAATAAATAACATTAAACAGGATGTACTTTATTTTGGAAAATGTGAAGATAAAATGACTAGGAATAGCGTGGAGTTGGACTTGCACCCAAATCACCAGTTCTGGGAAAAAAATAAAAAAAGGGCCTGTTAAAGGGAGTAATGGAAATGGATGCTGAAGCGTTAAATAGTTGCTAAGGAGTACTATCTGTAGATCTTGACAGGAAGTACTCATAGTCTTAGACTTGGGCGAAGTACTTGGCTAAGGAAGGGGGACAAGAAAAGTTGAAAATATTGGTTGACAAAATTGTGATTTAATGGGCTGCAAAGGGGATGGGGATTTTGGGCTTGTCTCCAAGCGTAGGTTATATAACTTTCTTTTTTATTGGGTTATGTATGTTGAGGATGTCCAAGAGCAGGGTGGGGAGTTTTAACCTGTGAATCAGATTAAGGCTTTATTTTTTTCTATAAAATTCTCTTTGATCTTTTGGCTATCATTTGCTTGTCTCCCCATGATCCTTTTTTATTTATTTCATTTTTTTGTGCGTGTGTGATAGAAGCCTCTTAATGATCAGTTTATTCTTTTTTTTTATTTTTTATTTTAAGATATATTTACATGAACAATCTATGGCTCTTCTATACCCATGCTGTTGGAATTCTAGATCATTTTTGTGCACTTGATGGTCGGTAGAATGGGCTTGTGACATAATCAGCTTACTCAATTGCTCCTGGCAATTAGTGCTTCCTTTGTTGCAATTTTGATTTTTTGATATCCTGTTAACTATGCATGAACTGTTGTTCTTGTATTGCAGCCTTTTCCTCTCCAAACCAGCTCCCTCTTTGGTGGTGTAGTTCCTCCTGTGAATCCAACTGCTTTTGGTCCTGTTGGTGTCGGAAGTGCTCCAAGGCACATAAATATTCATATACATGCGGGTGAGTTAAATTTCCTTTACCAGTTGTCTGCTTCTCATGAATTAAGTTGACATGGTTAATTACCACATACATTGCTTGCTCCCCTTGTTTCAGCAGTTGGTAGCAGGGGAAATAATGGAGATGGAATGCAGGGAGAACGAGGCAACGATACTGTTTCTGGTGATTCAGGTCCCATGCGAGTACTACCTGTGAGAAATGTCATGACGGCAGCTGTGCCTTCATGGCCTACTGGAGTAGCCATTTCCAGTGCAGCACAACCCGGTACAGGTTTTTCTGTTTCACAATCACCTCCTGATTCTGTTTCGCTGTCCTCTCTTATTGGTGAAGTGAACTCACGACTTAGAAATCTTGTTGGTAATACTCAAGGAGAAAATGAGGCTGCTTCAGGTAAGTAGCTGTTTAATGTCCTCATGCTAGTGTATTTTATGTCAGATTTGTCCACTGAGCTACTGTTTCGGTGTTCAGGTCAGCTGCAGTCAACAGAGCAGGCTTCATCTGGTGGATCTGGTGGAGGTAATGATGTAAGCAATGAACTGCTGAATAATGTTGCTGTTTCTGGAGCTGAGGAACAATCTAACTCCTTGCCTAGGGTTCTGTCAGAAAATGATACCCCAAAGGTAACTGTCTGAGGGGATCTTAGTTTTATTTGGTAATTTTCTCCAACCAGGACATGCTGAAGTCTTGTTTAACATAACCAGCCACAACCTGAATGCAATAAAGGAGGTATCAATGAGAACACAGGAAGTTCTTTGAGTTCAAAAGTTGTACCATTGGGATCAGGAGAAGGATCGTCAAGCTGTTCAAATGGAAAGTCTGCAATGAAGTCTGAAGATGGTTCAGCAAATGCTCTGAGATCCTCTGAGAAGCATGATCATCCAGAAGGTGGTAGATCTGTTCCACTTGGGTTGGGACTTGGAGGTTTGGAGCGTAAGGTAACGAGTTTGTTTCCAAATTTTAAGTTAGTTCTTAGATCAATGTTATTGGAACTTATTCTGCAAGGAACCCATGAATTTTTCACCTTTAGTTGGGTGCTGTAGATGGCAAAAGGTGTGAAAAAAATAAAGACACCAGAAAAGTTTGTTTCTTGCAAATGCAATTGGTCTAAAGCAGGAAGTAGAGAATAGAAAATTGCAAGCTGGGCCAAAATTAGCAAGATTGAAGCAGGAACAACATTAATGGTTTTAAGGTTGAAAATCTCTAATTTTCAGGGATATGATTCAGTGGCTGCATACAGTTAAGTCTGAAAAGAATCTATATAGTACAGTTATAGTAGCACTTAATTTCCAGCACTTGATGCAAATAGACCCATCTAACTATAACCATCCAAAATCATTGAGAGTCATGCTAGATTCATGACTAATTAATAAAACATTGAAAGCGTGAGTACTGCCCATGCACTAAGATAAATAAGGAAAACAAACATAAATTAAAAGAGCTAATCAAGCAAGTTGATTTAATGCTTGGTCCTCCTTGTCAGACTTGATGTTCTGAATTGATGACCGGCAATGCTATTGCATCTTGTTCCATCAGAAAGGGTTGAGGAGACATAATCTTAATAAAGTGATATTTCTGTTTCTGGTTTCTTTTCTGTAATGGGTCCTCGGAAGTGTGGTTGCTCAATGTCTTTTTTTTTTTTTTTTGGGTCTTTGTTCATGGTGTAATCAGAGGCGAGGCAAGCTGCCAAAATCGGTGGTCAAGAGTGATGATAGTGGAACAACTAGTGCCTTCCATGATCAGACTGGAAGTAGTGGCCAGCAACTTTTGCAATCTCTTGCTTCTCATAACTCTGCTATGCATAGGACAGGAGCAGATGACCCATCCTCAAGTCAGTTACCCCCTGTTTTTACAAGGACGATGGAGAGTAGAGCAGGAGGACAAGGTTTTGATGATCCCTCGGATGCTGCAAGTGCTATGTCTCAGGTTCTGCAAAGCCCTGCATTGGATGGTTTGCTGGCAGGGATTTCAGGCCAAACTGGTGTTGGCTCCCCAAATGTCTTGAGAAATATGTTGCAACAGTTAACTCAGAGCCCCCAAATCATGAATACTGTCCAGCAAATTGCTCAGCAGGTTGATGGCCAGGATCTGGATAATCTGTTCTCAGGGATGGGTGGAGGTCCAGGTGGTGGCATGGATTTGTCTAGGATGGTCCAACAGATGATGCCCATTGTTTCCCGTGCTTTTAGCGGTGGGTCAACTGCATCTCCGCCATTCCCTGCTGTAGAACCTGAACAACAGCAACAGCATGACGGGAGGACTCGTGGGGCTGACAAACCTGATGATCAAGGTTTTCAGGTACAATTCACCATATTAAGATGATAGTGAAAATAGAGGTTACCTGCATAAAAGGGATAATGCATTTGTGATATGTTTATTGATCATCGAGCATGTCATATCATTATCAATTGGGCAAATAAAAGTTTAGAAAGCTCTTTGTGGTGAACCTGTATGGTATGGAGGATGAGATTGTGGGTTTCAATCACATGGGTGTGTACATAAAGGGGGAAAGAGGGAAATAGATCTACTTCTAGTTTCCAATGTTATTCTTCTTTTTTGTTTTTTCCCCTCAAAACCAAAATTAGCTTAGCTTAGAATACAGCTGTGCAGTGTGGTGGGAGGAAAGTCTTCTTTCTCTGATAGTCTTTAGAGCAATTTAACAAAATTAATATATTTTCTTGATATAACTGCTTGATATTTTCTGTTATTAGGTTCATGTTCAACAAGTAACTGAAATGATTGAACAATCAAACCCTCCAGCCAATGTTTTCCGTGCTATGGTGGAAAATGCTGTTCAGCTGCATGGCAGTGGAAGCAGTAATGAAGATCTTGTGCGTGAGTTAAGCAGCAATGAGGATCTTGCTAACGTAAGTGTTTGTGAATAAGTTTCTCAAGCTAATCTGCCTCTTAGAAACATCAGTTTTTCAGTAAATTTGCATTACGTGTGGAAGCTAAATGCTGTTTCCACTCATGCAGGAATACATGGAGATGCTAAGGCATGATATAGCGCGGCGTCTCCAGAATGACTCAGGAGAGGACAAGTCCTAAATCATTTTTGTTGTGAAATGACTTGTTTCATTATACATGAGATGGTAGGAAGGGTGGAAAAGGCTTTGTTTTTTTTTAAAAAAATTAATTAGCTACAATTATACCTCATATTTAAATTGGTTTTTGCAGCTGGTATATGGAACTTGTACAAATTACGTTTGGGCCCAATGCCCTAAATTATAGCTGAATGTTAATCTGTGTGTTTTGAATATTGTGCTTTTGGGTCATTGTGTGTCAAGTTGTTACCCCAGTTATTTTGTCAATGTACATCTGTTTGTACCTCAGGATTATATTGCTTTGCTGAAATTTTCCATTTATTTATTCTGCAATGAATGACCTAGATTGTATTTTCCTGTGTTAAGATTTAGGGACAATTGAACTCCTTATATCCTGCCAGTCCAAACAAAGTTTTTCTAATTTTTAAATTAATTATGTATGTAAAATATCAGTTTGATTTTAATTAATTACTGTTCTAATTTTAAAAAAATAATTTATGAAAAATACTTTTAAAATTTTGTGGTGGTTATTTGTGTAATAAATTTTAAATGAAATTCTTTAATTTAAATAATTGTTTCGAAAATTTTGAAAGTCAATTTAAATAGATTAAAATTTATAAAAAAATCAAAAATAAGAATATTAGGTAGTTTATTTATTCTTATTATACGTGCTCATAAAAATGCGAAATGCTTGTTTTATTGACCGCAAGTGAAATTTAGATTTAACAAATTTTCAGGTAAAACAGAAATAATTTTAACTAAATTTTGATGAGAGTTTGTTAAATGAAAATTTTAATGCTCTATAAGTCAATAAGGCAACAAATAAGAAAAGAGTAAGATTTAAATTTTAATAATTGTTTTCTAAGTTTTATTCAAGCAATAAACAAGAAGTGGGATAGGGTTCAAATTGGTGAATCGAATCGTAATTTTTAAATTTTGAATTGAATCACCGAATTAAAATTAATATAAATAATTTTGATATTAAATTATAATTGAAATTATTTTAAAAATAATTTATTTATGATTTATGTAAATTTTAATTAGAAATCAAAATCAAAAAGTTAAAATCAATGATTTCGATTCGATTTAAATTAATTTTTAAAATATTAAAAATAATTTAAAATTATTTAAAATTATAAAATAAATTTAATTTTAAAATATATATTTTAATAAAAATATAATCATTTGTATTTGTATTTTTTATTTAATTAAATATTTATAATTAAAATAAAAATATTAAATTTATAATTAAAATATAAAATCAAATTTAAATCTAAATTATTTATAAATTGAAATTAAATTTGAATTTGAATAGTTTATAAATCAAAATCTGAATTTTTTTTTGAATCAAATTTCTATCAAAATTGTAACTTTAACGATTCAAATCTCCATTTATCTTATCAATATTGAAATCGAAATCCAATCAAAGCGCCGGGGTGGAGAGAGAGAGAGAGAGAGAGAGGCGAAAATATGAAAATGAGGAAAATAGAAAAAGAGCAATTTAAATAGGGGGGACAGCTCCTCCTACTAAGATCAGCCCAAGTTTTCCTCGCGGTAACTGAAAACCGGCTTTAAGCCACCAGGATGGAGGAAGCCGACGCAAAGCCTAAGAAAGCTCTGGGTCGCCTCTGTTGCATCTGTAAGCAGGCAAGGGCTGCCCTGAAAAGACCTAAAACTTTAGAGCAGGTTTGTTCTGTTTTACCATGAAATCCTTTACGCTGTTTGTTCTTCTTAACCTTTGGCTTCGATGCCGCGAAGTTAAGTAACAGCGGAAGGGAATAACGTAAATAATTTATTGTAATAAACAGTGTAATGGATACCATACCTAAATACACAGAATTTGTGTTGAAGCTTCGATTTTTCAGCTGTTAATTCTGGTATCTGAGCGGAGAGGGGAAATTGCACTACCTCCTCTATGGTTTTTGATTCTCCTTTTCTTTTTCATTGAAGCACTGTAGAGACAAGGTGGTTGAAACTGTAGTTTCAGTAGTCAGTGATCATAATTATTGGATGATTGTGTAGGTTTTAATTTCCATTTTCAATCTTTGTACTTTGCAATTCATGATCATTTTCATGACCGAGTTGGTTGCTTATTTGAGTAGTTACCATTCATGTTCATTTCAACCTTTATATAGATATGCAGGGAGTGTTTCTATGAGGTCTTTGAGGAGGAGATTCACCAGGTAATTGTAGAAAACCAACTATTCAAGCCTGGTGAGCGCATTGCAATTGGGGCCTCTGGTGGAAAAGGTGAATGCTTGCTTCTTATTAGTTGGTTTTCAAAGCTTCATATAATTTCTGTTGCAAATGATATGCAAAATGTTGATATCTTCAAATTTAAGTACTATTAATGTCCAGTATGGAAGTTGCCTTATTGCATCCTGTTATAGATGATGCTGGGTTGCTTTCTCTCTCAAACAATTTGATGTTTCTAGATATGGTTGCTAAACAATCATTACTACTTTTTTCTTTTTCATTTGATGAACCAATTTTTGTTACTAGTGCCATTTTCTTTTTACTGATGTTATGTCATTCTTGCTCAATCTGTTGCATTTGCCTGTCCTCATTTCACAGAGTTCGATCTGCAGGAGTATCTTGTTCTTCATTATTTACCATCTCTCCAACCATGTTTGTTGCAGATTCCACAGTTCTTGCTTATGTATTATCAGAACTGAATCGGCGTCACAGTTATGGGCTGGATCTTTTGCTCTTGTCAGTTGATGAGGGCATTACTGGTTACAGAGATGACTCACTTGAAACTGTTAAAAGAAATGAAGTTCAGGTCAGCAGTTTATAGAACCATTCCTACCCCGTTCCTACCTACGTTTTGATCTTGTGATTGGTCTGAAATTGCTTGAAATTTTCCACATTTTCCGCTTGTATTTACAAATGCTGTATAATATTACTTTGATTTTCCTGTTCTCCTTATTGAATGACTTCTTTATCTTTTGATGTTGTCAGTATGGGCTGCCACTGAAAATTGTTTCGTACAAGGACTTATATGGATGGACGATGGATGAAATAGTGAAGATGATTGGTTTAAAGAACAACTGCACTTTTTGTGGTGTCTTCCGTCGCCAGGTATTAGAAATAAGGATCCTGAAAATTTCTGTTTCCTCTTTCTGGCAGACTTTGCACTTGTAGTAGTGTTTTCTTCATGGTCTCAAGACTGAGTAACAAGATGAGGCCTGAACTTGTTTCCATGCATATTTGTGCACTAGTTGGTATTGGTTTCAGACTTCTAGAAACTGTTAACTTTCTCCTATGGATTAAGATTGAATGATTTGATGCATTTCTTTAAGGCCCTTGATCGAGGTGCAGCATTATTGAAAGTGGACAAGCTGGCCACTGGGCATAATGCAGATGATATGGCTGAAACAGTTCTCTTGAACATATTACGAGGTGATATTGCTAGGTAAGTGTGCTGTTGAACATGAAAATTTTTTTGGTTTAAACTTCTCTCATTTCTCTGAGAAACTGAGTCAATGTCTTTAAATTCGTAGACTGAATAGGTGCACATCAATAACTACTGGTGAAGATGGACCTATCCCAAGATGCAAACCTTTTAAATACACTTACGAGAAGGAGATTGTTATATATCCTTTTACTTTAAGAAATACGTTCTTTTACTCTATTGTGAGTTGTGCTGATTTGGATTGTGCTGACTTACTTAGCGATTTAATAAAATCAATAATTAAAATTTTTGTGTTTATTTTTTATACTAACATAATAAATTACCAAACAATATTTTCATTTTTTTTTTTTCAAAAGTACCAATCCCAACTCAATGAGCAGAGGATCTTGCTCCTTCCTTTAAATTCTAAGTTGTTATGAAAACTTAATGAGAAGTAAGTCATTGATGCCTTAACTAGATGTTCACGTATGCCTATTTCAAGAGGTTGGACTACTTCTCCACCGAATGTAATTCATCTTTCCTATTTTCTTGTGTGCTTCTTTATATAATTTCTCTTTTAAATGAGGAAGTAAATGTCATTGAGATTGCAGGCATATACTCTCCAAACGCATATCGTGGATTTGCTCGTGAGTTCATCAAAGATTTGGAAAGAATAAGGTAGGTTTTTGCTCATAGCTTTCTTTTTAGGAGTCAGAATTTTCTATTGATCTGATTTTTGTTGATTTTTTTGAAAAAAAAGAAGTTTTTTATAATTTATTATGTTAGTATGAAAAATAAATAAATAAATAAATAAATTCTAACATTTTACTTTATTAAATTATCACATTTCAATGACTCTTTTTAAGTACAATAAAAATCATATCAACAAATAATTCTAGTCCTCTTAAGTAACCTCAACATTAGCTTAAGAAACAATGTATATTTCTCTCTTCTTGATTTCCTTTTGTAGTCCAAATATATTAACTTGATACTAATGTTCTACAAATGTAGACCGAGGGCTATAATTGATATCATCAAATCAGGTGAGGATTTCAGAATCTCGACAACCACGAAGATGCCAGAACAGGGGACTTGTGAACGTTGTGGTTACATATCCAGCCAGGTGAGACTTAATCAATCCCTTGTTTCTGAAACTAGCTAGGCAGTTCTCGCCTGGATATACAGCTTATTATCTTAGCAACATTCCCTGTACAGAAATGGTGTAAAGCCTGTGTTTTGTTGGAAGGATTGAATCGAGGTTTGCCTAAGTTGGGCATTGGCCGGACTCGAGCCCTTAACGATGACCAGAAGAAGATTAAGGAGCAAAATAGTTCAGCAAAGACAATAGAGAGCAAACAATGTGGAACTCTCGACTTCTGATGCAGAATCTCACGGTATGGCAATGGATCGGGCATATACGGGTATTTGATCTCATTAAATTTTAATAAAACGAGTTTAAGTAATATTTAATTATATTTAAATGAATTCGAGTTTAAAATTTAATACTCCAATCGTGTTCGAATTCAAATTTTTGGGTATTTATTTTCGTGATTGTAGTAATGTAGTGAGTTTTTTATTTTAATTTTGACTATATTGAATTTGTAATTTGAATTCAATTATATTAAAATTTAATTTTTAATTTTAAAATTTTATTGTTAAATTTTATTTTTTAATTAATAAAAATTATATAATTTTTTATTTTATTAATATTTATTAAAGTTAATTACATTAATGAGACATGTATTTTATTTATAATTTTAAATTAAAATTTATAAAAAAATTATATATATTAAAGATTTACGTTTTTATTGAATTCTCAATATGGTTATTTTTTTTATAATTTTTATTAATATTAATAATTTTATGCATTTTTAAACTCTCTTTTAAAGTATTATTAAAACCAAAAAAATGTTTTTTCATCATATCAAACTTAGCAAGTGTATGTTAATATATAAATATTTAAATAAAATAAAAAATAATTTATTTGTTTTGATAGTGTTTAAAAAAATATTATTGTAATGACATAAATAAAAATCACATAACATGTTTACATAAAACTATAATATCAACAAAAATTATAAATGAAAATTTCACATTGAGAATATAACAAAAAAAGTAAATCTCAAATGAATGTAATTTTTTTTTACAGTCTCAGTTTGAGATTATAGATAAAATGTTATTTCATTATGTAATTAATTTTATTTATTTATTAATTTTAAAATTTAATTATATTAAATATATAAATATTTAGTAAATAAATTATAAAATATATAAATATAATAAATAAGTTTAAGCAGTAAATAAATTTATGACGAGTTTAAATATTAATATTAATTTTTTAAATAAATTTAAAATGAATTTGAATATATATATTTTGATCTGATTAACTTCGAATTTTTAAACGAGCAAATAATTTCATTGTCAACCTTATCACTGTTTGTTGTAAAATGTAAAACCTTGTTTGGTTGAATACTATTTTATATATATATATATATATATATATATTGATTGTTAACAAGGCAATTTAATTATTCAACTCTTGTGTTGCTTATAAAGTTTTGAATTTTTTCACATCAATAGCTAACTTTTAAAATCTTTTTTGTTTTAAAATTTATCAATTGATATTAGAATACTCATCATGTTTTTTATTATAATTGTTTGACGGTGATATTGATACTATATTTTTCGTTTAAAATTAATTAAAAAATTATTGCACATTTAATTTAAATGTTAAAATTAATTGCAAAACACAAATTTTAATTTTACATAAAAAAATATGAGTTTCTTGAGTGAAGATTATAAAGATTGAGATTTTTCTATCTTAAATAACAATTTTGAGATGCAATTTTCTCAAAATTTTTATCATTATTTGAAAAAAAATTTCAGTCAGCCAAACACGCACTGAAAGCACTCACTCTTGCCTCCTGCCTTATGTGGCTGGGCCTGGAGCCCATTATAGTGCATTGCTCGATTGAGTGACTATCTGAGCTGCTTCTACTGGAGCAAGGTTTCAGGTGTCTCATCAGTCTCCACCAATGGCTTCCTCGGCGCCACCGAGCTCGGCGACGGCCGCCCAGAACGCTAGAAAGCCGTTAGGTCTTATAGCGAACGCAATGAAACGAAAAGATAGCTTTATTCAGTTCTTCGCAATGACGGGGATACTGCTATTGAGCATCAGATCGTTGGGTCAAAAGTATCGCATCCACGATCTCGAAGAGGATAATTCAGCTCTCAAGGAGGAGCAAGAATCCTTAACCGCTCGCATGAAGCACATTAAGAGCAGCCTTCTTCATGAAGCGTCTCTTGACCCCACTGGTCTTTTCGCTTCTCGGCTCCGCCTCCTCTTCGGCAAAGACGATTGATTGACTCAGCGAATTTAGTTTGCAAGTGAGTTTAGGGTGTTCGTTACGTGTTTGTGCCCCTTCTGAAATAAAAACGTGGAATGTTAAATTACACTTTGACATTATATGCACTTTGATTTTATGCTGTTCTGATATGCACATAATCGAACTAAATAGTAAGATTTTTGTTTGAGAATCAGTCTGAATCAAATTTTCAAAGTATTTTTTTTTTTTGATCCTTTAAGTTGCTGCAGAATTAATTATGAACTGAGTTGTCAACAAGTTTGCCTGAGAAAAGGGTTTAGGGTTTTTGGTGCGTATAAATCAGAAGCAATTAGGTGAAAAATTGTTGCTCTGATGTGTGCACAAATGCCTGTGGCAAGAGAACCAGTCTTTGCCTTTGAAATGATCTCTTGATACCTTGAAGATGATGATGTTCTGCTTGCTAGGCTGTATTTTGTTGAGTTGGGTGACCAAAAGGGCTGGTTGATCCTTTGCTTCCAGTCTTGCTTTTGGTGCATGAGTTTCTAAATCCTTCTCTGTTAACATATTAGATTATTGGGCACTGATTGTGGGAGCTTGAATTCATGCCTTCTTGAGTTTTCAACCATTAGATCTCCAGATTGGACTTTGTCGACCGCAGACCCAACAGTTGAAAATCTCAGATACACCACGCACTCAAGCTATTTGAAAACTTTCCTGGATTATTTGTTTTGCATGATCTCCTTATGAATGAGGTAAGCATATCTTATGAGATCATTACTATTCAGATTTGTGATGATGTATATGGATCCCCATTGCACATAACAACTTGCAGAGAAAAACCTAGGTTAATGATTTTTATTCTGCTAAGTAGATAAGATTTTATTGCTTGGGCAAAGTTATATTCCAGCTGAAGAACAACAGAGTTCGAGTCTTATTCCCTGACTGTAAGCATCTGCCTTGTGTCTCGAGAATAAGGTCTGTTTAATTGAATTAGAGAGGAGATTTAGTGATCTTGCAATTTTATATTGCTAATTCTATCAGATTCTCATTCTTCCATATCAGTTCTCATTGGATCAGACAGAATCATAGATTAGGAACTGCTTTAGATCATCATTTTCTTCTTTGAATATCTGGGTTACTTAGATTATGAGGAAGACATGTTCTGGTGTGCCCCCAGCATGTGATCTGTTTCCTTTTAGAGAAGACTTTTGGAGATCTTGAAATTTTACATTGCTAATTCTGTCAGGTTCTCATTCTTCCATATCAATTCCCTTTGGGTCACACAGAATCATGGATTAGAAACTGCTTTGGATCATCATCTTCTTATTTGACTGCTTGGGTTTACTTAGATTGCGAGGAAGAGATGTTTCTGGTTTGCCCCCACCATGTTGACTATAATCTGGAGGATCACAAAAAAATTCCTTTAGATCATGTAACGAATTGAAACAATATTGTGATGTTGAGTAGCTGCAAGGAAACTATACATCATGACATGAATGTTGAACAGAGAAATGATGAAACTTTTAGTAATCTTAGATTCGAAAACAAGGATGAATGCCTTCTTGCTTCAGTTGTAATCAAAGGGGTACTCATCTTTTCTTCTACCTGCAGCCAACTTTGTTGAGATGTTCTATACCTTCAATTCGAGAAAGTTGTTAGAATGTTTTACGAAACATTACTTTCCTGCCTGTCTGGTTTCTGAGTGACATACCCACTAATTGCGGTTGATGATAACTATTGATTGAACGATTTCCTTTAACTAAACCTGGACAGATCCATGATCTACTTCTTGCTTTGAACTTTCTATTTTTCTTTTGAAATCCGATTCAAAAGCGCGTAGTCCTGATTAAATTATTCGAGCATTGTTGGTGTTGACATGTTTTGTCTGAATTATTTTGGTGATTTTGAATTAGGTAGCTGGATTCGATCTTAAAATGATTGCAATGATGGCACATGCTGTAAAGCTCTGGGTTGTTCGAGGTAGGGACAGCTTCTTTGGCTTGTTCTTACATAATTCATGTTATGCCACCAAGCATTAACAGGAAGTAGGGATTTCTGAATTGTTAGCAGGTAAAATTGTTTATACATATTAAGACATGAAACGAGATTGCTCTTCTTTTTCATTTCTTCTTTCCATCTGTGACATGAAACGAGATTGCTCTTCTTTTTCATTTCTTCTTTCCATCTGTGAAAGAATTAATCTTTTCCAATATTTTTGGATTTTTGGATTTTTTATTTTTTGGAACTTTGGCTGTTTTTATAAGTTGAGATAGAGGAGCTTTCAGAGTTGAAGTTTTCTTTTATGATTTTAGATGGGTTGAACTTTTTTTTTAAAAAATAATGAATGATTAAATTTTTTTATTTTTTATTAATATATAATTTTTAAAAATATTATTTTTATAAAATTTTAAATTAATAATTTAATTTTTTTCACACTTTTGCATTGGAATAAGATTTTTATTTACTATTTTTTATTTGATGTTGATAGATCATAGTCAAATAAAATTAATAATTATATTTATTTTTATATAATAAAAAGTAAATATTTTATAATATTATAATATTTATTTTTTTGTTATTAATTAAATTTTTATATTTAAAAAGTGATAATTCAAATTTTATTTATAAATTTTATTAAAAATAAAGTTATTTAAATTGAAAATTTTATATAATAAATTTTGATTTAAAATTTTTACATAATAAATAAATATTAAAATTATTATTTTAAAATTTTTAAAATATTAAAAACATATTTAAAATTTATATTGTCAAAATTCGAGTAATTCGTCAAAAATAAATATTATATTTAACATTATTTATTTTTGTGAGATGAATACGAAATAAAATGAATATTTTATTTAAATAATTTTTGAAATATTTTAATAATAAAAATATTTTTAATTTTTAATTTAATATTAAAATTTTTTATTAAAATTTGATTCATTATTTTAACATAAAAATTAATTATTAATTAAAATTTTAAATTTTATATAATTTTTATTATAAAATAAATAATAATAATAATTGACATAAGGAAAAAAAAGTATCACAGGCACATTAGACATCACTCTAAAGTGTGAAAGATCAGAGAGGAATCATGTGTTGCATCCCAGTTCACTGCACTAAAGCAATCATGGGAAAGGCTATCCTTTGAACTTAACAAAAAAAAAAAAAAAAACAACAGCAGGATTGTGGGACCCAACCAACAGATGTTATCATCATGAAGAACTTGAAATCCTGGTAGTTTGGTTTTTATGAATATATATGAAAAAAAATATTTTTCTCATTTGTTTCTAGTAAAATTTTTATAAAATTTTAATATTTTATTTTATACTAATTAAATATTTTTATTTAAAAATAATAAAAATTTAATAATAATAAATATTATTAATTAATTAATCAAAAATTTAAAAATTAAAAATATTCAAATTGAATATATCATATAAAAAATTTTGATTTAAAAATTTCACATAAGTAAATAAACATTTAAAAATTGTCACAAAAAAATTTAAAAATTTTTAAATATTAATAGTATCTATTTTTAAAAAATATATTGTTAAAATTTTAAAATTTGCAAAAAATAAATTTTATATTAAAAATTATTTGAATTTTGAACTTAAAATAAAATAAAAAAATTATTTGAATCGTTTGTGAAATATTTAAATAATAAAAATATTTTTTAATTTTTTATAATTATTAAATTAATATTTAAATTAAAGTAAATTAATAGATGAATGTTGAATTTATTATTTTTTGAATATAAAAATTTGATTGGTAAAATATGATAAACATTAAAATTTTATATAATATTTATTCCCTTTTCTTTTGGAGTATTCAAAATTTTAACTGGAAAGCGATTCTGAAATATATTTTTAATATTAAAAAAATCATTAAATTTGTATGATTGTAATTTAAAACAATTTTTACAAAAAAAATTAAATAAAATGTTTTTTAAAATAAAAATAAATTACATTTATATTAAATAAATTTTTTATATAAATTTAATCTTAAAAAGACATAACTCTAATTGAAAACATGAATAATAATACATTTTTTTAAAAATATATATTTCTAAAACATGAAAATAAGGAAAATCGAACTCCAACAAATGAAATTATAAAGTCTATTGATACACCCAACAACTAAATCTAATTATAACATATTGGAAGATCTCCTACTGTGAGTTGATATTGATTTTTTTAAAAAATAAAAAATTATAATTAATTATATTTATACAATGAAACAAACAAATAAAATAATAATCACTAATTTTATTAATTTAATATCTGCAAATATTTTTTAAAAAGTTAATATAATTCAAACAAAAAAATGTAGTCTATGATATTATTATATCAATATAATATAAATTAAAATGCCACATCCCAATGCTAAAAAAGAGAGCATTTAGTAAGGTCACGAGATGCAATTCCCTTTCTTGGCGAAATCGGGAGAAAACATCCCTGCTTTGCTTTGCCTTCCCACACAGAAGCCAATAATATTATTACAGTCTTAGTGGCAAAATCGTGGGGACTTTTATAAGCTAAGTTTTAATTTAATAATATAAAGACCTAAGTATGAATACATTATTTTATAATGTTGAGTATGGATCATGGACCAAACCCCATTAAACACATTAAATCCTTCATGTGCATTTCAGGCACATCAGTTTGTTATTCTTTCTTCTCAGCTTTAGAACATGGACTACATCAATCATTGTCCTAAGATCTTAGGTGCTTCTGACCTTAATCATAAAACTTCCTAGATAAACAAAAACAAATTAAATTAATGTACATCCGCAGCAAGTTATTACAATAATAAAATAAAAGACGATATAAACAAAATTTAAATAATGAATATTTTTAGTTTAAATTATAAATTATTAATTGGTTCAAATAAGTTACACATTTTATTTCAATTCGATCCTTCAAATTTCAGCAAATTTTAACAACAGAGATATTTTATAGGTTTTTTCTTCAAAATTTAATAGCTTAAAACTAAAAAATAATTAAAAATTTCTAATTTTTTTGTTATAATGATAGTTTAAACATTTCTTTATATAGATGTATATAACATTTTAAATTAAAATTTATCATATAGTATTATAATTTAAAATTTAAATTTAAATTAAATATAATTTAGTATTTTTTATATTTATTTTAAAATAAAATTTGATTAATAATTATGTTAAAATTTAACCCTAAATTAGTTTTAGGAGTTTCAACAGTTGTTGCGCTCAGAAGATGGCGCGTGGGGGTTGTGGCGTTGTAAGAGAGAGCCACCGAATTGTCGAGTCCGAAAAACACAAAGTGACAAGCACTCGATTGCATTATTCATTCAGACGAAATCGCAAGTAAAGTTTGATACTAAAGCCTTGATGAGTGATGAGACCTCAACCAAATGGCCCCCACTTTCGTGAATACTCGCGTCACATGCACTCTCCCTCCCCGAGTCGCATTCAAACAGAACCCACTGGCTCCGAATGACAGTAGTTATTGCTCGACTTACCATGTGCCTTGTAGACTTCACCAACCATATCTCGCCACGTCATACTAAAAATCTCAAATACGAAAATTAAAAACACGCTCTGATAATCAGCTCGGCTGAGTCCGCAAGTTTGAGTCAAATGGTTCTTCTTAACTGACTGAGCCGAGCCTGTTCATTCAAAATTTCAGCTATGCGAACAGTCCACGTGGCTAGATTTGATTCGTTTGGTTAAAAGTCCACTCAGTAGGCAGTTCACGCGGGAATTTCTCTGGAAACAAAGCCCATGTGGGAGACACACACAGCTAGTCAGTAAGGGTTGATAGTGGACCCCACTCACCGACACTAATTTTCTGCCTTTTAAATGTTTTTTATGTTTTTTTCTAATTTTCTCTCTTCTCTCAAATTTTCCCTCCCTTTTTCTCTTTGCGGCTCACACTGGCCACCACATCCTCTGTACCGCACTTAAATATTGCGCCACACCCTTGATAATTTACGGAGTCCTTTAACTTCCTACCCTCCCTCTTTTTTGAGCGTCTTCCTCTCTTTCCTTTAGCATCCACTACAGCGAATCAGAAGCCGGAGAGTCTCCATTGATTTTGGCTAAAGATGCCGCTTAGCTGGGCGTTTATTTGCGCCTGCATTTCCCTTTTGGCCATTGCAGGAGCTGAAGATCCGTACAGGTTCTTCAACTGGAATGTCACTTACGGAGATATATACCCTCTATGTGTTCGTCAGCGGGTCTGTCGGGATCTGATTCGTTTTGATTGATCTTTTTGAATACCTGATCGTGCTCGATGAAACTAAGATAGTACTGTTGTGTGGTCTTACAGGGTATACTCATCAATGGCCAGTTTCCAGGCCCAGATATTCACTCTGTTACTAATGACAATCTCATCATCAACGTATTTAACAGCTTAGATGAGCCTTTCCTCATTTCCTGGTAAGATCTCTCTCTCTCTTTCTCTCTCGTGAACTTTCCTTGTTTACGAATAACTATGCGCAATGATTTACCCGCCTTCTAGGAAAAGACGAATCACCCTACTAGTTTCTTAGTGTCTCTGTAACTTTACAGTCCGCCGCAGAGTCTCTTTATTCTATTGCCTGACCTCGACGGTGACGTATTTGAATTTAATTGCCTTTTCAGATATAAATGGATAAAAGCAATGAATCTTAGATGCTTAGTTATACTTAAATGCTAATGAAAGCATCAATGAGCTGCAGATCTAGGGAAATAGAAGGATCTGCGACGTCGTTTCCATTTGCACATACTAGCACCATTTCTGAACGATCTATGGGCTTCTCAGGGGAGATGGAGTTTAACATTATCGATAAAAGTACTCTATTATTTTACTATTTTTGGTTGAAATAGTGATAACTAATCTAGTGTGTTTTCTGCAAAATGAAAGTGACAATCGATTAAAATTAATGAGAGACAGTTAATGCCTTCATGGGTTACCTAATCTGAAACCTACTTGCAATGTGGACCATTTTCAATTAGCTGTCTTCCACTCTCCGAGTGCTTGGAAGCAGCTCATGCAGATCCTGTTTTGGGGTTGGGAAAGTGACCCGCCAAAAAACGTGTAAGAGAGATAAGTAGTTAAGTTTTAGATTCTAATTAAAAACTTAAACACTTGATTAGTTAAGAACTGTGTATATTTTTAATTATGTAGGAGTGGGATTCAACAGAGGAGGAATTCTTATGAAGATGGAGTGTACGGAACTACCTGCCCGATTCCTCCAGGCAAGAACTTCACGTACATTCTCCAAGTGAAGGACCAAATAGGAAGCTTTTACTACTTCCCTTCACTTGGGTTCCAGAAAGCTGCCGGAGGATTTGGAGGGATCAGAATCCTCAGCAGACCACGCATTCCCGTTCCCTTCCCGGATCCTGCTGGTGACTACACAGTTCTCATTGGAGACTGGTACAAGAACAATCACTCGGTAATTTCAACAAACACCTTGTGTGCTCTTCGGGTTATATTTTTCTTAACATTATAGTTTCCAACCAAGCTGTCCTTCTGTGTGCGGACAAAGCAGTCACCTTGTTTTGTAGCTTGCAAGCTGGTCTTTGTGTCGGTAACACGTGGGGTTAAAGGTTTTACACGTATGGGCTATTTGAGTCTTCCTTGCTCCATGACATTACATGTCTGCCTTGGGTGACTGACAGCTTGGTCTTCGTGTCTTGATTCCTCTCTTTGTCTGTAGTTCATGGCCTAACCGGGTCCTGACTTCAAGGCTCTCACGGGTTAAAAATGAATATATAATACAAATGGGTTACCTAGTGGCTAGAAGATCTTTCATTGGCAATTTCTTGGTGTGAGTGCATACTGATAAAATAGCTTGTAGCTTTTCCAGACAGGGTGCCTTTTGTGTCATGAATCATCCAGTCCTCTTTAGAGTAAATCTGAGTCAGACAACCCCATGTGATCATTGGATGTCATGTCATTAATTGACCATAACTAGAGGAGAAAGAAAAATGAAGCTTTTAGACAAAAGCATCCACTTCTCTCCGCCAATCTTGGCTGGCCCATGTTGGTTGATGAAAGTTCTTAAATCCGTCTGGTGAACGTTCAAAGTCAACGATGACATCCTCTTGTATTACAAATTAATATCTCCGGCCAATACAAGATTAATAAAATAAACAGATAAAAAATTCCAGAAAAATGTTTGTTTCTTTTGTCAATTTTCATGTTTCCATGAGTTAATGTGATGAGTTAATGCAGAATTTGCAAGCTATTCTTGACCGTGGTAAGAAGCTACCTTTTCCTGATGGGGTCCTCATCAATGGCCGTGGAAGTGGTGCTACTTTGAACGTTGAGCAGGGTATGCTCTTATTTGCTTCTTCTTGATATAAAAAATGGATGACATTTACAATGCGATCAGCAGGATATACTCATGCAAAGCTATTTCTGTCTTTCTTTCTGATGCAGGGAAGACCTACAGGCTCAGAATATCAAATGTGGGATTGCAGAATTCACTCAACTTCCGTATTCAAAACCACAAGATGAAGTTGGTGGAAGTGGAGGGGACACATACACTCCAAACTACGTACTCTTCGCTTGACGTTCATGTTGGTCAGTCTTACTCAGTTCTGATAACAGCTGACCAGCCTGCACAAGACTACTACATTGTTGTCTCCACTCGTTTCACCTCCCAAGTCCTCACCACCACCGGAGTTCTTCGCTACAGCAACTCAGCTGGTCCGGTCTCCGGCCAAATCCCCGGTGGACCCACCATCCAGATTGACTGGTCTCTGAACCAGGCTCGGTCTATCAGGTAGGCAAATCTCACAGAATTTTGACTCACAATCTGGTGAATATATTGATGAGTGAGAATATATTGATGAGTGATTGTGTGTGTTGATTTCAGGACTAATCTTACAGCCAGCGGACCAAGGCCCAACCCACAGGGTTCGTACCACTATGGTCTGATAAACACAACCAGAACAATCAGGCTGGCAAATTCCGCAGGACAAGTGAATGGCAAGCAAAGATATGCAGTGAACAGCGTGTCCTTTGTTCCAGCAGACACTCCCCTGAAACTTGCTGACTTCTTCAAAATTGACGGAGTTTACCGTGTTAATAGCATATCCAGCCAACCCACTGGAGGAGGAATATACCTTGACACCTCAGTTTTGCAGGCTGACTACAGAGCTTTCGTTGAAATTGTATTCGAGAACAATGAGGACATCATCCAGAGCTGGCACCTGGATGGCTACTCCTTCTTCGTTGTTGGGTAAGAACATAATTAAATCTGAAATCGTGAGAGCCCTTACAGAATAGCTGCATTGATCAACCTCGGTTTGTTAGTCATTTCTCAATTTGGTTGATCTCTTTTAAACTCTGAAAATGCAGTATGGATGGTGGCCAGTGGACACAGGCAAGTAGGGACCAGTACAATCTCCGTGATGCCATTTCACGTTGCACCGTCCAGGTTGGACTCAACCTTCCTTCTAAGGTTTCTTGGAGTCTGAATCCAAGGATCTAAGATCTTCTCTTAATTTAATTTAATCTACATTGATTTTTTAACTATTAAAAAAACTAAATTTATTTGGTTTATTTTCTTTTTTCGGTCATAGTTAAGTATTTAAAATATTTTTTATCTTTTTTAAATAATCAGTACAATAGAAGATTCATGTCTAAATTTTTGAAGAAATTTTAGCATGTGACAGTAGAGTAAATTTAATGATTTTTATTTATTTTTATAATAATATGTTAAATTATAAAAATACCCTTTCTATCTTTAGAAAATATTTCAATATTTACTGTGATGGTGCAGGTATATCCAAAATCATGGACAGCAATTTATGTGGCACTTGACAACGTCGGAATGTGGAACTTAAGGACCGAGTTCTGGGCAAGACAATACCTCGGACAACAATTTTACCTACGTGTTTACACGGCATCAACTTCTCTAAGGGACGAGTACCCCATCCCAAAGAACGCACTTCTCTGCGGTAAGGCAAGTGGCAGACGCACACGGCCTCTGTGAGCTACCTACTTACTCAACCTTGCCTAGCTTAGATGAATCATGAAGTGAAAGATTGGAGCTTTGTTCTTAATATTAATTTCGGATGCGTTTCTTGGTTCTTCTTCTGCGAAGTGATGAGCTACGTAATGGTTTACTAGAAGTTTGAAGGACCTCAGCTCGAGGTCACATTCTTTTCCACTGAAGATTGTATTCCTCATTGTTACTGATTGGTAGAGAGATACCATTATCATTATTATATGAAGTAAGGTTAATTACTCTTAAGTTAATTGGCTCAAGTCTTTTGATCCATTTGTCCAAATTTCTGTTGTGGAATGCTCTTTAATATTACTTCATATTGTTCACCGTAATTAAGCACATATCGTATTTTCGGTCCTTATTGCACAAATATCTACCTCTTTTCTGTCTTTAAAAATTATCATTATGCTCAGGAGTAAGGCATGAATTCAAGTTAGTGTGCTCAGTTGAGCATTAACATGTTATCATATTCCATAATTTTACAAGTAATATTTTAGCCATTACATGCAATATAAAATTGTACATATTTTTCTTTAAAAGTATTTTTTGATACGTTCTACTTTTTTCAATTTTGGCTTTGTTTATGATTTTTTTAATAATTTTTTTGTCTCATTTTTTCTTTAAAAAAGCATAAATAAGGAATTTTGGGAAAATGAGTAAAACAAAAAATTCTATTTTTCTTTATTTTACTTTTTCATTTATGTATATTTTATCTTTTTTAAAAAATAACATTAAATTTAAATAAAATAAAATATAAATATAAATATAAATGTATTTTAATTTTAAGTTAAATTTCAATTTAATTAATGAATTAAAAAGCAACAGATTTGAAGACAAGGCAAAAAAATGTATATAATTTTTATTTTTACCTAACTTTGTTGCCATCATGTACTTCAGTATCCCTCCATTCGTGTACAGATTACGAACTTCATAAAACTAAACTAAAATGTAGAACCGGGAAAAAAATCCCAAGGGGCATTCCGAGAATCGAACTCGGGACCTCTCGCACCCAAAGCGAGAATCATACCACTAGACCAAATGCCCGCGACTGACATCAGGATTTTTTCATTTTAATTTTTGACACTTCCGATTTCGAGAGACTTAGGCTATAAGTTCCAAAGTTATTGAGTTATCTCATACTTTTCACCTCAATCGTCAGTTACTGCACCTTCCTGGCCCACTGACCTTCTAACCAATCACAGCTGTCCATCTAGTGCGTCCTCCCTGATGTCCTTTCATCACCAAAATCGCCCAATCGAAGTGAATCGGAGGCAGCATCCATGATGACAAATTAGCACTGGCCACACCATAACACTAAGAGCACCAGCCGCACCATATTACTCTCGCTTCTCTTTCGAGAACAAAGCCTCCAGAAGAGCCCAGGTTTCGGCGGGATCCAGGTATCAAGCTTTCTTGAGTTTATCGTCGACGTGACGGTGTCAGGTAATAGCTTAGTAATCTTTGGTTCATTTAGGTTTCCCATAGATCAGATTTCTATCCATTTCTGTTGCTATTTCATCGTATTAGTAGTGTTTTATCTTATACTTGAACTTGCAGCTTTGGTTCTGGGTAAAATGAGAAAAAAGGAACGAAAATGTTGAGTATAGCATTTTATCTCGGGCATTCTGTGCTACTTACTGTGTTCCATTTGCTTTTCTTAGAACCTTTGCACTGGCTCATTTTAAACTTGTAACTAGAGATTATAACTGAATCGTTAGTTTAGGGTTTCTCCTTTGGCGAAGCATTAATATTCGATTGGTTTTGTTTGCTGACTTCAATACCTTTTTTCCGTTACTTGTTACCTTGTTTCAGAGTTCTCCCTGATCATTCAGGTTCAAGCTACTCTCATTTGCATTATTTTCAATGGCGGTATGTTTGTTTATGATAAATCTGTGACTTTCAGTTTCTTCTTCGACTATTTTTTGTGCATTATGTTCGTTCAGTTAACTGGGTGAATGTATTTAGGAGCGGATTTTTAAAGATGAAGCTAGTGAAGAAAAGGGTGAGCGTGCTAGAATGGTGAGCCTCCCTTCTGCAGCTTTTATGGAGGATATTCGCATTTTTGAAAGAATCATATTGATACGTCCATTTATGATTCATTAAGACATGCATTTTCTGTTAATATGTTGGAAGAAGGGCTACTTTAGGCTGCCATAATTGTGTGGCTGACCTGGTTCTTGTATTCTAGAGTGTGAATCTAGCTTTTGGTTGCAAGAACAAATTTCTAATTTGAGGATAACATATCTTGCCTTACTTTTTTCTCTTTTTGATTCTAATTATGTTTATGTTTTCCTTAGGCATCATTTGTTGGTGCAATGGCAATTGCTGACTTGGTTAAAACTACCTTAGGGCCAAAGGGAATGGTAAACTTGCTACTTCCGTTGCCTAATTAGAAGCTCTACCATCTTGCACTTCAAATTGATTTTTGCATGTTGAATCCATGCAGGATAAGATTTTGCAATCAACAGGCAGGGGACGCCAAGTCACTGTTACAAATGATGGGGCCACCATCTTGAAGTCCCTACATATTGACAATCCAGCTGCTAAAGTGCTTGTTGGTACCCTCTCTATCATTATTTTTCTAACACGGTGGCTTAGAGTCGCAGATTGCAGAGATCGTTCTTAGTAATTATTTTTAATCTTCTAGATGGTTGATGATAAATAAGTTATGAATGCTGATATCGCTGGATGTGTATTTGTGTGATGATTCTAATTATTGGTATAATTAGTCATACCAGCAGAACTGTTGAATTGGACTTGTGCTAATAAATTTAATGTATTATTTGATATATCTTTTCCTTGATTCAACAATCAGACATTTCGAAAGTTCAAGATGATGAAGTTGGTGATGGGACAACTTCTGTTGTTGTGTTGGCTGGTGAGCTTTTGAGGGAGGCCGAAAAGCTGGTGGCTGCAAAGATTCACCCTATGACGATAATATCAGGTTTTTCTAGCCTTCTTCATGTACCATTAATTGATGTTGTTCTTTTATTTGTCAAGGGTAATTTTCTTATATCATAACCCAAGATCTGGAATAATCTTAATTTTATGTTGCCTCTATGCTGTATTTCATTTTATTTTTTATGCAATATCATTATAGCTCCCTTGGACATTGGGTGCTTCAGTCTCGTTCACACTTTCATTTTCCTTTGTCGTTTGGATACTAGAGTAGTGTTTATTATGTGTCATGTCAATTATTGGGTAAGTTTTGCAATAAAATCTCTCTCTGCCCTGCAGTGTTGAAGTTGTTTTACTGTCAATATACATATAGCGTCTCTGATGATGTGAGCCCATTTGTTTAGGTTATCGAATGGCTGTGGAATGTGCTCGTAATGCTTTGTTGCGGAGGGTTGCAGATAACAAGGAGGATGCAGGTGATAACTTCTTTTCCTTTTGGCATGCCTTTCACTCGAGGGTTTCTTCCCTTCGTTTTATGCGTGCATGTTATGTCTTAACATGTTCTTTTCTGACAAATTGGAATACAGATAGAAAAAGTGCTTGATGATGAATGCTTATCAGACTAATTTTCTTTGGTTTCTATCCGCTCCTCTTGAAATTATCATATATGCCCATTTTGTTCTTAACACATGTTTTACCATATAATGCAGAGAAATTTAGGTCTGACTTGATGAAGATTGCAATGACTACTTTGAGTTCCAAAATACTCTCACAGGATAAGGAACATTTTGCACAACTTGCTGTAGATGCTGTCATGAGACTAAAGGTAATCATTACTCTTCGTTTAATCATTTAAGATTCAATGAAAATGTTATGCCTGTTGGATTTATGCGTGTTTGAAACAGGTGAGAGCTTTTAATTTGATATTTTAGTTCAGACTGTGTCCTTTACCTGCCCTTTGGATAGGGGGTGGTTGTTGTCGACTCGCCAACAATGGGAAGACATACTTCCAATGGAATGATTTTGTTTGAAAATTGCCTGGAGAGTTAATCTAATACCTGTGTCATGGTTGATCTCCCCCCTGCCTCAGTTTTTTCTGATGATGCTGTTGGAAATTGCAGGGTAGCACCAACTTAGAGTCCATCCAAATTATCAAGAAGCCGGGAGGATCTCTGAAAGATTCCTTTTTAGATGAAGGGTAGGTTATATACTTATTGACTATTTTATTTACTTCTGCTCTGGATTGGTACGAGTGATCTAATATATTCAGATGGCCCAGTAGAGTTGAAAAAGGTGTCAGGTTGGAGAGTAGTTTGATAAATATTACCTTTGCATTATGAAATTAGCGGGCATATTGTGCCATTGCTAGACTGCTTTATGAAATGTGGCCTAAAAATTACATGTTTGATAAGTGATTTAGAAGGTCTCTATTGGTTTTCTGATTTCTAGACAACATGACTCATCCTTTTGGTATCTTGTAAGTTTTTCGATAATTTTAAGATGGAATTCAATCCTCTTTCAGATTCATTCTTGACAAGAAGATAGGTGTTGGACAGCCAAAACGCATAGAGAATGCAAAGATTTTGGTTGCAAATACTGCAATGGACACTGATAAAGTGAAGATTTATGGGGCCCGTGTACGTGTTGATTCAATGTCTAAAGTTGCTGAGATTGAAGGGGCTGAGAAGGATAAAATGAGAGAAAAAGTGCAAAAGATCTTAGCCCATGGGATTAATTGCTTCATTAACAGGCAGTTGATTTACAATTTCCCCGAGGAACTCTTTGCAGATGCAGGTGTACTTGCAATTGAGCATGCTGATTTTGATGGTATAGAGCGCCTGGCTTTAGTAACTGGTGGTGAAATTGCGTCCACCTTTGACAATCCAGAGTCAGTGAAGCTTGGGCATTGCAAGCTCATCGAGGAAATTATGATTGGTGAGGACAAGTTGATCCATTTTTCTGGTGTTGCAATGGGTCAGGCTTGTACGATTGTTCTAAGAGGTGCAAGGTATATTTTTGTTGTGTGTAATGTAGTAAGACACTCGAAGCAGTGCATGTAACCAAATTATCAGATTTAAGAGCTGAGATTATTAATCCTTTGACATATCTAATTTAGATGCACTATCATTTGTGGGCAGCAATCATGTTCTTGACGAAGCTGAGAGATCTCTCCATGATGCCTTGTGCGTTCTATCTCAGACAGTCAATGATAGCAGAGTTTTACTTGGAGGTGGATGGCCTGAGATGGTGATGGCAAAGGAAGTGGATGAGCTTGCACGAAAGACCCCTGGAAAAAGGTCCCATGCAATTGAAGCTTTCTCGCGGGCTCTGGTGGCCATTCCAACAATCATTGCTGACAATGCTGGCCTGGACAGTGCTGAGTTGATAGCTCAGCTTCGTGCAGAGCATCACAAGGAAGGATGCAATGCAGGGATTGATGTCATCTCTGGATCTGTAAGAACTGAAACTGCCTTATTTGAGATATGTTATCGTCTTGTAATAGTGGTGTATTGGTTATACACATTCGATGCACAAAGCACGCTGTCTTTTGCCCTCTTGCCCTTTGTAGGGGTTTGTTATCTACTAAAGGTGCTCTGAAATTGGGCCATATTCCAGGTTCTTCTTAAGATATGAGCAAGAATGTGTCAAAATTCTAGGTTCATGGTTTCTAATTTGCTTCTTAATCCTAACTGCTGCATCTTCATTAAATATCATTACAGGTTGGGGATATGGCTCAGCTTGGTATCTCTGAAGCATTTAAAGTCAAGCAGGCTATTTTGCTTTCTGCAACTGAGGCTGCTGAGATGATTCTTAGAGTTGATGAGATCATTACGTGTGCTCCACGGAGGAGAGAAGATAGAATGTGAAGATTACTGGGATTTTTCTGGTTGGCATTTCGTGGAAGATCCCTGTTATCATTTGTGTCTCATTCTGAGCATAAACTTACTAAGATTACTATATCTAGTTGAATTTTAGGACCGACAAAATTTTGTTGCCCTATATTTATCTTGGTCGAAGTAAAATGTTGGGTGTTTTAGTTATGTCCTTATGTCTTGGAAGTGTGCTGCTTTGGGTGTGTTTGTGATGCAGTCGTTAGGGCTTTCGTTTTTGTCGTTCATTGTTTAGATGTTAAAAAATTTTCGGATTTGGAGTGACTTAATAGCTGCGCAGCAAGATTCAGACTCTAACTCCATGAAAGTGTGTTTTGCTACTCTTCTTTGGCCATTCTAAGATCACGTAGGCCCGTATGCTTGCATTTTCGTACCTTGCCTATCTATGCATTGCATGACATGAAAAGAGTGACAGCTTGCAAAACCAGACATGAGCCTGTTATGCAGAAATGATTACCTTCACTGTCAGTTATCAAATACCAACTCAAACTGCTAAGTGGATGTGACGCGGTTTAAACTTAAGCAGCTGCTGCAATACGTCTATCACTTCACACAAACAGTAGATCTCCCACTTCACAAACGATTTTCATGGTTGGCCGAGCAAACTCTACTGTGGCTTAGTGGGCCGACGAGAAAACTATAAACAGTGGGCCTCTTTGACGGGAGATTCTAATCCTAAACTTTCACTGTCTGCTGTCGTCATCAAGCCTCCAAAGTCAAGACACGCCATTCCCCTTGTGGTTATCTTCCAGTTTTTCTGGTTGTTCTATACTCTCAGCCACTTGACCAGAAAGGGGAAAAAAAAAAAAAAGACGGATCATAAAAAGATTTGGTTCTTTACTGCGTTATTTCTCGCTCTAATTCATCCGTCCGGGAAGATATTCTGATCTCAAAAAGAGTTCCCATGGCTGATAGTTCAGACTTCGATCCTGCTCTTGTTCTTTCACACAAGTTCCCGGAGGTACGAGTTCCTTCTAAATTATCAATTCACGGCCCTGGTTACCAATGCTAGAGCATTCCTTCTACTGAATTTGAGACGAAACTGTTTCTGAGATATTTTCTCTAATACTGAATTTTTCTGCAGACTACATACAATTACACTGAAAGGTGAGAGCCTATTACAATATTTATGTTCAATATTACTCAATTTGTTTTTGGCGTTGCTATGTCCTCTATGTAGTACCAATCCAAGTTCGTTAATTGGATTAATCTGTATATACAAAATTTGATCCATTCAGTACTAAAAACATATTTTCTTATAAATAGGGATGTGGCGCTCTATGCCTTGGGTGTTGGAGCATGTGCGCGGGATGCCATTGATAAGGACGAGCTTAAGTATGTTTACCATGAGAAAGGGCAGCAATTCATCCAGGTACTGTTCAATTGTGTTCATTTGGCTTAGCATAACATAATTTTGTTAGATTCTCAGAAAAAAAAAATTTAGTCTACTAGCCTACCAGCTTATATTAATAATTTATGTTGTTTATACTTAATAATAAAGTTGGAGCTTCATTTACGTCCCAAGGTGATATATGCCCATATACCTAAATCAGTGATTAAGTCATGGTTTTATCCTACTTGCTATTTACTTGCTAAGAGATTGGATGATGAGATTTAGTTGATGTACCTGGTTACTTATGTCATATATCCTGCTTTGTAGGTCTTGCCAACATTTGCTGCCCTATTTTCGCTTGGATCTCTGACAGAAGGTTTGAATCTGCCAGGTTTGCAGTAAGTATATGGCATCTGGGAAGTGCCAAGTCTTCTTCCTAAGTTCAGTTTGCTGCACTTTAATGCCATGCAGTCTGCTTTATCTTCTCCCCACAGTTACTTATATGTATGAATCATTATTATTTTGCTAGTTCATCATGATTTTTTTTTTGTGTCATCTGTGCGTATTTATTTATAAATTTATCAGCATTCTAACAGCTGAGATTATGCTCATTCCTGATTTTGTTTCTTGCCAGATATGATCCACGTCTTCTGTTGCATGGACAACAATATATAGAATTATACAAGTCATTTCCTTCAAAGGCTTCTGTAAGCCTGCTAGCCCAAACCTCATTTTGATTTAGTCATAGTCTGCATAAATATGCTTTTCTTTAGGATCAATCATGCTTGAATTCATCTTACACTGATTACAACAACAATAATAGGCTTGAGAGTTGTGACAGTCATTAGCAGGCTGATTGTGGCGTTTGATTTTGTATATAAGACATTATTTTGGAGAATCTTCTACATTCCAAATATTGAAAGTGTTTTGTGCTATCCTTTTTATTATAATATGATTTTTGCTCCTCATCAGCCTAAATCAGTGTAGATAAGTATTCTCATTTGGTATTTTCTCATCTCTTGTGTATGATTTTTCTTTCTCATTTTCATCATCATTGTCACCAGCTATGCTGTCAAGTGTTTTGTTTCCCATTTATATTTTTGTAATTTGTTTCAATTCTGCTGCTGTAAGTTTCATAATTTTTTGTTTCTTGATGCAGTTACATAATAAAGTGAGTCTTGCAGGATTACATGACAAAGGTCTGTACAAAGATTGTCAGCTAAAGAATTTTGGGAAGCATATGAAACTGGCACTGTATTGCGTGCCTCTGATCTTTCCCCTCAGCCCCTTTTTCTCTCTCCTAACATGTTGAAAGGGGGGGAAAAAAAGAAAAAAAAAAGTAACGTGAAAAAAAAAAGAACACTTAGGTGGATATCATTTGTAACTTTCATGTCTGATTAAATGAGGAAATAATATTTTAGTATCTTTTGAAAGGAAAAAAAAAAGAAGTGATGTGATAATTAGCAATCTGTAAGCTCCGTACTTACGAGGTAGGATTAACCCTGTAGAAAATAATCTCAGCATATCTTTGCGTTCTTGTGCTAATTGTGACAAGCAATGATCTTAGTTTGATGTTTCTTCCTTTTTCTGCTTTGATGTTTTTTTCAGGTAAAGCAGCTATACTAGAGATTGAGACCAAAAGTTATGAGAAAGAGTCTGGTGAATTGTTATGCATGAACAGGTGAGTTCTATTGAAATGTTTAATCTAAGCCCAGGGTGTTATGCACTCAACTAAGAAATTATTTTGCAGGACAACTGCCTTTTTACGTGGTGCTGGTGGCTTCTCAAAATCAGCTCAGCCTTATTCCTACTCAAACTATCCAGCTAACCAGGTTTCAGCTGTGAGAATCCCCAAAAGTCAACCTTATGAAGTATTTGAGGATTGCACGCAACCATCTCAGGCATGTAGAACTCAGAATTGAAATTATATATTGATCCTTGCAATATTCTTTGGGGTGAGGGGGTGAGCAGGCTAAGCAATTGATTTGTTTGTTCAAATCATTGTTTTCTCTTATTTCATATGCCACAAAAATCTTGTGAGATTAATGCAAACTATGATAAGATTATAATGACTCTCAGGCCCTTTGGCGATGGATTCTGGGGTAATAGTAACATTTAGGACACCCTCATAGATTCTTAGTCATTTTGACAGAACAGTGGACCGCTAGATTCATTTTGGTGGCTTTGCTGTTGCCTTAAAATGTGAGACTTGCGCTTGAATAAACACATTATGTTTTGTTATCATACATGATGATATTCTCTTTTTTTGGGCATTAAAATCACTTTAAGGGGTTTGTATTGAAATCTTCCTCATCATTGAAGACCTATCCTATGTTTTCCTTTGCAAGCTTCTTTACGAATTTTGAACCTTGGTTACAGCATCTTGCAGGCATTGCTTTATAGGCTTTCTGGTGACTATAACCCTTTGCATTCAGATCCATTGGTTGCGGGAGTTGCAGGGTTAGTATACTACTTTACTAAATCAATTTTCTGTTCTCACTCAGGAGCTGGTTTTCATAGTTATTCCAGATACTACCTCCATTCTGTGCTTTCACAGCCATGCTTCAAAGTATTGGGCTTAAGACAAACTCTTGAATTTTACTTTTTGTGAAGACGGAGTGCCTATTATTTTAACTCTCATGAAATTTTAGTAAATACTTTCGAGTAAAGTGATCTTCTACTGCTTCGGATGTCCTTATGTATGGGAATTAGAGATAAGCTGTCATTTGCATCATCCTTATTGATCAGAAAATCCCATCAGGGATGGATCTCTAACATGGTCAAATGATTTCGCGCATATTTTACTGATATATCCAAATGCTTCTTGCATATCATGTTAACCTGCTGTTGATCTCTTGTCAAAGATTCTCTCGACCAATATTGCATGGGCTCTGCACACTTGGATTTGCAGTCAGAGCAATCATAAAATGTATTTGCAAGGGAGATCCAAATATTGTCAAAAGTGTATCTGGTCGATTCCTTCTTCATGTGTACCCTGGAGAAAATCTGATCACTAGCATGTGGCTTGAGGGCTTGAGGTAGAATATGCTTTTCTGCGATTAACAAGATGACAACTTGATAGAAAATTTCGTGAGTATCTTATAGAAACTTGAGATTGCTTTTGTAATTTGCAGGGTCATATATCAGACAAAGGTGAAAGAACGAGATCGAACGGTGTTGTCTGGCTACGTGGATCTCCATGGCTTAACTTCATCACTGTAAAGTAGTTTCATAAATGTCTGAAGAGAGTTATGTCATTTCTATGTTGATCTAAATAAATTGTTCCCTGTTCTTGCTATTAGGACAGAAATGTTAGCCAATAAAGGCAATTCATTTGCTTTATCATTACTTGTAATGAGTTAAGGGAAAGAGAGCTTAACATTATTGAAAAGTTCAGTTATAGTAGTTTAGTTCCTGTCATCTCTCATTCCACACTCTGCACAATTTGTTATCAAATGTCATCTATTCTTCTAGTTCAAGTTATGGAGTGTAAGTACGATGATATGCTTAGGTTCAGCGTGAGCAAATCATGACTGGCTCATTCTGAGCAGGAGCTATTGCCATCTCTTCAACCTGTAAGTCATCTTTTTTTTTTTTTTTTTTTACAAAAAGAAAAAAATGGTAGTAGCCTTCTGTTCATGGATTTTAGATATTTATGTTTTCAAGCTTTTTAAGAAATTTATATTTTAGAATCAAATGTATGGCTTATGCATGTCTTTTTCAACATAATAATCTCGTTTTGAAATTTTGAGTGTATAAGATACTTATGTTAGATAAGTTTTTCACAAATCATTTTACTTTTATTTTTTTTATAATACTACTTTTTGATGAAATATATTTTGGATATGGAGTTGTTTTACTAATCAAATTTTAATAAAATTACATTAACCATAAAAATGCATCCCTTTTTTCAATTGCCTTATCATTTGAATTCATGCTTGAGAGATCAACTTTGCATTCGACTTATCTATTAACCAAATATTTGAAATAAAAGCCATAAAACAAAATAATATATTGCTATTCAAATTATAAAAAAATTCATATATTTATGTCTAATTTATGATTTAAATTAATAAAGTTTTCTATGACATAAAATTGACTTATTTATGATTTTAATGGGATATTAGTTTTTAACATTTTCGTCTCAATTAATAATATATTTTTTTAAAGAAAAAAATACTGATAGTTGGAAAAGGCCGAAAGAATGGGCCGACCTAAAGCTTAGAGAAACACAGCCAGTGCACTTGAGAACAAGTCCATCATTAACCAATGTGGGCCACAATCGCATTATTTGAGTAACAGGCCACTAGGTCCACATATTCTCTCCGGCTCAGAAATTCCAACCTTCGTTGTTTTAAGGGTCCACAAATCATAAGCAGCAGTTAATTTGGTCGAACCGTCATCACGAAAAGCAGGCCCAATAGCAAGAGGTCCTCTTGTAGGCTGTTGCGCGTGTGATAGTTTCCCCAACTCCTCTCCGTTTAGTGTACCACCCGAACTCAAAATTCTGCTGGAGACTGCCGCCAGTGCACTCAAAGTGACCGCTGTTTTGAAATGTCGGACGAGGAGGAAATAGCACACGGCAGCGACGGAGCGGAGACGGCGCACGCCTCAACGGAGCGCTTACTCACTCCCAGTGACGAGGAGATGCGGCTCCTCAACGACGTTGTTCGGGCTTTGCCTTCTCAAGCTGTGAAGGACTTGGTGTCCATTGAGGTTTAGCAACTAATTGCGTTCCTAAATCCCTATGGCTCTTATGATTCTGTTTCTCCGTTAGTCAGTTTTTCAAATTCAGTTTAGCTTTTGTTTTCACAGATAATCTTATTTTGGCTACTTATTATTATTTAATAAAGAATATGAAACCATTCGAACTCTCCACATAGAACGACTTTGCTTCGTTGCCTGTTTGATCCTAACACGATTAGTGAATTTAAATAATCTATGGATTTGATAATTATCGAATGTCACTCATTTTCCTTAGTTTTGTGAAAGGTGAGGGGAAATTCATCATCTTCCAAAAAGCTGTACCATTATCTTTTATGTTTGTCAGATTAATGGGACCAGCGTGACGGATTAGAATGTGCACTGCTATTATCTTAGTGTCTTGGCTCTTATTTATATATACTAATTAATTTGATAATTTCTGGATTTTTTTTTAAATAATGCTTCATGTTGTTGCAGGTATGCATGAGGTGCATCTTTCGTCTATTGGGGATCCAAGGGCGTATTTCCTGCTGCTCCTCAGTCTTATTAACAAATTTGGAAAGGATGCTTGAAGGAAATAAAGAATCAAGCAGTCCTACATGTAAGGAACCCATATTATGCAGCATTTGTTTAGGTATCTTGCAGTTCACTTACTATGATGACAAAGAAATGTTGGTGAAGATGAAGACGGCTAGTGATTTTGCTGCAAAGATTGCTCAAGTGGTAAAGCAAGAAGGTCATCAGCTTGATAGTTTCTCTCTTGAGTTATCAGTGCCACCAGTAATCCTGGAAAATGAACGTTTAGTTCGGTAATTGTTTTGACCACTTGTGATGTATGCATATCTAGTTTCTTGCTGTACTGTGCTGTAATTGTTTTTCCTACTCTGTTTTCCTCCTTTGTGTAGATTGTAATGATGAGATATGTGTGGCTTGTTATGGTGCTGCATATGCTGATGTTTAATATAACAACAATGATCTGTTCAATATATATATATATATATATAACAACAATGAATATTTGTTTGCACCTCATGATTGTTAGCAAGTTTTAATGTGGAATGATATTATCTTTGTTCAGGAGCAGAGAATCTATGTTTTAGTCCACTTTTACTCTTATTCCTTACTGAATTATCAAATACCTATCATCCATTAGATGCCTATCAGCTAAATATTGCTTTATCTTTTCTAACTTTTGTAGGTTGCATATGAAAAAGAAGTATGTATCTGAACCTTGGTTCCAAGAAAGATTGATGGCTGATGGCATTTCAGTGAAGGATGACTTGAAATGTGCAATCACAAATCCCCTTGAAATATTGTTGGTGGGTTAGAGATGCTTCTGATTAGTTTCATATAGATCCATATTGTGGAAATTCTTTCATCGAACTTCTAGTTGTTTCCGGTCTGTCCAACTTTCTAATGGTAATGGCTTTATACATAACTAGAACTTGTTGACCAGCATAAAATAGGGATTTGAACTTATCTGTGAATAGACATGGCTTTGAAGTTTACTTTTCATGTAATAGTAGATACTGTATTCTGCGATGCTCCCATTAGTCCATCATTAAAGTGAAGCTTTTCAGGGTGTCAAATTAGGTCTAAGTCCTCTCCGCATCCGTTTGACATACTCTAAGACATCAAGCACGGTTGACAATTCTGCTGAGAGGAACCATGGTTGCAAGAGAAGAAAAGCAGGCATGTAAAGTTTGTGTATCTTCACTAAATACTCTTTTTCTCTTTAAAATTGGTATCTTTTTCCTCTTAAACCCTGTATGACCTCCTAAACATTATTCATTTATATTACTAAAGGGCATAACTGTTTCCTGATGTATTTACATTTTGATTATCAATCTTGTGAATTTTCATATAGAAGTTTAGCACTTCTTACGTGTTTGTAATTTCCAATGTTTGAGAATGCTACCAAGTTGCTTGGCAGAAGAGATTTCTGTATCACTGCTCAGTATAATCTGCTGTCTTTTGAGATAGCCAAGGGATTTATTCTTCCAAGAAGAATGTTACCAATGTGGAATACTTCATAGGAACTCTTTGTTCTCCCGAAAAGAAAAACATTTGATTGTTTTCAATTGAATGATAATTTAGCATGTCAATGTAGGATAAAAAAAAAATTGGCTCATTTATGTTGGTAGAGAGCCAGGAACTGTAATAGTGATAAAATATTAAAAAAAAAAAAAAATTCTGTTATAGTAGTTACAATCAAATTGTTTTGAGTATGCTTTGTTGGAGAGTGAAGAATGAAAACAGAGGTAGCTGGGGTTAGATGCTCAACTGGCTTATGGGTTGATGCAGGCATCAACAATGGCTTGTATGCTGCTAGTCATGAGGCGGAAGTTGCTGAAACTGATTGTTCTGGGTTTCCAAGCAGTCAAGGAAAGGAGTTCATTGAAAGGTCATTTAATGGCTTGCAAGATCTTGAATCTTCTGAGTTCTTCAAATTACACCTAGAGAAGGTATTTCTTTTACTTGTTCAAGCATATAGCTTTGGGCTATAATTTTTGAGTAATTTTGAAACTTCAGAACTGAATTTCACAATAATAAGTTTTCAAGCTCTTCGTGGCATCATTGTCAGTATGTTGTCTACTTGGTTTCAATGTTCTATGTCCTACTAAAGTGGTATGCTTATTTCGTTGTTTGTTGGCTTTGATGTGGTAGTACTTCTTACACAGTTTTCTAACTTTTTAGGTCAATGAACCTTGCAGCTTAGTATTTCTTTGCTACAGGACACCAGTCTACTTTGGTGGGAGGTACTTGAAGGTAAGTTTATTATTTTCCAGAATCCTTCTTTAAGAAAAGTTGGACATTAGACTTTAGGAAATCATGCTTTTATCTGCCTTTTAAGATGCTCTAGTAGAGTAGTGCCTTTGTCTTCCTTATAATTATTTATGTTTGGCCCTACTGAGACTAAGTCGTAACATTAGCCTCACTTCTCTTACCTTGGGCCGTAAAATACCGAATTGCTGAGCATCTCTCATGTTACTCATAAATATGCTCTACTACTGAAAGGTATGTGAAAATTTAGAACGCACGTGGACATGTGAAGTTGTGAACTCACAAATTAGTGGGTGCATTTTACTTTTGTAGTTTCATACTGTCAAAACAGATGGTTCAGTCATTCACTTTAACAATGAAAGTCACAAAACCCTTGATCCCATTTGAACAACATGGTAAAGCAATAATTCATGTTAACACTTAGCTGCATCGGTTAACTGGAAGTTGAGCTATATTTTATTGTTTTACAGTACTCAAGAAATGTGAGTCAAACATGCTGGATTATTGATGATGAAAGAATGGGAGAAGCATCTGTTGAGGTATTATCTGGTAACTTATATCACAAAAACTGTGATTATACTAATCAACAAGGAATGAACCTAACAGTCCTATGCACTTACTCTTCAGGAGATGATTGGCGGCAACATTCTGCCGATGTGCCGTGGTGATAGTTACAAGTTCCATGCTGCTGGTAGAGAGGATATTGATGTAAAAAGGTTCTCCTTTCTTAATATCTTGTTTGAATTCAGTGTTTGGTGTTATAATACTATGATATAACTGTTTCCAGGTTCGGATGTTGGGCTCAGGCAGGCCTTTCCTAGTGGAGATACAAAATCCCCGTCAAATCCCATCTGATGCATTTTTTAAAGAAACAGAAAAAAAGATAAATAACTTAGAAAAAAAACTAGTGAGTTCAGTGCCACATTTATGCTGTTATTCTCAGTTTCTCCTTTCATAAGATCTGCTTAACTAAATTAAATGCATTTTCCTTGAAGGTTGGGGTAAAAAATCTTAAATTGGTAGGCAGTCAAGGTTGGACACTGATGCGTGAGGGAGAAGCAGAAAAACAGGTCAATATTTATTTGTAAATCGAGTAAAGTAGTTCATCCTGTTACAATCCCCTTACATGAAGAAATTTGTCAAGGAAAACAGACCCGGTTAAGTTCATCTTGATGATTTGTTTTACTTCATGCAGAAGCAATATGCTGCACTAGTGTGGATTTCCCGCCCGCTTGAGGATAAAGACTTGCAGTTGCTAGCATCTCTTGAAGACATGGTGAGTTGTTCTGCAAACTTCATCCTCTATGTTTCCTAAGGGTTGATTGTGATATATAACACAACATTTGTTGCCATGCTTCCATACTGATCAAGAAGTAAGAACAAAAACTTCAGTTTTGAAGCCTTGGTCTGAGATAACATCTCATCTACTACCAAGGAAACTAAACATATGTACTTATAACAAATTTTCAACTTATATGCTGAACATTATCTTGTTTGGTGCTCGTAAGTGCGTATCCTGATCATGCAATGTGTTAAACAAAAGGAAAGCACCGGGTTGGTGCTAGACCTTTTTATCAATCATTTTTTGTTACAGTTAGAATGGTATGTTGACACATCTGTCTTTCTAAGGTAAAATTAAATAACTAATGGTCCCAGATCATTTAGGCCAAGAAAACCTTTTACAAGGTTGTTTCTCGCTTTAAGTGATTGTGTTGGAATGCAGGTTGGAAATTTAAGGAGACGAGGAGTATTCATTCTAGGCTCATACACATGGTTGGGATGGATAATTACTCACAGAACAGAAGCATGAGCAACATAGCTCATTCAATTGCCCCACAGAGAAATATATAAACAAGACGACTTCAACTAACTATTCTTCATAGGTCCCTAGATGATCCAGTGAATTCACCATTGTTTTCCTAGGACTTCCACCTTATGTCTAGTTTAGTTGGTTTTACAAGCCATTTATTTGGGATGAATTTTTCTACAGTAACCGGAAGTTCTCAAACTTTGCAATCTGTGTTCTCATGCAGCACATTTTGCAGAGGACTCCAATAAGGGTGCTTCATCGTCGAAGTCCATTAGAGCGTGAAAAGATTATACATTGGTAGCTACCTTTCATGTTTTGAAAACCAGTGCATTTTTCTTGCTCAATGGTTGCATTTCAGCATAACTTGTTTTGTTTCCTTTTAATAATCTAATTTTAGGATGACAATTGAGAAGATTGCTGGAAGTTCACAATATTTTCTCTTGCATCTGTGCACCCAGGTAATAAAATCCTCTTAATCTTGTACTTAAATATATTATTTGCTTTTCAAATGGTGTTTCTTTGGCCAGATTAATTATACGTTGGCTCTGCATTTGTTGCAAACCATATCAACCTTGGTATCATTTCTCTTTCTGTTTTTTGTTGGAACTTGGCCTCTTAAGTCGTGAAAACAGAAAAACATGGGTATGCATCCAATTATGGTAGTCTAATGCTGTTAAGTTTTTTGGTTTTACAAACCTTGAATAAACATAAGGTGGCTGGCAATTGCAGTCCTGACAAGTGCAGTAACTAGGGTTAACTTTACTGAAAGTTCACATGCCAAAACCTGAAAAAGGCTGATGATGTTTGTCATGTAGGCTGGAACTTATATCAAGGAATTTGTTCATGGGGATCTGGGGCGCACTCAGCCAAGGTACTAAACATCCCTCACTGACGATTAGAAAATAGTGACTACTCATTTTGTTATTCCTGCTGCTTTCTTGTTTGGTTCCAACCAAAAGCACATTTTTTTACCATTCTGATTGCAGGAGAGAATAATCTAGACAATTTCTGGCATTTTTGGTTGTCTAAAACTTGCGGGCTTTTTCTTCTTTTCTTTGTTTATTTAATTTTTATGTTGTTGATATAGTTCCCAATATTTTGCAGCATTGGATCTATTCTCGGGTGTAGAGCAGAGATACTGCAACTTGATGTTACAGACGTGAAAATGGACTGTTTTATGACTGAATGACCTTATCCAGTGTTCCTACGTAAGCTTCCACGACACCCATTATTTTTGTAAGATTGAACTGATCAAATGGGTCCTGCTACTTTAAGATAGAATTGGATGCTGTGGAGGCTCTTTGGATACCATTGAAAAAGTTCAGCAAAAAGCATAGGTTTATATTCTCTTTTCAGCTGTCCCCCCCCCCCCCCCCCTGCTTCTCTTCGGAATCCACCCAGTATTGTTTGGCAACTTGCTTTATCTTTTACCTTTGAAATTGATTGAAAAGTGACTTATAGAATTTACGTAAATATTATTCTAAATTTAACCCTACCCTCAAGAACTTTTAACAAAATTGAGTATTTCATGAGGATATTTTGGAATTTATACATTATGAAAGGTCATTTACCCTTCTTCTTTTTTTTTAATAGAATGTAGGAATACAATTTTTTTTTATTTTTAAAATAAAATTATTTTTTTAATGTTTGGTTTATTTTTATTAAAAAATTATAATTTTTTGATGATTTTTTATTTTTTAAAAATTTGAAATAATAATTTCAAAATAAACTTTTAAAATAGTTATTTTATGAAAATAAGAATTACTTATAAATTTTTTATTTTTAATGTACTTTTATAAAAATTGTTAAATTACTATCCTATATATATATATATATATATATAACAATTTTACTTTTTTCTTTTCATATTTTTTCACAAAACTGCAGAGAAAAAAAGGAGGGGGAAAGCATAAAATATTATAGTATTATTATTAAAGTATTAATTAATATTAATTATTTTTATAATATTAATATAAAAATGATTATTAAAACATTATATAATTAATATTATTTTATAATAAATTATTATAATAAAGTATTTATTAATTAATATTATTTTAATTAAAAATTAATTATATAAAATATTATTAATTTATAATTAATTTAATTAAAAAGCATATTATTTTTAAATTTATTTTAACTAATTTTTTGTTTTATTTTTTAATCAATCAAACACGTAAAAACTAATTTATGTTTTATTTTAATGAATTAAATATCATAATAATTATTATTATTATATTATATTATACTATATTATATTTTAAAAATATTTATTTTATTTATTCTTTATTCTTCTCTACAAACCAAAGGAGATAAATCTCTCCGTCTAACTCACATCTAACTATTTTGGTTTTTTTTTTTTTTTCTAATAGATACAATGGAGATATGCTGTCTATGTTTTCCCTTGCCTTTTGTCTGAGCTCTTGTCCCTAGCTAGAACATCTTTTAATGAGCCAAGGTCTATCGTTGGTGCCTCGTTGTCGGTCGAGATTCTGTCATTATCGTAACTCTGTCACAACAACTTTAATTTGATTTAGCTAAAACTTCGATTCACGTCATCATTTGTTGATTTGCATGCAGCAGCAAAATGGATAATCTGACATAAATTGAAATATTATTTTCAGAGCTTGCAGAGCCGATTTCAAAATCAACTTGCTTTTTAAATCCGTTCTTTATTTCGGGAGTCGAAGATATTGTTCGTAGGCCGAGCAAGTTGAAAACTTTTTTATTTCAGTGATGCATTTTGGTCAGTTTTAATTTAAAAATTTTAAAAATAAATATCATTTAAACTTTAAATTTTATTTTTTTAATTAAATTTTTACTTTTAGAAAGCATCTAAATTTTAGTATTTTAATTTTATTAAAATTAAATTTTATTAAAAATTTAACCATTAAAAATATTTAATTTAAAGATGTTTTATAATACATTTTGATTTATAATTTTTGACGAATATAACAAAATATTTAAGTTATCATTATAAAAAAATTTAAAATTTTTTAAATATTAAAAATATTTTTTAAAAAAATATACTATCAAAATTTTAAAAAATTTATAAAAAATAACTGATTAGTTAAAAAAATTTAAATTTGAGGATAAAATCAAAATAAAATATACAATCTATTTAAAAAAATTTTAGTAATTTTTAACAATAAAAAAATCATTAATTTTTCATAATTGTTTTGAATCAAGATTTAATTTGAACAAAAGTAATAAATTAGGATTTGTTTGGAATTAATGAAAGTTAGGGTTTAATTTGAGAAAGAGGGTAAAACTCAAAGTTTTAAATGATATTTACTTAAATTTTAAAAAATAAAATGATCAAATTTATTAAAAATTAATTAAATTAAATTAATTTTTATTTAAATTTTAAATAAATAATATAATATAATATTAAATTCACATAAAAAAATTTTATCATTCAATAATTAAATTAATATATATTATCAAATTAAACTTTTACAATAAATCAATTTCATAAAATTAAACATCTTATGATATAACAAGTTAATGAGTACTTAAATTATATAATGATTTCATAAACAAATATAATGCTTTCTTATGTTAAAATTTTTTTATCTTTATTTTTTACTACTTTTTTTTAATGCTTACATAGAGATAAAAGTAAAACCAAATTAAGTTAATAACTAATTAATAATAAAAATAAATATAATAATAAATTTTATACTCTATTTCGAGTCCATCTTTTAATTTTGAATAATTTTTTGGTTCATATGAGTTATTTATATAAAATTTTTAAATATTTGACAATAAAAATTTCCTAAACAATATTTTTATTATTAAAAAATTTTAAATTTTTTTATAATAATAATTTGAATATTTCTTTATATGAAAATTCATAATATAATATTTTTAATTTTTAAATTTTTCAACGTCACCAAATTTGCCTATTCTCCATCAATCAATGTTTATTTGAAGACATTTTGAAATTCAAAATAAAGATTAAAAGAGAGAGTATTTTATATAATTTTAAATGATATTTACTTATATTTATTTCAAATTAAATTCAAATTATTAATGACATTATTAGAACATATTAAGAAAAAAACAAAACATCCACAGACATATGTCTAAGTTTCATTCAACATCACGAAAATCTCTCTCATAACAAGAAACAGAGAATACTCCGTGTGTATTGATATTATTTACTGAAAAAGAAGAAAAAAAATCGAGTGATCATCTTTTTTTTTTTCTTATACCTCCCACTCGAGTCGTCTTATTCTTTCTCAGGTGGTGATAATAAAGATATGTTTTTCTTATAAATATAAATTTAGAAAAGGAAAAAGAAAGAGTAAGAGAAAAAAAAAAAAGAGAAATAAGGAAGCCAATTCTATTATGTGCCCTTATTAGGTTTGGGGTAGCTTTATTTATAGTCATTATCATAAAAAAAGGATGATAGATAAAGAAGACTACTAACCAACACAAACATAATGATCCAAATGACTAACAACTAAAATAATTTAAATAACTGACCAATAGATAATAAATTGATAAAATGACAACTTGAGAATGTTAGTATTAATTTTTAAAAAATTTAGATTAATATATATTAAAATACATTAAGAGAAAAATAAAAAATTCATAAATATATATTTAAGTTTCTATTCAATGTCACAAATGTCCCTCTCATGACAAAGAACAGAGAACCTCCATATGTACTAATATCACTTATTGAAGAAGAAGTAAAAGAAGATCCAAAGAGAGTAAGAGAAAAAAAAAAAAGGAGAGAGATAAGTAAGCCAAGTTTTATTATGATGTCTTTATTGGGCTTGGAGTGGCTCTATTTATAGCCATTGATAGGTAAAAATGAATTTCAAATGACTAACCACGAATAAAGATATTGATTCAAATGGCTAACATATAAAATAACTTAACTAATTGACTAACTAATAGATAATAAATTAATAAACTGACAACTTAAGAATGTAGGTATTTTTTCAAATTCGAGTTTACATATTATATTAAAATATATTAAGAGAAAAATAAAACACCATCAACATATCCTTAACTTTCTATTCAATGTCATAAAGGTCATTGCCATAATAAAGAATAGAGAATCCTCCATGTTTATTGATATCGCTTACTTACTGAAGAACAAGATTTAGGTGTCATCTTTTCTTTTTCTTTTTTTTTTTACTTATCACTCAAATCTTCTTCTTCTTCATTAGGTGGTGATAATAAGAATAAAGAAAATATTCTTTTGATAGATATGAATGTAAAGAAAGAAAGATAAAGACGCCAATTTATATTTTGATGTCCTTATTGGTTCAAAATAGCTTTATTTATAGCCATTACCATAGATAAAGATGACTAGTCAAATGACTAACCTTAGTATCTCCAAATTTAGGCTTGCATGTTATATTAAAATAAGAGAAAGGTAAAACACTCATAAACATATACCTGAGCATCTATTGAACGTCATAAAGGTCCCTCTCATGACGAGGAATAGAGAACTATCCATAAGTACTGATATCACTCACTGAAGAAGAAGTAGAAGAAAATTTGGATAATTATTTTTTTTTTGACCTATCACCCAGATCATCTTCTTCATCACCATGTGGTGATAATAAGAATAATAAAATATTCCTTTGATAGATGTGAATTTAAAGGAGAAAAAAAAGTAAGATAAAAAAGATAAAAAAGCTAACTTTTATTCTCATGTTTTTATTGGTTTGAGATGATTTTATTTATAGCCAGTACCATAGATAAAGATGATTATTCAAATGACTATTTTTGGTATCTTTAAATTTGGGCTTACATGTTATATTAAAATATATTAAGAAAAAAATAAAACACCCATAAACATATACTTAAGTTTTTATTTATTGTCATAAATGTCCTTCTCATGACAAGGAATCGAGGACTCTACACGTGCACTGATATCACTTATTAAAAAAGAAAAAGAAAAAGCCCTAGAAAATCTTTTTTTTTTCTTTTACTTACCACCTAGATCTTCTTTTTCTTCTTCATTAGGTGGTGATAATAAGAATAAAGAGATGTCCTTTTGGCAAATATGAATTTATAAAAAGAAAGAGAATAAGGGAAAAAAGAGAGAGAGAAAAGCTAACTTTTATTCTGATGTCCTCTTAGGTTTGAAGTGACTCTATTTATCCACTGCAGGTAAAAATGACTATTCAAATGACCTAACCGCGCATAAAATTTCTCCATTATTCATTTTTTTTACTTGTTACCTGAATTATTTTCTTCTTTACTAGATGGTGATAATAAGAATAAAAAAAATGTTCCCTGTAAGGAAAAAAAAGAGTAAGAAAAAAAAAATAAAGAAGTCAACTTTATTCTCATGTATTTATTGAGTTTAAGGTTGTTTTATTTATAACTACTGCCACAGATAAAGATGATTATTCAAATGACTAACATGGGTATCTCTAAATTTGGGTTTACATGTTATATTAAATTATATTTAAAAAAAGTAAAATACCCATAAACGTATATTTAACTTTCTATTGAACAATGTAAAGGTCTGAGAAATAAAAGACCTTCTATGTGTACTAATATCACTTACTGAAAAAGAAGAAGAAGAAGCCTCGGATAATCATTTGTTTTTTTTCTACTTATCATCAAGATCTTCTTCTTCTTATTCACCAAGTGATGATAATAAGAATAAAGGGATGTTCTTTTAACAAACACGAATTTATAGAAAGAAAGAGAGTAAAAGAGAAAAAAGAGAGAGAAAAGTCAATTTTTATTTTGATGTCCTCTTGGTTTTAGAGTGACTCAATTTACAGCCGCTACAAATAAAAATGACTATTCAAATGATTTAACATGTATAAAGAAAATGATTCAAATAACTAACAGATAAAACAATTTAAATAATTGATCAACAAATAACAAATTAATAAAATGATTGAAAAATTATTCAACAAATCTAGTGATGTTATTTAATGTCATAAAACTCCCTCTTATGACGAAGAAGAGGATTATCCAAATTTATTGATATCACTTACTGAAGAAGAATTGCAAAAGAAGATTCGGGTAATCATTTTTTTTTCCTTCTACCTATCACCTAAATCATCTTTTTCTTCATTAGGTGGTGATAATAAGGATAAAAAGAAGTTCTTTTTAAGGAAAAATAAAAAGAAAGTAAAAATAAAAAGGATAAAAAACCAACTTTTATTCTCATGTCCTTATTGGATTTAAGGTGGTTCTATTTATAGTCACTACCACACATAAGGATGATAGATAAAGATGATTATTCAAATGAATAACCTTGGTATCTCCAACTTCAAACTTACATGTTATATTAAAATATATTAATAGAAAAGTAAAACAATCATAAATTTATACTTGAGTTTCTATTAAAACAACCACAAATATATACTTAAGTTTCTATTCAACGTCATAAAAAACCCTCCCATGACGTGGAATAAAAGACCCTTCATGTGTATTGACATCACTTATTGAAAAAGAAAAAGAAGAAGAAACTCCGAGTAATCATTTTCTTTTTTTTCTTCTACTTATCACCCTGATCTTCTTCTTCTTCTTCTTCATCAGGTGGTGACAATAAGAATAAAAAAATGTTCTTTTGACAAATATGAATTTATGAAAAGAAAGAGAGTCAGAGAAAAAAATCAACTTTTATTCTAATGTCTAAAGTTTGGAGTAACTTTATTTATGATCATTAATAAATAAAAATGACTATTCAAATAACTTAACCATGGATAAAGATAATGATTCAAATAACTAACAAATAAAATAATTTAAATAATTCATCAACAAATGACAAATTAATAAAATGACTTAAAAATTATTCGATAAATCAAGTGACACCATCTTTGCTTTCTAATCTAAATTAACCATATTTATCTTTTTTTTTAAAGAGCTGAAGAACTAAAAAATGAGTACAAAAAGAGAGGAGTTGTTATTGATAAATGACTAAAATTTTATTCCACATGTTCTAATTTTTTTTTGTTTTTAAAAATTATTTATAAAAATAATTTAAGTAAAAATCTCATAAAACATCTATCAAACCCTCATATTTAAAAAATAATAAATCAAAACTTGATCTTTTAATTTGATCAAATTAAACCTTAATTCAAATGATTATAAAAAATTATTAATATTTTTGTTGTTGAAATACTTCAAAAATAATTTAAATAAATTATTACTCTATTTTAAATTAATCCTCCAAATTTGAATAATTTTCAATGCAAAACTTATTTTTATAAAATTTTTAAAATTTTGATATTATAAATTTAAAAAATATATTTTTCAATACTTAAAAATTTTTAAATTTTTTATGATGATAAATATTTTTTAATATTTATAAAAACATTTTGAGACAAAATTCGTTATATAAAATTTTTAATTTAAATATTTTTAATTTTTAAATTTTTATAAAATTTAATTTAAATCAAATTGATAAATTAAAATTTATTGTATTATTTTTAAATATAAAAATTTGATAACAATTTTTTAATTATTTTTAAAAAATTATTTAATAATATTATTTTAAAATAATTTATTAAAAATTTATTACAATATATCATTAATAAAATATATTTTTTATATTTTTAATTATTTTAAAATTTAAAATTTAAAAAAACAAAACAAAATAATATTAAAATATTTTCTATTTTTTATATTTTAAAATTAAAAATAAAAATTATTTTTAAATTCAATTTTTATAAAATAATTTATAAAAATATTTTTTAAAATAAAAATCAAACATATCCAAATTTTTCACTGTTTTGTTGATGTGTTTCTTTTCTACATGGACAAAGAGAGAGCAATTGGTAATAATCAAATTGCGATGATGAATTTGTTCATTTGATGGCCTTTGACTATGCGGGTTAATTTGCACCAAATCAATAATTCAAGAAGTAAAGAGACTAGTTAAAAACGTCAAAACTACAAAGTTTCAAGATGATATTTACCCTAAAAGTAAAAAAGACGATATCAATCTAAAAAAGAAACCAAGAGACACTTCTTCATCTTCTGAGATCAGAACCTATTAATCAGTCCATGTTGCACCCAACATCTTAGCCATGAAGCCGTACCTGTCAGCAGCTTCATCAATCTGCAGTACATGAGTAAAAAAGGTCAGATTAGTTCCAGCAGGGGGAAAATGGCAAAGAAATGCAAATGATGAGTTGTATAATTAAGTTGCTTTTACCATTTTCTGGGTTGGTCGTCCAGCACCGTGTCCAGCCTTGCGCTCAAAGCGCCCAATAATGGGATTAGTCTGGGGACTGTTTCCCAGGCTCGTGCACAAGATATCTTGCAGCGTCTGTCAGCCGGATAAAACAGATGAGAGAGGACTACATGATACACAAAGAAGCACTATACAATAACCAAAATGTTTAAAAGACTGACCGCCAATAATTTTAAGGAGTGCAATGGCACAACCCTATCATCATGGTCTGCAGTCAATAACATGGTAGATGGGTACTGTGAAGTTCTGTCAGGACATTGTTCCCATGGTCGCCGGACATTATGTAGCGGTGAGTACCTTAAGAAAAGAAAATAAGAAGGGTAAATCGGCAAAACAAAATTTACAAGGAAAAATAAATTCTGGAAGCAAGAGAGGAGAATACTTCAGAATAAAAGAATGAATGCTAGAAATACGAACTCATAACTTAGATAAAGTTGAAAGCAATGGTTTCTTTCATTACTATCAACGCCAAGAATAAATTAGTCACTGCCCAAGTTTGAAATGCCAATTAACTTAAAAAGTCTTAATTATAAACAAACGAAGAACAGGACCAACATCTCAGACACTGGAACACTGATGAAAAGGCTAGAAGTAACAAACAGGTCAAAAGATGGAATAAGATCACTGCAGGTTAATGATGTTAAAGAAAAGGTTTGGCAGGGGGAGAAAGGGAGCAGGATAAACCAGACCTAATCTCCTTCGCCCAACATTGCAATATTTGCCAATAGAACTTAAGAAACGTCTAAAACAATAAGAACCTCCATGCCAAAGATTTATAAGGTTTGAGCAAGACCATTTCATTTGCAGACAGAATGAATTTTACTCACTTGATTAGCCAGTCGAACTCTTTCTTGTTGTCAGAGCAACCATAATCAGAAGTCCATGCATGACCTGAACCATCTATGTTAGTCATTGTCTGATACCAAGATGCTGATTAGGGAAGGTAAAAGATGGTGAACTAACCTATGGTAAACTTATGAAATCGAAGCATATCCATAACACCTACATGAGCCAGAGCACAACCAAAAAGATCTGGTCTCTGTAATGAAATAAAGGCGTTTAGAGACTTTTATGAACTCAACATAGTGACGATGGAATGTGATACCAAAAATATGAATGACATAAATGAGCTACAGACCTGGTTAATGCACGCACCAATAAGAAGCCCACCATTACTTCCCCCTTCAATGCACAACTTGCTCGGCTGAGTATAACCAGAAGATATAAGGTATTCAGCAGCAGAAACAAAGTCATCAAAGCAGTTCTGCTTTTTGGCAAGTGAGCCTGCTTTATGCCATTCCTCTCCATACTCTCCACCACCACGGATGTTTGCAATGCAGAAAACAGCCCCCAGGTTCCTACTGAGCACAATCCGACTTACACTGAAAGATGGCGTTAGACTAATATTAAATCCACCATACCCGTATAACAGACATGGGTGTGACCCATCTAAGTTGATATTCTTTCTGGCCACAATGAACATTGGTATCTTAGTACCGTCCTTACTGGGGACGAAAACCTGGAAATACAAAATCAAATCATGAAAAGGGAAAAGACACAACAAAAGGAAGAGAGGGAGAGCTACAATGTGCCAACAGAAACCTCCAGAGATTTTCTTTTAGGGGAAGAAAGAAGAAATAGCAGCAGCTTAACGAAAAAAGTTACAATTTGGAGTTCAACAAATTTTGAAGACATCTTTCAGATTGCGGTCCACAAGGTAAAAGCAAAAGATTCTGACCGTGACAAACTAACCACAAGAAAAAGGAAGGTTATCAGTGTTTCAACATGTGAATAGACCACCATACCTGATTGACATGGAACTCTGAGCGATCAAGTCCAGACACACTAATTTCACGAAATATCTTCATGTCTGGAACCTCACTTGCTAAGTTGCATTGATATATGATACCAGGCGCAAGAAAGCTAGTAAAACCAATGAAAAACATGGTGTCCTCACGCCGTGCAGAAATTCCATAGACCGTGCCTATGTCAATTGGCAACTGGTGCTGCAGGGCACCTGACATCAAGTCCCTTATCTGCAGAACATATTTCACATCACTCAGGTAACTCACAATCACTTGATTACCATTGACTGCACAAGCTGATTCAAGAACATCCTTTTCAGCTTCTGGGATGACATCTGTCCATTTAGTTGGTTCATTCAGATCTACTCGAACCAATTTATATTTTGGAGCATCTTTGTTACTAAGGAAAGTAAACAAGGTATCATCATTTGCAACAGCTTGATACTGCGCATCAAGTGCATCAACTAGCTTAACAAAGGGGAGAAGGCCATTGTTTTCCCTGAAACCTTCAAGACCTTTAGGAAGTGAAGTCATGTCGCAGTAGTACACTTTATTGACAGGGTCACAGTTCTCTTCGATATACATGAGCAGATACTGCATGCACATTAGAAAAAAATGGAGTTAAAATCCTAGCCAAAAAGGATTTGCCATAAACACTTGTATAGATCAAATATCTCATGTGAAAATTAGAAGATGCATCATATCTTTGTAAAATTATCAAGATGTCTCTTAAAAGTCAATTTCCACCAATTAGTACACATTTTCACTAACCATCAGAAAGATTTTGATCAAGGCCAAGTGATAACCCAAAAGGCTCAAATGAAGGCAAGAAAACAATCATGGTGGTTCTGCACCTTCCTGTTCGTTTCAATTTATGAAAACATGAGCAATTCCATGATACAAGTAGACCAATACAAGAAACGAATACTACTTTGCTGTGGCCTCATAATTAATATGAATAAAAAATCAAAAGAAAAAAAAAAATACCTTCCCATCATCTGTAATACTGGCTTGATACATGTACTTAGGGTTTTCAGGATCTCTCCAGCATAAAATATCTTCAGCTTGATCGGTACCCAAAAAGTGATAGTATAACTCTTGGTAAAGGTTAGCATTAGTCTCTGTTCCAGCATCTATTTTTTCTCCCTCTCTACAGAATAAAATTATCATCAGAATAATGTGGTGGGCGCATCCTCATGCCAAACTAACACAATATAAATCAGGTAAATCTCACAAGCCATTCTCTAAGCTTGTTAACTCAAAGTTCTGGTCAAATAACATACCAAACATATATGAAAATATAATTTGAATATAAAGCACATAACTATCACTTACATGGGAGCTGGAAAACGACAATAGAAAAACCCTTTGCCATCATGAGTCCAGCAAATACCCGAAAACTTAACCTGTATCATAGTAAATGCATATATTGTCATAAAGAAGGCATTTTTTCTTCCTAAAATAGCATCACTGCCCGCTTGCACTGATGAATGATTGCCAGCAAAAAGGCAACCATAGACACCCCCGGAGCAACTGAACAATCAAAAGGTACCATTTTTCTTTACTTGTTTTTCTTTCCAATCTATTTGTTAGCAGTTTTGTTTGGAATTATTGTTGAAAAGGAGAAAATTTAGAGGAAAAAATCTGAGTTAAAATGGACCACCATCAATTTAAAGAGCAGAAATAGGATATTGTCCCCCCCCTGAATCTTGCCTGGAAAGGCTTTATATTATATTTAGAGGGAGGAGAATCAGAGAATACATCACAAAATCAATGAAGCAAAAGCAAGCTCCATCATTTACTTTTGCTCATGTTAGACACAAAGCCCACGGGCTCAGTATGATTAAATATAGTTATGATGCAAGAGATCAGTGTAAGTACAAGTAATATAAAGGCAAGATAAATTTCTTTTGTGACTAGAATATTTGGGCACAGTATTCTGGAATTTTGCTACTATTTATTACTCTCTTTCTCGAGTGGAATCATTGCTCAGTGGTTTAACTGTTCTTCTGAATAGAATAAGAATCGCTTTTATTCCAGACAGAAAAAAGGCTTATTCTGGACTAGTCTTTTCTCTTCTTATCACAAAAAGACAACATAACAAACTCACCCATGATAAGGTATCAGGCTCCACTTTCTTATCCTCAATACGCATCACTTTGATTGTCACCCAATCACTGCCACTTGAACTAAGCCCGTACGCCAAGTACTTTGCATCTTCGCTAACTGAAAAAGTGTTCAATGAGACTGTTCCATCATCACTGAGAGCATTGGGATCGAGCAAAGCCTCTGCCTCTGCATCCAAGCTATCCTGAACTCAATTGCAATGACAAGAATAAGGGAAAACCAAAGGAAAAAAAAAACGAACAATGTTAGAATCTTCAACCATATGAATTAGATTATCTCTTTCCATACCTGCACATAAAGGACATTTTGTGCTTGGAGACCAGTATTATGGAAGTAAAAATACTTGTTTCCGCGCTTGAATGGTGCATCATAGCGTGGATGATCAAAAAGCTTTGTAATCTTCTCGTGTAGCTTGTCCCTTGCATCGCATTTCTTGAGCACCGATTCAGTCAATTTCACCTGCTTCTCCACAAACTCTCTCACTTCTTCAGCATCAGGATCTTCAAGCCTAGAAAAAAACAGAAAGAAAAACGTCAATAACCAAACATTCCCTTTTCCTAGGTACTAATATTTCCCGTTAAAATGCTTCCTCGGCTAAAATTGAAATAATTTTCCACATAAAGACGCAAGTGTCGCACTTGCCTAGCTATTGGATGCACTCAAACATTATATCTTCACAAAATGAAAGCAAGCGCAATTCACAGTTTAATCGCCGAGAAATGACGGAAAAAACTAAAATACGAATCCATAATCTCATTACTATCCCTCGGAAGAAACTCAGAAACTCGAGAGAGAGAGAGAGAGGCAGTCCTTTCTATTTGATTACCATCGATAAGGATCAGCAACCTTCACGCCATGATAATCATCAACCACGGAGTCATCTCTGCGAGCAGTTGGATACTGCAAGCGCTCGTCACCAGCTGAGAGCGAGCCCATGGATCCAAACCTTGACGAGAGAGACAAAGAGTTCCACAATTTGATTCTCCTTCGCTTCTCCTTGCAGTAAAACTTTCCTTCGCCGTCAAGGAAGAGCGAGGAGGGATTAAATACGGTGAGGCCCTGGAGGCAACGCTTAAAGCGGGGAAGAAATTCAGGAGAGAGAATGTGGCGAGCACATGACGCCATGGGTTAGCAGTTAAGAGGATCTTCTATTTGAGCGTTAGCCCAGCCAGGGCCCACGCCGATGAGGTGGCGCCAGTGTGTCGCCATTCTTGTCTCACTATGTCGCCATGTTTTAGGGGACTAGAGGCGAACCTTACGGAGCCACGCTATGAATTGACTTGTTCGGAATGAAAGCTTGCTTGTAACTGTAAGCCCCCTCCTTTCTTATCCTAAAGAAATTAAATTTACTAAAATAGTTTTCTAAAGTAATTAATTAACCATTTAATATAAAATCATATTTTATTAGAGATATTAAATTAAATCCGACAATTTAGGAATTAGAACTAACCAAATCTTTGAAGAAATATCTTTTTAGAAAGATGAAAGTTTTTTAAATCATTTATTACAAGATAATTATTCATTTAATTAATCAACTTAATACATTCATGATCTAATTTAATCCAATCAATTTAATTTTAAATTAGTTATAATGTATATATAACAAACTTTTGAATTTAATTTGTCTTAAAAAATTTGTAAGATTGATATTAAATTTTAAATTTTAATTTAATTATAATTTCTATCTAATTTTATAAAAATGATTCAACTTAAAATAATTGCAATCTTTGTGTATATTGATACTATAAATTTTAAATATAAATTAATATTATTTCTAAATTTTAATTTAATATATGTTTAATTTTAAATTTTGGGTTGGCCACGTAGATCCATGTCAGTCTATTTGGAAGCCCATGGTCTTATGTACGTAAATCAACTGGGCCCCATCTTACTGTTTCTTAATTCGGACCAATCTGATCAAAAGTTAGGTCATGGAGCCTATGGACTTATACACCGGGGATCATTCGGTTTGAAACCCGATCGGATTAAATTTTTGGTCCATAACATCTGGTCCAGTTATGATAAGGAGCCGATAAAAGCTCATGGGCTTCTACTCATGAGATTGAGGTCCGCCGAAGCCTGTTTCTGCCTTAATCCAAAACATTTTGATCTAAAATCACAATAGAAGCCCATGAACGCCCATGGACTACCACACATGGAATTACTCGTGGCCGAAATTCTTACACCTGCTCCTTTGCCCATACCACTCTGATCTAAATTCAAGAGGAGGAAAGCCCATGAATTCTCACATATGTGACAACTGAGGTTAAAGATTAAAATTTTATTCTTGATTTCATTTTTATTGAATTTTTAATAAAAAATAAAATTGTAATTTCTAAATTTAATATGTTAAATAAAAATAAAAATTAATTATTTATTATTTATTTTATTAAATTATTATATATAATACCGATGAATTAAAGCCTATGCCACACTGTTGTAAGAAAGTCTTCGGAAGCGCACGGGCTTCTTCAGGCGGGGCCACTTTGGGAAAAATAAGACAATAAAGCCACGATTGTCATAAGAGACCTGGAATGTTGGACCGCTGTTTTATCTCGTAATAAGGGTCATTATTATAACTGCATGATCATTAAAATATTAGAAAGTAACAAAGTGGGAAATCAAAGTTGTACAAAGAGGAAGAAAATTGCCCATAATTTGAATGACACTAGTCTTCTAGTCAATTGCCATACCCAGAAATTGTTTCACCTAACTTAACCCCATGTGCTAAAATTGCCAAAGCCATCTTCTGATAATATCTTATTGTTCATCATACTGATTAAGTAAACCCACTTGTTTCCTTCCAAGATGAAATGCTTTCTCCTAGTACTACAATAACATCAATACATAATTTAAATGCCTTAAATATAAATTTTTTAAAAATAATTTAGTGTTAAAAACTGAGTAAAAATATCAAATTCATAATATAAACTACCATAATTATAAATAAAAAATTTTGAGTAAGCTCCAAATAACTCAAAATTCCTTGCCGCTTTGAATTGCACGATCAATATAGCATGTCTTTATGCTCGGAATACCACCCCTGAAAGATACTGTCTCTCATTTATTTTTAAAATCCAATACTTCAATCACCCCTTAAAAAAAAAAAAAATCAATTCAAACTGTTTATCTTTTGGGCAGATAATTCTCATTTGTGACACTATGATAAGATTTTTTGCTCCCTTTTAATTTAATTTATTTCTTTATATGACCATGCCACTACTTTTCCCAACAATCCATTTTTTCCTAAGAAAAAGTTATAATATAGTTTATTGATTTTGAGATGTGTTAGCCAGCCGCCTACGTTATTTCCCTGGTGGGCTTTCTTAAGAAGAAAAGTCCTGCTAAAAGCCATGTGACGGCTCACTACAGTTTCTTCTTCCTTCATCACAGTGTGTGTATATATACCCATGCCCCCAGCTTCACTGGAATGCCACAAGCCATCTCCTCTTCTCTCTGTTGATCGCCTCCCATCTCTGTTGATCGGATCGTATAAACCCATAACTTCTTGAGCTTGGTCCGATCACAGAATGGATTTGATCATCTTGCTCGCAGGATTCATCGCTGTTCTATACTTGTTTCTCTTGCATAAGCAAAAAAATGCTCCTCGTCTTCCTCCAGGCCCCACAGGGCTTCCCATAATCGGGAACTTGCACCAGATGGAGGGCAACAACCCCCAGCATTTCTTACACAGACTGTCCAAGAAATACGGACCCATCTTTTCCTTGAAGATCGGCGGCAGGCGGGTCGTCGTGGTCTCGTCGGCCCAGTTGGCCAAAGAGGTCCTCAAGATCCAAGATCTCAACTTCTGCAACAGACCCGTCTTCATCGGCCAGCAGAAAATGTCCTACAAGGGCTTGGATTTGGCTTTTGGAAAGTACACTCCTTACTGGAAGGAGATGAGGAAGCTGTGCATGATCAACCTCTTTAGCCCTAGCCGCGTCCAAACTTTCCGGCCTGTGAGAGTCGATGAGGTTTCACGGATGATGGATAAAGTAGCCAAAGTAGCTCAGGAGGGTAAGGTCCTCGACTTAAGCGAGGTCATGTTGTCCTTTACTAACTCAGCCGTCTGCAGAATAGCATTCGGGAAGAGGTACGCCGAGTACGGAACCGAAATGAGAAGCTTCATCCATATACTGTATGAAACACAAGCGATGTTCGGAGTTTTCTTCTTCTCCGATTACTTTCCTTACTTGGGTTGGCTTGATAACCTCAACGGAATGAGCACTCGCCTTAAGGAAACATACAAAGCTTTGGATACTTTCTTGACAGGTATCATCGATGAGCATCTCGATCCCAACTGGCCCAAATCCGACAAGGAGTGCATGATCGATATTCTGATCCGACTCTGCAAGGATAACCCGTTTTCGATCGAGTTCACCATTGAAAACGTCAAGGCACTCACCATGGTACGTAAGCATCTTGCTCGTCATATCCTTCATTCTCGATCGTTTAGTTCTTTATGGTTTTCTCTTCCTTTTTCCGTGTTTTAAATTGGTTGACTGATTTGCAGGACATACTGATAGCCGGAACAGACACAGCAGCGGCGGTGGTGGTATGGGCGATGACGTACTTAATGAAGTATCCAGAAGTGCTGAAGAAAGCTCAAGAAGAAGTAAGATCATTGGTCGGCGACAGAGGGTATGTGACTGAGGAGGACATCCCAAATCTTCCATACATGAAAGCGGTGGTGAAAGAGGCACTGAGACTGGAACCACCCATCCCGTTGCTGATCCACCGAGAAGCTTTGGAAGACTGCCATGTGGGAGGATACGACATACCAGCCAAAACCATACTGCAAGTGAACGCATGGGCTGTGGCCAGAGACGTGGAAGCCTGGGGGAAAAACCCTGAAGAGTTCCGGCCAGAGAGGTACATTGAGAAGGCTGTTGACTACAAAGGGCAAGACTTTGAGCTACTACCGTTCGGCTCCGGCCGCCGGATGTGCCCAGGCATGCACATGGGCGTCGCCTTGCTGGAGCTTCCGCTCGCCAACTTCCTCTACAAGTTTGACTGGGAATTGCCTCTTGGGGTCAAGCCCGACGACATCAAAATGGACGTCATGACAGGCGTGGCCATGCACAAGAAGGACCATCTGATGATTGTGCCTAAACTTCACATATGATGATGATTGATAGGCATGCATGTAAGCATGTTCGGATAAATAACCGCTTTCTTGTGGAACCGCACCGGCTGCAAAGGAAACGTGAAGTTTCCTATAGGTGTAGTGTTATGAGCTTTTCTATCTTTCCTCTATGGGGCAATAATACTTCTTCTGTAATCTATTTTATCTGATCTAATTTAATCAAATTAAATTAAATTAATGATATTTCCAATTTGAAGATACCCGCCACTACTACTTGTTTTGGCTTGGATCCCTCTATCCCTTCTTTAGGTAGGAGGATCAATGAGGTGTTTTGAATCCTCTGCTCTCCTTGACTTTGCAAGGTTCAGCTGTTGTTATTGGGTCTCTAATTTTCTCTTATGCTCTTCCTCTTCCTCCACGATGTACTTTTCATCTTGATCACAACTTTTGTGGATATATTTATGTTTAAAGTATTATGGAAATATGCGCATTAACACTCTTTCCTCCCTTGTTAATATAGCGCTACCAACTAACTCAAGCTCTTTATTTTTAAAGTTGCAGAAGTGAACCTCTTCATATACTCAAGGAGAGACTCATCGGATTGTTATTTGACACAAAACAAATTGATTATTTTTTACTTCTTCATCATACTACTGATCATGAAGCGTCATAGAAACATCAATCCATTAATAGTCTCGAAAAAAGTTGATAGGACCAATTTGGTGAGAATTATACTATTGTTTAATCGATTTCAATAATTTAATTGAGAAAGCTCTACATTTCATGATATTCGCCTGGCTCTAAAGGTTTAGCATCATGACGAATCTCTCAATGTGATCTCCAAGATCTTCCCGACAGTCAAAGTTATCGATCTGAGAAGCTTTGATCTTGGGTGGCAATGGTTCAACAAAGATTCAACCACCAGTAGTCATTCGGCGGCTTGACGATTCTCTATGTTGTTAAGTTCATCTTTATTGAGTCGGTCATTCATCATGATATTTAACTGCTTCTTAATCTCACTCATCTCTTTCTTAGGATGGTCGAAGGTGTATGAGCATATTCGTCAGCCATTTTTTTCCTCTTGGTCTGCTTAACAACTTCTTCTTTTTTATCTTCTTCATCCTAGTCATAGTGGCTTCGTTCCACCTCATCTACAGTTTCTTGAAGGTAGTACTAAGCTCCTCGTAACAGTTGTTGGCGATCAGAACGTTGAGGATATTTCATGATTTGATCTATAAGTTGACTTAGGGACGCCAATGTATCGGCTTAAGAATTGGTTTGAGAAGTAATGAAGGGATTCACGAACAGAAAAGGCAACCTAATAGGCATGTGTGAATGCGATAAGGGTGGCAAGACGTAGGAAGTTGTGCCTACCAACAATATCACCGGTGGAAAGACCTCATGGGAGGTTGTACTGATCATGGTCATAGGTGGTTGTGGTCGCTAGACCATGGTGGTATTAGTTACGCAGGGTGGTGCTGAGGACAACAGTGAATGTCATGCGTGAAAGTAAGGCAGGTGAGTGATATGAGCAGTTGGAGGGTGGGTTTGAGGACAAGAGAGCCTCTTGGTTATCAATCACTTGACTGGTTGACCGAGTTTTTGAAGCCGTAACAATGGCTTTTTAGTGTAGTTCTTATAGATGTTGCTAATGATGCTACCAAAAAATGATTTGAAGAAAATCTGCACAGTAAAAACAATGATCAAAGGCTTCTTGTGGTGCCAGTGAGGTACTCTCCAATGTTTTAAGTCTGATGTGAAATTCAACAAAATTTTATTATAAAAAATAAATTAAATAAAATATGTCTAAAACTGTCCTTTTGTAATTAAGTCGAAAAGTCTTTCCGGTTATTATAACTTGATATAATTTGACATAATCTTGATATATTTTCACTTTAGCCAGAGATCATTATCTCCGTGATCTTGTGACACTTCGTCACCAATGTTGAAACTTGATCATCTATTTTTCTGGTATTGCGAACACTGTTCGACACTCTGACTTTTAATTATGACTAATTAACAAAGGAAATCATCATGAGCAAAAAGCCACCAACTTTTGTTATTATAGCCACTAATAATATTCATAGGCTATTCCCACACATTTAATTTCTCTTTTCTTTTTTAATTTTATTTCTTGGGGATTAAGTTAGGCCGGAGCCCATATCGATCTACCTCTGGACTCAGAGAAATGTGAGCCCATGGGCTTGTACACGTAGGATTGAATCCAGACAGCGCAAACCTCTGACATAGGATTCTGAGATAGCCCACAAAAGCCATGGGCTTCATCACATGCTGTCACTTTAAAAAAAATTCATGCTCGACTGCTTCAATTGCCAAACTCAAATATGGAATGTGGGACCGATGTTTTTGTCTCATAACAAGAGTCACACGTTATAAATGTATAATAATTATAATATTATAAGGTATGAACGTGGAAAATCAAAGTTATACAAAGACAAAGAAAATGCCAATAATTTGAATGACTTTAGTAGTCTTCTAATCAATTGCCTTGCTGGGAAACTGCGTCACCTAACCTAATCACAAGTGAAAAAATTACCAAAGCCACCAATTGATGATATTTATTGTTCATCATTTGGATTAAACCTGCAAGCCTATCTACAAGGCAAAATTTTTTGACCCAGGAGTACTACCACAGTTTTCAACAAACGATTTAATTTTCAAAAATAATTTCATATAAAAAGCATAGTAAAAGCATCAAATTCATAATAAAAATAAATTTCCTTCTGGGTAGATAATTCTCACTTGTGATGCTATATATGGTAGAATTTTCTCCACCCTTTTAATTTCATTTATTTCCTTATAAAGCCATGCAATTGGTTTATGTATAGAGTTTTTAAGAAAATGATTACATGTACACATGAAATTAATAGTTATATTTTTATTTATTTACTTGTTTATCATATTAATATAGTGAATTATGAAAAATACTTTTCATGTTTCTTTCAGATGTTTAAGCCAGCCACCTACTTTGTTTCCCTGCTTAAGCAGAAAACTCGTGCTAAAAGGTAAAAGCCATGTGAGGGCTCACTATAGTTTCATCACCACCATAAGTGTATTGATACCCATGCCCCAGCTTCCCCGGAATGCCACAAGCCATCTTCTCTTCACTTCTGTTGATCGGATTGCATCAAGCAATGTCTTCTTAGCATGGTTCGATCACAGAATGGATTGGATCATCTTGCTCGCAGCATTCATTGCTGTTCTTCACTTGTTTCTCTTGTATAAGCACAAAAATGCTCCCCGTCTTCCTCCAGTCCCCACAGGGCTTCCCATAATCGGGAACTTGCACCAGATGGAGGGAAACAATCCCCAGCATTTCTTACACAGACTGTCCAAGAAATACGGACCCATCTTTTCCTTGAAGATCGGCGGCAGGCTGGTCGTCGTGGTCTTGTCGGCCGAGTTGGCCAAAGAAGTCCTCAAGATCCAAGATCTCAACTTCTGCAACAGACCCGTCTTCATCGGCCAGCAGAAAATGTCCTACAAGGGCTTGGATTTGGCTTTTGGAAAGTACACTCCTTACTGGAAGGAGATGAGGAAGCTGTGCATGATCAACCTCTTTAGCCCTAGCCGCGTCCAAACTTTCCGGCCTGTGAGAGTCGATGAGGTTTCACGGATGATGGAAAAAGTAGCCGAAGTAGCTCAAGAGGGTAAGGTCCTCGACTTGAGCGAGGTCATCTTGTCGTTTACAAACTCCGTCGTCTGCAGAATAGCGTTCGGGAAGAGGTACGCCGAGTACGGAACAGAAATGAGAAGCTTCATCCATATAATGTATGAAACACAGGCGATGTTGGGAGTTTTCTTCTTCTCCGATTACTTTCCTTACTTGGGTTGGCTTGATAACTTCAACGGAATGAGCACTCGCCTTAAGGAAACATACAAAGCTTTGGATACTTTCTTGACAGGTATCATTGATGAGCATCTCGATCCCAACTGGCCCAAATCCGACAAGGAGTGCATGATCGATATTCTGATCCGACTATACAAGGATAACCTGTTTTCGACCGAATTCACCATTGAAAACGTCAAGGCACTCACCATGGTACGTAAGTCATCTTCTTCGTCAAAATCTTTCATTCTCGATCGTTTAGTTCTTTATGGTTTTATCTTCCTTTTTCCGTGTTTTAAATTGGTTGACTGATTTTGCAGGACATACTGATAGCAGGAACAGATAGATCAGCGGCCGTGGTGGTCTGGGCGATGACGTACTTAGTGAAGTATCCAGAAGTGCTGAAGAAAACTCAAGAAGAAGTAAGATCATTGGTCGGCGACAGAGGGTATGTGACTGAGGAGGACATCCCAAATCTTCCATACATGAAAGCGGTGGCGAAAGAGGCACTGAGACTGGAACCACCCATCCCGTTGCTGATCCATCAAGAAGCTTTGGAAGACTGCCATGTGGGAGGATACGACATACCAGCCAAAACCATACTGCAAGTGAACGCATGGGCTGTGGCCAGAGACGTGGAAGCCTGGGGGAAGAACCCTGAAGAGTTCCGGCCAGAGAGGTACACTGAGAAGGCTGTTGACTACAAAGGGCAGGACTTCGAGCTACTACCGTTCGGCTCCGGCCGCCGGATTTGTCCAGGCATGCACATGGGCGTCGCCTTGCTGGAGCTTGCGCTCGCCAACTTCCTCTACAAGTTTGACTGGGAATTGCCTCCTGGGATCAAACCCGACGACATCAAAATGGACGTCATGACGGGCGTGGCCATGCACAAGAAGGACCATCTGATGATTGTGCCTAAACTTTACATATGATGACGATCATGGTTATGATGATTGATAGGCATGCAAGTAAGCATGTCCGGATAAATTATGGCCTCCTGTGGGAACGCCTCGTCTGCAAAGGAAACGTGAAGTTTCCCATAGGCGTAGTGTTATGAGCTTTTCTATCTTTCCTCTATGGTGTTATAATACTTCTTATTAAATTTATCTTATCTGATCTAAGCTAATCAAATTGAATTTAAATTAGTGATATTTGTAACTTGAAGATACCCCCTCCTACTACTTTCTTTCGGCTTGGATCTCTCTTCCTTTATTACTTAGGAGGATGTGTGATGTGTTTTGCATTCTCTGCTCTCCTTAGCTTTGCAACGTTTAGCTGTTGTTATTGGGTCTCTAATTTTCTCTTTTGCTCTTCCTCTTCCTTGTTGATGTACTTATTGTCTTGATCAGCAACTTATCAAGATTTTTTCAGATATATTTATAAAGCATCATAAAAACATGGGTCCAACATCTCAAAAAAGTTGATAAGATCAATTTCGTGAGAATTATACCATTTTTTAGCTGCTTTCAATAATGTGACTGAAAAAACTCTACATTTCATGACTCTTCGAGGTTTACCATCATGATGAATCTCTCAATGTGGTCTCTAAAATATTTTAGACCGTCAAAGCTATTGATTTTAGGGGTTTTGAACTTGGGTGACAGTGGCTCAACAAAGATTCAACCACCGATGGCCATTAGACGGCTTGATGGTATACTATATATGTTGTTAAGGTCATTTTTATTGAGTTGGTGATTCATCATGATCTTGACTGTTTCTTAATCTCACTCATCTCTTTCTTGGATTGTGAAAGGTGTATGAGCAATATTTGTCTGACCATTCTTTTCCTCCTAATCTGTTTAACGACTTTTTCTTTTTTATCTTCTTCATTCTAGTCATACTGGTTTTGCACCACCTCATCTACAATTGAGAATAACATCGGGACCGATGATTTATGCACTAAAGCTTGAAGGTAGTTCTGAGCTCCTTGTAACCGTTGCTGGGGATCAGAACATTGAGGATATTCATGATTTGATCTATAAGTTGACGATCTGTAAGTTGACTTAGGGACGCCAATATATGCGCTTAAGAATTGGTTTCAGAAGTAATTAACAAATGAAGGAATTCATGAACAGAAAAGGCAGCACAATGGGCATGTGTGAATACGATAAAAGTAGTAAGACGTAGAAAGTCATGCGTACCAACGTTATGATCGGTGGAAAAACCTCATCATGGGTGGGTGTGCTGATCATGGTCATAGGTGGTGGTAGTCACTAGGCCATGGTGGTAGTAGTTATCAAGGTCAGTGAGATGACCGATTGGAGATGGGTTTGTGGACCAGAGAGCCTCTTGGCTATCGATCACTTGACTAATTGACTAAATAATTGAGCCATAACCATTATTTTTAACTGTAGTTCCTACAAATGGTGCTAATGATGCTACCAAAAAATATCAAAGAATTGGGTTTAAGACACATGAAAAAGCATCTCCCGAATATTGCTTGATAAGAAATTATTTGAAAGAAATCCCTATAATAAAAATGATAATCAAGGACTCAGTTGCCATGCAACTGAAGGGTGAATTTCAACAAAATTTTGTTACAAAAAAATATGTTAAATAATTAAATATATATTTTATTTAAAAATTATATATATTATTATAAATAATTAAATAAATATATTAATTATTCATTTTATTAGATTGTTACATCTCACCAACTGAATACATGCAATTCAAATCAACGCTTAAACTTATGACATAATATCTGAGAAAGCCCACAAGAACCCATGGGCTTCATCACATACTATCACTCGAAAAAAAGAAAATTCATACATGACTGCTTCAATTGTCAAACTTAGACATGAAATGTCTGGACCGATGTTTTATCTCATAGTAAGAGTCACGATTATAAGTGTATAATAATTAAAATATTATAAGATATGAAAGCGGAACATCAAAGTTGTACGAAGACAAGAAAAATGCCCCTAATTTGGGTGGCACTAGTCTTCTAGTCAATTGCCTTACCAATAAATTGTTTCACCTAACTTAACCACATGTGAAAATATCACCAAAGCCGCCGCTTGATAATATTTAAGTATTGTTCATCATCTCGATTAAACCTGCTAGGTTATTTACAGGACAAATGTTTTTGATACTACAGTTTCCTACGAATGATTTAAATGTTTAAATATAATTTTCAAAAATAATTTTATATAAAAAAGCATAGTAAAAACATCAAATTCATAATAAAAACTTTGATAATTATAAATAAAAAATTTTAATTATGCTTTAAATAGATTAGGATCTTCTGTTAATATGAATTACATAAAAAAAATATTAGTACATGATAATTAATAAAATAAATAATTAAATCTTAATATGTTTAATTTTTTTATAATATTAGTAACTGGTAAAGTCATGCAACTGGTTTATGATCAAGATTTTAAGAAAATGATAACTTGTATTAATTAATTGATGAAATTAATGGTTATAATTTTATTTATTTACTTATTTTATCATGTTAATATAGTAAATTATAACAATACTTTTTATTTTCTTTTAAAAAAGATCTTTCAGATGTTTAAGCCTGCAGCCACCTACTCTGTTTCCCTGCTAGGTTCTCTTAAGAAGAAAAGTCATTGTAGAAGGTAAAAGGCCATGTGACGGCTCACTGCAGTTTCTTCACCGCCATATGTCTATATATGCCCATGCCCCGGCTTCTCTGGAGTGCCACAACTCATCTCCTCTTCTCTCTGTTGATCGGATTGTATAAAGCAATATCTTCTTGAGCTTGGTCTGATCACAGAATGGATTTGATCATCTTGCTCGCAGCATTCATTGCTGTTCTTTACTTGTTTCTCTTGTATAAGCACAAAAATGCTCCTCGTCTTCCTCCAGGCCCCCAGGGGCTTCCTATAATCGGGAACTTGCACCAGATGGAGGGCAACAATCCCCAGCATTTCTTACACAGACTGTCCAAGAAATACGGACCCATCTTGTCCTTGAAGATCGGCGGCAGGCAGGTCGTCGTGGTCTCGTCGGCCGAGTTAGCGAAAGAGGTCCTCAAGATCCAAGATCTCAACTTCTGCAACAGGCCCGTCTTCATCGGCCAGCAGAAAATGTCCTACAAGGGCTTGGATTTGGCTTTTGGAAAGTTCACTCCTTACTGGAAGGAGATGAGGAAGCTGTGCATGATCAACCTCTTTAGCCCTAGCCGCGTCCAAACTTTCCGGCCTGTGAGAGTCGATGAGGTTTCACGGATGATGGATAAAGTAGCCAAAGTAGCCCAAGAGGGTAAGGTCCTCGACTTGAGCGAGGTCATGTTGTCCTTTACTAACTCCGCCGTCTGCAGAATAGCATTCGGGAAGAGGTACGCCGAATACGGAACCGAAATGAGAAGCTTCATCCATATACTGTATGAAACACAAGCGATGTTCGGAGTTTTCTTCTTCTCCGATTACTTTCCTTACTTGGGTTTGCTTGATAACCTCAACGGGATGAGCACTCGCCTTAAGGAAACATACAAAGCTTTGGATACTTTCTTGACAGGTATCATTGATGAGCATCTCGATCCCAACTGGCCCAAATCCGACAAGGAGTGCATGATCGATATTCTGATCCGACTCTGCAAGGATAACCCGTTTTCGATCGAGTTCACCATTGAAAACGTCAAGGCACTCACCATGGTACGTAAGCCATCTTCTTCGTCATATCTTTCATTCTCAATCGTTTGGTTCTTTATGGTTTTCTCTTCCTTTTTCCGTGTTTTAAATTGGTTAACTGATTTTGCAGGACATACTGATAGCCGGAACAGACACAGCAGCGGCGGTGGTGGTATGGGCGATGACGTACTTAATGAAGTATCCAGAAGTGCTGAAGAAAGCTCAAGAAGAAGTAAGATCATTGGTCGGCGACAGAGGGTATGTGACCGAGGAGGACAACCCAAATCTTCCATACATGAAAGCGGTGGCGAAAGAGGCACTGAGACTGGAACCACCGATCCCGTTGCTGATCCACCGGGAAGCTTTGGAAGACTGCCATGTGGGAGGATACGACATACCAGCAAAAACCATACTGCAAGTGAACGCATGGGCTGTGGCCAGAGACGTGGAAGCCTGGGGGAAAAACCCTGAAGAGTTCCGGCCAGAGAGGTACATTGAGAAGGCTGTTGACTACAAAGGGCAAGACTTCGAGCTACTACCGTTCGGCTCCGGCCGCCGGATGTGTCCAGGCATTCACATGGGAGTCGCCTTGCTGGAGTTGCCTCTCGCCAACTTCCTCTACAAGTTTGACTGGGAATTGCCTCCTGGGGTCAAGCCCAACGACATCAAAATGGACGTCATGACAGGCGTGGCCATGCACAAGAAGGACCATCTGATGATTGTGCCAAAACTTCACATATGATGATGATCATGTTGATGATGATTGATGAGCATGCATGTATACATGTCTGGATAATAACCACTTTCTTGTAAAACGCACCGTTTTAAGAGGAAACAGGAAGTTTCCCATATGTCTAGTGTTGCCAGCTTACCTTGTACTATAAGCTTAATGTAACAAGAAGTACCCAGTTTTTTCTTCTAAAGTTTGACATAATTACCAAAAGCCCTTTCATTTGTAGCAAATGAATTATTATTATTTATATGTTATCACATAAATATAAATAAGCCAGCTCTTATATCATAATGGGTCAAAAAATAATACTACTAAAAAAATATGCAACAAAGTAATTGTTTACAGTTTATAAATATATTTAAAGCCGTAAAGGTCAAATAAATAAATCTGTAACAATTAAGGTATCAAAACAGATATTATTTATTATAATGGATACAAATCAAACAAGGCAAACAAAATATAGGAGAACGGGATTAAAAAAAAAAGAACTCAAATTTGTTCACTTTTTTTAATTAAAATTAATAAAATTCGGCAGCCCCGCACTTTGAAGTTTCTAAAAGTGGTAATTTTATTCATATGGTTTTCTAAAATTGATAAAATTAATTAAGAGTATTTCTCATTCAAATCCATGTTTTTATATTGGGAAATCCGAATTGGTAGATGCATGACCCAGGAACGTAAAGAATTTTATAATAATTTATTTCTTATTTTATTATAAAATATCTTATTGTAAAATATCATAATGCAAAAAAAATCAAAGTAGGTAGGACCAGAAACACATGTCGTTATTGCCTCCCTGTGGAGAAATTCCCTCACCTACCTTCACAGCACGTGATAAGTAATTAACAGTACCTATAATACTAATTAAGTTTGGCTAATCATAAGAACTAAGAATTATTAATCCAGTTTTGTGATTTCACCAATAAGATCCTTCCCGTGGTAACACGGTACAATTTTAATTTCGTTGCAATAATCGCTATGCTTTGTTCTTAACACCATCCTCCTATCTTGACTTCCATCTGGTTGATTCCCAAAATCCTACATTTTCATGGTTTCCACTTTATTTTCCTTTCTAAGCTAATTAAACTAATGCAAGTGTGTTTAATTTCAAAGCATTTAAATCTTCCCCAGAAAATTTTTAACTTTCCTTTCCATATTCTAATTCCATTCAATAATATGATTGGCTTACTCTTTGATTCAATTTGTTTACATTAGCCACCTAACTTGTTGGTCAAGTGGGTAATCTTGGAATAAGATAAATCTACAAAAGAACATGTGACTATTCAGACAGTGTGTATATATATGCCCGTCGTGATTCTGAGTTCATCGCATTATTGCAGAAAGCCATAGACCATCTTGAGTAAAGAATGGATTGGGTTATCTTGCTCGCAGCATTCCTCGCCATTCTTTACTTCTGTCTCTTGCAGAAGAAGAAGAATGCTCCTCGTCTTCCTCCAGGTCCCAGGGGGCTTCCTATAATCGGAAACCTGCACCAGATGGAAGACCACAACCCCCAGCACTTCCTGCACAGGCTCTCCAAGAAATACGGACCGGTCATGTCTTTGAAGATCGGCGCCCGTCGAGTTGTCGTGGTATCGTCAGCGAAGCTGGCAAAAGAGGTCCTGAAGACTCAAGACCTGAACTTCTGTACCAGGCCTGATTTCATAGGCCAACAGAAGATGTCCTACAAGGGCTTGGATTTGGGTTTCGGGAAGTACAGTCCTTACTGGAGGGAGATGAGGAAGCTGTGTATGATCAATCTGTTTAGCCCCAACCGGGTCCAAAGCTTCCGACCGGTGAGAGTCGACGAGGTTTCACGAATGATGGATAAAGTAACCAAAGCAGCTCATGAGGTGGAGATCGTGGACCTGAGCGAGACGATGCTGTCGTTTACCAACTCCGCCGTTTGCAGAGTTGCGTTCGGTAAGAGGTACGCAGAGTACGGGACCGAGATGAAAAGGTTCATCCAGGTGCTGTATGAAACGCAGGCCATGTTCGGAGTTTTCTTCTTCACCGATTACTTCCCTTACCTGGGCTGGCTTGATAAACTCAATGGAATGAGCGCTCGCCTCGACAGAGCTGCCAAAACTTTGGATATTTTCTTGCAGGGAATCATCGATGAGCACATGGATCCAAACAGGCCCAAGCCAGAGAAGGAGTGTCTCATTGACATTTTGATCGGACTTTGCAAAGACAACCCTTTTTCAATTGAGTTCACCAGCGAGAATGTCAAGGCACTCACCATGGTAAGCCGCGTGATCTTCTTCGTCATCTTTCATTTTTCTCACGATTTTCTCCTTCTCCGTCAGTAATTTGAATTGCTCGACTAATTTGCAGGATATAGTTATCGCCGGAACTGACACGGCCGCGGCGGTGGTGGTTTGGGCCATGACGTACTTGATGAAGAACCCCGAAGCGTTGAAGAAAGCACAAGACGAAGTGAGATCTTTGGTTGGGGACAGAGGGCATGTCACTGAGGACGACATACCAAATCTGCCATATCTGAAAGCAGTGGTGAAGGAAGCACTGAGACTGGAACCAGTTATCCCGTTGCTGCTCCACCGGGAAGCCATTGAAGACTGCCAGGTAGGAGGATACGACGTACCAGCCAAAACCATACTTCAAGTGAACGCATGGGCTGTCTCCAGAGACGTCGAAGCCTGGGGACCCAACCCTGAGGAGTTCCGCCCCGAGAGGTACTTGGAGAAGTCCGTCGACTACAAAGGGCAAGACTTTGAGCTAATACCCTTCGGGTCCGGGCGACGAATGTGCCCAGGCATGCACATGGGTGTGGCCATGGTTGAGCTTCCACTGGCCAGCTTCCTCTACAAGTTTGACTGGGAATTGCCGGCCGGAGTGAAGCCGGAGGACATTAAAATGGACGTCATGACGGGCCTGGCTATGCACAAGAAGGACCATCTCATGCTTTTGCCCAAGAAGTACATATGATAATGACCGAAGGGCGTGTATGTACTCAGAAATAACTGCTTCATGTTATACGGCATCGGTTTAGAGGGAAACCTGTAGTTTTCCCGTAGGTCTTTTGTTTCGTAGCTTCCTTCTTCTGTGAGGTAATAAGGCAATGTCTGTAGTAAATCCCTTGTGTTTACTAAGTCTAATGTAACTTGCAACAAGTCTTTTGCTTCTGAAAATTTGAACTTCTACTGGTCAAGTTACTCAATTGACCTTATGATGAACTGAGGACCATTCCTACTTTTCTTTTCTTTTTTAATTAATAAAAAGAATATTAATTATATAAGTTGTATTGTTGATGACTTTCTCATCAACTAATATCTTCATATTCTATTGGATTTCATTCAATTTAGTATTAACATTTCAAATAAGAAAAAAATAAAATAAAATCATTAGAGATAAACATGAAATTCAACATGTTTCTTGGATATTACTTTTAGAATTAAATGATCTATTGACCAAATAAATTTAATATTACGTTAACACTGTATTCTATATCTTAATGTTATGATTGTATATTTTTTTTAATAACTATCAAATTTAATTTTGAATTTTGTGCACATTTCAATTTAAATATTAAAATTTTAATTAGTTTAATTTTACATCTAATGTTTCGATTTGATCAAAATTAGACATTCGGTCTTATAATTGATAAATTAACGGTATAAATCTATTATTGAAATATTTCAAAAATAATTCAAATAAATTTTATACTTTATTTTAATTTGATTTATAAATTTTGAACAATTTTTATCTTAATAATTATTTTTAATAATTTTTAAAATTTTTAATAATAAAATAAAAATTTATAATTTCAACACTCAAAAAATTGCGAAATGTTTTTACGGATACATTCGTCATTAGTTTATATTTATAAAAAATATTAAGGTAAAATTTTTCATAAAATTTTTAAATGAAATGTTTTTAATCATTGATTTGTTAATAAAATTAAGTTTAAATTAAATTAAACCATTAAAAATAATATTAAACTAATTAAAATTTATATACATAAAATTTAAAATTTAAAATTGAAACTTACCTTATATGCTTTTCCTTTCCGTGGAGAAGATATCAACGTAAGCACAACTAGGGTGCCACATTGACGGTGACGGGTGACGGGTGCCGTAATAGAAGGGACTTCCGGCAAGTCTTGTCAAGTGTTGTTGACGCGAGCTCACCGCCACCTTGTGGGGTGGCATTGCTTGACCGACTTACTTTTTGAAGAGCACGTTTTTAATAGCTGGTGTTTACCAGTATACCTGCCTCGCTACAAGACAGGAAGAATTTTTGTTTGGACGTCACCTACTTTATCCACACGTGTTAAAATTAACTAAGGGAAGCCTGAACGGTTTCAAAGGAGTCTGCTACCAGTCTTCTTTAGTTTTATTCATTACTATCAAAAGTTGGTTTGACGATAAGTTTTTAAGAGAATTTATTTCTTTTAGTATTTTTTTAATATATTCAAAATAAATATAAAAATATTATGAATTTATATTTATTTTTGAATTTAAATCATCATATAATAACTTAATTAATTATATATTTAATTTTTTAATTTAATTTAATTTAAATTTTGATTTAAATGTTTATAAAAAATTAAAAGTATTTTTGTTATTAACATATTTTAAAATAAATCAAATAAATCCTACATTTAATTTTAAATTCATCAATTTTCAACTCATGAGGCATTTTTTTATAATTTTTTAAATTATTAATAGTTTAAGATTTTTAAAAAAATATATTGATAAAAACATTGGTGATGTTGGTTTGAATATATATATATATATATATATATATATATTACATTTATGAAATATCTTAAGCTAAAACTAGTTATATAAGATTTTTTATTTGAATATTTTAATTTTTAAAATTTTAAATAAATTTAAATTAAACAAAATTGAAATATTATATATATCTATATATAGAGAGAGAGAGATACAATCAATATCTCAAGGTGCAAATGAAAATTGAATATATCACAGAATTTTTATGATATTTTTCTTTATATTTACAAATATTATGTAAAATTAAAATAGAAATTGAATTTAATTATCATATAAGTATTATATATTATTATATTAAGAATATATGCATGAGAGTTTTATTAATTTAAAATTCATGGTATCTTAAGGACATAGCAACAAAGACTTTCTTTTTTCTTTTCTTCGTAAAAGTTTCCTTCTTGATCCATGAAATTAGCCGAGCTGAAAGGTATGTGACTTCGGATCGGGTTTGACTTCAAAGTCAAATTGAAATTACATTTAAGTTTGACCCGTTTTTGACGAAATGAAGGCGTGCTTTGTTGAATGGACTTTCCTTAAGCGGGAGGCTTGGAAGGGGGACAGAAAGGTATTTTCAAAGGAGGAAAGGAAAAGAGGAAGTTGAGCGATGTGGACGGCGTTCTAGCGTTGGGCTCGAGGAAGAGTTGTTTCAAGTTGGATAAAAGAGCCCAATTTTAGAAAGCTAACTAAATTATTGTTTATTTATTAAGGGACACCTGAGAGCCCATTTGTGAACTAAAAGGGTATTTTTTTTTTTCAATTTGAGATCAAGGATTTTATTCTGTTTCATTTTTTGAATAAAATATTTCTATTCATTTGAATTCAATTTAATTTTTAATTAATCTTTTGATAGGTCATTATTTAATAAAAATAATTATAAATTATCTATTTATTTATATTAATATAATAAATAAATAACATTTTTTAAATTTTTTACTAAAAAATACAATCATATCAGTAATGTCTTTATCCTGTTTAATATTATCTATTATAAGAGTGTTCATTTGAATGAGTGCTAAAAATGTATAGATATAGAATCCAAAGTGTTAAACTTATTATAAAGAGAGAAATATATTTATTTTTTTATAAAGACATATTTTTTAATACATATTTATCATTAAATTTTTTAAAAATATATTATTAAAAATATTCAAATTAAAGATCTTGAACTATGAATTTTAATTCAAAATTATTTATAAATGTAAAAAATATCCAAGCTGTCATAAAAAAAATCAAATTTTTTTAGTGTTAAAAACATTTTCTAAATTTTTTTAAAATATTTATAATAACTAGCTCGTGATTTAAAAATTAATAATTAAAATTAAGGGATCACTTCAAAATGACGTGTAAAATTTACTCAAATTATTTTGTAGATATTTTATTGATAAAAATTTACTTTTTTTAACAATAATTTGAATCAAAATTCAGTTTGACTGTTTTTTTATCAATCATAATTTGTTTAAGAATACTTTAAAATTAAGGGTAAAGATTAATTATGAGAGAGAACTTATTTAAAGTTTTTAATAAAATTTACCCAAAAAAAAAGACACAATTTGTATCAGCCTCACATTTTACACCAAATTCCTCCTAACATATTTAGCATGGTTAATACTTTGTTGAAGCAGCTATTTGGATCCCCAAATTTAGAAAACTTTTTAAGTATTTTAAGATATTTAGAACATTTATATTTGAAAAATCAAATGCTTGCTAAATAATTTTTCCATATTTAATTCAACACAATAATTATATTTTTATTTTATAAATAAATATATCAGGAATTAATTATCTTATATTAATTTATACTTTTTAATCATACCATGTACAATATTTTATGAATAAAATGTCACTAAAAATATGATAACTATAATATTTTAACTAAATCTCTCATTGGAAACAACCGTATAAAGTTCAAAATATCATATAGGCTTTAGTTTAGATACAGGTCTCCAAGACAATGGGCTTCCATTAATCTAACTTTGATACTAACTTGTTGAATGCACTCTGAATTCCACTTGTTAGACATTATGATCTCTAACAAGTGAAGGCAGCCATCTGATACTAATTTGTTGAAACATGAATTAGTATCTGATACTAATTTATTTAATTAAGAGTATATTAATTAACCATTAGGTTCATCACAAATCTCAACAAGTCTTGATTAACATGAAATTACCAATATACACTTTGAAATACAAAAGTTGCTTTCACATGTGTAATTAGTTTCTAGAGAGAAAAATGACAGTAAAGTTGGGTTGATCAAGTAGACCAGACTCAGCCCAGAAACTACAGCCAGTAGTGCTGATGATTCATCAACCAGGAAAGTAACCCTCAATTCATAAAACTAAATTGAAATGATGGTGGAGTATATATATGTGTCATTTACCTTGATCTTTGCCAGAGATATCGGAGAAAAGCTGAATTGGAGATATCGTGAGCGTTTTACAAAGAAAACCTGCAAACAGAGCTCTTTCCGCAGTCCTATGTCCATCTCCCTCACAGAGGGAGAGAGAGAGAGAGAGAGAGACAGAAAGGTCTTTTTATTGATATGACTTCTCAAATAATCTCTCATCTGTGTATATATATATTTTTAAAATTTAAATTTTTCAAAATTTTAAAAATAAATGTCACATAAAAAATTAATTAAATTTAAAAAATAAATAAAAAACAAAATAAAAAATTTATTTTTTGAATTGTAAAAATATTTTAAATATTTTGTAATTATTCAAATTAATATTTAATTTCATATTAAATTTATAAATCAAAATATGATTTATTATTTTTAAAATATAAAATTTTAATTGATAATATGAAATAATTATTATTATAATCTGATGTAATTTTTTATTTTTAATTTAATAATATATATTAAACATATTATAATTATTAGTCCGAATTTCGATCCAAATCCCGTCCTTCAAATTACTCTTTCTGTTCTGTTGAGGATGGATTCAATTTTAAAACCATTGGATAGACCATTTGCAGCAGGAAAAAATAGCCCTAGCAGATGGGAATTATTACAACAGAGCCACCATTAATAGTGATATTCTCAGGAAAATGCCTTTCTTATTGAACAGTCTCGTCGAGAAGTCAAAGAATAAGAGCAACCAAGAGCACTTTAAGCCAACGTTGATACTGTAAGCAGAAACCGAAAGCTTTTAAGCTAAACGGCCCCATTCCCCAAAATAGTGATTATTGCTCTTCTGTCACTGTATCACATTGGTCGTACTATTAACTAAATTTGAAAACGCACTTTGACCATAAACAAAACGGCAGGCTGATAAAGTTCAAATCAAAACGGGATTCCGGAAATCCACAAATTCATAAAATAAAAAAAAATATTTTTTTTAAAAAATGAAATTTGAAGCCAGTTACATGACCGTCTTAGAAACTATTAATCAAACACGTGAGCGTCACGCTCCAAAGGTGTTGCCACATGGACTTCTGTGATTGTGGAATGTGTAATACGCGCTGAAGTGGGAGTGGTTTTGGATTGGAACTTGCCTTATTGGATTAATTAATGACAATGTCAGTCTTTCAATCATGAGCCTATGTTCAAGGGGTATGGGGTGTAGAGACTATTCAGTCCTACGTCTGCCCTATAGTAAGAGGGCTGTGCCCTAAAACAAAAGGGCCTGTGCCCTACAAATGCAATAAAAATCACTAACTGCAAAATGTGAATTGGAAGCAGTCATGCAAAGAAACCAGAAATCCGAAATCTTTAATCTCTTTTTTTTTTTTTTTGGCTATAATCTGATAATGGGCATGAATATACGTTATACGCAGAGCTTCGTAGACAATTTCTACAACAGAGAAGCAGTACTGTTGAATTCAAGAGTCATCATTTTGGTCTCATGGGCTCTGACAGAATGATTCTCTCCTTATTTCCCTGTCTCTTCTTCATCTTCCTTGCTTGAATTGATAACTCTTTATCCACGGTCTTTTTGATCTTCAACAACCCATGTGACATCTGTAAATAGATAAAGGGTTTGGTGAAAACCCCAGATCAGATATAATGGAGGTCGAGGATAGTGCAACCCCGAAAGAAAAAAAAGAAAACAAAAAAAGAGAAACTAGGGTTTCTGATTGGGAGTTCTGTAAAGATCTACTAGATGATAGATGAAAACAAAAAGAAGAGGAAGATACTGCATACAGTGAATATATAACCGGACAATCAAACCAAGAACAAGAGATTGAAGATGAGAGGACTTCATCGGTAATCTTTTTCCAGAGAAAACAAAATCATATTAAAGTTGGGTTGATCAAGTAGACCAGACTCAGCCCAGAAACAGCCAGTAGGGCATGATAATTCATCAACCAAGAAAGTACCTATCGATTCATAAAAGCAAATGAAAAAGCTGATGATGATGGAGAAGTATGCATGCCGTTTACCTTGATCTTTACCAGAGACAACAGGTAGAAGCTGTAATGGAGATATCATAAGGGTTTTACAAAGAAGACCCGACAGAGCTCTGTTGGCAGCATGCCCACCTCCTTCAGAGAGAGGGAGAGAGAGAAGAAAGTTTTTTTGTTGATGTGGGAGGTGGACAGAATGCCAAATGAACTCCGTGAGGAACCCTTTGTTAAACCCGCATGAAAGGAGAAGGTGTCCTTGGCTTCACCATTGAAGAGACAGCAACGTGGAAACGTAGAGAGAGATGAAAAGAAGTGATAGCAATAACCGCGTCTTCTGTTCCCAGAAATATATATTTTTTTCTATCTTATTTTAAATGAAATTAACTTATTAACGTTTGGTTTATGCTATCAAAGAATTACAATTTTAAATGAATTATCAGAATAGTTATTTTATAAAAACAAAAATTAGTTAGAATTTTTTTTATATATCCTTAAAAATTATAAAATTATTATCATGTATATGATAATAACAGTTTTACTTTTTTTCTTGTATTTTTTCATAAATTAAAAAATATATATTATATTGTATTATAATTAAAATATTATATATTTTAATATTATTTTTAATATTAATATTTAAAAATAAAATAATTATTAAAATACTATATAGTTAATATTATTTTTATAAGAAATTATTATTACAAAATATTTATTAATTAATCTTATTTAAAATTAATTATAACAAATATTTATTAATTTATAGTTAATTTAATTAAAGAGCGAATTAATCTTTTAAACTTATTCTAATTATTTTCTTATCCCATTATTTCATGGATCAAATACATTAAAAATAATTTTTGTTCTACTCTATTTCATTAATGAACCCGATATAAAAATAGTTAATTTATCTTATTTTATTTTTTTATTCCTAAAGAATATATATTTCATTTTCTTTTTGTTTCATTTTGCAAACCAAAAATGCTAGAAGAGAGAACGAAAGAGAAATTAAATTAAAGGACGAGTATATAACATAAAGGGAATAAAAACGAAGGGAGAGAACAATAAATAAGAGAGAGAAATGGGATGACGGGTGTAATTAATGAAACTAAAAGGAGGCTTGCAACAATAAAATAAAGAGATTAAAGTCGATAACACTGAGATCAAATGAGTTTTGATGTGAGACTGAAGTTAATCACACAGAAAATCAAGTTAATTTAATACGAAAAAGTTTTATAAGTTTCATTGTCCAAGTATTGTAATGGAATTTTGTATTTTTATTAATTATTTAATTTTTTATAGTTTATATTGATATTTTTATTGTTTTTAATTTAGTGTCTATATTATCTTATTAATATTGAGTGTAGTTATTATATTATATATACACGAGGGATATCATAGAATTAAAGATATAGTGATATCGTTTTTTTTTTACAAAATAGTCAATAGTTAATAATTATTTAATTAATTAATATACTTATTATAAAAAGTACTAATATATATATATATATATTTATTTATTTTTAAATATAGTTGGATGATAAAGACTTGAATGCCAAATTAGAGATAAACCAGTTAAGAAAATATTTTTATAAGATTACATTAAGGAATTTAAAAGAAGGATAAAAAAAACTTATTTTGTGTTTTTTTTTTTTGTATATTTGAACAATTAATATGTATTGTATATATACTTTGCACTTTTAATGTAAAAATTAGATCGATCGTTTAGTTGCTTTAAATGCGTAATGTTTTGGTACATTATGGGGAAAGTACATTGTTCGAATGTAATAATATTGAAGTTTGTTTAGTGTATTATTGTTATAGTGTATATGTTGAAAAAGTGATGAAAGTGTTCATACATATGAGAGTATGGCTTCGTATATTATTTTGTAATACAATATCAAAAAAGTAATGAAGATGTCCATGAAATGATGAAAGTGTTAATGCATATTGAAGTATAATTACTTTTTATGCAAATTAAAGTATATATATTGTGTTGAATATGATGATGATGTTTTAAAGTGCTAGTTGATTGTAAAATTTTGTGATGATGCATATTGGAGTGTAATTCTTTGAAAGTAATTTTGTATTGTAATTAAAGACATGGTAAAAGATTTTGTAATAGATAAATTATAAATAAATAAACAAATTAGTAAAAATTTAAAAATAATAAATAAATAAAAAACAGGTAAAAAAATCAACATCGTAAGTAATTATTTTTTTAAAATGAATAATTAAATGTAAATTATATATATATATATGCATGTATATGGTTATGTAACTTTTTTGAAAGTTCTAACAATAAAAGGCCGGTTTTGAAGGACTCCATGTTGTATCTATAATTATATATTTTTATTATATATTTTTTATTTATTTAATTTAAAAATTATTAAACTAATTATTATATTTTTTAATCAATTTTCATAAATTATATGAGAAATTTATTTTTATTTTATTTTTTTGAATTTAATTTAAGAAATTTAGATGATGATTGTTTATGCAAAAGGGCCATAAAAAAAGTGTACATTCGATGGTGGTTTTTTAGAACGTTCTGTCTTTATATCTAGATCTTTAACCTCATACTTTATGGTAGTGTGCTCATCCAAATTAGAAAGATGTTTGTTTAAAGTTATCTGTTTAATCTATTAAAATAAAGATATTTTTTTAAAGAGCTTTAAATGATTATATAAATATTATGATGGATATTCACACAAAATATTTTTTATTAATTATAAAATTAAAATTATTGAGAAAATTATTTTAGGCTTTTACTTTTTTAAAAAAATTCTATTTAACTTTTTTAAATCTTAGAAAGGAATTTATCTTGAAGCCACGAAACAAATATAGTGGGAACATGAATGTCTTAAGTACAGTGATTTCACGTTCAAAGCCTTCATTCTTCTTCGATTTCTATAACATGGTGAAGCCGAGGACGCCTTCTGCTTTCATCCGGGTTTAACAAAGGGTTTCTTACAGAGTTCATTTGGCATTCTGTCCACCTCCCACATCAACAGAAAACCTCTCTTCTCTCTCTGAAGGAGGTGGGCTTACTGCCAACAGAGCTCTGTCGGGTTTTCTTTGTAAAACACTCATGATATCTTCGTTACAGCTTCTACCCGTTGTCTCTGGTAAAGATCGAGGTAAACGGCATGCATACTCCATCATCATCATCAGCTTTTTCATTCCAAATCTGCCATATCTGAAAGCGGTGGTGAAGGAAGCGCTGAGACTGGAACCTATGATCCCGTTGCTGCTCCACCGAGAAGCCATTGAAGACTGCGAGGTAGGAGGATACGATGTGCCAGCGAAAGCTATACTTCGAGTGAACTCATGAGCTGTTGCCGGAGACGTCGGAGCCTGGGGATCCAACCCTGAAGAGTTCCCCCCGGAAGAGGTTCTTGGAGAAGTCTATCGACTACAAAGGGCAAGACTGTGGGCTAATACCCTTCGGGTCAGGGCGGCAAATGTGCCCAGGCATGCACATGGGTTTGGCCATTGTTGAGCTCCCACTGGCCAGCCTCCTCTACAAGTTCGACTGAGAATTGCCTGCTGCAGTGAAGTCGGAGGACATTAAAATGGACGTGATGACCGGTCTGGCTATGCACAAGAAGGACCATCTCATGCTTTTGCCCAAGAAGTACATATGATGGTAACTGATGGGCATGTACGTTTGTCCATGCTGCATGTATGTACCCAAAATAACTGCTTCATGTTGTACGGCGCCGTTTAGGAGGAAACTGCAGTTTCCTTAAGTCCATTGTTTTTCTGTGCTGTAATAAGGCAATGTACATAGTAAAAGTTTGAACTTCTCCTGTTCCTTCTGATGGACCCATGAGTATTCTTTAGTAAAAAAGAATAAGATAAATATCAATTAAAATTTTAGTATTTATTTTTTAGTTAAATTTTAATTTTTAAAACATCTCAAAAAAAAATTTAATTTATCAATTTGAATAAATTAAATTTTAATAAAAATTAAAAATATTGAAATTAAAAATTATTTATAATAAAATTTGAATTGAAATTTTTTACAATTGTAAAAAAATTATTTTATATAAATGATAAAAAAATTGCTGAGTACTGAACAAAATTTTTTTAAAAAATTATTATAAAAAAATTTAAAATTTTATGAAAAATAAGTCGTTGGTAAAAAATTATTCAAATTTAAGGGATAAAATCAAAATGAATATTAGAATCTATTTGTGCAATTTTTTTAAAGTATATTAATAATAAAAAAATATTATTAATTTTGTACCATTATTTTCATGGAACAAATTTAATAGAAGAAGATTTGTTTCAAAATATTTTAAAAGTTAAAATCTCGAATTTAAAATGACATTTGTTTAAAAAGTCAATATTTAATATGTAAGTTATTAAATATCTACTAAATTTTTGTATATCTAAACATAATAAATATTTATTACAATAGTTCAAACCCACCAGCATTCAAATATCTAGTGTGCATCACCATGTTTTATAAAATAATAAAATATAAAATATAATCCAATCAATAATTATGAATAGAAGTTAAATATTTAAGTACTCTTGTAAATGTAACTACTTTCCAAAAGTACCCCACATGTCAAAGCATACATTCTGTTTTTTTTAAAGCACAACTTTCAGTCACACTAATTAATATTTAATAATATATTATATTGAAATTACTTAACTGACCGGCTTTAAAGAGCACGTTTTTAAATGAAGGTGTTCACCGTTATACCTGCCTTGCTAAAAGATAGGAGGAAATTTTTCTTTTCTCTTTTTTCTTTTTTTTTTATTTGCACATCACCCACTTTATACGCTCGTGTTAAATTAACTCACAGAAGCCTCAACAGTTTCAAAGAGTCTTCTACTTTGTCCACTTGCATTAGTTGCTTTCCCAAGTTGGCTTCACCAAAATCTTCTAGAAGATTTCATTTTTTCAAAAAAGTATATTTTTTACTTTAATATTTGATGCCATTTAAAAATAATAGAAATTACGGTTAAGGATCTTTTAGTAATTTCGTTTATTTCTAAAGAGTGCATGTTTCTTGTTGCTAATGAGCACTTTAAACTCTCAGTTGTATTTAGTGATATCAATATTTATATTTTATATTTGCGTATATCTGTGTATATATATATAAACATATTAATTAAATTAAACTATAATATGAATATTAGATATTATTATATTAGGGGCATGTGCATGAGACTGATTAATTTATTTAATTTAAATTTTATGATATTTTAAGAATTGATAATATTTATTAGTGAAATTTAACTCTGTTCTGCCAAGCAACAACTTATTCTTTATTTTTCTTGTATTTTCTTTCTTCATCCCCAAAAGTGCGGGACTTGGATCGGGTTCGACTTGAGAGTCAAATTGAAATTAAATTGATGTTGACCCGATTTGGTGGAATGCAACCATGCCTTCTTGAATACACTTTCCTTGACTCGATTATTTTAATCTATTTCAACTTCGAAGTTGAATAAGAAAGCCCAATCACAGAGAGTGGACAGACCCACGAGCATAATCGCACCAAAGAAATTCGGGTCGCGGGCATTTTCACGAGAGCCCACTAGTGCAGTGTCAAGGATTTGGATCTCTTAATGCTCAATGAACCAATATCTTCCGACATATTTATTATTAAATATAATTCATAATATTAAAATATTAAATAGAAAAATATTTTTTAGTTTATAATTTTTTTCCTCCTTTAGCCACAGACTTAACAGAGCCTAAACATCATTAATCACTTGTTAAGTCAGCTTTTCATTTAAGATGCCTGCACTTTGCAAAATTCTAAAAAAATTATTCAAAAGAAAAGTTTCGGCAAATAGGTTATCCTTATATAATTTTTCAAATAATAATCATGTTTAATTTATCAATAAATTGATTGAAATTTGTTTTATATTTATATTTTTATAATATTCCAGCTATTTAAATATTTTATAATATAATTAATTAAATTTTACATATCTTGAAAGACATAATTTTTTTCTCTTAAAAAAATCAAAATTTTATTTTTAATCATAATTGTTCCACCAAGTCAATGCTCTCAAATTCTTGGTTTAAAATTTTTCAAGATTTTTGAATTGGGTAACTTAATTATTTATAGAAAAATTAATTTTAAAACTCATCTAAGATTTGTCAAATTATTTAAATGTTACTTGATTTTTTTATTTGATAAACTAATGTTTTAATATGGTCAAATCAGATTAGTCAATCGGATTGGTTGAGTCAACCGAGCCATCACTAGTTCAATCCATTCAAAGGTGATGCCATTCAATTTATTGACTGTGTCCATTATTAAAAATTTTCAAAATTATTAATTTAAATATTATTCTTTTAAAAAATAATAAAAAATAAATTAAAATTACTTATTAAAGTCTTAATTTTTTAAAATATGTATTTTTAATTTTTAATATAAAAATTAAAAAATTAATATTTAACAATTGATCAATTGTTTTAAAATGAATTTTATTGAAATAATTTAAAAATAAAATAGTGAAATTAGATAAATTTTGATTTAAATTTTATCTAAAACAAAAAAATATTCAAACTGTCTTTATAAAAAGTTTTAAATTAAATAAATATATATTTTAAAAAATAAATATTACATAAAAAAATTATTCAAATTTGAAAAATAAAATTGAATTAATGAATACAAAATATATTTAATTTATTCTTAAATATTTTAATAATAAATACTTTTATTTTTATAATTATTTAAATTAAATTTTGTTTTGATATTATAAATTAATAAATTAATCTTTAATTTATTATTTTTTAAATAAAAAAATTTGCTAATATAAAAAATGATAATTTTGTATATTTTCTAGCTTAATAATATGTATTAAATATCTTATAATTGCTAGTTCCATTTTTAACAAAATCTAATCCTTTAACCTCCGCCCCTTTTCTGTTCCGTTGAGGATGGATTCGGTTTTAAAATCATTGGATAAACCATTGCAGCAGGAAAAATAACCCTAGCAGATGGAAATTATTACAACAGAGCCACCATTAATAGTGATCTTTTCTAGGAAACTAACCTTTCTTATTGAACAGTGTTGTCGAGAAGTGAAAAGAATGAGAGCAAACAAGAACGCTAAAGCCAACGTTGATACTATAAGTAGAAACTGAAAGCTTTTAAGCCAAACGGTCCCCATTCCCCAAAACGGTGATTATTGTTCTTCACCCGCTGTAATACTATTCACTAAACTTGAAAACGCACTTTGACCATAAACAAAACGGCAGGCTCATAAAGTTCAAATCGAAACGGGATTCCGGAAATCTACAAATTCATAAAATAAAATATATACTTTTTAAAGAAAATTGAAATTGGAAGCCAGTTGCATGACCGTCTTAGAAATTATTAATAAAACAGATGTGTGTCACGCTCCACAGGATTTGCCACGTGGACTGATGTGATTGGATGATGAACCTACGCGCTGAAAGGGGAGTGGTTTTGGATGGGAGCTTGTCTTATTGGATTAATTAATGACAGTGTCAGTCTTTCAATCATGAGCCTACGTATAATGGGTTGGGAGTGTAGAGACGTATTCAGTCCTATGACTACCCTAAACTAAGAGGGGGGTGCGCTAAAACAAAAGGGCCTGTGCCCTACAAATGCAATGAAAATTACTAACTGTAAAACGTGAATTGGAGGCTGTCGTGCTGTCGTGCAAAGAAACCAGAAACCAGAAATCTGAAATCTTTAATCTTTTTTTTTTCTTTTTATTTTGGCTGTAATCTGATAATGGGCATGAACATACATTATACGCACAGCTTCGTAGACATTTCTACAACAGAGAAACACTACTGTTGAATTCAAGAGGTTCTTCAATGGAGTCATCATTTTGGTCTGATGGGCTCTGACAGAATTATTCTCTCCTTTTTTTCTGTCCCTTTTTCATCCTCCTTGCTTGAATTGATAACTCTTTATCCACGGTCTTTTTGATCTTGAACAATCCATGTGATATCTGTAAATAGACAAGGGTTTGGGGAAAACCCTAGATCAGATTTAATGGAGGTAGAGGAAAGCGCAACCCAGACAAAAAAGAAAAAGAAAAGAGAAACTAGGGTTTCCGATTGGGAGTTCTGTAAGATCTACCAGATGATAGATGAAAAACAAAAGGAAGAGCAAGATATGGCATACCGTGAATATGTAACCGAATAATCAAACCAAGAAGAAGAGATGGAAGATGAGGACTTCATGGGTAATCTGTTTCCAGAGGAAAAAAAATGATAGTAAAGTTGGGTTGATCAAGTAGACCAGACTCAGCCCAGAAACAGCCAGTAGGGCATGATAATTCATCAACCACGGAAGTACCTATCAATTCATAAAAGTAAATGAAAAAGCTGATGATGATGACGGAGTATGCAGGCCGGTTACCTTGATCTTTACCAGAGACAACGGGTAGAAGCCGTAATGGAGATATCATGAGGGTTTTACAAAGAAAACCTGACAGAGCTCTGTTGGCAGTATGCCCACCTCCTTCAGAGAGAGAGAGAGAGAGAGAGAGAAGAGAGGTTTTCTGTTGATGTGGGAGGTGGACAGAATGCCAATGAACTCTGTAAGAAACCCTTTGTTAAACCCGCATGAAAGCAGAAGGCGTCGTCGATCGGCTTCACCATTGAAGGGACAGGAACATAGAGAGAGAAAGACATAAGGAAAGAACTGATACTAATGAGAGAGAGAGGGCGAGAGAGAGAACGGATGATACATACGGAAAGGGGCAGATGCGTTCTATTTAAGATGTGACGAAGGAGAGAACAGTAAATAAGAGAGAGAGACAGAGAGAGCGCGGTGGGCGATGGGTGTAATTAATTAAGAAGGGGGTCTTTCAGAAGTCAGAAGTATTAATCGGATTGGATGGTTGATTCGTACAGGAAGGAGAAAGAAGAAGGGGTATATTTAGAAGGATCAAAAGATCATCATGGTTATTCTCTCTTCCCTCGTTAATGATGAAAACCCACAAACCACCAGTCTCCAGTCTTTTCTTGCGTTCCTCAACCAAACCCTTTGCTATTATCCCTTTTTTAAGCACCTCGAGAAGTGAGAACTTTCTCTTTCTTTTCTCTCTCTCTCTCTCTCTCTCTCTCTCTCTATATCTTAAACTGAAGAGATGGATTTAACTGGCAAAGTTAAAAAGCTTTGCCCTTTGTTTACTTAGCCAAATAATGACAAAAGAAGAGCGAGATCAGTCTCGGATTAGCAGCTTTCTTCAAGGGGGATACCTAGTTTTGGGTTGAAAAGGCTTCTATTTTTCTGTTGAGTCAAAAGATCAGCCATGGAGTCAGTCGGGAAGCACGCATGGGATTAGCAGGGAACCGCTTCTTTAGTGGGTATTGATGACTTGGTTTGCCATATTGAACGCAGTGCAGCTGCAATCAAATCAAAGGGGATTAGGCGATATTATCTCTCTCTCTCAATATTTGATCCATTTGCATCTAACAAATAGAACGGTTTCCAGAGTCAGGAGAACTTTATTGGCCCTTCGGATTTAAATTTTGGACATGGAAGGATTAAGGGTTTCCAGATGCATGAGAGTTGCGGAATGTCATGAGAGAAAGTACAGCAGGCATGAACGAAGTTTAAAACTTTCAACCTGTCCACACTTTATCTTAAGTATATTCATTCAACAAGAGATTTGAATTTTGGGTGTTTTTTGTTTTCCCGTGGAAGAGTTTGGGCAGGAAAATTTAATGAGAAACTTTTGAATACAAGAAAATGGCAATGTGAAAATCAAGAAGCAAGCAAAAGGCGCTTCCCTGCTAACCTCAGTTTAATACAATGAAGAGAATACAATCAATTTACTTTGTAAGGCAGCCTGAAAATGGTGCTTTCTTCTTGATCCGTATGGGTTTTCTTCTTTCCTTCTTTAGGGTTTCCTTCACCACTTGATAAGGGTGTGATTGTCACCTTCAACATGAGTGGTTCCACTTTGATGAAGCCAGGAAGGATCCATGGAGGGCGATGGACTTGCTGGCTCTCATGGTGAAGACCAAGGACCCAACTTCTACTTCATGGGTCCTACTGGAAACACCGTGGGGTTCATCAGTCGTGGAATCCTAGGTACCCTCCGCTCCTAATTCAAACCCATCCCTTTTGACCCACTAATACCCAACTAAGCACTCACCTTAAAAAGGTCGTAAAAGATGTCAATTGCCTTTTATTCAATTCACTGCTCTCTCTCTCTTCTCCCCCCCCACCCCCGCCGTTGATGGAAGTGAAACCAGAAGAAGAACCAAAAACTTCTCTTTTGTCCATTGATACGTCGCATTGCCACTTCTACTTCTTCGTTCTGTGTTGTTTCACATACCCATTTGTTAACATTAAAAAGAAAACAGTATTTCTCCAAGCAAATGCCCATGAAATAGTAACTACATGTTCGTGGATATTAATGAGAGAGTAACGTCTCCATTACTGCTTCTAAGCTACCTCCAACTGCAGCAATGAATTCGTCTGTTCAAATTTTTCAATCGAGTAGATTCAGAGACAGTAAGATATGAGTATCCATCGTATCAGGAACAAGCCAATGTTGACTTTCTTCCCATCTATAGATACGCCCCGTTTAGTCTCTTGAGGCACAATACCAGTTGTCATACTGGGTTTCTGTCAGAGATGATTGAATCATTGGAATCTGTTTCTAATTAAGATATTAATTTTGGCATAAATTCCAAAATTTTATTTGAAACGACATATTTTTGCGTTGATGTTTCTACTTAATTAATAAATTGCAGGAAAGTATAAAGTATAAGCTAGAATGGAAGAAGGTTGATTAGACCACATGCAGGGTGGGCTGGCATTGAAAAGGGCGATTATAGGCAATCTAGGATTATGTGCTGAACTGCTTCGCATGAAATCATTATCTGTTGAACTGTCACTCAAGATAACCATTTAGAAATCCTTCTTAGAACGAAACGTCAGTCGTATCCAATATTTGACGTGAGGACCAGGAATTAACTTTTGCCACCATCTTTTTTATTTTCTTTTCTTTAAGGTTCATCCGAGCTTTGAAAAAAGTCCATGAGCTTTTTTCCCGGCGCTTTGTTGCTGAAACTTCGAGCATCGACTTTTATCCTCTCTGGTATAACTTTCTTTTTGGTTTCTTTTCTGGAAAAGCTTTTTATGGTGTGGTGCAATTGTGGGGACAGTCTTTTCTGTTTGCAAATTAGCGGGTCTCTATGATACTTAACAAAAGACATCACTACCAACCCATTATTTCAATTTTTGTTTCCATTTTCAGATACTGTTTAAGGATTAACCAGAGGGTCATAATTTCTGCAAAAGTTTGTCTAAGCTCACTGCAGGCAAACTGTTTGTAGAAATGTTTATGTGGTTTTGACTTCTTGTTACTCGGAGTAAAGATTTACTGTGTTGGTTAACGCAGAGCTCGATGCATGGTAAGCTACCCCCTTCATGATTATGGGCTATTGGGGTTCAAGTGGATCTGTTGCTACTCACGAATTGCTTACAAAGCTGATGAAATATTATTGCATTTCTCCACTTTATACCCCAAGAAAAGTACACCAACTATACTTGTTGGTGCTGCTCAGATGATCAGAATCACTGTCATTGTTGGTATGAGTTCCTCTCTTTTTCTTTTCCTTTTCCTCTCTTGTTGTCTTTCATTTCCTTTGTGGTGGAGACTAGAGAAGGTTATCTGGAAAAGACACCATTGAACTTTAACCATGAGTACCAGGACTGCTATGCCAGGATGCCATATATGAATGAATCTCATATTATTGACGAACAGTATTATTGACGATGGATTGTTTCCTTTGTTTTAGCAGAGGGCATAAACAATATCAAATTTGCAGAGAGCGCCCACATTAATGGAGTACTCGTCAACTGGGTATTGTACTGTGGCCTGCGTTATGAGTGGCAGACAGGTGGTGAGTGGTGCCACATTTACTAGCCGGCCACTTAGTGACCAACAGAAGAACAGATGATTGGTGTAAGTTGTGACCCCTCTGATTTTCACAAGGCAAGTGGACAATTCTATTCATGTCAACCATTTTAGAAAGCATTATAATAGTGTTTTAATTAATGGGTAATTGCTTCATGAGTATACGAGTCACTGCATTCATGTCTCCATGCATCCATGATTATGGCTCTAAGCACCTCCTCATTCACTTTAAATGCATGCGGACTGCCTCTCATGCACTTCATTATTAGTTTCTAATTGTAAGTTTTTTATATATACTTTAATACCTTACAGTGTACTATGGAGAAAAAGGGTTTCCCTGTATAATTCAGTTTTGTCAACGTGAAGAATCTTGTGTGAAAGTTTCGGTAGTAAAATCTATTCTTTTTGAAACAATCTCTTTACCCTTTTTTCTATTACTAATAATCAGTAGTTTAGTGTGAGTAATCTTTGCAATAACAAGTGCTAATCATGAGAATCTTTACATGCATGCAAGTAAAAAACTAAGATCATATCCACCAAATTGAGTCCACTACCTTGGTCTTCTTCTTCATCATCTCGTGGGTTTTCAACAGAGATCTAGAGATCTATGGACAGATGGATAGAGATAGATAGAGAGAGGGGGCGCGGGAGAGAGAGAGGAGAAGAGACAATGGATAAAGGCGAAGGAGGGTGATGATTGAGATTGGAATAAGAAAAAAGGGGATGATTGAAAATCGAAAAGAAATGGGATGTGTTCTCGTTCTTTCATGACGGACAGAATTTTCACAGGGTGTTAGTCACGTGATAGAGAGAGGATAGCCATAACATATGCTTTGTGTTTGGATTTTGGATCATTATTAAAAGTATTTCAGTATACAAAGTGAAGGAAAAAACAAGTATTTGTTGGTTTGTTTGAATGTTAGTGAAGAGATGTTGTGGGGAAGGTCTGTCTGGTTAAGTTTCAAAACATGAATGATGAGTCCGATGACGATGCTTATGATGGTGATGGGGCACTCTGCCCTTTCCAGCTCCACCCTCATGTGACTCTCTCTCTTTCTCTCTCTAATTTGGCCATGCAGGCACACACAGGTCCACAACAATGGTGTATAATGCTTCGGCCACTCTGTAAGTGGAAGGAAACCTGGCATCCTTTCAGATTTTTACCACCCATGTTTATCAGAATCTGAAAATAGATGGGACACATCCATCAAAATCCATGAACCCGACCTGGCTGGTGATCTCATCAACCAAATTCCTTCCCTTTTTATAATTTTCTTTCTGAAAGTGCCCAAAAAGAAAGAACCAGTTCTACACATGCATCTGGTTCCTACAGTTAGGACCTATGCTTTGACTATATATGCTGTGTGTCTGTTTGTCCAGACAGAAAATATTCTCATTTAGATTTTATTTTTCAATATTCCTTTTCCTGTCTTTGTGCCTACGTACCACTGGATTCAATTGTCAAAATGTGTTATATACTTTTATATGTCGAGCTACTTTTGTCGTTCCTAATGGTTTGCTGGTCAGCTCTCTTAGCTCAAAAGCAGAGAAAGTACATAGTTAACCAGATAGCCACTCTTTCAGCCATTAAAACGATAACCCATGATTCTTTATTTTCTTTTTTTCTTCTTAATTATGCTTATGTTTATTAATAACCTATCCAATCTTTTGAAATGATTATGTAAGCCTTAACATCGCATACTCTATTCATCTCTAGTTCTTGTAATTTCTTTTTATAATTAAGATATTTGAGTTAAATTTTTTTATTAATAGATAAAAACTTTATATTTTTAGAACTCTGAAATTAACAATTAAAAGAAATCTTTTTCGATAAATAGACACGACTCTAAAGTTAACGTTAAAAAAGAGTATTCAGGAATCTTGAAAAAAGTTGATGCTTACAAACTGAACATGAGATCTTGCTATTATATTCATTTCTAATTCCCGCTAAATATGTATTCGTTGAGCCAAAAAGGGTGACAAGAAATTTGAAAATTTTCACAATTTGATCCGTTGATAGATTCTAAATATGGGCAATCCCGCAAGTGGGCACTAACATCTCTGCCATTGATAACACATAGAACAAGTTTGTGCTAGGTATGTATTTATTGAAAGTTTAATGAAGCATCTCAGTTCATACAGATGAGCCAGTACAATGATTCCTAATGCAAAACTGGATATTGATAACTTTATTCTTATAATAGGTAAAAGCATGCTAGAACCAAGAACATGGAGGATTCAGACTCCCAAAGTGGCACCCACAGCTGCTCTCTGAAATAATTATATGGGAAAAAGGGAGATGTATGAGGCAGGAGTGTTACTTATGCCACACTGCATATCTGTGACCACAGGTTGCTAAAGTCCATTCCTTGCCGGTGGGGCACCATGAACCATCCCCAATTTTCATGCACACTTTATCTCCAATGATCGCAGAATAGAGGTTTGATTGCGCTTCCAGAATCCTAACAGCTGATCGGCTGTGAATGTCTTGATTCTTCCGAATACCCATCTGCAAACAGATCTCAGAAGTGTTAAGAAGTTGAAAATCAATCCTAACAGATTGATGGAGTGAAGCAGCCTACCAGTTTAACAATTTGATTGTGAAGGGAGTCACCCCAGTCATAGAAGTGATCGTAAAACACAGTCGGAATCCCTGGATGGGTAAGGATGTATGCATAACCCTGAAGGAAACCAGGGGGAGAGAAAATCAGAACCGAAAGCTAGAGATGCTTTGGATTCAGTTTACCAGACAAGCTATATTTGTGCTAGAACTTGACATACCTCCATGATATGGTGGGATGGGAAGGGCCAGTGAGCCTGTAAGAGCGAAAGAAAGTCACAAAGCCAATAGATCCATGTGTTTTATATGAATAAAGCAAACAAAACATCTAACAGACCAAAAAAAATTGTCATCTTTTGTTTAGAAAGATCAAAAAAATCAGATCAATAGAAAATCTTGATTCCATTCTAAAACCATCGACACTTTGTAACAATGCATGTCAGACTATTGTTGCAATGATAACAAGGAAACTTTGGGTACCTGAGTTGAGCCTGTGTCATGGTTATCAAGGAATGTCACAGCTCTTGAAGGCCACCATCCCATTACACCAGGAGGCTTTCCCTTGGGGTCACGCAGACGCCAGAATTGCCCCTTCACAGCTTCCTGCAAAAGTGTTGTAGGAATGAAATCAGAAGAAAAGTAGAGCATCCCACAATAAGATATATTTATTGTTTTGGAGTATACCTGGAGGATTCCCTTGGTTGTGAAGTCAAATGCAGTTGAAAGCTGCCCTGTGGCATCAATCCAATTGATAATTCGTTGTCTGTGACTATCTGCAATTAGGATTTCGTTAAGTGATTTCTGAAACTAAGATCAAGCATATGACATAGAAAGACAAAGATTCATAAAAAGTTGAGACAAAAAGCAAATGGATACGGTTGAATTTGGGCAAGCTAGCTTTAACATCAGTAAATGGTTATTGAATATACTCAATTCCATCATTAATAATCCAAAAAATGAATGTAACTTTGAAGGAAACAGTTCTCTATTATTAAGTGAAAAGGTAAGTTCCTCTGATGATCCAACCTGCCCATCATCTGTGCACTTCAATGTGACAGAGAAATGCACTACAAGCTAAATTGTAGTATAAAATCCACTACTTCTGAGATTCATGATAAAAAGTAAAAGCAGATGAAGATATTACCTTGGTTGTAGTCCAAGCCATGACCATTATAATTGCAGGAATCCCAATACTCCCCAACAGAAAATATTGGCTTTGCTCCATCAATGTACTCTTTGACATATTTTGCTGAGTAACTACATTTTAGCATTCAGAAACATTAACTCTCTAGATTCCAAAGTTAATATAGGGAGAGAAAAAAATAATTTAGAGGTGATGGATATCATTACCCTCTTGCAAAATCAAAACGGAAATCTTGAAAGCCAACACTAGTACGTAGCCACCTTAACCAACCTATAATGTCTTTTCGAACAAAATGTTGGGTATGATCAATATTTGGAACCCCATGGAAGTTGTCCCCCGTGCTTCGATTGCCCTGGAAAAAATATTTAACAGTCATGAATATCGCATATGACACTTTACTTCCACGCTTTCAGGAGACATTGGACTTTTGGCCAAGTCATGTAAAGTCAACTACTCCTATCATCTTTTGTGCTAAAAGACCCAGAAATGCATATAAACACACATGCATGAGTCTGCAGCAATTGGAAGCATTCATAATTCTCAGTGAATCCTGTCTGCACCCACAAGTTTGCCTTTGTTCTTCAAATACCCCCACTGTTCAACATGCTCTAGATGTATGTTATATTATCAAAGGTGAAAACGTTTATGATGTTGCCAGGATCATCTCTAAATAACCTGGTAAATAGACTATTTTTCTCCACTGTTTTCACAATTTTTCCCACTTTTAAGACATATAAAAGCATATAAAAAAGGATTATAAACTGCCTATGGTTTGTGCCTTACCAATCCACCAGTGCAAGATGTAACAGCATGTTCATCCCATGATAGTGGAATGCCATCATAACGATTGTACATCCCTCCATGGCCTCTAGTAGTCCCAACACGATGATTGATAACAATATCGGCCATTGCTCGAACTTTATACTGCTTCATCTTTTGAAGTAAAGTTTTTAACATTTGCTCAGACCCATATGCAGAATTAAGCGAATAAAGGTTCTGTGGAAGGTAACCTGTAGCAAAAAAAGCCAAGTGAGAGAAAAGATAATCTCCTTGTTTGCGCCATATAAGACTTAATGAGATCATCTCAAACTTTAAGAAATTTTCCCTCTAACCTTCAGGTGAGAAGGAATTAACTGCTGGTGGCAACCATAATGACGTAAATCCAGATTTTGCAATGTCAGGAACTTTTCTTTCTAAGTTTCTCCACCAATCATGTTTGTGAGACTCCCAGTTAAAGCCCTGTCATGAAAATTTCTTGTCAGAGCTAAAATACATCATATTTCTCAGGCTCTGGCAATCAAATATGAGCTGCCCACAGAGGAGTTGCATCTCAGACACACTTCTGCTAGCTCACAATTTCTCATTTTCCAAAACGTTAGATACAATCGTTGGATAACCCATGTTATCTTATAAGTTATACGGAAATCAAGAACCCTTCATATTTTCATGTCTTCTGTAGAAAGAAAGTAAATAAATTGACATTGTCAAACTTACCTGCAAAAGGATTTCTCTTCCATTGTGTAACGCTGCACCCGAAATTAAAACAAGAAGCATTATTTACAAGAACAAAAAGAAAGATCAACATCTTTTCCTTTTCAAAATAAATCCTGCAGTATAAAAGATAGTTCAGTAGCTTTTCATCTCATCTTGTGCTTTATTGTTCTATCATCAATGCAATTATATAATGGAAATCTGAATCATCTGAGGCCATCATTCAATTATTCCTAACTTCTATCTAAGAGTTTATATGTCGTAACTTATGATGATCCAATTCACTTGCAACTACATCAGGCTTTCATTTGTTGCAGTCACTAACAACAAGAGGAATATCTAAATGCTTATCAGCTCTCATCATGAACTATAACTCTTAAATTTTCTTTTTCAGAAACAGTTCTTTGTTATCGAATATATCTACATAAGCAACCCATCTATGAATTGTAAAAAGCTGGGTGGGGGATTGGAATGTAAATAACCAAAGAGGTGCACCTATTTAAACTGTAGCAGCCAGGGGCATGACCAGAAAGCAACTAGATCTAAATAAACAAGCAACAAATACCGAAGTAAACCAGAAAATAGATCAACATACCTACATCAGTTTGATTACATTCTTCTAACCCCTGCATTTCAATAAAAGGCAAGATGAGAAAAATTCAAAGAGCAGGCGAACATGTTAAATTCTAACAAAGTTTATGGGCAAAAAGCTTCAGAAATGAAAATGATTGCAGTACTTTCCAGAAGGCTGCCTTAAAAGGGGGAAAAAAAAACCTTAAAATTTATTAATAAAGAGCAGGTAAAGCAGGAGTTAAAGCAGCAGACACATACGTAGCTCAGGTAACCCATATCAACTCAAGGGCTGATTCCAAATTTTATGCTGGACTAAGACAAAATAGACCACAGAGAAACACCCTGCATCCACAATAAACACCCAATATTTAGTTACCATTTGGCTAATAACAAACAAAAACAAGCAAGAACAGAGTTAAAGTCCCAGGTCCTTTCGGTCATCAAAAGGATGAGAGGAAGGAGAAGAAATGCATTCTCTCTCGAATATCTAAGTTCAAAGAGCTAAATGTGACCAACGGAGGGATCAACTAACCACAAAGCTTCACGAGTTATATATGAATTTCTACCCAGGACAAAGACTTTCAATGACAAAGCTATTCAACCAACTTCATCCGCTAAAACGGGTTTTTGATAGTAACAAGCTATGTAGAAGATAAACATTCAACAAGGAAACATTTTGTAAACATAATTGCACGAAAGAAATTAAAGAAATGAAATGAGAAAATAAAAAACATGTTGGAGAGGAAGGAAATACCAGAACTGAAGTTTGCGATCGCAGCTTGGGTTGATTTCGCTCCTTTAGACCTATAAATAGTCAGGAAAAGCTGAAATTCCATTGAGTCCCATCGAATTAGAATCGTGCATATGGTCTATAACTTATAAAAAAAAGCATGAAAGCATGTCCAAGTGAGCACTACCGGACAAATCCAGACCACATACCCCGAATATTATGCAAGCTTGCGACGAGAGGAAAAAGGCAGAGCCAAGGTCTGCTGGAATGGAATCAACTTTTCGAATTGGAGAAGGTGAAGTTATTTATTCAACGGGAATGGGCTAAAGGTGGATTGTTTGACATGAAATGGGAACTTACAGGTTGAAGATCCTTGGCATGAAAATAGTGCTCAACGTGTATGACTTGAAAAAGATGATCGATCATGTAAATATGGACGGCTGGGATTGCAGAGAAGTGCATATTTGTTTGGCAATGGGCTAAGCAGTTAACGCTGTGCCGGGAAAGCTTAGCAATTAAGCTATTGCGCGGAGCTGCCCTTTGAGATGCCACTTCTACGGTGTCTCTTGTCAGTTGTGACAGGAAGGAGAGAGAGAGAGAGAGAGAGGGAGGGAGTAAGAGATTAGTCCATGGTGGGCTTTCTGCTGAAGGCCATTATTTGCATGGGCTTTGAGTCCGTGAATTCAAAGGTCAATAGGTGACATTGGGTGCTACCCCCGACAGAATACCCAAAAAAAAAAAAAAGAAAAAACCCAAAATATAGAAAAACGTAAAATGAGAGGCGCGAATACTGCAATATCTTCTTCCTCCTCAAAAGCCTATACCGGGATTTACTGAACTAATAAAATTTTGTGCTTTTGCAAATGCTTCTCCCTGGTTTTGAGATCTGCTTTGCCGCCACAGATGAATATGATCAATCAACCGAAAGCTTTTCCTAGCTGCGTTCCTTACTCAAAACCGGAACTTTACGGAGTTGATGACTATTCCTCCTCGAAGTCGCTTCTTCTTTACAGAACTTTGTCAATACACCCAACAGAGAAACCTTCCCAAAGGGCGCGCACTGCACGCGCGGATCATCAAAACAGGCTCATCTTTTTGTGTATACCTCGCCAACAGCCTCGTCAACTTTTACTCCAAATGCAACCACTTGCCCAAAGCCAGGATAGTTTTCGACAATATACGCGACAAGGACGTTGTCTCATGGAATTGCCTCATCAATGGCTATTCTCAACAGGGCCCCAAAGGCTCCTGTCTTGTCATGCAACTCTTTCAGGAAATGAGAGCCGAAAATATGTTACCTAATGCTCATACCTTCGCTGGCGTGTTTACTGCTGCTTCAAATTTCTACAATGTTTCTAGTGGGCAGCAAGCTCATTCGCTTGCAATCAAAACTGCAAGCTTTGGCGATGTTTTTGTCGGGAGTTCTTTGCTTAATATGTACTGTAAAACGGGTCTTGTGTGGGAGGGCCGCAAGCTGTTTGATCGAATGCCGGAGAGGAACTCGGTTTCATGGGCTACCATGATTTCTGGGTACGCAATACGAAAACTTGCTCTGGAGGCTTTGGGGCTTTTTGAATTGATGCGTATAGAGCACAAAGAAGGCGAAAACGAATTTGTGTTCACTAGCGTGCTTAGTGCGTTGGCCTTTCCTGAATGTCTCAACATGGGTAGGCAAATTCATTGTCTTGCTGTTAAAAATGGGTTGTTATCGTTTATTTCTGTAGAGAATGCTCTTGTTACCATGTATGCTAAATGCGGGAGCTTGGATGATGCACTGTGGACATTTCAATTGTCCACTGATAAGAATTCTATTACTTGGTCTGCCATGATCACTGGTTATGCTCAAAGTGGGGATTCTCTTAAGGCTTTGAAATTGTTTTCCGATATGCAGTTTGCTGGGATTCAGCCCAGTGAGTTTACCCTTGTTGGGGTTGTTAATGCTTGTAGTGACATTGGTGCTGTTGAGGAAGGAAAGCAAGTCCATGGCTATTTGTTGAAGTTGGGATACGAGTCACAGATATTTGTAATGACGGCTTTAGTTGACATGTATGCAAAATGTGGTAGCACAGTAGATGCTCGAAAGGAGTTTGATTATCTACAAGAACCTGATATTGTTTTGTGGACTTCAATGATTGGAGGGTATGTTCAAAATGGGGAAAATGAAGAAGCTCTGAGTTTGTATGGTAGAATGCAGATGGAGGGGATTTCGCCCAACGAACTCACTATGGCTAGTGTCCTAAAAGCATGCTCGACACTTGCTGCTTTGGAGCAAGGAAAGCAAATCCATGCCCGTACCCTTAAGCATGGATTCAGTCTAGACATTCCCATTGGAAGTGCACTTTTGACAATGTATGCCAAGTGTGGGAGTTTGGAAGACGGGAGGCTTGTTTTTAGGAGGATGCCCACTAGGGATACAGTATCATGGAATGCAATGATATCTGGGCTTGCTCAAAATGGACAGGGCGACAAAGCTTTGGAGCTCGTTGAGGAGATGCTAGTAGAGGGCACAGAGCCAGACTATGTTACATTTGTGAACATTCTTTCTGCTTGCAGCCACATGGGATTGGTGGAGAGGGGTTGGGCTTATTTCAACATGATGTCTGATAATTTTGGCATTCTTCCGGGGCTAGAGCATTATGCTTGCATGGTTGACATTTTGAGCCGTGCAGGGAAGCTCAATGAAGCAAAAGAATTCATTGAATCAGCTACCATTGATCATGGTATGTGTTTATGGCGAATTCTGTTAAGTGCTTGTCGAAACTACCGTAATTATGAATTGGGAGCATATGCTGGAGAGAAACTGATGGAATTGGGCTCAAGAGAGTCATCTGCTTATGTGTTGTTGTCAAGTATCTATACTGCCTTGGGCAGGATGGCTGATGTTGAGCGAGTTAGGAAGATAATGAAACTTCAAGGGGTCAGTAAGGAGCCTGGCTGTAGCTGGATTGAACTTAAGAGTCAAGTCCATGTATTTGTTGTTGGAGACCAAATGCATCCACAGATTGGAGAAATACGTGCACAAATGCGAATGTTAAGAAACCACTTGAAAGATGAAGAATCCCAACTTACTCCTGGTTCAGATCCTGTGACTTCAGGCACAGGCAGTTCATACTATGACATATTACCAGATGTATGTGATGACTTACTCATTGGATGCATGTACTAGACATTTTGGTGCTGATACTCATTCAAATTGATCAATGGATGGAAAGTCTAGCTCCATATTCTGCCATGGTAAAGCTTCTGTCTCAACTTCTCATCCCTTTCTGTAGTTTTATCTGAAAGGACCATATCTGAAATGTATTAAGTTTCACTGTCCTGAGGATCTCCGATTTCTTTTTTCTCCTTATATTGAGATGAGGCTTTTAGAAAAGATTAATTTCATGTAATTTCTGCACTTGAATTCCTATAAATAGGTATCAGATGGAAAAGCAGGGACGGAGTTTATAGGATTCTGACCAACAAACAAATGAAGCATCGAATTGCCTGGAAAGTAAACTGGGGAGGTCCCTCGCAGGTTTCCATGAAATGGGCCCAAATCTGATCGGATCCTGAAAAAGCATGTCTTGGTCCAAGGAGGTGGGCCTGGAATTACCAAGGGCTACCAATCAGATGGGAACTTACCTCCGTTCGATTAAGGTTAAACTGAAGAGTTAGAAGCGTGTTTGACTTGCTCCCATAGGTCGAAGAAACAAAACCGGTGCGTTAAGGAGATGCAAGTGATTATCCTCTTCCTCTAGGGTTTTGTCAGGGGATAAGAGTAGAGCAAGGAGAAACTGTCTCAGAAAACTGTAATGGACTCCTTGAGCTTCTTGTCTCACTAACAATGGAGAGCTCTGATATCAAAGCTAGAAGGTCGCCGTCACCACCACCGCTAGAGCAAGTGCCCGAACTCAAAAAGATCAAAATGTCCACTACCACGACCTCCGACGATGAAGACATAGCCAGCGGCACCACCAGAAAACATAGATACAAGCGCCGCAAGATCGCCATATTCTTCGCGTACTGCGGCGTGGTTTATCAAGGTATGCAAAAGAACCCAGGTGCCAAAACGATCGAGGGGGACCTCGAAGAAGCCCTCTTCCACTCCGGGGCCGTACCTGAGCAGGATCGGGGTAACTCGAAACGTTATGATTGGGCTCGATCGGCCCGGACCGATAAGGGCGTGAGCGCCGTGGGTCAGGTCGTCTCTGGGCGCTTCTACATTGACCCGCCGGGCCTGGTCGAACGCCTGAATTCAAATCTTCCGTCTCAAATTCGAATATTTGGGTATAAGCGTGTGACGGCCTCATTTAATGCTAAGAAGTTTTGCGATCGGAGGAGGTATGTATATCTAATTCCTATGTTTGCTCTTGATCCGAGCTGCCATCGTGATAGGGAGAGTGTAATGGCTAGTTTAGGATCTGGAAGCGAACTTGCTAAGTGCGTAGAGTGTTCAGAGAGAGGGCGTAAGGTCGGAGGTGTAATGGGCAAACGGAATTTTGAATTGAAATCACATTCAGATGGATCAATTGTTTCGTCGAACAACAGAGATGCAGCAGAGACTACTGAATTTAAAGAGGAGAATACAAATTCTGATATTGCTGTTGAGACCAGTAATGATAACACTAGTTCTGGAATGAAGGAAAATATGGCAAAGTTTGATATTGCAGGCAGTACTGATTTGAGTTCTGGGTCACCCAAAGAATCTTCAGTATCTACTGAGGAACATATGATTAATGGGGAGGGAACACCTGTGAAAAGAAGCGAGTTCTCTTATGGAGAGAAGGAGAAAGAGAGGTTTAACAGAATATTAAACCACTATGTTGGTTCTCACAACTTCCATAACTTCACCACGCGAACAAAAGCTGAAGACCCTGCTGCTCGAAGATACATTATTTCTTTTCATGCTAACACCACAGTTAATGTTGAAGGCATTGAATTTGTCAAGTGTGAGGTCGTGGGACAGAGCTTCATGCTTCATCAGATTCGGAAGATGATTGGGCTTGCAGTGGCAATCATGAGGAATTGTGCTCCTGAATCATTGATCACCACTGCTTTCCAAAAGTAAGCTTTTCATGCTCTCTCTATTCAATTCTTTCTGTATCTGAATGATTCTATTTTCCTCAAATAGTTGAATGTATTACAGAGATTTGAGGATTAATGTACCTACAGCGCCTGAGGTTGGGCTTTACTTGGATGAGTGCCTGTTTGCATCTTATAACCAGAAATGGAAAGACAGTCATGAAGAGCTGTCTATGAAAGCCTATGAGGAAGAGGCTGAAGCCTTCAAGATGAAGCACATATACTCTCATATCGCATCAACAGAACATAAAGAAGGAGTTGTGGCCTTATGGCTGCATTCTTTGAACCACAGGAACTATCCTGATTTGTCCATGGACACTATTGTCAAGAGTGGAGACATCACAGGAGGAAAAGTTGATGGAATAGAGAGGAATGAAGAAACTGTTGAAACAGAAAATACTGGAGGGGAGATTAATGGAGAGAAGACCATCCAAGGCAAAAGCTTTGAAGTATGAGGAAATGGAGTTAGTATGCTTTAGTGTTTGTTATTCATAGGCCTGATTATGATGCTGACCAATTTAGTTGGATGACTACTTTGTATGTTCTGGCTTTGGAATTTACTGAGAAATGTGGAAAACTGAAATTATTATTGCGCTTGAAGATCATAGGTATCCAATTTTAATGGACATTGCTTTCACTATTCTGATCTTTTTTTCTTTTTTTTTATAGGCTGATTATGTCTGGATTTATTATATGATGCTGACCAATTTAGTTGGATGAATGCTTGCATCTTCTTGCTTTTGAATTTACTGAGAAATATGGAAAACTGAGGTCATTATTGTGCTCCAACAAGATCATAGGTATCTAATATTAATGGACTCTGCTTTTGGCTAATTTATCTCCTATGTCACATTATATGCAGCTCAGATTCTTGTGGAGAATTGTTATATATTTGTAGGATCAAGATTCTTTTGGGTGATCTGATTTCTTTTAATTATTTTTTGAAAAGATATTAACACTGATAATTCAATAAAATATATTATTAAAATTTGTTTTATTTATCAGTAAAGATCATTTAAAATTTTGAATTTGTTCTTCTTTTTCAATTCAAAACGCATTTAAATAAAACATAATTTATTGATTTTATATAAATTGAACTTGAATTCAAAACAATTGTGAAAATTAATGATATTTTTATGATTTAAATGTTTTAAAAAATTATTTAAATAGATCTTATTTTTTAAATTTGAATATTTTTTATTAATTAGTATTTCTTATATTTTTTAAATATTTTTATTGGTACAAATTTATAAATAAAATATTTTCAGTCCTTAAAAAAATTGAGTTTTCTTAAAATAGTAGTTTGAATATTTATTTAATTTGAAAAAAAAAATTAAAGTTCAAATCCATTAGTCAAAAAATTTGAATATTTGAAAATTTTTAAATTTTTTTTATAAAGATTTACTCTTATTCAAGTTGATAGATCAACCATTTCAAATCAGGGTTTGATAATGGATAAAGGTTTCAATTTTTATTCATTTATAAAATTGATAAATGTGATTAAAAATTAATGTTTTTAAAAATTTTAAAATAACTTATTTTAAAAATTGAAATAAAAATATATGTATTTTTATATTTTAATAAATAAACTTAGATATAAGAAATATGTATTTTACAAAGTCCATGGATATTTCATTCTATTATTTACTTTTTAAATCGTAAAATAAAAAGAATATCTTTTAACTTGTTATATTTTGTAAACATTTCACATAATTAATTATTATCAGATAAATAGTATTTTAAATCTTTAATTTTATATTCTCCCTTATTAGACTTTAACTTTTAAATCGTTTTTAAATAATTTTTAATTTATTAAGTTTATTCAAATTAAACTTTAATGAAAATAATTGTGAAAAATTAATAATATTTTTCTCATTGAAATGCTTAAAAATTATTTTAATAAATTTTAATTTAATTTTATCCATCAAATTTAGATATTTTTTGATTAATGAATTATTTTTTATAAATTTTTAAATTTTTGATGGTATAATTTTTTTAAAAAAAATATTTTTGATACTAAAAAAAATTGATTTTTTTTTGTGATTACACCTGAAATATTTCTTTAAGTCTTGTGAAAAATTTCAAGTTAAAATTTATTGTAAAAGAGTTATAATTTGAACAGTTTTAATTATTAAAATTTTTAATAAGGTTCAATTTAATTTAAATTGATAAATTATGATTTGTTTAAAATTGTCTTGAAAGAACTCGAGATTTTAAACTATATTTATCCAATATTATTTCATCAAAGTATTTTTACATTTTTAATAAAATAAATTATTTTAAATAAATTTTAAAAAGATAAATATTTAAAAAAATTTTAAAGTATAACTTAAGTTGCAACTGAAATTCTGTTGTTCAAAAAGTAACATAATGATCCTTGATGTCTCATTAATTATTAAAACAAACCTTGAAACTTAATATATTCAAAACCAATGTGAAGTCGAGAATATCATTATCTTTTTCACATCTTTTTCTTTTAAATGAGATTAAAAACTAAATTTTTGTAATCTTTTTTGTTTTTTATTTTCAAAATCGTTGTAATCTTTTAACTTTTTTTTTAATTAATGATAAAGAATGAATATGTTTACTATTCATAATAATCTAATACCCGTTTGAAAGAGTTTGATCATAAAGAATGCGGAAAAGGAAAAAATTATTATTAAGGAATTGAGTGAAGAGGAGAGATTGATTTTGTTACTTGAAAAAAAAACTCTTTTTAAGCAATTGAAATAAATTATAAGAATAGAAAGAATAAGAAAAAAATTGAAAGATTAATTTAACTTTTGATCTCTTTTTCTTCGATTTTTCTCTTTTTTATCTCCATCATCGTGTTGAATCGCATCCAACGATTTTATCTTTAAATCTAAAACTAAAAATTAAAAAATAAAACTTAATTCTTAATATAAAAAAAATAAACGTTTTACATGAAAGAGGTAAATAAAAAAGAAAAGAAGAAATTACAAAAAGGAAGAGAGAAAAACGAAAAAAAGAAAAGAAATAATTTTTTAAAATCTCGATATCACCCTTAGTGAAAATTTAATTGTTGTTAATGAAAGATTTCCATCTATTCCACATAAAAGTTTAAAGTTTGTTTTAATATTTTTTAAAAATTACAGTGTTAAGAGTATACTATGAGGTTTTTTGAAAGATTTACTTGAAAAAAATAAGTAAAAACCTTATTTAGTATTTTTCGATTAGTTGTTTGTAATTTTTTTAAATGAGTTAACAAAATACGAAAAACTTTGATTTCATGGTCTATGTATGAGATGTTAGAGGTGAAAAGAGAGAGCCTAGCTTTTCTTCTCTCGCCAAAAATACCAAGAAAATTCAAGTTAGGGGAGGATGAATTTTGAGGAAAATGAAGATATGATTTTTTTTAAATTATTTTTATATGTTTTTAAGATGTGAAATTATTAATTATGTTTTGATATTTAAATTTTAATAATAAAAGTTTCAATTGATAAAAATAAATAATTTATTTTTTATGACATAATTGGATGTAAATAATTTTTTTCTAATTTTAATTTTGAATAACTTCATTTTACTACAGCAACTATTACATATATTGTTGATAATATTTTATAAGTAATTATTATATTTTTAAAAAGAGTTTATTATTTATAAAATTTAATATTCGAAACAATGTTTTTATTTCTATTTATACATTTGTTTTTTGAGAACTTTTAACTCATCAAGTAAATCTAAATTATTAATATCAAATAACTCATTTTATTTAAATATATTAATTATAATAATATTTTTTTAAATTTATCATCATGCAAGGATCTTAATTTTTTAAAGTCATACAAAAAAAAAAAGAAAGATATCTTCATATTTTAAATTGTTCAAAAAATAGTTTAAACAATTACTTTTAAATAAAATTATCATTGTCAAAGGATCTTAATTTTTTCAAGTCATACCAAGAAACAAAAGATATCTTCATATTTCAAATTATTCAAGAAATAATTTGATCAACTATATGTGTAAAATTATTCAACACTATTTAAATTTCATAAATTTTGTATTTTTTATGTATTATACCTTTTTCAAAAAATATCAGATTCTATATCAATATCATGTATTTTTTTAAGCTAAAATCATAATGGATCTAAATCTAATTTTTAGATAGTTTTTGAAAAAAAAAAATTAGATTTTTAATTAAATATAACAATATTTATATGCATATCTTTAAATTGTAAATATTCATTACCTAGATTAATTATAGATAATATGTCATACTAAATAATTATATATAATATAAATTTATGTCATTAAAGAAAAAGTTTTACTCTTCATTTAATATTTTATTGCTTTGATACTTTCAATATGATTTTCCAAAAAACTTTATGATAATGATTCATATAACTTAAACAGTATCCTGTAAATTCTTTTTTATTTTTTAATTAAAAAATACTTTCTTAAAACAAGAAAAAAAAATGTGATAAGGGGAAAAAATTCATATCTTCAACTGTCTTATATGTCACATTAATAAAAAATATATATTATATTATTTTAAAAAATATTATTATTTAACAATAAAAAGTAATCATACATAAAACAACAAATTAAAATTATGAATCATAATATATAAAATATTTATATCTAATATTAAATCAAAAATCATATACATGGTTACCGGAGGGTCACACCCTTTGCAAGGAAGATTCAAACATGGAAACCTCAAACCAACTAGTCTGATAACCACCATGACAGGAATCTTCTAGTGCTGGATTGTCAAATACAAATTAGTGGTGATAGCCCTTATGCAACTGTAACGTCATCCTAAAGTAACCCAGCTTTGCCACCATTCATTGGAAGCTAGTTGTTGTCTTTCCCTGCCTTTCTTCCTCCTTTGTGCTCCTCAGTCATGAATTTGGGAAAATTTTGACACTTCCTTATTTTATCGGCATTTTGATTAGGATGGCAATTCAAATTTATGGATCAAAATTCATATCATATCAAATTGTTATAATGACACATTTAATTACGATAGATACGAAACACTTAGCTCTTTTAATTATTAATATAATATATATTAAATATGATTGCTCTTTTAATTATTAATATAATATATATTAAATATGATTTATTTAACATGTTTCATTTGTTTTATTTGTTAAATTATATAATTTTATTATTTTATTTAATATTAATTAAAAGTCAAATAATATAATTAGTAATAAATATTAAATACAATAATTTAAATTATGATATGTAAAATAATAAATATTAAATTTAAACTTCAAAATTATGTAAATAAGAGATGAGAGTGTTGAGTTTTTATTTTTTAAGTTTATAAAAAATTAAAATTTAAAAAAATAAATTTAACACTGTACAATAATGATTTTTTGATTATGGAATTAAGTAAGTCATAAATAAGTTCACTGGTTGATCCATGTAACAGAAAATTTTATTGTATTTTAATCTAATTATAATCCAAATTCCAATCTTATTATTTCGTGACAGATTTCTATCGTGTTGGCGAATCCAAAATCGCCACCTGTAATTTGGATCCTCACGTGCAGGCCAATCTCCATTTCCTAGATCATGAACATTTTATCTGTTTTTATAGCTCGAGAAATTATTGACCAACGGGCCCGTTAAGGGCTCTCTAACCGAATCGCAGAGCCCACGTTTGCAGAATTGGCACCGGGTAGCTGATGATGCCGAATTGGGGAGCAGGGCCCATGCCTACTATATTTCTCTCCTTACGACCACTCGGTGACGACCGTGAGCATCGTCGGTCCTGTTATTCTCCCTTGTTTTTCTACGTTCTAGATGTTGGGGAACTGGGGGAATGAGCGTGGATTGGACCCAACTTCCGCCGGAACTGGTGGAGAGGATCTCTAAGAACTTCACAGTCTACAGCGATTACCTGCGCTTCCAGGCAGTGTGTCGCGTATGGCAATCCTCCATACCGAAGACACCGAGCCACCTCCCTCCCCAGCTTCCATGGCTAATGCTCTCGCGGGCCCAGTCCCAGCCCCAGTCTCTCCGGGCATTCTTCAACTTCTCGAACGACAAGTTCCACTTACTCAGCCTCCCTGAAGCCTCTCATGGCAAGCGCCACTGCGGCTCCTCCCACGGTTGGCTTGTAATTCTCGACGAATCCCCAAATATTCTCCTCCTAAATCCCCTATCCAGAGCCAAGGTCTCTCTCCCGCCGCTCTCCACTTTCCCCAACGTTATCGCCTTCAATTACTCCGATATCGGCCGAGAATACGCCCTTGTGTTACTCTCTACAGGCGATCGCTACACTCGTAATCTAAGGCAGATGCGCGATTCATTCATCAAGAAAATAGTCTTATCTTCCAGTCCCGAGAAGGACCCAGGTTTCCTGGCATTGGCGATTCCTAATCAAATGGGTGATTTGGCTTATTGTCGAAACGGAGACCAAAATTGGAGCTTAATTGAAGGCACGCAATCTTATTGCGAAGATGCTATATACTATAAAGGGCTCTTTTATGCCGTGGATAAGCATGGAGCTATTACAGTGGTTGATGTCAGTGATACTTCCCCTAGAGTCTCGATCATCGAAACGCCAAGGCAATGCGGTGGCGATCTGCAGTACCTGGTCGGTTCAAGGGATGAGTTGTTACTGGTGTCTCGATATCTCAATCTCGAGGTTGATTTCGATCCTTCTCGGCATTATCTGATCTATAGAACCACGCGATTTGAGGTGTTTAGCCTAGATTGGAGGGAATCAAAATGGCTGAGGGTGAGAAACTTAGGAGACCAGGCCATGTTCATTGGGCAAAATTCTTCCGTATCGGTATCGGCATCGGAATTTCCAGGTTGCATGGGAAACTGCATATATTACACTGATGACTACTCGGAGACTAACTACGATGGCGCATTTGGTGAACATGATTTGGGCATTTACAAGTTATCAGACGGAACCATTGAGCCATTGCCCTGTTATTCCAGGAATTCCATTCACCAGCTCCGGTGGCCATCTCCGATTTGGGTTACACCTAATCCATGCTAACTTGGATTGGGGACGGAAGGTAAATCCAAATGCTTCAGTTGAAGCTACCTAATTACTTTGGTTGCAAAGCCTGTGGTTTCCTCTGTTCTGGTTCTGTATTCACTCATGCCTTCTCTTTTTCCTCTCTGTTAATAGTTCTCTCTCTGTAAATGCTTGTTCATTGTGCCATAATACTTTCCATTGCCATGACTATGTTGTGATCTCTTTTTAATTGTCCAATAAAATTGTGTTTATCTGCAACTTCTCCTGTAGCCATTTTTACATACATGAGGATCTGGCAATTGTAAAAAGGATATAGAATGGAATTTAAGAATTCATAAGACAAGAATCTGACAGATTTCAGAATACAGAAGGCTAAGAACTTAATTTCAGATGGTTGGTCCTCAAAGTCAATTACTTTTCTAATCACTAATTCTGTAGTTCAGGATGCAGTAATTAGATTCATGTGGTAAAACTGGAAGTAGGAACTAACAGAGGCCTTTGATAGCATTAAAAGTTACGATTGCTTATAGATTGCAAGACTTCTACAGTGGGTTCATACCTATGATTCTGTTGGTCAAGTGTGTTTCAGATTTCCCAAAAAATTTCCCCTGCTGGAATCAAAAGCTGCAAACTCTGTTTGGGCTCTTTAGCTGTTGATGTGAGAGAATGATTATACCAGCCATGATGATATCTGCAAATTTCTATTACAAGAGGAGTTCTGAATGTAACCGATTCTGTCTCCGTGTCTTAAGGCCTGAGTTCATGGAGTTATGAGTCTGAGTCACCCATGACAGCCATGGAAGTTTAAATGGGTAAGAACTTGAAGTCCTCTGTAACTCTGCAGTTTGGGTTTCTGTTTAGTCTCTGGTAGGATAACTATGGAGTAATGGGAATGTCCTTGCAATTCCTGTTTAGTCTCTCCTCTGTTGCCTGAGTTAAACTCGGCCAACCTCAACTGTCTGGCTTAAGGTTTCTATTGCTTTTATTATAAAAGCTAAACAGATGATCTGGGGATTAGTTTATAGCTAAGAAATCATTCCTCCATTGATGAACTATAGGGCATCTTTATTTATCAATAATTGGAATAGATAACAATCAAAATGGACAAAAATCGAAATGTTGAATGAGATTCAAAATTAATTATTTACTTACTTTCAAGAATTTAAATAAGTTTACTTTAATCCGAAATTAAAATAAAATATCATATATTTATTTAAATAATCTTTATACAGATATATATAATTTTAGTCAAATATTACTTTAAAAATAATTTAAAATAACATTTAATTTACAATTAAATATATAATAAATTTTAATAAACTTATTGTAATTTGTAATAAATAAAATTATATTTTTATTAAGCCGTTGCATAGGTTGGTGATAATAAATTAATGATGAATGCCTCTTCACATACAACAATTTGATACTTATAAATTGATGATGAAGAGCTCTCCAGATACAATGATTTTTAGTTCTGCAACAAATTAATTTATTATTATTATTTAAAAAATGAAAAATACATAATAATAGTAAAAGAATAACTTTAAAAAATATATTTTTTTCAAAAATATGCATTAAAAAAACGCATGTTTATTAAAAAAATGTCTTCCTGCTCAAGAGAAAGCCGTATACTTTTTCATTCTTTCTAATTTTTTATTTTATTTTTCCAATAACAAGGAATCTGAATTTCGTTTAGTATTGATGGAAACTTCATCTTTGTTCTTGCAGGCAAGGGACTCTTTGTACAATATGAACAGAAACCTCCTGTGTCGGAGAACAGCCAGAGGGCCATATGGCTCTATCTAGGCTATGCATCTCATGGAGTAGACTGCGACGGAGGAGTCGAACAAGGGCGCTCCATAGATTCTGGGGTGGTCGCTCTCCAGTCCATACTCCATCATCATCGGACGGTACTCCAGCTCCTCGTCGTGATCGTACACAAACGCCGGTATCTCGATCTCGGTCCTTCGCATGTGCTCCCACAGAAAATCCAGCCTTGTCACGTACTTCACCTTACGGTATAACCTGCAACGGGCATAAGTTGCTGTAAAACTGTTTTCCGAGGTGACAGGAGAAGGAGTTCTTTTCGTTGGCTTGTTCGACGGAGAATCTTACCCTCCTGTGAAAAGAAGGCGACCAAAGGTGGCGAGGAAGAGTCTGGTCTGCAGTTCCGGGTGAACGAAATACACAGCCTCCAGTTGATCCTTGAACTTCACCGGAATCCCCTCGTAGATCGATCGCAAGGCTGAGAATCCGGGAAAGTTGTCCTTCCATTGAACTCCTGTGTGCACGTACACCACCGAGAACGGTTTCTCTTCCAGCTTCGGATATATCTTCTTCTCCAAATACTTCTTCAGACCCTCTGCACTCACATGCCTGGCTGCTCGCCAAACGATTCAACTCACTCAATCAAACGACTTAACGACGTTATCACGTAGTCTGCTGAGAGTGTAAGCACTTACCAGGGAAGCGGCTGCCGATGATGAGAAGAACCTTTCGGCGAAGCTTGTCTCTGCCTTGGATCTTGAAGACCTGAAGCTTCTCCAAGAGCTGTCCTTCCTCAGTATTCATGGTTGTGGGACCAGTGGGGTTTTTCTGCTTTGACAGTTTTGAGTTTTAAACGCAGGAGAGAAGCTTGAAGATGGTGAATTTATATAGCAGAGAGAGGGATCACAACGGTGAGTTATCCAAATCAGCCTGAACCCGTTGATGGCTTTAAGAAGCCGCAGAAGTATATTCGAAGCATCTTCCGTTTTGGACTCAAGCGAGTCTTGGTTCGACTCGGTGGATTACTACCGAGTTGCTGACATGTTCTGGGACCCTCTCGGTCTTATCTGTGTCCCATAGTTAAATCTCGACCGTCCATTTCTATGCAGATTTCATCGGACGGCCTAGTCCCCTTGGACTCTTTTTAGTTCTATTAAAGCACTCAACCCGTTGGGGAAATAAAAAAGGTGAACTTTGTGGAAAAAAAAAGACTTTATTTTTATATTTTGAAATTTAATGAAGCAAGTCAAATTCAAAAAGTAATATAATGAGATATATGAAATACTTATAAAGTTTATGTTAATATTAAATCAAATTAGTACATAAATTATCAAAAAATTGTTAAAATTCATATACTAACACAAACAAACAAATTAATTTATCAAATATTAAATCATAATATTAATATCAAAAAAAGATATTTTTTGTTAATCTAAATTTGTATCAATTTTTTAATAAAAAAATTTTCAATTTATTATATTAATGTGATAAAAATATATAAATTTAAAATATGGACCTTGTTAAATTGTTATAATATTATTTTTTAAAAAAATCAATATATTTTGTATCAAGAAAGGATTTTGATATTTTAAAAATATAAAATTAAATTTATCAAAAAAATAAAATTGAAATTATATAAAAAATATTTATAAATAAAAAATCATTCATTATATTAGATCATGATCTAAATTTTAAATTTTTAAAATGAGTTTAATAAGTGATAAAATAGATAAAATAATTTTAAAATTTTAAAATAAGAATCTCATAAAATTTTAATATTATTAATCAAATTTTAATGTTTAAAAAGTGATTTGATTTGAATTATATTTTATTAAACAAAATTAAAAATTAAAAAAATATTTAAATCAAAAATTTTACATAATAAATTTTGATTTAAATTTTTTTATAGATATAAAAAAATTCAAACTACAGTTACAAAATTTATAAATTTTAAGAAATTATATTATTTTGTAAAATTTTGATATTATAAATTTTTAAAATTTATATTTTTAATATTCAAAAATTATAAATTTTTTATTACAGTAGCTTAAATATTTTTTTATAATTATAAAAAATTTAAATCAAAATTTATTATATAAAATTTTTAATCGAAATATTTTAAATAAAATTAATAAATCAAAAATAATTATGTTATTTTTTAATTATAAAAATTTGATTGATAGATAAATATTAAAGTTTAATAAAAGTTTTATCTAAATTTTAAAAATAAAAAAATTAATTATCATTCGAAAACGAACAGATTAGATAATGATTTTTTGTTTTTCCATAAAAAAAAAAAAAAAAAAAAAAGAGGTAGCGTGGTTCATGAGCACATACTCCGGCTACCATCATTAGTGGGCCAGGATGTCGGAGGCGTGCGTCAGTTGATAGGTCGGATAGGAAGGATAAACGTGGCCCACTATCTTTGTGTGTTTTTTTTTCAATTTTAATTAATTAAAAACGAGATATTTGTTTTCATTATTAATGCTGTCTTTTCCTTCATTAATGCAATTTGGACTCATTTATTAAATGGTGGGTTCAGCAGTAGAGGCGGAGGTTCGACTGTCAGGGGTTCTAATGAAGCATGCGATAAGGTATTTTCCGTCAGATTTTCTCGGGAAATAAAATCGCTGTAACAGACAAAAGCAAAGAAGAAAAATTAAAACTAATATCAAAGATCAATCTGAAGATAACGTTCTTTTAGTTGAAGGATATCAAAAGGGTCCACATGATTTCAAATTATTAAAGAAGAACAAGATTAAGTTTGGATGACAACAAAATAAAATGGAACTAGCTGGCAATTCAAAGTATTTAATATAAAAAATAATGATAATATTTTATATATTTAAATTAACATAAAAATATTAAATTTATATTATTTAATTTAAAATGTTTACAATTAAAAATTTTATACAATAAATTTTAACTTAAAATTTAAAAAATTAAAAAATTATTGAAACTTAAATATTGAAAATATTTTTTTAAAAATTATATTATTAAAATTTTAAAATTTAATAAAAAATATTTTTAATATTAAAAAATAAATTTTTATAATGATAACTTGAATAATATTTTATTTTAATTATTTTTTAAAAAATTAAGAACAACATTTAATTTAAACTCAATTACAAGTTGATTGATAAAATTGATCAAAAAATATAAAAATTAATTAAAAATTACAAATAATCAGGGTTTGTTTGATATTTACCTTATTATTTAGTATGATATATTAAATACAGTTTAATAAATAATAATTGAATAAATATGTAGATACAATATATTTTAGTTATATTTATTATAAAAATAAAAAATACATTTTAATTTTTTAAAAAATTAAATAAATCTAATGAAAAAATAATATTGAAGCAACAACCACGTCGCATCATGGGTTTGATAGTGAACTAATGATTGAGTCAATTGGCGAGAAGTTGCTTGGAAGTTACACTCAGACTGGCGAGAAGGAAGTTACCCAATTAACGGACGGCCAAGTGGACCAATCGAACATTTTGGAGGAAAGATCAGACCGACACTGACGGCTCACCTGCCAAACCAAATCTCATTTACAAGCAATATTACGAAAATGCTATTTTATTTTACGAAAATGCCATCGTTTCCTAACCATCAAATGATTGTGGTGGTCGCTTCTGTTGAATCACAATTAAATAATTCAAATAAAAATTCATTTCTAACCACCGAGGAATTAAAATATTTTTAAATTAATTTTAGAAAAGAACAAATAAATCAAGAAACAGCAATCAGGTCAATTTAAGACCACACAATCAAATTGACCCGAATTATTGGACCCGTCTTAGGTGTTTTATGCTCGGTCGGGCCGATCCTTATTGGGCTCTTCTACTCTACGAGACCCAATCTACCCTCAATTGGGTTACAATTGGATCCAATGTTGTGTTCTGCTAAGCCAATATTTAATGGGTTGAAACAGTCCAACTCCGTTTATGTTCACAATGATGGATATAGAAATTAATAGTTTTATTGATACAATTTTTATAAAAAAAATGCTGACCAGTAATAATTATAATAAAATGATTCGTTAATATTTATTTTATTATTTAAAATAATTAAAATTAATATAAAAATCATTTTTTATTTTAAATTTCATTGTTTTAATTGGGTGAATTATATATTTAAAATTTTAATTTAATTCAACTTAAATCAGACTCTAACCATAGTTAAAATAACCGTCAACAGAAAAGTGTTTTGGTCATTCTATCCTTTTATCCATTTTTAAGTGCTTATCAATAAGATGATCGCGGTGATTTGTGAACCGAATTGTAACTTTACTTTGAATCTAATTAAAATCTAATGGTTTAGACTTAATTTTTAATTAAATTAATTTAAAAATATAAAAATAATTTAATTTTAAAAAAATATATGAAAATAATCCATTAATAGTTTTTAAAAAAATTATTAATTATTAAAGTAAAAGAAGGCTAATTAATAATATTAGGCCAGGTTCATATTATGCCATACCCCATATTATTCTTGTGCACTGGCGGACATTGAATATGAATTTGAATTAATATTTTTTTTATTTTTATCTATAAATACTCAACTATTTTCTTTTTTTTTTTTTTTGCAAAAATTCTCACTCAAATTTCTCCTTTAAATATTTCATTTGATTGTTTAATTGTTTCACTCATTTTTATTCTTACTTATATTTTTATTTATTTTAATTCTTTTAATCTTTTTTAATTCATTTGATTATTTATTTTTATTTATATTTTAATTCTCTTAATTATCATTAATTCATCTATTTATCTCAATTATTTTTTAATTATTACATATATTTTTAGTTTTTATTTATAAATTTTTTTCATAAATATTATTTTTTTCATAATCAATTATTTCATTTTTTTACCAATTAATTTTTTTCTAATAACAAGTGAGAGTTCTTCAAAAAAAATTTATCTCTTCCAAAAATAAGAGTGTTATACTCAACGAAAATATGTATATCAATACCGCTACTTATCATAAATTTTTTTAACATCAATTTTTTGTTGAAAAAAGAAACTTCAATTCTCTTTTTAAAATTTACAAACCCAATTTCAAAAGCTAATATATTTTAATTTGTTTTTATCCTAATATTCAAATTTTTTATAAATATATTTAAAAAATTAAAGAAAGATGAAAATTTTTAATTTACTCGAAATTCGTATGAAAAATATTAATAAACCCAATGAAACAAAGATAGTTTATTAGTAATTATTGTCTAAAATAATTTAAATTATCAAAATCTAAAAGATACAATATATATCAAAGACGTGGTGATAGTAAACATTTTACCTCAAAATTCAATCACATTGTTAACAATAAATAGAAACATACAGTGCTTTTAATAATTAATTGTTTAATTATATAAATATAAATAATAGAAAAAAATTAGTATAAATGGTTGCTATTGAGCACTTAATTTTTAATTTTAGTAAAAAAATTAGTTTTAATAATTATTATCAAAAAGAAATAAATCTTACTGCATGTCTGTTCTTAAATATACTCCATACACATACTTTTTGATGTTTATAACAAAGATTTAATCAACTATTTTAAAAATTTTCATGATTGTATTTTCATATGTGTCAATATATGAAGTAATCATCGGCAAACACATTCTTATACGAGTTTAACTTGTCATGACATTAATAATAATTTAATAATACAAAAATAAATTCTTACATTTAAAGTTTTCGGTGAGCTCAAAGTGCTAATAATATATATTTAATACTTAAAAAGTATTTTTGAAAAGTATAAAATTGATAATAAATTTTTTATAATTGATTTTGATAATACTTTTAATAATATTGTAGCTATTCCTTAATTAATAACTTTATGTAATTTTTACTTTGATGATTTCTTTTATCAAAGATGTATTTGATATATTTTAAATTTATATGTTCACAGTGGATTAAAATTACTTAATTATATTTATTAAACTTATTTAAAAAGCATACATTATTCATAAAAATATCCAAAAGCAATGAAAACATGAGTAAAATTTTGTGTTAGTCGTGCTATGTGTCTTATAAAATTTTTACATGATATTCTTAGTCGTGGTTTCACATATAAACTATTTTGTTAAAGTGATGCACATAAAGAATTACTATACTATTTTATGCAAATATAATGTTAGTACTATTATTTTTCATGCTCCATAATAAAATATGTGTACAAAAAAATTTTAATTATTAAAATTTTTTGATGATACTACTAATTCTTTATCGGGTGTATATTATCATGCTATCAATTTATTTATTATAAAAACTATTGATATTGTTGCTCAACTTGAAAAATGTGAAAAAAGACACGAATTACTCAATTGTATTCAAATTATAAAACATAAATGGTTATAATATTATTTTAATATTTGATCAAATTTACAAATTAATTGATTAAATAAAAGTAAATATTATAATTATAATTATAAATATTAAAAATTTATTTTATTCACTGTATAATAAATATTATAGATTTTATGATCAATCAGATAATATTAATGTTAAAAAAATTTAAAACTCATTTCAAGTTTCATCATTAAAGATTGATAAAAGTTATCAATTATTGTTTCAAAAAAAAAAAATTGAGATCCATCATCATCAAGCTCAAATATTGAGCTTGAAAATTATTGAACAACTTCTTTTGAGTTTGCTAATGAAAATAATAATTTTAATCTCTTATAATAGTGAAATTATCATGAATTTTTTTTTTATTTTGATAATTATAACCAAGTAAATTCTTGCAACACTGGTTTTTACAATTGTTATGGAAAAAGAGTTTAGCACTGGTGAAAATGTGTTAGATCAAAGACGCTCATGTATGTGTCTGAATTCAATTCAAGCTGAAGTTTATCTTTGTGATTGGATTAAGGTACAATTTCAACAACAAAAAATAGGTCAAGAATTAAATTATAATTTACTAAAAAATAAACATATTACCGAGAGCATTGATAACAATCAGTGAATATTCTAATTTTCAATATATAAAAAAACTACGTAAACTTTGATTCCTCAAACATCTAAAGGGATGCGTAAGTAATTTAATTTCAATAAAAATTAAGTACAAATCTAATTTAAATTATTTACTTTTTAATTACTTATTTAATTTAACTTCATTATATTAGATATCTTTACTTTTTAAAAATATGCATTCATTAGGTTAGCTATTTAATCTGATTCGATCGTGTTTGAACTAGAACTTGAACCTATTTTGAAGCGAAGTTGAATCTACTTGAACTTAAATTGAATTTAAATCAAACTTGAATCAAACTTAGACTTGAATAGCTATGAACCAAAACTTGAATAATTTGGAACTAAACTTTAATTAAAATCAAAATTTAGCTGTTCAATTTCTATTTATTTTAATATTAAACCTTGAACCGATGACTCAAAATCCAAACCAAAACCACTCCTTATCATCTCAATGTTCAATTAAAATTAAACTAAAGCAAAACTTTAAATGTTCAATAGACGATATTGAAATAAAAAAATTTAAAACAAAAAAATGATTAATTTATAATTTTTTATATTTATCTAAATAACTGCTATTGAAATTAATATCTTTTATTTTTTTATTTTTTAAAAAATATTGACACATTATATTTTAACAAAATAAATAAATAATATTTTTTGTATTTTTTACTTTCTTATATTAACATACGAATTTTTTATTTTTCACATATAATAAATTTTTAAAAATTATTTTATTTTTTCTAAAAATTATTAATAAAAACCAAATCAGTTTTGGAAAAATTAATATGCATCACAACTATGTAATTCATGACAGATTAAGGAAAATCAATGGTGTCATAAATCAAAAATCGAAGTGAAGAACTTACATTGGTCTTGTTTTTTCTGCGTGGTAATGCAAATGGTCCGAGGCATCACCAGTAATCTCCACAAGAACAGAAACCATTTTCAAAGTGGTGGAAACGTTTCGAATCTCGAATCACAATACTCCTACTCTCCATCAGAGATATAAGCTTTGCAGTATTGTGACAATCACCACATATCCTGAGGTTCTTCCTTATGATCAATGGCATGCCAGGACCAGTCACCAGAAGCCCGAATGCAATGGCTAACTTCTCACCGTGCTGGTTGATCATTCCCTCTTTCACCTCTTCATCAACATCCTGAAGAACAAATTCTGTCTTAGCTGCAAATCCAGCCTCCCGAATCTTTCCTATCAGATCTTCCAACTTCTTATATATTTTTTCAGACTCAGGGTGAGATCGATCACCCACTGCAAAACGATGAATTCTGTTTCCATGTTCGATAAAACTGCATCCAGGGTCTCCAATCAGGCCTCTCTCCTTCATTAAAGCCCTTACTTCTGCAGCATTTTTCCTCAAACCAGCTGCAGAGTATATGTTAGATAGCATGATATAGTTCCTTATGTCTGATGGGTCTAAAGCAAATAATGCCTCTGCAGCTATCTTTCCAAGTTCAATATCTCCATGAACCCTGCATGCACCAAGAAGGGCTCCCCAGACACCAGAATTTGGCTTCATGGGCATGAGTTTGATAAGCTCAAAAGCATCATTCAGAAGTCCAGAACGACCCATCAGATCAACCATGCATGAATAATGATCCAGCCTGCAGTCCACTCCATAAACTTCAGAAATTGATTTGAAGTAATGCTTACCTTCCTCAACAAGTCCAGAGTGAGAACAGGCACTCAACAAGTGAGTGAAGGTAACATGATCAGGCTCCACTCCTTTGCTAACCATTAGCTCAAAATGTTGCACTGCTTCTCTCCCACGTCCATGCACGGCGTAGCCTGCAAGCATGGCAGTCCAAGCTACTCTATCAGGGTAAATCATCTCTCTGAAAACCTTGCATGAATCATTTAGCCTACCCAGCTTCGCATACAAATCCAAAACTGCAGTTGTGATCGCTACATTTGCATCCAAACCACAGGTAATGATTAAGCCATGAATGGTCAGTGCTAGTTTCCCTACACCTAAGTCTTCACAAGCTCGAAGAACAGTCAACAGGGTGGCTTGATCATATTTAATTCCCACCCATCTCATCATACCAAAATATCTCAATCCCTCCGTTGAAAACCCATTTTGCGTGTGAATTGCAATTATCGAATTCCATGAAACTAAATTCTGCACTTGCATTGTTTCAAATAATCGACAAGCTGCATCTAAATGCTCAGATTTTCCATACAAGTTAATAAGAGCATTAACAACCTTCACTTCCACATGCATGCCTAATTTCAGGGCAATCCCATGAACGCATTTACCTTCATTCAGAGCTCCAACACGATCGCAAGCTGAGATTATGGATATAACCGTAACCTCGTTAGGCTGCATACCTAGTCCAAATATCATCCTAGACAACGCGTTTAAGCATTTACCCACATGTGCTCTCCGCGACAATCCTGAAATTAACGAATTCCAGGAAACCAGATCATTACATGGCATTTCACCGAACAACTTCTCTGCATCTTCCTCACACCCTAATCTCATGTAAGCAGACACCAACTGATCGCCAATGAACCCATGACGATAATTCACGCTTTTGATAACGTGTGCATGATATGACTGGCAACGGGAGAGAGAACTGCAAGCATTTACAGCAACAATTAGAGATGAAACGCATGAGTGCATATTTGACCAAACAGCGCTGCAAAGGCTGCTTCGACTGATTAAATTGTGCAGAAACACAGGACATCGTTCTTCCCCGTAGAATATCTTTGCATTTGTCCCATAGTTGGAGAAACAACGAAACAAAAACGACGAACAAGAAGCTCCCCTGATCATCTCCCATTATTCAATATGAAACATACGGAGCTCGATTAATCGAATCCAAGAGAAAAGAGAGACTCAGAATTCACTTCGATTGTGAAGAGCCTTCTCTTCAGGCTGGTCTCCGAGCTATGGAAAATCTACGGAAAATCTTAAGAGAAGCTACTCTCCATATCAAACAGCTGTGCTACTCTCTCTGCCCTCTTCCTTTGACAAACAGGAGTTTACGGGATGACCAAGTACCGTACTGTACCTTCACTAATAATAATAATATTTAATATTTATTTGAATCGCCCTTGCATTAAATTCGAAATATAATGAAAAGATTGATATGAAATGCATTTAATTTAATTTATGTTATATGATTCATTGGAAAAACAATATTGCCTTTTTATAAAGGTAAATTATTTTCAATTTTCTTCAATAATTTTTAAAATGTGTTATTTTTTACTTGATTTTTCTGTATTTTATTATTAGAAAATTTAGTTGAAAACAAGTGAGATGCACAGAGCTAATTTATATTTTTTAAAACATAAAATTTTATGTTTTTACTTATCATAATGTAAAAATAAAAATATATTTATTACAATATAAAAAATTATAATATATTATAGCTTTAATGTATAATTTTTGGTAATTATATCATTAAATTAATTTATTAGTATTCTTTTATAAAATAAATATTTCTCATAAAAATATAATATCTGAAAAATATTTTTTTTTGCATTATGATTTTTATTAATGTTATAATTTTTAAAATATAAATAAATAATTAAATAACACGAATTACATACATAAATTCAAAAATCATATTAATGGATTTAAAGAAAGATAAACCACAAAGACTAACCATTATATAAATAATATAAACTTATTATATTCTATCAAAAATTGATTTTTTAATAACTCATAATAAAATTATGAAAAAAATTAACAACCATTTAAATTTTAAAAAAATGTTAATCTTTTATATGTAAAAATAAATGAAGATAATAATAAAACAATCATCTTCAAAAGCAAAACTAAAATTTTTGTAGGAGAAATTAAAGGGTTTATATAATTGCATTTGTGTGTGTGTATATATATTAAAATTTTTAATTATATCAAAATTTATAAAATGCTTTGATAAAGATTATTAAATAAATATAAATATAAATTCTAATTTTTTAAATTAAATGGTAATTTTTTTTACAAAATAATTTTTCATCAACTTAAGATTTAAAATCATTTTAGATAAATGCTATCATAAATTATAAATAATTTTAAGTATAACAATAAAATAAAAATATTAGTAGTTTGTGATTAAACATTGTAGATAAATATTGCTAATTTAAAATAAAAAATTAAAATTTTAATGTAATATTTTTTAAAATAAATGCAAAACTAAAATTTACATGTGTTGATATAAATATTTTAAAAATCGTTTCAATATTTTTTGTTTAAATTTTATATATGTTAATTTATGTATATATTTATCTGGATAAATATGAACAAAAAAACAATTCATCAACCATGTTCGTTTTATAATCTAAATCCTGAAATATCAAGGGTTATAATTGTAATTTTAATGTTTTAATTTGTTTTAATTTAAATTATGTCAAAAATTTTAAAAAATTGTATATTTGAAGTGGGAATCTTATACAAGGAAATTTGTTTTGAAATTTTTACAAACATAAATAAATATTTAAACTACCATCACAAAGAAATTTAATTTTTTTATGTTTTGAAAAAATATATATAATTTACACTATCAAAAATTTAAAAAATTATTGAAAATAATAAATTACAAATTATTTAAAAATTTAAAAAACAAAATTAAATGTATAACTTATTAAAATAAAAATATTTCAACAATGAAATTATCATTAATTTTTTATAATTATTTAAGTTAAGATACAAATAAAATTAAATTAAAATATTGAGTTACATTTGAATCATGACACCATATTTTAAAATAAAATATCCCTATAATTTATTTATTTTTATATTTACTCTATATATATATATATCTTTATTACTAAATGTTTGTAGCTGATAACATTTGTTGCATTGAAATATTCAAATATTCAAATAAATTATATACTTAATTTTGATTTTATATCTTAAATTTAAATAATTTTTAAATAATATTTTTATGAATTTTTAAAATTTTTAATAGTGTAATTTTTTTAAAAATATTTTTAATATTAAAAATTTTAAATTTTTTTATGATAATAGGTTGAATATTATTTTTTAGGATAAAGATCTAATAAAACTCTACTATTTACCCAATGTTATAACCAAACTCTATCGTTTAAAAAGTGATAAATCAAATCTTAATATATCAATTTGATCTAAATTAAATTTTATTAAAAAATTTAAAAATTAAAAAATATTTAAATTAAAAAATTTATATAATAGAATTTAACTTAAAATCGTTTACATATGTAAAAAAATATTCAAGTTATTGTCACAATAAATTTTATAATTTTTGAGTAATTATGCTATATTTTTAAAAATTATATTATAAATTTTAAAAAATATATTTTCAATATTCAAAATTTATGAAACTTTTTGTAATGATATTTTGAATTTTTTTTACATTCATAAAAAATTTTAAGTTAAAATTCATTTTAAATGATTTTAATTTGAATATTTTTAATTTAAAATTTTTTAATTAAATTTAATTTAGATCAAATTGATACATAAAAGTTTGATTTGTTATTTTTTTAAATATAAATATTTAATTAATAATATTAAATAACTATTAAAATTTTATAAAAATTTTATCTTATTTTTTATTTTTAATAATTTTAAATTAAAAATTATAAAAAATTAATTTTAAAGATTTTTAAATAAAATTTAATTCAAACAAAATAAAACGTTAAAGTTTAATTGAATATATTTTTAAAATATGAATTTGACCTAAAGATATTAAAATTTAATATTTTTGAATAAAATTTTATTTTATTATTTTCTAATTTTAATATTTAATACTTTAAAAATATTTATTAAAATTATATATTACTTTAATTTAAATATGAATTTGAAAAGACAAGTTATTGTCATATCATATAAAAAACATTTATTCTATAAGTGAAATGCCAATCACCACGTGGAATACAATTTGTGGATTCAATAATTCCAATTTTGGTAATAAATTTATATTATTTTTATAATTATTAATATAAAAAATTAATTATTTAATATTCACCCAACTTCGGCTGTGGAATCAATGCCTTGAAAAATGACGCCTATGTAGTTAAAGATATTTAAGAGGACGGGTTTCTATCCATTGACCCGATTACCGGAGAGGCTAATACCGGATGCAGCCATATAGATACATGGATTCATTTCTGTTTGTCAGCAAGCTCGACCGCCAAGTGGAGCTCATCGTGTATGGAAGGCTAAGACGAGAGATTCAAATTCAACGGATATAAGCGGTGACCCAGAAAACCCATTTGGTCATTTTCATCATCCGAAATCCGAGTCCGACGAATCAAACACCTTTTGGAAGAAATCTCATCTTGCTCAGACTGCAGAGAATACTAATCTCCCCTTGCAGATATATCTCAACAGATGTACTCTAAGATATGTTCAGAGCTCAGAGACTGGTCAGAGCAAGAAGCACAAGTGCATGTCAACGGTTGGAGAAATGGAAAAAAGGAAGGCAAATCAAAGCGCAGCAGCAGAGATGTCAGGCTTCGATTGACACGAGAGAGAGAGAGAGAGAGAAGGGGAAGGTTGTGTGTAATAATGAACAAAGCCTGTGAAAAATAAATAGAGTACTAACTACTAAGCATTAGCGTTACCGCATTAGAAAGAGTTTGCTCTGTGGTTGGCCATTCAAGAATTGCTAGAAAATGCCAAATTCTCACAACCATTTCTCTTCCACGCGTCCAACAATTTATTTTAGCTACAGCCTTCCTCTGACTTATCGGCCTTAATTACAATCTCATCTTCAATCTCCGGTCTCCTCTTTTTACCATCGTAACTATTATTTCTCTCTCTGTCTCTCTCTCTTCTCTTTAGATTGGTGGTGTTGTTTTCTTAGTTCAGGGCGAGTCTTTGCAAGTCGCCTTGAAGGACCACAATGTCGTCGTCGGCGAAAATCAAAGCACGGAACGGATTGCTCGAGAACAAGGAGTACCCAGAGGCACTGGCGTCTCACGAGGATGTTGTTAACGACCCCACTGTTTTCTGGGACACCCTCAGGCGCTTTCATTTTATAATGGGCACCAAGTTCATGTACGTCTTTTCTCTTTTTCTTCCATTTCTCTTTCGTTTCTTGAATTTGGGTTTCCTTGTTGAGGATCAGAATCTAAGATAACTTGGACTCCGTGATGGTAATGGGAATCTAGCAATCCGAAACAAAAACAGCCGATATATGTGTTTCTTTTACGTTCAAATTTGTATTTCTATATATGATTTTGCTACGTCTATGCATTTTGGTGTTTTCTCATTTGTTTCTTCTCAAGGATTCCTGTGATTGGAGGGAAGGAGCTGGATTTGCATGTGCTGTATGTGGAGGCTACAAAAAGAGGGGGCTACGAGAAGGTAAGTTCTCTGTCCAAACCTGTGATACCTTACACGTATTTATTCTCAGTTTCTTATTGGAGTTAATGTGATGAGTAGGTTGTAGCAGAAAAGAAATGGAGGGAAGTTGGTAGTGTTTTCAGGTTCTCTCCAACAACCACCAGTGCCTCTTTTGTACTGAGGAAGCATTACTTCAGTCTTCTCTTCCATTATGAACAGGTTCACTTCTTTAGGCTGCAGGGTCCCCTCTATAACTCCACAGGTTCTTCACTTCATTCTCTCATTTTCCCTTGCTTTCTTGCCTGGATTACTCCAACTTAATCTGAAATCTGTTTGTTCTTCATGATTCTTAATGGGTATTTTTCAATTTATCTCCAGCTGCATTTCCTATCAATTACCCTTCATGCAAAAACGAGTTGGCACTCGTGGAGTACTCGCCAAAGGCTGTAAGAGCAGGTCCTGACCCACCAGGTAAAGGTCAGTTTACCCAACTTCTTTCTCATGTGAGGATAAACCTGGCTACAAGCACACACCACAGATGTTTGATTGAATATCTCTGGACCAAAGTCTTTTGCTTAACTTATCTGTTACTTATTTATTGAGTTTGTTGTGATTTTCTGATACTAATCCAATATCATTCATGGGTTTGCTGTGTTGTAATCTTGATATTTGATGGGCATATGGATACTTAAGTGATTGTTTCAGTTCCCTTTCAAGTTGGGTCCTACTACATTTATCTTATTAAATTCAGATATGTGGCTATTGCAATCTTTTGTACCTGAATTCTTGTCTTCCAAATCTGTTTCCTTTATGTCTTTGTCTATAGTTTGGAAGGTTTATATCATCTATTAGAAACTTACCAGTGCCTCAGCTCCAGAAGCTGGAACTTCTAGCAGGCACTTTACAGTAATCAGCTTGACCTTTTACTAGAAATTCAGATAAATCTTGTTAATCTTCTGTGTAGGTGCTTCATGTTTTTCAGCTCTTGGCACGATTGAGGGAAAATTCGACTGTGGTTATTTGGTGTCTGTGAAGTTGGGTTCAGAGATTCTTAAAGGAGTTCTTTACCATCCAGAGCAACCAGGCTCATCCACATCGTTTCCTCAGTCTAGCAGTGCCCTTGTACCATTCATCCGTGATCGCAAACCTCACCATTCTGGGCAGAGGAGGAGGAGGAGAAGAAGAAGAGGAGAAGATCCCAGCTACCCAAAACCCAACAGGAGTGGTTACAACTTCTTCTTTGCGGAAAAGCATTATAAGCTCAAGTCTTTGTACCCCAATAGAGAAAGGGAGTTCACAAAAATGATTGGCCAGTCTTGGAGCAGTCTCAGTCCTGAAGAAAGGATGGTAATTGCAGTCATAAAAGAAGCTTCAATAAGTTCTATCTCATGCGCTATTGTCTTAGTCTTACATGGTTTCACTTGTAAATCAATATCTACAATTTATGAGTGAAATCTTTTTTTGTGTTTAGGGCTTACAGAAACTGGTAATTGGTGAGGTTAAATCTTTGTTATGGTTGCGAAACTTCATTAAGTTGATGAGTTTTGTATTTTCTGGATATTCGATGTAGGTTTATCAGAACATTGGACTGAAAGACAAAGAGAGATATAAGAGAGAACTGAAAGAGTACAAAGAGAGAATGAAGCTCAAGCAGAGCATAGAAACACAGATGGACTGTTAGAACTGAGAAGACTGAAATCAGCCCCAGACAGAACCCAGCAGAGCCTTTTGTGGGTGTTAAAGAAATCTACTTTTGGATGCAAACAAGCTGTGCACGCAGGAATGTCTCAAGCATATAATAGATTGAAACCCTAATCTTTGTAAACCTTCATAATTTTTTTGTGATTTTGTTTTTGTTTTTGTTTTTGTTTTTTTTTGTTTTATGTTTTTACATGAATCTGGTGATGGGTTTATCTTTAATGTGATCAAAGGCAAGAGCCCATGAAAGAGCTTCGCCGTCACGGAAGTGAGAGATACAAATATGGAGTTGAATCTGAACTCAAGCATCATGAATGGCTGTTTCTTCCATGGAGTGATTTCTTTCTAGTAATGCAATGACTCCATTTGTCATATAGTCCCTTAAACATTCATGAACATCAGGGATTCATAACATATTCATCAGACATTTTCTTTGATCAATTTGATTTCAGAGATGATGACACAGGACAGTATCTAACAGGAGTTTTAGCATCTACTATGACAACAGGAAACATCAGCAACAAGAGATCTACCAGTAGCTTATGCAGAAGATCAAACATGGCTGACTCCTGATGCTTTTTTGTTGAGACCATGAAAGAACCTGTGTTTCCTCCTCCTAGTGTGCTTCCTGACACCCCTTGACACGACGTAGGGAACAAAGTGCACCTGCATAGCCATGGAAAATATCCAGGTAAGTACTTAAAACAATCTCACAGAGCAGCTAAAAAGATTCCAGATTCAACATAACAAAAGCCTGGACAACAGAAAGGCAACACAAATCCATCAAAACTGCTTTCCCCTGTTTCTGAAATGGATAGAAGGGGGTCACTTGAATGCCCTGGAAAATTTGACCATTTGATCCAGAAACTCTTCTTAGAGGTGACTAGTGACAAAATTAAGAACCTGAGAATTATTACGGATGCCAAAATCCTGAAGTGCAGCATTATCATCAAGCAGCTTCTCGTTCTGGTGTGATAGACAGAAGTTTGCCCAGACGTGCTTCCTGCAAACCCAGAAATGGAAGACGATAAAACTTTAATCTTTTGAGTAGAAATGCTTCTGCAATGTTACCAGGAAATATGGCGATGACCCATATTAGACTGCTCCATGTCGTTAACTTTCTTCTTGATTGCGAGTTTCATGTCCTTGACGGTAGCCGAATTCATGACCGCAACATCTTCAAACCTCAACGCATACCGCCCAACCACAATTAGAACTTTTCAGCTCACACCAAGTGCTCGATGAATTGTATGAATGAAGAAAGACAAAAGAAGAGGGCGAGTTTGAGTTCAGTACCGAAAGAGGAGCCATCCAATTTGACGACGGAGACGCGCATGGCGCTGCCTAGCTCAAGGCTGATGAGGGTGTCGACGTCCAATAGAGTTGGCTTCTTTGGGACATCGGCCAGTAGTGGATCCTCCAGGAGAGCCGACAGCGTCGAATGTAGCCTTGCCTTCTTAACATTGTTACTGTTATAATCCCCTAACACCTTGTCGTCTCCCTTCCCACTAGATTCTGCCATCTTAGCCACCGACCAATGATCGTCTCCTCCCTACCAGACTGGAACTCTCTGGTTTTGGTTTAACTTTTGGACACGTTATAACGCCATCGCTTTGAAGTCACAAATCCTGCCCACCAACATCGATGGGCTGGGCTTAAATTAAAACCTAATTATTTTAATTTGATTTCTTAAAGTAATTAAAAAATTTTAAATTTGATTCCAATTTTAATTTAACATCAAATTTTAATTTTATATTTAAAACTTTAATTTAATACAATTTAAATTTATTTAAATTATTATAAAAATTAATGATATTTTTATTATTAAAATAATTTAAATAAATTCTATATCTTATTTCCAATTACCTTTTAAATTTGAATAAATTTTGATTAATGAATTGATTTATGTAATAAAATTTTAACATTTTGATAATATAAAATTTAAAAAGTTTAATTTGCAATTTTTTTTAATTTTTTATAATAATGAAGGAAATATTTTTTACACATATAAAAAAATTTTAAATTAAAATTTATTACATATAATTTTTAATTTAAATAAAATATATAATTGAAACTTTAAATATAAAATAAAGTTAATTGAAAATTTGATTTTGACATTAAAATTACGTGAAATTCACATTTTATTTTATTTTTACATTTATCCTAATTTTTAACAAGTATTTTGAATTTGATATTATTTTCTCAAGAGAGAAATGTCTAAAATTGTTCTTATCATTATTGAAAACCATACAGAAGATGCAAGCACAACACAAGTCCAAATGGGTCCAGGGGAAATAAAATCAACACGGAAATCAAGGCGTCTTCTGCAGATCAACAACCTTCTTCCACGACTCGCGGCTGGAGATCTCACCCCACCACCGGCCGACGTTCTCTCTAGAAGTGAAGAGCTCTCCCTTGTCAGTTGCGCTGACTAAATACTGCGTATTGGGCAAATGCGAGAGATCGGCCAGAGAGAACTCATCGCCAGCCAAGAACCGGCTCTCGCCGAGCCTCTTCTCGTAGACGTCCAGCACTTTCGAGAGCTTCTCTTCGTTCTGCTTGATAACACCTTCGTCTTGCTTGATATTCATTCGCGGCGCGAATGCGAGCTGGAAAACCAGAGCAGAGCTCGGTGGATTGAAGCTCTGCCCTTCGGCTTCTAGCCACTGATCGATGGAAGCTTTAGCCAGTGGGTTCGTTCCGTACAACCCCTGGTTCCCCTTGTTGGCGTACTTCTCGCATATGAATCGGCAAATAGCTCTTGATTCTGGCATCAAACACACAAAAAAGACCAAATAGGTGAATTCAGAGCTCACTAAATTGGAAAAAACTGGAGAAAAAATGAAGTAATTTGTGATAGATTTACCAAACAGGGAGATGCTCTCATCTTCAAACGCTGGTACTTGACCAAAAGGCTGTTCTTACAAGTGAGGGATTAATCAGACAGAGAGAGAGAGAGAGAGAGAGAGAGAGAGAGGAAGAAAGGGGTCTGATTGTTGAATATGAGAGAGAAAGCAAGTGGATGGATACCTGGATCTTGAGGAAGTCGGGCTTCTTGTGTTCACCTTTCGACATGTTAATGGGGACGAGCTGGAACTCCACATCTTTCTCAATCAGACAGGCCAAGACCCTGGACACAGCAGTGGAGAGAGGTGGGCCGTACACTTTTACCGGAGTCGCCATAGATTCTATGATTCAGCAGGTTTGTGTATGCACTCAGCGTTCTTCTGCACCACGAGATAAGAGAATTCTCCTTCTGTCACTTTATCTTAACGAGTAAATGACTTTCCCGTGAAAAAGAAGAAGAAAAATATAAAAATAGAAAACTTGGGTACTGGAATTCGGTCCACCTAGCTACAGACCAATTGACTCCAAAAAGCTGTGTAAGCCCAACTATGCTATGTGCTTGTACATGAATATAGTTAAACATGTTTACCACGGATCAAAATTTTTTATTAATTTTATATTTTAAAATTTTTTTAATACATAATAATTTAATAAAATTAATAATTATATATATTTATATATTTATTATAATGATATAATAAATTTTAAAAAGATTAATTTTTTTAAAAATACAAAATAAACTTAAACTAATATGAGATGTGGATCCCTGAACGAATAAACAGGTTGAGAAAAGGTCTAACCGGTGTCTGTTGAACCTGCAAAATCATCAAAATGACCATTCGAGCACCTTCCATGCTTCTTCTTTAATCAATTATCGTGGGTTAAAGCTGTTTGTTCTGTGATAAACTGTAAATGATCTTTCATAGCTTACAGCATTATTGCGTTCTTACAATAAATAATTAGGTTGGACAAGTTGTCCAATTAGAAGGCAGCCTGGTTGAGAACAAAGCTGGCAGATTTCGGACATTGACATCGAGGGGCAGCACACGGTGCTCAATATCAAGCTCTTTAAACACTCTGATCATTTCTTCAATGAGAAGCGTCCTCCTCGCCCATCTCTCCCCCATGTTCTGATAGTTCAATCTGTGCATAATGCACATCGAGAACTTCACTCTGTTCATGTCTTCCACATCTCTCACTGTCAACATCGGACTCGGATGCCAGTGCTCGTTCTTGCTCTTCACATACCTTCAATAACCAAAAACCAGAACGATCCAGCGAGTTAGGGCTAAGAAGATTGATTGGATATGCAAAGATATTAGACAATATGCATACCCGATTAGTTTCTCTTTCATGATTGTGATCTTCTCCATTGGCGTTGAGATGTGGATGGAGAAATCGATTGATTCTGCCATGTCGGGACTGCGATAGAAGTTGCCGATTGGTTTGCTGGAAAGAACACTGTTGGGGTATGTGATCTTTTGGTTATCGTACCGTAAGAACAGTGTAGTTAATATGTTCATCTCTTCAACAATCATCTAGGGCTCAAGAAGATAACAAGACTAATCAGAGCAATTACACTGAACAATGGACCAAAATCTGAACTGGACTAGGAAATGATACGGAGTAAACGGATATTTTATTTATTAAATAATTAAATTTTATATTAAAAATGACTAATTATTAACAACAAGAAAAAAAATTATATAATCTTTTATTAATAAAAGAGAAAAAAGTTAAAACTTATCATAAATTCTTGAAATTAAAATTAAAAACTCAATATAATCAAATTGAAATTTAAAATTTAACATAATCAAATTTAAAATTTAAAATTAAACATATTAATCCAATCAAAGATTTAAATAAATCAAATGATAATTTGATTTATATTTAAATTATTTAAATCTAAATCCGTCTTGGCCAAACCGAATCCATCGTCATCCCTACTTTCAGGTGAGTCAGACTAAGCTGAGCTAGTAATCAATTACAAATCATCTTGCTAGGTAATAATGTTTTAAACTCAGTGGCAATGGAGTTCGCCGAGTTGACTCAGTCTAATTTCAGAGTGTTAAAACTCTCAGCTGGATTGTTAAAGGAGATGAAGTAGACAACTTACCTGGACCCCGTCGACTTCGCAGCGATCACCGACATCGAAGGGGTGCATGATGACGAGGAAGATGATGGCTTCGAAGATTGTCTTACAAGTATTCCCAAAGACAAACACCGCCAACAGAAGCTGGGAGCTTATGAAGACGAGGAAATGGGAGATAGGAATTCCAAGTATTATAAGCCAAATTATGACGATGATTATGGCTACAACGAAGTTCAGCATGTTGTGGAGTTCATCTACAGCTGTTTTGGTATCGTTCAGAGACAATGCAAGGGCCTTTCGTTCTCGAAAAGCATTAACCTAAGAAAATTAGAAAATAGAGTTTTTTTTTTTTATCGGTTAGATTGAACCAGGAGCACTAAAATGAAACTAATAATAATAAAAAAATTCTCGCCGATTTCATCAAACAATTTAAAAATTAAAAGATTAAAATTTGTTATTTTTATATTAAAATAACAAATTACAAAACACATATTTTTACTTTATTACTAAAAAAATTAGGTCAAGTCCAGAACAGTGAAAAAATTCTTATATGAAATGAAAAAAATAGAAAGTAGAAATTTCAATCAGATACTACATGACTACTTACCACCCAATATCTAAGAGATGATTTGCTGATCCCCTCGTTCTGGGATGCTGCTACTCCCAAGAGATGCATTGCCTTCTCAGCTTCATCTTTACCCATGAAGCACATCAGATCTCCAAGGTACATGCATCTGTACAGAGCATCCATTTTCCAAGTTTAGTTGGTTGGATCTATAATCCCTAATAAAATTAATTTTTCAAAAATTGTTTAGGATTCTGCAAACCAACTTACTGAGATCCTGGCTTAGCGACGTTGTTGAAAATATTGTTGGCAGCCTTTTTTGCCCGGAATTCATTTTTAATCTGCAACAGAGACTCGTCTTCAATGTCTGAACGTAGTATCTGTTCATCCAGGGTAGACAGATGGCCATGGCTGATGATATTAACCATCTTTCTCATGTTCCAGGCCGAGATATTCTTCTGATTCAGCTTACGCAAATGATCAATTCGGATCTCCTCATCGTTCTTCTTCTCCATCATCATCCTTCTCGAGAAGGTCGGACTCCTACCGACGGTAGGACTTCTCTGCAGCTTGACCCCAGCATTTTTTTCTTGCTCCTGAAATAATGGTGGCCCTGAGAGCGTCTCGATCACGTACTGACTGAACAAAGCCTCCTGGATTCGGTCGAAGAAGGTGTTCACGTGGAATGAAGAAGCAAGGACTTTAACAAGGAGGGTCTTGAGGAGCCAGATCAAGGTACCCACCAATAAGCACAAGAGGACCTTGTTAACATAAGGCAGAAGGTTACTCTTTCTTTGGTCCTGAACTTTCTTATCGAAGATGAAATGCCATACAAGCAAAACCAGACCCAACCAGAGGAAATTCTGGACAGCTTTCCTCAAGCCGTAAACGAAATAGAGAACCCTTTTTCGAAGAAGAAAGTGCGACTCGATTAAGATGACAGCAAGTCGGATTCCCCAACCAGAGAGTAAGCGGCCGGAAACTAGAGCTAAAGCCATTGTCTCCCATTTCCAGATGGGAAGATCCCACAGTTTTTGAGTTTTCAGGAAAGGAATGGAAAGGGTACACACTATGGTGGCTGTAAGTAGGAGAAGACTCACCAGCTGGAGCATTGTCAAGGGACTGAATCGGATGGATCTGTACTCTTCTGGAATGTCATCGACGTCATCCTCTTTATGGGCATTCTCTTCTTCTCCAAGAACTCCTACAGAGACAGAGTGCTGCTGTTCATCAGGAGGGTCCAACAGCCTGGACTTTGTCTTGTTCATCAGTAACCTCCATGAGTTTTGCCGGACAGGAGAGTTTGAGTTTGAGTTCCCTACCAACGTATCTTTGTCGAAACTCGGAGACCCTTGGACTGGGAGAGTCTTGCTCTTTGCCGAAGAGCTTCAGTTAATACTTCTTCAAAGGAGACTTTCGATTTCTTTGACGAACCAGGGAGCTTACCACTCGGACTTTCAGAGTCTATCTTGATGGCAACTTCTTCTGTTTGGTCTCGTTGATCAGATGATTGGGCCATGTGATGGTGCAAGAGGGCTTGTTCTTCTTCTCTGATGTTCTGTCGTTGATTACTTGCTGAACAGAACGGCTTCAAGGATTTTCTCAGAGACTCCATCGAGAGACTTGAGGCGATCGAGCAATCAGGAATGCTCAAGTGCAGGGGAATAAAAACTTACACAGAGACCCTTATGAAGATGACAACTTCTTTAAGGTAACTGACACGCCAAATAGAACGGCCTTAATCAGTGAAGCATCACCACTGTGAGGGCACCAAAGTCTAGACAATAGATTGCTGTGGAGAGGAAACTGAATATAGGAAATTTCCAAATAGGAACATGTTATTGCACCTTAGTGATCGGGATGAGCTGGTAGAGTATCTTTCAACTGAATAATTTCTTTTCTTTTGCCTTTTAATTGGGCAGGCTTTTCTGCTTGGACTCTTGAATTATCTCAGGCATATATTCTTTGTTTAAGTGTTTGCCTGAAGGCAAACTATTTACCTTCGTGCCAGGTGAGATAACCCTTCTGACATTTCGACTAGAAAAAGACTGCAACTCCACCAGCATTGGTTAAACTTTCAAACCCTTGACCCAAGTCTTGAAATCTGAAAATCTTCCTGGCTATCTGCCAGCTGAAACTACATACTAAAATTTTGGTGTTCATTGGAACTAATATTGCACAAATTTCTTTCTTTCACTGTCTCCAGTCTTTGGGGACATGAGATATGTACTCATCAGCATCTAAGATGTTCATCAAATGGGTATGGATTCTCCTACAAAAGATTTTGAGAATCTCATTTCAGGAATTTACAGCTTTTTGTTCCTCTAGCAAATGGGTATGGCATAGAAACATCAAAAATTAAAGAGAAACTTTTAGATATGCTAAACTTGACTGACTCGTGTATCACCTTCACGAATAATAAACCTTGGCTCTCCAACTTAATCCAAATGAGGGAGTGGAAGGCAGACAAGAGGAGAAAACTATAACATAACGATAGTGAGATTCCCTTGCCACTTTAACTCAATGGCTGCCTCATGTCCAAAGCTTTTTTTCTAGTAGTCTTTTCTTGCCTCTGCAACCTGGCAGAAAGATTATGTAAGTACCGGATAGTGCAAAGTGAAGCCAAGAGGCAAACTCATGAAATTCTGCAATACCCCCTCTGTAATTGCTGCAAGATTTCAACAATTTCAGGGAATTCAGGTCTCAGAGATGGCTCTTGCTGCCAGCACCACTCAAGCAATTGCGCAAATTCTGGATGAGTATTACTAGGAATTGGAGGCCTTAGACCCTACAATCACTCTTTGTTAGTTCAAAGTCTGCTTTCTGAGTACCAAATTATGGTTAAATTAATGTTTACGAGTAAGAGAATTCATAGATAATTTTAACTGAACTGAAAAATATAACACCCTAGTCTACCTGTGAAAAATCAATGATCACATAGCTCAGTATTGTACCAGTAAAAATAAATTTTAGTTGTGAAGCAATTTGGCAGCTCAAATGTAATGCCAAATACATTGATAGTGCTGAAAATAGATTCAAACGTTTTTCAAGACAAAAATATATTAATCCTGTTGCAGTGGCTTTATATAATTATTTTTCTGGAGGAATACCTTCTGGACCACGCCAACTGCAGCTTGTATCGGGGTTAGATGCCCATATGGAAGCTGGCACAAAAATAGATGATCTGTGAAATCTGTACAACCATAGACTTGTAGAAATGAAATATCAAGAGAATAGATACATAAAATGGAAGATAGGAACAGAAATACTAGACAGAATTTTCAGCCAAGACTGCCAAATAGTACCTTTCCTGTAAGAAGCTCCCATAGCACAACTCCGAAACTGAAAACATCAGCTTTTTGATCATATGGCTTGTGTTCAATCACCTTTGGTATGAAAATAGCAAATAAAAACTTGTGAGAGAGCTGATGAAGCCTAAGGAATGGAATGATTACAGCCACTAAGTCCATATGGCTTCCATGAAGCCACTCATAACAAATCAAACAGTCAAGTAAACAAAGAAAACATCTGCAAAGCAACAACCTCTGGTGCCATCCAACGGTATGTTCCAGTTTCTGCAGTCATTATACCTGATTGAAACTGCACTCTAGCAACACCAAAATCGGCAACTTTAACAGCCTGTCAAACAAAATTTTGAAATGTTAAGGAAGATCTGTATTCAACAACAGCCTAGAAAACCACATGTAGAGTCCTATTAACCCGATAAAGCTCATATTAACTAGTAGCAACAAACAATTTTAGCAGAACGCGCCAAGAACAATCATCTTGTCAATATTAAGACATCTCTCTCTAGAAACACCAACTCTTGAAGGACAAGAAGTAGAGTCTAACACAAGAACTTAAAAACTAAGGACCTGCCCCTCTGCCTGCCTTCATTTGAAGTATATGCCAGTGTCGCCTTCTAAAAAGAACTTATAATTTCCACTAATGCCAAAGAAGTACACTACACTGTGAAGTACAAACAAATTCTCAAGAAGGCACATTTTATCAAGAGATCTGGTGGTAAAATCAAAGAAAAGAGGTATTCACCAGTATCAACCAGAATGGATATTAATGACTATAGAAAACCTCCGGCATAACAACAAAAAGTTAAACCGAGGTGAAAAACGTAAAAAGTTGAATGTCTTACTCCATCGCCATCCACTAAAAGATTGGCAGCTTTAAGGTCCCTATGGATGATTTTTTTTTGGTGCAAGTAATTCATTCCCCTGGAAACATCAATCGCTACCCTCAGCAACGATGCAAACTTCAAACCTTCCTTTTGTTTTAGCAGAAGGTTATACATGCTTCCACCAGACATAAATTCTGAGAAGGGAAAAGGACAAAAAAAATCGGAACTTAAAATGAAATCGACAATCATGTATCAAGAATAAATAACTAGTAAAAAATTGCTCCAATATAATGCATTATTTCTTCAGAAAAAGTCATTCAATTACCTGTGACTATGCACAGGCTTGGTGGTCTGGTGCAAGCACCAATGAATTGAACAATATTTTTGTGCTGAACTTTCCTGCAGATATCAAGGAGAGATTTACAACCAGAGACAGAGGATAAAGGTCCTGATAGTAGGCTGCAAGATGTTGGTAGCATCACATCTTTCCTTAAAAATCCCAAATGAAACCATGCCACTGGTAGAAAATAAAGCCAACCAGGTAATGATTCACATTTTTGTGAGGCTGGATACCATATTTTTGAAATACAGGATCCACTTTCTGTAAGACATATACTTGAAATTGAGTGTTTGACTAGAGACAAACTTCCCGCGGTTAAAATAGTCTGGGAAAAGCAAGCTTAAGAATTCATTTTTAAAATCTTAAATCCTGAATTTTCAACAACTTGTACAAGATCGCGAAACATTACACATATGCGTAATATAATTTTGTCACTAATGTTCAAGCTGTTGGCAATTGAAGTCAAATTAAATGACAGAGGAAATTCAAGTCTCATCTGGTGCAACTGTAAAACCAGTTTATAGCAGATGTCTTGGTTTGCTCAGTAAGCATAAATATGGCATACAGATGTAAGTAAGATAGGACTAGCATTGTTTTAAAATGCCTGGCCATAGCTGAGAATGGTTTCAGCCAGATGAACTCTACTCAGCAGAAGGGTAACAGATCTACATATCCATGAAATTATTTAAGCAACCTAACAAGGATGAAGACATGCATTAGTAACTTGAAACCCGGATGCCAAGAGGAGAAGGTGAAGACCATTGTGAAGACAGTCTAGATAAAATTAGGTAGAAAAATAAAAAATTACATGCTAAAAAGAAGCTAGAGCAGTCCCAAAGAAAATTATGAATGTGATTGAACATACCTCATAATATAAACTTCCTGAGCAAATTCCCCCAACATATTTTCCTTGAGATGCTCGGCCTCGAGAACTTTAATAGCCACATCTTGACCAAGGAAATTACCTTTATAGCTGCACTAATAAAAGCATTTAAGTAAACAAGCAATCTAAATAAACAGATCAAGGCTCTAAAAGAAGATAAAACTCACAGATCTCCATTGGATCCAGATGCAATCTTGTATTCATATTTCAAGAGACTTGGATCAATTTCCCAATCATCAATCATATCAGCAGGTATGTTGGTATGACCTGAAACAAGCTTGGTTCCAGCTTGTTCTTGCTCACCAACAGAATTTATGGTGTCACATTTCGACCGAGAATGCTTCTGCCAAGAACTTCAAATCACCAGATGCAAACGTAATGCTAAATCAGCACAAATAACCAGCCAAGTTCTCAAATGGTTACCTCAGTTTCTAATATCTCCTTTATCAATATATCTCTAAGGTGCTCAGTCTCCTATAAATCAAAAACGGGGAACCGGTTATGCAGTTTGTAACATGGAGACGAGCAGAGAGAGCCAATGGAGGTTTTTGTTGTAGTAACAATAATGCTTACTCCATCAAGACTGACTAATGACTAAGAATCAAGAGTTAATCTTTATAGTGCAGCAGATGAATTTTCAAGCTGCAAACCACCACAATAATTTGGGAGAGGGAGAGAAGTAACATTACGTCTAGTATCCAACCATCAACAACAAACACATCCAAGGAGTAACCATCTGTTGTGGAAAAAGCATGCGCTTCTTGAATGTTCAGTCCAATCTCAGATATTAAGGAAGTCAACTGAAAAGACCAACATAAAACAAGGTAGATTCACTTGTTCAACAGTTGTATCCCAAATCAAATTTCTCATGAAGAAGATCATGCCAGCATTGTATATGACAGAGTATGTGTCCAGAACAGATCTTTTTGTAATGCTGGCTGCTGAATATTAAGAAATTTGTTGATTAAGAAAATACAACTTGGTGATATATATATACACACACACATATATATAAAAGAACTTAATAGAATAAAGAACCTCAAAGTACCTGACTTAATAATTTTGGTTTGTCAGTTGTGGAGATTGTAATTTCATGCATTAGCCTACGAAATAGTGAATCACAAGTTTAGCATACTAACAGTCAACAGAAACCTCCAGAACTTAATAGAAGTATGGTATAACATCTATCGCCAAACTTGTGTGAAAAAATTAGTTACAGTTCACAAGAATCAAAGCAAGAAAGTAAACAAGTTATGAAAAGTTGAACAGCTGAAAGGAATATAACATAACAACAAAGGTTGAATGAATATTAACAAATCAAAGCAAAGGCACTGCCGATGACAATCAGTTAGAAAAAGAAAGTAAACAGAAGAAAATAACATGCTTAGTCTCTTCACTTGATAGAACTATACTCTCAATTTCTGAATTGAACTAACTCACATTAATAGAGCCCCTAACAAATTATAGACCACCAAATATCCTTTCAGGAGTATGCTATAATAAATAGCATTTGTTTTTCTTAACAAGGTACATTGTGAACTTAAGACTACAACAAACTAAAATCCACTTAAACGTAGTACTAGATTAGACATGGTTTTCCATGTTAATGTTAGCCTCTGTAAACAAGTTCTATGACTTTCAATTTCATATCTGTTCATATTTAGTTCACTAATCCTAATGTTGAGAAAGGGTTTCATCAGAAAGTCTAGTTAGAATGAAAGAGCACAGACAAAGTTCCATCCTGAAGCCAGTGATCTTAATTTTGTCTTTAGGAGGCATATTTCAGAACTAGGAACACTATGTTCCTCATTTTATCCAGGAGATCCTGGAAACCTCAACTAGGATTAAGGATTCTCCAAAATGTTTTATTGTACTTTCTTGGAGAAGAGGTTTTAATTGCTTTGCTTCCTAAGTATATTAGATTGGATACATACATATAGGTTTAATTTGGGTGAAACCTGTATGATTTTAATTATTAAGACTCAGGTACACCATGTAACATTGAATAAGGTACACTTAGAAAGGAAAACAGGAAAAGAAGAATTCTTTCGAAAAGAATCTTTCAGAACTATTTACCTAGACTCAAGTGCATTGCCATTCGAACTAACATCCTTATTTGTAAGATCTAAAGTTTTGGCCACATATACAAATTTGAGATCAGGTGAAGAGCCAAAGGCTGGTGGAGGATGAGTACTGAAAAAAGGATATAAAAGTTAATAAGTCAAGAACTGGCAATTATAACAAAGACAAGAGTAAACAGATATCAAGTGACCATGCCTCTTCTTTCCTGGATTATCTGAACATTGAGCATCTTCTTTTATAAGGGACTTTGGATAAACTGAATTGCCATAGTTTCTATCAAAGGCAGAAAGAACCTGCATCAGAATACCATCACTATGCTTTTAGCAAGAAAAGAATGTGCAAAGCTTACAATGGAATGCAATCATAATAGAAAAAAGCATCATAAAAGGGAAAGAGAATTGTATCTCATTAATAATGTGAGAAAAAAGAACAATCCAGCATAAAACTAGCCGACCACAATGGTCTGAGAAAATGAAAACAGTGAGTAACAGAGTAAAGTACAAAGTCTACAGGAAAGTAAAGTCAAGAAACATAATAATGCAAATAACCAGTGAGAGAATCTCACAGGATACCTGGACAAGTCGAACTTCTATAGCAGGTCTTGTAACATGATCGTGCGCCATATATAACAATTTTTTGTGCATTAGAACGTCTTGTGCCCTCTCCGCGTTCACTTCAAGAGCATATCTGCCATTAAGCTTTTCAAACCTCTTTACAGGAGCAATCACTAAGAAACCAAACAGTATTGACTGTGGTCAATATTGACATGTAAAAGTGCAGTGCATCAATTCCGAGTTAGAAATTCTCATTCCATCACAATACAATGAAATTCCAGTCAAAAACAGCTCGAAAAATGACATAAACTCCGGAGATGGAAAAGAAAATCAATCTCTTGGACTACTACATATATATGTAGGGAAATTCAAAAACCGATATAGTGAAACCATTATCGTCGCAACAAGCAAATGTCAAGCAACCAAACAAAATCACAGTCAAATCATTTAACTACCGTTAGTTGAATCAAGTTCTATAAATCAAAAGGAAACAAATGTAATACATTATGAAACGTCAAAATCTTCTCAACCAAACTTTTCGTTCAAGGAAACTATGACGTGAAAAAATCAACCAAAGTTTCACATTCCTTTCCCTTGCGTTCCTCGCTCTTAGCATTAACGAGACAAACTTAGGATCCAGTGTACAGGACTAGGGCTAGGTTTGACGTACCTAGTAGGGAGTCTATGAAAATGCGCCCACAACTCATCTTCAAAGCCAGGGAGGCTCGCCTCCTCACTATTCAATTCCCTAAGTCTACCAAGAACTTCATTGTAAACCTCCACTTTCTGCCTCTGCTTCCGACTATGACTCGGCACAAAATCCACAGCTCTGCTGCTGCAACTCTCTGTATCTCCCATCACCATCAAACATGTAAAATCAACCAAAAACAGAAAACTCCATCCAGATTCAAACTTCAAAGATATCGATATTCAGAGACCGAAGACGTGATCGCTCATACGTGCTCAGGTGATTAAGAAGATGAGTATATGAGAAATCTAAGTCGTCTCGAAAACAAGGATCAGAACAGTGTTGCTTTGGCGCCCATTGCACGTTTCTCACTCTCTCTCTCTCTCTTCCCTTCATAAATCCACGACTCCAGCGCAAGTTATGAGGAGTACGTTAAATGATGGCGCAATGCGCACCCAGAAACTGGTTGCCTACGTGGATTGTAACGATGCTTTCCTGCTTTGCTCATATCACTGCTTCATTTGTTTAAACATAGAAAGTGAATAGAGATAAGATAATTAAATATATTTCCATGAATTAAACTAAAACAAGATGAAGTGGCGTGTGGGCACACTCATGCTGATAACATCACGCACCTCCCTTGCCAGCCAATGAGCTTCCACCATTGGCTCGTTTCCCACTTAATGTAGGCATATTGAGCATGCCAGTAGGATTAAAATTTCTTTATCTGGCTGCCAATGATGTCTCACTCAACGTCTACCAATTCATCGTGTCACATGAGGCATGCTTTTTTTTTTTTTTGTTTTTTCTTTTTTTGATGAATTTAATGTATAATCTCCTATATTAGTGAAGGTCTTGTTGACTGTTTTAAACTTTCAAGAAAAAAATAATGCAAAATGTTACACAAACAACCTTATTAATCAAGTAATTTAAAAAACATAATAATAATGAGATTTTATTTTTAAAATTTAGTAATCTTAAAAGTAATTGCATCATAAAGTCAAGTACGTTATTACCCATCTTATTATTCATCATTATTAAATATATTGTACTATTTTTATGCGAATTATATATTTAAATTTTATATACTATTTAAAAAATAATAAATCAAATTATATTCTATCAATTTAATTTAATTTTAATTTTATGTTAAATAATTATAAAATATTTAAAATATTTTTATTATTAAAATATTTTTTAAAAATAATTCAAATAAAATTTTCACTTTATTGTGGATTCACATCTTAAATTTAAATAATTTTTAATACAAGATTTATTTTTTTAATTTTTAATATTATACATTTAAAAATACTTATTTTAATAATTAAAAAATTAATTATTTTAGAATAATTTGAATATTTTTCTATCTTTATAAAAAATTTAAGTTAAAAATTTATTGTATAAATCTTTAATTTAAATATTTTTAGTTTTTGAATTTTTTATATTATTTAATTAATCAAATTGATAGATTAAAATTTGATTTGTTACTTTTTAGACATGAAGATCTAATTAATAACATTTGGATAAATATTCTAATTTTATATAATCTTTGCTCTAATATTTTTTAAATTATATATTAATTAATTTAATAATTCAATAATAACATAAAAATTTAAGTAAATATATATCATTTGATTTATTATTAAATTATATAAAATAATAAATATATTTATTTTTTCAAACATCAGAATAAATTATTATTAGCTTTAATTAATTATTTAACAAGATTGGAATATTTTTGGTGCTACTGAGAATTATAGTAATAGAATGACCGGCCGCCCTCCTGTTTCACGATATTCTATTAAATAACTTCATGAGATTCTTGCCGGTTTACCATAAAACTAAGTTTGTGCCAACAGAATCTTCGTGCAGATCCAGTCACTGATAAGCGACGTCTCAACTAATCCAATGACAGTCCCTTGTGACCGTACATTCCTACGTCGTTTTGCGTGATTGATACTAAGCATGACGTGAATTTCGGCAGATGTGAAAAGAAAGAAGGCCCAACCTTTACAGCTTTAAAGAGGGCTTTAACGCCCAAGGTAAGTTCAACAGCCATGTGATTTACATATTAGATAAACTCATTGAGAGAATAACATAAGTCGAGTACGACGCCGGATTGGTACAAGTCAAGTCCTCAAAGCTTCCTGGAGATGGGCATTATCTAATGACGCAATTAGAGTGATGAAGGAAGGAAGGGGACAGTGCTTTGTATAAGTTGGCCTGTGAAAGTAGAAGCTGAAAGGCAGCTGGTGAAAACACTGTCGTTAAGTTATTGAAATTCCTGGAATAGTAATTAAGGCGCAGCTTTGTCTCAGGGAGGTCGACACAGTCGCGGCCTTTAATGGCGATTCCCTTATTAATGGTGCAGCATGCGCCCTCTGCTCTGTTTGTCCAATGCAAGAGAGAGAGAGAGAGAGAAAGAAAGCGAGACGAGAAGGACTCAGAGAAACACAGAGACAGATACAGAGAAGGAGAGAGAGAGAAATGCAGAGCGAGCGGGAGAGAGAGAGAGAGAGAGAGAGAGAGAGGTGCATTAATGAAGATTTACCACCAAAAACCAGATGGAGGACGAGGGCATTCAATAGCAACTCGCGGCCCATTCTTCTAAATAATGTTCTCCTTCACCTTCTTAAGGAACCAAATTAAGCACCGTATAGCTCTCTCCCTCTCTCTCTCTCTCTCTCTCTCTCTCTCTCTCTCTTATATTTACTGCAACTTCTCCTTAGAACAGGAGTCCATCTCTCCTTTTTCTTCTTGCTCTTCTTTCTTCTCTCATGCAAGTTTCTGCTGTTGGTTCTTCTTAACTTGTTTCTTCGGATATCGATTCTGGTGGGTAGTTTTCTCTTTGAAAGAGTCACTGAGATGTTGGCCCAGTTCACTCAGAGCATCCTTCTCCGTATCAGTACGTACAGCACTTATACGTTGCCTGATAAGCTTTGATTGAGCCGTGCCAATATCTTAGTGTATTCACTCTTTCACCTCTCTCTGTCTCTCTCGCACGATTACCTCGTCCTCTATGCGCAGCCCTGCAAGCATATGGCACCAGGCATTCTCGTTGTCGGCGTTTACATAAAGCTGCGAAGGTAGTTTTCTTTGTTTTGGTGCTTACCGTTGGAGGGGTTCATCTCTCTCTTTCCTCTTTCTTCTCGTCTTTCTTCTGTAAAATATCCTCCAATGGCGGATGTGTTCCTTAAGAGGAACAAGCTTCGCTTATCTCTTCACCTAAAAACATAACATAAGAAGATCAGTAAATCAGAGAAGCCTCTGCAATAAATTTAGGCAGAAAATAAGGTTTTGCAATATATTAAAAAGGACAAAATGGAAGTTGATAGAGTCCTTTACTTTTTTTTCTAACATATATATTATCAATAAAACAGGATCTTGTTGATCTGATTTAGGCTGATTTTTTGAAAATAAAAAGAGTGATTATTTGTATAATTTATCATCTGAAGGAAAAAATAATAATTAAAAACATATTATACCCATTTTATTTTTTATGATATAATACAGTAATAAAATTAAAAATTAATAAAATATTTATAATAATTTATTTTATTAAATAACTTCGCATCAATATTTTTCAATATAAAAAAGTCAAATTAATAGATAATTTTAATTCTTTGCTGATCATTGTCACATATTAATATTTATTCAAACAATGAATAGAAATTACCATAGTAAAGACTTTAGTATTTGCAATGTAAGGCTTCAATCATGGTTCTGGCAAGGTCATAGTGTTATAACATATGAAGATCTTTTGAATTTAATCTTATGCTGAGTTTTTCTTTTTTATATTTTTCGTAATTTATTTTTATAATTTTATAATATTACTGTAAAAATTAAAAATCAAAAAATTGATTATTAATTTTGTTAATTTATTACATATGATAATTTTATATCTTGCAAAATAAATCGTATTAAATTTTATGTCAGTGATGATTTTTCAAGCATCACAAATTAAATACATATATAAACTTTAAAAAAATAAAATTCTCTCAATTAGATTTTTAAATATATATTTTAATCATATAATAAATAATATTAAAATGAATTATACCCTAAGCTAGTATAATGGCTTATGAAATATTCATATAAGGATTGGGTGAAATTGGAAGCCCAGTTATGTTTAAGAGAGGGAGGAATGCAGATCAGTTATTCTTTGGGTTATGTCCATTACGAGCCCAAAAATTGAAATTAGATCCAGAACATGCTAGGACAAACGTTGATCTAATCAATCACAATCTGGACCGTTGATAGCAGACTGTGGGCCCTGATAATAGTCATCATCACCCAGGTGGAAAGAAGCCAGCGGGGGCACTTCCATTAGAGCCGTCAGTCACCTGCAATTTGAGATCAAAGTCAGCCAGATTACCTTCAAGGCCAGCTTCGAAAGCCAGAATAAATACCTTTCACGGGTCTGCGAATATCAGTTGCCTCTGTTAGCTGTTATCGCCATGGAAGTTCTAAGCTCATCTGCAGCAATCATCTCCTCTTCTTCTCCTCTCTCAATCTTTTCACCAAAGGGAAAGGACTCTCCAGCGAGACTCGTTCGGCTTCATTCTTCCTCAAAAAGTAAGATCGTAATCGTCTCAAACTGTTGATTGTAATTATCTTATTTATTCTTTTTTTTTAATGGATTACTGATTCCTCTGTTGTTTCGACAGAGAACGATAAAGATGCGGACCTCCAATCAGACTCCAACAGCTCAAGCATCGTTCCTCTATTCAGCAATCGAACTCTCTCAAAGGTACTTTTTTTTTTTTCTTTCGCTGAAGTTTTTCTGGACTGTTTTGGTTCCAAATTTCTTATGTGATTTCATGAGGAAATTGGGAATTAAGGGGCTTATGTTGGGGTATATTCTGGAAAGTAAATTTAGGATGAAGCCATGGGATTGGTACTGAGTGCTGCCTCCCTGAGAGGGTGGACTACGGGCTCGGGGATGGAGGGACCTTCAGCTCCCGCCGGAGCCGAGGATGGATCCAGTACGGAGAGGGTTTCGACGTTCCCCTGGTCTCTGTTCACCAAATCCCCACGTCGGCGAATGCGCGTTGCCTTCACTTGCAACGTCTGTGGCCACAGAACCACTCGCGCCATCAATCCCCATGCTTACACGGACGGTACTGTCTTTGTTCAGGTAATTCTCTTACCTTTCTGTTTGGTTTGATCAAAAGCTTGAGACGGAAGAAACTTTTGAGCATTGCATTTGCGTGTTGTTAATCTAAATTGATTTGTTCCTGTCTTGCAGTGCTGTGGATGCAATATTTTCCATAAGCTGGTGGATAATTTGAACCTGTTTCATGAGATGAAGTGCTATGTGAACCCCAGCTTCAATTACAGTGATCCAAAATGGGACATCGGATTCAAGTTATTTGATATGGATGATGACAGTAATGATTATTCAATCTGAAGGGGTGATAAGAAGAATCACTCAAACACTGTATATTCCTCTCATTTGGGAAGCTTATTTGTATTATGTTTGTATATGCCTTTTTTCTTATCTTCAATTACTTGGGTTAGCGTAACTAAAAAGTCATTGGATTCTTTTTGAGCTGAAGGTCACATTTTGTGCTCTGTTTAGTGCATACGTATAATAAATAACATAGTAAGTAACATTTGCTTTATATTTTTGATCCACTTAATGTTGATATTATCCAATTGGACTTTTGATGCTATTCTTGCATTTTTATTGAAGCTTTGTGTGCAAAGCTATGTGACTGGTGTTGCATGCTTCTCTAGATTTTAGGTTACCTTGAGGTGACGTTATCTCCAAATGCACTTTGAACTTGGAGTTTTATTTCTGAAGTTTGAGATAACTCTAAGATGAGTTACCTGTTAACGGTTGTAGATGATCATGTTAAGAAAACATATTGTTGTGAGCATTTTCTGGGTGGTCATTGTTCATGACTGGTTGATGTCAAGAGAATTGCTTCTGCTTGGTTGTTTAGTGTTTTGAAATTCGATTTCTGGTGGTGTGATCTGTTTTTGATATATTTGTCTCGATGGTTGGTCAAAGAATCAAAAGGTGTAAATGCAGTGGCATTAGGCTGGTTTATGTAAGAGGCATATTCTGAATTTGCAGATGAAGATCAGTATGTTAGGGGGAATCAGAAGATGATAATTGGAGAGTTGTTCTTTGATTCTGGTTAATTCTGCTAGATTGAAATAATGTCTGCATAGATATTATGTACCAGAGGAACATTTATAACGGCAAATGAAATGACTGGGCAGCCATGTATTCTGTGAGGAGTTTAAAGGTTTTGCTAACTCTGGACCAAGATGAGTTGTAGTGAATTCTTAGGAGCAATTTAGAATTTAATACGTCCAAATAAATTCTGGAGAAAAATTGTACGGGAATCATATAAATCGTTATTCTTCCCTTTCTGATGAAGCTATTTTATATTTTTCATTTTAAGTATGGCCACAGTTCTTTGTGGAAATAAGGAACAGTACATGCTACATGTAGTGAAAGGCCTTATGAAAAGATTAGCATATAGACTTTTATTTGTTATCTCCTCCTTTGCTGAGGGTTGGTATCGCCCTTTGAGGCCATTTGATGCTGTAGCTGTTGGGAAGTGGGCACTTGTGAGGGTGATGTGTCGGGGTTCTAGGATACTAAACCCTCTCTTGTTTCTGTTGGGAAGTAGGCTCTCTGGGAACCGACTTCACCCTCTCTTGTTTCTGTTTAATTGTCCCAGAGAGCCAGAAATCCTTCTTTCTTACTAATCAGGATTTTTTATTGATCTGATTTCTGTTGATTTTTTTGAAAAGAAAAAGTAAAAGAACTTTTTTATAATTTACTGGGTCTCCGCCCCCTCTCTTCGGAAATGCATAATCTTCCTTCTCCAATCCAGGACCTGTCTTGGATGTTGCTCCTCTCTTGCATGTTGCATCTTTCCCAAGAAGAGGCATGAGCTCCTAAAGTGAAGCTCTGGTGCATAGTAATCATCAGTTGATGCTCAGTTAATGAACTAAGGCCTGCCTTGGTAAATTTTATCTTGGGTGCTATTAAGGCTACTAATTTTGAAAGATTCAGAATGGCTTCAGGTTGTTAGCCAAAACTCTGCCTGACCACCTCAAAGGTGGGCCTCCACAGTGAAGAGTATCTTTAGTTAAAAAGAGTAAAATCTTATCATAAGATTTGAGGAAAATCACAAACTAAATGATAAAGAACTGGCTCTTCTATTGTTGTTGGCTAAGCTGCCCATCAGCTTTTTCCCAAATATAGTAGCCAGTGAAAACAAACTTCTGAGACTCAAGACTCAGAAAACTTTGTCAAATCAATTGGGTTTCATGTCATGCAAAGCTTATCATATTCCCCTACTTGGTAATACTTTTCAGTTCTAAAATTCTCCACCACCTCACATGCCATGTCATGGGATAGCATCCAACCTAACCAATCACAGCAATCCTCACCAGATAACTCTGTTTCCATTCCCATTCTCTTAGCCATCCATTATCTCATCACAAACCATCAACGAATCCGAACCACACAAAACAGCCTCACACTGCAACTCTCTCTTAAAAACCCAACCTTCCTCTCTTTCTCTCCTGATTTCCGCAGCTGCCTAAGACTAAGAAAGCTTGAAACCAAAGCTCTCATCAATGGCGACAGTCACTTCCGCAGCTGTTACCATCCCATCTTTCACTGGCCTCAAAGCTGGTGCAACCGCTGCCAAAGTCAGCGCCACCGCCAAGGTCTCACCCGCAGCCCCTAGGTTCGCTGTCAAAGCCTCCCTCAAAGACGTTGGTGTTGCTGTTGCAGCCACAGCTGCTAGTGCAATGCTCGCCAGCAACGCCATGGCCATCGAGGTCTTGCTTGGTGCCGATGACGGTCAGTTGGCTTTCGTGCCGAACAGCTTCAGCGTGAGCAAAGGAGAGAAGATTGTGTTTAAGAACAATGCTGGGTTTCCGCACAACGTTGTCTTCGACGAGGACGAGATCCCCAGCGGAGTCGACGCCTCGACGATCTCCATGCCCGAAGAGGAGCTCCTCAACGCCGCCGGAGAGACCTACAGTGTTACCTTGACTGAACCAGGGGAGTACAGCTTCTACTGCTCCCCTCACCAGGGAGCTGGCATGGTCGGAAAAGTTACGGTTTCCTAAACTATTTACAGGCTTCTGTAACATTTCTCTTATTTTGATTCGGCTTTTTGAGTTTATATAAGTAATTACTATATGGGGACAGGAGAATGTATGAGATAAGCACAACCAATGTCCCGTCTGTTTTTCCAATTAAGATTCTGTAGGTCTGAATTTGAGCATTTGTGTACATTTCAGTTTCTTCTCTAAGAAATTCTGAATCTTGCCAACTTCTATGTCCAAAGTCAATAAATATAAAGCTATCTTCTCCTTTTAAGAGATAGGCTTAGATAATTAAAAAACCATCATATAACCGAGGCTTTCTGAACAATTGACAAGAGTAAATAACATGCAGCCATTGATACATAATTTACAGAGCACAATCGGAAGCAGATTGCATTCATGGGTATAAGATAACAACAAGCTCTCAATCCTCACAAATTCCTTCTATATATATTTTGCTCATCAAAGCGGAAAACTATATATTTTCTTTTGGTATTAAGGCAAACCAGATGATACAGAAAATAAGAGATGCTTTGGAGCCTATGTTGTGAGGGCATCAGGCAGGGTTGTACGGGCTCCGAGCACCTTACCTCCAACATCAGGGAAAGTTTCGAATCCAGGAATGGCACTCACTTTGCCATTGCTATCTACGGCAAGAGGGTATCTGAGAAGATGTCCCTGCAATGGATTGAAATTGCTGGCTGTGAATTTTTTCCAGTTATCTTCGGCAATTTTATTCACACTCTTCACACATTCCAGACTTTCAGGCTTCTTGAACAAACGATTTACCATTCCCAAGTGTTCTGCCCACAGTGACATTCTATACCCATAAACCTGCGTATGCATGAAGTGACCTCATCAGATTACTTTCTGAAAGACAAATCCAGTAAGACATAAACATTGGAGCAGGGGGCAAGTTTGCCACAATTCTTTCACTAATTCATGGTTAATCCAACCAGGTTTCACAACTGGTTTGTACGCCTTTGAAGCGTGCAATAACAGACTGTACTATGAGATAATCAGTGGTGAAAATTCGAACCTGGCCACGTGGATGTTTATTTGACTGACCCCAGGTGTAGTGTGGTTGATAGGCACCCATGGCAATCTCAGTGTCTCGCGAACCAGCCATAGATCTCTGGTTTATATTGGCCGATCCCAATATTACATATTCATCATCAACTATCATTCCCTTGGCATGTACATAAATCATAAACCGTTGAAATTTTTGCGAAGCAGTAACCTGGAAGTAGATCATGGAAGACATTACTTTTCACATTTCCAGCAACACATGAAACAATATAATATTCTGAATCCAGACAGAGCTCCACCAAAATTATAATGGATGGTGGTAACTACTAACTTCTTTTGCTCCAACTTAACAAAAGTAAGCAATTTAAGCTAAATTGGCAAAATACTCTCAAGTAATGGATTAGATGGATTAAAATAAAATAGTGGAAAGGTAGATTCATAAGTATGATTACCACGTCCCCACTAGTAAGTGATTTATTTGTAGATTGCATTTCATCAGGAAGTTCCTCACGATTACCAAGGCAGTAAAAATTCAGATAGTCTTGCGGATGTGCATCCTCAAGATGCATAGTTTCCAACTCTTGTGCTATGATTTCGTACATCATTTGCATTGTTTGTCCCTGGAAAAGCAAAATATGTCCAAAGTTCAGAGATACTGTGTTAAACATCATTCATCTGGATTGAAGAATTCTATCCTACAGATTAGATGAGCCAATATTTTCTGCCATGAAAGTAAAACAGCCAGTTAAAAAGAAGAATCCAAGTAAACAGAGGAATAGTGAATCTTCCTCAGTGCACTTAGGAGGGACAGACAGAACCAAGCAAAACTTCAAATAGAAATTTTCGGAATGCTAAATGGAAAAATGTCAAGAATATTGTCTTAAGAGTACCTGCCAGAAGAGAATTTCTTGCACAGAGGCAGAAGAAGGGACACCCTCAGGCCACATTGGGATTACAACATAAACTGCAAATCTCTCTTTTGCTCTTATCTTACTAGCAATCTTCAACGCCAATTCCATAGGAATTAGATTATCAGCACCTGGTCAAGCCAAGATCTATAGTAAGCAAAAGGGTGCCGAAAAGAATACTAGGCAGCTGTGTCAACCAACTACTCAATAATAACAGCTTTTACGTATCCCTTTGCGCATCTAGTGAATCTAAACATAATTCTCGCACTTAATGAATAAACTACATGATATAATGGAGTAAGAGTGTGATGTAATATTTCAGGAAGTAAAATGTGCAATCAAAGTATCGAATGAGATTCTCTTGGTACAACGATCACGAGTGCTCATTTCCAATTGAGTTGGAACTGTTCCATCATGCAAATCATCCAGTGAACATGTTATACAAAAAGTAACATGAATATTTGTAAAAACCTGCTTCCTTGTAGGCTGGCCATGCATAGGATGATCCAAGGAAATACTGGTTCTCAATATAAATGAAGTGTTGGGCAGATCTAATTGCCTGGATGTATGCTGTTTGAATGCTCTTATCTATCACCAGATTCTTGGCACAAACAAGATTCTGCAATAAGAGAGCAAATATCAGAGAAGATGTTCTTCATAATGGCTTGAATAACAATAATACAAAATGTAAATAGGCTGCACAGCTACTACTATTGAATAAATAGATTTTGTAATGTGCATATAGGGGGCAAAGAGAGGGGCGGGCAGTGACCTGTGCTTCGGCTTTATAAACATCTTTAGGAAATCCTTTCAAAGATCCTGAGTCTATAGATCGAAAAACCTGTGAATTATAAGAACACAAAAATATTAGATGATGCTTTAGATCAAACCAAAATTCTTTCCTCCAAGAAAACATCTAATAATTTACCTGAACATGCCAGTTTTCAGGATCTTCTTCCTTGGAAACCCATAATGCAGGATCATCATGTGGAATAGATGAGGAAGGACTGAGTATCCATGAGATGCGTTCTAACTTTATCAAAGCATCATCATGCCAATGAGTTACCCTTTTAAACTTCCTTCCAAGCTCTGACCATCTTGTGGCTTTCTTCCAGCGCTGCTCAAAGTTAGTAAGAATATCATATGCAGCAGGTCCTTCAATCTTGCAATGCAGATCATGCCAGGGTTGTCTTGGACCCTTCATTCCTGCCTATCAATGAAAAACAAGAAGATGAGCTCCATTAGTAAGAGCATTGGTCTGAGCAAGCATCATCAAGTTAACAGGTTATTTCATGTGTTCGGCCATAGTACTTAGCAGAAGCCACTGTCATCCACAGTTTTACACGTTGCAGGCTCAGAAACAGCACTAACTCCAATGTTTCGCATGTTACAAATTCCTCATTCTCAGTATCAATGAAATAGACAGCAAGTGCATGATCCACCGCTATAGAAAAGGAGAAATACAGTATGCTTAACTAAAGTCCTGAGTGGAAGCTCGTTTTTCATTTATCTCAGACAATCACCATGGAACTTTTAGCAGATTGAAAGAACAATTAAGAACAGAAAATCCTGGGGAAAGGTATACTTACAGAAAATGTTGGATTGTGGTAATCATCTTTAAATACAGTGTCCAGATCATGAAATAGTCGATGTGCAGGTGTATCATAACGTCCATCACAAAGGTCTAGACCTCCTATAAAAGCAGAAACCTTCCGGTTGTTCCCTGATGCTTGTGTATCCACAAGTATGCATTTCTGATGATGAGTAAAGAGGGTTCCAACAACCTGAAGCAGACACCACAAGAAAAGATGGTCAGCAAGTACTGATTTTCCTGGTGAGTTTGTTTCTTTTTCTTCCAACAAAAAAGTCAGCTATTTTATCAGTTCATATAAAAATAAAAATCGGATAAATTCCAGTAAATTAGAAAAAGAATCAACTGTGAGCAACAATAACTGGACCGTAGCATAAAGCATGCCTGTTGCTTGAAAATGCTAAGCTTACTGCTGGCATATCGTGGTGACAGCACACATGAAACAGAAGAGTGCTTGAAAAACTTCCTGGTTTCTTCATCATGAGTTTGCATCACTCCAGTCTGCATTAAAAGGCCTTTTGTGTCAAAAGCAGAGAACAGAATATCTTATGCCAGTGATTAGTAATTATCACTGTGAGATCCCTTTACTTTTGCCAGAATAAGAACACAAGTAGAAGCTAACTATGCAGCAATTCAATTTTAGCAAGTGAAATGGCAAGTGAACAATGAGAAGCTTAATTATAACATTACTAGAACAGAACCAAAGACAATTCTTAAGCATACAGTAGTAGAATTTCCTTCTCAAAAATTATAAGGAAACAGTTACAGAGGAAATCACACAGATAAAAACAAAAAGGAAAAGTGTACCGTGTTTATGAAGAATTTACTATGCGAAGTCTTGTCATCCCAGACCAACAACAAGACCCTGACGCCTTCTTGGGACTTGTACTTGAGCAAGTCCCCAAGAGTCAAGTCCCCGCCACTGGGCAACGGTCTCGTGGGCTCTCTCACCAGCTTCACCTTGTGAAAAATCGACCAGCCCACAATGTACACAAGGTGGTGTGCCTCTAGAATGGCGTGGCATATATCCTCCCAGCACTTCTCGTGCGTGAACACTTTCCCACCCTCCAGTTCGATCTCCGGCAACATCGCTTCCGGCACGTGCGCGTCCTGGTACAGCGTCACGGCGCCCCCGTGCCTCAGCGGGAAATACGAGTTGGCGACACCGTACTGCACCGGATTCGCTGCAATGCCGTGCCAGTAGAGAGGATTATCCTCGCAAGGGGTGAATTTCATCTCCATACGCACAGCGGATTCCGGTTTGTGGGGTTTTCCACAGGAACCGATTATAGGAAACCAATCAGCGATGGTCTCTCCAGATTTGATCTTGGCGCAAGGAACAGTTGCTATGCCGATCAGTTCAGCTCCGAAGACGTCATTGTCCTTGATGTGGAACTCGATGTGGGCTACGGGGTGAGCCAGAGGGATTTTGAAGTGCTCGTTCCAGATAGGGGATTGACAGTTGGAGATCACGCGTGTCCGAGCCACCGTAGCTCCTCCAAGGCAGACCGTGACATAGGGATCACTAGTGATGATATTATGGTGTCCATGGCGCTTCTTTTTCCTCCTCGTGAACGGCTTGGGGCACGTGTCGAATGCAGTGAAGCAACGGCGTATACGCTCACTAACCAAATCCATGTTCGGCAAGTACCGAGCTTCGATGATCGTAAGGTCAAGATCACCGTGAAGATACACTACAGGGTCAGGGTTATCCCCCGCCATTGATAGAAAGCCAAAAAGAAAAAAATAAGAAACAAAGACAAGAACCCGCTGGAATCGGTACAGAATCACCACGACGTTGTCCGTGTTGAATAAACGGGATCAAGAACAATGACGGTCTTTATCGTCGGCTATACCACCGGAAAAACCATATGCTTACGTGAACAGAAGGTCTTCTGGTTTCTCCGACGAAGCCAACGGCGAAAACCGAAGGCAGCGAGGAGCAGAAACACAAAATGTGCTGGAAACAAAACCGGTAAAAATAACCCTTCCTTCCTCCCCAGTTGGTTTTTCTTTAAACGGACACGTGCCCGGATTTTGCCACGCCGTTCTCCTGAAAACGGCGTCGTGCTCACCAACCTTTTTCCTCACTTTGTAATAGAATCTGAGATCTAACCGTCTGTTTAAAAGATCGTGCCACTATTGTGGGACCATGTGGCACGCAAAATGTAACGGTAGCTTCTCTGATGGGGGAAATGTCTTTTAAGAATGCAAACTTTTATGATTTGCAGGAAAGGTTGAAATCAGATTTTTTTTTTCTTTCTTTAAGGAAATTAATTAAAGGTATTTTTTGAGAAGATTCCGGAAAATATACTTTTATAGAGAAGCAAGGCATCAAAGACCGGCGCAGAGTGTGGGCGCGTGGGCCGTTGCAGAGATAGGAAGAATGATTGGAGATGTAAATTTGTCGGCACAGTTGTCAACCACGTGAGATCTGGTCTCGTTGATTCTCTGATAAAACCACTTAAACGTTAAAAGTGGGAAGTTAATGTTTGATTTTTGAGTTAAAGATGGAAAGTTGACGGCAGCGACGGAAGGATTAGCAGTTGAATTTAAGTTGCAGCAGTTATCCTCTGGTTCAGGCCCCAGGCAGTGTTGGTTGTTTTATTTCTTCGGTTTTATGGTTGTACCACCAATTTCCGTTTTCCTGTTCTTTCAGTTTTGACCAATTTCTGTTTTACTGTTCTTTCAGTTTTGATTTCTTGTTTTGCCTCTATTGTGTATTAAGAGACTGATTTTACTTAAAATTGCAATCGAGATGGGATAGTCTATTTCTTTTTCTTGTAATTGGAACCCAAGAATACTATGGAAATTCCCATTTGCAGAATCCTGAGATGAAGCCCAGATGGTATATTTTCCTTCTTGTTTGATGAGGGCCATCTTTTATATTTTTTCTCAGTTCAAAGGGTTAACAAGGTGGCAAAGGATGTAGAAAGATCAGCTGCAAATTCTGAAAGCTCAAATGGCCTGAGCATTTGGATAAGGTAGAGAAGAGAGCAGATACAGGTACTGCAATTTTCCAATGGCTAAGGAAAACCAGAAAAGATAATAAGCAAAAAGAAGCTTTTCCAGTGAAAGCCAAAGAGACTCCATCACAATAGATGTTTTTTAGTGCTTTGTCCCCGCTTGGCGTGATACATACAGACCTGGAAGCTAAACCCTATGCTCAGGGACTCACACTATTCAAACTATAAAGCATTGTCAAGGGATTTTCAAAACTTACAGTATTACAAGACACGGTCTCACGTCCGCTGTGTCATCACAACTGAAGTCAACTTCAATGAAAATGAAGTCCTACCAGCAGCACAGCAGGAGAAACCAGCATACTGACGGCGATATACTGATTGATAACTTTCAACTAATAATGAGTCCCAGATGATGACTGTCGTGTATAACCATTTTAATATTCAAGATTTCCTGCTTCCCGAACTCGAAGGTCTATCCAATTAATATGTATACTAGAGAGAAGCATGAAGGGAATCACCGCTGTGAAATCTATGCCTCCATGCAGCTGCAAGTGCTGACTCCTTGATTTGAAATCGGAGGAGCCACCCTTATCATGACACTCTGTAGAAAGGCTATCACCTATATAAAAGTTTTGTCTTTAGTAATAGAGTCCATAAGCCAAAGAAGACAAGTTAACAAGTTCAAATGGAAGTACAGGTACTATATCTGTAAATGCACACACAGAAACACACAAAGGAAGCCATTCTTTCTCATCATAATGTACATATTCTTACCATCGCAAACCCAATGCACATGATACTGAAACCAGGGAAATAGAAAGGTGCTCTTTCAGACAGGAACAAAGCTGGAAAAAAAATTCAATGTTGTTAGTCTTGAATTAACATATGGCTCCTAGAATACACTAAATTACAAGTCCACTCACCTGTTAAAGGGGAGAAAGCCAAGGGAGAAACAACATTGGCAAAGGAACATATTCCTGAAATGAACCCTTGAGCCTTTCCCTAAAATTTCATGAGGGGGGGGGGGAGAGAGAGAGAGAGATTACTCAGTCTGATGAAAGTAAACTCTTCAGCAATCTGTAATAAAGGTTCGGAAACAATACACATACTTCTCCCTGGAAAGTTTCTTTTTTCTCATAATTTTTATTTACTGTCCCTTATTAAAAAAGTAATATATTATTTCATACATTCTGTTGAAAATCCAGCTTCCATGGAAATATTATCAGTATATACTGCAGTGTCAAACCAGATTGAGTGATCAAAATGCCATTTTAATCCAGCCATGAAGAGTTAAAGCTGAAGATACGTTCTTTCAGAAATTAATAAGCCGATCCAGACATACTGTCAAATTGAAGTTCATCAACCAAAAGAGACCTACCTGATCAAATGGCCCAACCTGTTTGGATACAATGCTCCGAATCTGAAGATATTTAGAAAGGAACAAAAGAAAAAAGTAGTCAAAAAACCAGTTCTCAGACCAATATTAAAGACTCCGCAAAAATAAAGCAAGTAACTTACACATGGCTGTGAGACTACGAACAAAATTGAGAACATTGCAGCCACATAAGGAACCTGCCACCTCTCAAGATGTTAGCCAAACTAGGATCACAAAAATTAATCAAAACATACTACATATATATATATATATATATATATATATATATATATTCAGTAAAACTAAGGAAACAGAACCATCTGGAAATAAAAGAAAATTTTTGCTTGGCTAGTTTAGTCGTGATGAAGTACCCAGGAGGCCCACGCAATGCTGTAGAGAAACATCTGCACATTGAAGCCCATAATATATGACATGTTAAAGTTAGGTGTATATGTTATAAAGGCCTTGAGCATTAAACAGGAGGAAAAAAAAAATACATATACATATGCTAGGATAACATTTCTTTCATGTGGAAAGGAACCAATGCAACTGCAATGGACCCAGATTGATGAGGCGAAATCATGGAGAGTGCATATAAAATCACAGTCAGAGCATGCTGCTTACATGTGCACAGCTAAAGAAGAGTCCTATTGAAAGAAGTCTCTCCTCTCCTAAAGCAGGAGCCAATAAGGGCATGAAAAGCAGCTGCACGATTGCATCACATTACATATCAAAGGAGGATACATTGTAGAAAAAAAGATGCCAATTTGGTGAAAGAAATGACAGCAGGGATACAACTGACAAACAAAGAAAAGAGTCAAAGAACTACCTGAGAAATGGTCCCTGCAATCCCAGAGATTACCATTAAATCAGCAAACTGATCCTTGTCAAAGTGAAACTTGGCCTTTAAGTAGTACTGCAAGAAACAATATATCCAACTGATTTATCTTTCTTTAAGCTGTTGTACATTTGACCTAACAAATCAGCTAAGTTCCATTTTCTTTTCCTTCTCTCTGTGAGAAATGAAAAACCCTTAAAACTAACCTATACTGATAAGGCTTAGAAAATGAAATGATTGGAACAGCATATTATCTACCTAGCCACTAAATTAATTAGCAGTTAGTAACCAAATAAGTTCAGTTTGTCTGCAAATGGAATACTAGGGGGCATTCTAAGAGAGGAATGGGTTACATTTAGAATCAAATAAATTTTATTCAGTCGTACATTTTTCTTCCTACCCAATTGCATTATGCAAGCATTTGAAGAGAAAACTAAACAACGTTGGGCGAATCTTATTATAATTTGTTTGAATATATGTCTTGAATGTCCAGCAGACATAGCATATCAGTGTAAGAATTTAAGTATGCTCCAGTACCAGCAGCATGTATATCGTGTTTCCACATCAAAGTAGCATATTCTTCCAAAACAAGTACAAACCTTAATCATTAACTCAGCAGTTCACTATTTCTGTAGCAGGTGGTTCTTTAATATGCATCTACTTTGATCATAAGAAAACCAATTGTTTGCAAATTTTAGGCAATTGTCTAATATAAATTTGCCTATATGAATTCTAGGATATTAATTAATCATGTATGAATCACCAAGATAACTTCAATTCAATATACAACCAAGCCTGCTTGCATGGCTATTATATATGCATGCCTAAGAAAAGTGTATAACTGATAGTTTTATTCCAAACTTTAAAAGAACATGAGCATCAAATTGAATAGGTACCATCAATGAGGCATGGAGGCCAACATCCGCCAGGTTGCTGAAAAATGAAACAATTGCTGCTTGCAAAAACGTCAAGCTGCAAATTGAGTCCGCATGATTATTATTTCAGGTGATAAACATTAAGTGGTCATGGAAATTACAACGGATCACATTTGCACAGAATAAGAGCTCAATATTCTGTTCTTTTACTTCTATAAAGTTAATTCGCTCTATTTTCCTTTTTTTTTTTTTTTTCCTTCCATTCTAGGTAGAAAACGATAGTTTTAATTTGACATTACAAGAGAAAGGGAAGCAAAATTTTACAGACCTGCTCTGCAACAAGGAAACCATATCATCAATAGAAGGCATTTTCCTGAAAATCTGCATCTTCTTAGTGGAGCCTTCAATTGGCAAAGTAACATCAACTTCTCCCTTTGAGATAATCGGAGTGGAGAGATTATCGTGTACCATGGAATCTGGAAGGAAAACTCTCATGTACACGGCTGATACAATCGCCACTGACGCGGAAACCTGATAACATTTCCTTCTTAGAGAAACGAACGCTATAAATCCAAAGAATCTATTCACCTATGAGATGAAGAGAGGAAGAGAGAAAGACCTGGAAAGTAGAGGCAGTGGAGAGGAAACGAGTAAAGAGAGTGCCGCAGACGAAGGCACATGATCCGATCCCTGATAATATCCCAAACGCGGATGCTCGTCGCCCCTCGGAAACATTGTCAGCCTAGAATTCCACACAACAAATCACACACTGACACACATACACAGACAACACAACCAGATACTCTGCAAAGAACCAGAGCTTGGAGGGAAAGAGAACAGACTCTAGCCTTAACTCTCTCTCTCTCTCCCCCCCACCAACCTGAAAATGGTTAATATGGGCTTTCATTTGGGCCTTCAATAGAGTAAGCCCACTAGACAGAAAAGCACAATATGTGAGCCCAGATAAAAAAATAATCAAAATTAATGTTTTTCAAATCAAATTTATTATGTACCGCAAAAAAAAGATATTTAAAGTCAGGGGAATTAAAGATTCAATCGAGATGATATAATTAAAAATCATAATATTTTATGTATATTATTAAAATAAATAATTTGAAATTATTATTATTATTTAAAATAATAATATGATACTATAAATAAAATTATTTTTATTTTTTATTTTTAAAAATTAATGTTCTAATAAAATAAAAATAAATTGTAACAAAACCATATCGCTCTAATAATAAAAATAAATCAAACAAATTCTAAATGAATTGGATAGATTAAAAATTTGATTTACGATTCAATTGGTCAAATCAATTTATTAGATCCAATTTTAAAAATATTGATTAAAATAAATAATAAATTAAAATAACATTGACCATACTAAAATGAAGCAAATTACATTCAATTACCTTATTCGTCTTCATTTAAAACTGTAAAAATGTTATTCTACAAGGAGACAAAAGTAATTTGCATTTTAAGATCAAATTAAACTTTTGTCACATTGCAATTAATGTTTGATAATTATTTTTTAAAAAATTAATTTATAATATTAAAATGACAAAAGAAAACGTAAGAAACCTTACCACGTAAGCCAGGGCAAGGCAATGGACACATCCTTCACAAACCATGGAAGTGAGGGTCTTGAGCACATAGTAAGCATAGAAGAAGTTCTTTGTTCTACTATAAGCCAAGATAGCTGTCAATAAATCAAATTATTAGTAAATAATTTTTTTGTTCATCAGAATATGATATTAATTTGTTTTTTTAATATTTTAAAAGAGGTAACATATAAATAAATCAAAATTATGAATTATTTTAATATTTTTATTTATCAAAAAATCAATAATAAGAAAAAAATTTATTTATCAATGAACATGAGAATGAAGTGTTTACTTTAGCCAGGAAAGAGAGTAAGAAACCAGATTTTCTTGTCCGTTACCTCTTTTTGATTTATTGAATAACGTTTTAATTTAAAAGGAAAAAGCAATTGCCATAAGAATTAGGAGCGTCACTTTCTCGGGAAAGTTTACCAAGAATCATATTGTGGACCGTTTGCTCTGAAAAGAGTCAAAAGAAGGTTCCTTTATCTTTTCTCCTTAATTTGTTGTTTTTTTCCTCTTTCCAGCCAAGGAATATCAGAAAGAAACATATAAACTGACCCAGCCTGAGTCCTTTTATGAATTGCATTTAACTAATAGCTATTAAGAATTAACAAAATGAAATGAAACGACACATAACTGAATTAATTAATCTGACAACTTTGGTTAAAAATAAAATAAAATTCCGAGATGCATACCCAGAGGAATTATGGTGAGACTAATCGGAACGGTTAGTAAAGCCTTTCTTCCATACTTGTCGGAGAGGTTTCCTACCAAAGGCATCATTACAAGCGATCCGAGCCCACTTACCTGCGTAAAATTAATCATACCATAGTTTTTATTAAATTAAATTAATGTCGATATCAAAATTTGACCAATTGAAATTGAGTGGTTAGGTGGTTGGTCTAGAAGATTGAATGGCGTAGAAGGCAATCTTAATCCAAGATCAAATAACAAATATGGTTAGGAGAAGTTGTTGAAGAAATCATCCATTATTGATTTATGACTCAAAACAAACTAAGATGAGTTGTTAATCTTTGGGAAAGTAAATTGGAATTATATGCTAACTGGTTTCGAGTTTTGAATTAGCAAATCTCAATTTTATTTATTTTTTAATCAAAATTCTTTACTTTTTAGTAAAATAATGAGAAATTAATTAATTATTTAGACCTAATTTAGAGAGGTAAAGCTAGTGAGAGATAAGTACTAAAGTAATTAAAGTGGTTAGTGAACCAATTAATTAAACACACAAGATGCCATTTGTTAGAGATGATGTCTTTGGCAGTTAATCTTATGATTTATATTAATATTTTTTTAAAAATAATTTATTTTTATAATTTATTATATTAAAAAAGATTAAAAAAATTTATCTTCCTCCTGGTTAGATTAAGCTTGGTGGGCCAAAGAAGATAACTGAACAAGTTATTAGATGACACAGAGTGAAACCTTCTACCAAACTTCCTAGTTGAGGTTGCGCCATTTGTCTTCTCTCGATAAATAGACGCAGGAAGCCTCATGAAACAGTAATCTTTGTCTTGTCTTGATAATTAGATACATGAAGACAAATAACAGCAATCTTGGAGAAAGTGAGGAGAAGTTTCTTTCTCACTGAGATAAAAAAGCTTTTACTGTGTTGCCTTAATCCATTGATTATAATCAGAATTTACTTAATTAATTTTCTAATCATTTTATCTGTAATTCATAACAATTAATTAATAAATGAAATTTGCCAATTTCTTAATTAAAAATCTATACGTGAATTACAAACTAAAAGATTAGCAAATAACAAGCTTGTGGAGATGATCAGCTTAATTAATATAATCAACTGGTTAAGTGGGTGACATGCATGTGAACGTTAAAAATGGTGGATAGTTGTTTGGCGAGAAGGAAAACAGAAAGCAAAAAGCTAGTCAAAGCAGAGAAACGCTTGCATAAACGTTCTTTGACGTAATCGAAGATCATGAACGACTAAACAAGCAATTGCGGACTGTGCAGTGAAAGAACAGAAGAAAAGCAGTGTGCATGCATATGAAAGAGAAGACTATATTTACCGCTTGTTGGAATCCGGTGAGGTAAATGGCCAAGGAGCACTCGTCTTTTCCGGGGCACAGCGCCGTCATTGTCACGTCGGTTAATGCCGGAATCACCATGAACACGGCGAAGTTATGGAGAAAGATCGTCATAAAGAGGTGGCTGAGCCCCGACAGCATTGTCTTCTGATCCATCCTCTCTGTCCCTCTCTCTCTCTCTCTCTCTCCGTATTTCAAGCTAAAGGAGAAAAGAGGAGAAAGTAAAGAAGAATAAAAAGCAATGAAACGACTGCGCACAGAGCGAGAAGGGAAGAGGGAGGAGCTTCGCGATTTAATGTCACTGGTGGATGGAACGTGGAGGAACATGACGACAGCAGTAGCACATTGAAAGCATGACTGACCAACACGTGAGGCAATCTTGGGGATCCTCAACAGGTTAACGAGTTAGTTTCAAACAAAGTACTATCACGGGACTGTCGTAGTAGCAGCAGCAGTGCTTTGTATTTTTTAAGGCGAAACAAGCGTAGCTTGTAAGGAGCAGATGACAAAGCCCGAACTCCAAAAGCTTAGGGCCCGTTTGGTTGATTACGCATTTTGGCGTGCAAGCTTGAGGTTGGTTCACAAAGAACGCCTTATGAATCCAATAATTGATAAAAGCTGTCGCTTGTACCCTACAGTCATCCCAAACAGTGCATTAAGGTCGTGTTTGGTATGCAGAAGAAGGTTAAATTATTATAATAGGATGGAATAAGATTGGATTACAAAAAAATTAAATTAATATTGTGATGAGTTTAGTGAAACGTTAGATGGGATTAGAATTAATTTTAATTAATTTTAAAATATTTTAATATTAAAAAATATAATTTAATAACCAATTTAAATTTAATTATACTAATTAATTAAATATATAATAAAATTGTAATTAAAAATTTTTCTTAATTATATTTTATTATCTTTTTCACTTAAATAATATGATTATAACACAAATTATATAAATATGAGTAATTGCTAGCATTTAATTTTAAATATTTAGTTAATAATATTAATATTTTAAAAATAAGTTAAATTATTTTAAAATAGTTCAAAAATTAAAGTAAAGTAGTACAAGATAATGTTTATAACAGTTTGAATTGTATTATAATTAATTAATATATATATAATTTTTATTTATTTTTTTAAAAATATATATTTATATTAATTTAAACTAATTTTTTTAATTTTATGATGTTAATAATATAAAATAAAACTTAATTTTATGTATTAATTTAATTCACTGCTCTAAAGGATAATTTTATCTCACAAATTCAAAGGGATAAAATTATGCCTTTCTAATGGGATAAAAATGGATATGGGACAAGCTTATCCCTATCTCATGTTTGGTGCATGTATTAATTTAATTCACTACCTCAAAGGAAAATTTTATTTTACAAATTCAAAGGATAAAATTATCCCTTTCTAATGGAAAAAAAAATGGATATAGGACAAGCTTATCCCAATCTCATATCTGGTGCAAGTATTAATTTTATCTCACAAATTCAAAGGGATAATATCCCTTTCTAATGGGATAAAAAAGGATATGGGACAAGCTTATCCCAATCTCATATTTGCAGCAAATATGAGATTAGGATAAAAACTATCTTATCTCAATCTAATCCTATGCAACAAACATGCCATTAATGTTTTCCAAATTACACGTCAGCATTAAAAGCAACACAGCTGCTTCCCTATGATTTCAGTCATGGGTTGAGCCGGCCCGTGATGAATACCCGGGCCCGGTTTTATACATTTGGGCCTCAGATATTCAATTCAGTCCGGCTTCTGAAGATACGTGATTAATCGGGCCAGGAGAATTTTCTTTCATTTTCTTTCATTTTTCTTTTAAATTTTCCCGGAATCCTGAGGTCATTCTGACTACAGATGATCTTTTGGTTCTGGGTTTTTTTTTTTTTTTTTTTAAAGCAAAGGGAGGAAAAGTGGATTGAGATATTTGCAGATCCAAAAAACCCAAAAGCATCTTTTGGATTCGCTTTTTTAAGAAGAGAAAAGAAAAGTACAGGTTGGCAAAAGAGAAAGCTGCGTTTCTGAAAGAAGCTTCCACGTGATCTCTACCATCTCCCCCCAACTCCACGAGCCCTAGTACTTCCCCACTTTTCTTTCAATTCAATCAACGTTTTATCAAAATATCTTCAATTTCACCTGCTTCGATTAAAAATATAATATAAATTTAGATATATTTTTATATTATAAAATATATATTTAAAATACCAAATAAGTATATAATGTAATATTTGAACAAACAAAAAAAAAATTGAATATCATACAATTAACAGGTATATGGGTATATGTGTCATAAAATGATATTTTCGTAATTAATAATATTAATATAAAAATAATATAATAAATAAAAAACTATAATAATTTATTTGGGTTTTAACCTTTAAAAAGTCATGTTACAATCGAAACTAACATAATAGAGAAATTATGCAATTTTATCACATTGATGATACCCATTAAAAAATATATTTTGTAAGTTTTAAAATATTTTAAAATTTATATCATATTTTATGGATAATAATATACGTGGCATTAAAAAAAAAGAAAACAATTTAGGTCGGAAAGGCAGCAAGAACATGAAAGCCACTTTGCAAAAGAATCATTAGAAGACAAGCATCAGGTGCCAAATGTATAGGAAAGGAAGGATTAAATAACCGTTAATCATTGTTGTTTCATTGCTGTGTTGTTGTCTTGTTCTCTGTCTACTTCTCCCTGTTTTATATCTGGACAACAGATCCGCACTCCTACCTTAAATTTAATAAAACTCCAAAGCCACCAAGGCATCAATTTTTTTTTATTTTTTTTAAATTAAGTAAATAAATAAAATTTTAGATTATTGAAAAATGTAAATATGAAGTTAATTAATTTATCCCATAAAAATTTTTACAATATAATGGGGGAGGAGGATGTTGCTAATATTCTGTCCAATGGCCAGTCCGATTTTAACAATTAACAATTTCAAATAGGTCCCAAGAGCAACTCAAATAAAGAATAAAACGTTTTTTTTAAGAAAAATGAACATGAATATTAGGATTTATTTGATTATTTTAATCTAAATCAGTAAACCGTTAGAACAAATTAATATTTTTATTTAATTGACCAAAACAATTTCTTAAAATGAAGGAATTTATTTATATCACTTTCGTTATGAAATAATATATTAAAATATGCAAAATATCTATACCAATTTTTATTGATTATTAAGTTTTTAGTAAAAAAATTTATAATATTAATATAAAAAATAAAAATGAAAAAATTGCAAGATCTTCATCCTATCTTTCTTTGGCAATAATTTTTATTTCAATTAAAAAATTTATTTTAAAATATGATAAAAATTAAAATTTAAAGATAATAACAAAAGAAATATCAGGGGAGGGATCACGAACAAAGCGGAGTACTTATCTTTTAGATGCCAACTGTGAGGACCTCTTCTACGTCGTATTTGTATCAATAGCAGAGTTTTGATCAGCCGCAGTCGAGCCTACGGAGTGGTTGTCCTCATAACCACAGATACTAAAACGTGGAAAGGAATTTCAGACCCTGGTTCCTAAACAACAGAACAGTAAGATCACCGACTAAGCAGATCGTTGAGGTCTTGCCACGTGCACTCATGCCCGGACCAAGTCTGAGCTACAAAACAGGGAGAGTCCCCACTCCAGTGCAGTAGGTCTGGAGATATTTGTAATTATATGGCAGAACCATCTGTCAGGTGTCTCTCACCGTAACTCTAGCAAAAACGAGTATCTCACCAGAAAAATAAAAATTGAGTATTGCTGAGGAGTCGCAAACTGAATATATTTTATTTATTTAATTTGATTTTAAAAATTTCCAATAAAATTTGAGGTATTTAATCGAAAATAAAATAATTAAAAATAAATTTATTTAAAAATATGATAGATATGACTCAGTTAAGAAGCGCAAAGCTTGCGTTTCTGTATCAGTCACGATCAGGTCGTAACATATTTTCCATAATCAGCGTAGCAAGTTAGAAAACAGCGAAACCTATGGAGGGCAGTATTGTAACTCCACACCGTATTTTGAACTCCCACCAAGACCACACTTCTTTTTCCTTATTTCCACGTGGGCATGTTAACGGTCTCATCTTCGCACGTAGCGCGTGTGATTTCCTACTACCCATAAATAAAAGCACTCGTCAGAATCTCTCCTTAGTGAACGGGATAATTGAGGAGACGTGAGTTCTCCGTTTCCTCTCTCTTTCACTTCTCTTTTTCTCTCTCACATGGACTCTCTCGCTCTCTTCTGCACTGGGGCTCTCATTGCCGGCGGCCTGTACTGGTTCGTCTGCATTCTGGGCCCGGCCGAGCAGAAAGGCAAACGCGCCGTCGATCTGTCAGGTGGCTCGATCTCTGCCGAGAAAGTGCAAGATAACTATAAGCAGTACTGGTCCTTTTTTCGCCGCCCGAAGGAGATCGAGACTACCGAGAAGGTGCCTGACTTCGTCGACACGTTTTACAACTTGGTGACCGATATTTACGAGTGGGGTTGGGGTCAGTCCTTCCACTTCTCCCCTTCTGTCCCCGGCAAGTCCCACCGAGATGCCACGCGCCTGCACGAGGAGATGGCCGTCGATCTTATCAACGTCAAGCCCGGAGATCGAATTCTGGATGTCGGATGCGGAGTCGGTGGGCCCATGCGAGCTATCGCGGCCCACTCGCGAGCTAATGTCGTGGGTATCACAATCAACGAGTACCAGGTGAATCGCGCCCGTTTGCACAACAAAAAAGCCGGCCTAGATTCGCTTTGCGAAGTGGTTTGCGGGAACTTCCTGGAGATGCCCTTTCCAGATAACAGCTTCGACGGCGCGTACTCTATCGAGGCGACCTGTCACGCGCCGAAGCTCGAGGAGGTATACGCCGAGATCTTCAGGGTTTTGAAGCCAGGAGCGCTGTATGTCTCCTACGAGTGGGTCACTACTGATAAGTACAAGGCGGATAACCCGGAACAAGTAGAAATCATTCAGGGGATCGAGAGAGGGGACGCTTTGCCTGGGCTGCGAAGCCACCTAGACATCGCGGAGACGGCCAGAAAAGTAGGGTTCGAGGTAGTGAAAGAGAAGGATCTAGCCAAGCCGCCGGCTCAACCCTGGTGGACGAGGCTGAAGATGGGGAAGATCGCCTACTGGAGGAACCACATTCTGGTCACGGTACTCTCTGCCTTGGGGGTTGCGCCAAAGGGGACTGTCGATGTCCACGAGATGCTGTTCAAGACCGCCGATTATCTGACCAGGGGAGGCGACACCGGGATTTTCACTCCGATGCACATGATCCTCTGCAGAAAGCCCGAGGTTCCACCGCCTTCCAGCTCTTAGTTCCTTTAGCCAACGTTCTAGGTAACACCTGCTCGCGTTGCGAGAATCCCTCCGTCCACCTTTCCTTCTTTATTTCTTAAAAAAAAAAAAAAACTCTTATTTAGGTTATTTATTTCAATTTTAATTTTAATTTTGATTAATTATGAGCAATGTATCCTTCTTTTTTGAATTTCTAATTTTATTTAAATTTCGTTGGTGAACCAAAATTTTGCTTCACTTGGTTATTTCATATTTCTGTTTAATTTCTTGTCAGTCTTGTGGTTGGATCTCTGATGAAAACTGAAGGACACAGCTCTTCTTCTTGTCTCTTTTATTGTTTAATTATGAAATTAAATTAATCGATCAATCAGAGAGAAATGTGAATGAACGGTGTAGATGGGTGAGGGTGTACGTGGGAGCATGTGCCCGGTGGGCTACTTTAGCAGATATGCTTAGGTGGCGGCCACTGGCCACTGGCTTTTGCTGTGTTGTTGTTTTCCTCACAAACCTAGATCCCGCCAAAACCAAATCTGTTCAGCTTTTCTCATCACCTCTCGTTTCTTTTTTTAATATTTATTATTTATTTACATATTATTGTATATTGTGGAAGTGCCTCAAATCGTAGGACACGTGGGCCCTACTCACTTTGGATCTTTCAAGTTCACCTTTCTTCCTCCTGTCTTATTCTGATTTCTTAATCAGCTCCTAAATCTATAGTTTAGGATGGTGATTAACCCAGTTTAGCTCTGATTTGCTTTAGTAATTTAGTAGGTATGTTTGGATCTGTGATTGGCCCTGTTCCTATGCAGGTTAATTGTTAGTTTAATCGTTCAGAGATTCGTCTCTTCTGGGTTAGAGGCTGGCTGCTTGTGAATTTGAGTTTTGAAAGTGTTTTTTTTTTTTTTTTTGTGGGGTCCTTTTTCTTTATCTCCTGGTTGATGAACTACAGAGGTTGACTAGGCTTTAATTGGAAAATAACTGATTAGTGTCACTTGTGATTTGAGAGATTATAAGCTCTGCCAATTCAATCAGACATTCCTTTCAATGTGCAGAGTTTATTAACTAAGCTTGCTTTATAACTGGGCATCTGAAATTGGAAGGAAACACCGAGATTTGAGCATTCAATGAAACCAACCATCATATGTTTCCACTAAATTTTGAGGCATCTAGATATTATACTGTGTTTTTTAATATGAAATTTAAAAATATTTTTAAAATTTAAAATAATAATAATATAAAATTTTATTATTAAGTTAATATGCATCAAATTTTTTATAAAAAATTATATAATTTGAATCAATAAAAAAATTAATTTAATTTTGAGATGGACAAACATGGGGACATAGCAAATTGGCCTACAGTTTGCTAGTGGCTTTAGATTTTTCAAAGTGGATGCTACAGTATCTTATATAACAAATAAAATGGATCAACATTAAAGTTTTATAAAAAATAATGTTTATTTTTAAATTTTTTAAACTACTTTTAATTCATTTAATATTACTTTTTATCCACGTATTTATTTGAACCTTTGATAAATATTTTTTTCCAAAATTTTGATTTTTATATAAAATAATAATTTCATTAATAAAAATCAGAATACAAATGATAAAAACTAATCAATTTTTTTAAAAATTAACACCTTATCAAAAACTAAAAGTAAATTAAACTTATTATTATTTTTTTATAAAAATCTGAAATATATATTTTGTAAATCCAAAATTCTCTTATATAATTCACATTTTTTTCTGTCTATATTTGCAAGTACGTGTCAAACTACAGATTAATTAACGCACTAACATAGTCATGCACAAGTTTTTCATATAATATATAAAAACACCATATTTTCCTTATACTGCATATTCTTCCTTTAATACACCAAAATAAATAAAAACAACAATTTATAGAAAATACCAACAAATCAACATAATAATTATACCCATTCCATCAATAAACTAATTAAATTAAAAAAAATTCTAAATATAACAAAACAATTAAATGAAGTTAATTCCTTACTAATTTATAAACTAACTTTTCAATATCAACAATTATTTTAAATATAAAATTATACAGTTACAATTGTACATTAAAAATTAAAAAGAATTAGTAAATAAATTTGTTTAAAAACTATACTACCTCAATCATGATTCTTGAAATTGGAGATTTGAAATCATATGTTTTCTCAAAAAAATAAAATAAATGAATAATGTCATCATATTTTGTATTTATAAAAAAATATTTAAAAAATTAATTAATCAAGCAATTAACTAAAACATATACAAATTAACTTACCCAAATGAATATATATGATTTAACCAAATAAAAACCATATAAAAAATTATGATCTTTTGGAGAAAATCAAACTGCATAATATAAATATTTTTTTTAGAAAAAAATATTTTTTAAAAAATAAATTAATAATGAGGTGAAAAAATTCGAAATTAATATGAAAAAAATAAAAAAAATTATTTTAACAGGATTTTAAGAGTTTTTTTTAAGACAAAAAAAAAAAAGAAAGAAAAAAGAGAAAGGGAGTGGAACTATGGGCAGAGGGCTTATTCTCGGTCCTTGAAGGACTCAGAATAGCATGCAACTGCCACTTGTCGCACAAAGGGCCTGGATAAAGAGCTTCAACATCCTGTCATGAGTGCTTCTCAGCCCAACAGCAAGAAATTATTTTGAATTCAGGTTTGGGTCTGGATAAAGGACTTGGATGTTGAAGCTCAACATCAGCCCAATTCGTTCCGATCTTTATCTGTATCACAATCTCAGTTTGCAGCTCCGGCTATGGTAGATTCAGATGATTTTTTGAAGCAAAGAATATCATAAAAGAGTAAAAAGAGGAAGAAAAGGCTCGAAATCTCTGTCTGTATGTCTATAATATTATAAAAATCTAGTCACAAGTGATATCAACCACACTTCTATTGAGTGGATATCCTCTTTCGGCCACTGAGATATCCTGATAATTTCTCAGTTCCCCTCTAGACTTGCCTGTTCTTCTTTGTCGCCTGCAAGCAAAGCTTCTTCCTCGTCTTCCATGGCGACGCTCACTAACTTTTTGTGTAAGCCACCTTCGTATTTTCACCCTTCCCGTAGATTCAGGTCTTTTTGTTCGCAGACTTCCTTCTTAGTACCCTTCGTTGCTAAATCGAATCCCGTTGGAGGAAAGCCAGAAACTAACAGAGCGCGCTTCGTTACGAAGGCCACGGCTGCGCCGGAAACCAAGAAGGCAGCAGCCGACGAAAGGGTGCAGAAAGTCCACAGCGCAGAGGAATTCGATGAAGCACTGAGAACGGCGAAAAACCGGCTTGTTGTGGTTGAGTACGCAGCGAGCCACAGCGAAAACAGCAGCAAGATCTACCCTTTCATGGTGGAGCTTAGCCGGACTTGCAGCGACGTGGAGTTCCTTCTTGTGATGGGCGACGAATCGGAGAAGACCAAAGAGCTATGCAGAAGAGAGAAAGTCGACAAAGTCCCTCACTTCAGCTTCTACAAGAACATGGAGAAGATCCACGAGGAAGAAGCCATCGGTCCTGACCAGCTCTTGGGCGACGTCTTGTACTACGGCGACAACCACTCTGCTGTAGTGCAGCTGCACTCCAGGGAAGACGTCGAGAAGCTGATTAACGATCACAGGGTCGATCACAAGCTGATCGTTCTTGACGTGGGATTGAAGCACTGCGGGCCCTGCGTGAAAGTGTATCCGACGGTGGTTAAGCTGTCGAGGCAGATGGCTGATGTAGTGGCGTTTGCGAGAATGAACGGTGATGAGAACGACAGCTGCATGCAGTTCTTGAAGGATATGGACGTGGTAGAAGTGCCGACGTTTTTATTCATCAGAGACGGCGAGATTTGTGGGAGATACGTCGGGTCGGGTAAAGGAGAGCTTATAGGGGAGATTCTGAGGTACCAAGGAGTACGTGTGACCTAAAATATTTATAAGAAAATTCATCATCTATAGCTTTGTGCTATTAGTGGAGCCAGTTTTGAAATCAATGATGGTATAAATCAAACATTGAACAGTAAAGAAGCCTTTGTCTGAAATCTGCAATGTTCAGATTCCATGATCTTTTCTAATGTTCCAATGTTCTCAATTTCCAAATTGTTGGTTTGATTTTTGGTGATTTTTAATTTTTAACTCAGAATTCTACTTAGAGGGGAGACTGCCATAAGCTGATTCATGGGATCAGAATTTCTGTTTATCTTAATTGATTTTTTAATGAAATTATAATATATAATTTAATAAAATTAATTGTTTTAATTTTTTATTAATATTATTAATTATTAAAATATTTTATTAAAAAACTAATATAACATTCAGATCAGTAATGGATCATTTTTGTGAAAAAAATGTTAATTGACCAATCAATTTATAAATTTTGAATTTGAATTTGATTATATATAAATTTTTAAAAAATTAATTTTAACATTTGAATCCATTGAGCTCATTTATTAAAGTGTTATTTGTATATAATAATATATAATTATTAATATATAAATTAAATATATTGAAATTTATTTATTATATTGATATATGAATATATTTTATAAATTTATATAAATTACAGATATTTATAATTCACAAATTTGTTTATAAGTACTTACATATTACTTAAATTTGTTTGAATTTATTTATTATAACATATATAAATGTATTTTATAAATTTTAATAAATTATTAATTTTTTAAAATATTGATTTACCAATATATTAACATCATTAAATTTAAAAATAAATTATTAAATATTAATAAAAATAAAAATATTGATTTTTATAATAAAACAAGAAAAAAGATAAATTTAATCATAATTTTTATTTAATTTTACAATAAAAAATTTAACACAATTGAATCTAATTTAGAAATTTAACTTAATCAAATGTGCAACAAAAAATTTAACGCATTAATTTAATTATATAAAATTACAAGTATTCAAAAATTTAATTTTCAATTTGATTCATATTCAATTAAAATATTAAATTTAAATTTATCGTAAACTCATTTAAATATATCAGAAACTCCCTGGGCCAAGCCCACTGCACTTAGGCTAGGCTGCTTGTAACTGGCCCCGTGGGCATTGGTTGCCACCTTACGATCCAGGGATTTTAACCCTGAAAGTCAGACCCAACAGATTTCGGGCACTTAAGACTTCCAACACAAATATCTCAGATCTTGTCAAAATTGTGGGAAGAAAACCTTGATTCGGATATTAAAATTTTTTACTGATCTAAATTTTGTATTAAATTTATAAAAAAATTATAAAAATATTTAATAATTTATAATATTAATAAAAATTTTAAATTTTAAATTATTACATATTATAATTTTATTAAAAATTCAATATAATTCAAATCCGGGGAGGACTACGATTCCTGATGGCCAAGTCTCTCTCTCTCTCTCTCTTTCTCTCTCTCTCTCTCTCCGGGGGCACGTTTGTCGACTTCATCTCCTGTTAACCAACCAGGGCAGAGCAGCAGAAGATGGCGTTCAAATTTTGGAAACTTGATTACAACCTCATTACTTGAAAAGGCTGAAGGAGCATTTAATGACAAGCTTCCCCTTGTAAAGACTGTTAAGAACCTCGGATGCATCCGGGCAACTTTCAAGATGGTCGTGGAGATTAAGGCCAGCTAAGACTCTGTTGTATCTGTCTTGGATTCCGAGTTTCGGTGAGTCAGAGCGACTTGTTTTTGCCTTTTCAGACAGTAGTAATCTGTGCCTTCATCCTCGTCAGACAAAGACACTTTCTTTCTCTCCAGCAGTTAATTTTAAAACGAAATATGGGCATCATTTCATGGTCTTTGTTGCTACTGAATATTTGAATGACAATTTAGCTGGGAATATTTAAAATATTTTAATTTAATTTTCACCTTAAAATAATAAATTATCAATATTATTTTAAATAAAAAGTATCTAAAATTTTAGTTTTTACTTTTGTTCAATTAAATTTGATTTTAAAATATTTTAAATAAATTTTAATTTATCAATTGAATTAAATTGATTTTTTAAAAAATAAAAAACATAAAAACACTCGAATAAATATATTTTTTATTAATATTAATTTAAAATTTTAAGTAAATATTATTTAATACTTTAAGTTTTACTTTATCTCTAATTAAACTTTTAACTTTTAAAATATATCCACACAGACCCCAATTTATTGATTTTGTTCAAATTAAAATTTGACTCAAAATAATTATAAAAAATTAATAAATTTTTTATTATTAAAAATAACTAAAAACTACTTAAATAAATTTTATATTTTATTTTGATTTTATTTTTTAAATTTAAAATATTTTTTTAATCAATTTTTTAAATTTTTGATAGTATTTTTTTAAAAAAATATTTTTAGTACTTAAAAAATTTTGAATTTTTTTAGGATAATAGCTTAAATATTTTGTTATATCCTAAAAAATTATAAGCTAAAATTTGTTATAAAATATCTTTAATTTAAATATATTTAATATTTAAATTTTTTAATAAAATATAATTTAGATAAAATTGAAATGTTAAGATTTATTTAATTATTATTTAATAAAAAAACGTTTGATAAAAAATAAAATAAAACTTAAAGTTTTAAATAATATTTATTTTTAAAAATATTCATTAAAAATATTTATTTTTAAATTAAAATTATTAAAATTTAAAAGAAAAACTAAAATAAAATATAAATTTTATTTTAAAAAATTATTTATATATTTAATTTTTTTTAAAAAAAAAGTTATGTATTTGGCATTAGGTAAGGTGGCCTATGATTGTCAAGGCATCGGGGTCCCGCTAGCTGGCTTGCCGTCGTGCATACCGCATGATAAGCGAGGAGTGGTACTCTTCACAACTTCTTTGAATTGACTAAGAAACCACACCATATACCTTATAATCGTCACGTTTCGCAATTAAATTATGATTATCAAATTAGGCTAACAATCTCATTCCAAATGATTATTCATTAGGAAAAAATCAAATTAAAGCATTATACTCAAAAATTGGTCATAGTGATTTATTAAAGAAAATAAAAATACAATACCTTAGGAGATTAAACATCACTATGTGCATGAATTGGTAATTATAAGGTTTAATTATCCAGAAATTAAATAAAAGAAAAATAAGATCAGCCTGCTCTGACCGTGGGGTTCAGTTGAAGAGGTCTAGGAGGATTCATGGTTCTTCTCTTCCATAGATTGATTTCTTTCTTTGGCTGAAGAGCCACCCGTTCGCCGCCGGGGATTATAGGCGCCGAGAATGGTATGATGACCTCCCGATGATCATCTTCTTCTTCTTCTTCTTCTCCGTCGCTGTCTCTTCTCTCCTCATCGGAATAGTAGGTCCGGTGCTCGGATGCTTCAGGTGCAATTTGTGCCGTCCAGTCGAAATTCGCTAAAGTATCACGGCCGCTTTCAAACCGTTTCATTTGACTCAGAGTCGGCGCCCTCTCCGACGGCGCAGACGGGGAGTCGTCGTTAGCAGGAGCAGTATTGGACTTTTTGCCTAGTTTTCCACTGCTAAACATTCTCTTTATCTTCGTCGCGTGCTTCTTCACCGCACCAGGAGACGACAACACAGGGTTGTTAACATCCTGATGAGGAGGTGAAACCCGCTTGGTTTTCTTCGTGATCTTCTTCTTGTGCTTGATTTGGCCCATGCACGACACTTTCGGCGAGGTCGGTTCCTGTGTCTCGAAGCTCTCGTTCTTTGGCTTCCGTCGAGCTTCCCTCGGAATTATCGACACGATCGGGCCAGAAAACCCCTTCGACACATGAGTTTTAAGCTTGCTGGCGTTGTCTCTCCCCGGACTGAACGGAGGGTTCTGAAACATCACGACCGCAGACGCCGCTTTGGGCAGTAATTTCAAGATCTTGTTCTTCGGCTTCGCGTTTTTCTCCATTGAATTGCAGAGACAAATCTCTCTGAACTCTGATGATTCTTTTATAGCTTCACAACATGAAACTGGAAGCTTCAGACCGTCTGCAGCTGCTGGTGTTTGATCATGTCAATGGAAAGAGAGAGAGAAAAAAAAAAAAAAAGGTGAGAGAAGGAGTAGTGTTTGGTCAAAGGGAAGGTGGGACTGAGAAAATCCCTTTTGCCATATATATCAGTAATGACAACTATATATTATACATATCCTATGAGTGAATTCTTATCTTATATTTAATTAATTACATATCCAATTCTTACTCTAACCTTATATAATTTAAAACTAAGCACCAATATACAAGTCTTAATTAATCAAAATCTACTACTAAACCAAGTTATACTCACCTTTTAAAAAAAAAGTTAATATTTATTTATTTTTATCATATCAATATAATAATTATAATAATTTATTTATTTTTAATAAAAATATGCACAAATTTAAGTTAATAAATTTATTTTTTTTTACCGATAGATTTTGAAACCTTGACATAAACATTTTTAACCCAATATGGAATATCAATACAATATTATTATTGAACATAATTTAAATTTATAAATGTAAAATACAAAAATTGATATATATATATATAACAAGAAATATACCTTATCTTACAAAGGGATATATATTATTTTAGGACAAACCTAAAGTAGAATGGTTCAAAATGGCGTTGTGTGGGTCAAAAAGCGACTAATAATAATGGACTCATTACTATATGTTAAACTCAAGAAAGGTAAAACCTTCGCTCAATAAGTTGGGGAGTTGGCCATCATTATGAAATAAATTAATTTATCTATTTTCTCAAGCTTATCTTAGGAATTGAGGAATAATATAAAAATAAAAATAAAAAACTTTAAATTATATACAGTTTTCTATTTTAATTTTGAAATATCAATTAAACTAATAATTCTAACAATATGAAAATTTAATAATATTTTTATTATTAAAATACTTAAAAAATGATCAATATAAGTATAACATTATATTTTAACTTTATTATTTAAATTTAAATATTTTTTATTTAATAAATTATTTTATTAGTTTTTAAATTTTGTACAGTATATTTTTATGACACAATATTCAAACAAATTTAAAACTTTTTATGATATGTTTGAACATTTTCTTACTTTCATAAAAAGTTTAAAGTAAAAGATTTTTAATTTCAAAAACCTTAATTTTTAAATTTTGACAGATTTTAAATATATGAGATACAAATATTTGAAAATTTAAATTGAATATATATAATTTTAATTAATTATTTATTTAAATAAAAAGAAAAAAAGATATTTTTATTTTTGTGGGTAATAAACTAAGCCACATGGAAGAACAGTATTGTTAGTACCTGAGAGCAATGAAAGAGAGCATCCATGTCCTAAAACTTTGAACATTGCTTGTCAGCTTGGCTTACACTCCTGACTCTGACTGAATTCTCTCTTGTCACCAACTGCAGAAAACTGAGTTGTCACAGTTTAATGTCTCCAGCACTGAAAATTACAATTCAACCATCCAAGTTTCCAAAATCACGTACCTTTAAATGTGAACTCAAAAATCCAACCAAACTACCTCCACATAAATAATTTTAAATCTGAATTTTATTTTCAAAAAAAATGATTTAATTTATTCATTCAAAATAACTCATGTAAAATAAAAATAGACTAAATTATATTAATTGAGCATAATTAATGTAAAAAATTTAATATATATATAGACGGACCATGATCCAATCTTTTAAGAGACTGTGATTGAACTAATTTTATTCAATAAATTTAATTTTTTTAATTTTAATGTCGAGTGAAGAAAAATTAAGAACATCATGAAATTTTAAAATCATTTCAAAACTTAAAATTTAATTTATATAATTTTGAATCAGAACAATTCCCATATACACATCATTTTTTAAATATAATATAATTTTAAAATTTTAATAAAAATATTTCATCCAACAATAATAGGTAACTTAATTTCATAAATTTGATATATTCTAAAAACTATATACATCGGACAATATCTAAGATTTTGCACCTCTTTAATAATTTTATAGCTCCAAAAAATTTTCTTCATAAAATTATTTCCAAGATCAATGATATTTATAATTTCTTAATTTCAATAAAAACAATGTTATCTTAATAATTTAAAATTAAATTAAATATTATTAATATAATAAATAAATATATAATTACTATTTTCCGCCGCATTATTTTGAAGCGTTTAGATTGGAAAAATTCAAGCTACTAGAAAATCTTTTGTTGTATTAATTAATGATTGATTGAGTACGAATGCGTTTGGCTTTTACCGACGTTGATTTTTAACGAGTAAGTCAAAGGCATACAACCCGCTATATAAATCATGCCACTTGTGTGCAAAACTTTTTCAAAGTAAATCAATAAATACTTGCCTATGCCGGCAACGGACGGAGACAGAGAGAGGGTCCCCAGTATAGTGGACTTCACCTAACAAGTTATTTATCTTTATAAATTTAAAAATGTATTTTTCTTGCTTTTCGTGTCGTTTTTACCATGCGGTGGAAATATAATTTTGGTTTAAAGCGGCACGCGTTGTTTGAAACGGCATGCGTTGTTTGGAGTGGGTTCTATGCGTAGGGGAGTAACCTCGTTGAAACGACGCTGTTTGTTAGTCTGTCGAGAGCGCTGGAGGCTCTATGCTCGATTTGGAGAGCCAACGTCAGTCTTTTGTTGCTGCTGAAATCCCTTTTGGTTCATCATAGGCCAGCTTTTGCTCGGGAATTCTTTGACCGGTTCGCTGGTCCAACTCGGCCGATATTCATTCTATTTCGTGCTCAAATTGGTCTGCTGTCCTTTTCAGCCATCAGGTAGCCCGGTGGTGGAATCTTTTGCTTGAATTTGCTTCTTTCCTTTACAAACCAAATCGTTGCTTTGGTCTCTGAATTAATTGGTTTGTTCATCTAATTTTGGTTAAAGAGCTGAACTAAATTGATTATGCATTTTGTAGTGTTATATCGAAAAAATTGGGGCGATTTAATCACTGATGGAATGGGATCCATTTCGGTTGTGCTATGGCTGCTGATCGTTAGGATTTCATGATAATTTTTGTTGTAAAATTAAATTTTAAAAAATTGGGTTTTTATTTTTAGCCAAATTTGAATTTTGGTGACTGAATGCTCAGTGTAGTGAGCTTATGTGAAGGAAGTTCGGTTCAGTTGCAATTGTATATAAGACTTTGCTGCATACATTTGAATTGTCAACTGCATCGAACTGGTATGGTATCTTTCTACGATTCTATGAGTAGCATGTGTAATGAATTTGGGCCTGTAATGTGCTATATGAACTACGATTGGTGGTTTTCAATAGATATGTTAAGTTGCAGAGTTCTATCATATTCATTCCGCAGAATGTTGTATCAGTATTTGATGGTAGCTGCTGATTACTGAATTTAGTATAAACCCTCCCTAATAAGTTCATCTTGATCTGGTGATTCTGTCGTCATCCCAAGATAATTTAAGCATATAGTTTCCCGTAGGTTGATGAGGCCGTTCTTTTTCCAGAGAGTTGCATTCACATTGATGATCTGTTTTTTGCTTGTTGGGCATGCTGTGACATGGAAGCATCTTATTCAGGAAGGGAATCCGTTATGGTTCTCTCCTTCGATTTACAGGATTTCATTCTCCGTGCTCGAGTGCTGAAGCTGTACAGGCAAGCACTTAGAACTGCCCAAAGAGCTCCTGATCATGCTAGAGGTCAGGCTTCTTGCCTGGAAGAATTAATCTTCTACTTAAATAATGTTATTCTCAAAGACTATTATTTGCAAATCTAGTTTTCCACATCATGACTAATAGAAGTCAAGAAGAGAAAATGTTATCAAGCTAGTATTTTTCTTGCTAAAATAGAGTTGATTTTCTGGTTTTAGTTTTAGAAATTATTTAAACTTCCTCCTTACGGGATGCATATCCCTGTCCTATTTTGAAGTTGATTCAGAGCCTCGAGTTATATTGTACTATACTTGCATTGAATTGGTATGCATTGAATATAATATCTCATCTTGCCTCAGTGATAATTTCTAAGATCATTGCTTTGAAATGCAATTTGATTTTACAGCTGACTTGAAACAGACTATTAGACAAGAGATGGAGAAGAACCGGAACTGCAAGGACAAGCAAAAGATTCGTTTCTTGATTAGCGAAGGTCTACAGAGGGTAAAAGGTCTTGATGAAATGCTTGATATGCAGGGCCGTTGATAGTGGAGTAAAGCTGCACTTGCATGTGTAAGGAGATCCAATCTCTCTTATTTGCACCCACAAAAGGAGAAGCATTTCTTTTCTGTAACATGGATAGCTTTTGGTGATTGCATTTTTTGCTTATCTGGCAACTGATGTCCTTATTGTGCTAAGTTTGTTAGTTAGACGGCAGATTCCAAGTAAGAACTATTACATTGTTATTTTTGTTCTCTTGTGCATGTTATATTTGAATTTGTGTCATCTAGAACAAAGCAATGAAACAACTCTCCATTCATTGTTATGGGGATCACATCTTGGCTAAAAGTTCCATCTTGACTAGAAATGAAGCCTGATTTCTCTAAATTATTCGAAGCGGGTCGAAAGTCATTTGCATGTCAATAGGAGCAACCGCTAAATCTTATAATTGATGAATGTTGCAGCCACAAAGCCTTATATTAGGATAATTAAAAAAACTTCTATAAATAAAAAAATAGAAATACATGTTTTAGTTCTTGACCATGCATATATGTCTTTGTACGGGTGTGGTAATAGTAAATTTTGAATGATTTTGCCATTCTCCAAGTTGACTGCTCCAAGGTAATGACCTTCATCCTATTCTTCTGCATTACTTTGCATGTGGGAAAAATTATTAACCGAGAGACAATGCAACGCCATTACCCAAGGATAGCCTCTGAAGTCTGATCTCCTAGATTTTTATGCAAGGTAGAGACTGTATTCTACTCTATTGTATCTCTAGCAATGGTATTCCTTTGAATCTGTTGGATTATAAGCTTACAAACTTAAGAACAACGAAAACAACTTAAGATACCAAAAAGGAAAAAATGGGGTCAAACTAAATCAAATCGTGAAATGGGATCCAAAATTTCTTGATGGCATGGAAAATTAAGATCTACCTAAGTTACAAAAGCAAAAAAAGCAGCCATTTCTACAATGGCCGATTAACAAATCCCCTATCAACCATCTTCTCCACTAACTCTTCATGCTTCTTCAGCTGTCCTGCTTCCCTTAGCTGTCGCAGCACCATCTCATAAACAGGTAAGCTCGGCTTCAAGCCCTTCTCCCCAATCATCTCTTTGAAGAACTTGTAGGCATTATTCCAATGCCCCATGGCACAATACATCGTGATCAAAATCCTGTAAGTATTCACATTAGGCTCAACTTCTTTCTCATCCATCTCCTTCTTTAGCTTCAGAACCATATCAGTCGATTTTGAATCAGCAAACATCCTCATCAATATATTGTAAGTCACTGTATTCGGTTCACATTTCACTTCCTTCATCTTCGTATACATCCGGTGAGCAGCATTCACATCTTTCATCTTTGCAATACATCTGAAAATCGTATTGAAAGTAGATGCATTCGGGTCACACCCCTTCTTAATCATCGTATGAAGCACCTTAGTTGCTTGCTCAAAATTCTCATCTCTGCAATGACTCTCTATAAGAAAATTGTAGGTGATGGTGTCTGCAGTACAACCAAGCCTCTTCATCTGATTATACACCTGCAACACCTTCTCTGTTCTTCCAGCCTTCACATGAACCCGCATTAGATTGTTGAAGGTAATCGAATTTGGCTGACAACCTGAGTCAAGCATATCGGAGAACACATCATGGGCACGTGTGATCTGTCCACATCTACACAATGCATCGATCACAATGCTGTAAGTATACACGTTGGGATTGATTCCAGCCATCTTCATTTCCCTGAATACTCTCTCGGCCTCTGCGATGTTACCTGCCCGACACCAGCCATGAACCAAGCTTGTGTATACAATGACATCGGGTTCAAACCTGTCTTTTAGACTATCGAAGAAGGACTGAGCTTCACACGCTCGTCTCTTCCTGCACAACATGCTGATCACGATGGAAAAGGCAATCTTATTAGGCGTGCAGCCGTAATCCTCCATGCGATTGAAGGCGTGCACTGCCTCCGCAGCAAGGCCGGCCTTCACATAACGCCTAACGAGAATCGAGAAGGTAGCAATAGTAATTTCGACATTTCTAGCTTTCATTAGATCAATCAAATTCCAAGCCAAGTCGAATTGCCGTACCTTTCCAGCGAGGTCGATCATTTCGTTGTACGGCTCCGGAGGGTGAGCGCACCCGTCGACTGACGTGGCCCAATTGAAGAAGGCTAGGACTTGGAGGAAGGGGATGCCATGGCGGACCGCACCACACCTCTCGATCACGCGGCTCACTATAGAAGGGGAGATTGAATGGGCGGCAGAGATTCGGGAGAAGTCAAGGGACAGAGCAGGAATGGTTAGATTAGGGATTGTTGGCGTGGGATTCAGGCTGGGATTTCTGCGGTAGTGGTCTTTGATGAGAGCGTGGAATTTTTCGGCAATTAGGGTTTCTTCGGGTGATAACGAAACATTCGGTGCTGCGTCGATGGCGGCGTTTCCGGCTTCATGGATTGCATCATCATCTTCTTCTTGCTGAAGTAAAGTTGGAGAAGAACAGTAAGGCCTCAGGATACTTTGAGAGAGAGAAGGAAGTCTGTGCAGTAGGCGGAGCTTCAACTTCAGTAAGGCCATTTCATGGAAGATTGGTTGCTTTGCTTCTGCCTTCAGTCTTCACTATCTGCTGAGCAACAGTTAAGTCTGGCTGCTTGAAGAGAACCGAGAGAGCTTTAAATTGAGGGAAGGGATTGATTTTTTATTCCTAAACGACGTCGTAAATTCTCGTTTTAGTTTCATCCTTCTGGAAGGAGAAAGTCTAATGTGAAAGGAGAATATCAAATCATAGTTTATTTATCCCTAATATATTTTCTATCTATCCATATAAGACAAAATATTTTTCTTTTTATCTTATTGTATTTTGTTCACGTTTATAATTTATTAAATATACATTATATATATTTATATTTTTCTTACTCAAAATATATATGAATATTTTAAAAAAATGGTCTAAGGCACGTTTAATCGGAAGCATCTCGAATACATAAAACGTTGCAGCAAGAGAGAAAGTGAATTACTTTATTGATGCTAAAATCAATTTGAAATTTTGACAAAATAATAATAATAAAAAAGAAAATTTACTACAGGTTATCTACCTCTTGTATTTATAGTCACATGTGTTGTAGATACAAGGACGACTGTTTTTACCATTTTGATTGGACTTTATTTTTCGGATAACTTAACTTTTTGAATGTATTTATGATGTCTTTGATGTTGTTGATTATTTCATTTTATCGTGTTGATCAATAAATGAATTATTTTTTTAAAAAATAATTTATAATTTATTTTTTCAAAATTTTTAATTATAAAATATTGATTTAAATGAATTATTTGTTAACAAAATTCTCATCGTCTATTGTTATTTCTCAAATTTTTTAATTATGAAATATCGATTTAAATGAACTTAATCATATGACATAAAATATGTATGTATTCAAATCATACGAAGATTTAAATTCATATATAAAGATATCATATTTAATATAAAATATGATATTATAATGTAAAATATTAAATATTAATGAAAATTAAATTAAAAACATGTGATATAAGATTTTATGGCAATAGATATAAACATGTTTTTTATATTTGCGTCACATTATAGACATTATATATTTTGAATTCTTAATTATGTTAGATTTGTTTAGTCACATATCTTTAATTTTAAAACAAATTTAAATATAAAAGAGTTAATATTTTTTTATATTTTTTATCTGTGTAATTTAGATTGATGTAAAATTTTAAATTTTAATTATATATCATAAAAATAATTAAAAAAATAGAAAGATCAAATTATTCACTCTTCCTAAACCTATGGGGAGTAGTAAGTCAAATCATATTATAGTCATCAACCCTACCCTAATTCTAATACAGTACCAAACAAACTAACCATTTAAGAAAGATTGGATCAGAATTATATTTTTAAGTACGATTTTATTTGATTTCCCCATGAAATTGTGAAATACTAAGACTATATATTTACAAGGTTTTTTGATTTTGTACTTTGAGAAAGTTAATGTCAAAGAAAAATCATTAAATTAAATTATTATAAGCAATTGTCATTATGGAATTTAATTTTTACAGTTTAAAACATTAAAAATTAAATTAAATTTTAAGAAATTGAATTATATCCACTTTTTATTTTACATTTTGAAGCATTAATTAGATCCGTTGTAAATATTATGTTTCAGTTTGATTTAATTTAATCATTATCAAAAAAATTAAAATTATTCAAATAAAAGATTTTGTATAATAAATTTAATTTAAAATGTTTTAAAAAATATTTAATTTATTATCATTAAAAAATTCATATTTTTTTTTAAAAACATGTATTTTAAATTTACATTATCAAAAAATTTTAAAACTTCATAAAAGATAATTTATGATCACAAAATTGTTCATATTTAAGAAATTCACACGAAATGAAAAATTTATTTAAATTATTTTAAAATATTTTAGTGATAAAAATATTTTTTATAAATCAATTAGAAATTTTTACGATCAAATTGATACAATATAATTTAAATAAATTTAATTTACGTTTTTTATATTTATTTTAAAAATAATTACTTCATGAGATAATATATAAGATTTTTGGATAAAAAATTTATTCAAAAAATGAATTTTAATTTTAAAACATTTTCAAACCTTGATTTATCGAGTAGGATTAAAATACATATTATGAAAAAAATTAAATTTTAAATATTAAATATAAATAAATATTCGAATTATCATTAAAAAAAATTCAAAATCTTCAACATGTTGTACAGTGAGAGGGACAGCAAGCCCACAGGCCCATCTTAATAAACCATGAGCTACTGTAAATGTACCTTTTAGACTAATTCTTGCCCAACCGCTAGAAAGGAGGGAGAAAGAGGGATGATGACCAGGCTGCAAAAATGGCGAAATCTATCCAGTTCTCTGGATCTGATAACCTGCAACTGCGCTGTTTTTCGCGAACGTCTCTTGCACAACGGCCCGGACACGGTAGAGGAGCTACTTGACAGACACGTGGTCAAGAAAGAGAAGTCGCTCGACGATGAGGAGGAGTTACTAAACCGGCGTCGACTCACCAGCACTCGGAGAGAGGCGCTGAGTCTCTACCGGGACATCCTCCGGGCATCCCGATTCTTCATGTGGCCCGATCCTCGGGGCGTCTTGTGGAGAGACATATTGAGGGAGAACGCGAGGAAGGAGTTCGAAGAGGCCCGGTTCGAGACGGATCCGGAAATCGTGACACGGTTGCTCATCGGTGGCCGCGATGCTGTGCAATCGGCTTTGGAGAAACTCGCGGAGAAGCAGAGGCAGCAGATTGAAAAGGACCTTGGCCGTAATGATCAACCTTGATCGAGTAATCAGAGTGATTCATAATCGTGCTCCTCCTCTGAAGGCACCAAAAAAGAAAAAAAAGAGTTAAATTTGAAATTGACGTCTGAGGTATGTGTTCTCTGTTTGGTTTTCTAGTTTGACAATTAACATACAGAAAGGAATGCCCTTTTATACCTTACGTATATGGACCTTATCATTTATTTATTTTTTGAGTGGAGGGACTTTGGAGATTTTGGATTTCTTCAATCTGTAGCCTGAAATCTAAACATTGTAATTGAATTGGAAAACTGGCTTCCAACACTACTGTTGGAATGTTTCAAGGCAAAAATGAGGTTTTCGAATATAAGCACCTCTTTCTCCAAATCTTTTTTTTTTTTTCGCACATTTGTGAAGTCAAAATTAGCATGTAGCTAGCCCTAATGTGTCATGAAATCTACCTCTTTTTTTTTTTTTTTGTTTTTGGTCCAGAAAGACAAAAGTAAAGTTTTTTAAAACCAATTTCATATTTTGATCATTTAATTTTTTTAAAAAAACTTTTCAATATTCAAGATAAATTTTTTTTTTGAGATTCAAAATGGGCTTTTAAGTGTTTCAAAAACTTATTGAAATTCAAGATAAAAACTTTGTTGAAATTCAAGATGGGTTTGAAGATGGAGGACTTATTTCAAAGTTGTAAATAATTTTTTCTTTAAAAATTTATACAGAAGAATGAGTTCATGATTTCATGAAATATAAATTAGGTCTATGTGAAATTGATGGAACAGAGGATCAAATATGATGCATCATATAATTTACAATAAATAATGGAATTCTGTGCAGCCTCAATTGTTTACAGTTTCAAAACCCCATAAACAAGAGTATCAAAAGGCGGCTGCAAGACTTAATCCTTCACTCTGCAAACTGCTGTCCTTTTTATCTTCCTGCCAATAAGTAAAAAGAGTCATAAGGACATTATCATAACCAGAAACCAGATATCAATGGAGGCAATGGCTAAAAACCTGCCACTGTTACACCAGAAGTCAAGAAAATAAATAAACCAGATATTATGGACCTGAATGTTCATAATGTACATGATACTCATCTCTCATTTGCTTGAAAAATTGCACCTAACTTGTACCTTCCTCTTGATTCCTACTTAGCTGCCTGGATTTTTGCAAGAATTAGGGTTTTGCTGGTCTGTTGATGGGTCTGAATTGAACTCCTGAATGCAGGATTTGCTGCAGTATTCATTTCCTTCAATGGGATTTTCCTTGAAAAAACTTGTATAGCTATCACAAAAATCCTGCTATAGCTCTTGATCAGGCTGGTAATGTAAATGATGAGCAACTTCTGATTTGGCAAGGTCAGACTTGGTATTTTGATAAATTTTCCCTTTCTCCAGGTTCTAATGAGGCCAAGCACTGCTCCCATGCTATGTCCCCTACCATCTGGAGATGCATTCATAAGCCAGATGATCAGAGTGTCATCTCTGAAGTGTAAAAGCCGCAGGGAACACATAGAAGGAACTTAATGATGCTCTTACACAGATCAATGAACATGCAACAGCTAAGAGAGAAAGAGAGAGAGAGACCTGTCTATAACCATGCAGGACTTGGCACACCTCGTTGTGCAAATCTTCACTTCTTATTACCTGAGAGATAAACAAGTCAAACTTCATGAAACAAAATAGTTGTATTAATGCCCAGAAAGTTGTGGTATAGGTCACATTACATGCCAACTTGCAATGGCTTTGCACATGTACACAAGTGACTTCAATGCTCCAGAAGGATTTGCTCTAACCTGCAACGATTTGAAAATTCTCTTTCAATTGTGCAATTTCTAACATGAGTTACCAACAGAAACTGAGAAAGAAAAAGTCACATACTATAGCACATAGACCACGAAATGCTTCTTCCTTCTCAATATCATCTCGTATCCTGCCAACATTTGTGGATTATGTTGAATGGGCAAACTTGTGCAGTATCAGGGGCCAAAAGACAATTTTATGCTTGAAAGTAAGTAAAAGATGGCGGAAGGAAAAATCCAAAAAAGAAAAAGAAAAAAGAAAAGAGGATGAAAGTGATAATAGATCAATGAAGTGAAAGGGTTTATGCAATTATCCACACAGTGGTCAAGCCCCAGATGCAGTGAGTGTTAATGCCAAAATATGCTATTGTGAGGCTTCCCAGGGTCACTACTGCAATGCCAAATTGCCCATGATGCAAGGGGGGACGGTGGTTAGGAGATTTTTTTAGGAGTTGTACTCCAATGTTATAATATCTGTATGTTTCAGTCTTGCTCCTAAAGCCCATGATAGGAAGTCATAACAAAATAACTGAGATGTTTTACCAGATAGGAGACCTTAGGCAACTGAGGAACTAGACTTACATGCTTAAAGTAGTACACCATGATTGCATAAACTGATCCATATGTGGTGATACAATCTCCGGACAAACCCAAGCAAGCCTCCCAAGTGTGATGGCACTATTTTCTACAAGTGATCTATTGAGGCCCTGCCAGACACCCATGCTTAATAAATACTCAGAAACTATCAAAATAAAGGCAGCTTAACAATAAATAACACCTGCGCATGTTGAAGAACTGGGACTAGGCATGAAAGGACGGGCATGACAATTGGAGAAACTTCTTGGGGCACCTGCTATTTCACTATGAAAATTGTCAAAATCATACCCAATCATTAGTCTGTATAATCAAACTGCTAGTTATCTCCTGCAGAAATTCATATGAGACACTAAAATAGATCTGGGTATTGGAAGGCCTATTTCCCAAACAGTAGCTCAATAGCTTAGTTAGGAAGGTTTTGGTAGAATGATCAGAATCTTCTTACATTCTCAGTTTTCTAACAATAACAGCTCTTCATAGAGATTTATCATTGATATACTAAGTCAAACATGCATCTCATTTTCTTTTCCTTTTTGCAAATATGAAGGTTGCAACATATGTAATTAAATCTAACATATTATGACCTTAATGATTCCAGAAAAACAAGCATATAAGAGAGTCTGAATAAAGGAATAAACCAACCTTGACTGCTAATTCACCAATAGCCCAACATGCATTGTTGGCAATAGAAATGGATTCCTTCAGCTGAGTGGCATCCTGCACATCAAGTGTTGTGGAGAACGTACCAAACTAAAAACTGTACAGAAACATAAATTGGGTTCCAAAGATGAAAGAGTCCTCTTACCAGCTGTTTGGCTGCAACATCAAGGAATTCCGATAGGCGAGGATGTAAATATAGTGGGCAGACCTGATTGTAAAAGAAAATTTGTCATTATATAGCATACATGTATATATTCAGTGGTAAGAATGTGCAAATATTTATATAAGAAAATTTCTCGCAAAGAATGTGATTTTAACTCACTCTTGCAAGGTCCCCAAGAAGTGCAAGAGCACTTTGCCGGACATCAGAAGCATCATCAATACAGCACTGCAGAAGTAGATCCCTCAATGTGCTTTGTGAAGCCTACAACATAGGTTTAAATCAACAAATAGGATAGAATGTCTTTAAATTCAATTAGCCTATCTAGCAGTCTTCCTGAAATGTGACACTATATGTTAACATTGAGAACAATCCCCTCTAGACAGCAGAGAGCTACAGGCACAACAATGCACCTCCAGCAAACAGCCTAGATAACAAACCCATTAACAGCCTTCAGATCAACCAAAAACCAATTGTTTTTAGGTCACCAAAGACTTCTACATAAATGGCTTGCTAAAGATACAGCATAAAATCCACTGTGGCAGAATCATAAGTCTGATGGTTACTAGAGTTCTGGCCCAGCAGCAGAAACACATTAAAAGAATGAGCTTAATTGAGTTGCTGCCTCCATATAGAACCTCATTAAAGAAAACTACTATCACTGCACATTAAGCACAAATTTTTTCATGTTTGGTAGTTAGTGCTACCACAATATAAAGACTAGTAATTGGCACTACTAAAAAGATTTATTCTGTAAAATATTAAAGTAAGAAAAAGTAACAATCAATTTTGTTGACGTTTATTACTTCAGAGGATCCAAAATCAAATGCAGTTCCAATGACAAACAGAAGCACTCAGGCTTGACATCATCAAATATAAGAAACAAAAGCCAGATAGATACGCAAACATATTTCCAACATATTTGACAAAGGTAAATACCAAACGCTCAACGACACTGCCGAGCGCTTCTACAAGCCCTGAGAGCAAGTCCAAGGAGCATACAATAAACTCCTTATCAAATTGTACTCCTGAAGACACAGGATCAACCTGTAACATAAACATCCATTGTTAATAGAGTGAAGTTGAAAATAATACATGCTATCCGCTAATCAGATGGTCAGAAATTTTTCAACAAGCAAAAACATTCAAAATATTAGATGGTTATGAACAAATTAGTGAGGAAAACGCAGATAGTAAATCTTAGAAATAACAAGAGAAAACTTCTGTCAGCTAGCATAAGATAATTATTTCTTCTTATCTCAACAGTGTACTTAAAATTAAAAATAACATAAATAAAATAAATGTGGGCATGTTCATTACTGCAAGGCAACCCAATCCTGGGTCATGCACTTCAAAAAGTGACAGTGTCAAACAATGGATATTTATTGAATAATATCATGTGTTTTGAAGTCTCATAAAGTTGAAGTAAAATACTAAGCTATTTTTAAAACCCCAGACTCGAAAGTGTAACTTGATACTAAAGTAGGTCCACAGAAACATGCCTGAGAAACCACAATGAAGTAGAATCCTGCATTTCTGACAAATAGCGGTACAAAAGTGACAAAGAAAAGCCTAGCACAATGAAGTTCATATTTTCTATACTTTTAGGCTAAGGAGCTCAACCTCCAAACTAGGAACATAAGCAAGCCAGATATTTCATAGCTTTTAGACCGATTTACATATTACCATAGAACTTTAGGCCACAAACAAAGATGAGAACAGCAGTGTCCTCCAATTTATGACTACTATTACCAGAAAATTCATGAGCTTTTTCCCTTTTTTCTGTTGATAAGTAGAAATTCATAAGTTAATCAGAAACCAGACAATAAAGTAATCAGAATGGTTTAGATGTTAGCTCCAACTACACATCCATTTCTGGAAAGAGTAAAATGTGCAGTTAAACATCTTATCCTACAGGGAGTTCACATCGCACACCCACAGAATAAATAAAAACAATAACATAGAGGCTTTTTAATCAAAATACAAAAAGACTAAATGATGACTCTGAAGCAATACATTTGTAGCTCAAAATAGAAACTGATGTACATAATCAAGACTATGAATCTAATACAAAGCAGTATTGGAACGACCATAAAACAGTTGTGGTCACATACACTATTGAAAGATGTATAATATTATGGAAAAAAAAAAACAATGAAAAGGAATAAAAGGAACCTTTGCCAATTGTTGCATTTGGATGATGTTTATACACCTCTGGAATACTGGTTCAGCAAATTGGAGAAACCCAGAACCTAGAGCCTGAAAATGTGAAACACAAGAATAAATTAAATACCATGAATACATGAATTCCTTTAATCATCTATCTAAGAGAGGAAAAAACATATTCATTTGCAATTTCTTAAGTAAATGAGCGAAAGGGCAGAGGGTCGGAAGAGAGAAGACGTGACGCATGATACAGGTTCCAAGCATTCTGCTAGTCCCAGTTGAGCTTACCCATTGAATCATAAGGTACATTTCATGATAAAATTCAGCCATCCAATGCATTTAGTGCCATAAAAGTGTCACTCACTGCAACTGCCAAAAGTTAAGCACAGCACAAAGAAGAACTAGTAACCAAACGACTGATGGACAATTAAAGTTGGGGATGTTATGATGGCTTTTATTGACCTCTAACAACAATGATGAACAAAAATAGCATGGATGATAATTTGATATTCCACTGTGCAATCAGCCTCCGTTAGTTATAACAAATATCCGAGCGGCAACAGGGGCTTGACCACCCTGAACAATATTAGGTGAGTAAAGTAATTCTATCGCTGTTGGGGAAGGGATTGGATGAAAATTCTGACTCTGCTCCGAGAGAGTCCTACTTTAGGCTTTTGCTTATATAACAAAGGGCTTTCAATTCGAACATAATAGAAGCATCTTACTCCTATATTCTTGAAATAAATATAATGTCTTGTCCAAATCACTGTAACGATATCTTTTGTCATTAAGACTGAACCAGAGACTAATCAAAAGCACAGCCACTCCTTTTACCTAACATGTCCCAGCAATCCACAAATGGTCTATAAATTCTAAATAATTCTCTTCTAACAACATGGCGAAGGTTGTTGATTTCATTAGTCAACAAAACAGAGGAGAAGAAACAATGTCAAGAAAAGGGAACTTCCACAGAACATTTTTGCAACCATATGTGCCATATAGACACTGAAGTTCTGGTATAAAGCCATGCCACATTTAAGAATTAACAACATTGATGACTTGAAATGAAAACTTATGATACCTTGTGAGTGTGCCCGATCTATCTTAGAAGAGAAATAACATAGTGAAGTTGCATGAATTGATAACTTGACACATGGTGAAACGTTGTTTAAAGACTCGGACCTTACATATAAAATACTAACAATATTGCATACTGAAGTGTTGTGTACCTGTGCTATAGATGTGAAGCACTCTAGCAATGGAAAAAGGTCTTTGTCTGCATTGGAAAGTTGCTGCCACTTTGCAATCAATGGAGGCATCAGAATTTCAAGATATCTGGCCTGTGGATAATTAAGATCCAAATTAGCCAAAATGTTCCAGCAGTTGGCAATAAACGACAAGAAAAAAGGATTTCATCTCCCTGAGATCCTCCAAATCAGAGAGGAAAGGAGATGGAACAAATTACCCATGCAATTTACAAAATTCACCTCATTCAGCCCCCGTCCAACAGCATCTGCTAAAGTACCGATAGCGTCATAAACAATTCGTAGATTTCTTTTCTAATTACAAAAATGTAAAAAGAGATCAGAGAACAGAAAACAAGGTCAAGGTTAAAATTAATAAGAGCCATGGAGCCAAACATCTTCTTAGCTCAATTAACTAATTCCACCAAACAAAAATTTTATTTAGATATTGGAAAGAAGAAGAAAACCTGATATCTTCCAAATGCACACATAAGATGCTGGAGAATGATTTCCAAATGAGGTTTCAACTCCTCTGCAGCCTCCTGCATTTAAACATGGATCACACAGTCATCGATTTTATTCAAGCGTAAGTGTTATCACAGAGAAGTGACTACAAGACGAACCTCTTCAAGAGTAGCAAAGGCTGAACAAGCAGCTTCTTGGACCCACTTGTTAGAGTCTAGAATTCTTCGTAAAAGACCCATAAGAACTTTGTTGAATTGTTCATAACCTTTTGCACGGTCAGCACCCTGAAAGGCAGACAGATTAAATTAGCAACATAAATCAGTAACTTTTACAGCATCACCTGATAACATCATGATCTGTGTTAATTGCCCCTAAAAATTTGTGCACTAGCCATGGAGATGCGAATTATTTACTGTAAAAGCAACCGTAAAAGTAAAATAAGAACAGATAACAACATTTTTTTAGTATTCGTATTTCAATCATTTCCCATAATTGTGCAGTTACAATTCTCTTCACACTACAGTAGAGATAGAGAAAAACCTAGTACTTGAGTACTTAAAAGGAACCCCATTCCCTCAAGTCCACCTTGCATAGGCAGTTGTCAGATATAATAGGTGCCAAGTAATGTAGACTCAAATGATGAATACATAGAGGAATATTAAGCTCCCAATGATGTGCACTTACTCTAAGCGAAATTCCATAAAGAAATTAACAAAAAATCATATTTAACAAGCAAGCAGAAGATCCGTTTAATTTTCAAAAAGAACTGACTCTAGCATACTAAATCAGTCCACAAACTCTCTTGATCTATTTGGTAATCTTTCTTGCTTCAATTGAGGCCCCATGTAATAACCAACTTTGGCCTTTCCATTACAGTTAACCAGTCTTATCAACATAGAAAAGATGATACGTACAGTAAAACAAGAAGAAAAGCATGTGCATCGATAGACAAATGGAAAGCTTCAACTTGTATAATCTAATAAGAAATTGCATGATTTAAACCGGATAAAAAGGAAACAGTACATGGAAAAGCAAGTTTACCATACCTGAACAATAAATTTACTGAAACGAGAAAGTGTCCAACAGGTTATACTCCTAAGAAGTGGAAATTTATCATCTAAACGAGGGACAAGAAAGTCCACAATCTGCATATAGCAAAATCAAATCACTGTACAACCATCTGATATCATATCACTACAGCCAGTCTCATAAGAAGAAGGAAAATTATTTGAAAACGCTAAAAGAGCAATAAATATACTGAACAAATCATTCTCCACTGTCAGATTTCTAATACATAAACTCTCCAATATTTGTCAAGTATATGATCTGTATGGCATTTAACAAACTACAAAATGAACTTTGGGAAAGAGAGATCATATCATATAAAGAAGTCATGAAGACTAATGTATAAAAAAATGAATTAACATAAATGATTTGGTTCTACTACATTAATCAAATATATTAAAGAAAGACAATGTTCCAATCATTTACTCTTGTAATTAGAAACATTAGCTGCTAAATGATACTGCAATATTACCTCTGTTAGATGAGGGTAAAGACCTCTAATGCAACCCTCAGCTATGGCACCAAGCGCTAAAACTGCAGCTTCCCTTTCCTTCCATGTATCATCATTAGAGTTGGAAAGCTTTCCCTGGCTCACAATATTTATTTTAATAGCAGAACAATACAGTTTGAAGCATGCTAAATGATCACGCTATCAGTTTCAGGATTGGTTCAATATTTGAGGCAGTAGTAATAATAAGCACTTATAAGCTTACTAAAACCCATGTGCTGCTCATCACTTAAACAAAATATGATCAAAAAAATAAGCCTAGCATCATCTAAGCAAAGAAGGGCCATAGAATCAGGAAAAATAAAATGTTCTGAGTATGGAATATTTAGAAGGACAGTCCAAAAGCACATGCTAATCTTTTATTCTATGGGGAACGGGAAGTGGATCAAAGGAGAAGGCAAAAAGAAAGAAGAAGAAGATGGACCACAGGTAGAGTAGCTCTCCCTTTCCCACACAAAAAAGAAAAAACTGGAAGTAGCTTGTGGTTGAGTGAGTGAAATAAAGCTAATTTTTGTTTTTTTAAAAAGAAAATCGAATCCAACTACAAAACCAAAACATTATTAACTCATATCAAAAGAATAGGACTCAAATGAGATGCAAACAGAATGGTTCAGAGAAGTAAGTAGAAGAATTTTAAACTAATGAGCGAACAAAAATGCATCACTGAAAAAAAATGCATGTATCATGATCAATGGTGACAGGAATATTACGATATTGATTGACAGATGTGAAGCATTTGTATATCCGCAGGTTCATCTTGACCATTTGTATTGATGCCATAGGACATTTACCTGAACCAACGGCATCAATGTTGCCAGAATATCATCCCCATAAACATTTGAAATAATATCAAGACCAGCAGCACTGCATTTCCTCAAGTTCCAAACGTTGAAACTGTCATCGTCCTGCAAATATATGGAAAATTACACCATTTGAGTTTTTACGGCTTCAAGTAAATACTAATAAAGAAAAAAAAAAAGAAAAATCTAATTGTTGACAAGGAACTCAGATGATAATGGTTGGTTAGTAAGTAAACAACCATCCCCTCAACCCACCCCTCCCCCCCTCTCTCAACAACAAACCCAAAAAAAAGAGGAGAAAAAAGAAAAAGAAGAAAAGGCAAAAAGGACAGTAATGTCCAATATAAATAAGGTAGAACTTGTGGAGTTCATGGAACTCCTACTTGCTGACTGACAAACAAGGCACTCCCTTGGTGCTAACTATACATAACATTTAACATTGTGTCTGGTAGGGGGGAAAAAAAAAACAAAAAAAACACACAAATGAATAGGAGAAGAAAAATCAGCAGAAATTTCAAGCAATTTGACTGAATCCAAGCTCACATCATCCTTCATATCCTCTGACCCATGTAATCGTGATGAATGAAAACGAGGCTTTAGATCCTGCAAATCAAGCAGCCAAAATGACTGGAAGGAGTAAACAAATCACAATAAAACAAAAGAACCAAAGGACTTGACAAACCTGATCTCTATCTAGAACGGAATCATCTTCCTGCAAGCAAAGACCTAGAAGTTGAGGATATGTAAAAGAGTAACAATCATCGCTATGTTCAAAATCATGAAGATTTACCTCAGCATTAATAAGAGATTCATCATCTTCAGCATAGACCATATTTGACAACAAAACCTGAAGAACACAAGGTCGAACAATGAGAAATGGCTTTGTAACATGACAATAATGTGAATGAAAATAACTTGCTGAAATAATATAAGCCATACTGGAATTAGATGTGGCAAGAATTGTCTCAAAAGTTCAGCGTTTAATTGAGCCTCACAGTATGCTGACCTGACAAGTGGCAACCACAACACACTTTGTAGGACATGAATGCACTGCTTGGGGAAATGATAGTTAAAGGTTTTCAGCATCACAACAAATGTTTCAAACTGAAGCTTCAATTAAAAAACAGATACTGAATCTTTATTTTTTATGGTAAGACTATAAACATGGAATCTTTCCCTCTATTGGCTCTAAAGGGTGGTGGTCTTGATATGTCAGAAATAGAAAAATGAAAATTACAAGTACCCAAATCATGGGAAGACTTGGAAGTGCAATCATAATATAGGTAAACCAAGAAGGAGAATATTGTGATGGTCCAGAACCCTTTGAAAGTTTTCTACAAACCAGAAAACAAAGTGATGATGGCTCTCCAGATCACAATAATCATCCATTATCCTGGTACGTAAACCTAGATAAGTGCATGAATGGAAATTGGAATCTGCTCAGCAGTCTTGATGGGATAGGATTCAAAATTTTTTGCCAGAAACACTGGCACTAGAAGTCTCAAATCTTAAAACGAAAACTCTTAAGCAAGCCTGCACTTGTTTATTTATCATATCTCAACTTTTGTCAGAAACCATGCTAGGAACAAATATAATCCTCTGTAATTAAGTATTTCCAAGACAAAAGTAATTGTCAAAACTAAACAGAAAGAAAAAGTGAAAAAGCTGATTGAGAACGAAATGCCAACAGTTTTTTGACCACAGACATCGAAATACAAACAACGATCTATAGAAATTTAGTTATATTCTAAAAGAAGCAACATGTTTGAGGTCTTGAGAGCATTTATAGAAACCATTCCACTAAAACATTCATACAAAGTGTGTGATGTGAGGGAGATACCAAAATTCACAAGCTTCAAGAGCAACCTCATCATCAGCATCCTTGTTGGCTTGCAACATAAATTCAATTACAGTTCTCAAATGTGGCTGCGAAATGACGTAAAACATTATGTGAGTACAGCATTACAAACAAAAAACACAAGATAGATTGCACATCACAATCATCAATGTTACCATTTAATTGCAGAAAGATGACTTCAAATAAAAATAAAACAACCAGGCAGAGGAGTGATTTCATTAGTGAAGAAAATGCATGTTATAAAACAATATATAAGCTGTGGAAAAAATGTTTTGAACAAATATGAGAGAGTAATACAAACAGACCTCTAAGTTAGAAGGATTAACTTCAATGATCTGCACAAATGCTGAACAAACCTGCTCAAAATTGAAGAATGAGATTAGTTTCATGACAAATCCCATTTTAACCATCAAAAAGCCAAAGTAGAAATAAAAATTATAAATCCAACTAAGAAATGCAAGGACAGTAGTTGCCTCCGACTGAAAACAGGGCATTGGCATATAAGAATGGAGGATTATTCACCAAATTCAGATTCATACACCGAAGAAAAAGAAAATGAAAATAGTTCTCACCAATTTCCGGACCTCTGCAGCTGGATCTTGAGCAAGGACAAATAAACCTTTAAGATATTGATCCATGGATAGATATAATGCCTACATATACATAACCACAAAAAATAATAATAATTATTATTATCTACCACTAAAACAATAAGATTCCATTACGTACTAAAGAAGATGGTAATAGTCCTTACAGTGGGCATCAACATGATGAATTGATTTACAGATCCAAGAGAAAGTTTCCTTAAAGAGGCATGTGGTGACTGGAAAAACTGCTTTTGAAGGGGAAAACAATTATATTCATAAGTTAGCTCTAAAATGCCAATTGTGAACCTCAAAAACATTCCAAATAGTTAATTCACAAAATTTTACCACCTTGAATAATCTGGGCAAGAACACATTGATAGGACGTTCAGCTAATCCTGGTACATCTGAATCAAGCTCTTGTGGAATATCCTCGCAAATCTATATTCCACAAACCATGAACAAGTTTTCATACCAAACATATATATATATATATATATATATATAGAGAGAGAGAGAGAGAGAGAGAGAGAGAGAGAGAGAGCAAAAAACATCACACAAATTCACATATGGAAAATAACAAAAAATGATTCCATGTCTAGAAAAATCTTACAGAAAGGCCAATTTTAAACAGAAAATATAGGAAAACAACTCAGGGAACTCCAACTACATGGCTGAGTTGGTCTATAGCATGATCTGTCCATGCTTCACACATATCATCTGATTTATTCATATCAAAATTTCAGTGACGAACTATGAAAGTAAGTATACCTTTGATAAAGTATCCATGGCACCTTCCATATGGTTTATGTCACTACTGTCCAAGCACTGTAGTAGCGCTTGCAACAGCTCCGGCCAGCCAGAGATCCGTCCTTGCTGGACAACAACACTAATAATTGTCCCAACTGTCGTTCTGATGTTCTTATCTGCTGCCCCTAGACAGGGCAAAAGCTCTGATTTTATATATTGCTGATATGCAGGATCAGTAGAACTCAACGCACTTCTCAGGTTATTTTTCAGAAGCAGACCCGCTGCCTGTCGGATTTCAACTGATTTATCCTGTTCAAAAACCAAGTCAAAAGACAACAGAAGCATTGAGATATGATGATCAGAAATTAAATATATCAGATTTCTAGCATAGAAGCCATGAAATTTCTGAAATGGAAATTCCCAGATGAAGAAACAGATTGTATGTTGAAACTATCTGTAGAAATACAAGTACCTGTCTGTCCCAGAATACACTGAAAAAAAAAGGCCTTTTTTAGCCAGTTAACAGCTGGGCTCATTCTTATTAGCACTGTGACATAAAGGAAAATGAAAAAAGAAGCAAACAGAGGCAAATAAGGACAAAAAACAAACAACAAGGCTCCTTCACCAATTTCAACGCAAGAAGATGACAACTTTTTCTGAAAACAGTTTTTGGCGTATTCTTAAGATGACACACTATATTTCTACAGATCCATTGAATATTGTGAAGCAGTTCTGACACTGAAAACTATGCCAAGATGGAAGGCTTCCCATAATCTTAGAGTAACTTTAATGATCATAGGAATAAGAATGGCAATTAGCAAACCAAAGAGCAAGTCAGTTAAGAAAATGATTACCACACAGATTTCGGTACTGCTGCTACAAAATGTTTCAGAATTTCTATCCTGAACTCTCAATCACAACTTCCAATGCCCAAGCTGAAGCAGATAGATAGCAGGTAGTAGATTTATTTCTAAACATGATATATTTTGCTGCATCTCTTATTATCTAAACCGACTAAACTATTTCATCAATGGAAATGCATTAATTCACTATCTAGAAGAATTCTGAAGTCAAATTATCTTGTGAGCATCTGAATGATCTTTTGCTTATAACAAGTATTCCTTAGGTTGCATTTATGATATCCCAATTGCTGCCTGAGAATGTGCCAGGGGACCAAGCACTATAAACACAGTTACTATCTTTTTAGTCAAAGACGATATTTACTTTCTTGCTTTTTCGAAAAAGGGAGAGAGACCAATTCTCTGATCCTTAGAAGGAATGGCACAACAACTTAGGGAGGTAACACAACGAGTACTGAAGTAATTTTTTCCTTAAAAAAGAAAAGAAAAACACTTTTGGATATCTCAAGTGATAGACAAAAGGTAAACATGTCTTGATTATTAAACAAGTGTCAATCCCAACCCAATCCTCAAATTCAATGGGTCATTAATTCAAGCAGAAGTACCCAAAGTTCAATTTTAAGAAGAAATGTCAATCCATTAGCAGATTCAAATCTCAAAAGCCTAGAAAACCTCGATCAATCCCACCATTAACCCAGTTAATCGATCAAAAGCGCTTTAACTCCTCATAATTCTGACGACCAAATTATACCTGCGCTCGAGAGAATATAAATGCGAGATAGTTGTTGAAATCAGGGAACTGGCTATAGTGCTGAAGCTGATGCCAAATACGGGCCTTATCAGACGTAGGAGAGATGTGCTGCTCAAGCAAACCACATATCTCTCTCAGGCCGTCCTCTTTCGGTTGCCATATCGCCTGCGCTGCCATTTGCACTGTACCGTTGCTGCTAAATTTGGACAAACTATCAGTTAGAATCGAGGCTCCAAGTGTTGGGTGGATAACTGAAGCAGCTGACAGGTTCAGAAGCTGGTGGAGGAGAAGAGAGACAGAAGACGACTGTCAAGTGTCAAGGCGTACTGTAGTGAGTTGAAGAGACTGTGAATTGTGAGCAGTAATTTTCGAATTATGCAAATTCTCCCTAATTTCCAATGCATTTGCCGTCGTATCGTACTTTAATTACAGCTGTTTTTCTTGCCATTCAATCGACCCATCTCCTTTAGTCATCCCCCAAATTGAAGAGGGGAATTGGTGTCAATGGACGATTTTTTTTTGTTTATTAAAATTACAAATAAAAATGAAAATTCCACCTAAACGATGAATGAGAGTGGTGAAGTTAAGTTTTTCATTAATGCGTTAAATAAAATTATTATTTTATTATTTGGTTGTTTTTTACATAAAATAAAAAAGCAAAAATATTTAAAAAATATTTTTATTTTATGTTAATAAATTGACAATTTTTTTAATAGATGATTATATGTTTTAAGGTAATATAAATTTAACATTTATTTTTCAAAAAATTAAATGTAAGTGTTATTTTAAATTGTAGAGTATTTTTTTAATTTTATCTTGAACTTTAAAAAGTCCATAAATATCAAATTAAACTTTGAGAAAAATTTAAAAATTTAAAATATTTAAATTAAAAATTTTATATTAGAAATATTGACTTGAAATATTTTAAAGGTATAGAAAAATATTTAAGTTACCATCATAATTTTTTTTATACTAAATTTATTTTTTAAAAAATTATTGTGAAAATTTTAAATTTAAAAAAATTTATAATAAATGACTTGTGTATCAAAAATTATTTAAAATTAAATAATTAACTTTAAATAAAGTGTAAAATTTATCTAGAGTTATTTTTTAAACATTTCAACAACGAAAATATATGTAATTTTTTTTTATAATAGTTGAAATTAAGATTTAATTTGATTATATTTTATCATGCATTTGAAGTCAATTTTAACTTAATGATAAATATTAAAAAATATTTTAAAGAATTTAAAATGAAATTTATCTAAAAATTAATGTTTAGTTTTTTATTTTTAAGTTTGTATAAAAATATGACTTTAAGTAATATTTATTTATATTTTTTTTAAACCATAAAAATTATTAAAATATACAACATCTGTTTTTCAATTTGAAAATACATAAATGTACTTAAATTTATAACATTCAATTTGAAAATACATAGTACTTAAAACTTATAACAGTTATTTTGATTTCAATCGAAATATGTAAATGAGATTCATAATAATTTTGGTTATGGATTTTAGTATTGAAGTAAACAATTTACCTAAATTCGATTCTTCATTTTTATTATTTTTAGTTCATGCTCATTTCTAATTAGTTGTAAGTGCACATGTTATTGACTTCCTTTAGATAAATGTAAAAACCAATTTGAACTAATATTGTTCTTAAATTTAAACTATTTTTATTAGATTAATTATATATTTGAATTTTTAATTTGATTTTATTTAAATTAAATATTGATTTAAAATAGTATGAAAAATTAAAAATATATTTTTAAAAAATATCTTAAAATTATTCAAATAAATTTTATATTTCATTTTTAATCAGTCTCATAATATTATATAATTCAATATACAAAGGTTTTTTTTTATGATTTTTTAAAATTTTTATGTGTAAGATTTTTAAAAATTTTAATTGTTTTATGATGATAATTACATTTTTAAGTTGAAATTTATGGTAAAAGATCTCAAATTTAAATATCTTTTAAAAATACAATATTTTTAATTAAATAAAGTTGAAAAAATCATAAATCAAAATTTATTATAAATTTTTTAATTTAAATAAATATTTTAAATTTAAATTAAATCAAATTTAAATATTAAATACATAATTAATTTAATCGATAAATATCTAAAATAAACAATATATCTATTTTATTTTGTTATATATATTTAAGATAAAAGTTTCATAAAATCTTGATATTTATTTTATATCATCAATTAAATTTTTATAATTAAAAAATAATAAATCGAATCTTAATCTATGGATTTGATCTAAATTAAATTTTATTAAAAAATTTTAAAAAATTAAAAATATTCAAATTAAAGATTTTATACAACTAATTTTGACTTAAATTTTATCACAAATGTAAAAAAATATTCAAATTATTGTACAAATTTTTTTTTAGTGCTAAAAATATATATTTTAAAAATTTGTAATATAAATTTTTTTTTAAAAATAATTACTCAAAAAATTATAAATTTTTTTATAATGATAGTTTGAATATTACTTTACAAATTTGAAAAAATTCAAGTCGAAGTTATATAAAATCTTTAATTTAAATATTTTTAAATTTTAAATTTTTGATAAAATTTAGTTTAGAATAAATTAATAGATCAAAATTTGATTTATTATTTTTTAAATATAAAATTTTTATTAATAATATAAATTAAATATAAAATTTTTATAAAATTTTTATTTTAATATTCATTTTAATTAATTATAAAAATTTTAAATAAATTAAAATTTATTAAAATTATTAAATAGGCAACATGGAGTTTACCAATGGGTTAATTGGTCTCACCTTGTGTACTTTTCCAAATTAGATAATCTTCCTTAAGGATTAAAAAAGCCAAAGATATTAATAGATTTTTCTGTAAATATCATTTAAAATTTAAAAAATCTATTTTTTAATTTTTAATTTAAATTTTAAAATATATATAAATAAATTTTAAATTAATAAAAAATAACCAGCTTAAATTTTAATTTAAATTATTATAATAAAATTAAACATAATTTTGTTATTGAAATATCTAAAAAAATTATATAAATAAAATTTACGGTTTATTTAAAATCAATCCATTAATTTTAAATAATTTTTAAATCATAACTATTAATAAATTTTTATAATGTTTAATAAAAAAATTTTAACAATATTTTTAATAATGAAACATTCTAAAATTTTTTGTGATAATAACCTAAATATTTTTTTATGATCCGTAATTTAAATATTTTTAAATTTTAAATTTTTTAACAAGGTTTAATTTGATTTTTTTATCAATTAAAGTTTATTAATTACATGTTTTAAAATTTAAAATAAAAATTTAAAATATTTTATAAAAATTAAATGATATTTGTTGTTATTATTATTATTATTATATATTTTAAAAAAAGTCAGATTGGAAGACATGATTGTGGCCTTGACAATTGACTGTGAAATCGAAAGTAAAATAGGGAAGATGTCAAGACGGTGGATTTTCCATTGGCAGGCAGTAAACCTTGTGTTGCGAACCAACAGTTTCAAACGGAAACCAGGAGCGGAGTAGAGTGACAAAACTACCCATTACGTTGCCCGCCAATAATTTTAACCCGGCGTCACATTGATGGAATCCGAAGTGTACTTTTGTCATTTAACAGTCCGTTAGAATTTTAAAAATCTGTGTCTGAGGAGCGCTCTTTAAATGGCAGAAGCAAGCAAATCCAGATTCTGCCAGTATATCTGATTCACTGGAGGAATTGAAACAGGAGAAAGCAGCGTATCTGGTTATTTCATAATAAGAGCTCTTTCGTTATAGTATCAGAACTGGAGGTTTGGTTTCTTCCATCGAGCGCTGGGATTTCATCAATGGTGAAAACGAGGCGCTCTCGGTTACTAGGGAAGAGATGGTCGCCATTGAAACTGGTTCTGTCGATGCTAACAGTTGTTATTTTCATGTTTTTGGCTCTGGGAATTTCTTCTCTTCTCAGCAGCGACGATTCTTCGTCCAATGATCTCATTTCTCACAGGCGCATGGTTGTTGAAAAGTATGCGGTCATTCAGATATATGATCCCTTCGTTATTAATTTTTGTTAGTTGTTTTAATTGATCTATATCATTTTATTGCAGAAATGAAGGACTGCGAAGGACAGAGGAGAAGTGGACCGAAGTACTTTCTTGGGAACCCAGAGCTTTCCTGTATCATAATTTCTTGGTCAGTAGTAATCTTCTCATTTTATTTTATCCGCGATCTTTTCTCTTTTCTTTTTTGTTTTTGTTAATTAAATCAGAAATTCATGTCATCTAAGAATGTTGTATACTGTTCAAATTTTAATGTCTTTTGATTTATGGTTAATTTGTTAATGTGATACTTACCAAAGTGCACGTCATCAGTACCTTTTTTTCTTCTCTGTTTTCTTTAAGGAAGTTTTAGGATTGTGTAAAGCTTATAGAGTTCTCTCTATCTAATAGAATACAATGGAAACGGAAATGATGAGCGGATAGGATGATTGTATTTAGTTCGACAGAACCTGTGAAGCCTTTCGAATGACACTATGATTTTGATATATTTACGTACACTGCATCAATTTGTCCCTTGGTAGGTTCATTAAAGCAGACTATGAGTCACATCATTAGTTTGAAATCTCGTAGCAATTTTGTTGCAGGGATTATCCTAATGAAAGGGTCTTGGAGTTCCATATACTTACTAATTTTTTGAAGTAATTTAGACCATAGAGAATTAATAGTAGAAACATAGTTATGCTCTTGTATCAATTAAGCGGTAAGCTTTGATTATTTTAAGTATAGTGACAATTGATAGAGATAGGCCTGAGTGCCAACTTCTGAATGCAAAGACTATGAAGCATAGTAATCATGGGTCCTGTTTCGAATGAACAACATTCATTTCAAGAATTTGGGCCCTTAGTCTGGCAAAGACTCTGTGTGATGTGTGCTCCAAACATGGTAAGACAAGCAATGGAAGTCTAAGTTATCATTTACAGCTAGGTTATAGATGTATGTCACTTTTATTTTGTCTTCACCTGGTAGCTTCTCACATGGCTTTTGAGTTTCATTTAGTTGAGACGGGTTGGATATTTTCCTTTTACTTTCGAATAACAAAATTTGTCAATCCACCACTTGTGCTTTATGCATACTGACTGGTGATAGATCAATTTTCATTATTATAAAAATGAAATTTCAACTCATTCTAATTTGAGCAGTCTAAAGAAGAATGCGAGCACCTAATAAGCTTTGCTAAGCCTCGTGTGAAGCAGTCATTGGTTGTTGATGCTAAAACTGGAGGGAGTATAGAGAGCAGGTTCGTGTCTTCTATTCGTTCCATTATCATTCTCATTGCAGATTAAAATCTTTGCAGAGGAAGATTATACCGGGTATTATTTGGAGACTTGTTATATGTAAACTTTTAACATAATATAATTTGCTAAAACACTTGACATCACTTATCTGCAGGGTACGTACAAGCTCTGGTATGTTCGCTAACAGAGGAGAAGATAAGATCATTAGGGACATAGAGCAAAGGATAGCAGATTTTACTTTCATTCCTGCAGGTATGTGCATTAACACACACTAAAGCAACTTCTTGTGTTTGAATTCACAATTTTATGTTACAGTCTGGCCTTCTGATCATATGTTTGAAAGAGCCAAATGGGTCTTTCTGCTGCATACAAATAAAAGGTCTAGTGCTGTTTTAAAGATCAATATTTACTGCCTGTCTCGGATGAGTTTCCAACCTGTAATATTTTAATTTTTTTTACTTAAAATAAGTGTTCTGATCCAGAAATACTGCTCTATTATATAAAATTTGCAAAGTAACTTTTGGAAGAATACCTTATTAATTTCATAGAACCAGATCAATTTGTTTAGTGAGGTCTAAGTTACCAATATTGTTCCACTACTGATAACTTTTAGGTAGTAAACCTTCAAATGCACTATGGGAAGACCAGATTCCTGCCTTCCCCCCCCCCCCCACTCCCTCTCCTAAATGGGTATTTTAGAAGCCTTAGCGTTGTGCATCTTATTATTCACTAGGAAGTACTGTTATTGGGAATTTTACATCACAAGTGCTGCATGTAATGAAGTGGTTTGATGAGACAAGCTGGCAACAAAGCCTCACCAGTTTCTTTAATTAGTATCTCTGATTACATTGATTGAAGTAGTTTATCTTCAGTAAGCGATTCTGGATTCATGAATTGCCTGCCTGTTTAAACTAATTATAACTATGCAATCTGCAGAGCATGGAGAAGGACTTCAAATTCTCCATTACGAGGATGGACAGAAATATGAACCGCATTATGACTACTTCCTTGACAAGTTCAACACTAAAAATGGAGGACAACGGATTGCCACCATGCTTATGTATTTGTACGTTTTACTCCTTTGCATTTCAGAAAGCTAGCTATTCAGATGCTTCTTGTCCTGCTGCTTGACTCCTTTTCCCCTTTTTGGTAAGTCCATTTTCTATCCTCTACCATTACTGCAGGTCAGATGTTGAAGAAGGGGGTGAGACTGTGTTCCCTCTAGCCAAAGCAAATTTCAGTTCTGTACCATGGTGGAATGAATTGTCTGAATGTGGCAAACAGGGTCTTTCTGTAAAACCAAAAATGGGAAATGCCGTGCTGTTCTGGAGCATGAAGCCTGATGGTACGCCAGATCCAACAAGCCTGCATGGTCAGTAATTGTTCAGCCTTATTCCCCTGTTGGTCTTCCATTTCTTTCTTCAATTTGTGGCATTAACAGGTTTTGATCATCTAGCATTGGCATCATTACTCACACTTATCCCTTGGTCGATCACAGGTAGTTGTCCTGTTAGTAAAGGGGAGAAGTGGGCAGCTCCAAAGTGGATGCGTGCACAGGAGCTCCATTGACTCAACTAATCCGCGTGGGTACGTATATCAATTCCCAATCAAAACAATAGGACTCATTTACCGACAGAAATGCTACATAGTACACTGAACAGAAGGAAACATTATCGAAATAACCCACAGGTTCATCTTCTTTGTATTGATACCATAATACAATAAAATTTATTTATATTCTTTTAAGTGTTATTCCCATAAACATGAAGGCCAGGCTCACTGCATTTCTTCTTTTAAATGCTGAAATTATCATCTTTTATGAATATGGATGATACCTGAGAATTTAATAAAATAAATAATTATTTTTTATATTAACATAATAATTATAAAAATATTTTAAATTATTTTATAAAAAATTAATTAAATAAAAATATATATTATGGATATTTATATCAATTTGAAACATATGCATCCTCTTATGAAATTTAAAGCAAATGAAGAATAATATCAAAGAATGACAATCATCTTTAAGTTGTCATATTTGTTGTTGCATGAGATTGAATTGGAATAGAATAATTTTTATCACATTTGGTGCAAAGATGGGATCTCCCTTTAAATTGGTGGGATAAAATTATATATATTAATGAATTACTTATAATACAATCTAAATTCGTTATAAGCATTACATTGTATTATTTTATTTAATTTTCAAGTTATTTAAAATAAAACATTATTTTAAAATAATCTATTTTAGTTTAAAAACATTAATATTATAGATTAAATGTTTATAAATAAAATTTACTCGTAAATTATATTTATAAAATTTATTTTTTAATTATATTTTCAAATTAAAAAATAAAACATATAATAAAAAATTAAAAATTATTATATTGATCAATTAATTATTTTAAATTTATATTATTTATTAAATTATATTATTAGTTTAATATTAAAATAATTTAAAATAATTTAATTTTATATATTAAATATATCATAATATTTATTTTATTTTATTTTATTTTATCATAATAATTCAATTTTATTTTGCGTAACAGACGCAACGACTTAAGCAGCGATAAGAGATTTATTAATGTCAGCAAAGGCCACAATGGCCAATGAAACTGGAAGAACACTGACACGAGGTTGAAAAGGGAGCAAATATGAGTTGAAACACTCCAAGGAAAGAAGAATAAGAACGGAAATGATTTTGATTGGAATAGCACAAACCAACCGTGCCACAAGAATTCTAATAAAATTCCAATTTAATAGAGCTTCAGTTACACCCAAAGAAAAGAAACTAACAAGAAATTGCTTTCAAATTTAATTGAAGTCCATTCGTCAAGCAGTGAATACACATAATATTTTTTGAAATTAAGAATAAAAATATCTTAATTTCAAAATTTGGTTTTTTAAATATCATTTACCATTCTCAAAGGAATAAAGTCACATGATTATGTTCAAAATAGAAAAAAATTATGATATTTTAAAATATCAATCAATAATTTTGAATATTAATAATATTTATACTTAAAAATTTTAAATTTGTTATATATTTTTAAGGTAAACATCAAAACAAATTTTATACTGTTTGCCTTTTTCAATCAAAATTTTTATGATCAATTATATATATACTTTAAATTTAAATTAAATTAAAATTTTTTATTGTAATTTGAACGAAAAATTTTAAGTTAAAATTAATTAAATAATATTAAAAAAAATTAAAGATATCGGCTAATTTGGATGATATTAATATTTTATATGTAAAATTTGTAAAAAAATAATTTTTTATTACAAAATTTAATAATAGATGAGCACGAGAAACTTTTCTGAAGTACAAAAATACCCACTACCAAACGCGCCGACAAATTTAACCAGGAGGTCATTTGGTAGAAATCACATGGGCAATTTGCCATTTTAGTCTCCGTGAAATCACGTCACATTTTGAAAATCCGGACACTGCCAGGCGCTCATTGAATGAATGAGCCAGCAAATTCAGTTCTTAATCACTCTGAACAGAATTGGAAAGAGTATCGTAGATCATAATTTCTTATATATGATTTCTTTGCTCTTCTATAACTAGAGTTTTGGTTCTTTGATCGAACTCTAGGGTTTTGTGCTGGTTCAGCAATGGCAAAAGTGCGGCACTCTCGGTTACAAGCGAAGAGATGGTCGACATTCACACTGGTTCTGTCGATGCTGTTTATGCTATCAATTGTGCTTTTGATGCTTTTGGCTCTCGGGATTTTCTCCCTTCCTATCAGCAGCGACGATTCTCCGCCTAATCGTCTCCCTTCATACAGGCGCATGGCTGCTGAAAGGTATACGGTTATGGAGAAATTCGATCCATTCAATTAACATTGGTTTGTTAATTATTTTGGTAATCTGTATTCTCGACGGGGTTTTATTGCAGAGGTGAGGGGTTGGGAAAGAGAGGAGAGCAGTGGACGGAAGTGCTCTCTTGGGAGCCCAGAGCTTTCATTTATCATAATTTCTTGGTTAGTAATAGCGTATCTACTTTGGCTGTCTTTTTTACTTTCTCTGTATTTCTTTGTGATTCGTCTTCGATTGTTATTAAATCAGAAATCAATTTCGTCCTGGGATGTATACCTTTCATCTTAAGCACATCCTAAAGTTTTTCTGATTAATTGTTAATGTGGTATGCTGCGTCTGAACCATAAATGTATATTTTTCAGTTTTGTTCAAACAGCATTAAGATCCTTTAAAATATAAAAAGCTGGGAAAGTTCCCTGTATCTAATTCAACACAACGTAGATAAAAATGATGAGTTGGTGACATGATGGTTTTAGTTTAAGGGAACACTTATAGAAAGCCCTCTAGATGATATAATGATGTTGATATATTTATGGGCACTGCATCAGTTAGTGCCTTGACTGGGTTCTTTAGAACACATCACTCATTATTTCACATGTTTGCCTTTCTTTAAATTTTCTTTAGTAGTTTAGATTATGGAGAATTATTCAGAGAAGCATAGTCATGTTTCTGCATCAATTAGGCATTACACTTGATAAATGAAGCATAGTGGCATTTAAATTCAGTAGCTTGAGTGGCTTCTCCTGCTTGCTGAGATTTCTCATGCAAATGTAACATGGTAAACATGACTCCAATTTTGAAACAGCTATAATCATTTGAAGATTTGGTGCCCTTAGTTTGCTGAACTCTCTGCTCTATCTCTGTTTGCTCATGAGCATGGTAACACAAGCTGTGGAGTCGGATTTCCATGCATTTTATGTTAATCATAGATGTCTGTGACATTTCTAATTTTTCTTCAGTTAGTTGCCATTTTGCTGTGGTGTATTATCAGACATTATAAGTTCCATTAAGACGAGTTGAGTTAGAGTTCCTACTACCACATCTGTATGAGAAAGTTCGTTTTTTGCAACACCAGAGTTTGTATAACACAAGCTAAACTGCTGAATAGATAAATTTTCACTATTATCAAATTGACATGTTTAACTCTATTTGAGCAGTCCAAGGAAGAATGTGAATACTTAATAAGCCTGGCCAAACCTCATATGGTAAAGTCAACTGTCGTAGACAGCAAAACTGGGAGGAGTACAGATAGCAGGTTTGTGTTTCCTATTATTCCTTCACTGTATTCATTGCAGATGAACATCTTTGTTGAGGAAGATTATATTGCATGTTATCAGAAGACTAGTTCGTTGTATGTAAACTTCAAGCATAGTATAATTTGTTAAGACATTTTCCATCACTTACTTGCAGGGTTCGTACAAGCTCTGGTATGTTTCTTAGAAGAGGACAAGATAAGATCATTGGGGACATAGAAAAAAGGATAGCAGATTTCACTTTCATTCCTGCAGGTATGAGAGCTAATAGACATTAAGCAATAGTTGTGTAGAGTTTCCCAGTTACTTTCAAATGTATAACTTCAGTGCTTTTCACTCTACACCTATTAGTGTCCATCATTTCTTCTTCTATTTCAATGCATCTATAAACTTGTTACTTGGCAAATTCCAAGGCATGAATGGTCTGCCTGTTTAACCTAACCATACAATCTACAGAGCATGGAGAAGGACTTCAAGTTCTCCATTACGAGGTAGGACAGAAATATGAGCCACATTTTGACTACTTCCTTGATGAGTTCAACACTGAGAATGGAGGACAACGGATGGCGACCATGCTTATGTATCTGTAAGATTTTACTACCTTGCATTTTTGGATGTAGTTGTTACCTTGATTCTTGCTTAGATGCATCCCATTGTGCTGCTTGCTTCTTTTTTTAACCCCCTTTTTCTGAATCCATTTCATATCTTCCACCATTAATACAGATCAGATGTTGAAGAAGGGGGTGAGACAGTGTTTCCTGCTGCCAACACAAATTCTAGTTCTGTACCAAAGGGGAATGAATTGTCTGAATGCGGGAAAGAGGGTCTTGCTGTGAAACCAAAAATGGGAGATGCATTGCTCTTCTGGAGTATGAGGCCTGATGCCACGCTAGATCCCTCGAGTTTGCATGGTTAGTAATTGTTCAGTTTTGCTTTTGGTTTGTCTTTACCTGTAGTTTGAGAAGGATTCTCAGTTAATCATACTTTACAGTAGAAAATCATTTGGCCTTCTTTGGTGCTGTGACATTAACTCATCTTTTTATTGCTGCACAGGTGGTTGCCCTATTATTAGAGGGAACAAGTGGTCATCGACAAAGTGGATGCATGTTGATGAATACAAGGTCTAGCTGTGATGGTGTGATCTGGGTAGGTACTTCCTGATGCTTATAGTAGTTCCTAACTACATGTATTGAAGTCAGCATAGTTCATACTACATTCACTTGCCACTGCAAATAGCCTGCTTGTAAACTCATAGTTCATTGTTTGTTAACATATCAGTATTTACAAGATGATCTCGGTTAACTGTTGTTGTTGGTTACTTACCTAAGATGGTTTTGAAGGCCCTCATGAAATTTGATGATGTCCTAGGATTCATGTCACAGTAATGACCAGGGGCATACAGACACTTCATCTCCAAAAGATCCTCATTTTGTTGGGCTAATCCAGAATTCATATCCCATATATGGACACAAGCATCTCTGAGTCTAGTAAAACTTACAATATAAGTATTGCTCGGGATTTTGATTTGGATATGGAAAGATGGCACCATTGACATTATACTGAGTCGATGCAAGCCTGGTTGTAGCCGTAATAAATACACATGTTGATAGTTATGACCATAAGGGGAAACATGTTCGTAAGTAGTATTTCTATATGGCTTCTGATTGATTCTAACCTACCCATCACTTGTGTGTTCTATATAGTTAAGTGATTTTCTGCATCCCTAAGAGCAATCTTGTTGACTCTGTTTTTTTGTCAGTGCTTTAATTTATCGGCAAAAGAGCTTTTATTGGAATTGGAAAGATTATTTAGAGTCATCTACATAAAGAGAGCTATGCTAACCAGCTAAAACATTGCAGCTTATACATGGTGTTTATACTGCAATCTTACAGAGACTCCATTTTCTTGTACAGGACTCAGAATTGCTTGTTGTGGAGATCCAGTCACCTTTTACAAGTTGGGTTGACATGATTCTTTCATTTGATCTTTATACCTAGCTATTTAGGTTGGTATTCAATTTTGTTCCTTGACTGGAAAATAAGATCATCATGCTGCAGCTGGGAGAGAATAGGATATTGTAGTTGTCCATCCATTAGAATATAGGAAGACAGGTTCCAGATGATTATAGACTAACAAACTAATTTCTGAGGATACAAGATATTTTTTTAAACCTGATTAATCTCCAGCAGTCATTTACTCCCTTGTATCATGAACCGTGCCCTAGTATGGAAAGGATGCTTACATGTAGCAGGGTGAACAGAAAAGTTCTTTATATCCATTTGCACCTTCATTCTAACAATTCAGCACCAGGTGTGCATTACTGCAGCCATTTAAGGGTAACTTGACTAAAGCCAAAGTTGCATATCATGTTTATATTTCAAAGATTCACAGGGTGTTGAAAGTGACCTCTGAGGTAGTTGAAATTTAAACTGTGAGCTAGAATACTCTGTGCTGCAACTTAATAAACAACCAAATCTGTATCTTGCAGATGGCAGTGAAGAATTTATAGATGACAAAAGCTCCTAAGCAAATCTTTTCAAACATAACACTATGGCATTTACTAATAAATGAAGCAAAAGGTGACAAATGGCTCATCAGGAATTTTAGTCAATAGAATCTGCATTACAAAAGCATTTCCACAAGCAGTCAAGAAAAACCTCCATCTGGTTCTACACTTGGATGAGCCATAAAGTCCATCAGAAACCAAAAATTGCCAAGAAAACCATTTGGGTTTAAACAACTATTTCGTTGGTGATAGTATCTGACTTACCCGATGATATGCTGTGCATTTTACCCATCATCAAGGGTTGTCCACCTTTTGCATAGATCTGCAATCTTGCCTGTCTAAGCTTGTAAAAGAAAGCTGTTCATTCTTTGAGTCAAGGCTGTATGTCAACCAGTAGATAATTAGAAAGCCAAGTTTACCAAAAGCAGCTATCAGTTTTTTATCTAGTATGGTTCTAATTTATTGGATCAATTATCAATGTTGCCTTTTTATGCTAGTAAGTCCATAGGTAGGGCAAACATAAAAATGAATTACTGCAAATTATATCCTAGCAATCCGAACTGAACCTAGACTTGATTGAGAAAAAAAAAAAAAAACTGCTGAATTAGGTTTGCTGCCAGGACAAGCCTCGATCCAATTCAACCTACACCTAGTCCTTGAGATAGCCGGAACCGTAATTATGTGTAGTCATAAATAAGTACTTTATGAGGAAATTACCTTCACAGTGCCAATTTCACGAAACTGACTTAATATATAAGCAAAATCTGGGGGTGGTGGGCATGAGAAGTGTATGTTTTGTCCTGTGTGTGGATGCTCAAAACTGCCAAACAACAAACAAAATAAGCACTATATTTCACCTTTTGATATTTAGGAGAAAGAGTGGATTAAGCTTTAATTTCTAACCCAAGAGCCAAAGCGTGAAGGCACGGCCTCTCTAGTCCAGACACCAATTGTGAAAGTAGGCCATGATAACTAGGTGGGGTTCTCATCCGAAGCAGAGACAGGGCCATGCTCTTTGTCCCTCCATACACGTCATCACCCAATAATGGAATTCCCATGTACTTGGCATGCGCACGGATCTGCCTTGCAGGAAGATAGGGAGAGTTTCGGGCATTACAAGTACCCACAAAAGTATATACTTTTTAAATCTTTCAAGATGAGCTAGAGAGGTACTATAGTTAGAACAAACCAACTAAACAGAAGTCCTAATCTAATATCTATAGAGGAAATCATTCTTGTTTCAGCACATATTAGATTTGTTTATAATTTCTCAATGGGCTAGACCACATGCATGAACGCCCTTCAGATGTGTAATAGACCCCCTGTACATTTTACTAATTCAAAAAGAAAGAAGAAGTCAACCTAAAGGAGTTGTTAGTTGACGGGCAGTTTGGAGACCATGCTAGGATGACTAGATTGGACAGAGGGTATAGGACTGGTGTAGTTAAGAAGAATATTATGAGTCAGCTATATATGATAGGGAGCAGTCATTGGGAGAGGCATGCGGAATATTCTGTTTGCTATAGTGCTCTGCGCAGGGGGATGCAGGTCTCTCGAATACCTGTGCTGTCTATTTTCTTTTTCTTTTTTTTTTTCTTTGCTTGAAGAAAAAATGCAGCTCCTCCATAATTTTCTATGAATTCCTATTACCAATACTAACAGGTTATATCAACATGCATCGAAAAAAATGTGTCACTTTTTTAATGAATTCATATATTACCTCACATATTAAGTGATGCCGGAAATACATTCAGAACACATTTGACTGCTCAATAAAATCTCAGTTGCATGCTATGCAGTACCTGATGGGTTCGCCCAGTTTCCAATCTCCACTCTACCAGAGCAGAACCACCCCCAGCAAGTATTTCAATTACTTTGTACCTAATAAAGGTCAACTAACTTTAATACAAATGCATTGTGATACAAAATCATTTGATCATCACTGAGATCTATGGAAACTAAAGAACAATTAAGAGAATACCACAAGATAAGCAAAAGTAGCAGACCATTAATCTGACAACATGGTTTTGACACTTTTGGTAGAACCTTCACATTCAGTAGGAACAGGAACTACCTTTTTTTTTTTTTTTGGGTGGAGCAGGAGTTTGAACAGCTGCTACTGTGAGAAATCAACAGAATTATGTACTGTAACAGCATTGTTCACTCTCATATCATAAGATTACACAACAGTTTTATTTATATGATTGATATGATCACACATTTAACTCCCAGTAACATCTTAGAAATGTTGCTTTCCTTCACCCTACTTTCAATTATTATCAGATGTAGTGGCTCTCGTTCACTAACATCACATTCAATTCCAACTGCCACGAATAGTCATCTCCCTTCCTTAACCTCTTATGTAATATCAGAACTGTGGATTTCTTTTTCCATCCTTCCCCTTAATACCAATTTCAATTAAGTGAGACAGCACCATACATATAAATTTAAAATTAATTATGCGATAAAAATTTTTTTAATCAATTAAGATAGGTACAGCATAATCCTAAGCATTAGATTCCACCTTACAGATTCCCTACATTTCATGAGAATGAAGTCCTACGGGTCCAATTATAATTGCAAGGTGATCTAGATCCTAGCTGCAAACCACAGCCATTTCAGCGGTGTTAGTTTCTGGTAGAACAGTCACTCCAATAATTGATTCGGTGCTACTGCAAAACATCACCAGAAGCATCCAGCAAAATGGAAGACATAGATCCATCTCATGTACATTATATTTATTAGTAATTACTTAATATTCGAGTTTTGTGTGTGTGTGTGTGTGTGTGTTTGACTTCAACAAGATAATAGGATTTTTCAATCCACCAACATCAAGTAACAAGATATATATCAATTAATATAATGATACTTGCCTACTTTTAATAAATGACAATGGAAGTGATAAAGGACCAAATATATATCACCTACTGGCAGCATGGCGAGCTTGTCCGCGGCTGCTTGATCCCGGCATAGCAGCCATACGAATCCTATTATTTAGATCACGGCCAATTGGGATCTCAATGCGTCCAGCAGGTGGTGAGGGCACTCCACAAGTAAGACTGATGTACACTCTTTGGATGGTATGTAGCTTAAATTGTTGAGATAGATGGGCATGAGAATTCTCGTCCTGCCACCAATAGGAAACATTATTTACCATTAAAGACACAATATTACCAGCTTGGAGCCATTTCCACAGTTGGCTTGGGCAGAAGAGAATAGTGCAGGTATTACCTTCGCGACAACAAGCAATCCACTGGTCCCCTTGTCCAGTCGGTGCACAATTCCTGGCCGAATAGACAGGCTATCAACACTTGAACATAAGCCTTCATCATCAGAAACATACTCTGCATCAGAATGAACTTCCTGGTCCATATATGCCACTGTTGGAAGGCTACAATGGTGAAGAATTCCATTAACAAGTGTGCCAGTTGCATGTCCTGGTGCAGGATGAACAACCTTGATAATGGAACAGGATATCCTCACTGTGAGAAATTTAGTCCAAGATGATGCACAAATCTTTTTGAAGGTTAAAGTTAGATGTATTTCCAGATGGCTACCATATGTGCAGGTTTGTTAACGACCAGGACATGCTCATCCTCGTAAACTATATCCAAAGATATATCTTCAGGTTTGGCCCTCAAAGGTTGCAGCTCTGAAATTGTGCAATTAACCTCATCCCCAGCTTTGATGCTGTATGCAACCTGCACACTCGCAAGTTTAATTGCTTTTAAGAAATCTAAAATTAGTTATTTCTGATTTGTGGTAGTTTCCTATGGTTCGCATTCCATCCATCCATCCAAGCCCAAAAGTAACTGTTGATTTCTGACAAATTTGAAGAATATAAAATCTTCTCCTTTTTCCTAAATGCTACCATACACAAGCATAAGTAGCTGAGTGAAATTTATATGCTCTCCCAGCCAAATAAGGGGTCAAAAATAAAGGATTTGTAAAGAAAAAAAGCAAAAACAAAAAAGCAAGCAATCCACATAGCATGAATTCTTCACTCAAAAAACAAAAAGTTCTTCAACAGTGAAGTCAACCAGAAAAAAATTAGTTAATCCTATCAACCAATATTCTTTTGGTCAATGAATTTGGTCTGTCTAGAAATCATTCTATGACGTCTATTCATTTTACATTTGGTGAATGTAGATCATGTCGTTTGCCATTCATAGAAGCAAACTAAGTCTCGTCCTATTGCCACAAAGCAGCAAGCAGCTTCTCTCAAACACGGAAAGACGGGTAGTTTATCAAGCATTTTGTTTGCACACCAAATGCCAAATCCCGTTATTTTTTGTGCCTTTGAATTTATATCCGCCATACACGAAAGAAGAAGAACTAGGAGAATGAAAATAGTGAAGGAATGAAGCTACCTTATCAATAACACGGCCGTTGACACTAACGAGGCCAGACCGAATACTCGACTGCACACGAGCTCTGCTGATGCCTTGAATGCGAGATGAGATCCATGAATCGAGCCTGAGCTTGCCTGAGCTGACATCAACGGTCTCTTGGAGCTTCAACCCGGCGTAATTGATTTTTTTTCCAGCTGAAGGTTCTCGGCTCTCATCGGCATTCGAGTCTCGAGTGGCACCATAGCTTGCTCTGAAAATTCTTAAAATCCGACAAGGCGATATCGTACGGCTTCGAGGAAAGAAGACGAGGAGAGAAGGTGAGGACTGAAGAGCTTTTTTGGAGGGAACAGAGCAACTATACACAGGGTGGAGCGAGAACATTCCGCCCCTCCAACCTTTCTGTCATCGTGCCTTCCCTCCGATGCTTCATGTATATATTAAGAAATAGTTTTTTTTTTTTTTTTTTGGGGGGGGGGGGGGGGGGGGGGGAGGAGGGGAGGCAATCCAAAACGCACCGGACCGGGAAGATGCGACAATTAGAAGACTTGTGGTTGAACCATGAAAAAGATAATTGACAGCTGGCGAGCTCTAACGGAGAACTAGTCACCCAAACGGCAAGATTTTCTGTTCTCAAAAGCAAAAACGGTAATGATTTTTTCCAAATTTAGTTTACTTGTCTTGGTCCCAGGAGAAACCAAAAACTTCTTGAATTTTTTTTATCAAAATTTTTATTGATTTAATTTATATTAATATTTAAATAAAAATATTAATTTTTATTATATATAATATTAATGAAAATAAACAAAACAAATTTTATCACGCATCAATATTTGTTTAAAATATTAACATAAATGAGATCAATAAAACTTTATTTTTTTATTGTCATCCGATGAATTGTGACTTCTTACTCAATCGACAAACACAAAATACTTATAGAAGAGTTCAAGAAATAATAAACATGTATTATTTGAATAAATAAATATAATATGCATTTAACATTATTCTTATTTTAATAATATGCATCATTTATACATATTTCATCTGTTGATGTTGATTTACCCAATACTATTACTTGAAGTTTTATTCAAAGTTTTACCATCAGAAAAGCAATTTAAGTTAATTATGGGTGTTTCCCATCTGAATCTTGGGTTCCCCTCCTCATCATGGCCACGAACTCTTCATAATTGATCCTACCATCCTGCAAAATCAAATAGAATCATGTGTTATGAACAATGCCATTGCAAAATGTTATTAAAATTTTGAGATTTAAAAAAAAAATGAATACTGATAGTCTGAGTTTGTGCTTTTTTTAATAATTTATTATATTAATGTAATAAAACAATAAATATATAAAATCTTAATCACATCAAAAAAAATTTAAAAATCAATACCATTCCAATCAATAAAAAAATATTGATTCAAAAATGAATTACCTTATCAGTATCAACATCATCGATGACTTCATCTATAGTTGCATCATCACCCATTCCATACTCTGTCATGGCTACTTTGAGCTCATCTCTAGTGATAAATCTGGTGAAGAAAAAAAGAAACAGATGACCTCAACTTCATGAGGACAGTTTACAAAGAAGAACTTTGTGAAAACCAGTAACCCTCCCAAAATAATTGCAAGATGAAGTTAATGAAGAATACTGACCCGCTGCCATCCTTGTCAAAGTATTGGAAAGCCTTGTACAAGTTTTCTTCCATCTCGAGTCTATGCCTGTGCATCGTAGCAGTAATAAATTCAATGTAATCAATAGTCCCACTCTGATCAACATCAGCCTGACAGGAGAAACAAAACGGGTCAGAAACCTTTATCCCTGTGATGAACATTGTCTTACTAAACTTCTCCTTTGTAATGCGTAACAAAACTGTTTGACTGAAGAAGCAAATGGGATTTTGGTGTTGGTGGGATTGTAAGAAATGCATGGATAAAAGGTGAATCGGGTAAATGAAAATGTTCTTACAGCATCCATGAGTTGCTTTATTTCTGGTTCAGTAAGCTTAGATCCCAGCCGAGTAAGTCCATCTTTGAGTTCTTCAAATGTTATGGTGCCACTTCCATCAGTGTCCATGTTGTTGAACATCTGTTTCAACCCCTTGATTTCTTCTTCCGAAAGGTTTTCCGCAATTACCTTCCAGGCAACACAAAATTTCAGATCAGAAGGCGGCAAAACAGATTATCTGAAAGCATTCTCAGTTAAAACTTCAGAAATGGCATTGTTTCCTTCTAAGTGACACCATCTTGCTCTCTAATGAGTAATTCTAGCAACTGGATTCCATTTCTGCAAGATGTCCAATGTTGGTACTAGATAGCTACAGTCTTTCAGTGATTCTTATAGTTATTGAGATCCAAGCTCTGCATAACTCTAAGGAGGTGCAATGGTACCTTTAGGGCAAGTTTCTTCATCTTGTTCATCGCTCTGAACTGTTTCATCCTAATAAGAACGACACTATCAATGGGTTTGTCAGAAGCTGCACCATCCTCCTTCAACCATGGATGTTCTGGTACACATACACAAACACCATTGATAGTATGCATGAATAAAACGGAGTTCTTAACCAAACATGAAATGTTATTTCTAAGGACCAGATGCCTAATCACAGCATCAGACGATCTTATCTAAGATCAATTAATGAAAACAAAGGTTATTGGGTCCCAAAATCACCTAAGAGAGAGCACCTTAAGATGATTTTCTTGGACTTCCAATTTATATGGACTATATAAACGACAAGCATGTCTTACCAAGGGCTTTGGCAGCAGTAATTCGTTTGTTAGGGTCCCTTGTTAACATTTTCCTGATCAGATCCTTTGCAGCATCAGATATAGAGTGCCACTGGGCACTTTCCAAGTCAAGTTTACCTTCCAAGATAGCTTCAAATATCCCTTTCTCAGTCTCTGCAACAAAATCCATCAATCCAGACATCAGAGTCTCAAAAACGGATAGAAAGCAAACAATGTTTTGGCAGACAAATACTGATCTTAGAACCAATGAAACATCAATCTTTTCAATCAGTAAACCATAAAGAAATTCCAATAACATAACTTTGGTTTCTTGATATCAGTTTCAACTTCAAATTAGTGAGAAGGATAGTACAGATAGTTCACTGAAAATGGAGAAGTACGAAGGTCACCCAGTGTGCACTACTGTTATAGTAAATAAGATGTGAACGGAAATTTTCAGTTCCATCCGAATTTCTCTTGGTGTCGTGCAAATTTATAGGAGAATTCAGATTTTTTCACCTACCAGCCCAAAATGGAGGCACCCCACTTAGAAGAATGTACAAAATGACGCCAGCACTCCATACATCTATCTCCTTCCCATAGTTCCGGCGCAAAACCTCTGGGGCAACATAGTATGCACTTCCAACTATATCTCTATATATTTTCCCTGAAGAATAGTGTAAGCGTTGCATTTAGTAAACAAAATGTAGCAATTTGACATAGGGAGACAAAAGACACACATAATCATACCAAAAAGCAATGAAAATGTTTAGATTGGTGAGAATGCAAACTGCAATAACAACTAGTAAATACATGCAGGAAGTGTAATTGTTCAGTTTTTTCCCAGAATCTGGAATTTTCTTTTGACAGAAAATCTTAATAGTACATAGAAAATGCAATATATGTATCTGCTTGAGAGCTCGTAGCCATTATTCCAAAACAGTAAACTATTTTTAGAACTCTAAACATGAAAAGGGTTATACAATGATTAAAGCGTCATTAAAGCAGTATAATGCAAACAAAAAGTACAGCATTGCCCACAATTCTGTGCCACCTCTTTAGGGGGAGTCAGTTAGTGGTTCCATCTCACCATCACTATAAAGCAGTCAAGTCAGAGATGTGATGAAGAATCCATTTGTTGTTTTCAGGGTCTTCTGTTCTTTTTTTTCTAAAGCTAGAAGAAAAAAGGGCATTTGCCATTATATGAAGCCATTGACTTGGTTGACCAGTCCTTTTCTTCGTTGACTTGGCCCCATTGACCCATGGTGGCATCCAGAAAAATTATAGCAAGGTCCCTTTCAAGCCTTGTTTGATAAACAATTTCATCACCATTTTCTTTATCTCAACAGAAAGTTTGATTAACAAGAAGAAGATGAAGAAAAATCCATCAAGTTAACATACAAACCATGCAGACAAATATAATACTTAGTCGTTGATTCTTGAAGCTATTCTACTGCTATCTCTCTTATGATCCAGAGAACGAAAGTAAGAATCATTTATAAAGGAATGCAAGCAAATCACTTAAAGTGAAAGATTCATAATGATTTAGGCAGAGTATGGAAGGGACATGCCAGAAATCAGAAGCAAAGCTCAAAAAGGGAGAAAAGCAAAAATGAAAGAAAACATTTTTTACAAGCTAACCTTCCTCAATGAAGACAGATAGCCCAAAATCCGTGGCTTTTAGGGGAGCATCTTCATCTTTGCTCACTAATAAGAAATTTTCAGGCTTCAAATCCCTATGCATGACCCCCATGAAATGACACACATGAACCACATTCACAATCTGCCGACAAATGGAAGCCGCTTCTCTCTCCGAGTAACTCCCCTTGGAAATGATTCGATCAAAAAGCTCCCCGCCAGAGCACAGCTCCATTACCACATGAAGATTCTGCTTATCCTCATAAGCACCCTTGAACATCACAACGTTGGGTTGTCCTGTGAGGTGCTGGAGTATCAGAATCTCTCTCCTAACATCCTCAATATCCTTGTCATTTACTAGCTTTCGCTTTGAGATAGACTTGCAGGCATACTTCAATCCAGTTGCCTTCTCAGTACAAAGATAAGTGATCCCAAACTGGCCTCTCCCCAATTCTTTATCAAGATCATAAATAGAGGTGATATCAACATAAGGCTTGCCGAGAATGGGACCAAACTGTGAACTCGAAGGGGCTCGAGCCAAAGACTTTGAAGGAGGAGCTGGGTTCGGTGGTGGGGGTGGTCTGGGCGGGGTTGGGTCATACCGTGGGTGGTTCTTCTTGGGCACAGAGTGGTAGCGAGGAGGTGAATCCGAGGAAGAAGAAATGGGTATTTCATGGGTATGGGATCTAGTGAAGCAAAGTCCCATTTTTGAAATAGAACACCAGAAAGATACACAGAGATACAGAGATACAGAGATAACAGAAGGGTAACTCAAGCAATTTATTAAGAATTCCGGGTTGGTGTTCGATGACTTGTTGCAGAAGAATATTTTAGAGAGCGAGAGAGAGAGAGAGAGAAAGAAATAGCTTTAGAGGAGTTGGTTTGCTTGTACCGACTCCATTTGGTTCTTTGCTTTTGCCCAATAAGCGGTCCTGAGTATCATTCCCTACCTTTTTGCACCCCCACGCTTTGCTTTGCTGAGCCTGTGAGAGAAAGCACTTTGATCGGTTTCGTGTTCTACAGCTTAGCTTCTTCACAGGGAGGTTAGGCCTTTCAGGCGACCGTTTTGTTTGATTTTATAGACTTCATGGACGGAGCACATCGACCAGAAAACGACGCCATTGGATACAAATATGATGGGCTGAGAACTCGGCCTGTTGAACTTCTAGTATGGACTGAGGCCCGAATCTCTGTACCCCACCAGATGGGTCTGTCAAATGGACCCAAAGCTCGAATCCGATACTGACCCTTTGGGCTTATCATTGAGAATCAGAGCTGATTGGGTTTAAGTGTGTCAGTTCGTTCTCTTCATTTCTGTTTTACTTTAAAAAATAATAATAATAATCAAAATAAAATTTATATTGCTCATATTTTAATTAAGTGTTTATTAAATTTATATTTAAAATATCAATTTGATTCAAATTAATTTTTATTTTAATTTTAAAAAATAATTTAAATTTAAATATTTTATATAATAAATTTTTATTTAAAATTTGTCTTGTAGAAAAAGTTTCAATTATCATATAAAAATTGATAATTTTTGAGTATCAAAAATATTTTTTAAAATAATTTACATTATTAAAATTTTAAAAATTGATGAAAATTATTTTTAAAGTTATGAAATTATAAAATTTTTTGTAATGATAAAATTTTATATTCATTTATATTTGTGAAAATTTTTAAATCAAAGCTATTGTATAAAATTTTTAATTAAATTACTCATTAAAAAATTAAAAATAAAATAAAATTTGAATCAAATTAAAATTAAAAATTAAAAAATTTAACCCAAATTAAAGAAATCCGCGAACCACCTTTTATTCGATTGGTGACTTTACAAGCCCAGTTGGTGGCATAGAACACAACACTTTGACCAAAAAAAAAAAACTTAATAAAAAAAAGCTGCCACCAGGATGGCACAGTGTGTACCACGAGATATTTATAATTATATGGATTAGCTCTGACTTTATTTATGTGAATATTTTAAAAATAAAATAAAATTTTATTTTTATTATTTTATTATATTAAATAACTTTAATTTATGCATGTAGTAGTTGTTAAAATATTAACATAATTTTAATTAATAAATATTAAATCAATATACTCATTTTTTATTCTATATTTGCAATGTCGATTTGATAAATTGTGCATTCAATATTTAAATTTATTTAAATTTAAATTATGATGTTAATATATTTTATAAAAATTATTGTAATTAACTTTTTGTACAATAAAATTTAATTTAAATTTTTTAATTTAATTTAATTTTTAATTTTAAAAAAATTATTTAATTTGAAGATCTTGTATAATGAATTCCAACTTAAAATTTTTTATTGATGAAAAAAATATTTAAGGCATTATTAAAAAAATTAAAAATTTAAAGATGAAAATAAATTAAAATATTTATTTTAATATGAAACTAACTAATACTAAATCATTCATCAATCATTTAACTTAAGATTTGGTCATAAAATAAATGACCATAGGCTATTAATATTAATAATCAACTCAGGACATTGACGTTTAACAACTAATTCTTCCGTAGAAGCATGGCTCACGAGTCCAATAAGTCACCAAGTCCTTCAATTTAAACTGCCCTACATTCAGACTAGTCAAGTCCTTCAATTTAAATTATTACAAATATAAGGGGCTTGAATATAATTTACTTTTCTTTGTTAGGTAGACTCAGTATTTAAATTGAAAATTAAATTATTATTTTTAAAATTAATATAAAATAAAATAAAATATTATTTAAAGTCTTGAGTTTTATTTTTTAATTAAAATTTTATTTAAAAATATTTTTAAATAAATTTTAATTTATCAATTTAGATCAAATTAAACTCAACCAAAAATTTTAAAATTTAAAAATATTTACATTAAAAAATTTTAACAAGAAATTTTAACTTTAAATTTTTTGTAAATGTAAAAAAATATTTTATGTACCATTAAAAAAATTTTAGATTTTTTTTCAGAAATAAAAAATATATACTATTAAAAATTTAAAAAATTTATGAAAAATAGCACATTAATCAAAAAATATTTACATTCATGGAGATAGAGTTTAGTAATTATTTAGGTATTTCAATGATAAAAATATCATTAATTTTTTGTAGTTATTTTTTATCAAGGTCTAATTTAGACAATTAATAAATAAATATTTATTTCAATACATTTAAAAAATGAAGGTTTGATTAAAGAAATAGGACAAAATTTATAATCTAAAATAATATTTATTTTAAAAACGAAATTTTAAATTATATTTATTTTAATTAAATTTAAATTAAATATTGACTCAACAAATAATTATATAAAAATTTTAAAATAACTCAAATAGATTTATAATTTATTCTGAATTAATCTTTTAAATTTTGTAAAAAATCAATTCATCAGTTTGAATTTTTTAAATTTTAATAATATAAAATCAAACAAAATTTTTAATTCACTGGTTTGAATTTTCTAAAATTTTTTATAACATTAACTTGAGTATGTTTTTACATTTATAAAAAATTTTAAATGAAAATTTATTTTTTTAAAAGTTAAATTAAAATATTTGATATATAAAATTTAATTAATATTTTAAATTTTAAATTAAAAGATGCATGTAGTGGGGCTGTTGTTTAATATTTATACTCATTGTTAAGATGTAAAAAATCAAATTTTATTTATTAATTATGTATTTTAATTATATTAATTTGTTATATAGTTAAGATGAGACGTGACATCAATAAACTTAAAATTTTAAATAAAAAATATTTAACCCATTTTTTAACCATTGAATATGATTTTTTAACCCGAAAATAAGAAATTTTGAAAGAGAAAAGTATGAATTTTTTTAAAAAATAAAACATACATTAGAGTCTGTTCAAATAATTCTAAATTGTATTCACATTGACGAGGTTGACGCAGAGGCGAGAGCACTCAGGTCTTCGTCAAGACTTCTGAAACTGGGGATTAACTGGACGAAGAGCATTGATGGTGGTGGCTGCTTTGTTTCGCTAATCACTTTCTGTTCTCTATCCAGCCTCCTTTCTTCTCCTTTTCTACGAAAGTTTGTCTTATTTAACGTCGTCTGCTGCCTCACTATTTATTCCCTCCCTTCTCTCAATCCTTCTGCTTTCAACTGGATTCTTTTAGAGAACAAATTAACAATTTGTTGATCCTGATCATTACAATAAACAATGAGGATTTGTTGCCTTTCTTCTCTTCCTCCTCCTCCTTCTTCTTCTTTGCGGGTATCCTCTGAAAGGCTGAGGGAATCTTTCTGCTCCATTGTTTCCACGGTTATCTTCAAGCTGTTATCCTCATTCTTCACCTTGTTATTTGCAGAAGGTGAGTGCAATGCTTTCTTCCTTTATCTTCAGCTTCTTGTATTGAACTCAGTTGCAGTGAAGCCAGTTCTTCGACAGAAATCACAAAATAATGATTTAATAGCTAGACAGAGAAATGGGTTCTTTTTATTTATAGCAAAATATCCAAAAAGAATATATAAATGAATGAGAAAATTTCCTGTTTCCGTATAGTTGGAGCCATTTTGGGAGCCATGGCCGGAGCTCTGGTGGGTCTGAAAACGGAGAGAGGGTTTCTAATCGGAGCCAAAGTTGGAGCCACAAAGGGCTGTGCTTTTTCCATTGAGATCTTCAAATTCTATCTTGCTCTCTGCCAGGTCGATGATAGCCATGAACTCATCCATGCCTTCCCCCTGGTCAGTTTGCGTTCACCTTCTCTTCCTGAATTTTCACGACTACACAGATTTCTTACATGTCTTCTGTCTTAAAAGGTTGACACCATCGCAAAGCTAACAAGCAGAGGATTCAACCAGGAGGGACTTATTACAAGAATACGAAACCCATCAGATAGTCAGGTGATTTGCAAGTAATTCTTACAGTATTTATGGGTGTTTGAAGATTGTTAAGAATCTTGCTTATGTGTGAATGCCATTGGGCGCAGGAGGATTCCCTGGAGAAGATTGAAAAGATCAGAATCACAGAAAGAAGTCTAATAATGGATTCTACTTCAAGCAATGTAATCTCTTGTTCTGTCTGCCTTCAGGTTGTCTGCTTTCTTCATTCTTTTCCTTTTTCGGACCGATCAATGTTTGGAGAGATCTTAATCAACTCGATTAGTTACCTCCTCTGTTGTTTATCTGGTTGCAGGACTTCCAAGCAGGGGAAGTGATTAGCCGTTTGCCGCGGTGTCACCACGTGTACCATCAACCTTGCATTGACACATGGCTTTTTGGGCACAATTCCTGCCCTTTGTGCAGAAGAACTTTGTGATGCTGACATGGTTTCTCTCAACCAGGAAGAGAAAGCTGATTTAACCATTTAGGAGAAATTTTGTAAAAGAATAACAATTATTCAACAGTGTTCTTTACTTGTTTGCTTTATTCATTCTTAGGATTTTTCTTTAGTTTCTGTATGTTTCCCAGCAATCTCACAAGACGTGCTTTAATGAAAAGACTCAGAATTTTGGAAAAAACAATGCCCCTGAAGTATGGCGGCCACTTCTGCCAAGTCTGAGTCATGCGTGTTAATAATACTTGGTCGAGTTCCTGTAAGCTTCGCCCACTTGTATGTTTCGCCCGCAGCTATTAGCTATCCATGAAAGCCAACAACTAGTCAAGTGAGACCAATGCAACAATCTTTGGGTCTAATGGATGGCATCTTGTTTTGAAGCCGCCTTGACAATGTATAAAGGCTTGTTGATTGGGTTTCCATGCTGTTAGAAGTCCAGTTCAGACAAATGCAGAGGTCTTAGGCAGAGATTCTGGAAATAATATGAAGTTTAAAAGTACAGGGCTTGGTAAGAAAACCCAAAAGTGTAATTTCAATGCCCAGCCAGATGCAGTTCTCTGCAACGACAAATAAATGAAAGATTCAGTTTTGGTATTATTCTTAAAAAAGCTTACAGGCCCTCAACATAATTTTTTTTTGATAATTTTAAATACAGACAACAGCCTTTATGCATCAGGGAAAGCACTCGGTAAGATCAGATTCCGTAATACACGCAGCTTGGACAACGAAATGAGGTGGAGTGACCGGCTTGGCAACTGGGTTGCCAGTCAGAGGAAGAAATGGACTGAGCGAATCAAAAAGTAAACAAAGCGTGAAGCATCACGATCAGCTTAGTTTGTTGCATCACGGCTGTAGAAAAGGTCCAGTGTCTTGGCAGGTATACGGTGGAGAAGCTCGCGAGGGAAGATACGAAGAAGCGTCCATGCTAAATCAAGTGACTGGAATATGTTGCGGGTGTCATATGCCCCTTGTGTCACAAATTTTCTCTCAAATTTGTCCAAGAATTCCAGATAAAGCTGAAATTAGAAAAGAATGAAATTAAAACAAATATAAAGTTTGTTACTCCGTCAACTAGGATTCAAACAAGATAAGATAAACACAGCAGAGAGAGACCAGATCCTCAGAAGAAAGTGCTTCTTCTCCAACAACAGCTTTCATTGCCTGAACATCCTTTCCAATAGCATAGTTTGCATACAACTGAAAGCAAAAAGCCAAGAGGAATATAAATTAGAAGGCAATAAACTGTAGAAGTAATTTCACCATTTGAAACTTCTGATCAAACCTGGTTGGACACGTCAGCATGATCTCGCCGAGTCATTCCCTCCCCGATAGCACTCTGAAGTACAAGGAAGAAAGTTTAATACGAACTCTCTAATTTGAGCATATCTTTCAGTGAGGATGTACCCATGTTTTAAGGATTCAATTAGCAACAGCATTACCTTCATCAAACGAGAGAGCGATGGAAGCACATTTATAGGCGGATATATCTGTTTAAGAAAGAAAAAAAATAGAAAGATGAGGTGAACAGCTTGAATATACTGAAAAAGAGTGCAACACAAATGACTGATGGCATGGCATGGTTTAAGTGAACAGGCAATCAACTTAACCACTTTTAGAAAAGAAAGCATTCAAGCTAGCTTTACACGTAAATTAATTCCTGGGTATGTCAAAGTGAAAATCAAAAGAAGATTGACACAAGTATACATATTTGTCTTGCAACAATACAGACGGGAAAATGTATTACGTAGGTAGAGCCAATGACAGATTTCATAAAGCTTTGGACAATGTGAATAATGCACCAGTTGAAAGTTGGTTTCCTCACCTGTCGGTTATGAAGCTGCCTATCAATGTATATCTGGCCCTCCGTAATATAACCAGTAAGATCAGGAGTAGGGTGTGTAATGTCTGATTCACAGAACAAAAGGATTATAGGATATCTCTAATCAGCACCACAAGAAGGGGTTATTTGTCACGGAGAATATCTTGAATCTCAACATGTGTTAAGTAAAAAGTGTACCATCATTCGGCATAGTCAAAATAGGGATTTGAGTTATGGAACCCTTTCGTCCTTCAATACGTCCAGCACGCTCATAAATAGTTGCAAGATCAGTATACATATACCCAGGATAACCACGCCTTCCAGGCACTTCTTCTCGGGCAGCAGATACCTGTAGTTGGTCAAGTAATTAAAGCGAATTAGAACTAAACCTGACAGAACACCTGAATTAGTTCAGTTTTAAGTTTCAAAAGCTGCAAGCTATGTCATTTAGCACTTAGGTAATGTCCAAGCAGCAAGGAGCATACAGAGTAGAGGTAACTGTGATGCAACATAGCAAAGGTTTGCAAGTGATGGAATCTACCAAATCATAACATATTAAATTTCTTTACCTCACGAAGAGCATCTGCATAAGAGCTCATATCTGTCAATATAACGAGAACATGCTTCCCGCATTCATAAGCCAAATATTCTGCAGTAGTGAGGGCAATTCGAGGGGTGATGATTCGTTCGATGGTAGGGTCATTGGCCTGTAACAGAAAACTAAGAATCAGATCATTTTCAGAACAACAGATGAATGCTATTTTGAGAATGAGTAAACAGACCTCAAAACTATAAAATAAGTTTTCATTCTTCAGGACAGAAAATGACATAAAAAGATCAGAAAATAATCATAGTAAATTACCAGATTTAGGAAAAGGGTAACTCTCTCCATCGATCCGTTTTCTTCGAAATCACGCTTGAAAAACTGGGCAGTCTCCATGTTAACTCCCATAGCTGCAAAGACAATAGCAAAATTGTCCTCCTCCGCATCCTACAAAACCACAGCAAAGAAAGTACTAAGCACAAATTTTACTCTTTTTTTTTTTTTTTTTGAGGGGGGTGTGGGCTAAGGAAAAGAGAAACTAGTAGCAGCTGACACCTGAAATTCCCATAAAATAAAGCAAAAGAAAGCAATCGGCTAATGCCATTGGAGTAACTAAGTCATGATCCACTATAACACATGATATTCTGTTTGTCTGTCCCTTAAGAGTAATAGATAACTAGCTTACTACTCATAAGTTAAACATACAATTGTGGACAGTTCTGAATGGCAGCCAGTTCACAATTTGGGAAATGAAAATGTAATACACTTAAACATTATTACATGATATAACTTGCTTCAAGCAACTCTTACCTCTAAGCCTATACAAAAGAACATAGTCAGTAAACTACTGAGGCATGTTTGAGTTATTACTACATGTTTGAGAGCAATGGTGAGCACTACACACCTCAAGCAGATTACCAGACTTTTCCAATCGCTTCACAAGACCAGCCTGACGACAAATCTGAGCAGCAATCTCATTGTGAGGAAGACCAGCAGCAGAGAAAAGAGGAATCTTCTGACCACGAGCAATTGAGTTCATGACGTCAATCGTGGAAATCCCAGTTTGAATCATTTCTTCGGGATAAGTCCTCTCACTAGGGTTGATAGAGCTTCCTAAGGATTGGGAGGAAAGAACATATAACATGACATAAAGAATGAAGTTCTTCCTCATGACTCAATCACCATGATTCGGTAACTCACCAGAAATATCAAGGTATGCCTCAGGCAAAATTGGAGGACCATTATCAATGGGTTTTCCAGAGCCATTAAATATGCGCCCAAGCATATCCAATGAGACAGGTGTTTTCAAAACCTGTACATGAACCATATCTGGGGCTTAAATGGCAAGAATAATTAGAGCCTCCCTCCAATCAAATATGTTCATAAGAGCAAGGTTGAAAGCAGCATGAAAAATGAACAGAAACAGAAAAATCTGAGATCGAAAGATATAACAAGTCAGCTTCCACCACAAATAACATATTCATTGATGGGTCAAAACTTAAAAAGATAAAAGGCCACAAAAAGACAGAACGAGAATGTTGAGTTATTGATGTTTGCCTGTTACTTACATGATTAAATTGTGTAACAAAGATGAAATATGTCAAAAAAGGTGCTCAAGAGATCCAGTGCGGCTAAAAGGGGAACTTTGGTTGGAAAAAGTCTATATAATACAGGAGTAGAAACACAAAAAATAAAAGTAGAAAGAATGAAGATAGCCTCTTTTCTTTTCATTCAACTCCTGCTCCTTGCATCATCAGGAGAACTTACTCAGTAAGGAATAACATGTCTTGTAACATCAAAAACCATAGAAGATTTTCCTCTCTGAATGGTGCTTTTCCAGGAAGATACCTTTTAGAACAAACCAGAGCAACTGTAACCTATACCTTACCAAAATGCAACCAAATATTCCGAACAAAAACAATACTAGTTTTGTTGAAAGGAGAAAATGACTAAGGCTCTACAGTATATACCTCTCCTGTGAATTGTACGGTAGTGTACTTATTGTCAATTCCAGATGTCCCTTCAAAAACCTGAAAAAGCAGAATGAAAAAATCCAAAAGAAAAACATAAACTTAAGGCAAAATGATCTCCTATGCATCTTGTGTAACTTCTAGTTTAAAACACAATTATATAACATACACTATAACAACTTATAAACAAAAACAAATAACTTTGTTTCCATGAAGGTTCTGGCATAGAAAGAATGCCTATAGATATTGATGGAGCCTCAAGCCTGTTTAACAAGATAGGGAATATGAACTATCCTCTAAACTACTAGAAGTAAGCAATGAAAAAACCTCTCAGAGAAGTTTGAGAATCAGGCATAAGGATATGGATTTTACAAACACCAGCAAAGCTTAATAAATAATGTCATACAATACGTACTGCAAAGGTATTAGCAAGTCCTCTTTTGAACAGACAGACAAGCAGAAAAAAACACACTCAAAATAAAAGAAAATAAACCAGAGAGATGGGACAGAAAAGTGACAGAAGTAACAGTAAATTGTAAACCTGCACGACAGCTTTCTCCCCATCAACTTCTAAGACTTGACCACGTCTTGTCGTTCCATCTCCTAGGCGAATATTGACAATTTCCTGATACTTTGGGCCCTGAAAACATATGAGAATTTGTGATGTCATAATCAATGAAAATATACTACTGAACTCTGAATAGAATTATTATCCGATTGGGAAAAAAAAAAGGGAGCAAATGAACCTACCTTAACTTTGTCAAGAATGACTAATGGCCCCGCAACACCAGAAACAGTTCTATACTCTGGATTCAGAAAGGTCCGCATAAATATTCTCAAGCATTTGAGATGAATGAATATACCAATATCAGTGAAACTTGAATACCAGATTATACCACGGTCAGTCAAAAACATTTTTGAACAAACAGTGAAAAGATTTATAATCACCAACACAGTTGCACTTGATCCTTAATGAATTATACTACTTGAGACTGAGAAGGAGAAAGTTCTCAAACCATCCCAAACACACTCGTCAACTATAGGAAACCAAAAAATTAGAAACCACGGCACCAAACTAGTTTATAATTAAAGGGCAAAATAGAAAGGAAAATTAGATTACCAATACCCCACAAATAACGAAGCCAAAATCTCTTCTACTAATCCACGTATCCATTAGGTGCAACTCAACCACCACCAACCACAGAAAAAAGGGGGAAGAAAACCAAAAAAAAAAAAAAGAAAAGAAAAACAGTTGCAGATAGGCTATGATCAGCCGTAACTTTAGCATGCAGGAAATTAAAAACGTGGGAATTGACTACAGATACTTACCCATCCCGATCTCGAGAGTTCCCGCCTCCATGTCAAAATTGTTCGGAGCTACTCCCATCTTTAACTTCAAACTGATGATAGTCCAAAGAGGGGGGAAGAAAAAAAAGACGTCAATATAATGCTAACCGCTTGGCAACGAATAGCACTCATAAGAACGATAGCAAAGAATTTCACGCTCAACAGATAAACTACAGTGAAATAGCTGGAAATGCCTTTCCAGAAAGACACGTGAACTGATAAATGTAACGTAACTAACAGCGATTTTCTCAGCAACCAAACAGATACTCCGCCTAATAAAATTGATTCCATACACAAAAAGAAGTTCCAAGACTTACGGAACCCCAATTAACTTCACTAACAACTTCACTGAATGAACAGAGCCTGCAACTTGATTCGACTAAACAACTTCACAAATACAAGTAAATTACAGTGTTAAGGACGTAAGATTCGTGAAGAGATCTGATGAGGAACGCACCACTACCAGTGAGACAACGAGTGAAAGATCAGACGAGGATAACAGCGTGAGTTGGAAAGTTCACGATATCCAAACCAACCGCTAGCTTCTATCCGCGAATTTAACTCTTTCTGATGCCTTTTAGATATGAAGACAGAGACACCGGCAATCAATCTCCCCCTTTTCTCTCTGTTTCTGACCGAGGAACACGAAATCATCAAGCGGCCATGTCTTTCAAAAAAAAGAATAGAGGATATTTTGGTCATTTTAATTAAATAAATTAAAAAATATTAAGGGACAAAAAATGGTAAGACTCACTGGCTTGGCCAGTTTGTCAACTTTAATATCCAAATCTGTGTCAAGTGCCCATTTTTCATTGAAGAATAAAAAGGTAGTAGATATTATATAAATAGATATTTTATTCGAGTTGGCATAAAGGCACCTGTTTTTATAATTATTTTCACCCACCCTGTCATCTTCTTAAATCGTGTCTACAATTACCCACTAAAAATGTATTAATTTCAATCTCCACACGTTTTCTTTACATCTTCATAAAACACTTTCTTCCACTGTTTTAACATGAGAGAGAATTTAAATATCTATTTTTATTTGTTTCTACAAATAATGAAACGGAGTTTGCATCTCACGCGCCAACTAAAATATTATTTGAAACTTGCATTGCAAAGTTGAAATCAGTGAAAGAAATTTGTCATTTTCAAATTGTATGTATTTTTTAAATAAATAAATTTTGAAATAAGTATTTCACAAAGTATTTAAAAATAAAAGTCTGCAACACTAAAATTAAATTTATTAAATTAGCATAAGTCGGACCTTACATGATAAGCTTGTTCCTTGTATAAGTATTTAAGGTAAGATGTGGTCGTAATGTATTTGTTTTTCTTCGAGCATTATGCATAGTACATGACATTATTGCAATCTTCTTATGGAAATTTATGAAGTAAATTTATACAATATGCGTAAATCTATAGAAATCTGTATTGCATTATAAACATTATTAAAATTCATAACATAAATTTATATTACCTATATTTCGTCTCAATATTTCAAAAAAGGAAATTGATAAATTTTATTAAAATAAACATGATATTCCACTAGTTCAAGTCACCTTTTAAAATTTTAGTAGTTACATAATTAAAATTACTTTTTAAAATATGTGCAAAAATATAAAAAAAAATTAAATATTGTGTATATCATTTTTATGATTCTTTGTAATGTAAAATTTTAAATAAATTTATATTTAAAATTATTTGAAAAATTATATAGGCTTGATGAAAAAGAGGAGTCTCAAATACATGAAAATAAAGAAGAAGCTCTAACATTCAAGTTAGTTTGAATTTCAAGTGAATTATCAAAAAAATATATATTTTTCTACAAGAAAAATGTGACTTAAAATAAACAAATGAAGAGTTTTTCAAGTTAATTTGAATTTCAAGTGAATCACAAAAAAGGATGAAAACATATATGATGTTTGTTATCGGCAATTGCGATGTAGTGAGTTTTGTATATCCTTTTTATTTGCATGAATTTGTTCTCGAATTACATTGAATTGATAACATGGTAGTTCAAGTGGCATTACATCAATCCGAAATTGATATAAGAATGGGGCAGAGCACGATTAGGGATATCTTCTTCATCTTCATTCTCCTTTGTGAATTTAATCTCCATTCACGCGTTGTTTTTCATTTAAAAGAATTAAGGATTAAAATGAAGAATTAATCAATCTTCGGGCAATGGTTAAACAAAGAATCCCCATTTTCTATCATATCTCTTTTTCACTTATATTTTTTAAAAATATATATATTATTTATTTTTTTAAAAAAATAAATTTAAATAAATTTAAATTAAATTAATTTTTAAACTATGTATATAATAATTTTTTTTAAAGAAAAGCTGGACTCAAGGAGTCTGGAAAAACATGATCCTCGTCTCCTCTTCATTCCCGTTTTAAAAAAATTCAAAGAATCCTCATTTTTAAACTTGCTTCCATTCGTAAGGAGAATACTCCTCCCATTAGGCTTAGGTCCTCAACGGGGCTCCGACCCACTAAAAAAAAAAACTTGACATCCCTAATGAGATACAATACAAGTGTATCAATATTTTATATATATATATACATAAGTCATTCAATTTTATTAACAGAAAAATATTAAATAACTTAATTTAAAAAATATAAAAAAAATATTTAAAGCAATCAAGGAATAAGGAAATTTCGAAGAAGTTTCTTAATATGCCCTTTTGCGGGGGAAAAAACAAAAGAAAGAAGGAAAGTTTCTTACACTTTGGTAGTTTGTTGGGAAGGTTTAATCGAGAAGCATGTATTTCACGTGGGGTTCAAGGACAGGACAGGACAGCCATGGACAATGGGGTCTGCATAAATCTTTAATTTTCATGTTTTATGAGCTAAGCGACAAAACTGGTCTGGTACATGCGGGATCTGATTGGGTAATTTAGTCTTTTTAATTTATTTGAATTTATTTTTTATTAATATTTATAAAGCATGAGGTTAACACTGTAAATATCTATTAATTAACCATTTTTGTAATCTGAAAGGATAGCATAATTCTTTCAGGATTCGCATTTGAAATTTCGGGTTCTTCAATGCAGCAGTCTTTTTTGGTTATCGGGCCAAACTGGGCTCAATATGGGACCTTTTGGACTAGATTTATGTCCAGTGTTTTACAATCGGGCCCTTTGGACCCAAAAGTAAACGATGTCGTTTGAATGTAAATGAATTATCACCACAAAGTGAATGAGCATCTCTAATAATCATTTACAGTCAGAGGCAGTCATTATAAAATAAAATAAAAAGGGATGAAAATGAAAAAAGAGATAATAGATAATTAAAAAAACAATACCTATACTTGTTTCTATTTTATATTTAAATTTTATTAATAATTTAAATAATTCAAATGACTAAGCTTAAAATTTTTATAAATATAAAAAAATATTTGAATTATCAGTAAGTATTAAATATATTTTTAAAATTTTATATTATTAAAAATTTATAAAAAATAATTCATGAGCCAAAAATTGTTTAAATTTAAAAAATTGACTCGAAACAAAATATACAAGTTATTTGCCATTTCTGAGTATTTTAATGACAAAATATTTCTTAATTTTATAATTATTTAAACTAAAATTTAATTTATATCCAATTTTTAAAAATTAATATAAAATCTATTTAATCTATAAATAAAGACTAATATTATTTATTTTTTATATTTATCTATTAAACTATTATAAAAAAATATCACACAAAAAACCAACGGACCCCAATTGAACTTTCACCAATTTGATTCCGTTGGAATAACTATAAAGAAATAGAATATGTTTGGCCAATTTCACACACTTTCGTTTCACCCAAAAATTACATTTTTAATTTTTGGGTAATATTTCATAATTCGATCGGACTAATTACAACAAATCCCGATGAACAATCAGTTCTAGAACGTAGATATGATCATCGCGCCAGAGGGAATTCCATTTCCCATTAGTAAACTAATTAACAAGGCAAAACCAACAAATCCACCATTTAAGAAACAAACACATCAACAATAAGGAAGCTGAATCGATTAGGATCGTTAGCACGAGCAACACCAACACGAAGATCAAGGACCCAAGCTTTCGTCACCTTTCAATGGAGAAGTCATGGTCCGCATGACCTCCCACGCACTTGGGGTGCACCTCGTACCCACATTCGAGACACTGGTAAGCCCAACCGGACCCTTGCTCGTCGCACTTGCAGCATATAAAGGGTCCTCCTCCTGTGCCCTCGGAGACCAAAGTGAGCTCGTGGCGGTGCCCTGCATGGTGGACTGATCTGGGCAGGGCTTTTGCCTCGTCCTCCATTTGTTTCTCTAGCAACTCGACTTTGGCTTCAGTAAAAGGGTAGGCGTTCTCCTGGTAAAGATTTATGAGATTTCTTCCTTGTCTGGTGACAGTTTTGCCGTCTGGACCTAAAATAATCAGACAAGGGATACATTGGACGTCGAAGTGCTTAGCAAGGGTCCTGATCGTGGGGTCGCCAAAGGGCAATGCGAGCCATGGCATGGAACCGAAGTAGGAGTCGAATGCTGCTTGGTCACGATCATTGGACACAAACACTATTTCGAAGTCCTCTGGTGTGCTTTGGATCAGTGTTTGCTTGATCTTCTGGTAGATGGAGACAAGCTTGGGAGTGAACTTCTCACATGGAAGGCACCACTGGGCTGAGAAGTATAGTCCTACTGTTTTACCCACCAAGGAGGCAATAGGTACCTGCACAACAGTAGAAGCAAGAGGGCCAATATGAGCCAAGTTCTATGGAAATGCAATCTATGCAGACTCCAATATGAGCCAATTACAAGTGCAATCCAACCAAAATGATATCACAGTATCGATGGGTCCATGCAATAAGTGCAGGAGGGCCAAGATTCATATACTGAAGCTACTCGTTAAATGATACTATACATGAAGGCAGCTTTTTAGTGATCCTGCAAGCTTATCTGCCACATCAGATTGAGATTCCATGTTATTGTTTGAAGTGGGCAAGGTGGATAAGATCTTAGTAAGAAAGAGAGAGAGAAGTGGAGAATGCTGTATACGGTTGATGATAGCTAGCTAGAAAGAGAAGAAAAGGCCTAGCTTATCCACTTCAAGGGCTTTGTGCATGAGGATTCAGGAGAGACTTGCTGATATGACATTGATGGATGTTATAGTAGTGGCCCCAGCCAAAGAACTTAACTAGGTGGATCCAGAAATAGAACTCTTAAAAGCTGAAATAAAGATAAAACAACAACTATGGACCTGTGGTGAATAATTTGTCAAAAACTTGGTACTTATCAGTATCTATCGAACTCCAGAGTTCCTGTTACTAGTGAAATTAGTGCTAATTATGCATGCAAGCAGAAAACAAAACCATCCCATTGTGAGAGTGGATCCTATTACTTCAGTCTCTCTGCTTCAACAACGAGATTCTTTAGATAGTTTAAAATGCCGAAATCAAAGATAATATTGAAACCTAAGTTTCAGTTAGAAACTATAGCAAGCTTAGTTAATTAGAATAAAAGATCTTATATCTCACAGTTCTACATTTATATTCAAAATGTCAGATAAGTATGAACGAAGCAAATAATGTCTTATTTACGCTCTTTTGTTCCTGGCTTAGATATTAGTGAATACAGTCAAGAACTCAATGATCTAAGACATTTCATTTAGATGAAGATGGAGAGGACCAAAAACCCCAAAAGGGTTCACCAATTTGACTTTAATTACTTTAAGCATTGGATGCCATTTTGTGTACTTTATAAACTTTCTGGTGCAAAGTACATTCTCTCCCCACCCTTCACCCTAAGAGACGACTTACTCCGGACACAGCTGCCATGATGATGTGTCTTCACTTTTTTAGGTTGTCTAAAGCATAAAAGATGTGAGTGAATCGTTTGGACAAGATCATTAATGCCTAGAGTTAAAAGCATATCAAGTTATAGAAGATATGAACATGACATGAGTTTGAGTGCCTCAGAGGCTTAAGTGCAAGCACAGACATTGAAGAACGTCCGTGGTATCTTGATGCAAGAAATGTAAGCTTGACAGGTTTACCAACAACCAATAAGGTGCAAGAAAAAGTAGTGCAATTGAATGCTAATAAAATCAGAAGGGAACTGACCTTTTTAGGTGAGGGATGACCCAAAAGATAGTCTCTGTCATGGTTGGTAAGTAAATTGGCTAAGTTTTGTCTGTCATGCTTCTCCCTCTCCTCCCTTTGCAATGCCTCCAACTTCTCTTTGGTAAATGGAAAGGCTTGCACCCCGTAACGATAAATGAGCTCGACCCCATCGTGCAATGTTGCTTCGTCCTTGTTGTCATTAGGCTGCAAAATGATCAGACAAGGAATGCTTTCGATATCAAATTTTCGACTCAGAGCCTTCTTGGTCTCCAGATCTGAAAATGGAATTGCTAGCCATGGCATACATGCACGGTAGTTGCTGAAGGCATCCAGGTCTTCATCGGATGAAACAAAGACAGTCTCGAAGTTAGACAGGCTGCTCTTGAGTTGCTCGTAGACGCCAACTAGAACCTGAGTGAAGTTTCGACACGGTGGGTACCAGTTGGCCGAGAAGTAAAGGCCTATGACCTTGCCTTCAAGATCAGAGATCTTCACCTGCAATGAAGAAATCCCAGCATCTGATGATCAAAAGTTAGTGCAAAGGCCCGAAAGCAATAGAACCCATCAGTCCATTCATGTGTAGAATTGGTGCAATTCTGACAGGTGATATCAGGAGGGCACCCAATTGAGTGGTTGCCAATGAATATAGTGGCATCACCGACCAAGATAGTGATAGATTCGAGCGAGCACTATAGACAGATTAACTAAGGACGATAAGACTAAGAGCCTACCCAGAGAGGCAACAACTGAGAAATGGGAATCCATTCTACACAAAGGTCCCTGCATAGCTAGACCTGAAAACGATATGCTACCAAATCCTCACATGTCCATACATGAATGTATCCAGCCACGTATCCTGCCCTTCTATGGCATTAACGCTAGCGAATAGGAGATGAGATGAATAGGTAATACCATTTGTCATTAAATTGATTGCACACAGACAAGCATATGGCAACCCATATTGATCAGGACGGCAAGATGTAGGTTGTAAGAAGTATCTACCACATAAGCAAACAGTGCCCCATAAAAAGGAAAAGATGAGGAAATTCAACAAGGAACGTACCTCCTTCCCTCCTTCTGGACCCTCTCCCCTCCCCATAAAGCACCAGGAAAGAAAAAATCCAGCTCCCTCTTTCACAATGACAACAATTATTATGAGAACAAATCGAGAAAAAGGAATTTTTCTGGTGCACGTACTGTTTCATTCCCCACAACCTATCAAGACATGTATCATAATTCATAATTAATCTGCTAGTTATCAATCGATTTAGATTAACCTCTTCTTTCCTTCCTTCTCTATTCTTGCTTTTTCCGGGTCGACAAATTAACTTGAGGATCTTATGAGAAAAGAGAGAGAGAACACTTATAAGCTTACAAGAGATCAAAAACAAAAGGTATCTAGAAAGATTTCCCTCTAAAGCTGAGGATCAAAATTATATATGCAAGGATATCTCTTTTCCTTGTAAATAAGTTTACTTCATTAGCCAACAAATCAACAAACAGCGGCAACTACGCTAAAACCATGAATATACTAAAAATAATTAATGGATATTTCAAGCAATTGACATCAAGACATTCTTACATATATTATTGCACTGGTAAGACATCCAGCTGAGTGCATATAACTGAGTATCCACTATGCCATCTAAGCATAAGCTTGCAAATGATATTGTTACATAACTTGAAAGTATGTCTTAGAAACTTGTCCATGCCAGCAATCACTTTCACAGTGCTGGTAGATTTACGGACTCTAGGACCAACGTGTCCTCGGGTCCGTGCAGCTAGAAACTAATTGACATGCTATATCCCATTTACAAAGCTTGCTTTGCTATTATTCACTATGACGGAAGATCATAAATACAGCTCAGCGAGATTAGTTCATCGATTTAAGGTTTGTAGAAATAAAAAGTCAACAGGACAAACAAATCATAAGTAATTGTTGGATAATCAGACTCCACAATATTTCAGAAGAGCCAAAAATGTATGCTTGCTTCTTCCCTTCTAATTTATAGTTTGATTTGGCTGGACTAACCACCAGCAAATCTATCAGAAAAATCTGTGGTTTTTCCGACAGTGATGTACGGGTATGTCCACTTATAGTTACAAACAAATCTGCACTTAGAGGCACAAGAAAATCCATTAATCTAACATTTTCGTGATTTAAGGTGACTAAAATATTGGGATTATTGAATTTCTAAACAAAATAATCAAATGATAAAGAAGTAATATACGAGTTTCGCTTGTGTTTTACGGGACAAATGGGAATATTTCAAGAAACAAACTCAACTTGGCTGTAGACAGTTCCCTTCCTAGCATGGAAGAACCTGAAGATGATCTATAAACCATGATTTATGATTAAGACTGAAGTAATATATTTTTTTTATATGTATCTTTTAGTCAATAAGTAAATATCACCGCATCAAGAGGGGAAAAAAAATGGTAAGCAGAATATTTGGTAGGAGTACGGCCAAAAGAGAGTGCATGCTTCATCTGAGGCCCACACAGCTCGTTACATGAAATCTGTGCTAACGGTAAGAATCAATACTTAACAGGTAAAAGAGTATTAACAAGTCTCCCGTCATATAAGCAGGTTTGCTTCTCCATACACAATGGTCGCCATAGATTCTCCTTCGCTACTGCGACTAAAAGTACAGAGAAAGAAAAAGACAGAGAGAGAACCTGAGTTCCAGTTGGAGCGAGAAGATAATCACGATCTTCTGAGGCCAAGAGAGACAAGAATCTTGAGACTAAGCTCTTCTCTGCGGTCCCATTTGTCTCAGCTCGTAGCTCCTTCTTCTCTTCCTCCAAGTTCATCTCCTTCCTTCCTTCTCTCTCTCTCTCTCTCTCTCTCTCTGCGTGTGTAGATGAATAGGGCCAGTCTCCACACTCCTTGAATGCTTATATTCCCTGGAACCATATTCTTCGCCACGTCATCACATCCTATGTGTGCGATCAATGATGCATCAACTCGCTCACACGTAGCATTCACACTTCACTCCCCCCGTCAGCGAGAAACCAAACGCTGCCTCTCGCCCACACGGAACACAATGCTGCTGCATGCCCTGTCACAATATGTCCCCGTTGATCACAAGGAATAGTTTGGCCTACAGTAAAAGTCAAACCAATGCAACCCAACTAGTGCCAAGTGTACGGTCGCTAGTTCAGGCCTAGGCGTAGGACCGTACTCTATAAGGGTCGCATAGGTCCGTGTTGTCATGAAAGACTAGGAATTGAATTGATGTTATAAAAGGCAAACAAAATACACGGACACCTGTCTCCAGTGACGGAGCCACCTATATTTGCGGGCCCCACAACATTTATTATTTGTTAATATTTTAAATAAAATTATATAATCAATCCTTAATCAAAAAGTAATTACTTTTCTATTTAACAAATTAATCCTTTGGGATATTTTCATTGGCAAACTAGTTTTAATATTTTCTCATATTTTATATTTTTTACTAGGTTTTTTTTTTTTTTCGGTTGATTTAGTTATAAATCATTTTGGTTCATAAAATTACGGTTAAACTTATTATATTGGTGTTTTCATTGGATAATAATTTCACTGTATTTTAAAATAACTAGATAATATTATTATATTTTATAAATGCTTTTCGTCACAACATACAATTATTTTTAATTTTATATTATTTTTGAAATATAACTTTAATTATATTATTTTAAATACAAATAACTATAAACTATAAGGTACCCATATGTTAATAGTAACCTTCTAATTTGTCACACATGTATTATATTAAAAAAACAAAATTAACACAGCTTGCAACTTTAGGATGTTAGAATAATATTTGATATATTATTTAATAAAATATATTTGAAAAATATGATATAGTAACTATAATTTGCAGTAAAATTTACTTTTATTATTCTCACGTAACTTTTGGTTTAGGATCCAAAACAATTTCACATGGACAATCCACTTATTTTTGTGACATAATATAATTACATTATTTTTTATTTTAATAATGTGTTTTTTAAAACTATTTTATAATTTGAATCATTTTGAATTCCAATAATATAAACTTTTTAATTTAAATTTTATATCAATTCAATGAATTATATATTAAGTTTTTAATTTGAATTAAATTAAATATTAACTCACTTATAAAAAAATTTAATAATTTTATTGCTGTTAAAATATCTCAAAACTATTAAAATAAAATTTGCACTTCATTTTTCAAGTGCATTTCTCAAATATTTTGCACTCACAAATATGTTTTATAAATTTTTTGAACTTTTGAAAATGTAATTTTTTTAAATATATATAATTTTAATACTCAATAAATTTTAAAAATTTTATGATAGGGTTTGAATTTTTTTAATACTGAAAAAATTTAAATTAAAATTTATTGTACAAAATTTTTAATTTGATTATCATAATAAATTTTTGTATAGAACATAAATGAATTAAATTGTAAAATCATATACACAATTGATCTAATTAATAATTTAAAATGTAAAATAAAAATTAAGTGTAATTTTAAATTTTTTATATTTATTTTTAAAAAATATTTAAATTTTTTAATAAAATAAAATCATGTCCTAAAAAATCAAAAATGTATTATCTTGATATGGGTAGAAAAGAAATGAAAATTTTCAACATCAGGAACTTTCTTCTTTTCTCAAAAAAAAAAAATGTTATAAGAGTATTTGAAAATAGGAACTTGTAGAATAAAAAAAATAAAGAAAATAATGGTGATGTGTGTGGGCCCACCTGGTGATCCAACGATGACAGTAGGTAAATGCGTAACGTAATCAGGTACTGTTTGGGCACAACTGTTGTGAGTCTGCATCGGTGGACGAGACTGTTGCAGATTTCTTATCCTCGCATCATGAAAGCCAAACAAAATACATGCGAAAAATGCGCGATTTTCTTTCTGCATCGAAGACAGCGAATCCCTGATTCCTCCACGTACCCCTTCCGCTCTCTAACAGTCTTTTAAGGATTATCCATAATACATTCTTCATTTTTAAATAATATATTTTTTTACAGCATTCAACATATGATAAGACACTCATTTAAAATATTTTTTATTTTAAAATAATATTTAATTATTATTTTCTATAAATATAAAAATTAAATAATTTTCTTGATCTTATTTATATTGATTTTTTCATAAAAAATAATAATATATAATAATTTAATAAATGAATGGTTAAGATTCTAATGGATAAATATAAAATCATATTTGTTGCATGGGATAAGATTGGGATTATTCAATCTTTTCCCTCTATCTCATGGTGCATTGATGATATTTGGATAAGCTATCCCACACCTTTTTTAAAATTTTTTTAGAAGAGGATTATCTTATCTTTTTTGAATTGATGGGATAATTTAAATTAATCATATGAAATTATTAATTTATATCATCTAATATTGTTAAATAAATAAAAGTATTTTAAATTAATATAAATATATCTTAAAATTAATTAATGAAGAATTTGAACAATTGATATTTTTATTTTAAATATTAAATACTTTTTAAAATAAAAATAAGTTAAATGAATATATTTGCAATTAATTTATATTAATTTATCACTCATATTTATAAAATTTATCTCTTTAAGCCAAGCGAATGATAAAGTATAAATAAATATATATATACATAATTAAATAACAATAATTTTCATCAATCAATTTATAACATATTTCAAATTTATAATAAACATTATATTGTATTGTTTTTTTTTTCAAAATGAAAACATTCTAAAATAAATGATAATTAATTTTAATGGTAATATTAATATAATTTCAATTTAATCCAACCTAATCTTATCTTATCAAAATAATCAAATCATATCTCATGTTTCAAGTAAGCCCTAAATGTTTTATTTGTTTTTATCTACATATGTTTTAGTTATTGTTTAATATGCATTCTTAATTTTTATAAATATTATCTTTTTAGGCTTTGTCATTATTTTAAAATGTATTTAATGTCATTAATTTATATAAAGTATCATTATCATATGTATTATTAAATTATTATTTTTTATCTTGTTTTAAAGAACCCAAAATTTCTAAAAGCTTTGTTCATATGCATCATCATATGTTATTAAAATTTTTTAAAAAAATTTAATTTAATTTATTTATTTTGGTAAAAGCAAACTTTAATCATTCTAATTTATTAACTGATTGAGATGAATCAAGTTGGTTACCAAATCTTTATCTACGAGATTATGTCAAAGTTTTTGGCAAAAGGAATTTAAGTTCATTAAGCCACTTGTTCTTATTACAAGATAGCCATAATAAATTATGTAATTATGTGATAAATTATCTTGAAGAGTGATTTTTTACTAAATTTAATATATGTTAATATTTTGAAAATATTAAAAAATAAATATTTTATTTTTTTAAATAAAATTATTGAATTAATCAAATTATAAAATAAAATCAGTAATTATATATTTTTTATTTGCTTTTCATATTAAAATGGTAAGTTATAAATAAAATTTTCATATATATTTTTAGAAAATTATTGTCAATTCATATCAGCAAAAAATTTTTATTTAAAGAATACAATCACTGTGTATTTATCAATTTTATGTCTCTATTTATCTAAATATTTAATTTTATTTACTATCCATTTTACTTTTTTATCTTTAGAATTTCTATCAAGAACCGTGTTTTAGGAGCAATTCCGTAATTTAACAAAGGCATCCACGTGAGCTCCAACAACCGAGGTTACAGGGGTTATCATAGCATTTGCCATTAGAACACCAGGTTGAGGCAAAACCGTCATTTCAATGGAAAAGGCAGACGGTACGGAATAGGACACGTGTAGAAGGACGAGGGACAGGTGTCAAATGATGGCTTATAATTATAAGTAGTTGGATTTGCTTGGAAAAAAACACTTTCAATTATTCAGAATCTCAAAAGCTGGGGCCCAACACGGGAATGGCGCTACGCAACCGTCGAAGCCCACGTGTCGAAACACACATGCCGTGTCGAAATGAGCAAAAAAGCCCGTGAAGCCGAAAGCGGCGTTCTTTTGATTGGAGTTCGTGACCGCTCACCAGCTGTAAGAACGAGCCGTGTCGACTCTCTGATGGCGACACGTGGAGGATCCGCATCATTTTTATGACACGCACTGTTGTCTTTCGCTTTCAAGGACAAGTAGGGCCCATCAGAGCCAAACAGTTTTATGAAAGGTGCGGGTCAGCTTTCGGGTTCCACTTTATGCGAATCAAAATGAAAATTATTTTTATTTTAAGCGTCTGATTGCATAACTGGAACGAGTCAAAAAGTTTGATCGTTTCACCCACTTGTGGGCCATATTTTCCACCACATATTTTTCTATTAATATTTTTGCTTTTCTCTGGCCTTTTTAATTGTATAGATGAAGATTTTCTAATGTTTAATTTATTTTTTTATAAAAATAATAATTTATTATATTAGTTTAAAAGTAAAATAATATTTATTTTATACTATTAATTATATTTTAATATTTTAAAAACAAATTTAGTATATGTAAAATCGACAGGGGGCCTGACAATCAAAGTCCTTATAATCATGTAAAATCAAATTGGTAATTGAACTTTATTTAATTCATGTCCATAACATGAGATTAGAATTCTATGTGTATCTGAGTTACACGTGGTAATTTTTTAATAAAATTTTTTATATTTTTTATTTTTTTACTATATTAATTAATATGATAAATTTAAAAAATATTTTCATATTTTTTTAAAAAAAATCAACATTAGTCTAAATCCCATTCCAATAATTTATGCTCATATAAATTCATGAGAATAGTTTTGATAATTTTACATAGAATATTTATTACATAAACACAAGTTTTATAATGTTTTTAGGTGAGGGTTAAGTAGAGGTGGGCCTTGATGGAACATTTTGCCCTTTTAAGGGCTTTAAGGTCATCCATTATATTGGGCCTGTTAGATAAGTTGGCTTATCGTCGGTAATTTTTTACATTTGGGCCTCCCTGGTTCGGGTCGGGTTAAATAAAATTGATCAAGTTGCCTTGGGCCATTGCCCCTTAAAAGGAGATGGGAGAAAAATTATACAAATTATATTACCTTTTGTTATCAAATATAATATTCAAAACGTTAGAAATCAAATATCATTTTATTAATTTAATTATTGACCGTTCACAATAAATATTGAAAAAATTAAAATTTTTATTATTAAAAATAAATTTGTGAAACAATAATTATTCAAATTTAAAGATTGAAATTAAAGTATAAAATTTATTTGAGTCATTTTTTGTTACTTCAATCAAAATTTAATTATATCAAACTAATAAATTAAAATTTAATTTATCAATTTTTAAAAATCAAAATTTAATTAAACATACAAAATATAAATCAAAATTTTAACTCATGGAATTAAAATTTGTTATTTTAAAATTTTAATACATACTAATTTAATAAATTTAGTAAATAATTTTTTACTTATATTTATTTATAAATTACTATTTTAAATTATAAAAAAATATTTTGAATTCTTTATAAAAACAATAGGGCATGACATTATATTAAAATCTTGATCCGTACTCATTAAGCCACTACTCTTTTGACTTTGTGATTCCATTATGGCCTTAAAATTTGCGGGAATCATGTGTTACTGTCAAGGATGGCAGTTTTCCCTATGCTTTCCCTGCACGGGTTTGAAAAACAAATCAGATTGTCCGGATGATAGGCTGCCCGCAACTTTACCTGTTCATATCGATAAAGGCCACCTGGCAAAAAATAAATAAATAAATCAAAATTTTAATTTTGCAGATTTTTTTTAAAAATCACATAAATATTATTACCGAAAATAATTCATCATGTGTCAATATTTCACTGCCTGATATTTGTTTATATCTCTAACATAATTGGTGGCGTTGCTTGTAAGTTTTTTTGTGAGAAACATATTTAATTGAGTAATATATTTGATAGTAATCTAAATTTAATAGAATAAAAAATATTTTATTGAGGAATTAAAAACAAAAATAATGACAATTAATTGTTAAATCTATAATTTTTAATTTTAAAAATATAAAAGATTATTAAAAATACTATTGTTTTTATCATCAAGAATTCTTTTAATGAAATAATAATTTATATTATTTTAATAAAAATATATGAAAAATTGATTATATTTACCTTTTATTTTATATTTCAAAGTATTGATTTAATCAATTCTAGGTAAATTTTTAATTTAATTTAATATAGATATATTTTTAATTTTTAAAAATGTCATATATTTTGACTTAAATTTTTTAAATAATAATAAAATTTTTTCAAAAGTTTAAAATTAAAAATATATATTTAAAATTTTATATTACTAAAACAATTATAAAAAATAGGTTAAAAGACTCATAAAGTTACGATGTTTACTTCATATTGTTAATCAAACATTCATGTTCAAAAAATAACAAATCAAATCTTAATCTATCAATTTGATTTAAATTAAACTTATTTAAAAATTTAAAAATAAAAAGTATTCAAATTGAAGATCCTATCTAATGAATTTTAAATATAATTTTTTTGTAAATGTAAAGACATATTCGAACTAATGTCACAAATTTTTTTTTTAATTTTTTGAGTACTAAATATATATATATATATATATATGTGTGTGTGTGTTTTAAAATTTATAGTTTTAATTTTTTTAAAAAATAACATAATTATAAATAAATTTATGAATTTTTTTGTGACTATAATTTGAATATTTCTTTACATCTGCGAAATTTTAAGTCAAAATTTGTTGTATAAAATTTTTAATTTAAATACCATTAATTTATAAAATTTTTGATAATATTCAATTTAGACTAAATTGATACATTTGTTACTTTTAAATATAAAGGTTTATTTGGTGACATGTGTAAACATCAAAAGTTTTATGGGACTTTTACTATAAATAATTTGTAATTAAAAATAATTAAAATATGAAGATAAATTTAAAAATAAAATAAAAATTTTATATGAAATTTTTTTAAATATTTTAATAACAAAAATATATTTTTTTCTTAGATGTTTAAGTTAAAATCAGCTATGAACCGACTAAAAAGTTTAAGTGTACAATTGATGTAATTGAAATCGAGTTTAATTTAAAAATTTTAAAGTTAATTACATCAAGAAGACATATATTTTACAGTTTTAAATTAATTTTTTTAAAATTATGTACATTAAAAATTTATATTTTAATTAAATTGTCAATACGAAAATTTTATCTATAATTTTTATTAATATTAATGGTTTTACACATAAAAGTGCATTTGATTTTTATTTGTATAATTACTTTAATATATGTTAAAAATATTATAAAAATAAATAAAATATTTTTTACATCAAATTTAACAATAATATATAAAATATTATTTAAAAAATAATAATAATTTATTTATTTTATTAGTATTTTAAAAATATATTAAAATAATTATATAAATAAAAATTATATACACATCACGAGGTGCACAAAGTCTTTAATATTAACAAATATTATAGATAAAAAATTTATATTTAAAATGCAACAAAAACAAAATTTAATTTGACATTATAATAAAATATAAGTTTTAATTAATTTTTATATGTACTGAAAAATATACTTTAGTTTATTTCATAAACGATACAAACTATTTAACCATATTAATAATAAATAATTTCTTATTAATTTAATATTTAAATATATCTAATATTTTTATAATTTTATATATCAATAAATAATAAAATAAATAGAAAAAATACATACTGGAAAATCTGATGCTCTTCCATTTTTATTTAACACTTCATGGCATGGATTAAATTAATTATATATATATATATAAATTTAATTTAACTGTTTTAAAAAATAAAAATATTTTAATTAAAATATACATGATAATTTTTTAGAAAAAAATGATTATTTATTTTATGTTTACCGATCAAACTTTTATGTTTAAAAAGTAATAAATTCAAATTTGATTTATCAATTTAGTTTAATAATTTTTTGAAAAATTTAAATATTTAAAATAAAAATTTTATATTAATAAATTTTAATTTTAATTTTTTATAAATATAAAAATATTAAATTTATCATCATAAAAAAATTTCATAATTTTTAAATAATTATTATATTTTTTAAAAATTTTAATATTATAAATTTTAAAAATATATTTTTAATTTTTAAAAAATTATAAAAATTTTTTGTGATGGTAATTCGAAATTTTTTTACATATGTACAAAATTTTAAGTTCAAATTTATTGTATAAGTTTTTTATTTAAATATCTTAATTTTTAATTTTTTATAAAATTTAATCAATATAAAATTGATAGATTCAAATAAATTTGTTATTTTTTAAAAATAAAAATTTGATTGATATTATATAATAAATATTAAAATTTTATAATATTTTTATTTAAAAATTTATATAATATATAGTAAATATTAATTTAAAATTTTATATAAATATAATAAAAATATTTAAATTATCATTAAAAATTTAAAAATTTTTAAATACTAAAATATTTTTATCACATTTTTTAATATCACAAATTTGAAAAATTTATAAAAAACTAGTTAGTAAATTTTGGAAATATTTTAATAATAAAAATATATTTGAATAATATTTAAATTTAATTAATTTTAAAAATTAAATACATAATTTTTAAAAATACATCAAAATTTTAAATTAAAAAACTTATTTAATTTACGATTTTTATTTATTTTTCAAAATAATATTTGTTTTACTAGCAGAAATTAAACCTTGATTGACTCAAAAGTACAGAAGAGGTCTTCGGTGGGTAGGTGATCAGGTCGAAAGTCCGCTTTATTCTGTGGTTGGCACCTAATAATGAGCCATTAATGGCGGATGCAAGCTACTGCATGAAACCTGTGGGACACTCCAACAACCTGCTTTGTTTGGCGGCAAGCGGTGTCCGTCATCTCGACAGTCGATGCGCGCCGCCGACCTGCCACCCGTCCATCTCCATGCACACAGACACACGCAGCCGAGCACCAATGTGTCCATGCTCCGCATGGTTTTGGTCAACCGTTCGCCTTTCTGGTTCCAAGGACTTCTCGATTGCGCAGCGGATTCGTGAATCAGATTCAGAAATTTAGATATTTTCTGAAAGTGATCTCGCTTTAACTTTTTCTCGGATTAATTTTAACAATTTTTAATTGAGAAAACCTGATTTTCTTCTTCTTTTCTTCATCGTCTCTCTCTCTCTCTCTCGCTCTCCCTCCCCTCGAGATCGTATCCATGGAAGCTTGTGGGAATGGAATCAAAGCAGGCAAACTCAGTAAAGGACGAAAAAAATCTGAAATCTCTCCACTGTATTCTGAACAACACACTGTGCAACTTCTCTAAATATGAACAAAAGAAAAAGAACGTGAAAGCAGAGTTAGGGATTTTGTACGGTAGCTGATACCTTTAGCAGGGATTCTCAGAAGCATTGAAGAATTGAGGCTCCAGCTTGGCTCGGCAAACAGGACAAACGGATTGCTTAGAAAGCCAAGCATCGGCGCACTGGAGGTGAAACCCGTGATTACAACCAGGAAATAGTCTAGCCGGCTGTTCCTCCTCCACCTCGTCGAGACACACCGCGCACTCCGTCCCCATTATAAGCGCTTTGCCGGTGACCTTCGGCAACTTCTCGAGCTCCGCCTCCGACAGCCCCTTCTCCGCTACCGCCTTAACCGGTAACCGGACATCAGCGCGGTTGTTTGTGGAATACCAAAGGAGACAGATGTAGACTATGAATACTGCGCTCATGCCCGCACAAGGTAAAATCAGCGCCAAAAACACAGAAGCAATCATCGTGTGAGAGCCACTAACAGTACCGCCGTCCGGAGAGGAAGAAGCCGGAGATGGAGAGAGAGTAGGTGACAGGGGTGCGTAATCCATCCCATGGTGCATGATAGCTTTTCTGCAAAACAAAAGTGAAGAGCGCAGAGCCCTTGCTTTTTGTCACTTCCGATTGGGTCAGGTGGTGAAAGGAAGCTGAGCGCGTAACGGCTATATTAGGAAGGGTGACAGGAATTTGGCAGCAGATGCTGAAGTAATGCGGTGCGTTGAGTATCCGACAAGAAACAAACGTAGTGGAAAATAGAATACCGTGTGCTGGGATGGTGTGGAAGTAGCAAAAATGCTATTGGCCCATAGGAAATTTAATTTTGTTCTTAAATTCTTTTTTCCTTTTGTCCCTTTCCAGCTATGAATTGATTAACAATAGAAACCCTTTAGTAGGGTCTGTTGAATGATTGAAGGGCAACAACATCATTAGGTAAAAAGGCAAAGGGGATAAGAAGGATAAGCTCTTTTGGGTTTTTCCCCTCTACAAATCATGAAAGATAAGGTTATTACAAAAATCTCTGGTACACGTCATGGGTCCACTAATGGCTTATCAGATTTAGCCCCAAATTAGGGCTCTGATATGGAGTGCATTGGGTTAAATCATTTGGGCTGCAGAGAAAGAAAGAATTATCTTTTCCATTGTGGAGTTAGGCATATCCGGAATGATTTTTCAGAGAGTTAAAAGCACCCAGAGAGATGACACTTTATGCCTTCAATCGGAGTTGCCAAGTGAATTTATGTGAGTGGAAGAGCTGAAAGCAACTTCATCCCTAATTTGAAAGGACAGACAAACCATTCAATAGATAAAATTCTTCTACTAATTTTAATTGTCTAAGATTTTTGCTAATAATACTATTTTAAGGTGAAAAAAAGATTTAATCATTTAATTTGTTAGATTATTATGTATTAGTATTTCTTTAAAAATTCAATAGCCATAATGATAGATAATACTGCCAAACCTCCAACTACCAGAGAGGTTCTGGCAAAATCTGGTAGAAGAAGATGGGTTCTAAAATGCTCTACAGACAGAAGCAGTGACTTGTCTGATTGTCCAGATGTCTTGTTGGACAGTTTATGCGCAAAATATCAGAGGTGTTAAGACTAAGACAAGTTGATAATGACTTGTGCAGGATCATTCACTGATCTGATTCTTAAATCTTACAACATTTGTAGGATCTGGATGATAAGCAGCTTTATCAACCCAAGAAAAAAAAAACCTAAACTTATTCAAGTGGATGTGACTATAAACGTAAGATAAGTTTTCTTTATTGATGTGGATGTGAAAATATCATAATATAGAAAGTTCGTCTGAAAAAAGTTGTTTGTCCAATGCTAATTCAAGGAATCTAAATAGATGAAAAAGGCACTGGAAAAATCTTCTTGAGAAGATCATTTGTGTAGCTGTTTTACCTTTACAAAGCTGAAAATGATTGAAGTCCAGCTCTGCTTCAGTCACAATTGTCCAAACTTTTCTGAAGATGGAACTTAACTTAGCACCAATGCAAGCAATGAAGGTGAAAGGGATTTGAATTTCTAAGCAACCCAAGGTGAATAGTGCTTCTGAAAATGATCTTTTATTAGAAGATTCTTGGATTCATATGGGATCAAATGGGAAAATGCCAATTTGACAATGCCGTTCTTTGGTAGTATACATTTGCAGTGTTTTCCCAGGAACCAAACAAAGTGCTTAACCTCTGCCTCCCGCAGAGTTTGGATCTTTACCTTCTCAGTTTCTGGTACACATGTTTCTTCATGATCTCCAATTGATCCTCATGTATGTTCTACATTTAGGACTCATGCCATAAATCAACTTTCTTTAGATGAATAATAATGACTCTCCTGATCAAACGGCCATAGAAAATGGTCACCAATAATCCCCACAAGAACAAATTCCATCTTCAAAGTGATGAAAACGATTTGTGTCTCTGACAAATATCTTTCTCCTCTCAAAGCTAGATATAAATTTTATTACTGCATGGCAATCACCACAGATTCTCAGGTTTTTTATTACTTGTAGAGGAGAGCCTGGAGGAGTGTTCAGAAGCCCAAAAACAACTGCCAACTTCTCGCTGTGCCCACATAATATCTGCTCCTTGTCCTGCTCCTCCACATCTTGTAGCACAAAGTCAATATTTGGAAAGTAGCCAGATTTCTTCATCTCTAGGCTCAGTTCATTTAACTTCTCAATGATTTCGGTCATTTGTGGATGTGATTTGTCCCCTGCAAGAAGCATATGCATTTTGTTCTTCACCTGAATCCAACTGCAGCCAGGGTTCTTCCTCAAACCTTGACTCTTCATCATATTCCTAACTGCGTCTACTTCAGTCCACATGCCCTTAGAAGCATAGATATTCGACAGCAGAATGTAGTTCCCTGGATTTCTTGGCTCCAGCTCAAAGAGTTTCTCTGCAGCAGTCTCACCTAACCTCACATTGTTGTGAACTCTACAAGAACTCAGCAAAGCTCCCCAAACACAACCATCTGGTTCAAAGGGCATTTTCTTAATCATCTCGTATGCCTCTTCCAGCCTTCCAGCACGTCCCAGAAGTGTTATCATGCAAGCATAGTGCTCCAGTCGAGCTTCAATGCCATGGTCTCTCGACATGCTATTAAAACAATGCCATCCTTCATCTGTTAGCCCCATCTGCCCACATGCAGCTAATACACAAGTGAAACTGATGAAATCAGGCTTCAAACCACTTCTTTGCAGAGATTGAAAAATATCAATTGCTTCCTTAGCCTTCCCGTGGATTGCATATCCACCCATGATAGCATTCCAACAAACTAAGTTTCTAAAGGGCATCTTATTAAAACAAAGCCGAGACATTTGGATTCTTCCGCACTTTGCATACATGTCAATCAATGCACTACCAACATAAACATCATCTGAAATTCCTGTTCTAAGGGAGAAGCAATGGGCAGCCTTACCATGAATCAATGCTGCAATATTTCCACAGGCAGGTAACATGCAAGGAATTGTTACAGAGTTTGGCTTCACCCCAGCAATCTGCATCTCTTTGAAAAGCTTTAAAGCTTCAATGTCCTTACTGTTCTGTGAGCAACCAGCTATCATGGAGGTCCAGGACACAACATTTAATTGCACCCCTTGTTCTGTGAATTGTGTAAACAACTTCAAGGCTTTGTCAACAAGACCATTTCGTGAGAGACCTGTGATGAAAGCATTGCAAGTGCCTGTATCCATCTGATGCATGTCATAAAAAGTTTTTGACATCTCTATCTGACATGCACACTTTCCATACATATCGATAAGTGCTGTAACAACACACTTGTCCTGCTCCAGATTCTGCTTGATCACATATCCGTGAATCTGTCTCCCCACATTCAACTTTTCCAGGTCGCCCACAGCAGGAAGAACACTGGAAATAGTAGTCCCATCAGGCAGAAATCCTTCTGAATGCATCTTTTGAAATACGAGAACTGCCTCATTCCACTGTCCACTATGGCTAAATCCTGCAATAATACCATTCCAAGACACTAAATTGGGCTGCACGCCCCACTTTCCCATCTCAGAAAGTAGCTTCATTGCCTCCTCCACGCAACCCTTTCGAGCATAACCCGCGAGCAAAGCACTACAGCTTACCACATCCTTCTGGGACAACCCATCAAATAACTTGCGGGCATCTTTGAGTCGGTCACATTTCAAGTACATATGAACCAAAGACGATTGAACGACAGAATCAGAATTAAACCCGCAAACAGACGATATCCCATGAATCCGTTTCCCCGCCTCCAACGCCGACATTGAAGCACAAGCCTTGATCACGTTGGGCAGGACGTGATCATCCGGCGCGAGACCATGAGAGAGCATTTGCGCCAAGACACGAATCGATTGACCAAAAAGATTGGCTTTAGTAAATGCGTATATGAGAGTCGAGAAGAAGAAGACAGTAGGCTCAGGCATCGAGTACAGAACGAGGTCTGCATCCTCAAAGCAATGGTGATTGGCATATAGGGAGAGAATCTTAGTGGACAGATAGACATCGTTGGAGGCCCCAGTTTTGAGGATATGAGCATGAGCTTGCCTTGTCTGAGATAGAGACGCCGAGGCAGAGTTGAGGACATGAAAGATTCTCTGGTGAAAATTATCAAACAGATGGAGAGCTTGTTTCGTCATGGCCTGCACTGCAAGTTAAGCGGCTCAAATTCCTTAGAATATGGCCGTTGATACGTCAGCATCCACTCGACAAAATAAACGGTCAGAAATGAACCAGGTGGACCGACAACCTTTATATATATAATAGACAAAACGATAAGGGATGATCCGATTCCTCTGCAGAGACCAAAATGACGAATGTGATGATACGATCAGTTCTGTTCTTCCTGGCAGTGAATATCCAGTGGCCCCTACGAGGGCAGTCGTTCATACCGGCGAGGTACGATGGCTTCGCGTACACGAATTACCGAGTTGACCCGGACACGATCATGGTCGAGGCGTTCTTCGACCCGGTCTGCCCAGATAGCAGAGACTCGTGGCCACCTCTCAAGCAGGCCGTTGAGCACTACGGCTTTCGCGTTTCGCTCGTCGTTCACCTCCTTCCGTTGCCGTAAGTAATCATTCTCTCTAATTTTTTTTTTTTATCGATTTGGTCATCTCCTTGGTTGTCGAGAAACAGAGGAAAGGTACTAAAACTAATTTAGTCTTGGATTTTATCTCATAGCATTAACTTGCTCATGCAGTGCGTTTCTGGCTATGTGGCCTCCATTATCAGGGGATCTTAATTTCCAGGCTGTGACGAGTTTGCTCCAATCTTGAGAATTTTGGTTTTCTTTTAATATGAGGACTGAACTTTTCTTAGAAGCCAAACGGATTTCATAGTCTTTAACATTCCAATACCATAAATTCTTTGTAGTTTAAGTTGAAGCTGATCTTTTACCCAACAAGGACTCCGTCATCAAATTATAACAATAGGCTGGGAAACTAAGAAACTCCAGTAATCTTGCAATTGGCTGGAAATGGAGCCCTCAGTTTCTTCTCTGGCTATGCAATTGCCAGTTGCTGAGCCAAAGTTCATAGTTGGGAGTCATGGGGATCATAATGATCTCAGTTCGCTCGCCAAATAATTGTTCTGCAGCTTTGCTTCTTCATTGAAATAATATTTTTCTTTTCTTGATATTGCAGGTACCATGACAACGCATATGCAGCTTCTCGGGCTTTGCACATTGCCAATTCTCTGAATACAAATGCTACTTTCACATTGCTGGAGTGGTTCTTCAAGCATCAGGTTAGGATTTCCAGCATCAATATCATACTATTCTATAAGAATTATATAGAAATATTGCTCAAAATGTTTGTCAGCGGGGAACATTTACTGTAACAACAAGAAAAGAATCTCATAGTAGAAGAATAGCGGTGCCCAGTTTTTTCAGTTTATAATAGTTGCTCTGCAAGGTAACAACGATTGAAACTTTCAAATTGATTTGCCATTGGTTTGATGGATTTGCTGCTTTGATATGTTGAATTGTAGCAATTGGAAGAATGCTGCTAGTGACTTTTTTGGTATTCCTCACTTTGATGGATAGGCAGACAGTTTCCAGGAAATAATACATTTTGTTCACAAGGAAATGCAAATTTCTTTCTGATTGAATGATAGATAGGCAGACCTTTTCCAAGAAATAATACATTTTATTCACATGGAAATGCAAATTTCTTTCTGGCTGAATGATGGTTAGGCAGGCTGTTTCCAGGAAATAATACATTTTGTTCACATGGAAATGCAAATTTCTTCCTGGCTGAATGCTGCCGGTAGCTACATTTCAGTCCATGTTACTATTAGATTGATAACACTTCAGCTAAAAAGATTTACTCCTCTATGTTGCTTTTATATATTATAGTTGTATGCAGAGTTTGCAGACTTTGAATCATCAGATTGTGTGAAACAGGCAAGGTTTTATAATGCACAAACTCGTAACATGTCAAGAGCAGCTGTTGTGGATGACATTGTAAAGTCTGCAACTGAGGCCCTTGGCAACTCTTATTATGCTGCTCTCAAATCTGGCTTCAATGACAGAAAATTTGATCTGAAGACGAGGGTTTCGTTCAAGGTAAGAATACAACATCTCCTCAGATATATCATTTGCTTTCGGCCTGTCAGATTGTATCTTGCAGATGGTATCCCTTTCTAGTTTTTCTACCATTTTCTGTAAACATCTCGTTTTACTATGAACATGTTCTTCGCCATTGTTTCTGCTCTTGTTCATTCTAGTCTTTCTCCATATGAACTCATTCTGAATGTCTGGGATCTTGCAGTATAGTGCTTCGCGGGGAGTTTTTGGGACACCCTTTTTCTATATCAATGGATTTTTACTGCCTGATGGTGGCTCTGCCATAGATTATAAGGGATGGAGAAGCATCATAGATCCATTGATCAGGAAGCAGGGCTCTGAAATTGGGAATCCAGTGCCTTTTATGTGATGGATGAGCTCTGTGTGTGCAATTACTGCCAACAAAAAGGTCTATAAGCTTGTGTTTCTGTAAAAATATTTTTTCCCCTTGTATCCAGCTATAGATTTGGGCATTAAATAAGAACAGTTTCAAGATCAAATCGAGTATGCTATACATTTCTTCTTGTGGTTATTGCTAAAAATCTTTTCTGAGTTCTTGCAATGGAAGCATTACAGGATGGTTCTGAATCCAGTTTCATGATATTCGAATTTCTGATTATTATATTGTTACTATTTGGTTATTTGGTTGCAGGTTACGTTGGAGAGGAATCAAGAATTTTTACTGATCTTGTTTATGCTGATTGAATTAAAGGATATTTGATGGGTATTTGATATTATAAATAAAGAAATAAAAATAGCTAACCTAAAAATAAATTAACACCTTAATTGGGTGGGTGGAACTAATTACCTGTTAATATCTTATAATAGTTTAAATATATAAACAATTGATTAATTATATATATATATATATATTAAAGTAAATATAAAAAATTTTGAACTATTTCTATTTTTTATTTTATTCCATGAAGTACTTATCAATGTATTTTAATTTTATTTTTATTTTAAAATTTTAATTTAATTTAATATATTTTTTAAAAACATTCAAAGTACGATATTATATAATGAAAGATTCAAGCAACATCAAATTTGTTTGAATATTAAAAATATTTTTAAAAATAATTTATATTATGAATAATTTATAAAATTAGTTGAGTTGAACATTGTTTAAAATAAAAAATGGACTCAAAATGAATTTGGTGTCATTTTGAAACATTTCAAAATAAAAAATGGACTCAAAATGAATTTTGATTCATTTTGAAACATTTCAATAACCAAAAAATATATAATTTTTTATTTATATTTGAATCAAAATTTAATTTAATTTAATTTAAAATTTTAAACATATAATAAATCAAATCGGTATATCAAAACTTAAATAGAAAAGCAAGTATAACCTATATATACATATTTTATATTTATTCTCTCGATCATTATTCGACCCATATTTCATAGGTCGATTTATTTACTATTCCATTTGATTAGTTTTAACTTGATTTTTTTATTAATTAGATTGAGCTTAAATTTACGTTATTTATTTTATAAATAAACGAGCACAATTTTAAATAAATCATCTAATGAAACGATTCATAATAATTAATTGAATGAATTAATGAATCAAACTCATTTATTTTATTTAAATTAAATTAAATTTATAATAACACAATTTTTTAATTTATATATTTTTATAAGTTAATTTATTTTATAAAAATGAAGTTAATATATTTATTTTAATTAAGTATTATTAACATTATTTGAAATTTATTTTACAATTAAAAAATATATTATTCATTTATTCTTTTGATTTTAACATTATATATATATAATGTATTAAATTTGTTACATAGTTAAATCTTAAAAATTTAAAACTATTAGTTTAATAAAAATTTTATATAGTTTTAATATTTTTTATTTAATAAATTAAAATTTAAGTATTTATTTATTTTTAAAAATAATAAATAAAATTATCTGTTAAATTAATTTATATAAAATCTATTAAATTGACTAATATATGATCATTTAAAACTTATTAAATTAACTTATTTAAAGTGCAATAAGATAATTTATGAATGTGATTTGATGGATAAAGTGTATGAATAAGTTATGGACCATACATTTTTCAAATGGGCAATATCAGTTATTGTGACAGGTCCATGTTGAGCTTTGTTATTTTTTGTGATCTAAATTTAAATCATGATTTTATGATCAGATCAATCCAATCAGACCTATTTCAGATCTTAAATTTATTTTGGATTTTAATTATAATAAAATTAAAAATATAATATTACGTTATTATTAACTTTTGTTATCATTTAAAAATATATCTTAAATGGCAGATTATTAATAATATTACAAAAAACGAAAAAATAACCAAGCCAAACCGGACAGGGTTCATTCAAAGCTACCGGTTGGACCGGGAGTAGAAGTCGGTTAGGGTAGTTTGAGAAGGCAGCGTGCCGGTATATATAAGAGGCGACCTCCCTGTAAGCGGCTTAGGGCGTAAAAGAAGAAACAAGGCCGTAGAAGAGGGCTTTTGTGGGCACGGAATACTTTATCTTTAGGTCTTCAAAGAAGTAAGACATGCACAGATCTGACCAAAACCCTAGTTACCATCTTTTATTTTTCAGTGGAAACCCTACTTTTCCCCGTTTAGCAGTCTCTGTTTTGGTTCCATTTCTTTTGGGGGATCTGTTTTGTTTTTTTTTTTTTGGTTTTCGTACCCTTTAAGTTCTTCGGTTTCAACGTTAACTCTTGGTTTTTGTTCTCTTTCTCTAAAAATTTTGGCGGTGAAGGAACTGTGCTTACTTTTCACCCTATATCTTTTATCTTCTGATTTTCCTTTGGTAAATTTAAATTGAAACCTCTGTTCTGACTATTTTCAAATTGTTTTGGCGGAGAAAAGATGGATCGGTACCAGAGAGTGGAGAAGCCGAAAGCAGCGACTCCAATTGATGAGAATGAGATTCGGATTACCAGTCAAGGGAGGATGCGCAGCTATATCACATATGCCATGACTCTCCTCCAGGTTTTTCAATTCTCATATTACTCTTCAATTTATTTTCACTAGATTACTAGACATCTCTTTCCATTATTTTTCTTTTTCTTTTTTGGCTCTATTGTTGGTCAAACTGTGCTCATCTATCCAATTTTTGTTGTAATTAAATCTGTTAATCCGAGGATTCAAGGTTGTGAATTAACCAGTATGTGATAAATCTTAGGAAACTTAAGGACACTTGGCCATGCCTTAGGACCAGTGAAGTTTGGAATTTTTTTTTTGGTATTAGCATCATAGTACAACATGGGCTTTCATCGTTTTGTTTGTTACTCCTAGTGAGTGAAAAAGGATAAATTCTGCACTAATAGCTGCATGAAGTGTTGGGGGTTGCTGGTGCAAGTTTGCCCCTCTGAAAATAAATAACAATAGTGCCTTTTTGTTCAGTGCATCTGTCAATGGAGGAGTACGGAAGTGATGGTGGATTGTGTTTCATGTAAAACTTGGATTGGCAAAAATACTCGAGTCCTCTGTTTTCATTTGCATCGTTTCTGCTTATCTGGTGTTTTTTGCATTTCTATGTAGGAAAAAGGTTCAAATGAAATTGTATTCAAGGCAATGGGAAGAGCTATCAACAAGACTGTTACTATTGTGGAGTTGATTAAGGTATTTCTTTTCCTTCTTTGCAAGCAATCATGTGATTGGTCCAATCTTATTGTGTAGATGAGGCTGAATATATATGATTATCTACAATGCAGAGAAGAATTGCAGGCCTTCATCAGATAACATCAATTGGATCCACAGACATCACTGATACATGGGAACCTTTGGAGGAAGGCCTTCTCCCGTAAGAGGACTCTAAGCCTCATCTTGAACGAGAACTAGTATTTTCATTATGTTATGTATCATACACCTTCTATTATAATAATTCTCATCCTGATTTTTTTTTTTTTTTGGTCTTTCATAGTTTGGAGACCACAAGGCATGTCTCAATGATAACCATAACCCTTTCCAAGAAGGAACTCAATACATCTTCTGTTGGGTGAGTTTTCATAATTTGATTTTGTTTGTTGATGTAAAATTACTAGTGTTTTCGTTTATACTGTGCAAGATGGAATTCAGAAAATTTGAATCTAAGCTGTTACTTGGCTGTAGAATTTTTTCTCTTAAACTTGTAGATTTTGTACTTCAATTGAGCAATTTGAAAAGCTGGGTCCAATTTGGTGTTTTTTAAGTGGTTGATTCTGCTCTAGTTGGTGAAATGTTCCCTTATTTCCTTTTGATCTTCTATCCTCATCATTTAAAATGTTTTGTTCATTGAAGTGTGACAGTGAAGTAGCTTTGAGGATACTAGTGATAAGGAGCATTATCTGATACAGTTAGTGACATTATCTAACACGTTTTGTCTAGTAAGTTGGACCAAAATTTTAATGGACCCATGTTGAACTGGAGGAGGAATAGGTTCGACCAGGTTTCAACCAAAGGTTGAACTGTGTGACGTGATAAATTATTAAATAACTTAAAATCTATTAAGATAAACAAAAAAACTTACAAGGCATTGAAATTTGATGAAAAACGTACACACACATAGTACACATAGGAGGCTTTGTGAACTAAATAGATGCAAGAATGAAGGAAAATAACTTTTAGATGTGTTGTGAATTTGGCAAGGCTAACAATACAAGGAGAAATGAAAACCATAGTTCTTGATCTCCTCATGCATGTGACCACCGTCACGCTTCCTGTACTTTCTTCTTTCTTTTGTTTCTCTTTCCTTTTTTCACCTTATTTTTCCTCTTCTACTTCTCCCACTTTTCCCTTGCTCCCCTGTACCTCCCTTCTTTGTTATCTGTTTTCCTTTTTTTTTCCTGCTTCCTTGTTTCTTTTGGGAATTCTTCTTCTTGCTCATGAACACTCCTTCTCTATCATCTTTTTCTTTGTTTTTTCTTCTTCCTAACAGGTTCTCTGCCATTTCTCAGTTAACCCAGTCAGACCAACCAGCCTGAATAGTTGGAAACTTTGTATGGTCCATTATTGTGTAATTGCAAAAATAAAATAAATTTGTTCCAATAGTTGTTTTAATATATTAAGGTGGAATGCATGCCATGAATGATAGGTTGGTGGTGATAAAATGGTTATCCATTTGTTAAGTTATATGTTGTATGCATGGTAAGAATTTCAAATAACAAATGTGGTGGTCGAGTCATTCTTTGCCTGTGACTTTTACTTAGAAGAGTTTGTCTTCACCTTCAATGTCATTAGTGAAAGAATTATTGTGATTTCTTGGTTTTCATGATTTACTCCCTCCTACAGGTACCAGCCTCCCTTACCAGCTGATCAGGTGAAGGCATATGGAGAAATTGATTATGAAGGAGGTAGCTCCCTGTTTCATGCTCAGTGAATTTTCGTCATCTTCTCTTCTTTCAATCATTTAAAGTTATTTCTTCATGGCAGATGGCTCTCCTAATGCCCGGAGTAGGGGTCGTGGTGGTAGAGGAAGGGCAAGAGGTAGAGGTATGTGAGCTTCAAGATTTGATCTTGTTTCCTTTTTGAGCTTGTATATATTTGTGTGCTAGGAGTTTATGTTTAGGATAAGGATAACTAATTTCTTTACAGACACATCTTTTGCAGCACCCATTTATATATTTTATTGTATCTTTCTCCTTATTGATAGAGTCGAATTTTAAGCATGTTGTTGCATAATCTAGGTTGGAATCTGTCTTTATGGAGCACATCTTTTGCAACACCTATTTGTCTGTGTCATTGTATCTTTCTCCTCATTGATATAGTTGAATTCTAAGCCTGTTGATACATAATCTAGATTGGAATCTGGTCCGAAATAACTGAGGCATGAAAGTGCTTTGGTCTGAAATTTTTTTCCCAGAGTCAAGTATTGTTGGAGTGTTTCTTGACATGGCTGTTGCATTCTTTTTCAGGGAATGGATTTGCATCTGCTGAGTATGAGGATGGAGGTTGGGAACGCAACCGGGGCTATGGATGGGGTAGAGGTCGTGGCAGAGGACGTGGTTTCCGCGGCCGTGGACGAGGTGGTTACAATGGCCCTCAATATGATGCACAGCAAGATGGAGGCTACAATTATGAAGCACCTCCTCAAGGCCGTGGTACGTTAATTATTATTATGATTGTTCTTTAATCTTGTGTGTGTATACATAATTATACACTGATGGTAGGTTAATCAATAGTATACCAAGCTTTTGTCCTTCTTCAATGGTTCTTGTATAGGGTAAATTCAAGCTCCTGATTCCTAGCTGATCGTACATTGAATATCTATGGTGCATTATAATATTCATTACAAATTCGGACATTAAAAAACTGAGATGGTAGATGCTTCTTATTGTCTAATAAGTTATATTTTTTCCTTGGCAATGGAGAGAGTGATTTCTGGGGTTAAATTTTTTCCGCATAAAACCTTAAAAGCCAACTGCTTTCATCACCTTAGTTAATCATTTTGTTCTCTTCTCTGCAGCATCAGCTGGTAATGCCTATTTCCCCTTAGTTTACCATTTTGTTCCCTTCTCTGTAGCTTTAGCTGGTAATCCCTATTGTGAGAATGAGATTGATGTTAGTGTTGGATATGCTGGAATTTCATTTGTTATGTGACGAATCAGTCTTTGCTCTGAGCATTTGATCTGTGAAGAAACAAGTTTTCTTGACCAGTGCTGTGTATGCTGATCTGCTGGTAATGGGTATCTTTGCTGCAGGTCGTGGCCGTGGGAGAGGAAACCGTGGAAGGGGTCGTGGATTCAGATCAAACGGACCTAGATCCAATGTACTGATCCAGGCAGCTGCATGAGACAGGCAAATGGAGTATATCAAGTGGAGCGATGAAAACAATCTCCATTTTATGTTGAACATCTATTTAAGTTTTCTTTCTGGTTTCCCAACGGTTGGGTGTTTTAACATTAGGAGATATTCATGTGTAACCTGTATCCATCAGTTTGGTAGAGTTTTAAATCTCTGTGCCTCTCTGGGTTAGATTTAGGTGAAGATGCTTTGAACAATCAGTTGTAACCCTTTTATTATGTCTGAGCAGTTCATTCTTTTATTTTACATCTATGCTTCTTGCCCAACCAATTCAACAACAGATTGTCTCTGTTTTCCATTTGGTAGGGTGGACATCTTTCAATTTGCAATCATTATAATTTTTTTTAAATATAAGAAAAAATTAAGAGTTCACATAAAAATGTTATTATTATGAAATATTAATTTTTTTTAAAAAGCTATATTATCAAAATTTATTAAAAACAATTAATTTCAAATAAAATGTATAAATTTTTATGATTGTTTAAATTACAGTATAATATAAATCAAATCAAAAAAAAAAATCAATAGATATTTTAAAAAATTTCTCATTAAGTTTATGATTTCTAGTTAGTTACTGACAAATGTTCATAATAATACCTATAATAATGCAAATATTTAAAAATGCTTTCTTTTGAGATATGAAAAGGCAAGGGCAGAATAATAATGGTATTCTTCAAAGAGATTTCTTTGAGGGCAATAAAAACACAAACAGCTGTTGCTGCGAACCGGTGGCCTGTTGAACTTAAATCTAGACCTCTTTTAAAAGGGAACACGCCGTTGCCGGGGATCGAACCCGGGTCACCCGCGTGACAGGCGGGAATACTCACCACTATACTACAACGACTTGGTGAGTAAGCTAATCATTCTTTTTTTAATAACACTACCTCTTCTGCTACTGACTTGTCGAGAAAGAAAAGAGCGATTCTGTCGAGGAAGAAAGCAATTTAGCAGCTGCAAGCCCTCGAGATCCATCTTCTGCTCCAGCTAGGTTGCTCAGCATTCGTAAGTAGCACTTTTGTTTACTGTTCTTCGTATTCAGAAATCAATAATCAAGCTCTTTACTCGTCTTATCCTTTATTTGCTCTGAAATCCCTCCTAAATTTCTCGCAATTCATCATTTAGCTTCTTTGTTGGTGCCGAGAAACTGGGGGAAATTAAAAGAAGATAAAAGATAACTTTCAATACATTGAATTTCCTGAACGCTTTTCTTTTTCTTTTCATTTTTTGTATTCCGTAATTGAAGCATCCAGTTGGTTGTGATTTTTGATAGAGCTCTTACAAAGATGACTCAAGATGTGGAGATGAAAGACCACCAAACTCCTTCCCAATCTGTTTCCTCAGCTGTACCATCCACTTTGCAGCGTAAGTAACTGTTCAATTCAAGACTTCCTCTAATTTTTAGGGTTCCTTTTCGTGTTTTTCTTTGAAAATGCTGGTTATCTTCTTCATTCTCAATGCTTTTGCGGAAATTCTTTTCCGGGGTTTTTAGATTTGCGGGAGATAGCATCGCTTGTTGAGTCTGGTTCGTACACCAAGGAAGTACGCCGAATCCTTCGCGCCATCCGCCTCACAATGGGGCTGAGGCGGAAGCTGACATCTCCTGTGCTCTCGGCATTCCTCGATTTCGCTCTGGTGCCGGGCTCTGAGCCACATGTCCGATTGTCATTTTATCTTCCCGAGGTACAATTCCAGGGTTTCCAATACTTTGTTCTCCATAAAATTTTTCCTGTGCATGGCTTAAGTTTCTTTAATAATTTACACTGCTTATGTTATTATGTTGTTTCAATCAGTACCCCTCTTTTTAATTTTTAATTTCTTGTTCTTTGAGTCAGGTCATTCAATTTGTTCCACTATTTGTATTGTGGTAGCTCTTCAAATCATAAAAATGGACCTGGCTAAGATTGCATTGCTTAGACTTTTGCTTCGTATTGCTTAGTAAGTTTTAGGTTTTCCGGCAATGGCTATTTAATTGTGAGTTGAAGTTTCATTCTGACGAGAAAATTCTTAAGTGTGTCATGTCTTGTCTTGCCTAATTTTATTATCATATTTTGTTGTAGAGAAGGGGAAATGTTCTCAGACAAGTCTTTTGATGAGGGCAGAGACTAAATGAAATTAGAAACTTGTTTGTAAAATTTCTCTCTGGTTATTGGATTTCATGGTGAAATACCTTTTGAGCATGAACTTGCACACGAAAAAAAGTTTTATGAGGACTATTTAGTTATAAGTTTCTTGAGAAGCTGTTACGACTTTTAGCTGGTAATTGGTCATCTGAGCAGTGTGTGAAGATAAATGTTCTAGTAATTACCAAGTCCTTTCAGCACTGTACATGGGCTCTAATCGCACTGGTCTGTTTATGAGAGCTAATTGTTTCTTTTAATAGGAAATTAATTCATGTAAGTTGATATGATAAAGAGATTAAACCACTGATAACTAACTGCATGATAGGATCTGAAGCCTCTGCCAACCATGCATGAGTTTCATCAAGTGGTTTTCAGTTACTGTAAGATTCACATATCAAGTTGGCATTTGATGTTAATATGGCTGTAGGATAATGAGCATGATATGGAAGTTGATACTGCAACTTCTGCGACTCAAGCTCCAGTGAAGCATTTGTCACCAGAGCTCGAGATTTATTGTTATTTGCTTGTGATTCTTTTTCTGATTGATCAGAAAAAGTACAGTGAGGTAAGATTAATTTGTGAATCTTTCTGGTCTAATCTTTTTACAGGCTGAATCCATCAATTACTTACATTCTAAAGGCGAGTTCTTGCATGCTTTCTCAGGCTAAAGCTTGTTCTTCAGCTAGTATTGCTCGCCTGAGGAACGTAAACAGAAGGACTGTTGATGTTATAGCAGCTAGACTGTACTTCTACTATTCATATAGCTATGAGCTTACCGGCGATCTTGCTGAAATTCGTAGGTAAGCAGCTTATCGACTTACTCTGTTCCCTTTTTACATGGGTTCTGTTAATCTCACAGGTAGATTTTAGTACACATTTGGGGATCTTAATAACACTTGGGACATGTCTGTGTAAAATCATACCTAATTTGACTTACTTCTCCTCTCAGCAACCTTCTTGCTTTGCATCGTATTGCGACGTTGCGCCATGATGAGCTGGGTCAGGTTTGTTATCAATCAACTTCTTGTCTGCTAATCAATATGAATGGAGGAACTCATCCATGATATAATAAACTAATGCAGGAAACGCTTCTGAATTTATTACTTCGTAATTATCTCCACTATAACCTGTATGATCAAGCAGAGAAACTGAGGTCAAAGGCACCGCAATTTGAAGCACACTCAAACCAGCAGGTATGGCAAGTATTTTATATGCTTTTCGATCAAATATTTTTTGTCGTTAACCGTAAGGAAACTATGAAAGGAGCTTCTCATCGAAAGTCAAGAAGCAAAAGAGAACTACAAAGCAAGGAGTCATCTTTTGGCTGATAATTTCTACTTGTTGCTGTGTTTACTTAATTTATCCTATGAGGAAGACTTTCATGCATTCAGTAAATCATGCATTTTTAATTTCTCTTGGGTTTCTGTTAAAGCTTCTTTGTTTGCCTTTTAGACAATCAACATTTTCAGTTTCATATTTTCTGCTTTCCTTGTTTTGAGCTTTAACTACTTGGCCAGAGTTTAAACTTTGGTGGGGGTTGGCAACTGTTTCTCTTTACAATAAGTCTGGTGCGTGGAACTTTACATGTTTGTTTATGTAAAGGGATATTGACTTCAGACTTCAAATATTATCTGCAGTTTTGTCGGTACCTGTTCTACCTTGGGAAGATTCGGACTATTCAGTTGGAGTATACTGATGCAAAAGAGAGTCTCCTTCAGGCTGCTCGGAAAGCACCTGTTGCAGCGCGGGGCTTCCGAATTCAATGTAATAAGTGGGCTATTTTGGTCCGCTTGCTATTGGGAGAAATACCTGAGAGGACAATTTTTATGCAGAAAGGAATGGAGAAGGCTTTGAGGCCATACTTTGAGCTTACAAATGTGAGTTTGACTTCCCACACCTTGAACTTTTTAATTGACGTGTGCAAGTTTACATGGCAAGTTTTTCTTTGACTTAGCCCTAAATTGCAGTCTATTATTTGTTTTGAATTTGAAGAACTATTTGGTTGAACATACAGGCGGTACGAATTGGTGACTTGGAGCTATTTAGAGCAGTTGCAGAAAAGTTTGCTAGCACTTTCAGTACAGACAGGACAAACAATCTGATAGTTAGGCTGCGACATAATGTGATTAGGACGGGGTTGCGCAACATCAATATATCTTACTCCCGCATCTCACTTACTGATGTTGCAAAGAAATTGAGGTTGGACTCTGTAAACCCTGTTGCGGATGCTGAAAGCATTGTAGCCAAGGCTATTCGGGATGGTGCTATTGATGCCACATTGGATCATGCAAACGGCTGGATGGTGTCTAAGGAGACCGGAGATATTTATTCCACAAATGAGCCACAAATGGCCTTTAACTCCAGGATTGCCTTCTGTCTTAACATGCACAACGAAGCAGTTCGAGCATTGCGGTTCCCACCAAACACTCACAAGGAGAAGGAAAGTGCCGAGAAGAGGAGAGAAAGGCAACAGCAGGAACAAGAACTTGCCAAGCATATTGCAGAGGAAGATGAGGATGATTTTTAAGGGTGGTATCTTCCTCTTATTGTTCCAGATATGGAATCTCCTGTTTTAATTATTTTTCCCTGAAGCCCCCAAGCATTTCTGATTTTACCTTCAGGGGTCACATTTTTACCCGTGACAAAAATCTTTACAGCTTATCACTCTTCAAGTTCTTAGATTTCTTGTGGTCTAGATTTTATCAAATCCTTTGTTTGCAATGACTTGATGTAGATTCTACCTTATCACACATCCAACTTATGTCAGGATGGAGGTTTCACTGTCTGAAAGGTCACCAACAATTGTCTTGCTAGATAGCTGTGTGATTGTCAGAAACTGCCTAAGAAGATAGGATAGGCACGGAGCTTCCCAATTTATTAGATGGACTTGATCTTGTCTGAGTCATTGCTATCAGTTTATGATGACTGTTGCTCCCTGCTGTTGCCCGGGTTTCACAGTTTTTAATGCTCATTCTTGCTACAAAAATTAGATATTAATAATTAATTAGATCAAATTATGAATATTGTGATGTCCATAAATGATGCGCTCATTTTATTGATATCATTTACTTTACTGTTTCAGTTGTGAATTTTATTTTTTAGATTTTAAAGCATGTTTATATATATATATATATTTTAAAAAAATTATGGAAAATGTGAAACATCAATATTTTATCTAATTTTGATAATTTTAAAACAGATTTATGAGATATAAAAATTTTTGCAATATAGAATTTAATCAATTTAACTTATACATTATCTTGTTCTTGTATAATGATATTACCTTAGATCATTGATTCATGATTTTTTTTTGGTCCCCTAAAGTTGCATGTGGGTATCTCATAAATGGTGTAACTCATAAGGGATCATTGCAGCATCAGGCTTTCCCCTAGTATATACCAAACTCTTGAGTTTGCCTCTTTGGCCTTCCCAATCATTCAGTAATGTTCTGATTTCTTAATCATTGATTTCTCAGAAATAACTCAGAATTCCAAGCCAAGATGTCACCAATCATTTAAGTTTAATTATCTATCTATTATATATATATATATATATATATGATTAAAAAATTTTGCTGGTGTGAGTTAGTATTTTTAGTTTTTTTATAAACTTTAAAATGTATTTTTGAATTTATAATAATAATATAAAATTTTTGATTTTTAAAAATTTAATTTAGATCAGAAAATAATTTTATTATATATATATTATTATTACTATTTCTCGCATTTATGAGGAAGGTTGTAAATCCACTCTTCCTGAATGTGCAAATTCCTCTTTCTCACCCGACAAACAGCCAACTTGGTCTAAGCCAATATAATATTTTTGGCTTTCTGTTAGATCAGTGAACTTCTCCACCCATGGACTCTAAATGGCTTTGCTTGACGGTGCCATCCTATCATCACGTGGCAAGTTAAAATCATATGGTGGATTCCATTTAAAGGATATTCTCTATAGATTTGTATAATTTTTTATAAAAAAATATAAATCATTTTAAAAATTTTATAATATTAATGAAATTTAAATTATTAATTATTAATTAAAAAATATAATTCAAGTTTTTTCAAACAATATTTATGTTATAATAAATATTAAATAATGTGGCTTTTTAAATAATCAGATGAAGAAAAGATTTGACTCAATTTGGTTAGACAGATGGATTGGTGTGAAACCCTGACAGGTGGGCCAAATTTTGGAATGCAGTTCATCAATCTGATAATAAATCTGGTTTTGGAATCAACAGAAGCTGTTGAGATGTTTTGATAAGCACATGATGCTTTGTTTCATCGCATCAAAACAGAGAGCTGAAAGGTACGATTCAACTCATCACCCTCTGATGGCATCGGATGTAAGGCTCCATCTTTTCTTGAATAGTTTATGAAGCTTTTTCAGCAAAAATGGAAAAAAAAAAAAACCCTCGAATGTCAAAACTGGTCATGTGGAGGATGACACAATAATGCCAATTCTTCTATTAAATGAGGTCAAAGCAATGCCATGTGCAGCTGTGTGATATGACCAAAGCAAAGCTAATTATTCTATCAGAAAAAGCCATGGCTGATGTCCTTCTATCTTCAAATGGCAACAACCATCCGATTAAAAGAAACCCCAAAAAACTACAATATGGCTTGTGGTTATTGATCCCTTCACGGCTCCTCTGTTGGGGAATTGCATGTGGGTGTGTGGGTGATGAGGGAGAGAACGTGGAAATAATTGAATCAGGTTCAGAATTCCTCAGTCTTGCAGGGATAACTTCGATTTTTAAATAAGAATTTTATTGTCTTGAGTTCTCTCTCTTGCTGCAGAGATCACATGCGAAGTCTCTCCCTTAAAGAGTTTGGTGTACTTTATTTAAGGAGGGCGATTTCTCTTATTCAAGATGTCAATAAATTCTTATCCTCTTCCTCCGTCTTCCTCTCACTTGTTCTTCTCTATTGGGTGTCTCGTCGGCCAATAACAAATGGCTAAGCTCGTCGCTGCAGTAGCTTTCTTGATTGGGTTCTGCTCTCTTACTGTCACTGTCAATGGGTTCGCTCCCTCTGGTTGGACTAAAGCTCATGCTACCTTCTATGGAGGCAGCGACGCATCAGGAACTATGGGTACGTGACCTTTTACGATTCCCACTTTCCTTTATTTTCGTTTCCTAATCTGTTGAAGGTAGATCAAACGTTTGATGACACGCTGCTGAATCTGGTTATGGATGATTGGTTGTCACAGGAGGAGCTTGTGGCTATGGCAATCTGTATGCAACTGGGTATGGAACAAGGACTGCTGCTTTGAGCACTGCCTTGTTCAACGATGGAGCTTCATGTGGACAATGCTACAAGATCATTTGTGACTATCAAGCTGACCCTAAATGGTGCATAAAAGGAGCTTCTGTCACCATTACTGCAACAAACTTCTGCCCTCCTAACTATGCTCTCCCCAACAACAATGGAGGCTGGTGCAACCCTCCACTCCAGCACTTTGACATGGCTGAGCCCGCTTGGGAGAAGATTGGTATTTACAGGGGTGGGATTGTGCCTGTTATGTTCCAGAGGTACTAATTCTACATCCTTGGCTTCAGCTTTCAGAGCTGTTTAAACAATTTTGTCAACCAATGAACTCATTTTGGTTCTATTGCCTTGTGTTACTACTATATCTCTAATGCTTTCTGGATCTGATATTGCAGGGTTCCATGCAATAAACACGGTGGAGTGAGATTCACCATTAACGGAAGAGACTACTTTGAGCTTGTTCTGATCAGCAATGTAGCAGGAGCTGGATCCATCCAGTCTGTCTCTATCAAAGGATCAAAAACTGGCTGGATGGCTATGTCCAGGAATTGGGGAGCCAATTGGCAATCCAATGCATACCTTAATGGCCAGTCTTTGTCCTTCAAGGTCACAACCACAGATGGAGAGACCAGAGTCTTCAGTAACATTGTGCCATCAAACTGGGCATTTGGCCAAAGCTACTCCACCAATATACAATTCTAAGTTGCAAGCTTTGGCTTTGGTGTTCAGGGCTCAGGGTTTAAATTGGCAGAGGCGTGCTTGTTGTTTTACTGAAGCAGCCCGCCAAAGCTGACATGGGATGATTGCCTTATATGGCTGATTTTCTCTGTTTGGTTGCCGGGAAAACAAGGTGAACCATGAACGCCAGGCAAGCTTTTCCAGATGTCTTTTCCGGGTGTCTGTATTAAATTGCAGAGGGCCTGATACACAAAATTTGATGCTTTCTTGTGGATGTTGAGATTACTTAGAAATCAAGCTGAGGCACACTAATAAGAAGTGCAATGAACTTGCAGCTTCAACTTACGTAAATTCTTGTTTGTTATTTACAAATATATTGATTATGTAATAGTTTTATGATTTGAAATTACTTGTCTTTTACAATTTTTTTAATCTACCAACAAGGCTATGTTCATCTTTTCTGGGTTTTTTTGGACTCCACCTGGTTTATAAGGGTTTGTTACTTCCTAGTGGAAAATCATCTCTGACAGAAAAATACAATCTCATTGTTCTTAAACATCAAAGAAGAGGTAAAACTTGGCAAATTGGAAGAATTACAGATTGATTGGCTGAATCTGAGGGAAATAAAGAAACAAGGACATCAAATTTTAGCAATTCATTTGCAGAATCTTGCATGAAAGTTCACAAACTCAGAATCCAGCTTTCTGCAATTGTGAATTCCAAAGAAATGACAGTCTCTGCAAACTTCGTGGTTTTCAAGAAGATCACCCTCGTTTTCTCTGGTGTTTTCTTCCTGAAACTCAAAAACAAAGCACATACATTAGCAAATTTCAGGGCACATGCCTGATGCCACTGCCAGGCCATCTGAATTGCAAAACCATGGAATTCTTCCGAAAACCCTGTTCTGCAACTGTCAATGCTGTAGATAAGCAATGGTCACACCTTCAATTTAAGGTATCTTAATTTCTTGGTCTCCTGTGCTTTGGTGTGGACTCATTACCTGAACCATTTGTTCAGCACTCACCAATTGTAAGGTTGTTGACGTTGGCATCTCTTGACCATAGCTTATATTATATCATTGCCTGTATTGGTTCAACGGATCCACCAAACAATAGTGCTTTTGTAAGCTCGGTAGGGTCATTATGCTAATCTAACCAATCTCCTTTGCTTAATTTCTAAATCTTGATTAAACAAAAAAGTTCAGATTTTTCAGCTACTAATAATTCTCATTGCATCAGCTCCTGCCAATTGAAACTTCTCGGTTGGGAAAGATTATCTACGACAAGATGAGATAACCTTTATAAAGAACACTACCACATGTGACCCGGCTTAGATTGTGGAACCTTAGTCCTTAAATTATCGGCAAGAAAGTGACACAGGAAGTTGATATGTTATATCAATGGACAATTTTTGCATTATATTATTTGAATTGAAAATAAGCAAAAATGAATAAGTGATTGCAGTCTAACCTTGTTGTTCATGAATTAGGATCCTTTTAGCTGTAATAATTTTTTAACAAATTTATAATACATTATAATTTAATAAATTTAATCATTTAAATTTTTTATTATTATTATAAATTATTAAAATATTTTCATAATTTTTTTAATAAAAAATTCAACACAAAACTCTGATCAATAGATGATCTTGATCCATTATCCATATCTTACAGTTTCTATATTCGCTTTTAAATTTTTTTATCTTTGTCATTATAATTGTTTTTTAAATTTTTTTTCAAATTACATGTTTATTTTTAATAATACTTCCAAAAATAAGAGTATTATTTTTTTATATATTTTTTAATATTGATTTGATTACTTAATACTGATTTGAATGTCCAAATTTATATTTTTTTGCAGATTATTCCACCGCTCAATATGATAAAAAAAAATTAATAACAATTTTGGTGATAACCCTTCTCTTTTTGTTAAATCATAAAAAAACAAAAAATGAGATGGGTTGAATTGAACTGTTGTTAAAGTGGAGAGAATTCTAAAATTGAAGTTAACATCAACTTTTCATAAAGAAGAATAACAAACTAACATGACATGCCTTGTCTGGTTATGAGCATATCCTTCAACACTACTCCATTAACAAGCGTCTTCATCACCAAATTTGCTTAACAACCATATCGACATCAACAACTCCAATTTAATTACTCTCTTTCCCTTCGTACTTTGCTATAAATGTCGCATCATTCTCCAGAGTTTTCACAGTCAATCTACCAGAAAAACAAAGCTAATTAGGTTCCAAAACTTTCAAAAATGGCAGCTGTAGTTGCTTTTCTTCTTACCATTCTCATGTTTCCGATTTCTTCTCCTGTTAGTGCACTAAGCTTGAATTACTATGACCATTCTTGCCCTCAACTCGAGCCATTAGTGACTGATGCAGTGAAGAAAGCAATGTCCAATGACAAAACAGTTCCTGCGGCCCTTCTTCGAATGCATTTCCATGATTGCTTTATCAGAGTAAGTAAACGCTTCATCAAAAAATGTCGTCACCATTTTTTCTCTGTGCAATAGGCTCTCACCTTGCTTATTTGTCTGAATTTGAAGGGTTGTGATGCATCTGTGCTGCTGGACTCCAAGAGGAAGAACACAGCCGAGAAAGATGGCCCTCCTAACATTTCCCTGCATGCTTTTTATGTCATCGACAATGCCAAGAAAGCAGTGGAAGCCACATGCCCTGGTGTTGTCTCCTGTGCTGATATCTTGGCCCTGGCTGCAAGAGATGCGGTCGCTCTGGTTAGTCGTAAATTGAGATAAACTAAAAAGAAACAACAGCAAGAATTAACAAAGATTAATTTCCTGACTTTGGTTTTGTTTGATGAAGTAGTTCGAAGTGTTTATGTTAATCTTGTGTTTGGTCTGAATTTCTGTGATGAGTTCAGTCTGGAGGTCCAACCTGGGATGTGCCGAAAGGGAGAAAAGACGGAAGGATTTCAAAGGCAACTGAAACCAGACAGCTACCAGCTCCCACCTTCAACATATCTCAGTTACAGCAAAACTTTGCTCAGAGGGGTCTCTCCATGGAAGATCTTGTGGCTCTCTCAGGTTTTTACTCAGAACGATCTCCCTAGAAGAACTTCCTAGCTAGTTCATCGACCCGTCTGACAACTTTAATGAATCTGCAGGAGGCCACACTCTCGGCTTTTCGCATTGCTCATCGTTTCAGAACAGGATCCACAACTTCAACGCAACAGTCGACATCGACCCGACAATGAACCCATCGTTTGCAGCGAGCTTGAGAAGTGTCTGTCCCGTGCGCAACAAGGTGAAGAACGCAGGAGCCACCATGGATTCTTCGACGACAAGCTTCGATAACGTGTACTACAAACTTCTTCTTCAAGGGAAGAGCCTGTTCTCTTCAGATCAAGCTCTGCTCACTACTCCGAAAACTAAATCATTGGTCTCGAAATTTGCGACCTCGAAAGAAAAGTTCGAGAAGGCTTTCGTTAAGTCCATGATCAAGATGAGCAGCATCACAGGCGGGCAAGAGATCAGGCTCGACTGTAAAGTTGTTAGATGATGAGAAGTCAATGCCGGCAGAGCCCGTTATCAAGAAGGCGATGATGATCCTGCTTCTCTTTTCCGTCCAGTTTGATCTTTATGGGGAATGTCATCAAACAATAAGAAGTAGCTTTGTGTTTCTCTGTGTGTGCGGATATAATGTATCCCTCAGGTTTCCTGCCATTGAAGTGAATGGCGACGAGGAGACAAGCTAAGCCTAAGCCTGCTTAAAAGGGAATTCTATGTATTTGGATTTCAAAGTGTTACTATTTAATAATAATAATAATAAAGGGTAGATTTTATAGTCTATTTTTATTTTAAGCTTTCACAATCAATTTAATTTGAAATATTTTATAAATGAAAAAAAAAAAGCATTCGAGTTATTGTTATAAAATTTTTAAATTTCTTTTAAAACTAAAAGTACATATTTTTAAAATTTACAAAAAAATTTATAAAAAACAACTCTTGGGTTAAAAATTATTCAAATGTAAAAGATGAAAGAAAGTTTATTTGATTCAGTTTTTGAGATTTTTTGGTAATAAAAGTAATTTTAATTTTTTATAAATGTTTGAGTAAATTTTAATTTACCATAAATTAAAAATTAAATATATAATTAATCTCACTGATATATCAAAATTTAAATTTAAAATTGAGTATAATTTAAATTTTTTAAAATATATTACCTTTAAAAAAATTACTTTTTCCAACTTGAAAAAACCCTTCTCCAAGTTCTGGCCAATATTAAAAGGAAAGTAAAATTAAAAAATTATGAACGGGCTCAGGTTTTGGGTCACTGGGTTCATGAGCCGGCCTTTTGGGCTCAAATTTTTTGGGCCTTTATGTCCAAGAGAGAACAAAATGGGTTATCTGGAGTCTTAAATTTTTGCATCCGGGTCGGGCAAGTTTGGAATCTCCCAGTCGAGAGCGCAGTGCGCACTACTGAGCGCCTAACTCAGCTGCTCGTTCACAGAGGAGCGGCGGGTGCTTTTGAACGGAATTCGTACGGACTGAGAAACTCCGAGTTATTCCTATTGATTTAAAGTTTCCAAATGAAAGATAAGGGCGATGAAGCAGATAACCTGGGAACTAGAGAGCAGGACTGCTTAACTCAACAACCAGAAGAGCAACGAGAACAAAAACAAGGGCTGGATAAAGAAGAAGATGAAAATTTGCGTGAACTACTGATGCCTGATGTGCGCGATCTTCCTCTCGTCCCTCCATCTGCCGTTGAATCCAATTATGTCTCCTACTTCGCTCCAGGTTCTTCCTCTTATTGATTTATCTTTATATGAATTCCGGGGATCATTCGCTACTTAAACCCTAATAAATTTCTCTGCTTGACGAATAGAACTTCACTATCGCTTTCTATTCTACAGATTTTATGAAGCCAGGACACGACCAATACGTTTACCGTCACGCCAATGGGTATCTGTGATCATTCTTCTTCTATGCACATATTGTTGAGCATTTGGATGATTAAGTCCTGTAACTTGATTGCTTACTTTGCGGTTAAAAGGTTGTGCGTAATCGGCTTGGCTCCCACCCACGTAGCTCTTAAGGATGAAGGTGGAATCACTTCCGTTGATTTCAATGTTGGCAAGTCTGATCGCAGTGGCATGAAGGTCACTGGCAAGCGCAAGAAGGTGCATTGATCTCTTCAGATATTTCCTTTCATCCTTTCTTTTCCCCTTGTGAACGGTTACAATTCCAACAGTAGTCAATCATTTTATTATTATTTTGAGCTTAAATTCGATTAAATTTGTGGTTCTGTGTAAAGCAGGATTCCAAATAAACTTGAAATAATTATTGAATTGGGATCTAACTTAATAGAAAAGAACCCTTTGTAAAGGGATCACCTTTGGGTTGCAGTAGTCTCTTATCTATTTAAAGGATTAGGGTGCTGTTGCTTTTTTTTTTCTTTTTTCTTTTTTTTGGCAAAATATAGGTAGACCATTCAGAAGCTGATTCTTTTATCACCATGTGCTCATAGTTTCCTTTTAATAAAGTCAAAGATTTTCTTATGCAGAATGCACAGCACTTCGAATCCAACACAGCTTTGTGTAAAGTTTGCACCACTGCTGCTTCCTATATAGTAAGGTAATATTGTTCTTTCTCTGTTTTTCGGGAGTAGGATTTTTGGGCCTCCTCCTTTCCTCTCTTCTGTTTCACATTGAAAGCTAAAGCTTTTGGTTGCTTCTGATAGGTGTTGCATTAAAGGCTCTCTGTTGGAAGTGAATGATAGATTAATAAAACAGCCAGAGCTGCTCAATTCAGTGGTAAGAATAACTTATTACCTAATTACATGAATTAGGAACTTGTATGAATGATGATCACAGACTCACAGTATCTTCATCCCTATGACATCTCAAGCACTTCAATGTCTTCTAAAATCATGATCATCGTCATATTAATACTCAGTTACTTTTTATTAGTATTTCATATCTTTTAATCATACTATAGATTGTTATGCATTCTGCCATTGCCTATCTCTTCTTTTGTAACTAATCTCTGAGTCATACTAATACTCAGTTTCTTTTTATTAGTATTTCATATCTTTTAATCATACTATAGATTGTTATGCATTCTGCCATTGCCTATCTCTTCTTTTGTAACTAATCTCTGAGTCAGAAGCAGTGATTGGGAGGTAGAATCATAGGTTATCTAGCGTGATGCCTCACTTAGAGGAAGAACTAGTGATATGAATGGGTTTTTCCTCCCTGATGTTGGGGCATAGTTCTATTAATTGATACTGAAATATGCAGAAATGCAATCAACAATTAAGATCTGAGATCTCTTCAAAAGATCTGATCCTTTGGCATGAGATATCAAAAACTTTTTTTGTCTGTGTGACTGATATTATATCTTCATCTTTCAGCTTTTTTTATTTTTGGTTAGAGGAGCAAGATTACCAGTTTAATCAAGCCCCTCCGTTGGGGTGGCTGCCTGATGTAACCAAATGATCCATATTCTTCTATATCTGTTGCCTGTATTGGCTGTTTTTGGCTTCTATTCATGTCATTTCATGACTAAATTTCAGGCAGATAGAGAAGGATATATTGCCATAATCATGCCAAAGCCAGCAGATTGGCTGAAGGTCCGAGAATCACTACTGACCCTCGAAGAATACAAGAAAATGAGACAAGTATGCTGAATCTTTATTATGTATGGATTTGTCATTAGATGTCGAGAAAACAAGGAACTGAAGAGTTTCCTCCTTCACTGAGAGGCTTGCATTCCCCAACAATAATTCATTGGATAGGATATGGTAAGATTAACCTTGTAACTGGTCACGAGCTTAATGGCATTAAGCCCAATCCTTCTCATAGTTTATTTATTTTCCCAAATCAAAATAAATTGTTGGTTTCAACTTTCATCAATTGTTTTTTCATATAATTATCTGGTTTTGTGGGTATTTATTGTATCATAGAAGCCAGGGGCTGATTCCCTTAGAATTTTAATGAGAAAGCAGTGTTGCTTTAGACCACATCGGGCTCTTTCTCTTTTTTTTTTTTTCCCCTTTCTGGGCGTTTGGATGCACATAACATGCATCTGACCGGACCATTTCAGTAGAAACTTACGCAACATTTTCATCAATGCTTTCACTCTGGAATCTGCATTTTTCATGGCAAATTTTGTGAATGGAGAAGATCCAATCCTTCTTTTCCTAGTTGTTGGACTTCTGCAGTTGCTTGGTTCATGTTGTTTTTTTGCCTTACGGAAAGGATCTGTCTTGATTTCTCATTGGCTGGTTTTCAAATGTGGAAGGCACTTTCATGCTCAATTCTTCAGTTCAGTGATACCTCAAATGGCACAAAATTCTCTTGATTTATTGTATTTTCTCTAGATCAAATTCTGACCAAAAAACTGGAATCAATTCAACCGGTTTGTGCTCAGCTTTGTAGTGAATCTGCTTTCATTTCAGTCCATGAGTATGAGTGATTGGTAAAGGATGAGCATTGTCAGTAGGGGCAACAATTCGGGTGTTCACGAGTCAATTTGTATTATAACACGATTAATCAGGATAGGCATTGATACGGTTAATTTATTTAATTTGTTGAATTATATAATTAATTTATTTATTTAATATTAATATAATGCATAAAATAATATATATTAACTACAATAATTTAAATTGTGATATAAGACAATAATAAATATTAAGTTTAAACTTCAGAATTATGTAGATAAAAATAAAAATATTAGAATTTTTATATTTTAGATCGAAAAAAATAAATTTTAAAAAATAAGTTTATTATTATATAATATTTGATATATATTAAAATCATATCGTTTTAATTATTAAATCAAAGAGATTAAAGTTAACAGGTCAACCGTAACATAGAAGTCTTATCTAATTTTACATAGATCAAACCAATTATAATTCAAACTCACTTACACTAAAGTTATATTTTATTTCTTTGTGTCAGATTCATATCGTATTGATGGGCCAAGTTAAAAATTGTCACATTTAATTAATTATAAGGATAAGATTAGAAGGACGAAGATTATAATGTTGCATGCATATCACCACCAGAAAAAAGCTGATGCTCCTCTCAATGAAGCGTGGATATTTGTCTGTACAAGCTCACCCTTTTAATACAGAAGATTATACATATACATACATACATATATATATATATATATAATGAAAGACCTCGTGACCCAAATTTGAAGACACTCCAAAAAGACTCTTGAATTCACAAAGGCTTTTATTTATTTAATTTTTTATTGATTTGATTGGTATTTAATTTTTTAAAAAATTAAATTTTTTATTTTTTATTTTTTTAAAAAAAATTAACACTAACTGAGATCAGCCCAGCATTTTATCCTTTACAATGTAACATAAATCATCCATAAAAGTGAACTATATCCTCATAAAAACACACGATCTTACTCTTCAGCAGAAACCAGAGTCTCTTGCAAAACAAGCCTTCTGGATCTGTTTATAGTGTGAAAACACAAGTAGATATGGTCCTCTAGCTCTTCCAATTGCTCCAAAAACCTCGATTCATGCGTGTAAAACTCCTTCACGACCTCCTTCAACACCTCGTTTTTTCCATTCCTAACACAAATATCTGCCACAGCTTTCCGGTGCTCGATCTCATCGTGCAGCCTCCTCACCAGCCTGCTCATCGTATCAAAATCATTTATCAGAATAAAGATCCCCTTCGCGGCAAGATCAAGCTGCGTACTCAGCCCTTCCAGCACGCTCGTCTTCACTCTTCCCTTGATCTTCTTCAATAAACGCAAAGAACAACCCACGAGTCCCGGCGCTGCTACTACGCCGACCATGCTGTGGAATGCGATGACCAGGAAGGCAATAACAAGTGCACCATGTGAAATTACTAGACCGTAACCTCCAACTTTCTTGCACAGGTTATTGAAATCAGCTCTTCTTTTGATCTTCTTCTGCTTTGAAGTTAATCTATGGAGCAAAACCACGTTGCTATCACGAGCATCCCTGAATTGCACCGGACCGATTATCGATAACGGGTTCTTGAGTAATGAAAATCCGGCGAGCTCTCCGAATATGGCGTTGCATAGCTCATCTGGGTATTCTTCATTGTAACTACTGAGCTTTTGGCTTATCTTGATGACCCTCTTGATCTTCTGGTAATTTGCTCGTGCTTGATGGATGCTTCGGAGGAGCAACTCGCAGATGCTGCAAGCTTCTTGGCCGGCTTCGAAGTAGTCGATTAGAAGGCGATGGAAATTCAAGCTCTTCATCATGTCGATTAGGGTTTCTTGCCGTGGTTCCAGCAAGCATTCAGTGAGATGCGTGTGAAGAGAAAGAGAAGATGACGAGGAAGAAAGTTTATCAGAGCTTCGTCTTCTTCCCAACTCGCCCTGAGCTTTGCTCCACATCTCTACGTATGACTTCGTCCTGAAGACTTCCATGTATTCTTCATTCACGTTTAACTTACAGCTCAAGTTATCCACATTATCCCTCCTCGTTTTTCCTGAGAAAACAAAAGAAAAATCACAGATTCAGCTACACGATCATCTCCCACAAACCCTTTCAAAAATCTTCACAGAATTCTCAAGCATCTCTAAGAATCAATCAAAGAAGAAGAGATATCGACGGAGAAGAGACGATCGGAAGCTCACCTTGCCTGGTAAAGGGAAACCTTAACTTGGCCTCAACAACAACTTTTCTGATCATCTGAATCAACACGTCTGGATCACTGATCTGATTTCCTGAAATAAAGAGTAAGATTGATCATTGGATGATGTGTTAGTGTGTTTATATATAGAGAGAGAGAGAGACAGAGTTGATTGGCTTGAACAGTAAGTTAAAAAAGAAAAAGAGAAGAAACTAAGGCTAGTTGGTTATGGCTTTTGTCACACGATAGCGTCCCTCGCACGTTGTGTTCTTCTACGTGTTATCCTTTGAGACAATGCTGATGAGTTCACTAATGAATGAGAGGCCATGAACCCTCAAGTTTTGAAGTTTCTCATACGCTATTAACACGCGCCCTAATCCTTTCTTCCTAATCATTATCGTGACCGTTTTTATTTCGACTTTGACTTAATTAGGCTATTCCTTCTTATTTATTTATTAATTTCACACATTCAATAAAGGATCAATTATTATTAAATATTTTTTCTGAACTGAGATCTTTTGTTAATTTGCACTAAATTTTTTAAAAAATGACAACATACATTCAATTTAATTAAATTAATGATCAATATTTTTATATTATTATTATAAATTATTAAAATATATTTTATTTCACATAAAAAAATTCAATACAAACTCAGATGACCGAAAGATCTTTATCCATTTTTTTTCACTCTCATGTTATTTTAGTGATTTAATTAATTTAAAAATAATTAATAACGATGATAATATTATCTTTAACTCATATTATATTATAAATATTATCCATTTCAAAATCGTTTTATGTTAATCCTTTACATAATTTTAATAAGTAATGCATTTTTTTTTTATCTTTTTATGTCATTTTTGACAACTGAAATTTATTACAAAATAGATTTTGATAATATCATGTTTTATGTTAATGGTCACAATGTTATTTAAACTCCTCTTATATTATAGATATTTTTTATTTTAAGATATTTTTTATAATTAACTTTTTATATTTTTAAAATCAAATAGATAATTAAATTTTTTTTTAAAAAGCTCAAACATCAAAGTGGAATCAAAATAAAACAAAAAGTTAAATGGTAATGATATAATAAATAATTATAATATTTTACTAATTAATAATATAAATATAAATATAAAAATTAATTTTAAACAAATAAAATTTAAAAATATATATATATAATGTTTATTTTTAGATTTATTTTCATTTTTTCTTTCAAATCTTTCTGATCAAACAACATCATTTTGAAAGCATAAATGAAATTTCAAATAGATCGAGTCCATTAAAAATCTAATTTATACTTCAATCAATTAAATCAATCTATTTGATTTGATTTTTAAATTATTATTTTATAAAAAATAATTAAAAATTTTATATATTCTCTAAAATTAATTAATATGTATGTATAACACTAAATTAATTATATATAAAGTATTAAAAAAATTAAATAATTTAGCTAGGAGATATGAATATAGTCACCTTTGCGTAGAAAAAGGATAACGGCGGGTTGACAAGGGCAATGGCCAAGGATGATGATACTTAAGCAAATATACAATAAGTAGGTGTTTGTTTGCTCTTTATTGTCCACATGCTGCTGTTACATGACGTTGAAAAAATGTGTTGCTATCTACCAAACAGGCAAACGCGCCCTGGAAACATGCCTATGGATAGTGATTGCTTTTGAATATATCAACCATTAATTAGCCCTAAAAAAACAAGTAGTTGCTTTCACTCCTTCACAGCTAGCATGTGACGATATTTTAGATTTAGGGTTTGATTTATGTGAAATTAAGAACTCGCCACGCGTCATCCTATTGGGTCCCGATCATAATCATGGGGCTAATAATGATTAAAGATTTCTTGCAGCTTGAAAGGTGTACTTCTTAATTTGGATTATAGGACATTATTAATGATAAAAAAAATATCTGTAAGATTGATTTTTTTTGAAAGGTTACAGTAAAACATGAATAAAAAGTTTTATTGATTTGATTTAGGTTTTTTTAATTGCAAAAGATAAAATTATTTAAAATCTCAAATTTTAATTTTTTTAATTAAATTTTGATTTTTAAAATATTTTTAAATAAACTTTGATTTACTAATTTTATCTAAATTAAACTCTGGTTAAAATGATCGTAAAAAATCAATGATTTTTTAATTATTGAAATTTCTAAAAAATTAATCAAATAGATTTTATTCTCTTTGTTTCGATTTTATTTTTAAATTAAAATAATTTTTTACTAATTAGCTAATTTGTATATTTTTAATTTTTTATAAAATATTTTTTTCAAAAAAATATTTTCAGTAAAAATTTTGATTTTTTGTGATGATAATTTCAATTTTTTATCTATTTATAAAAAATTAAATCAAATTTTATTATAAGATCTTTAATTTAAATATTTTTTATTTTCAAATTTTTAATAAGATTTAATTTAATTCAAAATGATATATAAAAATTTGTTTGCAAAACAAAAAAAAATAAAACCTAAAGTTTAAAAATAAATTAAATTAAATTAATAAATATTAACTATTTATTTTACTTTAATTGTCTTATATCAATGTATATTATCGTGCAATTAATTTTTCTTTAAAGCATTATAATAAAAGAGATGGATTGATCTGAATTAAGTTTTTTTTTTTTTAAGTTTTAGTTTTGCAATTTGTTATGTTAATAAAAAAATTAATTAAGAAATATTTCACCGATTCACTTTACTCAAATTATTACTCATAAACATCTATTTAAAATACCATCCCAACTTAAAATCAATATAATATTTATGAAAACAAAAATATGCTTACTAGAATATAATTTTTTACGTAAATATCATATAATAGCATGGGGCTTCTTTGCGGACAAACCTTAATGTTTTAAAAGGTTTGCAAACAAATTTGATCAATTTTACATTAAATTAAATTATATTAAAAAATTTTAAATTAAAATTTTTTACAATGAATTTTAACTTAAAATTTTTTCACAATAAATTTTAACTTGAAATTTTTTCACATTTAAGATATCATCACCAAAAAAAAATCAAAATATTTGAGTATTAAAAAATATTTTTTAAAAAAATTATGCTGTCAAAAAATTAGAAATCAAAAGAATAGTTTGTGTATCAAAAATTATTTAAATTTTAAAAATAAAGTATAAATTTTATTTTAATTCTTTATAACTAAATTTACTAGTAAAAAATATTATAAAAATAATAAAAAATATTTTTAATGTTTCATAACTATTTTGAATCAAAATTCAATTGATCATAATAAATAAATTAATATTTATTTATTTATTTAAATTTAGTTATTAAAAGATGTAAACTTCACGAAATATTTATCTTAATTTTTTAAGTAAATATCATTTAAAATCTTAAATTTTTTACCATCTATCTTCAATCAAACCCTACTTTTAAAATGTATTTAAACAAAACTCGATTTTATCTAAATTGAACATTAACTCAAAACAATTATAAAAAATTAATAATTTTTTATTGTTAAAATAAATAAAAACTAATTAAATAAATTCTATATTTTATTTTAATTTCATCTCTAAAATTTGAAAAAATTTCAACAGACCAACTATTTTTTTATAAATTTGTAAAATTTTTAATAGTATATTTAAAAAAAAAACATTTTAAATGCTCCAAAAATTTTAAATTTTTTTATAATGATAAATTAAATATCTTTTACTAAAAAATTATAGGTCAAAATTTGTTATAAAATATTTTTAATTTAAATATCTTTAATATTAAAATTTTTTAATAAAATTTAATTTGAATAAAATTAAAATGTTAAAATTTATTTGAATATATTTTAAAAGTAAAAATCTAATAGTAGAGAGAATAAAATTTTAAATTTAAAATAATATTTATTTAAAATAAATAAATCATTTATAAAACAACAAAATTGGGTTGGGAGTAGAAGACAAAGCCCAATCGGGTATCTTATTGGGCTATTACATGTATGAGTTTTTATGATCCGACTCTGTTCAAATCAACCATTCATTAAAAATCAAAATGAACAATTGGGTAATTTATTTTTTACGCGATATGAAGATCAAAACCAAGACTGAGAATCCAACACTTTCAATTCAGAGAAGATACTCTTGGAGCTAAGCAAGCTTAGATGTTAATCGACTCAAAATAACACATAAGGAATACTTTTATTTGCCATTGTGAATAACCAGGTTTGAACTTAAACCACTACTTATTACAATTTCTACCAGAGTTCATCGGAAGGGAAACAAGCAAGAAGGAATTAGGTAAATTTAGGGGGAACCAGCAGCCTCATGGAAGATCAAATTAAAGAGAAGATAACTCGGACTTGCCTGCAATGTCAATGACGAAACGGTATCTAACGTCGTTTCTTGCGAGTCTGTCCATGGCTTCGTTGATTTCTTCTGGTTTCACGACCTCAACGTCGCAAGTGACGTTGTGTTTGCCGCAGAAGTTCATCATGTCTTGCGTCTCTTTCATCCCTCCTGTCATGCTACCTTTCACCGTTCTCTTCCCTGCATGAATCACAATGCTGGTCAATTCTGAGTTCATTGGTTTAAAGATCAAGATTTTTTTTTTTTTATCTGAACTGAATTTGATTTTTTTAAAAAATATTAATATATGATAATTTAATAAATTAAATTAATTAAAATTTTATTTTAATTATTTTAAATAAAAATGATGTAAAACTTTAATATTTAATTTTTATATTACTAACGAAGTTCTCATATTTACTTAATTTATTAATTTAATATAAATTAAATTTTAATTTAAATAATTATTAAAAATTAAAAATATTTTCACTATTAAAATATCTAAAAAACAACACAAATAAATTCTTCATTTTATTTTCGATCTAATCCTCAAATTTAAATAATTTTTGATACAAAATTTATTTTTATAAATTTTTTAAAATTTTAATCATATAAATTTTTAAAAAATATATTTTAATATTAAAAAAATTTTAAAACTTTTGATAACGATAACTTAACGTTTTTCATATTTATAAAAAAATTTTAAATCAAAATTTATTATATAAAATTTTTAATTTAAATATTTTTAATTTTTAATTTTTTAATAAATTTTAATTTAATTTAAATTAATAGATTAAATTTTAATTTATTATTTTTAAACAAAAATTTAATTAATAATATAAAATAAATATTAAAATTTTATGAAATTTTCATTTATTTTTTATATTAATATAATAATTATAAATTATTTTATTTTTATTTTTATTTTTATTTTTATTAAAATTTAAAATCGACTAAAATTTTATTTGAAAAAAAAAAAAGGGGGAGTGGGGGAGGGGGTGATATAGATCTTTATTCCCGTTCAAATTTACGGAGGAAGGGTGAAGTTTTACCGAATATCAAAGGGAAAGAAGGAAGTTCAAAGGGCTTGTCCGGTGCACCCACCACCACCAAAGTGCCATTCACTTTCAGCAACTCTAGGATTGGCCCAAGAGAATGATTACCAGACACGGTATCCATTATAAAATCCAGGCTTCTCTTTCCTGCCTGTCACCATAAATTCACACTACGTTAGAAGAAATTTAACCAAACTCTTCTAGCTAATAAATGAAGACGTGATTCCTATTTATGGATTTCAGCTGTCTCCAGTTTTTTTTCATTAAAAGAAAAAACAACCGAATGGAGGAGATGAAGAGAAGCAAGACCTGCATTTGGTCAGCCTTAGTGCTGACGATGAACTCGTCTGCGCCCAAGCGTTCTTTAGCTTCTTTTTCTTTGGAGGGAGAGGTGCTAATGACAGTCACATGATGACCACCCACCTTCCCCAGTTTGACTGCCACGTGTCCCAAACCCCCTAAACCCACAACACCTATCTTCTTCCTCGGTGACTCGAACAATCCGCAGTCTTTCATGGGGCTGTACACAGTGATTCCGGCGCACATCAGCGGCGCTGCTGCGTCCAGCGGCAGGTTCTCCGGCACATGCACCACGTATCTTCAGGTCAATCAAACACATCAAAATGTTCAACAGATGCGCATTGCCAATGATAGAATAAGAGATTTATGGGCTTGAACTGACGAGTTAATTAAAAATTAGTATACCTGTGATCAGCAACCAACATTTTGGAGTAGCCACCGTAAGTAATGCTACCATCCCAGAAGATGCCATTGTAGGTGAACTGGATCTTATCGCAGTAGTTCTCTTGGTCGTCTTTGCAGAACTCACACTCTAAACACGAAGCTGCCAAGCACCCTACAGCCACCTTATCTCCCACCTTGAAGTTCTGAACATCACTGCCCACTTTGGTGATCACTCCAGTAATTTCATGGCTGCGAGAACAGATGATCACAGCATAAATTGTAAACTCAGAAATGACATTACCATCTTTGAGTTGAAGAAAACAGATGCCAGAGATATCAGAGAGAAGGGTGTGAATTACCCAGGCACAACAGGATACATGGTTGTACCCCAATCGTTCCTCGCGTGGTGTAGATCAGTGTGGCAAATCCCACAGTACATGATCTCTATGGTCACATCATGGACGCCATTCTCTCTGCTCGGTGGTTATATATCGACATACATGCGTACACAGATCATTAAGGAGATTAATTTTTTCTGATTTTGGGTCAAGAAAGCATTTAATAAAAGAAACTAAGCACAAACAACAGAAAGAGAGATGAGAAATCAGAGACAGTTTTGCATCTATTGATCAGCTCCGATACTGAGAACACTTTCGGGCATGATCATCAGCTGTTTTTAGATTGAAAGTGTAAAATAACCCCATACAAGCCCAGTACCCTTCACTTTATAAACACAATAAATTGATAAGAGCTCTGATTAAACCTTCCATGGACAAAACAAAGCCCTGGATACTTGCCAAGATTAAACGTTCAGCAGCGGGATTCTCCGGAACAGAAAGTAGCGAGCTACCCAAAGCAGACATACATCGTTTGAGCGTTTTTCCGAACAATAAGCGTGCAATAATGTAAATGTAATAGATCTAATACGCTTCACCTCCGTATCATGCAAGAGAACACCGATTTCAGACATCATTGATCTATACCTTCGCTTGAAGACGTAAGGGGTTATCTTGCCCGAGGAATCGTGAGCTGCCCATCCTGCAACAATCTGAGTATGATTCGGAGTCGTTTGCGCCATGGCGGAAGATACAGAGAACAGAGAAAGAGCTGAGCAAATAATCAATGAGCAGGTGAGACCATGCTCTGTGCTTGTCTTATCATCATCTGTAACGCTGCACTGAGTAATCGATGCTCGAAGAAATTTAATAACTCGCACGTGGTTCAAGTGGGTCCTGAGGAAATTTTGATAATAAAGAAAGGGAACCCCAACCCAAGAACCCAAAAAAAACAAAAAAAATCTATGAATAAAAATTTTATATTAAATAAATAAATAAATTATTAACAAATACTTCAATTTAAAATATGTTAAAAATTTCAATGAAAATATTAAAGATATGTATTGAATAAAAATTAAATTTAAAAAATTGTAATGTTTAGCTTATTTATTAATTAAATTCTTATATTTAAAAAAACATATATCATACTTTTATTTCAACAATTTAACACAAATTAAATTTCAATTCAAATAATTATAAAATATTAAAAATATTTTCGTTGTTGACTGATCTAAAATATGATTCAAATGAACTCTCCTCTTCATTTTGAGTTTATTTTTTAAATTTATACTTTTTATTTATAATTATATTATAAATTTTTTAAAATTATAATATTATAAATTTAAATATATATATATATATTTTAAGTACTCAAAAATTTTTAATTTTTTGTGATAATTTGAAAATTTTATATTTATAAAAAAATTTAAATTATAATTATTATATAAAATCTTTAATTTAAATATCTGTTAACATAGTTCAAAATTTGATAAATTAGAATTCGATTCTCATATTTTGTACATAAACACTTGATGAATATGAGATAAATATCAAAGATTATATAAAATTTATTTTAAAAATATTTTTATAATTTAATATATTAATATATAAAAATTATAATTATTAAATAATTAAATTATAATATTTTAATAACAATTTAAAAATTAACTTATCTTACATTAGTAAAAAATTAAATAAAAATTATTTTAAATACAAAATTTCACCCTTTTTCTTAAATCAAATCTAAATTTTAAAATACTTTTAAATAAATTTTTATTTATTAATTTTATTTAAATTAAATATTAATAAAAATAATTGTCAAAAAGTAATAGTATTTTTATTATTAAAATACCTAAAAAAATTAGTCAAATAGAACTCTATTTTAATTTTATTATTTAAATTTAAATATTTTTTACTAATAAATTATTTTCATTAAATTTTTTATTTTTTATTAATTTAAATTTTTTAAAATATATATTTTTATTACTAAAATTAATTTTTTTAAAAATAACTAAAATATTTTTATATTTATAAAAAATTTAAGTAAAAATTTATTGTAAAATATTTTATTTTTTAATCTAATTTAATTTAATAAAATTAAAATTATTTTAAACGTTCTAAAAATTAAAAATTTAAATAAAAAACTAAAAATTTTAAATAATATTTATTTTAAAAATTTTCAATCCAATGCTTATATAACGTATCAGCAAATTCAAGACAGTTGGCAGTGCAAAATCTTGAAGTGATCAAATTGGAGATCAGATGATTTAACGTCAGCCATGTGATTCATTTCCGTCTTTGTCTTCTAAGATGGAAATTCCAAGGCAGTTTGTTTACTTTTAAATTTCGCGATTAAAAGAAAATAAATAAATAACCAGAGGCATTCATAGTATCCGTACCGGACAGCCTTTTGATTCCTGTTCTTTTTTTTGCAATGAATCCATTCATTTCTGGGCGATGGACCGCTCAAATTTCTCAGTTTCCTCTATTTTGAGACCCATTAATATATTTTATTGATCTGAATTATATTAAAATTTTGAATAAATATTAATGTATTTTCATTTAATAAAATTTATAATTATAATTATTTATTTTTATTATATAAATATAATAAATTATTTTTTATTTTCTATTTTTTTAAATGACACCATTTCATCATCATTTTCAAATAGTTTGACATCATCTTTCTGGTTTTCTTCTTGCTTAAACTGCCCAATATTTTCACTTGGTAAATTGTTGTGCACATTTAATTTAGGAGTTTAGTTTCGTTGATAAAATATAATTTAATAAAATTTATAGACTTTTAGCGTGCATTCATTGTGTTATTTGTAAAAGATCATGTGTTACTACTTTCCTGAAAATGTGAAATTTGTTTGCATTAAGAATACATATTTTAATAATATAAATAGTTTTCTATTTTGAAGATTTCAAAAAAAGATTAATATTACTCCTATGATTTAGGGATAGACATGTTTATAATTGGAACTTCAGCTCGTTTTGTTTAATAATTAAATTTAATTAAAGTTACTTATTTTATAAATAGGTAAATCGTAAGCCTTAAATTTTAAATCGAATTACTTAATGAGTTAGTATGTTAAAATTAATTAAATGGGTTAATGTATAAAATAACTTTAGATCATTTCTAATGAACACGACAAAATACCAATTTGGTGTTCACAACCTGCTAACATGGTCTTTAATGAAACGATAAATATAAATTGATAATTTGGTGTATCTACAATGCTCCATCAAATCTCTAATAAAGATGGCAAAACACTAATTTGGTATTTAAAATCTGATAATATGATCTCTAATGAAACGACAAATAGAAATCGATAATTAACTTTGTTGTATAATTATTTTTTAAAGTTTTTGATGCAGCACTGCAATTGTACCAAATATTTTTTTTATTTTATTATATAATTATTTTTTTAAGTTTATGGTGCAACACATAGTTGCATCAATTGTATTTTTAAAATTTTTTATATAATTATTTTTTAAAATTTTGAATTAAACATATTTTTAAAGAATAACTTAATAAATATATTATATTATTAAAAAAATTATATCATTGAGAATATTTCATTAAGATCTTTAAAACAATATCAATATTCAATATTTTATTTTATTTTATTTTATTTAATGATAATAATAATATATTTAATTAATGATAATATTATATATAATATCAAAGTTACTGTTTAAAATATATAAAAATTTTAATAATTTTGAAGTTATTATATAATTTAAACTTTGGATGAATGTGATAAGAATAAAATTTACTTCAATTGAAAGTATAGCACAATAAACAAAATAACACTCCAATGATTATGACATAAACTCAAATTACAATATTAATTGAAACTAAAATACTATAATAATTTAATAAATTATTAGTTTTAAAATTATTAAAATATATAATTTATTATATAATATTAATTTATTTAAAAATAAATAAATTAAAAATTTAAGTTACATTAATTATTTAAAATTAATTAATTAATATTTTAATTTTTTATTAATAACTATTATTTATACTATTAAAATGATATTATAATATCAATTTAGTGTATATAGGTTAGAAATGAAAAAAATTTGACGTTGAAATATTTTTAAAAAATTTGTTTTCTAACACCAAATTGTTGTTAAATTTGGTGCATAGGGTTGAAGATGGCCTTAGCAAGACTAAATTTGATTAGAATTATATAGTAAAACTAATTACACAAAAAAAATTAATAATATAATTCAATAATATTTTTTATCAATTTTAATTTATATATTAAATTAATACAATGTGTATCGCATGTATAGAATTAATTTTGTAAAAACCTTATCAAATTTTAGTATGTTATCGTATTAAAACAATGAACTAACTTAATTTTTTAATTTATATATTTTTTATAAATCATTTCATCAAAAGTAAAATTAGTATATTTATTATTTATTAAAAATTTACATGTAACCCTAAATTTTATTAATATTGTTTACTCTTATCTTGTAATTAGATAACAACACATAATACTCACTAATTTTATCAATTTCAATTTTAAAAATAAAAATTTATTAAAATTATTATATATTTAATATTTTAAAACTTTAAAGTTATTAATTAGTTTTAAAAAATTTCGTATCATATTTATTATTATTCATTTTGAATATTAATATTTAATTTTTTTATTTATATTATTTTTAAGAATATAAATAAAATTGTTTGTCAAATTGATTTTTATATAACATTTTATTAACCTGCGGGTCAGATTAGATGTTGCCTGTGGGTTAAGCATTACGGGCTTCCAAATCCAATAAAAATGGTCATAGAAACTTGGTTGGGCTCGAGCCTAACTCACTGGCCTCGAGCCACTTCTGGGTATTATAGCAAGGCTTAGAGTCCAGGCTCGGGATTCATTCTGACTTCACCAACTATTTGCTCATTAGAAACACGTGTCATAAGATATACACGTGGCATGATCAGCCCAACAGCGCGGAAATTCGTGTTTGAAGCTGATCTGTTCGCATCCGATAATAGCCTAACAAGTATGACCCACAACGGCAAACCACCTTCCCCCGTAATTTCCAAATTTCTTGGTGTTTACCATTAAAAAAGAAAATCTTTTCTTAGTGCCACGTGTAAGTGGTGCACCATAACAAGTCCAATAAAACGTAGTAATGTTTATTAATTTAATTAAACTTTAGTTTTTGACAATATATTAATTCAACTTATATTTAGCAAGATCATATTAATTTTTCATATCTACAATACTGTAAAGCAAAACATCAACCACATAAAATTGATCTAAATGTTTTAAAATTAAAATAGTTGATTTATATTAAGGATAAATATTAAAAAATTAAACTATTTATGTTTTTGTTCAAAACATTGTAGTTTTTCTATTAATTTTATATATAAATATTTAAGTTAATTTATTTTTTCAAATAATTTATTTAAGTTAAAAATTTAATATAATAAATTTTGACTTACAATATTTCAATTTAAGTTATCATTACTAATTTTTTTTGAATATTTAAAATATATATTTAAAATTTTATATCATTAATCTAATAGTAAGAAAGTTTTTAAAATGTTTCCAAATATTTTAAAAGATATTTAAAAATATCTTAATTATTATATCTTCAAAATATTGTAATATTTTTATATATTTTCTCTAGTAAAACAGTAAATCTCAAATGTAAGCATGTATACTGAGTAATAGAATTTTTTTTTTCTCTCAAAGCATATGTTATAGTAAAAAAATTAAATTGATTCATTTCCACTGGAAACTTTTTTTTTTTACTTAATCATGTTTGGTATAAAAATTCGGATTAAGACATTAAAAAAAACATTAAATAAAGATTTAGAGCAACTTCTGAATGTGTTTTAGGCTCTGATTCAATATGCTGTCACTGACTATTTACTCATTAGACATACACGTGGCATGATCAACCGTGCCGTAACGCGAGTCCGCAGCTGATCCTTTCTCATTCAATAGTAACGAAATTGAAATAAATTTAAATATTAAAATTAAAATTTTAAATTTGGGATGAATCCAAGTGTCTTAATCAATTTTTGAAATTTTTTAAATCAATTGGTACTTGATTTATTGTCATTTTTAAATTTAAATTTGTTATGAAATTAATTTTAATACTTAAATTTGTTTTAAATTTATTTATAATTATTTATATATTAAACTTTAACAAATTAATAGACATTTTATCTATTAAATATTTATTTATTCTATAATTTAATATAATTAAATTTTAAAATAAATTAATAAACATTGATTAAAACCCCACGCGCTTATTAAAATTGAAATCCTATCTCTTCTTATTTCATTTAAAAATTAATTGAACTTAAAAGTAAAATTCATCCATATGTTTTTAAAATTAATTTATCTAATTAATAAATTAATTTTAAACATAAATATAAGAAATTCTTAAAATTATTTATATTTCTAATAAAAACTGTATATTTTTAAAATTTTAATTAAAATTTGATTGATTTTGTTGAGATTTCTACATGAATTTTAGGTCAATTTTGTAATTACAATAATGATATTAAATTTTGAATTTTTCCTAAAACTTTTAATTCACTGATGTTAAATTTTGAATTAATTTATAATTTAAAGTTTCTTTGTAATTCATAATTTTAATAATATTAATCTTAAAATATTTAAATTTAAAATTGTTACAAACTGATCAATTTCATTTATTATTTTTATTTGACCATTTACAATATCATGATTAATAAATATTCAATTAACAATTTACCAGTTATGTGTTGTTTTTATTTATTTAATTATTTTTTAAAAAATGTTGTTATATTGTAATTTTATTACGTTCATTTATATTTTTTTATTATTTTGTGTTATATTTTATTTTTCTTTGACAACAAGTATGGAATCATTAGCTTGATAGTTTTTTTTTTTTGATCGATTTTTGTATGAATTCTAAATCAATATTATAATCAATATAATGATTCAAGGGGGGCTTTATATTAGGAAGATAATTCTATGATGTTTTTAATTTAAATATTTTTTGAAAAAAATTAATTTCACTTAATATCAAAATTTTAAGTTAATTTACAAATTTGAAAAAAATATAATTTTACTTATTGATTTTTTAAATCTGTAAAAAATAAATAAATAACTGTTTTTAATAAACATATAAATATTTTAAAATATTTTCACATACAATAAGTTCGTTTTTAAAAAAATAAATTGATTGAACTTGCTCTAAAAAAGCTTCTTGATTCCCACCCTATCTCAATGAAAGTGTTCAAAGTCTAGTAAATCTTTTCATAGACGTTACTCTCTTATAAGAATTTCTAAGCAGATAAAATAGAATCCTTTCCCATATTAAAATGTGAGAACGATCCAATTCTCTGCATCTATCCCATGTTCCTTTCCTCCCTTGACCAAAAGTCTATTAATCAATTTGGCTCTATTATATTTATGTATTTCCATATTTACCCTTCCTTAAAAATTATATTTTTATATTCTAAAAACAAAGTTAACATAAAAAAACATTATAGTTACAGATTTTTAATCTATCTTAGTTCGATAATACTACATGGATGAGATAAAAAAAATAAACATATTTTATTAAATTAATCCCTTAATAATGAGAAAACAATAATGAGAGCATTTGGGGTAATATGGTAGTTTCAGTTGACAACGAACAGAAACCCTCGCTATAAATGGCGTGGCTCAAGAAAGTTACGAAGAAAAAAAAAGAAGTGTCTTTTAACAGAATCCCCAGTTTCTCCCACCCCTAAAAACTGAGCTCGAGAAACCAAAAAATACAGAGTGAATGCGCCGGGTTTCTGGTTCTTCTTCAGGGCGGCTGGCGCGTACCGATCACGTGTTGGATCCCCCATTTTCTTGTTGAAATCGTACATTCTTGATATAGAAAACTCGAGCTTCTTTCTTTCTTTTTCCCTTTCTTTCATCATTCTTTAAAAGGTTACTTAATGATATTTCATTAGTTAATTGCCCAATTAAGTATTTCTTTTTTTTATTCATGTTTGTTGATACTTTCTGTGATCTTTCTCCTTCAATATTGTTGTGAACTTCAAAACCCTAATCTTGAATGGCCATGACGGCTGATTCTTCTTCCAATCATCAGTCTCCACGTGCTTCTGGCTTCTCTGGGGACGGCTTGAAACATCCTCAGGTCTGGCGAAAAAGTTTACCCTCTCCATGGAATCAAGTGGTTCGGGGTGAGCCCGAATCAATAGCAGCCGCTGGCCATTCTCCATCGTCACCATCATCATCATCGTCACCGGTGGCTTTCGTACCGGAACAGACTTCTTTCTCCGACTGCTCTCCGGCGATGGCAGCTTCGTCGCCGCAGGCGCCGGCGCCGCCGGATGGCGTAGTGGTCGCGGATAGTGCAGAGGGAAATAGCAAAAATGCGGCGGCTAGGCCTAAGAAGCCGGCGTGGAACAAGCTATCCAATGGTGTCGTTGAGGTTGGTCCCGTAATGGGAGCAGTGTCTTGGCCTGCTTTATCTGAATCTGCTCGAACTTTGCCTAAATCATCAGCTGACTCTTCTTCCAAGACTGTCCCAGATGGATCAGTCTCCAGTTCTCAGGTTCGGTTCCCCTATTTTCTCCTCTGTTATTGTGTTTGGTCGCCGGGAAATTTTAGTGAGAGAAAGGCAAACAGAATCCTGGATTACTCAGTTTCGTAATTATGCCAAACTTTCTTGATCGAGGCATGTGGTAGTCTGCTTCCAGAACAAAAACAAGCTTTTTAATTGAAAATTTCCCCTTTCCAACCGTCTCTCAAGTTTCTTCAGCCTCCACAGAGAAGAAATAATTTGTATGCTATCAATAATAGGTTGATAGTTGTTTCTAAAAAAAAAAAAAGGGTTGATAGTTCTTGTGTATGCATGTTTGATCTTGCCTTTACTGTAGGAACTCGTAATTCCAAGTGCGCCTCTGAAGCAGGCTACTGCTAATGTGAATCCTAACTCAATTCCAAACCGGTCAATGCCAGCACGACAAAGACCTGGAAAGCGGGGTGGAGGTAATGGGGGCAGCGGCTCTGGGGGTGGGCCTGGACGGAGCAGCTTCACTCAACCTCCTCCTCCTCCACCACCACCACCACCACCACCACCATTTTCTGTATTCCCATTTCCTCCTAATAGTTATGGTGGTTTTGTGCCGCCAATACCAGATCCTTCTGCAAGAGATACTGCCTACAGAGGCAATAATTGGGAAGCTAGACCAGTTGGAGGGTTTATGTCTCAACAATACACGGTGAATGATCATCGAAATTCCTCCCGAAGGGGCAACTATGGACCACGTAGAGATGGTCCTTACCATGGTAATTTTGGGGGCAGGCGTAATCAGGATCCTGGAAATTATGCAAAAACCAGGGATGTCCATGTGCAACAACCTAGAGCGCCTCCAAGAGGTTTTGTAAGGCCTCCACCACCCAATGCAAACTCATTTGTTCCTCACTCGCCTGTCAGGCCCTTTGGGAATCCTATTGGATATCATGGTAAGTATATCTTCTAAAGTCTGTCTTTTTATTTTCTTGATGATTTACGTGTGGAACTAATGCCTGTATGCTCTTCAGAGTTACTATATGTCCCTGCAGTGCCTTTGGAGCCCTACAGTGGCATGCCCTTTATTACTCATGTGCCGCCCCCTCCTGTCATTATGTCTGTTTCAGAATCTCCTTTACCCACATTGATAGTCCGTCAGATAGATTATTATTTCAGGTAATCTAAATTGTGTTTGTTTTTAGTTACACTAATCGACTCCACGGACAGATTTAACTTTTCACCAGTTCATTGAGATGCCAAATGGATATGACCTGGTGACTTGTTAATTGCAGTGATGCTAATTTGATAAAAGACGAGTTTTTAAAGTCAAACATGGATGATCAGGGATGGGTTCCCATTTCTCTAATAGCAAACTTTCCTCGAGTAAGTTATTAGTAATTAATTACTTAACATTTTAATTTTTGTTTGAAAATTAAACTTTTGATGTTGTGTGTGTTTTGGCAGCTTCATGCTAAAGCACACATAACGCAATGCATATTTGTTTACCTTAAAGTTTGCCTACTATTTTTGACTTTTATTAAATGTGCTTGCAATGGCAATTTTGCATGTTGGAATATTTGGTAGCCATAGGACTTTGTGGTACTTTATTATCACTATAGTTCACTCTTTCAATGCATCTTTTTTGAGTTGCTGCTTTTGTTCTACATGTTGTCCTTATAATTAAATGTAGAAGTTTAAGTGGTTGCACTTCTCACTATGTTTGTAGTTTTACTGAAAGAGTATCTTGGGGTGTTGATGTTATGAGCTGAATATTGTACAGAACTTGAAGTAAGGATGGGAGAGCTTTGGGTTGGTAGTAGAGGATCAGGTTCGCAATGCAATGCTTTTGGTGGCAATGTGGCATCCTGGAGAATGAAGCAGAAAAGAAATAAATACATGTACATAGTTGGCAAGCAACTGTGATAATTGGAAGTTTAAACCATACTATCCTTGATCCTTATATCAAGCAGGATGCCATTGAGTACTAGTGATTTCAGATTGTTAAACATGTCAGGTATAGATGAGCCTGTTCATCAAAATCTCACTGGAAAGGGACCCCGTTTGTTTAGTAGTTTTGGGTTAAACTCCTCGTCCCTGCTTTGACTTCAAACTGAATAGGAACATTTTGTTAATCTTTGAGGGTATACTTCCATGGACTATTTTGCAACACAAACCATCCCTTCCCCTCCCCCCCAACCCCTTCCCCACGCTCCCTTCTTCCCCAAGGTGCTTTGTGGCAACATTCATGATTTGGGTTCAAGGTGGTGATTTGATGATAGTAGTACACTGCTGTTGCCTTCAAAGTCAGAAGGTTGATGGTGTGCGCCGTTAGCTTTTTCTTTGTCTCCTTTACTTTGATAGTGAACTTATTCTGTGAATTGATGGGGATAAAGGAAATATAGGAGAAGAAAGAAAAATGTGAATGGAGAAACAAAAATATACAGTAAATAACAGAGAATAGAGATAGGCCTGTCGTGATTTCGGGTTTAAACTGAAAAGAGTTTCTTGTCTAAAAGGTTCTTTCAAGAGACTGATGCCATTTTCTCGGATGATTTATAATTTCTTTGCAGTGTTATTTTTAACTTTTACTGGTAATATATCTTAAATTTGCACAACATACTGGTTGTTAGACATTTTCTTTAAGTTTGCTTTATGGTTACGTTTTTGCAGGTTAAAAATTTGACGAACAACATCCAATTAATATTAGATGCTTTGAGGTCTTCAACTGTAGTGGAAGTGCAGGTAATTTCTTTTTGTTCATTATTATTTCAAATTAAAAGCACTAACCAAGTTGTTTACTATTATTCATGAAGCTTATCAATCCACTATTAGAAGTGTGTGGTTGTATTTCTTGTGTAGAATAAGGCAGTTTGAGATGTGTCATTAGATAATGAACTAATGTGCAGTTGCCAAGAAGCTACTGAAATGACTATACTTCTGTTTAGTTTGTCTAATTTTGCTATTTTAAATGCTGCAGGATGACAAAGTGAGGAGACATATGGAGTGGATGAAATGGATACCTGCATCCAATTGGGCTTCCCAGGAATCAGATCTACCGTCTTCTGGTGAATCAAGTTCTAGCATGCTTGCAACTTCATTTCAGAGGATGACAGTAGAGGAAGTGCCTCGCAATAAGACAGGTAAGCAAGTTCTTATTCTTAGGATTTTTGATTGGTCAATTATAGCTTGTCAATGAGGAGTGTTTTGAGGATAAATGATCAGAATCATAATTGATCAATTTATGCCACAAAAAAGTAGCATTATATTCTTTTGATGAAGTAAGTAGAAAAAAAATTGTATAACTTACCCTCTTAGACATAAAACAAATGATCTGACCTTCATAGACATAAAACAAATGAGATCAAAGGGGAGTTTAGATTATCCACTCGATCAGAATTATTATTTAATTTATTTTATATTTTTTATTGGTGGCTGATTGCCATTTGTTATTATTATTATTTTTTGGTGATTCTGGCGGCATATATTAGCAGTAGACATAGTTGAATTTCACATGCCTCTTGGAAAGATTTGTTGCATAATTGTTGGTCTCTGTGTGGGATGGTTTTTGCTGTGTTTTTTTTAGTATGTCCTTGGGAGGTTTATTTATTGAAGTTTTACTTCTAATAGCTTTATTGGGATTATAAATTTAGAGTGAAGATTAAAGAAACCATGACTACTTAGATACTTGGTAAGAGTATTTGTAAGTAAGTGATATTTGTAACCTATGCATTGAAATCTAATAGTTATTAAAGCCTAATTTGACATGACTATTAACTGTTGAATTTAATTGGAAGATTCTGGGACAGAGAGCAGCCAAGCATATTAAGGGGAAGCAGCCAGCCAAAGGAAACAGTCTGAAAGCAGTGTGGGATGGGTGGGGAGGCCGGAGGTATCCATCAACAATGCAGAAACAACCATTTTTTTCATCTTCTCTGAGAAAGTTTATATCTCTCTCTCCTTCTTTCTCTCTGTGTTAGATGATGGAGGCCATTATTGTTAGAGTTATTGATATTACAGATTGGTTAATTTGACTGGTGATTGTTTTACCATGCGGGATAATAATCTGCACGAAGCGGAGAAAAAGTTGCCCTTTTGAAAATGACGGGTTGTTAATTCTTTTTGGTTTCAAAGTCTATATGTTGATATCGACTAGTCAAGCTTTTTCTCTCCCTGTCTCTCTCTTTCCTCGTGGAGAGAATAAAGGCAACCATGAATTATCAGACCGCCTGAAAGAAGACCTGCGGAGATATCTTATTCTGTCGTGTTATGCACTAACCAAGAAGGAAGAACAAAGCTTAAAGAAATAAAAAAAAATTGTAGCCTCACAAGAATTGCCACGGAATTCTTTATATTCTTAACTAGGTCCTTACCAGTACAGAGTTTTGTCCTGTTTTGAAGTCAACTCCAATAAAATATAAATACCCATTTCTCTATATTTGCCTAATAACATGTGAAATCAAAATTAGATTGTTCCCAAATTGCATTCCATGATCCAATTTTGTCAAATTAGGAATTTTTTTTCTTTTTTTGACTTGAATCTCTTGAACTTGTGCGATCATTGGAACTTCAATCATAAAAAAGCTTTTTCTTGGGTATCCAGTTGAGCATGAGGAGTATGCTTCGCTAACATATAGTTAATTAATCTTTTATTAAACTAAACCTTCTTGGTATTGGTGGACCGATGGGCATGCCTTAATATTGTATACTAATCTAATCTAAAGTTAATACCATTTCAAGACATGATTTACAAAAGTTTCAATTCCAATTTAATGCACAGCTCAGAGTGGGAGATCGAGAGAGAAAGAGATATGTATCTTCATCTCTGGTTACTCTCCTCTTTCTGATTTTCCAGTGAGCCATGTGGCCGTCATCACCAGGTGGAAACAACAATGATAGCAACAACAACAAAAACAACAGAGTTTCCCGTTCGTCTTCAAAATCATCCTCCACGTGCTCATCTCCTTCTCCAACTACCGACCAATCATCAATCAGAAGATCTATGGAAGAAGTATGGAGAGACATCAACCTAGCTTCTCTCTCTGAAAACCCTTACTCCACAGTCACTACCAGCAAAACCAACAAAACTCAACCTTGCTTTTCAAGTATAATCCTTCAGGACTTCCTCGCCAGGCCCTTAAACAAAGATTCGACAACAAGGGGTGCCTTCACTCACTCATCTTCTGCTGCGGACACCACTTCCTGTGCTCCTCCGGGCTCAACTCAGGCGACCGCATTGAGTTTGACTTCCGGGTCTGATTTTCAGTACTTCGGAAGCAGTCTCTCGGCGAAACCAAACCCACAAGCCCACAGCCATGGCAATATTGTTACTCCCTTCCTGTGCTCTTCCTTCGATGCTTCGGGCTCTTCTTCAATGTTCCCTTCCTTTGGCAAAAAAAGGGCTCAAGAAAGTGACGGTAACTTTCACGATCGGCGGCGTAAACGCATGATCAAAAACAGAGAATCAGCTGCTAGGTCACGAGCTCGAAAGCAGGAATCTCTCTCTCTCTCTCTCTATCTCTCTCAGCAATACCTGTCCATATTCCTTTATAAGCTATTTTGACATTATTATTATCTGATACGTCGGTGGGTTGCTGTGATTCGCAGGCATACACGCACGAGCTGGAGCTTGAAGTTGCCAATTTAATGGCAGAAAATGCCAGGCTCAAAAAGCAGCAAGAGAAGGTAAGTAAATCAGGTGTTACAGCTTTCCTTATTTCGCTGTTTCGCAGTTCTCAAGCAACAGATCCAAGCGGCTGATTGGTTGATTGATTCGGCTTTGCGTTTACAGTTCCTGGCAGCTCATACTCAGCTCCCTAAAAAGCACAAACTCTGCAGAACCTCGACAGCTCCATTTTAAGAAGTAAGGAAATGCAGCAATGAATTCTTCTAGTTTTTACCACTTATCTTCTTCTTCCCTTAAACAAAAACAAGAGATAATGGGCTCATGTTTTGTAAGAGATCATCAGCCATCGGAAAGAGACAGAAAAAGAAAGAGAGAGGGAAATGGTGTTTTTTTTTTCCTTATTATTGTAAATCTATTCTCTGAATGATTGTCCTTTTGCTGATGGTTTGGCTTTTTCTTCAACCAATAATGGAAATCAATAGTTAATGAGAATTTGAAAAGGAAAAGTCAAATACACCCATATGAACAAGCGTGAAGTGGAAAGATGGAACACAGATGGGCTCTTGTTAGCCTCATCTTGTTCCTTTCTTGAGTCTCCTTCTTGACCTACATATCAGCCCTGGCTGTTCTTTCTGTCCCTTCGTTTGCCTGTCTGATGACTTTTCCTTGTGGAATTTTTGTGATATTGGACAAAGATAGTTAGCTGCCTGCACTGCTACTTGTGTAAATGTCCAAGGAACAATTGGGTCACTCTAACTTTAGTGCAGATATTAATATTAAGGGTTTATTATATTTAGAGTGCATGTATTTTGTTTCCGATTTTAAATTAAATTTATTTAAAAAGAAAATTTATTTGAAATTTATATTTATATTTTAAATTTTTATTTAAATAATTATTTAAATATCTTACTAAATATTATTACAATAAATAAAAATATTCATTTTATTTTATTTTAATATTATATGTATTTTTGTTATGTTTAATAAAAAATAAATTTAATAAAGTAAAGAATATCCTGTTTGTTTTAATTGTGTTTGAAAAGATGTTATGATAAATAAAAATCATATATATTATGTGTGTATAAAATTATTATTATTATTAATATTAATAAAAATTATATAAAATTTTTAACTTAAAATTTTAATAAAAATATAACTATCAAATAGATGTAATTTTTTTAAAATCTTAATTTAAGATTGTGCGTAAAATACAAATTTTATTGATGTAGTTAATCCTAATTTTACAGAAAGATAAAGATTTTTTTTTTGTTGTTTTCAATTTGTGTTTAGCTTCTTACTAAAGAGTTAAAATAATATTTTAATAATTAATAATATAAATATAAAAAAAATTATTTTTACAAAATTGATAATTTTATTAAATTATCACATAACAATCATTTAAAAAAATTACAAAATCTATATTAATAAAAAATTTAAATTATTTTTTAAAAAATAAAAAGTGAATCATATTGAAAGATTTAAAAACCTAACTGAGTTAACTTCTTAAAAAAATCATACAATCTAAATGCTATATTATTTTTAATTATTTTTTAAATGAAATTCTGTGCAATTTAAATTAAAAAATTAAATAATTTCTATTTCATCTCTCCATTATTCAACGGCTGTGATTGGAACTCGTCTTTCTCTTTCGTTTCAAAAGAATTCGACATTTAGGTTGAAATCCAATGGATGATTCGCCATGTCGATGTGTGTGTGGACCCTTTGCTATCATTAGCACTCCCATGTGCTATAATTAGAACCTAATGATTTTTCTTGATTAGAAGATAATACAAAAATAAAATAAAGTGACATAATAACTAAATTTAAAAAACAAAAAAATAAAATAAAAGTTATAAAAATCTTTAATATTTATCTTATGTTGCTAATTAAATTTTTAAATTCAAAAAATAATAAATTAAATCTTGAATTATTAATTTGATATAAATTTTATTTTAACTTAAATAATTATGAAAAATTAAAAATATTTTTGTTATCAAGATATTTAAAAAATAATTCAAATGAATTCTTCATTCCATGTGTGAAATTCAGGTTCTTTGATTATAAAATATTTTTGATAAATATAAAATTTTTATAAAAGTTTTACCAAAAAAATTAATCACGAGAGATACTAATTCATGAACATAGACATTATTTAGGCAGAGGTCACCGAATAGAATACAATAAGTTAGTATTTTAAATTGATTTCATGACATAAAGTGAAGATTAAATTAACGTTTCTTTTTCTAAAATTTAAATTTTAATTTATACAAATAAAAAGAATATTTAAAATTGATTTGATGCATGTATATTGATTTTTAGTAAAAAATAATTTTATAATTTATAACTTTGTTCTAGTGGGATAAAAAAAACTAAGATATATTCAATTCATTTTGTCTTTAATTGAAAAGAAGATCAATATGAATCATATTAGTTGAAGATTTCGGGTCTAAAAGATTTTTAAAATTTTTGACAATCTTAATATGAAAACAATATATGTTTATTCACTGATATTTATAAAAATTTTAATTTATTGAAAATGTCAATTAAATTTTCATTGAATAAACATATATAATATTATATATTTTTAAAATATTAAAATTATATAGCTTTATAGATTAGGTTTAGGATAAAAATTGAGATTAAGATTTAGGGCTTTTAGAGTTAAGTTTAGAGTTTGAGATTTAAAAATTTATTTTTTCAAAATTTAACTCTAAATTAAAAATTTTAAATCTCAAATCTAAACAAACTCTAAATCAATTCCTTAAACCCTAAATACTAAATCTTAAACCCCAAAGAAACCTTAAATCCATTCTTTAAATTCTAAACTCTAATAAACCCCAAATCCCAAACATTTAACTCTAAACATAAACCCTGAATTTTAATGTTAAATTTTAAAAAAATAAATGTTATCAATGTTAACATAAAATTAAATTTAAAATATTTAAAGTTATTAGTTAATATTTAAATGTGAATATTTTAGTATATAGAAATAAATTGAAAAATATATTTGGGATAAAAATAAATAAACCAATATCAAACTAAAGCTTAAAGTTTTTTTTTACCTATAAGATAAAATTTTAAAAAATATTTATGTAAGTGTAACCATTGAGGTCAATTAACACTATATATCTAACTTTTAATTTATTATTAATATATATACATACACATGATTTTTTATTACTAAATATTGTAAAAATATAATAGTTACAATTTATAATTACTTAAATATTAATAACATTGTATTGACTATTATATTAAAATAAAAAAATAATTAAAATAAATAAAAATTAGCATATGTGCATTACACAAGTTTAAGCTTTTTTCTTTTTTTTTTTTTACAGATAAAACATGAAAAATTGATGTATGGATAGAATAGATTTATTTTTCAATATAATAAATAATTTAAAAATAATGTTACCATAAAAAAATTATAAATAATTTCATTTTTAAGAAAGTATATCAAATTTATTTTTTTTCTTTTAAAGTTTTTGAATTTAATTGCAAAGACAACAACACTGTCATCAATCCGTTGTCGTCCAGCGGTTAGGATATCTGGCTTTCACCCAGGAGACCCGGGTTCGATTCCCGGCAACGGAATTTTTTAATTATATTGGTATTGTCCTTTTAGCATGTCTAACAGGAGAAGTGCCTTCAGCAACTGAGGAGGTAAACTTGCCGGGTGGCATTACGTTTTCTTTTTGTGCGAGTAATTTGAAATGAGCTGAACTCGTCGGCTGCTTTGATGTTGGTATAATCGTTGTACTTGTGTGTTCATATTCTTTGCCGCCGTGCTAAGTGCTTCATTGCTAGGTACCCTGAATTCTCATGGCCACCTAGTTTTGAATAAATGCCTCATTGGCAACAGCAAATTGGATGAGAAGAAGTTGGATCATTTGCTTTGAGGTCTATTTATGGTCGACTTGATTAGTTGTGAGCTTTATGTACAGTGAAACTGGTTTTGCTTTCCTAAGCCCATACCCTGGAGATTTTGCTTGGATCTTTTCAAAGAATTCTCGGTCTATTTGAAAGCTGCAGCACACACAAAGGAAGAGTTTCCACTGCCACTAGCATCAGAATCTATTGTATTCTACACTTTTGAGCATAGCCATCGACATGGAATTTCAATCCCAAAGAAGCAAGTCATTGTCTAGTGGAATTTCTTTGGATTATGAAGCAAGAGGATGAGTTACATGCCAATGCCTTGATCTCAGATCAGTTTTCAAAGTCCAGAATCTTGAAGCGATCATCTATTATACCTAGTATGTCTGCTGACATTTTAGAATCATAACAAATTAATTAAGTTGACGGAGACGATGATTTTCTTTTGCTACGAGATTTATGGTTTCTCACCAAATTGACACAAATAGTTTACTCAAATTATTTGTGTGCTTCTCATCAAATTGAGATGAGTAGTTCGAGTCACAAAATTTGTTGCTACGTGTATTCTCACAATGTCCACAGTATAAATTATGGTAATCCTGTCTTGTTGTGCCAGGAAAGGCCTCAACGTTCTCTCCTTCTTCTTCGCTCTCATTTTTGTTTGATTTATGGTAGAATCCAAAGCGGTTGCAGCAGAGAAAAATTGCGTATATATAGGATACATGGGAGCTGCTCGGACTTCACTTCACGAAAGAGTGATCATTCCAACATGTAATATGTTGTCATGAACATTCATGGCATGCCTACATGTCTTTAGAATGGCAGCGGCATTGAAATCTCGTAATCCTTCATGGAATCCCTCTGCAGATCAGATCAGGATTTGACTCGCGATGTGCCATAGCTGATCTGATTTGCAGAGGGATTCCATGAAGGATTAGCAGATCTCAATACTGCTGCCATTCCAGACAAGTGGGCATGTCACGAAAGTTCATGACAGGATACTATATGTTGGGATGATCACTCTTTCGTGAAGTGAAGTCCGAGCAGCTCTCATGTATATTTTATAGAAGTCATTCTTCTCTGCTGCAGCTTTGGATTCCACCTGAAAAGAAACAGGGATGAAATGCCTTGAACAACTGAGCAGAGAAACTTGCTGGATGTCATGTTTTCTTTGGTGTGTGTAGTTGGATATGAACTAAACTCATAAGGCTACTTTGATGTTTGTATTATCGTTGTACCTGTGTGTCTATATTCTTTCTTCGTTTTTGGTTTCTTCATTTTTGGTTTGATTTGTTAGCCAATGCCTCTTGCAGCAGCTGGGTGCCCGACTGGTAATGGCCACCTAGTCTCTGAATAAATGCCTCACTGGGAAAAGCAAACCGGCCCAAGGTAGTTGGGTCATATGCTGTCACTTGATTAATGATGAGTTTTATGGCCACTGAAACTAATCGTGCTCTCCTAAGCCCAAATCGTGGAGGTTTTACTTGGAACTTCTGGAAGCATGCTCAGTCTACCGATGACTTTGAATGCTGCAGCACAAACACTGGAAGAGTTTCTACTGCCACAAGCACCAGAATCTATTGTCTTTTATACTTTTGAGCATAGCCATCGGCATGGAATTTCAATCTCAAAGAAGTTAACAAGTCGTCGTCTTGTGGAATATTATCATCGGATTTTGAAGCTTGAGGATGAGTCAGATTCCAGTGCCCTGAATTCAGATAAGTTTTCAAAGTCGACAATCTTGAAGCTGTCATCCACTGTACTTGTATGTCTGCTGACATTTCACAATTATAACATTATCTTTGGCTTTTTTCTTGAACGAATGGCGCGCTTGGAGTTGGAGGTGCATCTTTCGTTAACCCTATAGGGCACAAGATGTGAGTGGCAACAGGGACGCACTTATGGTAATTTTGATGACACTCGTGCAGAAGGAGACAATTCTGAAATGGGTATTTGAATGTTGCATGTGCATACGCGGTGTGGTTGTTTCAAATGCATCATTGGGATTTGCTTCTTGCGAGATAATGCCATGCTGCATTATAACATTATTTGCTGCAGTCATTGATGACCAAATGAGATTCCTTCTTGAATTATAATGCCACGATATGCATTTTTTTTTTTATTGCAGTCTTTGATGACCAGACGAGAAGTTTGTCAACGAATGTGAATGGCATCAGAGCCCATTTCTCTCTCTCAGAGCGCGACTACGGGTGCATTATTTGTAAGCACTGAAGTGCTATGCCCAAATGCCTTTCTTTTCATGGAGGTCTGAAATTTTAAAGTGGAAGCATTTTTATTTTCTCGATTAGATATCATTTTATTGGAGTTTTATTTTTTAAATAATAGATAAAAAAGATGCAACTCTTAAAGTTTAGAATTATTTGAAATTAAATTGAATAGTTTTCAATCAGGCGGTAGTGTTATTTTATTGATGATTTTATTTATAAAAAAATAAATAATTAAAAAATTATTTTTTTCAAAATTTCAAAATAAAGTAAAAAGAATAGTTTTTTTTTTCTTTTGCTAAGGAAATGTAACAAGTAAAATATTTTATTAACATTCATTTTTGCTGTTTTTGCTATATACATTAACTTATTTTTTAAAAAATTTAAAAAGTGTCTGTGTTGAGATATTACTATTTTTGATTTTTGATTTTGTAGTAAATTTGACTATATTTCTCTTATTTTTTGTATTTTTCTTAAGAATTGGAGTGTCAACTTGAAGTGTTTTGAGATTTTACATCCATATTTTATAGCAATACTATGTTTCAAATGTTGAAATTCTTTGTTGTAAAGCCTCTGGTGGCAACTTCTTTTTTTTTTTTTTAATCATATGATTTTGTTAAGGGATATGAGGTATTTTTATTGATTTTTGATGTCTGTATGAACTAGCTGCAGTTTTTATTTAATTTCAAGGCTTATGTTGTTGAAAAGGAAGCTTGGATTGCTTTTTATATTTACAACTAGCATATTGAGAAGTTCATCCTTTAATTTAAGAAAGTTTTCTCTAAAATTATTTTTTTTCATAAAAAGTAAGGCCTTATGATGAAAATGCTCTGTATTATTGTCTTGTTTGTATATTGCATGCTCCTCTTTTATCATATTTAAGATAATTTTTTTATCTTTTATTTAGATTTTAAACGTCTTTTTGCCTTGTGCATCAGCAATCAAACAGTTATTATCCTTTAACAATACCTTATATCTTTTTTTTGAGAGTTGATCAACACTCAAAAAATTTTAATTAATTTCATGAACATATAAAATATTAAAAATTAATTTCAAACCAACGCAACCTTTATTACTATTGTTTCTTTGTCTATTACTATAAAATATGCTCAATTATTAATTCTAACTTTAAAAATTACAGTTTTATCAACTCCTTAAAAGAGCTTTTGATTAAAAGTTAAGTGGTTCGTACAATTACTATCTATAAGCCAACTTTCTGAAGAGCTACTAGTAGCAAAGTATGATGGCATAAACAGTCCTCCTCTCGAGGTTGTTCAATAACATTTTTGGCTTTCACTTATTACTGTTAAAATTTGCATAGATTTTTTTTTTCACATGTCCTAACTGGTTACATTTGTGACATTTTATGTATGGTCTTTATCGATACTTGTTCTGTGCGTGATTTATTATTATTATTATTATTTTTTGCAATAAAGATAAGATAAAAAAATTTGATTGTTACTGCTTTGACTATTTTTGTGATTACTTGCAGAACTTTCAAATTTGTTTTTGTTATGCCAAAATTTTTTGTTATTTTTATCTTATTATTGTTATGTGATTTGGCTTAAAAAGCAATTTCACATATTATTTTTGCCTCATAAGTCTCATTTATTCTTATAGTTGTAATGCATTCAATAATTCTGATAAGGTAATGCTTGACAGATCTTTTGAGTTTTTCAAAGATGATAATATAGCCTCAAATTTTTTAAAGAATTGTTATTAATATCTTTTGAACAATTATAGACTTAAAAAAATCACTACAAAAAAAAATCTTACTTTGTTATGTATACCAAGAAGCCTATTAGAATATTTTTTTAATTATTTTTGATTTTTTTTATTTTCAACATCTCAAATTCTCGAATCAAATTTAGTATTTGTATTTCTTTGACCCTTTTATTCTCTCTATACTCTTGTTTCAAAAAATTTCAAACTTTCTTGGTTGTTTTTTTATCTCATTAGTTTAGTAAATATGATAGATAAGATGACAAATAATGTTGCTCTTGCTTTTGATTTTTTTTACTTCTTCTCTTTGGTTTTTGATTTGTGCAAGAGCTAGATTGTCCGATGATTATAGAACTTCATATACTTATTTAATGGCTTTTCACAAATAATTTGCATCAAGGTAAGCTTTTATTTTAATAGCCCACATCTGATAGTTTGTGCCATCAAACACTAAAAGTTCAATGACGGTGAATAAATTTTTTAAATTCGTTATGTATAGATTTTTGTTTTTGAAGAAACAAACGAGAAGTGTTTAGGTATTTTCAATCTCACAGGGGTGAGCATAATTCGGTTATTTTTTTTCAAATCAAAATCGACCAAAAAATCGATCTTAATTTAATAATTAATTAATAATAATTTATTTTTTTAAAAATATAAAATTTAAATTTAAATAAATTTTTGGTTAATTCCGTTACCAATTAAACCAATGATAGGTTATTTTTTTATGTTTTTATATATTCGGTCGATTTTGGTTTTTTTAAAAAAAATTTGGTTAATTCGATTTTTCAAAATTTTAAACCGAATTAACCATAATAACCGAATGCTCACCCCTACTGATATGTCTTAGTATAATTTTATTGGCTTATGATATCACTTTATTGGATTTTTTAAAAGAAAAAAAGAATAATAGATAAAAAGATAAAAGTTTTGATGTTTGAAATTGCTTGGAATCAAATTGAATGGCTTTCAATGATTTGCAATAACTTGCACTATTTTATGAATGAAATTAACAACTAAAATTATGTTTGTCTAAATATCCTAAAATTTAAATTAAAAATTATTTTTATTTAAAATTTAAATTAAAAAATTATTTTTATTCAAAATTTAAACTACTTGATAAAATAAAAAAAAAATTCGTTAAATAAAACATTTTGCTAACAATTTTAATGCTAGGCACGAAACAGATTTTCCTCAAAATGAAAAGGTTGGTGCATTCACCCGGCCACTTGGTTGCCTTACGAGTGTTGACATTTCTCCTTTATCTCTCATCTATAGCCACTACCATTGCCGCCATTGCCTCCAGCACGATGCACACCCACCTGTGTATATGGCATCAGATAAGCATTAGTGCACTTCCTGTAGATATTATATGGTTCATGGTTTTGCATTGTCCACCATCTTCCCATTAGTAATAGCCCTATGTTAGCTTGGAACGACTTTTATATCAAGCCCTATGTTAGCTTGGAACGACTTTTATATCAAGCAAACAACCTCCCCCAATGTGCTATACACTACTTGTCCCACTTAAGCCCATGAAAGGTCACGCCGTTTTCTTCTTGTGTCACTGTCTCATCTTCATCTCATCTTTGGTGGAAACAAGAGCAGCTGCTGCAGCAAATAGCAATGGCGTCTATATCGTTTACATGGGAGCTGCCCCTTCAACAAATGATTCCTTCAAGGATGACCATGCGATGCTACTTATGAACTCTGTGTTAAAAGGGTCAATTAAGAATCAATCTTCTTCGTTTTCCTTTTCCTGATCACGTGTATGCTTTGGTTAACGTGGAGTTTGTTGCTTTTTCTAGGAAGGAAACTGCTCTGGTGCACAGATATAGACATGGTTTCTCTGGGTTCTCAGCTCGGTTATCAGCAGAAGAGGCTAGCTCCATTGCCCAGAAACCTGGAGTCGTATCGGTCTTTCCTGACCCCGTCTTACAACTTCACACAACTCGTTCATGGGATTTTTTGAAGTATCAAACTAATGTAAAGATAGATTCAGAACCCTATTCACACTCAGAATCGGATGAATCTGATACTATTATCGGCTTTCTGGATACAGGTGGACTCTTGTTCTTAAACTTACCTAGCTAGACACTCCTCCTATTGTGAAACGTTGCATCTTGAGCGGATATAAATGTATAAATCTTTTGTTACCCAAATATATAAGTGAACTTGAACTTAGAAAAATTATTGGAGAACAGGGATTTGGCCAGAGTCAGAGAGCTTTAATGACAAAGATATGGGTCCAGTTCCATCAAGGTGGAAGGGAACCTGTATGGGAGGGAAGGATGCCAACACCTCCCATTGCAATAGGTGAACCACTACATCTGCTATATTCATACAAGGCATGTTTCCATGATATTAAGAAGTTGCAGAAACCTCATTGTGAGTACATGCATTAGCATGTTGTGTTGAATAACTGTGCTAAATGGTCTTAAATGTTGCATCTTTTGGCAGAAAGATAATTGGAGCAAGATTCTATGATGACCTGTCTGACGAAGATGAGAAATACGACACACCTAGGGACACTGTTGGGCATGGCACCCATGTAGCAGCAACTGCTGCAGGGAGTGTTGTGCAGAATGTATCATACTATGGTCTAGCTGCAGGGACTGCCAAGGGAGGGTCCCCTGGATCAAGGATTGCCGTGTATAAGGTGTGCAGACCTTATGGTTGCTCCGGGTCTGCTATCCTGGCTGCATTTGATGATGCCGTTGCTGATGGAGTCCATGTGTTATCAATATCTCTTGGTTCATCACCATCATTTCCTAGGCCCCAGTTAGCAACTGATCCCATTGCCATTGGAGCATTTCATGCTGTTGAAAAAGGGATCACAGTGATCTGTTCTGCAGGGAACGAGGGGCCTGCTCTTGGCACAGTAGTGAATGCTGCTCCTTGGCTAATCACGGTTGCTGCTACTACCATTGACAGGGCTTTTCAGTCTGATATTGTGCTGGGTGGCAATAAAGTGATCAAGGTAATAATTAGTAAAGTTGATAACTTAAGCATCATAACAAACCTTATTATGATAATCACGTGTGAAATTCGGGTTCCTTGATTATCAAACCGAACCTACTGGCAGTAAATACTAATTTGCTTTAAGGAGATTATCATTATATGAGTTGTCACTCTAATTATGTGTAAAATGATTTAAGACATGCCAATCTTCTGAGCAAGCTGAGTTGTTAAGACCTATATATGCATATCTATCATGGTTTAACAAGTTTTCTACTTGTACCTCAGGGTGAAGGGATAAATTTTGCAAACATTGGTAAATCTCCTGTGCACCCATTGATCTATGCAAAGTTAGCCAAGAAAGCTGAAGCATCCGAGCTTGAAGCAAGGTATGTCAGATAACCCAATTTAAGCAGAATAAAGTTTCTACCAGGACAAATATGAATAAATGGATGATCATCTCCTGAGCTTGCCAGCTTAGAGAACATGGATAAAGGAAAGAACAGCAATCAATTGACACCAATTGATAATGATCATCATGATATTATGTACATGAACTTCTCAGGAATTGCAACCCAGACACCCTGGACAAGAAGATAATCAAAGGTAAGATTGTACTCTGTGACAATGACCTTAATGAGGAAGATGGGGAAGGTTATACACCGCGCGAGAAGATGGAGGAAGTGAAAGCAAATGGAGGCATAGGTTCAGCTTTGATTGATGACCGGACAAGAGGAGTTGCATCTACTTATGGTTCATTTCCAATGACTGTTATCAGTTCAAAGGATGGATATGAGATCTTCTCCTATATCAACTCAACCAGGTAATTATAATTAAGCACTTTTAGTGACAAATAATGATCATAACAAAGTTAAGGGGTAATGGGATCAATTTAAATATTTCTTGCTGCTTGAAACAATTGTTGCTGATGAATTTGTAAATTTTTGCAGTAATCCAGTTGCAACGATCCTACCTACTGTCACCGTAGAAAAGTATAAGCCGGCACCTGCTATTGCATATTTCTCAGCCAGGGGCCCTTCGTCTCTCACACTGAACATTCTTAAGGCAATATCTCTACTCCTATCATTAATTTATCAGTTGTAATTTGTAATACAATAAAAGCGGAGGTGTACCGTGATGTTGATAGCCTTGCTTCAATGTTGCAGCCTGATATTGCTGCACCAGGAGTGGTCATACTTGCAGCATGGACTGGCAACGACACAGAGGAGGCCCCGGAAGGCAAAAAGCCTCCACAATTCAATGTGATCTCAGGAACTTCCATGGCAGCTCCACACGTTTCTGCAATCACTGCAGTAGTCAAATCTCGTTACCCCACATGGAGTCCCTCCGCAATCAGATCAGCCATCATGACAACAGGTCAGAATCTATAGCTATATACTGGTAACTCCGTTTAATGCATTAAGTTTGCAGTTCTTGATTAGTATATGACTATTGTATCATTTATTTTGTCAATCTACAGCAACTCAAACAAACAATGTAAGGGCACGGATTACCACAGAAAAAGGTTCAGTAGCTACACCTTATCATTATGGTGCCGGGCAATTAAGTAGCACTGGACCATTACAGCCAGGCCTGGTTTACGAGACCACCATTGTTGATTACTTGAACTTCCTTTGTTACAGCGGCTACAATGTCTCCATTATCAAGCTCATCTCAAAAAATGTTCCTGATGGTTTTTCTTGTCTCGAAAATTCCACTATTGATTTGGTTTCCAATATCAACTACCCATCAATTGCAATCTCCAATTTCGGTGGAAACGGCAGCAGGAAAGTGAACAGAACAGTCACAAATGTTGCTGGAGATGGTGAAACAGTCTATAGTGTAAGCATTGAGGCACCGGCAGGAATTGAAGTTCAAGTGATCCCAGAGAAAATGCAATTCAAAAAAGATGGAGAGAAGTTGACATACCAAGTGATTTTCTCTTCTACTGCTTCATTACATGAGGAAAATGTCTTTGGGGCAATAACATGGGCAAATGGCAAGTATAAAGTCAGGAGTCCATTTGTAGTGACCAGTAGATCCACCCCTTGAGAGAATAGAAACATTCTGTGTCAAACTGGTACTTCATGCTCTCAAGGTAATAAAGTTGTACAAGTAAATATGCTTTTGATGCTATTTATGCAAAGCAAGCTGCAGTTGAAAGAGAGCAACTGAGAGACACGACTTCTTCTCCCAGCCAGTCCTTTTTGTGGGTGGTCTTAAATTACTTGCTAACCAGGCTCAACTTGGGGCTTTGGTTTGGCATCTTAAAATGAGTCAAAAATTAATTAAGATGATATATATATATATATATATATATGTATATTTCAAAGCATGTCCAAGGTGCTTCCCCCAAATCAACAGACTCATTTGCCAAAGAATTTGTGTGCTTCTCATTGAGTTGATATAAATAATTCAGCCACAAAATTTGTCGCAAGATGCATTCTCACTCATAGCATTGCCGCTATGTCTTTATTCAAGGGTATCTCAGCATTTGAGTTCTGTCTTGATATACCTATAAAAGGTCTTAACATTCACTCTTTGTTCTTCATCCTTATCCCACAGTTATGATCTAAGGAGTAGCATTGACAACTGTGAATCGAATAGGCCCAACATTCCCACCAGCGCAGACCACATGAATACCCTTCTCCACGGCATGAAATGTTCTTGTAGTAATGGGATCATTGAAGAACTGTGGCATCAGATCTGGATTCGAACCAATCCATACTGATGTCATAATGACATCATCTGCAATGGCATCATCAAATGCTGCTGCGATGTTGGACCTGTGCATCCATCATGTGAATATGTTGTGTACATGGCTATTCTTGATTCTGGAGACCCACCTCTTGCTGTCCCTGCACCAATGCTGTGACTGAACTACTCATCCTTGCATATTTCTCAGCTATGGGCCCTTCATCCATCACGCGGAACATTCTTAAGGCAACATCTCTAACTCCAATAATTAATTCATTAGTTGTAATCTGTAATACATTAAAGGCAGAGGTGTACCATGATTTTGATAGCCTTGCTTCAATGTTGCGGCCTGATACTGCTGCACCAGTAGATGACATACTTGTGGCATGAGCTAGCAACGACATAAAAAAGGGTCTTCTCTAATTCTTGTCATGGTTTATGTTCGTGGCATATGGCCCAAAATATAAAGAATAAATTCAAGAGAGAAGATATATCTAAGATATTTTATAATACAGCAAGAGTATATCGAGAATCTGAATTTAATAAATTGATGACTGAGTTACAGGCTAATCACCCTAAAGCATTCGAATATATCATGAAGGAAGATCCGAGAAAATGGTCACGTGTGTATTGCCCCCGGAGACGATATCAACTCATGACCACTAACATAGCTGAGAGCTTGAATTCGTGTCTGCGATTTGCTCGAGAGTTACCTGTCACAGCTCTATTGAAATTCATTTGAGATAAGATGCAACGTTGGTTCTATAATCGACTTGAGAAAGCTAAGGTTTGAAGCTCACAACTAACAGAATGGGCTCACTTATTGATGACTGAGAGATAAAAAGTTTCATTACAAATGACAGTTTTCAATGTTGATTGGAATGTATTTTTAGTTAGGCAGAAGGGTAAGGAGGCAATTGTGAATCTTATTGAACGTATTTGCACTTGTAGAGAATTTCAGGCTGATCTTTTGCCATGTGCACATGCATTAGCAGCTTATAGGTGACATTGATGGTTCTGTTGGTAATATTTTTTAATTATTCATTGTTATTGCTTGTATTAACTTCACAAATTGGTTATTTTTTTACAGAAAATGTAATATTGACTTCATAACTCTTTGCTCTAACTACTATAAATAGGATCAACTAGTAGCAGCATACTCTGAGCCGGTATATCCAATTGGTGATAAGTTTGATAGGGATGTACCTGAGTAAGTTAGAAGAGTTATGGTATTACCACCAAATAATGGTAAGTCAACAGGGCATCCTAAAAAACAGAGAATACCCTCTGATGGGGAGAGGACGGTCTAAAAGAAGTGCTCTAGATGGATGCAATATGGACATAATCGATTGACGTGCTCGAATCCACAATATTATGATGGAGTGAGTCACTCTCAATCGTCTAAGGTGCCTGATCAGTTGCATTGTCAATGTCTAATTGTGGTAAAGTTGGGTATAATTCACAAACTTGTAAAATGCCTCTCAATTCAACTTTACTAGATGATGACACAAATAGTTTATGATAATCCTAATGTTTTGATTATATTATTATTATTTGTAAACTTATTTTTCATTACTGATTGGTATACTATTTTGAGATTTTTAAATTTTTATACGGTATTGACTGTTTTGTACAGGTCAATTCATGTAATGATGGCAATATTGGCAATGCAATTGATTGGACAATGATTTTGCACCTTCAATTCCCAACTTTAATACTAAATCATACCTACTGACTGTGACTTCGTACCTTTAATTCGCACATTTATTAGTAAAATCGTACATTGTAATCGTATCTTAAATAATAAATCATATTTTTAATTCGCTCGATCATTTTTACACTTATAACACTAAAATCGTAACTTAAATATTGAATTGCACTATCATTTCACACCTTTATTCGTAAAATCGTACCTTACATAATATATCACCTCATTAGTTCGCACATTTATTAGTAAAATCGTATATTGTATTCGTATCTTAAATAATAAATCGTACTTTTAATTCATACAATTATTTTCACAAATGCAACACTAAAAATCGTACCTTAAATATTGAATCACACAATCATTTCGCACATTTAGTCGTAAAATTGTACCATTAATTCGTACTTCTTAGAAAAATCATACCTTTAATAGAAAATAAATTGTACCTTTAATGGTAAATAAATCGCACATTCATTAGTAAAATCGTATCTTCAATGTTAAATAAATCGCACATTCAATAGTCTTTAATGAACACTAACAATATACTGAAAATTATTGGTAGATGAGGGAAGAAGCAAGATGATTACACAATATACTGAAAATGATTCTTTTATTTGCAAATATATATATATATATATATATTATACACAATTTTTGAATGTATATACAAATGAATACAATGTAATGTAAAAAGAATAAAATTGTTTTAACCCTTATCATCTATAATTGAGTTAGCAAATACATGTATGGTCATATGCTTTCGTATCTTTGGCATATCTTTGTCATTGTATTTGAGTGTCTTCTCAGCTAGTAAATGCTCTATTATGTACGGAATGTGAGGCCCGCAATTGCCACTGAAAAAAATAACAACACAGTTAAAAGAAATTGACATTGAACAGAAAACTTCTAAATAAGAATAATAATTAGCAAAAAAGCCTCTTACATTTTTTTTTTCTACTGGGGGACCTTGTTCTTTGGCTCTAGTGTGCATGAGAGTGGAATATTCGGCTTATTAACGTCTGATTTCCACATGAAATATCCCCTGCTAGCCATGTAACTAGGTAGCATATATCTGAGGGGGTTTTGTTGTCGAATACGCACCTCATTGGGGATCTCTTGTTGGAAAGAGTCAAAAAATCGTAAAGAAAATGTCTTCAAATCTACAATCACTAGCAGCCAGTGAGATCTCCCAACGTGGCATAGAACCATAAACTACATTGAAAAATATTATTTAAATATCAGTTAAGAGTTCTCATAATATTGCAAGAAAATAGTTATAACCAACCAATGAAGATATACATACCTTATTCACAGTGTGCCAAGCTGGACAATCATGACAAAATTTGCCTCTTTCACGATCCAAGAAGTTTGGTTCCCACTTATGTGCTTCAAAATTGGAGTGTGGAGGAGGACAATCAGCATCTGGACCCGCTTGATATTTATTATAAATGTAAAACATTGCTGTCTACAAATTTGAGCAAAACAAAGTCAATAAACAAATTGAATATAAAGCATCTAAAAAATTAAAGCCCAAAAAACTTACATAGAGCCAAGGATCGCAGATGCAAACATCTTGTGCATATTGTTGAGGAAACTCCCTCTGCCTTCGTCGAAAGAAACTCAAATATGCTTCAATATGCTGGTTGACACAACAAAAATAATAATGTAATATTAAATCAGTATACGAAGTGAAGGTACGAATGCTAATTCAAGTATGGTAAGAATTTAAAGAACAATAGTTTGTAAAATGACTAACTTGCAGAGTCATCGACCCATTCATCATTGTCTTTGAAGGCTTTAAACCGCTATGTACTAACCGAATGACCGATACCTACATTGCAGCTAAAGAAAATGAAAATAAAGTGTAAGTAAAAGTAAAAAAATGAAAATTTAATCTAGCTAGTGAAACAATAAATATAATTATAAATGACTTACTATGATTGGCCACTCATGAACTCGTTGAATGCAGTGAGGATTTTGTCTGTGAATTTGGCCTTTGTACTCACCATGTAAGAGTACTTGGCTCTTTTTTCCCCAGTGTTAAGGTTGACATATGGGCTGCACAGTTGTCTTGACCTTTTACGAGTCCTAACAACTGGCAGCACACTGTCAGTTACCTCAACTGGGGTAATAGCCAAGCCTCCCACATCTTCATTGTGTGGACCTACTGTAGGGGCCACTTCCTCATCCATTGGCCCTGCAGTGGCCGCTTCCTCTGCAATTGGCCCTGTAGTGGCTTCTTTTTCATGGAAGTGCACTGCAGGAGCCAAGATCTCCTCTACGGAGTCTGTAGAGTCCCCAGCTTCCTCAATGATGGGATGATGTGATATGGAGCCTGCATTGACACCCTGAAAAAAAGAAAAAATAATTAAAGATTTCATCTTCATGTCATAAGTTGTACAATATTAAAAACAAAAAACTAAAGTAATTATTACATACGACATTACTTACATCATTAAGAACTGGTTTTGACATAAGGCGAGGAGGGTCTCGAGCACCAAATCCATATCCTTGCAAGGAGAGCTAGATGGATTTTAAGAAAGTCATTTGCTCCTCATGGCGTCTTTCATTTTGTGATTCCATTTGGCTTAGCTTTGCCTCAAGGAGATCTAATTTCACCTCCATAACAGTGAGGCGACGGCAAACTTCTGAATTCTCTGCAGTTCTTTCTGCACCAGGTGCTTCACCCTCAACGTTGTACTCCCGCAACTCAGGAGCCATCCTCTATGGCCTCGGCTCTCTTCTGTTACTGACGACTTCATCAGATGCAAAAATCCCTTGGTCGCTCGACAGGAAAAAAGCCAACTCGTCGCTGCAAGTAACATAAGTTGTTAATTATAAAACACAACAACAAAACTCATATCTATTATAAAGAATACATACCTTGTATTGCTTTAGCAAAGAAGAAGGCAATTTCATGGACTTGTCCTGGATGATACCCTCCACAGTGTCCTCATCCCCACTCGATTGTGTAACTGGCACATTGGCTTGAGCATGTGGCTGCAACGACATGATCGAGTCTTCAAAGCCAACATAATAAGGGGTATGGCTCTCAGCAATTGTTGGCTCCAACTTTAGCTTAGTCCCCATCTGAAAATACGAAATGAAGCTTCTAAATTGAAAATGAAAGGTACGAAATGAAGAATGAAGGTACAAAATGAGGAATTAAGGTACGAAATTATAAAATAAAGGTACGAAATTGAAAAATAAAGGCACGAAATTGAGAACAAAGGTACGAAATTGAAAAATGAAGACACAAAATTGAGAATATAGGCACAAAATTAAAAATTGAAAACACGAAATTGAGAATGCACGTAGGTACGAAATTGAGAATTAAGGTACGAAATTGAAAAATGAAGACAGGAAATTAAGAATATAGGCACGAAATTAAAAATTAAAAACATGAAATTGAGAATGCATGTAGGTACGAAATTGAGAATTAAGGTACGAAATTGAAAAAAGAAGATAAAAAATTAAGAATGAATGTATGAAATTACAAAATAAAAGCACGAAATTGGGAATATAGGTACGAAATTGAAAAATGAAGACACGAAATCGGAAAGGTAGGTACGAAATGAAAATGAAGATACGATATTACTTACAGTGTTAGTGAAAATCTTTTTGCAATCTGCTGCATATGGCTTCCGATGGAACCTCCATCGATAAATTCTAGGCAATGGCAGATTCGAGCCTGTCAACTTACTACCGTGCATGTTAGTAGTAGGAATCGCTTCGAAGGCAAAAATCTATGGAAAAAGAAGAGAAAATCAAGTTAGGCTTCATGAAGATAAAACATGTATTCAATTAAATAAATAAAAATAAATAAAAAGGTACGATTCTTACTTGCAGTGCCCATATGAAGCCATAAGCATTGTAGTTCACCCTTTTAACGTCCATGGCTCGATTCGTAACTGCCTTCTTGAAATGTTGTAAGGAGTTTTAGAACACCCATGTGCCCCATGGAAAGCAGTTGAAGGCTTCAATATTATATACTAAATGGAACTGTCATGTGGGTACATACTGGCGTTCGTCATGGCCTTTGATGAAACCATTTAGCAAATACAGTAAGCCCAACTTCAGCTTGTCATCTTCATCTTCGAACTCTCCTTCAAGTAGCCTTATTTTGATGCTACTACTGCTGACATTACCCCTCTTCTCGAAGTATTTAGCGAGAATACCAGATGGATTTTCTGCAATTTTGTCTATGTCCGGTAGCTCGCCAAACTTCAAGCCAGTGATTAGGCAGAATTCGACTTTGCTAAAACGAACTTCATTCTGCCCAAACCTAAACCACATTTCGTCCTCACAGTTTTGTTGAATCTTTCGCAACAGAAGATTATGGACAATAATCCCAGAGAAGTTGAAATCTTTGTGCAAATGTAGAAAATGCCCCAAGTAGGTTCCTTCAAACTTCTCCTTCTGAGAGTCATCCAAAATTTCCTTCAAAGTAGGGATGACATCATTGTCGCAGTGTTTTAGTATCTTTCTAGTCTTTCAAGACTCTCTGGGGATCACATATGGCTTCTGAGAAGTAGAGCTGGTTGCCATCTATAGTTGGGCGGAAAAAACGTCAAAATTAGAGTAAACAATAATAAGATACGATTTAAAAAACTTGATACGATAAATTGGTATGATTTACAAAAATTAGGTACGATTTATGAAACTAGGTTCGATTAATTAGTGCAATTCCTAAAACTATGAACGATTTGCCCTAACATGGTACGAATCTGATAAACCCATATAAAACTACACTGCGATTTATCACCCAAACATCGCAGATTGGAAAACTAATACCAAAGCCCAAAAATATTAAACAAAACGTGTATTCAAGCTATTATACCCATAAACCGAACTCAAAAATATTAAAAAAACAATGAATAAAAAACGAGGGATGAAACTAAGTAGATATTCAGCAGAAAGGAATGAAGAATTTGAGTTGAAAATATTGTTTAAAAACATACTGCTATTGATTTTCTTCTGACTCAGTAGCTTGCGGATATTTTTCAAAGGTCGGTTTACAACGAAAGCAAAGAAATGAACAAACACTGAATGTAAAGGGACGAAACTAAGTGATGAAGTTTAGTGTCAGAGTAATAAGAGAGGGAAAGAGAGACGTTTGATATGTTTGACTTCTCAAATTCTATGTTTGGACAAATAAATAATTGTACATGTTAGACAAAGGATAATTTTGTCTTAAATGTTTAAAATGTGCTAAAAATAAATACATTACTAGTTTTGATTATTTACGTAAATATCTTTATACGGACGGCTACAAAAACAAATACCCCTTGTTCCTTTCTTGAGTCTCCTTCTTGACCTACATATCAGCCCTGGCTGTTCTTTCTTTCCCCTCATTTGCCTGTCTGATGACTTTTCCTTGTGGAATTTTTGTGATATTGGACAAAGATAGTTAGCTGCCTGTATTGCTACTTGTGTAAATGTCAAAGGAACAATTGGGTCACTCTAACTTTAGTGCAGATATTAATATTAAGGGTTTATTATATTTAGAGTGCATGTATTTTGTTTTCGATTTTAAATTAAATTTATTTAAAAAGAAAATTTATTTGAAATTTATATTTATATTTGAAATTTTTATTTAAATAATTATTTAAATATCTTACTAAATATTGTTACAATAAATAAAAATATTTATTTTATTTTGTTTTAATATTATATGTATTTCTGTTAAGTTTAATAAAAAATAAATTTAATAAAATAAAGAATATCCTGTTTGTTTTAATTGTGTTTGAAAAGATGTTATGAACTAAACTCTTTCGTGAAGTGAAGTCCGAGTAGCTCTCATGTATATTTTATAGAAGTCATTCTTCTCTGCTGCAGCTTTGGATTCCTCCTGAAAAGATACAGGGATGAAAGGCCTTGAGCAATTGAGCAGAGAAACTTGCTGATTGTCATCATGTTTTCTTTTGGTGTGTGTAGTTGGATATGAACTAAACTCGTAAGGCTACTTTGACGTTTGTATTATCGTTGTACCTGTGTGTTTATCTTCTTTCTTCGTTTTTGGTTTCTTCATTTTTGGTTTCTTCATTTTTGGTTTGATTTGTTGGCCAATGCCTCTTGCAGCAGCTGGGTGCCCGACTGGTAACGGCCACCTAGTCTCTGAATAAATGCCTCACTGGGAAAAGCAAACCGGCCCAAGGTAGTTGGGTCATATGCTGTCACTTGATTAATGATGAGTTTTATGGCCACTGAAAGTAATCTTGCTCTCCTAAGCCCAAATCGTGGAGGTTTTACTTGAAACTTCTGGAAGCATGCTCAGTCTGCCGATGACTTTGAATGCTGCAGCACAAACACTGGAAGAGTTTCTACTGCCACTAGCACCGGAATCTATTGTCTTTTATACTTTTGAGCATAGCCATCGGCATGGAATTTCAATCTCAAAGAAGTTAACAAGTCGTCGTCTTGTGGAATATTATCGTCGGATTTTGAAGCTTGAGGATGAGTCAGATTCCAGTGCCCTGAATTCAGATAAGTTTTCAAAGTCCACAATCTTGAAGCTGTCATCCACTGTACTTGTATGTCTGCTGACATTTTACAATTATAACATTATCTTTGGCTTTTTCCTTGAACGAATGACGCGCTTGGAGTTGGAGGTGCATCTTTCGTTAACCCTATAGGGCACAAGATGTGAGTGGCAACAGGGACGCACTTATGGTAGTTTTGATGACACTCGTACAGAAGGAGACAATTCTGAAATGGGTATTTGAATGTTGTATGTGCATACGCGGTGTAGTTGTTTCAAATGCATTATTGGGATTTGCTTCTTGCGAGATAATGCCATGCTGCATTATAATATTATTTGCTGCAGTCATTGATGACCAAATGAGATTCCTTCTTCAATTATAATGCCATGATATGCATTTTTTTTTATTGCAGTCTTTGATGACCAGACGAGAAGTTTGTCAACGAATGTGAATGGCATCAGAGCCCATTTCTCTCTCTCTCAGCGCGACTACGGGTGCATTATTTTGCTATGCCCAAATGCCTTTCTTTTCATGGAGGTCTGAAATCTTAAAGTGGAAGCATTTTTATTTTCTCGATTAGATATCATTTTATTGGAGTTTTTTTTAAATAATAGATAAAAAAGATGCAACTCTTAAAGTTTAGAATTATTTGAAATTAAATTGAATAGTTTTCAATCACGTGGTAGTATTATTTTATTGATGAAGATTTTATTTATAAAAAAATAAATAATTAAAAAATTATTTTTTTCAAAATTTCAAAATAAAATAAAAAGAATAGTTTTTTTTTTCTAAGGAAATGTAACAAGTAAAATATTTTATTAACATTCATCTTTGCTGTTTTTGCTATATACACTAACTTATTTTTTAAAAAATTTAGAAAGTCTCTGTGTTGAGATATTACTATTTTTAATTTTTGATTTTGTAGTGAATTTGGCTATATTTCTCTTATTTTTTGTATTTTTCTTAAGAATTGGAGTGTCAACTTGAAGTGTTTTGAGATTTTGCATCCATAGTTTATAGCAATACTATGTTTCAAATGTTGAAATTCTTTGTTGTGAAGCCTTTGTTGGCAACTTCTTTTTTTTTTTTTAATCATCTGATTTTGTTAAGGGGTATGAGGTATTTTTATTGATTTTTGATGTCTGTATGAACTAGCTGCAGTTTTTATTTAATTTCAAGGCTTATGTTGTTGAAAAGGAAGCTTGGATTGCTTTCTATATTTACAACTAGCATATTGAGAAGTTCATCCTTTAATTTAGGTAAGTTTTCTCTAAAATTATTTTTTTTAATAAAAGGTAAGGCCTTATGATGAAAATGCTCTGTATTATTATCTTGTTTGTATATTGCATGCTCTTTTTTTTTTATCATATTTAAGATAATTTTTTTATCTTTTGTTTAAATTTTAAACGTCTCTTTGCCTTGTGCATCAGCAATCAAACAGTTATTATCCTCTAATAATACCTTATATCCTTTTTTTGAGAGTTGATCAACATTCAAAATATTTTAATTAATTTTATGAACATATAAAATATTAAAAATTAATTTCAAACCAACGAACCTTTATTACTATTGTTTCTTTGCCTTTTACTACAAAATATGCTTAATTATCAATTTTAACTTTAGAAATTGCAGTTTTGTCAACTCTTTGAAAGAGCTTTTGATTATAAGTTAAGTGTTTTGTACAACTACTATTTATAAGCCAATTCTATGAAGAGCTACTAATAGCAAAGTATCATACCATAAACAGTCCTCTTCTCAAGGTTGTTCAATAGCATTTTTGGCTTCCACTTGTTACTGTTGAAATTTACATTTTTTTTAATATATCCTAATTGATCACACTTATGACATCTTATATATGATCTTTATCGATTCTTATTCTGTGCATGATTTATTATTATTATTTTTTACAATAGAGATAAGATAAAAAAAATTTGATTGTTACTGCTTTGACCATTTTTTTAATTACTTGTCGAACTTTTAAATTTGTTTTTGTTATACCAATTTTTGTTATTTTTACCCCATCATTGTTATGTGATTTGGCTTGAAAAACGATTTAACATATTCTTTTTTGCCTCATAAGTCTCTTTTATTCTTATACTTGTAGTGCATTCAACAATTCTGCCAAGGTAATACTTGACAGATTTTTTGAGTTTTTCAAAAATGATAATATAACCTCAAATTTTTTAAGAATTTTCATTAAGATCTTTTGAACAATTATAGACTTAGAAAAATCACTATAAAAAAATCTTACTTTGTTATGTATACCGAGAAGCCTGCTAGAATTTTTTTTGATTATTTTTGATTTTTCTATTTTCAACATCTCAAATTCTCGAATCAAATTTAGTATTTGCATTTTTTTGACCTTTTTATTCTTTCTATACTCTTGTTTCAAAAAATTTCAAACTTTCTTGGTTGTTTTTTACCTCATTAGTTTAGTAAATATGATAGATAAGATGACAAATAACGTTGCTCTTGCTTTTGATTTTTTTTACTTCTTCTCTTTGGTTTTTGATTTGTGCAAGAGCTAGATTGTCCAACGATTATAGAACTTCATATACTTATTTAATGGCTTTTCACATATCATTTGCATCAAGGTAAGTTTTTATTTTAATAGCCCACATTTGATAGTTTGTGCCATCAAACACTAAAAGTTCAATGACGGTGAATAAATTTTTTGAATTCGTTATGTATAGATTTTTGTTTTTAAAGAGACAAATGAGAAGTGTTTAGGTATTTTCAATCTCACAGGTCTTAGTATAATTTTATTGGCTTATGATATCACTTTATTGGATTTTTTAAAAGAGAAAAAGAATAATAGATAAAAAGATAAAACTTTTGAAGTTTAAAATTGCTTGGAATTGAATTGAATGGCTTTCAATGATTTGCAATAACTTGCACTATTTTATGGATGAAAGTAACAACTAAAATTATGTTTATTTAGATATCCTAAAATTTAAATTAAAAGTTATTTTTATTTAAAATTTAAATTAAAAAATTATTTTTATTCAAAATTTAAACTGCTTGATAAAATAAAAAAAATTCTTTAAATAAAACATTTTGCTAACAATTTTAATGCTAGGCACGAAACAGATTTTCCTCAAAATGAAAAGGTTGGTGCATTCACCCGACGACTTGGTTGCCTTATGACTGTTGACATATCTCCTTTATCTCTCATCTATAGCCACTACCATTGCCGCCATTGCCACCAGCACGATGCACACCCACCTGTGTGTATGGCATCAGATAAGCATTAGTGCACTTCCTGTAGATATTATGTGGTTCATGGTTTTGCATTGTCCACCATCTTCCCATTATTAATAGCTCTATGTTAGCTTGGAACGACTTTTATATCAAGCAAACAACCTCCCCCAATGTGCTATACACTACTTGTCCCACTTAAGCCCATGAAAGGTTACACCGTTTTTTTCTTGTGTCACTGTCTCATCTTCATCTCATCTTTGGTGGTAACAAGAGCAGCTGCTGCAGCAAATAGCAATGGTGTCTATATCGTTTACATGGGAGCTGCCCCTTCAACAAATGGTTCCTTCAAGGATGACCATGCGATGCTACTTATGAACTCTGTGTTAAAAGGGTCAATTAAGAATCAATCTTCTTCATTTTCCTTTTCCTGATCACGTGTATGCTTTGGTTAACATGGAGTTTGTTACTTTTTCTAGGAAGGAAACTGCTCTGGTGCACAGATATAGACATGGTTTCTCTGGGTTCTCAGCTCGGTTATCAGCAGAAGAGGCTAGCTCCATTGCCCAGAAACTTGGAGTCGTATCGGTCTTTCCTGACCCCGTCTTACAACTTCACACAACTCGTTCATGGGATTTTTTGAAGTATCAAACTGATGTAAAGATAGATTCAGAACCCTATTCAGACTCAGAATCGGATGAATCTGATACTATTATCGGCTTTCTGGATACAGGTGAACTCTTGTTCTTAAACTAACCTAGCTAGACTCTCTTCCTATTGTGAAACGTTGCATCTTGAGCGGATATAGATGCATAAATCTTTTGTTACCCAAATATATAAGTGAACTTGAACTTAGAAAAATTATTGGAGAACAGGGATTTGGCCAGAGTCAGAGAGCTTTAATGACAAAGATATGGGTTCGGTTCCATCAAGGTGGAAGGGAACCTGTATGGGAGGGAAGGATGTCAACACCTCCAGTTGCAATAGGTGAATCACTACATCTGCTATATTCATACAATGCATGTTTCCATGATAATAAGAAGTTGCAGAAACTTCATTGTGAATACTTGTGTTAGCATGTTGTGTTGAATAACAGTGCTAAATGGTCTCAAATGTTGCCTTTTTTGGCAGAAAGATAATTGGAGCAAGATTCTATGATGACCCGTATGACCAAGATGAGAAATACAACACACCTAGGGACACTGCTGGGCATGGCACCCATGTAGCAGCAACTGCTGCAGGGAGTGTTGTGCACAATGTATCATACTATGGTCTAGCTGCAGGGACTGCCAAGGGAGGGTCCCCTGGATCAAGGATTGCAGTATATAAGGTGTGCAGACCTTATGGCTGCTCCGGGTCTGCTATTCTGGCTGCATTTGATGATGCAGTTGCTGATGGAGTCAATGTGTTATCAATATCTCTTGGTTCATCAGCATCATTTGCTAGCCTCCAGTTAGCAACTGATCCCATTGCCATTGGAGCATTTCATGCTGTTGAAAAAGGGATCACTGTGGTCTGTTCTGCAGGGAACGATGGGCCTGCTCTTGGCACAGTAGTGAATGCTGCTCCTTGGCTAATCACGGTTGCTGCTACTACCATTGACAGGGCTTTTCAGTCTGATATTGTGCTGGGTGGCAATAAAGTGATCAAGGTAATAACTAGTAAAGTTGATGAGTTAAGCATCACAATAAACCTCATTATGATAGTCACATGTGCGAAATTCAGGTTCCTTGATTATCAAACTGAACCTACTGGCAGTAAATACTAATTTGCTTTAAGATGATTATCATTATATGAGTTGCCACTCTAATTATGTGTAAAATGATTTAACACATGCCAATCTTCTGAGCTAGCTGAGTTGTTAAGACCTTTATATACATACCTGTCATGGTTTAACACGTTTTCTATTTGTACGTCAGGGTGAAGGGATAAATTTTGCAAACATTGGAAAATCACCTGTGCACCCCTTGATCTATGCAAAGTTAGCTAAGAAGGCTGAAGCATCAGAACTTGAAGCAAGGTATGTCAGATAACCCAATTTAAGCAGAATAAAGTTTCTACCAGGACAAATATGAATCAATGATCAATTGACACCAATTGATACTGATCATCATGATGTTATGTACATGAACTTCTCAGAAATTGCAACCCAGATACCCTGGACCAGGAGATAATCAAAGGTAAGATTGTACTCTGTGACAATGACCTTAATGAGGAAGACGAGGAAGGTTATACAGCACGCGAGAAGATGGAGGAAGTGAAGGCAAATGGAGGCATAGGTTCAGCTTTGATTGATGACCGGACAAGAGGAGTTGCATCTACTTATGGTTCATTTCCAATGACTGTTATCAGTTCAAAGGATGGATCTGAGATCTTCTCCTATATCAACTCAACCAGGTAATTATAATTAAGCACTTTTAGTGACAAATAATGATCATAACAAAGTTAAGGGGTAATGGGATCAATTTAAATATTTCTTGCTGCTTGAAACAATTGTTGCTGATGAATTTGTAAATTTTTGCAGTAATCCAGTTGCAACGATCCTACCTACTGTCACCGTAGAAAAGTATAAGCCGGCACCTGCTATTGCATATTTCTCAGCCAGGGGCCCTTCGTCTCTCACACTGAACATTCTTAAGGCAATATCTCTACTCCTATCATTAATTTATCAGTTGTAATTTGTAATACAATAAAAGTGGAGGTGCACCGTGATGTTGATAGCCTTGCTTCAATGTTGCAGCCTGATATTGCTGCACCAGGAGTGGTCATACTTGCAGCATGGACTGGCAACGACACAGAGGAGGCCCCGGAAGGCAAAAAGCCTCCACAATTCAATGTGATCTCAGGAACTTCCATGGCAGCTCCACACGTTTCTGCAATCACTGCAGTAGTCAAATCTCGTTACCCCACATGGAGCCCCTCTGCAATCAGATCAGCCATCATGACAACAGGTCAGAATCTATAGCTATATACTGGTAACTCTGTTTAATGCATTAAGTTTGCAGTTCTTGATTAGTATATGACTATTGTATCATTTATTTTGTCAATCTACAGCAACTCAAACAAACAATGTAAGGGCACGGATCACCACAGAAACAGGTTCAGTAGCCACACCTTACCATTATGGTGCCGGGCAATTGAGTAGCACTGGACCATTACAGCCAGGCCTGGTTTACGAGACCACCATTGTTGATTACTTGAACTTCCTTTGTTACAGCGGCTACAATGTCTCCATTATCAAGCTCATCTCAAAAAATGTTCCTGATGGCTTTTCTTGTCTCGAAAATTCCACTATTGATTTAGTTTCCAATATCAACTACCCGTCAATTGCAATCTCCAATTTCAGTGGAAACGGCAGCAGGAAAGTGAACAGAACAGTCACAAATGTTGCTGGAGATGGTGAAACAGTCTATAGTGTAAGCGTTGAGGCACCAGCAGAAATTGAAGTTCAAGTGATCCCAGAGAAACTGCAATTCAGAAAAGATGGAGAGAAGTTGACATACCAAGTGATTTTCTCTTCTACTGCTTCATTACATGAGGAAAATGTCTTTGGGGCAATAACATGGGCAAATAGCAGGTATAAAGTCAGGAGTCCATTTGTAGTGACCAGTAGACCCACCCCCTGAGAGAATAGAAACATTCTGTGTCAAACTTAGTACTTCATGCTCTCAAGGTGATAAAGTTGTACAAGTAAATATGCTTTTGATGCTATTTATGCAAAGCAAGCTGCAGTTGAAAGAGAGTGGCAACATTTGTGGGTGGTCTCACATTACTTGCTAACCAGGCTCAACTTGGGGCTTTGGTTTGGCATCTTAAAAAGTCAAAAATTAATTAAGATGATATATATATATATATATATATATGTATATTTCAAAGCATGCCCAAGGTGCTTCCCCCAAATCAGCAGACTCATTTGCCAAAGAATTTGTGTGCTTCTCATTGAGTTGATATAAATAATTCAGCCACAAAATTTGTTGCAAGATGTATTCTCATTCATAGCAGTAACTATTACCGCTATGTCTATAGTCAAGGGTATCTCAGCATTTGAGTTCTGTCTTGATATACCTATAAAAGGTCTCAACATTCACTCTTTGTTCTTCATCCTTATCCCACAGTTATGATCTCAGGAGTAGCATTGACAACTATGAATCGAATAGGCCCAACATTCCCACCAGCGCAGACCACAGGAATACCCTTCTCCACGGCATGAAATGTTCTTGTAGTGATGGGATCATTGAAGAACTGTGGCATCAGATCTGGATTCGAACCAATCCATACTGATGTCATAGCCTTCTTGAAAAATGATTGAAGAAAACTTGCTAAACCACTGTCTAGAAGCTTGCTTTAAGCCATATAGGGACTTATGCAACCTGCAAACAACATTCTTTGCTAGGAACTCCATCTGTCGACATGAGTATCCAGGTGGCAAACTCATCTAGATTTTGGAGACCCACCTCCCACTGTCTCGTCACCAAGGCCATAGTAACCCCTTTCAACTTAACATACCAATTTTTATTGCTCAATAAAAAATAAAAGTATTCTATGGATGCTTATTCACCATTTTAACAACGAGCTTAAAAGCTATTCATGATCACTCTTCTCTGAAGCACTCAGTAGAACCCGAGCAACTCCCATGTATACTACATATAAACCGTTGTTTTCTGTTGGAGTTGCTTTGGATTCCGCCAAAAATAAAACAAGGATGAGAATGCAGAGCAAAAAAAGGATGTTTGAGGCTTTGGGCATCAAAATTTATTTATTTTTGATATTATTAAATAATTAAAAACAAATAAAAATAATTTAATTATTTTTTAAAAAATAAAATAGAGGTTTTGGAATCGATTTTTGTTAGGGAAGGATTAATACCTTCACAACACCTGATGATTGATACCAATTAAATTATCGTTGATATCTTAAGTTTTTAGTTATTTTATTCTAATGGCAGTTGATAATTCATTATCATAATTTTTTTTTATTTGCAAATGAATTTCTCCCCATGTAATAGTACTTGTCATTAGCTAGCTACTTTTGCAAAAACTGAGTATCATTTTTCTTTCACCTAGTTGTGGCATGAGTTGCAATGTTTGCTCCTCCCTGTATTTCCCATTGGTTGATTTTCCCATCATGTTTCTTGGTTATTCTTGAGTGCCCTGCTCTACTGCTGATTAAGGCCCTGTGTGCACCTGTGAACTTGAATCAAACCAATCATAATTCCTGAAAATGAAAATAGGTGAGTTAATTCCTTCATCCTTGACTTGCAGGTTCTCCTCAGAGGCGCAAAGAAAGGAAGTTTGAGAGGGCTAGAGGAAGGAGAAACAGCAGAGGATTTTAGGTTTAAGATGGATTTAATCCTTAATTATGAGGCAAACATTGCAGTTCAGATTTTGCTAGACCTTAGGCATCTCTGGCAGTTCTGTTGGTTTTACTGTTTAAAAAAAGGAATTTTAAAGCCTGTTTATCAGCTTGTTCTTTGTGTTAAACCAAGAAGGCAGAGTAATTGTGTTGCCTGCATTGATTCCAAAAGCATTCTGTTTAGCAAAGTAAGCAATGCCTGCTTTCCTGTCTGCTGAGGATTCTCTTCAGCTACCAATTTGTGTGCACAATTAAAAAAGCAGTTAATAAATTATATAATATTAAAAAATTCCAAAACAAAACTAAATCCTCAAGAAATTTAAAAAAAAAAAAAATCCACAAGTTAAAGTTGCTATCTGATTAGCTGGACTCCAAAATCTTAAGGATTTTATTAAAATAGTTCAATAAATTATAATATTAATTAAAAATTTAAATCATCAAATTTGTTAAATTATTATGTGATACAATCTTAATAAAAACTCAACACAACTCAACAAAAGATCTTGATCCCTTGAAGAATTGGTAACAATATATGAGATGACCTTCATCTTCTTCCAATCAGCTAATACTAAATTTTTATAATAACCCAATAGTACATTACAAAAGCAGCATTATGATTTATTAGTGCATCAGACAAAGACAAATGCAGCAACGTAAAATGAACAAAGAGTAGATGAATGTCTAAGATGAACATCATATAGCATATTAACATAAAGGACATCCAAGGTTCAGTAACAAAGAGATGGAAGGTTGGGTAACAAGATGGATGATAGACCAGGGAAAATAACAATTGTTCAGGCATGATGTTGATCACTACTTCACTAGTAAGTTCTGCATAGACAAACTATTAATCAGAAACAGGAAAGTAAAACATGTTTTCATCTTGAATTCTTCACTCAAAGGCCCACTGATTCTCCCGACGAACCTCCTCCTCTTCTTCTGGTGTAAAGTCATTCTTAATATTGAAGGTCTTGCGAATCTCCTCTGGAGTCTTGCCCTTAATCATGTCTGCCACAGTCTGGCATGTGAGGTCCAGCAAGCTCTTGATGTTCAGATAGTTAGCAGCCTAATGACCATACAGGAAAACATCAGGATGCAATTCTACTTAGGTTATGAAAGTAGAAATAGTTAATACTGAAGGAAAAAGAAAAAAGAGAGCAGGAACTATATTCAGAACAATATGTCCAGCAGTTATTAGTCATTCCAATCATGGCGAAAAAAGTCCAAACAATTACGGAATCATTAACATGCATACACAAGGCAACCACAGGAACAGAGTAATTACAATACTAAATAATTCTCCATGGAACTTGTGCTCACAACTATTGACAGCCCCTAAAAAATCTAACACAGAATGCAAAACACTGATTTCTATTCTCTCAGGGGCAACTACAATTTGACCTCCAATTCTCCAACCTCTCCACAAGCTAGAGCTAGCAAGAGGCTCTCCCCAAAGCAAACAAGCAATCTGTTGGACATGAAGGAGCAGCAGGAAAGGAAGACCTCAAGCTTCTAAAGGAAGAGCAAGAAACAAACCCCAATATCACAGAAGGGTGAAGAGAAGCTACCTACTCCTAACATTAGTTAAACATGTCATCAGACTAGAGTCAACATTATCTCCCCATACTTCAGATTTAACAAAATTACCTCAGCAATTGTGTCAGGGTGTGACCAACACACGAAATACCCAATCAAAAATCAATTTAAGTGAAACCCCAACCTAACCAAGATTCAAAATCTTCAACAACAAATTAATGCATTAACAATCAATAAACCATACAGTCTGGCATGTGAAGTCCAGCTAGCTCTTGATGTTCAGATAATTAGCAGCATAAAAAGCATACAGGAAAACATCTTTAGGTCATGAAAGTAGAAGTAGTTAATACTGATGGAAGCAAAAAGAAAGCGGGAACTATCCTCAGAATAATATGTCCAACAGTTATTAGTCATTCCAATCCCGGGGAAAAAAGTCTGAACTATTACAGAATCATTAACATGCATACACAAGGCAACAACAGGAAGAAAGTAATTATAATACTAAATAATCCTCCATGGAACTTGTGCTCACAAGTATTAACAGCCCCTAAGAAATCTAACATAGTGTAACACGCTGATTTTCATTCTCTGATGTGCAACTACAATTTGACCTCAAATTCTCCAACCTCTCCACAAGCTAGAGCAGGCTCTCCCCAAAGAAAACAAGCAATATGGTGGACATGAAAGAGCGGCAGAAAAGGAAGACCTCAAGCTTCTAAAGGAAGACCAAGAAAACAATCCCCAAATCAGAGAAGGCTGAAGAGAAAGTATCTGCTCCTAACATCAGGGAAACATGTCAGCAGACTAGAGTCAAAATTATCTACCCCTAATTGCTGATTAACCAAATAAACTCGGCGATTGCGTCAGGGTGTAACCGACACACGGAGTACCCAATCAAAAATCAATTTTAAGTGAAACCCCCAAACCCTAACCAAGATTCAAAATCTTCAACAATGAATTAATGCATCAACAATCAATAAATAAACGAACAGGAAGCAAGATCGAATAGATGTAAGATTACTAAAAGAAAGGGGGAACCACAAACCAGGATGAGATCGAAGAGGGTCGCCTGATCGACTTTGACGAACTCAGCGTCCCAGGCCTTGAGCTCATCGTCGACCGAACCTGAGGCACGGTCCTCGGATTTGGGAGCCTCAACATGCTTCTTGCAGTACTCGATGACCTTGGATAGGATCTTACTGGTGACGTTGGGAAGAGGGATCCCATTGTCGGCGCAGTCGTCCTCTATCATATGCTTGATGGTCTGCGACTCGAGGGCTACTGCCTCGTCGACTTCGAAAGTCTCACCATCTGAACTTTTGAGGGTGATTTTCCTCGTCGTCGACATCGTTTTGATCGCTACCGGAGAGGATACCAGAAACCCTTACCGAAAGAGGAAGAGAGAGAAATGCTGTGAATAGTGATGTGCGAGCTGGTGTGCTTTCGTATTTATACAACAGATTCCTATTAGGATAAACATCATCCGTTAGATTTGATTTTTGTGCACATCGTTTTTACGGCGGCGAATAAAAAGATAAAATTTTATTGAATACATATTATTTTAATTTTTAATTTTTATTTTTAAGTAAAATTTTTATTTTAAAAATATATTATAATTTTGATTTATAATTTTTTTACATATTTAAAATATATTCAAATTACTATCTAAAAAATTTAATTTTTAGTATTTAAAAAATATTTTTAAAAAATTATATTATAAAAATTTTAAAAATTTTATAAAAAATAATTATTTCTTTAATTTTTTAAAATTTAAAAAATAAAATCAAAATAAAATACAAAATTTCATTTAATTAATTTTTAATCTTTTCAATAATAAAAATATTATTAATTTTTTTGCTATGATTTTAATCTAATGTCTAATTTAGACAATATTAATAACTTAGAGTAAAACTTAATATTTTAAATGATGATTATTTAAATTTATTTAAAAAATAATTTTTAATATTAATATTTTTTTATTTATATACTTTTAAAATTTAAATTTGATGGCTTTTAAAAAATTATTTTTTACATTAATTTCTAATTTTATTAAGATATTATTAATTTTTTATTAAATTATGAATATAACCTAATAAAATTTTCAAGTTGATAAATATTTATGATTTAAATTTTAAATTTAATTTATATAAATGAACCTTTTAATTCAAAACAAGTTTATTTATTAGATTTATTTTTTGCTCTTACTTTTCATTAGAATTAGACGCTTTTATATTTTTCTTTATTGTGATTTTATAAATACATTATTGAATTATTTACTTTTTAAGTTTTATATGTTTATAAAAAAATGTTGCAAAGTTGAAATTGAAGTATTCTCTAATCAACAATCACATGAAAGAGTGAGAACCTTCCCATTTCAAAATTGTTAAACTTTTACAGAAGAGTGAAATATTTCCCAGAAAAAATTAAATAAAGGTTATTTAAAACCATAAATTTTTTTTTCTTTAATTAAATCCTAATTTTTAAAATACCTTCAAATAAACTTTGATATATATATTTAGATTAAGTTAAACTCTTTTAAAATTTAGAAATTAAAAATATTCAAATTAAAAATTAAAATTTTTTTACAATAAAATTTGATTTAAAATTTTTCATGGAGATAAAAAAAATACTCAAATTATCATCACACAAAAAATTAAGTATTAAAATTATTTTCTAAAAATAATAAATTTAAAATTTAAAAACTTTTTTACATTAAAAAAATTATTAATTTCATAATTATTTTAATTAAAATTTAATTTGAGTAAAATCAATACATAAAGATTTGTTGAAAGAAGTTTTAAAATTCAAGATTTGATTGAAGAGAGAACAAAAAAATGTTATTTACCAGTTTTTTTATTTTTTTAAATTTGTACATCTCCACGATGAAAAATTAATGATTAATTAGTGATCACACTTATAAGATTGTAATCAGTAACTAGATTTAAAAAGGAAAAACTTTTGGTTTTAAAATTATCAAACTCTCTTTATTCCAAATATATTATACACATTTATTCAAGTCCTCTTTTTTTATTATTTTTATAATTAGTGCATATCTCATTTGATTATTGTTTGATTTTAAATATAAATAAGTATTAATTTTATATTTTTTTTATTTATTAAAAATATATTAAATTAGTTTTTTGATTCATTTTATTTTTAATTTGTAAGTAGTTTTTATCTTTCAAGTTTTTTAATTTCTCTTTTCAAAAATTTTATTTATTAATTTTTTATTTTAATTTGTGAAATTATATCATCAATTAAATTATAATATAAAATTTTAATTAATTCAATATTTTTCTTCATAAAATATAACTTTATTTGTTGAAAACAAACTTATTATACAAAATGATACTTATAAATCTTTTAATAATTAAATTATTTAAATTTGTAAATCAATAATTTGATAATAATATGAAAATTAATTTTTGGCATCATAAGTAATATGGACATATATTTTTATTTTTATAACAAAAATAAAATGTTTTAAAAAATTATTTCTTATAGATTGCACAAATTTCAAGCTTATATATAATACCCAAAGCATTTTGAGAGTTTTTAGCTTATTTTATTTTTAAAATAAAAGAAAAAAAATTTTAAAAGTTTTTTCCTACTTCTTTGATCCTTTTTTAAAATAGTTTAATTTTTATTTATATAAAATTTAACTTTTTGAAAATGTTAATTGAATTCTCAGTTTTTTCATAAAAGCTTGTACAATTGATTTCAAAGTAGATTCAGAGAACAAAGTTTATTTTTAGCTATTCATTATTCTTAATTAAAGTTTAAGTTATTTTAATTGTATATAAGATTATTTTAAAAATTTATAAAATAATTTTTATTGATTTATATGAAAAAATAGATATTTTAAGTATAAATTAAGTATTAATTTGATGTCATATCATGATTTTGGTAATTCAATTTTTTTTGTGATAATGAAGGTGTTTAAATCTTAATAAAAAACAACTCAAAAGAGATAATTTTTTATATTATTTAGAAAAATTATTTAGAAAAATTAAAATCCTTTGGTGAAAATAATTTAAAAATATTGTTATAATTTTGAAAGTTTTTTAAAGCAAAATATGTTATCACATATTAGTAATATAAATTGATTTAATAAATTAAAAATTTGTAAATAAGTAAATAAAATAGAAGCACCAATTGAAGTATTAAATTTTATTAAAAAATAATTTTTTCAAATACATAGATGGCTTATAGAAACTTCTGCGTATTACAATTTTTCAAAATCCAAATGGATATAATCTCACTTATATTCAACTGTATTACAAAAAAATCTTTTATTAAACCTTGAATATAAACAATAAATTTCTATTCTCAAAAATAAATAGATAATATATTTAAATATAAAAATAATTAAGAAAATATGTTTTTTTAAAAGAATATGACAATTAAATTAACTTCATAATTGTTTAAACAAAAATAATTAAAATAGAAATAATTTTTTTAAAAAATCTTATTTATATTTAAATTATTTGAAGACTAAACCTATAGTTAAAATTTAAAATTTTGATGGATTGTCATCAGTTTAAGGCTTTATAATTTTCAAAATTTTTGATATTAAAAATATTTTGAAAATTTTATGTTATTAAAAATTTATAAAAAATATTATTCAATATCTATTTTTTTTAAATTATGATAATAATTTAAACATTTTTTTATAAATATAAAAAATTGTACAAAATTTTAATTTAAATAGTTTATTTGAAAAACTAAAAATAATGATCAACTTAAACTAAATCCATATTTTACATGTAAAATTTATAAAAATAACTACAAAATTTTAACTCAAAACTCGTATAGCACAATTTGTTTTTCCATAATTATCCAAACTTTTAACACATACAATTTTAAAATACATAACCAATAATTTGTAAGCAGATATACTGATATCCCAAAGAACAACATTGCCAACTTCTGTAATACGGAAAAAAGAAATAAAAAATTCATCCATTATCACACAGATGGAAAGCTCTTGAAAGCCCTGCTTTCTTTCTAAATAGTTTCCTTGTACACAATTACATATGAATATATACATCTACAAATAAGTTTACATGGATTCTACAGTCAAACTACATTGCTACAATTAAAAAAAAAAGGAAAAGGAGAAAGTAGAAGCTATCAATTGGTAGGAGCAGGAAAAATGGTTTCTCTCTTGTGGTACAGTAAATGCTGAAGCTTTCATCTTCCAATTGAATGCTGAAACAGAGGTATCATATGGCACTTTATGTAATGGATAGTAAGATCAGAGCCATTTTGTCCAGTCATAATGACCATTGAACCCATAGTAGAACTAACCTGCCTACAGAGCATCATCAAAGATAAACCTTTATTAAGCCAGATTAAATGTAAAGGGTTGAGTAGGAGGATTTCAGAGACTAAGTAGGATTGCCTTTGGAATCAGCCATAGTATCTATGATTTCAGTTCAATCTTTTATGGCAATTAAGTTGGGCATATGTTGAAATCATCTGGGAAGCATCTTTTGCAGAGGAAACTCACATCACGTGGGCATACCAGGAAAAGATACAAGAAACACAAAATAATAAAAGTTCTCTTATTCCCTCTTCTTTCATATCCGAACTCTTGACAAAATGAGATAAATGAATTGTTACCTGATATTGTGTAGCAAAAATAGGTACTGCAGACTAAACTCTTGGAAAGAATTTCCTTTATGATCTTTGAAAGGAAGAGAAAACAGTAGTAACTTGGATGAAGCTGGCAATCAGAGGGACCAGTTGGACTGAAACAAAATCGCAATTGTTCTTCCGTTCCCATTTGCTACATAGGCAAGGCCTGGCTTCAAGCTGAATCTGCTGCCTAGGTTAAATTTTAGATATGATTCGACCTGAAATTGGTCCCAGTTTTTGGGACCATCAATCAACCCTCCAACACTTAAACCCCACCCGAATTCATCTTCATAATTTTCAGACAAGGTGACTGCCCACTTTAGATGTTTCAGATTTGATTTTTTCATCTCAATCCAACCGCCTAATTTTGTATACTCATCAAGCTCTGACTCCAACTTCACAGCAATTGATCCAATTGAGACAATATCCCCAGAGATAGTTTGCACAAGTCGAACAGATGCTTCAGCTACTGCATCAGAATCCATATTATGTCTCAAAAATCCTGCTGGAATGACAAGGGCTCCAAGACTGAAGTAGTTACTAGACAATTTAGGCACTTGGTGAAGACCCAAAAGAGAAAGTTTTATTCCTCTTGGAAATTGACAGACAATTTGCCCAAAAGTGCTGAAACAATGCCATATTGCATCAGAACCTGGTCGCATGACCAGTCTGGAGACAGATTGAAGCAATGAGGCTACAATATTTGACTTCCTAACTGTTAATCCAATAGCACTCCCATTATGCTGGTTCAAAAGGGGTGGGCCAGAAGATGAAAAATCAGTGAGGCCCCTTCCCTGCCAGACAAAAATAAAGTCCAGGTTTATTGACCAAATAAAACCAGCCTTGTTAGTAAACTCCTACAAGTTTCAATGAAGTTAGGACGAAAAAGTAAAGCATTGTGAACACTATTGTCAAGTAACTGATCTGTTATCAAAACGACCTCATAAGCACAAAGTAGGAATAGTGATGTCAGAACGTCCTGCTGTTAAAATTGACATCAACCATATGCTCAAAAAAGAAGACTGAGAAATAGGCAACATTTATGTCCAATTGCAGCTTACTACCATCCAATCAAGTAGAGTTGCAAAATATTGCACGCTACAGGCTAAGTCACCAACAATGTTGATGACAATAATACCCATACCTGATGTGAAGAGCTTGTTGTGATATCAAGATCTCTGCACTGAGCTCCTACTGGGATTGCAATAGCTGAAAACCAGTTGCTAACATTGGCCAAATAGAACACTTTGGCTAGAGAAAGCTGGCTTCCTGAGACATCACCAAGATGTTCATTGCCTTTCTGATTGGCTACAAACTCAGCTACAAGAGTATCTTTCTCTTTAATAGTTGTTTCAAAAGTAAACCTTGAATAGATTCCAGTCCTGATCCCTGCTTTATTAAGCGCATCAAATTGCGGCTGATCAACATCGCTCATCAACAATATAGCTCCAAGGACATCAACCTCTCCCCTGACATGGGTACTAGCTTCTTGAAATGGACTTCCCTTTGATGTTTTATAAAAGGAAAGCATTCTCTCCATCTTCTCTTGTCTGTCTCTAAGTTTCATTAGATCGGAAAACGCTTCTCGCTGCAAACGCTTCAGGATTTCAATCTGAAATATTTATAAGTGGAAGATTTGTAAAGGCGCATCAAATAGCTTCTTGCTACCTATAGAACCAGCATTTTGTCAATGCTGAAATGCAATTGCAATTTCCAATCTTCGAAGACGTCTAAGATTAGTGCCTATCCAAGACAGAAGTAAAGGAACACAATGAAACTAACAAACCAAATAGCACGGGAAACAATATTTTCGAAAACATCAGATTTTAGAACTTCTCACTGCGACCAGCCAACCAACCAGACTATCAATCACACACGAGCATCTCTTCAGTTAGATGGTAAAAATCATAACCACAACGCAATGGTGAAATACCTTTCCACAATCGTCTAGCAAATAATCCAGCAAATCATGAAAAATATTTGTGCACAGGCCTGATTTTTTTTTCCCCCTCAAATGGAACAAATTATATCTAAGCAAACCCGTACATTATACAAGAAGTATCCTTGGCATGATGGTATTATTGTTACCTCCTTATAACAGTTGCCCTGCGTAATCAAAGGCTCCACTAATAGGCTACTGCAAATTAAGCAAGAAACCTCGCAATTTCCTTATTCAAACGTCAATCATGTTTCCCTAACAAACATAAAACCCACCATTACTTCTTGGACGACACTAGCCATCACAACAATACAACTCTCCAGTATCTATAGACGAGGTAATTCATGAATGTGCTTAACCTCTGGAAAACAAAATTGAAGTCATTGATTATTCTCTATACACTCAATGGCCTACATTCAGCTAAATTATAAGCCATTCTAAATAGGTGCTCTACGAATTATTAAATTATCAAATGCAAAAACTTCTTCAAGAACATGTACATACATACATACATATACATATATATATATATGTATGTATGTATGTATGTATGTATGTATGCAAATAATTTGAGCAAACTTCAAGCAATAGCAGATGCACAAGGTAGAAACAAGTTACAAATACCGGATGGCGGCGAGCTGAATCTTCGCGGCGACGAAAGAGGCTGTAAACCAAATCCTGACCTGATTTTGCAAAATCTTTTACTTTCTCTACTACTGAAGCTACAGGATCCATTTCGAAACACAAAGCAGAGAGGGGAATAGATTGTAAAAAGGAATGTTTATCACTGATATTTGCTTCAGTATTTGAAAAAAGCGAAAGCGCGAAGATTGATTAACAGGATTTAGGTTAGGTTTTTGACTCTTCTGATGGAATCCTCGCCAACAGCGAGTGAGGATATTCATAAATAAGGAACAAAAAACCAAATTTGAATGTTTCTGTCGTTAAATGTTATGACAGTGCGGGGGCCACCGGCCATCTCATGAATTTTCATCAATTTCTAACGAGGTTGAGACACGTGGACGGTGATCGTTCGCTGATTAAATAAACTAAAAGTGAGCGTGCGCCCTCCCTAATTTCTGCTAATTTAACAAAATAACAGAATAAATTATTAAATTATTATATATTAATATTTATTTTTTAAAAAGTTATATAAGCATAAATCTGTCATTTTGTAATTTTTTCAGGGACAGCCTTGGCCATAGAGTACAACTGAGTTAGCGTTACGAAGATGCAGCTTCACCACTTAGTTTGAAAGTACATGACTGGACTACATTGGAATCACAAATCTGATGCCTGGAAGCATGGATTCAGGAAAATCCGTTCACAGCATCAGGGACGAGCTGCTGAACCAGGATCCCGTATGCTCTTTCTGTCGGATGATAACTGTCCCAGAACAGGTAGCTGGAGGCATTTTTACAGGTGAATGGGCTTGCTTCATTGCACAAAAAACATACCTCTATCAAACCTGAACCACAGCACCCCTTATCTGTCACTTCAAATCCTAGAAACAGGACAAACCCATGAATGTTACTCCTTTCTGTTCACTTTCCAGGAAAATCAGACAGAAAAGATAAAATAAAAGTTACCGTAGTTTTGTGGGTTCTGGATCATATCAAGCAAAAGATTGTAGGTATTAATATAGATGATCCTGGCTTGGTTAAACTCGCTGTTAATCCTCTCCAGCTCTGCTAACATCTTGGAGTTGTACAGCTTTGCCATTTCATTGTAGTTCTCTGCACATTTTCTCTCCGATCCTCCGGCCAGTGTTCTCTGTGACGGCAGACATCCTATCGGCGGCGCACAGAAGAACAAAACTCTACTTGCTCCAAGCCCGTGCAGTTCCTTCAGTTCATAATATATCAACCCAAAACAACTCAGCTTCCAGGTCTCACTTGGATTAATTGGATATTAACAAGAAGTTTAATTACTTGGAGGAAGGAAGAAGCCGAGGTGACCAAAAAGTCCTTGTAAGCAGAAACGTTGTATTGCAGTATTCGAGTAGGCGTGTGGAAGTAAGTATTAGCAATGTCATCACTGACTGCTGAAACTATATAGACGCTGTTGGTTATTATGGTGTTTGCTCTCTCTTCTCCAACAAGGTTTTTCAGCTTCTCTATGTATTCCTTGAACAGCTCCAATTGATCTTTCAGTGATATAACATGCTGCGTTTATGACAAATAACACTTGGAAGATAAGAAGAAAAGAAGGGTATAGTACTAATGAACGATCAGAAGAAGAAGAAGAAGAAGCAAAAAAGCAAATTATAGCTGTTCCTGTACCGCAAGCTTAGATGTCAAAGGATCATATCCTGAAGCACTTGATGCGAAGTTCACGCCAGTTGGCAAGTCTTGGCTTTGCAGATTGGGATCGAGATATGCTGGTAAGAGTTCCTTGATTCCAAATTTTTCCGCTGAAGAACTTTACGAATTAAAATCAGAACCAAAATTTCGTTTTACTAGTTTTGATCAGATTTAAATGATTAAAATTTTTTAGTTTTTACATTAATATAGTCAATTATACATATTATTTTATTTTTAAAAAAAACTGTCAGCACATAGCAGACTAACAGAGAAACTTTGATCCTCTGCCTGGCTTGGAGAAAACTATGGCACTATCGTAAAAGGAAGTGATTAGTACCAATTAGGTCTGAAGGAAGCTTTCCATTGGTAAATCTTCCTGTTGGCTTTCCCCCCTGGAAGTCTCTCCCGTACGGAGGGAAATTAGCTTTGATAATCGTGTCTAAATTGTTGTTGTTCCCTGGATCAACTGTTGAATCTCCGAACGCGAACAATGCTGGGATAGTAACACCTTCAGGCAGTTTTATCGTAGCCTGAGCAGCAATACATAAGAGAAAAGAAACAAAAACTGACACAGCTGGTAGATTCACAGGACATGAAGCACTGCAAGAACGTGAAAGAGAGAACAGTTTGAGGAGAAACTGCATAGTGTCTGTTCAGGTTTGCTTAATTGTCTGAAATTAATGAAAGCAACAGGGGACAGAGATTGATGTTATTACACAGGAGTCATTTGCTTTACGTGCACGATGCTTTTAAAAACTTGGTTGCGTGAATGACTGAGAGCCTTAGTTTCTGGTCATGCATTTAGGTTTCAGGTTAGTGACCTTAGCTTCTGGGTTATATTAACTCATCAACCACCATATTTCATGGATGCCTATCCTCCTTATCTGGTTTATATTGATGGATTTTTCCATCATCCAGTGCTTGCAGGCCAAGATCATGTATGTAATTTCAGATTTCCATGGACAATTATGAGACGCAGATTAAGACCAAGCGGGCATAAACCAAATTTTGATCGGATTCTTAATTTTCATGAAATTTGAAACCTGCATAAATGATATAGTTGACTGATTCTTTTTAGAATTTAAAATCAATGTGTATCAATTTGTTGATACTGGTCAAGGTATGATAGGATTGTTCTTATATTTAAGCCAGGGACAATAAGGGGCAAAGAGGTACTTATATTTGTTATTTAAAAAGTATTATAGTTTTTAGGGTGAAGTTCAATTAAAATCATGTGTTTCACCCTCTTTATTTATTAATTAAATTTTTATTTTTAAAATATATAAAAAATATAATTCATTGATTTTGTTCAAATTAAATCTCTTTTCAAAACATTTTAAAAAAATTAATGATACTATTTATTATTAAAATATTAAAATAATTAATTTTACAATTTATTTCAAATTTATCTCTCAATATTAATGAATAATTTTTTAAATAAATTTTTGAAATTTTTGATAGTATAAATTTTTTAAAAAATATTTCAGTATTTAAAAGATTTTTTTTTTTTGGTGTGATGGTAACTTGAATTTTTTTTTTCAAGTCAAAATTTATTATAATTTTTTAAAATTATCTTTAATTTTTAAATTATTTGATAAAATTTAATTTGATTTAAATTAATAAATCAAGATTATTGGAAGATGTTTGAAAAATTAAAATTTATTTAAAGAGAGAATAAAACTTAAAATTTTAAATCACATTTACCCATTTTATTTTTGTATTGTTCTTACTTAATAAAAATAAAAATAAAAATAAAACAAAAGATCTCCATTCAAGTAAGTAATTATGTTTTGCATCTTATACATTGGATTAATAAATATATCTACACATAATACAATTAACTTTAGGTCATTAAGTTTCCTATTAATTTATTTGGATGTGTTTTAAGCCTTTACTTTTCTTATTGTTCTTTTTAAAAAAACTATTTTTAATTTTTTAAAAAAATACTTTATATATATATACAAAAGAATTAAAAGACGAGATGAAGAATATATCTCGTTTTTTATCTGTTTAACAGAGATAAGATTAATTTTGATTTCTTATATTTGCATTTCTTAAGCCAAATTGAAATCAGAATATTTTGACGATTTGATTTTTTTAAAAAAAATTAAAAAGAACATTTATACGTGATAATTTTAACAACTTGATAAATAAATCAAACCCACTTAAACGCAAATGTACTTTACTTTATTGGAAATTTGGAGTGAAAATATCTGGTGATTCATTGATTCAGCAAGATGCATCAATTAATGCAGGAAAAGTTGTCCTAAATCTGGGAGGAGCTTGTGAACAATGGTCCTGTATGCTCTTTCAGTGGGATGATAACTGTCCCAAAAGATGTAAGTGGAGGCATTTTTACAAGTCAATGGATTTCCTTCCCTGCACAAAATTGATACCTCTATCATACCTGTACCACAGCAGCCCTTTTCCGGAACTTCAAATCCTGGAATCAGGCAAAACTCATCAATCTACCTTCTGTCTGTTCATTTTCCAGGAAAATTCGAGGGAGAAGAGAAAATTCAAAAGAAAAGTTACCATAGTTTTCTGGGTTCTGCGTCATATCAAGCAAAATAGTGTAGGTATCAATGTAGATCATTCTGGCCTGCTTAAACTTGCTGTTAATCTTCTCCAGCTCTGCTGATGCCTTGGAATTGTACAGCTTCGCCATTTCATTGTAGCCCTCCACACACTTCCTCTCCGGTCCCCCGTCTAGAGTTCTCTGTGAAGGAAGACATCCTAATGGTGGCGCACTGAAGAAGAAAACTATCCGTGCCCCCAGCCTGTACAGCTCCTTCCGTTCATAACATATCAAACCAAAACAATTCAGTTCCCAGGTCCCAAATATGAATCAAAATCTTCTACTGATTTGAGTTATACTTGAGTTTTTTCTTTTTTCTCTTCGTATTCATATAGTAAATTATGAAAATATTCATCTTTTTTGTCTTTCTCTTTAAAAACTCAATATAAATTCAAATCAAAAGAAAATCAGGAGAGGTGTACATATTTATTCCTAGAGTTTCAGTGACAGTTGAAATTGCATAAACGCAATTGGCAGTGGCGCTGGCCCTGGAAGAAAGTTTACCTCCAGGAAGGAAGAAGCTGAGCTAACCAAGAAATCACAGTAAGCAGAAACATTGTACTGCAGTATCCTGATAGGCGTGTGGAAGTAAGTATTAGCAATGTCATTACTGGCTCCTGAAACTACATATACACTGTTGGTTAATATAGTGTGTGCTGTCTCGTCTCCGACAAGTTCTTTCAGCTTCTCAATGTATTCCTTGAACAGCTTCAATTGATCTTCCAAGGAAAGCACTTGCTGCGTTTATAACACAAAAATCTTGGAATAACATACAGAAGACCAGGAGGGAAGAAGGTAACGAATGATTAGAAGAAGAAAAGGAAAGAAAATGATCGAGCCATTAATTCTTGTACCATAAGCTCAGGTGTCATAGTATCAAACCCTGAAGCAGCTGATGCAAAGTTTACGCCTGTTGGCAGGTCTTCGCTTTGTAGATTTGGATCAAGATATGCAGGTAACAGTTCCTTGATTCCGTACGCTTCCACTAAGGAAAACTTCAGGAATTAAAATCAGAATTACCCAATACTAAATTGTCAATTAGATTCATTACAGGCACGTCAAGAGGCTATTCCTCTTTTGGCTGTCTGAAGTTACATAATATATAGACTGAAGCTTCAAGAAATTATAGTACCAATCATGTCCGAAGGAACCTTTCCGTTGCTAAATCTTCCTGTTGCTTTTCCTCCCTGGAAGTCTCTCCCGTACGGAGGAAAATTAGATTTAGACAGCGTCTGTAAATTGTTGTTGTTGCCTGTATCAACAATTGAATCCCCGAACGCGAACACTGCCTGGATGGTAACGTTTCCAGGTGGTTGCATGATAGCTTGTGCTGCGTTAAACAAGAGAAAAGAAAGAAAAACTGAGACAGGTATATTGACAGGACACGAAGTGCAAGAACATGAAAGAGAGAACAGTTTGTGGAGAAACAGCTTCATGGTGTGTTAAAGGTTCGCCTGTCTGAAATGAAAGCAAGAAAGGACAGGCAGTGACATTATACAGGAATTTGCTTACAGGACGAATTTGACAACCTGGTTGCGTGAATAACAGCTGAGCCTCAGTTTCTGGTCATGCATTTAGGTTTCTCAGTTGGTGATGAATATTGTTAGCCTTATGTGATGTTAGTTTCTGGGATATAAGTTTAGCCATTTTCAGATAATTACAAATTACAAAATGGATGCATTTTAAAATTATAGCAGTTGCGATGTAAAAATAATTTTAAAATAAATTTTATTTATAATAAAATCGAGTTAAAGACGGACGTTATTCATTAAAACCAAATTGAATATAACCAATTGTCGTCACTGTATAATTTGAACTTGATCTGTGATAAGTGAATTGTAAAAATTCACATATCACAAAAGTCATAATATTTGAAAACATATAATATTTTTGACTTCACCTTATAAATATATTTTAAATTGCTAAATTATATTGTTTCATGTTGTTAGATTTTTTTGATCTGGATTGAAACTATTTCCACTTAATTAGTTAATCCTTCTGAAGCAAACAAACATATATATAATTATTTTTTTAAAAAATCATGACCTTCTATTGATTTAAGTTGCGTTGACATTTAAAATATATATATAAATACAGACAAGTTTAACAAAATTAAAGGTTATGATTTTTATTAATATAATAAATTATAAAAAAATATTTTTATTTATTTTTAGGAAAATAACTGTAGCTCAGATGAGTAAAAAATATTTTCATTTTTTTGTAAGATTTATGAATTATGAAGACGAGTATTTAACTATGCATTTTAAAAAATACGAGTAGTTTATGATAAAAATAATTTTAAAATAAATTATACTCGTGATGTGAAAAAAGTCAAGATAACACAATCAATCTAGAAATATGATCAATTAAAGTAAGTGTATAATTTGAAATCAAGATATGATTAAGTTAATTCTAGGTGACAGTTGAATGATATATGAGTTAAATTCCCAAGACTTAACATTACTCAGAATTTGCAATACTTGAAATTTTATATATATAAGATAACAAAATCATTTTGAATGTTTTTAATTAAGATGTCCACATCAAAATTTACGTTGACGTGAATATTCATTATATATATATATAGTCAAAATTATAAATATTAAATATTTTAAATTTTTAAATTTTAAAAATATATTAATATTGATCATTTTTATTTACTTAATTTTAAACTTTAAATTTAATATTATTTATCTAAAAAGTGAAAATTTCATATTAGTGGGAAAATTTCATATTAATTGTATAATTTTGATCTAAAAATTAATATAATTTTAAATTTATATTATTTTGATTATTTTTATTAAAATTTAATAGCAAAATTTCAGATAAATATTATTTAAAACTCAGTTTTACCCTCTCTCTCTCCAATCAAATCTTTACTTTCAAAAAATATACAAACAAATCTTAGTATTTTAATTTTATTAAAATTGAACCCATTGAAAAATTTAAATATTAAAAATATTTTACAATGAATTTTGACTTTTAATTTTTTATAAATGTAATAAAATATTTAAGCTATCATTATAAAAAAGATTAAAATTTTTAAGCAATGAAAAATATTTTTTTAAAAAAATATATTTTAAAAAAATTTATAAAAAATAGTTAATTAGTTAAAAAAATTTCAAATTTGAAGGATAAAATCAAAATAAAGTGTAAAATCTATTTGAGAAGTTTTTAGTCATTTTTAACAATGAAAAAATTATTAATTTTTTATAATTATTTTAAATCAAAGTTTAATTTAGACAAAATCAATAAATTAGGGTATGTTTGAATACATTTTGAAAGTTGGTGTTTGATTGGAAAAAGATGATTAAACTCAGGGTTTTACATTATATTTACCCTAAAATTTTTAAACCAATAGTAATTCATAATTTAAGTTTAACAATAAGTACAATCTAATACAATCTTAGTCATCTTAATATTAAAAGTTTAATAAATCATTTTTTAAATTTTTTTTTGTTTATTAGATTTATCTTTTATTTTTTTAGTTTTATTATTTCATAATAATTTTTATTTTTTATTTACAGAAATGTAGTAAAACAAAAGAAAGATAAATTTTCAATTTGAAGATCGTTAAAACTCCTTTAAATCTAAAAGATATAATAAGTTCAACTTGTTTAAAATTTTTTTATTAATTATTGTATTATAAATAAAATATATTTATGGATAAAGATCTTATAAAATATTGATATTTATCTTATAATATCAATCAAATTTTGATGTTTAAAAAGTGATAAATCAATTTATTAATTTGATCTAAATTAAATTTTATCAAAAAATTCAAAAATCAAAATATTCAAATTAAAAGTCTTATATAACTAATTTTAACTTAAAATTTTTTATAAATGCAAATAAACATTTAAGTTACCATAAAAAAATTAAATTTTTTAAGTATTGAAAATTTATTTTTAAAATTTATATTATAAAAAATTTTAAAAATTCACAAAAAATAGATCTTACATAAAAATTATTCAAATTTAGATGACGAACCCAAAATGAAGTGAAGAGTTTATTTAAGGTATTTTAATAACGAAAATATTTTTAATTTTTTTATAATCATTTAAGTTAATATTCAATTTATATCAAATTTATAAATTAAGATTTAATTTATCACTTTTTAACCATAAAAGTTTGATTGGTAATATTGAATAAATGTACTTTAAAGTTACATGAGACTTTTATTCTATATTTACTTTATCATTATCTTTATTTATTTTAAAAACCTAATATGTTTTATTATTAATTTTTATGATTACAAAATGTTTCTTTTTATAATTTTTATCATGCGTAAAAAAATTAAATTAATCTTTGATTAGTATAGAAGGTGCATTTTATAATTTTTGATAAAGTGTGAGTGTATTTATATGATTTTGAATGATATTTTATATTTGAATTTATTTAAATGCTAATAAAAACTTTTTGATTTAGGTTTGTAATACTTATATTTTTAATTCTTGCTATTTTTTATCTTTTTAACATATTACTTTATTTTTATTTTAGAAGTTTATTATTTAATCCATTGTTTATTTTTTAAATTAAAAATCATAACATTAATAAAAACTATAATACCAAATTATTTTTGATATAAAATTTTTTAAATAAATATTGTATTTGTTAAAACAATAATCACATAAAATAATATCAATAAATTAACTTAGCAATAAAATTATAAAAAAAATATACATTAAAATATAATATATCATTAAAATTATTTTTTTAACATTAAAACAAATATTTGACCTAATAAATAATTTTGTGTATCTACACCAATTCTAAATCAATATATATAATATTTTAGTTCAACCTTGTTAATATATTTCAAAACCATAAAAATTTAATTTGTTATAATTAAATTAAGCATGAACATATTACATATCCATGAAGGATTATAAATTAAGGGTAAGTGTTTAAATTTGCTGATTAAGATTAACAAATTAATCCAGTTTTCTATTATTTATTTGTGACTATTAATTTCTAATATAAAAAAATTAATAAAAGTTTGGATATTTTTATTTTCAAATTAAGACAGTCAACAAGCCTAGTTAATATTCATTGGTAAGTTTCCATAATAAAATAAAAAGAAAATGTCAACAATTGAGGCCCAAAATTAGGCAATTAATTTCAACTAAGGCAGTCAGGCTTATGCCTCTAATGGCAATAAATCTCAATAAACCTCACAAGGTTATCCCTCTAAAAGGCAATTAATCTCAATAAAATTTTAACAATTTACCCTATAAAGGCAATTAATTAATTGACTTATAACCTATCTAACAATTAACAATCTTTACTGTATCTAATATAAATAGCACCATGTTCTTCATTCTTGGCAAACCCATTTAGACGAAAACAAATTCCACTAGCAAAATCTGAGTGTCACCATGAGGAAATTGCTTATCCAGCCTTCATTCTCTTCCATCTGTTACTTACTGTATTGTTTTCTTGTAACATTTGCCATAAGAGCAGCCACAGCATTGCCACCAAATGGCACGATTCCTGCAATTATAGCCTTTGGGGATTCAATTCTGGATACCGGAAATAATAATCTCCTCTTGACCATTGTTAAGTGCAATTTTCCTCCTTATGGAAGGGATTTTCCAGGACGAATCCCAACAGGAAGATGGTGCAACGGAAAAGTCCCAACTGACTTAATTGGTATTTACTAATCAACAAGACGTGTATCACACCGTAGATATTATCTGTCTTAAAATTTTAATTTACAGATCTTACAGTAAATTTTCTTTTACAGCTGAAGCTTTGGGAATTAAAGACACTGTACCAGCATATCTTAATCCAACAGTATCAAGTAATGATCTAGCGACTGGTGTATGTTTTGCTTCAGGTGGCTCAGGCCTGGACACCCGAACATCATTCAAGCAGGTAAATATAGTTTTAATTCTCTAACCGTGTTGAGTTTCATATTAATTTTAAGACAATTCTACTTATTATGTACACTTGTCTGATTTTATCAATCAGCAAGTGGTATCCATGGCAGATCAACTAAGGTATTTCAAAGAACACATATCGAAGCTTGAAGCAGCTGTCGGAGCAGACCAAGCTAAAACCATCATATCCAAAGCCCTAATTCTTATGTCGGCCGGCAACAACGACATTGCGCTCACCTATTATGGCGGGGGACTCTTCTTGGGTCCTGTGTCTTTATATGCCGATCAGATTGTTGCTAAGACTTCAGACTTTCTAAAAGTAAAATATTTATCTTTAATTTTATTATTTATTTATCTATTATTAATAATTGATTTTATCTCTACAGGTAAAATTTTATATCTTAGTCTATATGAAAACTTGTTATCATATTATATAATCATAATAACTAATTTTTCCTTTTGATGTTTTATTAACGTTGGAAGAACTTGTATGAATTGGGAGCACGAAGGTTCGGGGTATTGGGTACGCTGCCTCTAGGATGCCTGCCGGCTGCAAGAGCCTTAGGACCTTGTTTACCAAATGTCAATGCAGCAGCATCATTGTTCAATACGAAGTTGGAAGCCTTGCTAGGCAGTCTCGGCAGTGCCCTTCCGGAGGCCAAGCTAGTTTACATCGATGTCTTTAACCCACTGCTTAATATCATCCAAAATCCTCAACAATCAGGTAATTAATTTTGATTATTCCAATACCCTAGTCCATCAAACTATATAATAATATACATTAATTAATTAATTTGTTACTATATGATAATTTCATGAAGTACGTACACTAATTAGATATGGTAACATACATTAATTTGTTATACTATATGATAATTTCAGGCTTCCAAATTGTTAACCGTGGCTGTCTCGGGTTGGCTCAATTGCCATGTCTAGATGACCAAAATTATGTTTTCTGGGACTTCGCACATCCTTCGGAAAAAGCATACAGAATTATCGTCTCTCAGATTATAGAGAAATATAGCGACAAGTTTGCTTAATTATCAGCACCTGGTGGTTAATCTAATTTGGGTTATTATATTGTTTCCCTGGGAAAGAAAAGGGTACGTATGATATTCCCTCCACTTTATGTGTATCCTTTGTTTAAATAAAAACAAATAATAATTTAGACTCTTTTTTTTTTATCTTATCTTTTGCTTTATTTTCTTTTTTCCGTGTTTGTAAATCAAACTCGAAAAACATAAAGATTTTATTTATTTATTTTTTAATAAATTATTTTAAATAATTAAATATTATATGATAATAAAAATTATATATGTAACGATATATAATATGATCGACAAAAATATTATATTGAAATATCGAATGTCTATTACATAACATAAATAATAATGTTATTATAATGATATATACGAGTGAGTTAAATTTCAAAAAAATAAAAAAATATATTTTTATAATTTAATATTAATATGAGTAAATAAAATAGTAAAAAAATTACAATCTTAAATTTTACTTCTTTTCAATCAAATTTTAATTTTTAAAATATTTTAAAATAAATTATTATTCATTAATTTAAATAAAATTCAACTCTATCAAAAAATTTAAAAATTAAAAACATTTAAATTAAAGATCATTTACAATAAATTTTAACTTAAAAATTTTTATAAAAAAATATTCAAGCTATACTTTCATAAAAAATAATAATTTAAGTACTCAAAATATTTTTAAATATTTATACTATTAAAAATTTTAAAAATTATAAAAAATATTTAATTAGATAAAAATTATTCAAATTCTAGAAATAAAATCAAACTGGTTTGTAAAATATATTTAAGTAATTTTTAAAAATATTTTAACGATTAAAACATCATTAATTTTTTACAATACTAAATTTTAATTTGAATAAAATTAATAGATTAAAATTTATTTGAAAATATTTTAAAATTAAAATTTAATAAAAAAGAGAGTACCTTAAACAAAAAAAAATTAAAATAAATTTGATCTTAAATATAATATATTTTTTAGCTATTTATTTTATTTAATTATCATGTGTTGTATATCTGAATATTGTTTAATTAATTAGGCTACCAACTTCAACTAACTTTTAGGGCTTAAAGTGACCCCAATGAAGTGTAGGAAAAAGAACAGTAAGCAGGTGCATATGATAAATTGGGGGTTGCTGGCACTTTAATTCTTACATTTATTCATTCTTGTTTCTTTACTTTCAGACAATGAATTTGGGCATTTAATCTCAGACCATCTGGTCCAATAATCACCTGAAACAAACACCATAGTTTTCCATCACTTTCTCAATTGCTAGCACCCGTTCTATCCACATATTAATTACATTTTTAATTTCTTAATCAAATCAAGAAATTAATTTGTTCTCTAACCCCAAACCTTTTAATCATAATATTAACTTAATTTGTATGGCATCGTATATATTTTAAATCTTAATATAGATAGGTATTATTAAATTCAATAAAATTTATCTTTTATTATTTTTTAAAGAGTAAAATATTTTATAAAATATTTAACTTACGTTATCAAATAAATCAAATATTCAAAAAATTATCAATCAAATATTAATATACAAATTCAGATCAAATTCAATTTTATTTGAAAATTTTAAAATTAGAAGATGTAGTTCCATGAATTTTAAGATCCTAATTAATTTTTTAAATTACCATAAAAAATTAAAATTTTTCTCTAATAAAAATATTTGTTAAATGAAATTACAAGGTAAAAAATTTGTAAAATTCATGAAAAATAGCTCGCTATTTAAAAAAAAGTTCAAAATTAAATGAATAAGCTTAAATTTAATGTTATATCTTTCAAGCAATTTAACAGTGAAAATATCCATGATTTTTAAAAAACTAAATTTAAATTTAGATAAAATTAATAAACTAATCATAATTTAATTTGTCATCACACAATATATATATAAGAATATATCGATTATATTTGATTTCTTAATAAAAAATATTCTAAATGTAATAAATATTCTAAAAAAACAAAAACTTAAACATAAGAATGATTGACTCATCATATATTGAAGATTAGCACTTTAATTAGAATCATCTTGTGGGGTAAAAATATAATTAAGAAGAGAAAAATCAGAAGCCGATTATCTCAAAAGAACTTATAGACATATTTGTCGATAAGTTGAGAAACCGTAACTCTGTAAGCTCTTTCAGTTGGATGATAACTATCCCAAAACACATAACGAGATGCATCTGGACATATAGAAGGACTCAACGGATTGCACAATATAGCAACCTCTATCTTCCCCGTGCCACAGCAGCCTTCGTTCACCACCTTAAACCCTAAAACAGCACCCAAAAAAAAAATTAGGGTTTGTGATTTTCAATCATTTTCTCGGTGAACTTTCTCAGTTACCAAGCAAGAAAGGGTCAAAATTAGGGTTACCGTATTTTTGAGGGTTTTGGATGAGATCAAAAAGAGGGCTGTAGATGTCTACGTAGACAATCTTGCTGTTGGGGAGACTTCTTGTAAGAGAATTCAACCTTGATGACAGTTTCGAGTTGAACAATATTGCTCCTTGGTTAGATTTCTCGGCGCATCCCCTGAGAATTCCTCCTATTAATGTTCTCTGCGATGGCAAACACCCGAGCGGTGGCAGATTAAGGACACCAATTCTCCGTGCACCAAGCCCGTATAATTCCTAAAGAGTCATACACAAAATTAAGTTCAATATTTATATAAATAATAAATAAATTTAATACCCAATTAAGGAAATTAGTAGCCCAGTCAAGTTAAATATTTATATATTAAATTGAAATTTTAATCAATTAAAAGCCCAGATGGGAATTAAGCCAGAGGAAGAACTTACATGAAGGAAATCGGTGGCAGAGTTGAGCATAAGATCAGTGTAAGCATTGATATCATATTGCTTCCTGGCATTGAGAACGAAGTAGGTATTGGCAATATCATTGCTGCCAGCGACCAGGAGGAAAAGACTGTTGGCAAGGATGAAGTTTGTTCTTTCCACACCGACCATTGCTTTAAGCTTCTCCAGGTATTCCTTGAAGTATTGTATTTGATCCGCTAAAGATATCACTGACTGATATGATTGTTTACATTATTAGAGAAAATAATTAAAATAAAAAGATTTAGTTAAATAAGGTAATTAAGAGAAAAATAAAAATTTAAAAATAAATTAGATACCACTATCTTGGATGTCAAAGGATCGTAACCAGTGCCGCCGGAAGCGAAGGTAACTCCGGTGAGAAGATCCTGAGGTTTCAAGTTTGGATCAAGGTATGCAGGGACGAGCCCTTTGACTCCAAGTTCTTCCGCTGGTTAAAAATCAAATCAAATGAATCAGCTGAAATGATTAATCAAGTAAATTTTATTTTCTAATTTATTTTTTAATTTATTTTTTTAGGGTTGAATTCTAATTCAGGAAGGGAGAAGTCTGAGTAAGAAAACCCTAAAATCTGTGGACCCTAATTTTAGGAGGCTTCATAGAGATATATGCATTAATTGGGAATTGAATGAAAAGCTGCTACAATTGTACGGGACGGAGAAAACACTGGCTAACTGGAATTCACCATAACAAGAAGGTTAAAACGATATCTCTCGTTGTTGTATTGCCCGTTTGATCATCACCGATTACCAACTTCAGCTTCTCCTCTTATTTGGGGCAATGTCGTGTGCTTCCTTCAACTTATCTCCTTACACTCTACCCTCATAAGAAGAATCATAATGTATAGAAGAAAAAGACTGCAACTTCAATGATTTTCTCTCTTTGATTCTTTCTATTTCCAGCTTTCCAAACACCAAATCTGCTTGTCTGTTCCTATGGTTTCGTGATTGTAAGAAATGGGTATTTGTTAGATTTTGTAAACAATTAAAAAATTAATATAAATAGTGACCCAATGAGGAGGCAGATGAGAGTATTATATGCTCATCACCTACTTTTTTCTTTTCGTGTTAATATGAAATGTCAGTAGAGAGAGAGTGAGACGATAACAAAGACTTTATGCCCAACATATGTTCTACTCGTGCATGCAACATATATCAAATCCAAATAACTGAAATTTGTTTTCTTTCTCGATTTAGATCAATTCAAAACGAAACCCTAAAGGGAACTTCTCAAATCAGAGCTCGGTTTCTCCATTAATGGAGACGTAAGCTCACTTTCCATCTCCATGAAACACTAAAATAACAAGACTGTTAGTTGACAGAAGTAAGTACAGGGCTCATAGATAAGAGAGACAGAGAGAGAGAGAGAGAGAGGGGTGGACACCTATGAGGTCGGAGGGGACTTTGCCGTCGGAGAATCTTCCGGTGGGTCCCCCGTCGAAGTCGGAGCCATAAGGAGGGAAGTTGCATTTCACGACGGTTCTCAGATTGTTGTTGTTGCCTGCATCCACGATAGAATCACCGAAAACGATCACCGCCGGCACCGTTACGTTCGGCGGTAGCTTCACCAAAGCCTTTGCCGTGAAAGAAAACCCGAAAACCAGAACAAGAAACAACAACGACAACGTCGTGGAAGAAGAAGAGAAAGACAGCTTCATGGCTAAACTTGGGAGAGTAAGAAAGAGACAAGAAAAGCTTGGTGGTCTTAACCAACTAAGTTGGCTTACATGAATCAGTATTTATAAACTCAAAAGAAACACTCGCATGCAAAATTTATATAATTCATTTATTGCTGAGAAATAATATATTCATAATAATTAAAATAATATTAATAATAGTTTTAATTTCTTATTAATTAAAATTAATGCTAGCTAATTGGTTGATTGTCTTTAATGGGATTGAATAAAGAAAGAAAACTAAATTAAAAATGGTTACAGCTTTTCAATCCGAGAAAGATGGAAAAAACTAACAAGAAGCCTTAACTTGCTGAAATTGATATGATTTATATTAATGTCATAATTAGAGGAGTAATTTTTTCACTGTTGTTACCAAAAATCAGGTGTCACAATTTCAAATTTAATTACTATATGTGATTGCGATGATTTTATTTTGAAATAAATGGTGTATCAAAAATCAAGAGGGCTTAGTTAGTATCAAGATTTTATATATATATATATATTTGTTATTATAAATATAATTATATAGAGTAGGATCCTCTATTAATATAAGTGATGCCACATGATATAATTTGAGTAATATAAAATATTATATTTTTAATATTTTAATTTAGTTTAATTTAAAAAATTTAATTCAAATGACAACAAAATTTAATGATATTTTTATTTTTGAAATACCTCAAAATGACTCATAAATTATATACATTACCAATTTATCTCTTATAACTTAAACAATTTTTTTTTTTCACTTATGAGCTATTTTTTAATAAAATTTATATATATACATATTTGTTATTCAAAGATTTTGCTAGTTATAATTGCAAGCTTGATACCTTTTTTTTTTTTTTTTACATTTGTAAGAGATTTTATAAGTACAGATTTTCTGTATAAAATATCAAATTTAAAAATTTAAAAAAATTATAAATTAAACAAAATTAACATTTTAAGTATGATTGTACCAACTAATACTTCAAAATTCAAATTAAAAAATGCATAATTTATTTATCTTTTTATATTAATTTGTCCATATAGTTTCGATTCTCATGTGTTTTCTTGATCATGCTGCAATCCTTGATAGTGGGAAAATTGAATTTTTTTTTTTAAAAATAGAAATTAAAAGAGAAAGACTTATAATAATCATGCATGAAATTCTTTAATGAAACAGGAAATTAATTTTATTTTTTTAATTAAAAAAAAAGTTTGGTCATAGTACATCTACCTTCTGACAGTGGAGGCAAGCCAAAAAGAAAAGCAGTGGTCAGGCAAATTATGTGGTGGCTGTCCATTAATTACACCAACCCTCTTTATAGCAACCCACAAAACAGTTCAAAAGCGACTCTACCAAGCTTTTGATAGTAAACTGATTTTCATAATTTAATATATCAAATCTCACATTACTGTTTTCAGATCATTTTTATTAAGTAATATAATATATAATATTTAAATTTTATAAATTTAATAAATAAATATTAAAAATTATTTTTGTATTCTTCATGTTTTTTAACTAATTCATATTATTTTTACTCAATTTTATGTATAAAATGTAAATCGTTCGTTATCTTGAACTTTTTTAAAATACAATTCAGATTGAAAATCACCTATAATCTTTTTTATTTAATTTTTTATGTAGATTTTAAAAAATTCAAGCTATAATAACAAAAAAATTTAAATTTTTTGGAATAATGAAAATATTTTTTAAAATTTTGATATTATCAAAAATTCAAAAAAATATAAAAAATTTGTAGTACTAAAAGAAATCTGAATTGTTTTATGACGGTAATTTGAAATTTTTTATATTTATAATAATTTTAAGTGAAAATTATTTGTACAAAATTTTAAATTTAAATAATTATTTTTAAAAAAATTAAATATATATTTAATTTGAAATAAATTAAAAGTTCATACGTAAAATTAGTCCAATAAAATTATGGAGACTTGATTGGAAAATATAAATAGTATAAGATTTATTTTGATATTCACTTTATTTACAAATCAAGTTAATTAAAAGATAAAGAGAATCCTCTATTGATCTATAGAAAATAAAAATTTTCTTTGTTAATTCATTATTTTGATGTGATAAATAAAAATATAAATACATAAAAAATTAATTATTAATTTATTAAATTATTATGAATCGACACATCTTTAAAAAAAATTAATACAACTCAATAAATAAATTTGACCCATCAAAAAGTATCACAAACTTTCAAATTTCGCATCCTTTAAAAATTAATCCGATAACTTACGTATAAATATTTTTTAATTTTTTTATGAAATCATAATTTGTTTTATTATAAAAATGATTTTAAATTATATTATATTTATGAAGCAACAAAGATCAAAACGATACCGTTTAATTAACTTTTAAAAAAAATCATTTTGCCCTAGCTTATTAGAAACGCTACTAGATATATATAATTAAACTAAGGTAGTTACGTATCCTCGACAACTTCATATTTATATATAATTTAATTACCCTTTATTTAAAAATGATAAGAAAATGGTAGCAATTTTGTTTTATTGATTAATTAAAGTGATGGGAAGGGAGTTGAATAGTACAAGTAGGTGAAATAAGGCTAAATTCTTGTGATTGTCCAAAATGAAATTAAAAGTGGCTCTCACTTTAAGCTGAGTTGGTGTAGTAACTCAAAACTTATAATTACCTCTCTGCTTATACATGTACTCTCTCTTCATGACATTTACTTTGGTCCGAAAACATTAACAATACCTAGTAGTTAGGTCATTTGATCTACTTGTGCATGTGAGAATGCTCATGTTGTGTTTTTTTTTTCTTTTTGGGTAAATTAAATCTTTAATAAAAAATAAAAATAAAAAGTTATATAATATGAATTAAGGTCCATTTGATTTATGAAATTTTTTTAAGAAAATTATTATTTTAATTATTTAATGTAAATATAAAAAATTCATGTGTTATTTATGTTTTAATCAAAACTTTGCAGTTATTTTTTGGGATCAATTTTATATATATGAATTTTTATCTAATATAAATTGGGGTTTTTAAATTTTTTATAAAGATGTTATTCCAATTAAAAATTTTGTATAATGAATTTTAATTTAAAATTTTGTTCAGATGAAAAAAAAAGATTTGATTATCGTGACAAAAAAATTGAATATTAAATTTTTAGTAAAAAATTAACCATGTAAAATTTTTGAAATATATTTAAATACTAAAATATTTTAAAATTTATTATGATTGTAGCTCGGATATTTATTTACATAAGACAAAAATTTTATATATAATCTTAAATTTGAATAATATTTTAAAAAATAATATTTAATTTAAATCAAATAAATAGTTTATGTGTAAAATTAATCCAAAAAATTAGAAAAAAAACTATAAAAGGTTTAAATTGAATGATGGGCTAGTACAAGATTTTTTTTATAATTTATTATATGTAATCTAAGTTATTATTATAATATAAATTAAAAATAATCTAATTTATAATGTATAAATTCTTATAAATTTAATATAAATTATATTAACATGATATTTTATTTATATCACTTGATTTGCAAATCCGATGCTCTACTTAATTAAGTGATCTTATCAACCGGCATGACAACCTATATAACGTATTTTAATTCACCGGCAGCATAGTGGGTCCCCCAACAGTCTGGCAGGCCTCCCTTGTTCTTTCTTGGAAGCTAATATGATGTTTATAAAATTCATGGTCACACATTAACAATAATTATAGATATCATTTATTACAATTAAAAAATTTAGATATTTTATTTGGTTTCCGGTTTTTTACCTTATTGAAGAGTCTAAGAGGTTAATTAAGTGGACTTAAATCAAAAAGAGACCCCACAGGAAAAAAATTAGGAAACCTCATGTATTGTTTCATCTCAATTATTTTATGTTGGATAATTTAACAATTAAATATAATATAAATCTCAGCATATCTCTTAACATAAAAGACATTTTTTTAATTTAAATTTTTTGAAAATTAAAATTATACAATTAAAACAGATAATATTTTGTGAGATTGAGATCCCTAATTTTCAATGTTAACAAATAAAAATAATGACACGTAATATTATAGTAAAATTAACGGTTAAGATTATGTTTATGTCTGTTTTTTATTTTTTATATTATTATTTTAAATTATAAAAATACTCTTTATTTTTTATATAAAAAACTCAACAGAAACTCAAATTAATAATAAAAAAACTTATCCCAACAAATATATATATTAAATATTCATAATTCATGTAAGGCCCATTGGTATTCGCTCATAAGCAAGTGTTCTTATTAGAAACAGTTTAATTTCGTGCAAGCAAAGTTTGTATATATAGGAATTAAAACTTTCGTTACACCTAGTAACTATTTCTTGTGTTAATTAATTAAAATGCATAGCATACTAATTTTCACACATGCAAGAAGAACGAGTTTCATGCTCGGTTTATGGACTCTTAATATATGTTTTTTTTTTTTTGTTTGGACGGATATGAATATTGTGTTTGTTTTAAATTGCATCGCATTATAAATATTGTTTATTTTAAATTTATTTCATTAAGATATTTTTTAAAATTATTTTTTTATAATTTCAAGATTTATAAAATATGAAGGATCGAGATTTCATATATTACTTAATAATTTAATTTTTGAGATGCACAAAATTTTAAAACTTGTTTTATGTATATATCATGAAAATTTAGGGTCCAAATCTTCTGTTAATTTGTTTTATTTTAATTTTTTAAAAAATTTGTGATATAGCTTAATAAAATAAATTATGAAAATATGTCTTATTTAATTAACACCAATCATATTAATAAAAAATGCTGATCCTAACAATAGTTAGAGCTAATGAGTATTTGTTATTAATTAATGCAAATCTTAATTAATGGGCGGGTGCCAATAAATTTAATATTAAATCAAGATATAAAATGAACATAGTTGGGTGGTGGGAACCAACTAGTTTATTGGTCAGAAATGGGCAATAAATGGGTCTCAACTGCCTATCTACTCTCAAATAGCTGGCTTTTGCTATGAACAGGTTAAACCAAATCCTCTTTGTGGGTCTCCCATTTTTGTTGCCTATCTTCACCACTTGACATTTTCTAAGCTTGAAAACTTTGATTTGGTCAAGTGGCTAGAACAGTCAGATTCATATCTTTTGATTTTTTTTAAATTATGGTGTAATAAATTAAAAAAATAATTAATTAAAAATTTTTTAAATTATTTTTATTAATATAATAAAATTATAAAATTATAAATAAATTTTAATATTTAAAAAATTACAAATTAAATTTTAATTTATTAATTTAATTTAAATTAGACATTTACTCAAAACATGCATAAAAATTTAAGTTATTTTTATTAAAGTAATGTTTAAAAATAATAAAATAAATAATAAATCATATTTTTAATATATCTTTCACGTTTGAATAATTTTGAGTAATTTTTATAAATTTTTTAAAATTTTAAAAGTGTAAATCTTTTAAAAATATTTTCAATACATAAAAAAATTTGATTTTTTATAAGAGTTTAAGTATTTTATTACGTCTATATAATATTTTAAATTAAAAATTATTGTATAAAATTTTTAATTTAAATATTTTTAATTTTTATAATTTTTTAATAATATTTAAGTTGATTCAAATTAAGAAATCAGAGTTTTAATTTATCATTTTTAAATACTAAAATTTATTTAACTACATAAAATAAATATTAAAATTTTATATAATTTTTTTAAAATTATAAAATATTATTTTATTTTTCATAGAAAAATAAACACAAATCAAATGATCTCTTAAAAAAAAAAAAACAGCTTGTGAGGAGAAAAATGCAAATGGGTGGGCCCAGAGGCAGAGGATGTAGGGCCATGTAACAAAAATGTTTACTAACGGGAAGGAACCTGCACTAAAACCTAGGCTTTTAGGTGGATTACACCAACCCAGCTAGACGCCTAGACCCATCATTTTAAGCCTGAACGCTTCTCTTGTCTATTGCTCCATGGAGACGGAGATTGTTGACTTCTTATCTATTTGGCTGGGTTTTATGGATGATAGATTAAAAATTTATTTGAGAAGACTTATAAAATTATGACTTGTGAAAAAAACAACTATAGTTTTATAATTTAATCATTTTTCTTATTTAATTACTGTCTAGAGAAAAATTCATAAAAATTAAAATTCTAAGCAGATAACATTGTACAGCAGAAGAATGACCACTTGCTCTCTTCTGGTTTTATTATTCTTTCCCAGCAAAATCTTTAATTCTGTTTGCGGATAGAACTACTAATATGTGCTTAAATTCCACTCTCTTTTAATTTTGGATCAAATTGTATAAAATGAATGCAGAGTTTCCTCTAATCAGGATTTACGTAGATCTGTCCAAAAAGAAGATGAAATAATTTTATTTATTTATTATATTAATAAAAAATAAATTTTAATTATTGATATTTTTAAAAAATACTGTTTAAATTTTTAAAAAATCATAAATTATAAAAATAAATTAATCAAAAGAATCAAAAATAACAGACTCCCTAGACTTTAGTAATTATCAGCATAAAAGATAAAGTGAATACATGGCAGTAACCACAGAGAACAGCAAGGCCAACCAAGAATCGAGAGGAAGCGTTGCTGGCTAAAAGGTCCTGAAACATAAATGCAGGAAAGCAGACTCCCACTTTTTGGACAAGTTGATCATGTGGATTCAACAGTTTGGTACACCCTTGCAGATACTGTGATGTCATATTCTGATAGCCATATGAGAAGGTTATTGTTTCTTGACACTCATTACAAGTACCACTACAGTCTTATTTCACAAATTAATGAATTGTCCTGGCTGGATCTGCCTCATGGGTGAATGCTGATACCGACTACTTCAGAAACAGTTAGGAAAAACTAGAGATAAGTAAATGAAAAGCTCCAAAATTAAAGATCACCTGTAGCTGTAGCAAGACAGTTGCAGCCATTCAACTCCTGGATACCAAAAACTGCTCTACAGCTTCAATCTGCTTTTTTTTTTTTTTTTTTCACTAAGATGCAGAGACAGCCACTGAGAAACACAGGTTTCACACATTCAGTTGAAAAACCAATCATGAATACATGCATTAGTAATCAAATGCCAGATTTATACAGAGATGATTTTAAATTGATGAGTTTCTGTCTTAGTGATTACATATACACACTAAAAAGGCCGAGATGGCAGAGGTCTGACCAACAAAGTTCATTCCTCAAACCAAGAAATAAAAGACATGAATGCTAATCCAAATTATTAATAACCAAAACTATAAGCAAGGAAAATGTGAAACGAGCAGAATTTGGAAGTCTTCAGCAGCTGATGTAAGAACTGAGTAACTCAATGAGCACTCACGAGGAAGGGATGCTGGCAAACCCCACATTCAATGGTCTCTGACCCGGAGCTGGGAACTTGGACCTACAATAACAAGAAAACAGCCATCAATATAATGTCAGTAACTAACAGACTATACAGAAGTCCCCAATGGACAAGATTAAAGACCTGTAAATGGACAGTGCATGTAGGACAAGCAACTTCTTTCATTCGTCTCCCAGATCCATCAGACCTGGAGCCTGTAAAACAAACCACTTGAGTTATAATTGTACGTAACTTTTCAAACTTCTCAAATTATGACAGAATACAATCTCATTACAAATGGTCAATCCATGCTCCATCATCCAGGTTAGCATTCTATGGCGGAAGCAGAGAAAATTACCTGATGAAGACTTACGATTCTTCTCCATCTCCTCCTGTCAAAAACAATTACTTTCAGAAAAGATAAACCACCAGATGTGTAAGTTGAAGAGGGCTGCACCTCTCAACGAGAGGCAAGTCAATGCAACATGGTTTACCTGCAGTTTCCTGGCAAGATCCTCATGACTCTGCAAGCTTGCAGGCTTACTGGCAGCTTCCTTGGCATTACTCAGCCTCTGAGTGACTTCCGCCTATAAAAAGCCAATAAATTCTAAGAACTAAAACCAAAAATAACACCTAGCAAAATTCGAATATGCATTGCGTCTGGTAACTGCTTCCAGGTAAAAGGCCAGTTTTTTCATAAAAAATGGATTTAACTAAACCAGTGTCATCTGGAAGCACAAGAATCCTGTTTAAATAAAGCCACCAATTACAAATTCACAGTTCTATTTGATTACCAGTTAAGCCCATAGCGCACTAATTCATCATCTTTACATGCAGTCTTCTCTTTTAATCTCTCTTTCTTTTTTTTTTTTTTTTTTTGGGGGGGGGGGGGGGGGGGTTCATCAGCAAGAAAATAATGGCAGAAAGGTCCTAACATGTCCTCAATTTATAATCACAACAGTGTTTTTTTTTTTTTTTGGGGATCAGCAATTACTTATAATCACAATATTTATTCACTGAGACATCAGAAAAAACTTCAATGCAGGAAATGAAAATAAAACCATAATTTCTTTCAAATACATTTGGAAAGGGGAAACATATCCAAGCTATCACCAAGACAAGTCAAAGTTGAGTTCACACCAACCCACTCAAAAGCCCTCAAAATCTAACAAGGCTTTTGGGATAGGAAAATTTCACAACAACAGGTTTGTTTAACTATTGGATTAAACAAGTGAAATAAGGGATTAAGATACATACCATGCATCGGTCACAAACTCGAACTGGCTGAGCATTCTCGTCAGCAGTAAGAGCAATTCTACCATGAGTGCACTTGTCACAGAAAATATCACCACAGTTTCTACAGTGATGCTGAAAAAGATGCATAAGCAACATAAGGTTACAAAATAATCCATCATAAACCACAAATGATTTTCCAATAAGCACAGGAAAACCAAGTACCTTACGCACAAAAGCCCCAAAATCTGTACCACAGGCCGTGCACTTTGAAACAGCTTCATCTGGGACCTAGGGAGGGTAAAAAGTAATTAGCACAACAAACTAAGAAAATGCTATGAAAGAAACTCTATGATAGTACCAATATGCAAAAGAGCTGTATTAATCATAAAAAAATCATTTCAAGGTACCCTCAAGGGTAGAAAATTAATAAAAAAGAAAAGGAAGTGCCATTACCCAATGTTCTTTCTCCTCATTGGGGGGCTTTATCAAGTTCATCCATTCACCAAACCCTTTCTTCTTCTCAGCAGGCTGTTCAGGTGTCTTTATATTATCAGAAGGCCTGCTTCTTCCACCCATCTCCTTCCACTGCAATTAAACAAACAATCAGCAAGACCCAAAAAAATGAACAAAAGAAGAAAACTATACGCATAGGCAGCAGGGAATGCATAAATTGTTCTCCCAAAGACTCGGACTTACCTGTACAGTTGCAGCTGTCACAGTGTCAAGAAGGGTGTTGGTAGTGTAACTATTTGATTGCAACCTGATACGCCTAGGTTCAATATCCACAGAACTCTTGGACCAAAATGCAAATGTAGATGAGTCTGTCACCTACATGAAAAGGAAATATACTCAACACAGAATATAAAGTAACTGTAGCACAAAATAAATTAAGAAAGGGCATTCATCAAATTACATCACATCTAGTGATATTCTCCAGAGGATATATTCTCAATGTCCGACTAGTGCTAGGATCAAGCATCCGTATACCATCCAAACCAATCTGCAAGAAAAAAAATAAATTAAACCACCATTTGGAAATAATCATTAACATTAGAAATACCACAATTTCTTCATGATTATTAGTAGCAACAAACAACAAAGCCCTAAAATGCGTTGGACTGAACATACCTGTTTCTTACACGATTTAGGCTAATCTAGAAAACATATAGAAGTAGGAATCTTGCGGAAAACATTTACTAGACAAAAACAATCTTGAGCAATAAACAAAAGGTTGGTGATTTTTACCATGTAGAAAGATTTGAGTTTAATTTATACAAGTCTTTTACAAGCGATTTATTACCATAGAATTCAACAATTCATCAGCATGTGATTTAAGTTCTTATCAAGATTCTTGAATTCTAGTTAGAGGTACCTGTCAGGAAAAACATTAAAAAAAGGCATAAGTATATATGCTCAGTGAATCTTTTTATTTTATTTTTTTCCACAAAGAATAGAGATTTAAGTCTAATATAAGCTTCATAAAACCATTCATTACCATGACATCTAAGATGATCTTAGATAAAGAATTCATTATTGTTATAAAATTATTTCCTTTTTAAAATTTTAAGCAACTTGCGAAGAAGAAGAAGATTCCACTATCCAGGATTCTAGTTAAATAATATAAATGCATTAGACAAAAATCAGTGAGATGCAGTTTCCATTAAAATATTACCTGCGTCCCCAAAAAAAATCAAGGTTAAAATATTCTAGATAATTTTATTAATCAGAATCTAATGAGTGTACAAATATATAATAACTAAGAATTAATGATATTTGCTATACATATGGGTTCTTTTATTAACACCATCAAATGATGTTTGAACTTGTACACCCAATCAAAATGTAACACGACTGTAAACCTTGCACTACTTATTTACATAAAAGTTCATACATTTATGGTGACACAACCAAAAAAAAAGATAAACTACTAGAGAATATTCAAAACAGAAAATATAGAAGCCCTTGCCAAGGCATCCAGCAGAAGTAGAGGTGCTTGTTACATTCGTAATACTTTGGTAGGAAGTCTTTAATTATGAAATTACAACTAAAACAGTCAGCTAGACACAATAATTGTCTAAGAACCTAAAAGCTCAGTTGACTGAAACGTATTCCATCCATTACATGGAGATAAATTATTTACCAATTCAAATACAAGATAAACCATATTGGATCCTAAACATTAGAATACTACAAAGCCATCAAATCATCTGACAAGAATGAACATGTAGATAGAAGCAATAATTACACTGAAATCATAGGAATTCCATGTTATCAAGCAAAACTAAAGATGTGAACAGGCAAAAATAAGTTAGATTGGACGATTGGAACAATTATAAATTAATGGAATGGCATACCTGGCAAAGCACATCCATTGTGCTCTGTCCTCCACTCTCTGGCAACAACTTAACCCGAAACTTTTGAACCCCACTCTTCACGTCCTGCTGCGTCTCTGCCTTTGGGATCGCTCTCACTATCTTAGCCGAGCCCGACCCCAAAGTGGAGTCTTTCCCGGAAGGGACACTGATGGACCGCCCATAGTCATCAAACACGGCCCAAGTAGACGACTTGGGTGCAGTTCCTCGAGCCCCATACGGCTCCACCTTGCCCCCCTCATATGCATATACACCATCACTGTACCCATCATCGTACCTTGAATACCCACTGTCTGATTGCTTCCAGTAGAGATCAGACCCTAATTCGGCCCTGCTACGATTATAGCCACCATATTTTTCATCGAAATACCCGCCACCTTGATCAAATTTCAAGGAACTCTCATATGGATTATCGTACACAGGTGCCATCGACGATCCTACATGACTGGAGGGAGTTGAATAAATCGAGGAGTAGGATAGATTGGAATTAGGGATAGGGTTAGGATTTGCCGGGAACGTAGATGGCGCAGGTGGAGGAGGGGCGTAATTGGGGGCCGTCTGCTGTTGATCGAACAGTGGATAATACGGTTGCTGAGCGCCTGACTGCTGGTAGGGCCCATGGGAGTCATACGGTGCATAAGATGAAGCCGGTGCTGGTGGTTGATTAAGGGTCGGGGTTGTGGGTGGCGGGGTTGTCACAGGGTTAAAGGAAGGAGCTGTAGGAGGCACTGGATCGGGATTTTGAGGATACGGAGGGTAATTCGTGGAATAGGAAGAGTAATCAGAAGGAGCGTAACTAGTATTGAATGGTGGCGCCGATGCGTAAGCACTCTGATGGAGATCAGCCGGAGCTGGACTGGGATTAGGAATAGGATTAGAGTTAGGGTTTTGAAGGTGAGGAAATTGGTGATAATACGCACTGTAATCTCCTTGTTGCATCGCTGATCGAGAATTAAGACTCAATTCCCTGTAAACACAGAGAGAAAGGGAAGATGAGGAGAGAGAGGGAGAGAGACTTGCTCGGTTCTCTGGATCTTTCTTCCGTATCGCAGTAACGACGACGAAGGAAAGAGTGGAAAGGGGGCAAAACTACTTGGAATGTTTAGGAGACATGCTTGTCTGTGGAAGGTTGTTCTTGATGACCTTGCTCCAAGTCCACGTGGCAAAATCATAATGGCCAGGAATAATAATAAAACTATTGAAAAGGATTTAAGTTGACCCAATCTCCAATTCCACGTGGCAAAATCATAATGGCCAGGAATAATAATAAAACTATTGAAAAGGATTTAAGTTGACCCAATCTATTCTTCGTGCCCGTGATAAAAAGATTTGCCACGTGTACGTGCTGATGCCTTAAAGAATACAGCTGTACATGTAGCAGAATTTTCCATACCACTTCATTAGACAAATCATAGGTGACTAGCACTAACCACAATAAAACAAACTCCAATCCCTCTATTCATGAATTTAGCCGAAAATAATTATGGAAAAATTGTAAACAAACCCTTGGCATTGTCCCTAACCCAACATTAACAAAGAGTAATACAGTTTTTAATCCAAATTTATACGTTTTTTTTTTTGGGTAAACACATTACCATATTTAATTCTCTAATCTTTTACTAATACAACATTATATTAATTTTGAATTATTGGTAGATTATGTTACTTTCATAATATTTTATGATAAAATCTATCGTGATTTTATTATAAATATTTTTAAAACTAAAATTTTATGTTTGATTAATAAAATAATTTTTAAAATAAATATTAAAAATGATTAATTATATTTATTTTTCATTTTATACCCCAAAATATAGATTAGATCAATTATATATATATATATTGTTTTAATGTGGTTTAATTTAAATTCTATTAAAAATTGTAGATATTTAGAATATTCAAATTGATAATTTATTTATCATAAATTTAATTTAAAAATTACTACTTATGTAAAAGATACTTAATTATTATCATAAAAATTTTTAAATTTTTTGATATTAAAAATAAAATATTTTTTATTTATGTTAATAAAAATCTTATCAAAATTATTCAAATTTAAAATAAATTATAAAAAAATATTTAAATTAATTTTTAAAATAATTTTAATTAAAAAATATGCTTAATTTATTATAATTATTTGAATCAAAATCTAATTTAAGTTAAATCGAAAGATTATGTAGACAATTAATTTAATATATACATTAAATTTAATTTTTTAAAATAATATAAATTAAATTTTCTTTATATTTATCTTAATTTAATGTAATATCTTTTATCTGAGTTAATCTTTTAATTAAATTTTGAATAATGCCATATTCTTTGAGTTTTAAAAAACCTAATATAATATAAGGTATTTATTTAGGCCCAATAAACTTTTACATTTTTATAAAGTAAAAACCACGAGAAAGTGGGTCCAAAAATCAAGGAATCATACAGACTACCAAATGGGTAAGTCCACGCCAACCAAAACGCGATCGAAGACTAGAACCATAAACAATAGGCCCAATCATATTGTCCCAATAGAATTAATATTTATTTTTCTCAATTTAACGTAGACAATATCCTAGCCGCCCACGTGTCCCTTCACGCCAACAAACACTGATCAGAACTTACTGCCTTTCCGTGGAGAGCAAATCTCCATTCCGATTCCCTAGGGGCAACAGCCCATTGCCATCGTTGGAAACTGCTCACTGATCTTACATAACCTGTAGGACCCACTCGCATGATTGGGTCCCACATGACACTCATCTTCGGGACCATCATCTCTACAGGATGGGACTACATGGACCCCACCTAACCCCACAAAGAGTATTTATGCAGTCTTTGGTTGAACTTTCACGAACATAATGAAAAAGGTGCTTGTGTTGTGATGCTCTGTTGTACGTACACAACAGAGTGTTTGTTTTAGGGGTTTCCCTTGTCAATTCCTAGGTTAAGCTAAACCCAGGTAGGTTCTTTAGGTTGCGGGCTCAACAGGGCAATTTATAGTGGCGGTGACAGTTGATATAAGTCAGGCTGCTCTGCTTTTGAAATCTCTCCTGTCAGCCGAAGCAGAATGGATAAGAGAGAGCTGGCATTTACCCAAATCGATTATCTCGAGAAACAAACGGAAAATGGGATTAACCCAGAAAAGGCAAAAAGAGAAGAAGATTCTGGTTTCACACTGTGACTATCATGATTTCGACTGGCATAATGGGCCGAAGCAGTACAAAAAAAAATTCTGTCAACATAGACCCGGAGAAGCCAAAAAAAAAGACCAAAAATTTTTTTAAAAGAAACACCATAATAACACTGCAGGTATCAACAAGTGTTCTTCCCGAAAAATTTTCATCCCATTTTCTTTTCTTTTAAAATATGATCTGTGCCTTTCTTGTTAGACCCAAAAAACCTCCATGCTTGCTTCCTTTACAGAATTGCAGACAGGACAACAGCCGAGAAAAGCTTCACAGGACTTGCACGAGCAGAGGTGTCTGCAAGGGAGAAAGAGCACGCACGAGCTCCTAGAATGGCAGCATTTACAAGCCATTCTTTTGGTTTCTTCTTCTTCTTGAGCTTCTTGTTCTTGTTGTCTATCGCATGAACCGCAATAAGACTCTGCATCTTGGGTTCTGTTATTGACCAGAACCAGTCTGTCTCTGACCTGTTCAAGGGTGTTGCTCAGATCCATCACCATTGCTTCATTTTCTTTGGCGATTCGTTGCCATGATTCGCTGTCCATCTCTGCTTTTCTCAGACAGGCTTCTAGCTCCATTGTTTTCTTGGTCGCTTGTGCCAAGTGTTCTTCTTTTTGCCTCATCAAGCACATGGCCTTTGATTCCAAACTCTTCAGCAGGACTACTAGCTGTTGCTTCTTCTGCTCTTGCAAAGCAGATCTTAATCTTTCATTCTGTTCATCAAAATCAAAAACCCACCTCAATATCCAAGAAATAAGAAGACCCAGATAATTAAAAAAAAAAAAAGCAAAGAAAAGCAAGGCAAACGAGAAAAAGTAAAGATAATCTGTCTGAAGAGTACTGATCCTTGGTTACCTGTACTTGGAGAATGCAGTCAATCTCTTGCCTCTGCATCTCAAGCTGAGCAGCGAGAGAGTGAGGAACTATCATTGAATGAAGCGTATCACAAGTTGAAGAAGAAGAAGATGATGCCCCTTTATGGCGATCCATGACCAAGCTTTGTGGGTTCTGCAACAGAGCCCGTTGAGGTTCTTGAAGACTGAAACCGAAATCAGCTTGAAATGGAGAGAGAGGGTTCACCATCCAGTCCTGCAGGCCATTAACGTAAACACCCAGATTATCTGGGTACAACTGTGCTTGAATAGCCATAACTACTGGTGCCAAAGAAACCGTAAAGAGAGAGAGAGGAGTTAAGAAAAACCAGAGCGTTTTCTCATGGAATCACAAATTGGATGGAGTATTAATAAGGGGAAAACAAGAAGGGGAGACGAAATGGGGTAGGTTTAAAGCTAGAAGGGTTCATTTTTCTGGTTGTATCAGAAGAGATGCATGAACCCATGTTTCTCTCTCTTAATTGGCAGGCATAACCTTTGCCATCTTTGATGTTTTTGCTTTAGTTTCTGGTTTAACTGAAAGAGACCATAGTGAGAGAAAGAAACCCGTGGGGGGATGGCTATATATATATAGATGAAAACTGATCAAATGTTATTTAATTGTATAATAAAATTTCAATTTAATGAGGATATAATGGACATGATTTGTTTGATTGTGACGCTTTTAATGAACTAAATAAGGAAAACAAAAAGTAAACAGAGAGAGGGGCTTGGAGAAAGCTTAGGCCCCTCTCCTCTCTCTCTCTCTCTCTCTCTCCTCTCTGTGTCCATATCTCTTCTTTTGTCAAATCCCAAAAGGGATTCAAAGCATTTATGAGAGAGAGACTAGGATGGAGAGATGTTAAGGTGGCGGGTAAACGACGACGTTACACCATGCAGATTTTGTGACAGCAAGTCATTCACACAGAGAAATTCACTCAACTAAGACGTGAAAGAGTCAGACTTTATAGGGAGAGGAATCAGAGAGATCGGAGAAATTGTCATTTGTCAGTTTTGGTCATCGGGAACGGCTGAAAAATAGATTTTTATTTTTATTTTCTTTCCGAAATTTTCATTTTATTTATCTCTGACACGTGGCGCATGTGGAAGCCCTTGATTGCTGGGCCTTTTGCCATTATGGTTCATGAAGGCGAGCGTCTACTTACAGCTACTGGACCAGTTTTGATGCATGGCATACTCATAGGCCCACAACGGCCACTTCTGAATCAAAAACCAGGCTGTCAAGCTCAGCCCATCTTCCTTGTTCATAATAACCCTATCAGCTGCAACCCTGTCAGATCGGTCAATTCTCATGGTAAATAATGGTGAAGATATTTTATTGATTTCAACTGTTTTAATTTTTTTTGAACTTATGTATGCTATTAAAACACAATGATTCAACAAAATCAATATTGAAATTTCAGTTTTCAAAAACAGCCCATCCAAACATACGTTTCATGTAAAAAAATAATTCAATAAAATTAATGGTTAGTTTTTTTTAAAAAAATGATTGAAACTAAAAAAATCAACAATTTAACAAAATCAATAATCAAATCTCAATCATCAATTTTCAAAAACAGCTGATCAAGTCAAATGTTTCATATAAAAGAGAGTAATTGGACAAAATTAATTATCAATTTTCAGAAAAACTCGTCAAATCTAAAAGATAATTGATTGTAATAATTAAGATTCTATTTATTTATTTCTTTATTATACTAATATAGTTAAAAAAACCTCTTCATCCTCTTCTAAAGAAATCAGGAGCAACTAAAATGAGAAGTTTTTTTTTAGGGTAAAAGGATGGATAGGAAAAATGATATTTTGGAGTCCTCACAGTAATTATTAAGTCTGAGGACTCATGATTCCCGGTGCCCTCCTTGGTGAACAGTGATGAAGAAGCTAAACTGACGGGGAGTACCCAAAAGAAGGCCAGTCTGACAAGGAATTGGTATGGTCTCAATGTTAAAAGTCGCTAAAGTAGTAAAGCTAATAAAGTCTGAGAATATACCAAAAACAAACAAAGGAACAGTGTGTTGCTCTACAGTTAAAAACCTTTTTACACTCTTTTAACCGTTTAACTACACATCAGTAACACACACCTAGCTGTGAAAACTGAAAAGCCTTATTGATGGAAGGATGCACTGTTTGCTATGCTAACAAGTATGACCAAAGTGAAGACACATCCGGCTAGGGGGGCTTTTAAAGTCTATGCTGTTTAGTCATGTCAGTGAAGAAAAAAGTGATTCAATGGAAGATTGCCAGGGAAAATTGAATTCACCAAGAAAATTTGTTCTGAAGGATGCAGTTTTCCTAATTTTCTGACAGATGCACTTCCCAAATCTTGGAATTACTGCTGGTGAGTTAAAACAATGTTCTGATGAGTGAAGGACTATGCAGTCTCAAGCCTTTCAAAAACCTGGTACAAACTGACTTTTCTTTTTTTCTAAGCAAACAAACTAAGGAAAATCTCTGCTACAATCCAAATACTCCTAATCCCATCACAATTTATCCAAAACAAGTACTTCTGGAAGCTAAATAGCCTATCATTATGACATAACTACTTCAGCAGATTTTTTATTTAAGTAGCCAAACAAGGTATTGGAATATAGTACCTATAGCTGGCAACCACTACAGACTTCATTTAGCTTTAGAATGGCACTGTTCCCAAGCTGACTAGTTGAATAGATGCTTGCACTTGATCTTTTTGCCCAGACTGTAATATGGAAATTATGTTTAATAGATTAGTCAATCCTATAATATATCAGAGATTTATATGTATTAAATGTACTCATCCAATCAGCCTGTTTCAGAAAGTGGTGCCTTATATGCTTCATCTGATTTCCATTAAAACAATGCAAAACACTGTAACACCCAAGAAACCTAAATGAGAAAGCAATAGTAAAGTGTAGCCAAACAGCTCTAGTCACAGGGAGGTGTATGTAAGCACATTTTAAATGAAAAGAGACAAGAACAGAGTCTGATGATTGGCAATGGCAAAACCACCTACTTACCATTAACATATAACAAGATTCATGAAACTGTAGTTTCTCCACCCAGAGAATGTATTATTCTATAAAAAAATAGCTTCTATAAGTGGCACATTAAATTTATCAGGTTGATTTTTACCCAACCAACAAAACTATTCGACTGTTACTCCTTAATTCTTGAAGAGTCTCCCACAATGCTTTCCATCCTTGTGTACCATTCACCGATCCGTGTATGCTCTACCATATCTTTTCCAGAACGAAGGTACCGAATAGGCCTCAGAACACCAAAAACAGCAAGATCAGCTAAATTAGGTTTCGAGCCACCTGTTAAGGTACAAAACAGAAGTTAATAGACCGGACCATAGCACATATCTTATGTTCTTTCAATGTAACTAAGATTTGGTGCTAGTTCGACAGACCAAGATATGGGCGGCCCTTTAAAGCATCGACCCACGTCTCTGCAGCTTCATACAAAGCTGCACGTTCATCAGTAATGTTGTGTCTCTTCTTCAGTTTCTTTGACACAAAGTACATAGCTGCTGCTCCAGCATACTTCGCCATCAATCTCTCAGTGAAGCTGAAATTGCCTGCATTTTCAGGTAAGTATAATAAAATTGATGATCACTATAACACTGAGATACAATATAGATTTTCACCAAATATTTCCTCCCTCTCAGTCATAATCTGTTATGACTTCCATCAAGAATATGAGAAAAAAGAAAAAGTAGAACCAATGAATTCAAAAAGAATTCTACAATATTGTACCATCATACCATGGTTGGTGATGTAGTCAAATGACTCAAGAGCCTCAGAAGTAGTTCGATATATGTTTGGTGATAAAACATGCACCAAGTTATTATCCACCCACCTACATGATTGCAGTCACAGTCATTGAGATAAACATTCAACAGACAACTTTGAATCACAACAGGTACTTTGTAGAGAGCAAATTAAGCACCAAAAGGATCACTATATAGATACTTTAACTCTCCAAATAAATAATTTAAGATACTTAAAAACTGGAAGAAAAAGATTTAGCAACCTGCGCCATTTACTTTCTTCTTCATCATCGGGGCTAGAAATGTCGGGATGAATCCTGTGGAACAACTTTTCAATTATATCTGCAGACACATAGCCAACATTGAGAGGTTTAGAGCCAAAAATTTGAACTGCCAAGCCTCTGTATACGAAAAGAGAAAAAAAATAAAAATAAAATTGGAAGGGGCCTGGGGAAGCAACAAGAACCTGAAGAATCAACCATCTGTTCCCCATCTACTGTCAATATTGGCACCTTTTTGTAGTCAGACCACTTGATTTCCTTTTTGCTGATTGGATTCACTTCCACAACCTTGTACGGAATTTTGTTATAATCCAGGAATGCTGCATAAGAGGAAAATAATTCCAGGAAAGGGGTTAAGGAAAATAGTATTTGAAGTATTCAACCAAGCAAAGGCCAGATACCCATACGTGGAAAAACCTGCATGGTGCCAGAAGCCAAAGAGCCCAAAGCCCTTGGTGGCTGCTTCTAAAACTTTTATAAATACAACTTCATCTAAGGTGAAATTTAATAATAATATTCACATCTGAGTATCAAAAACATCTGCCACAGAAAATGAAATCATGCAAACATGGATTAAGAGGCGACAGTTGAAATGATCATCACGTGCAACAACAGTTTCCCAGAATAGCACACACTGCTTCTGTCATAGAGATTATTATACTCATGTTTTCATGCACACAATCAAGTGGAAAATGCAAGAAAACGGTTTCCCTTTTTTTTTCCCCTTCTGTAACTGATTAGAATCAAAAGACTATAAGATCAAGTGATGCCTAAGTTTATCATTGTCAGCTGATCTCAATCTTTTTTCCTTTTTTTTTTGGGTTAAATAAACTCTTCTTCACAACCAAGCAGGGTATTATGTGAAATTCATTTTGCCAACAGTTCAATAGAAAGGGTCCATTTCCATAACATATCACCATTTCTATGGATGTATACCTTTTCTTATTCTTCAAATTCCACAACTCATAGAGAGAGTGAAATTGAAATTGAATGTTTGGCGAATTCACAAGCATTCATTTCTCAACAATTCATCATCTTAACAAAGATCACAACTAAAAAGAAAAGAGATTATGATATATCCAAATACTCCAAAAATATTAGTCAGTGGCATTACCTCTAACTTTGTTGCAGAACGGGCAAGCTTCATACTGATAGAGAACGACTTCCTTGGGGCTGAACTTCCCGGGAGGTGGCGGCTCCTTGGCGTGCCCCTCCTCGGCCAGACACGAGGCCGCCACTGAAAAGAACATGGTCCCGGCAAAACCGCGAGAAAAAAAGGGGCTGGATATCCCCAATCGATCGGCGAGTTTTCGGGAGGAACCATGGAGATCAGATTGCGCAAAGGTGCTCGACATTGCCACTTGACCCAGGCGCTGTTGAAGGGTAGCAGAGGTGGCGGAAGCGGCACCTGAAACGCCTCGACGGATGTGTGCGAGGCCGGTAACTCTCCTCATGGTGACTGAATCAAATTGCTCTGCCCTGGGTCAGTCCCTCAGCTCGCTCTCTAGAAGTTGCAATAGATTTCCAGTTACTTCATCTCAACTTCTGTTGCAGTGTCAGGGTTTACATAGGGCTTTAGGGTTTAAGCTAAGTCCACGATTCATTTAACGGGCTTTAGGCGTTTGAGTCCAAGATTCACCCAATACTTACAACAAAAATTGAGATGTATAGTTGCCAATGAAAAAGAGGTATGCAAAGAGGCAGCACTTTAAAAGTAACAATAACAACAAAGTAGAGAGAACCAAAACATTTATGTGATTTGATAATATTTTTATGGCTGCTAACCTATTTTTTTCCACTGTAATAAATTTTAAATACAAATAAAATTATTTTTTTAAAAAAATTTTCATGGAGAAACTCTTTTTAATGAGAACCATCTCTCAAGGTTGACTTCTTTTTTCATTAAGAGACTTTATTATCAATTTGTTATCGATATAAATTTTTTATCATGACATTCAATTCAATCTGTTATTTAATCCAAATCTATAAAATTGAATAATCAAAATAAAATCCATATCATTATTAGAATAGTGCGGTTTCATGAAGTAACTTTCCTTACAATTATCCAATAATCTTTACTTGATTAACTGTGAACTTATGTGTTGAGTATGTGTGGAGACAATCCTATCTACAAAAGGGTGTATATTTATTTAAAAAGATATATATTTATCTGAGATGGCATATACTTATCTGAAAGGATATATATGCTTATCTGAAAAGGAATATACTCATCCAAAAGAGTATATACTTATTAAAAAAGATATCTTGAGATTCTCACACATCTATCTTTTGGGCCTTGTGCTCTACTATATAAAGGGGGGGCTTCTACCCATATAAACATCACAATAGAGAGAGTGAGTAAGAGTCCTAAGGTTTTATTCTAGTAGAGTGAGGGCTAGGGAAACAATTATCTCTCTTGTAATCTATTTTCATAATGAAAGGGTTTCCTGCAGTGGCTGCAAAGTGGATGTAATTCTCAATTGAGGGTGAACCACTATAAATCTTGTATTCCTGTGATTGTTTACTTTCTTCTTGCTTTTATTATTGTTGTTTTCAGGTTATAGGGATTTGATGTTTGATCCATCAACTAAGGATCTGGTTGTCAAATTCCCAACAACTGGTATCAGAGCTTCGGGTTTTGAGATTGAAAGCAATGGGTATCGAAGAAAACTCATCACATGGGATCATCAAATTCGATGGTACAGATTATGCCTTCTGGAGAATGCAAATCGAGGATTATCTGTATGGGAAAAAGCTGCATGAACCACTTTTGGGTCAAAAGCCTGAAAAGATTTCAAAAAGCGATTGGAATCTCCTTGATCGACATGTGCTGGGAGTTATTCGGCTGACACTGTCAAAGAACGTTGCTCACAACGTGGCGAAGGAGAAAACAACTGCAAGTCTGATGAAGGTGCTATCTGACATGTATGAAAAACCTTTAGCAAACAACAAGGTTTTTCTCATGAAGAAGCTATTTCACTTGAAAATGGGTGAAGTTAATTCTGTGGCAACTCATCTTAATGAGTTTAATACAATGTTAATCAGTTATCTTCTGTTGAGATTGACTTTGATGATGAGGTACGTGCCTTGATACTATTGGCATCATTGCCAAATAGTTGGGAGCCCATGAGAGCAGCGATGAGTAATTCTGTTGGGAGTTCAAAATTGAACTTCAATGATGTTTGTGATCGAGTTCTTGCAGAAGAGATTCAGAGGATCAATTCAGGTGAAACATCAGTTGCAAATTCTGCCCTAAATGTTGAAAACAGGAGAAGAGAAAGTGACAGAAACTCTGATCGCAATAAGGGCAAATCTAAGTCAAGGAATGGAAGAAGCAAATCTAGATCTGGAAGAAATCTGGAATGCTGGAACTGTAAGAAAAAGGGCCACATGAAGAAAGACTGTCGCTTACTGAAGAAAAAAGGTGAGCATAAAGATGACACTGCAAATGCTGTAACAGATGAGGTAGATGATACTTTACTCTTGGCTATTGATAATCCTCTTGAGTCTTGGGTTTTAGATTTTGGGGCGTCTTTTCATACCACTGCATATGGCAAAATAATAGAAAATTATGTTGCTGGAAATTTTGGGAAAGTTTATCTTGCTGATGGAGAACCTTTGAATATTGTTGGTATGGGTGATGTTAAATTGAAGATGCCAAATGGGAATATCTGGAAGATTCAAAAGGTGAGACATGTGCCAAAGTTGATGAGAAATCTAATTTCTGTTGGACAGCTTGATAGTGAAGGGCATAGGGTGACTTTCAATGATAATGCTTGGAAAGTCACCAAAGGTGCCATGGTTGTTGCTCAAGGAAGCAAAACCGGAACTCTCTATATGACTTCAAGTTGCAATGATACAGTGGCTGCTGTTGACACTGGTATGAACTCTGACCTATGGCATTGCAGACTTTGGCATATGAGTGAAAATGGAATGAAGGTCATGGTGGCAAATGGTAATTTGCCGGATTTAAAATCTGTAGAGCACAAGTTGTGTGAAAGCTGCATCCTTGGCAAACAGAAAAGGGTCAGCTTCTCCAAAGCAGGAAAGCAGTTGAAGCAGCAAAAACTAGAGTTAGTTCATACAGATGTATGGGGGCCTTCGACTGTGATGTCTCTTGGGGGATGTTGCTACTATGTGACTTTCATTGATGACTCAACCAAAAAGGTATGGATTTATTTTCTAAGGAATAAATCTGATGTATTTGATGCTTTCAGGAAATGAAAAGCCATGGTTGAGAATGAAACTAATCTTAAAGTTAAGTGTTTGAGATCTGATAATGGTGAAGAATACATTGATGGGGATTTCAAACATTTTTGTGCTAACAATGGGATCAAGATGGAGAAGACTACTCCAGGTACACCTCAGCAGAATGGTGTTGCAGAAAGGATGAACAGAACACTGAATGAGCGTGCAAGGAGCATGAGAATGCATGCTGGGTTGCCCAAAGTATTTTGGGCAGATGCAGTTAACACTGCAGCCTATTTAATCAATAAGGGTCCTTCAGTTCCTTTGGATTGCAGAATACCCGAGGAGGTTTGGCGTGGCAAAAAGGTAAACCTGTCTTTTCTAAGAATATTTGGTTACCTGTCATATATCCATATTGATGCTGCTGCTAGAGGCAAACTTGATCCTAAATCAAAAAAATGTTTTTTCGTTGGATATGGTGACAATGAGTTTGGTTATCATTTCTGGGATAGCCAAAACAGGAAGATCATTAGGAGCAGGGATGTAATCTTCAATGAGCAAGTTTTGTACAAGGATAGTTTGGGCAAGAGTTCAGAAGTAACAGATTCTGTGGTAAAAAGGCCTGAAGTGATCCACTTGAGAGACATTCCAGTGAATCAGTTGCAACAGAATACTGAGGAAGTTGAAGATGACATTGCTGAGCAAAATCAGGAAAGTATGACTCCAGAGGTCAAATCCAACCACTCCTGTGACAGAAGTGAGAAGATCTTCCAGGACTGTGAGACCACCACAGAGATTTTCACCATCTCTGAACTACATCTTGTTGACTGATAGGGGTGAACCAGAGAGTTTTGATGAAGTTTTGCAGGGTGATGAATCAATCAAGTGAGAGTTAGCCATGAAAGATGAGATGAATTCTCTTATGAGTAATCAAACATGGGAGTTGGCAGAACTACCACAAGGAAAAAGGGCCTTGCAGAACAAATGGGTTTACCGGATAAAAGAAGAACATGATGGCAACAAGCGGTATAAAGCAAGGTTAGTAGTTAAAGGCTTTCAACAAAAGGAAGGTATTGACTACACAGAGATTTTCTCCCCAATGGTTAAGTTGATTACAATCAGAATAGTGCTTGGGTTAGTGGCTCAGGAAGATTTGCATCTGCAGCAAATGGATGTAAAAACAGCTTTTCTTCATGGTGACTTGGAGGAAGAAATTTACATGAAACAGCCACAAGGATTTGAAGTCAAAGGTAAGGAGAAAATGGTATGCAAACTTATGAAAAGTTTGTATGGGTTAAAACAAGCTCCAAGACAGTGGTACAAGAAGTTTGACAACTTCATGGGTGACAATGGTTTTTTAAGGTGCCAGGCAGACCATTGTTGTTATGTTAAGAGGTATGATAACTCTTACATTATATTACTACTGTATGTTGATGATATGTTAATTGCTGGAGCTAATTTGCATGAGATAGAGAAATTAAATAGTAAGCTTTCAAAGAAGTTTGCTATGAAGGATTTGGGTTCCGCCAAACAAATCCTTGGGATGAGAATCACCAGGAAAAAGGGAATTCTCAAGCTATCTCAGGAGAAATACATCAACAAGGTGCTTGCTAGATTCAGAATGGATGGTGCCAAACCAGTGAGTACACCTTTGGCTAGTCATTTCAGACTATCCAAGAGTCAGTCTCCGTCAACTGATGATGAAATTGCATGTATGGGCAAGGTGCCTTATGCTTCTGCTATTGGGAGTCTAATGTATGCCACAGTATGTACAAGACCAGACATAGCACATGCAGTGGGAGTTGTTAGCAGGTATATGAGCAATCCAGGAAAGCAACACTGGGAAGCAGTTAAGTGGATCTTCAGGTATTTGAAGAGCACTACAGACTTCGCTTTGTACTTCAGAAAAACAGATATGGGCTTGCATGGTTATGTTGATGCTGATATGGCTGGTGACATCGACAGCAGAAAAAGTACTACATGGTATGTTTATACATTGGGTGGTACTGCAATCAGTTGGATGTCTAAAATACAAAAGATAGTTGCACTTTCGACCACAGAGGCTGAATATGTTGCTCTTACAGAAGAATGCAAGGAGATGATATGGTTGTTATCTTTCTTAAATGAACTGGGGCACAGGTTTGAAAAAGGTATGTTGCATTGTGACAGCCAGAGTGCCATTCACTTGGCAAAGAACCCTATGTATCATGCTAGAACGAAGCATATATAAGTCAGATATCACTTCATAAGATCAGCTTTGGAAGATGGTGTCTTGTCACTCGAAAAGATACAAGGAAGTCAGAATCCAGCTGATATGCTAACCAAGGTTGTTACAATCGAGAAACTGAAGTTGTGTACAACTTCAGTGGGGCTTCTCAGCTGCTGATTGGGAAGTCATGGCCATTGCAGATGGAAGAAACAATTGAGATAATGAATTAGTCTCCAAGTGGGAGATTGTTGAGTATGTGTGGAGACAATCCTATCTACAAAAGGGTGTATATTTATCTGAAAAGATATATATTTATCTGAGATGGCATATACTTATCTGAAAGGATATATATGCTTATCTGAAAAGGAATATACTCATCCAAAAGAGTATATACTTATCAAAAAAGATATTTTGAGATTCTCACACATCTATCTTTTGGGCCTTGGGCTCTACCATATAAAGGGGGGGCTTCTACCCATATAAACATGAGAGTGAGTAAGAGTCCTAGGGTTTTATTCTAGTAGAGTGAGGGCTAGGGAAACAGTTATCTCTCTTGTAATCTATTTTCATAGTGAAAGGGTTTCCTGCAGTGGCTGCAAAGTGGATGTAACTTTCAATTGAGGGTGAACCACTATAAATCTTGTGTTCCTGTGATTGTTTACTTTCTTCTTGCTTTTATTATTGTTGCTTTCAAGTTATAGGGATTTGATATTTGATCCATCAACTAAGGATCTGGTTGTCAAATTCCCAACATTATGTTCGTGCAATTTTTTTACACATTATCACAACATAAGATTTCATATTATAATAGATATACTATTAAAGATTCTTGTTTTAAAAATAACTATTACTAGGATATGCATTTTATTCATAGTTTTAAATTGAGATCTATAAAAAAAATTACATCTATTAAAGATTTGCATTTTTGTTGGATTCTCAATATTATATTTTTGTCTATAATTTTTATTAATTTAAATGGTTTTATGTACATATGTGATATGCATGCGACTTTTACTTATGTAATTATTTAAATATTTTTTTAAAATATTATTAAAATAAAAAATATTTTTATACCAAACTTATAAGAATATGTTAACATATAAATATTTAAATAAAATAAAAATATTTTATTTATTTTAATAATATTTTAAAAAATATTAAGATAATATATAAATAAAAGTCATATACACATTATATATTAAGTATGTACATAAAATTATTAATATTAATAAAAATTATAAAAAAATTATGTATTAAATTTTTTTTTAAAATATAAATTTTAAATTGATGTAATAATATTTAGAGGTCTCCATTTAAGACTCTAAATGAAATGCAAGGCTTTCTTTTATAATTAATTCATAAAATATTGATATAAATTTAATTCCAAAAATATTCATAAAAAATTACACACCTAAACTTAAGGGTATTATAGGCAGTACAGAACAAGTCAAAGAATCCGACTGAACTGAGTCGGTCATCTCAAGTTTTACACGTTATAAATAGCCCCTGAACGAAGCAATCAGAGCCGCGTAAAATCATTAGGGAACCTCAAGTTTAGGGTTTGCTTGTTGCGGGCTACTGCGACTCGGAGGGAAAATCTTTCCCTTGCGTCTGTGAGCAAGAAGATCGAAGCAAAAACTCTGCTGGTATTTCAGATCTCAGGTTTCTCGATTAGTGATTCAGGTTGTTTGATTGGATATTCTTTGGCGACCTAACAGAAGAGGAGTTTGTTGAATTCGACAAAACATGTCGCGGTGTTTTGCTTACCCGCCGCATGGGTATGTGAGGAACGGGGTGCCTGATGAGCCTTTGATCGAATCGATGAAGGTTCGTCAATTGAAACCTGGTTTTCGCCCAGTTAATTTAAAAACTGTTCTTGATTATGGCGTAACTTAGGAGGATTAACATACTAAAGTGTTTTACTGTTTTTTACTTCGGATGATTGTAACTTGTTTTCTTTCAAAAACTGTATTTTCATTAAATTGTGAGAGAAGGATCATAAATATGTAAGTATATATCTGGACAGCACCATGATACCATGGAGGAAGTGTTTTATTCTGAAGTCATTTTGTAAAGTTGTCCATGGGTGAGGAACCTTACATGGCTTTAGAGCATAGTGAGGATGTGAACAGGGAAAGATTTATTAAACCCAATATTTGAACTTTGTTCTTTCTTGCCACATTGAGGAAAGAAATCTTTTATTCTCCCATTACAGACTTGTTATTGTAACCAGTGGGTTTTCCATCTTATTCTTACCTAGACTTTTTCTTTTAAAAAAATGAAAATCCCTGGAAATAGAAAATCTGTTAAATTACTGGAATATGTTTGAACTGTCCTTATGTTTCATTACTTGCTGATGAGAAATTTGGTTTCAGAGCACCGAAGATCTTTTCAAATTTTCTTGTTCATTTTGTTTCCATGAAAAGATTGTGAATGGTTGTTCTGTTTTGAGTACTGTTTACATGTTGCTTTTGGACTGCTGATCTGGGAGTGTGCTTACGTATGAGGAATTGAATAATGTGTGGTGTAACGACTACTTGTGTTGGGGTTAATCTTGATCTATAATCAAGCTGTTTTGCTTCTTATTCTTGAACAATGGCATTTGCTACTTATTTGGCTGTGGATGCCCCCACTTAATTAGTTTGGTCAAGAGCTCCCTTAGCTTTCCTTAGTCTTCTGGTTAAAAATTGTTCTTCTGGTGCACTAAAGCTCCAAAGTGAAAGACGGAAGGCCAAAACAGAACAGAGGAAACTGAAGAAAAGGGAAAAGAAAGAGAAAAGGAGAGAGGCAAAAGAAAAGGAGAAGTCCAAAACCACTGGAATCAGTGATAATCCAATTGGTGGATACCTCCCAAAGAAAATAGAAGATGAAGCTGAACTGGAGAAGAGTGTTCTTACTGAAGAGCATGAGCAGCCAATTTCTTCCCAAAACCTTTTGTACTTGTCGGACAGTTCCCAGAGCAGTAAGAAGAGAAAAATGGACTGTTCACCATCTAATGGAAGCCTGACTAATGGTTTGTACCCAGATATCTATTTGATAGGGCTTATAGCCTTTGATTCGTGGCTTTCTTCAGGTGCTTATATTTGCCTTGTTTGATTGTAAAAACAGGGAGGGTTGTTCGCATTCGGTTTTCATTCAAGAAGCATAGAGAACCTGATTGTTTGCCTAGTGGAGAAAATTTGTCTTCTACATCTGGAAGAGCAGATTCTCTTTCTCATTTTGGGGAGATTAACCTGCCATCATGTGAAGATAACAACGCAAGGACAGGTACTGGTGCTGATGAACGTTTACCAGTTGAGCTACCCTCATCCTCGGGGAGGAAAGATAGCGTTGCTAAGTGTACGATTGAAAATGCCCGTGAGCCCAGTAAGAAGGAGGTTCGAGATGAAGAATCACTATATAAAGCTTTAATTGAGGATTGGGTTCCACCTCCTATTTCCTTTGGTCAAAATGATGATGATGATCAAGAATGGCTTTTTGGGTCAAAGCGGCCGCGAGAACACAGAGTTGAAGAAGTTGCTATAGATGGAGATGCCTTGTGTTCTGCAAGTAATAGTTTGTGGCCGCGTGCTAACTTCCTACCCAGCGTCAGCCTCTATGCCTTACCCTATACAATTCCATTTTGAGGTTGCTTGCATGGTGAGTGTGAGGAGAGCATTATCAAGACACAGATAAGAATAGAGTTCGCGGTGCTCTTTGTTTTTTGTATAGAGTGCCTTAGGTTAACCTTCATAGCAGAATTTTTCTCTCATTACAAAGCATTAGGTTAACCTTCATAGCAGAATTTTTCTCTCATTACAAAGCATTCATTGTGGATTGCAAACCTCCGGCTAGTGCTCAGGTCTAGTTTCCATTCAAAAAGGGAACAATTTTGCAGAGATATTGTACATTTCAAGTATGAGTTTCAAGTATGAGAGAGAAAACATTGTACTTATTTCTGGTGCAAATCAGAAGAATTGCAATCTTCAACATTTGATATTTGTTTGAGAACTTGTTTCATGCCTCTTTTCTAGATATTATATTTTTTTTCCAAGATCAAATATGATATGATTAGTCTTGCTGTTTTTCCAAGAAGTATTTGAACTTAAAATTGTGTTTTTGTTCCATGCTACCCACTGATGTGGTATCCACACTATTCAGAGATGAGATATCATCATCTGAATCCAGAACGGATAAATCTAATTGCTGCTTATGATTGAGTTCGTCAAGAAGTTCTTCATCTTCTTCGTCGCTTATCTCTTTCAAATCATTAACATTGCTGTCAACCCTTTTATCTCCTCTTAATATCTTCAATATCTGAAATGGAAAACTATACTCATGTCAACTTCAATGTATTAATTACCATGAATGAGAAGTTTGCATTACTTACCTGGCTTGCTCTGGAACGATATCGCGCAGATGGGTTGATGCAGAGCCTGGCAGCGAGAACCATTCTATGCACCTGGGTAATGTCATAGTTCTCATCTAACTTTGGATCAAGCAATTCTTTGATATCTCCACTGTCTAATAATGCTCTTGCCTGCTTTAACAACTAATCTAATGAGTTTCCATTGCCAAACTTCTTAACACAAATATCATAACAGTAGAATTCTTACCCACTTGACCAAGCTTTCTTGCCCTTTTGGCACATTCCGATTAATAGGCCTCCTTCCTGAGAGCAATTCAAGAAGAACTACACCGAAGGAGTAGACATCAACTTTGTCACTGACCCTTCCGTGCATAAAATACTCAGGCGCTATGTACCCAAAAGTCCCTACTACATCACTATGTATCAGATGAGTTGAAGTTGCAGGTCCCCATATAGCAAGCCCAAAATCAGATAGCTGTTAACCAGAAATCAAATTCAAATCAACATTACTGCAATGACCCCCTTCATTATTTGATCTTTAGATTCATCTTTGAAGCAACCACAGAAGTTGACTCATAGATGGCATTAATTTATGATGCCAGTGACTTAGCAAATACCTGAGGCAGAAAGTCATAGGAGAGGAGAATGTTTGATGACTTGACATCTCTATGAATAACAGGCTGAGAGCATTCATTATGCAAGTAATTGAGAGCTTCAGCAATGGCAACAGCCACATTGAACCGCCCCTCCCATGGGAAGACAGTCTTCTGACCAGCACCTGACTTGCAGACAAAGTTGATTCACATTAGTATATTAGATTAACTGCAGAAACTAGTATAAACGAGAGAATTTTGAAGTCCAGATGGGCTTACCATGAAGGTTTTCTTCCAAACTTCCCTTGGGAAAGAAGTCGTAAACTGAGATAATGCCGCCATCTTCGATGCATATACCAATAAGAGGAGCAATGTGTTTGTGTTTCAGTGAAGTAATGATGCCAACTTCCAGCTGGAAATCATCCCAAGCTTCCTTGTATGGTTTCAGAATCTTCAACGCCACTTGCTTGCCATTGGGAAGACACCCTTTGTATACATAGCTACAGCCTCCCTCGCCAATCAAGTTTTCTGCTAGGAAATCAGATGAACAATGAGAAATCTTATTTCAAAGCGAAATCAAATGTATGGAAGAAGATTAAACCTGAGGAGAAACCAGAAGTTGCTTGCTTAAGCTCTGCATAGGTGAACTGCTTGCAGCTTTGTGAGATCAATATAGGCGAAAGCTCTGATTCTTCAGGCAGCCTTCTTGGTGCTATTGGCCAATCCTCACCAGGATCATTCTGGACAGAAGTTTCTGTGTTTATGGATGGTAAAGCCATCTGGGTTTGTTGAGTTGCTAAAGTTGATCGACTAGGCAGGTTCATTACCCATTGAACCACAGACATGTTCCTAACTTCATATTCACTCAAAGAATCTGTGATCTCAGGAACTCTTACACGAAGAAGAGGCCAACCTGGGGTTGATTGATTCCATTCCTTTGATGGTATAGATGAACTTGAAGGAAATCTCTGATGGCATCCGCTAAGAAGAGAAAAACTTTCATCTTCTGAATACCTGCCAGCTCGTTCACTCCTGCTGTCTTCAACAGCTTGGCTGCCCGTTCTTGCTCTCTGGCTTGAACTTTTGTCAGTCATGTTGTGTTCAACTACTGTTCTATCATGACTAGCTAGATTCACTATCCATTCGGCAACAGATCTTCTTCTTTGTTCACCATGATCTCTCTTGGAATCGTTACCTGTTCTTCTTCGAAGCAAGGGCCAACCAAGAGCTGATCCGGGGAGCTGTCTTCTAATCAGAGAAATTGAGCTCAACAGAACTGCCTCCTTGTAACCATCGCTAAGGTCACAGCCGAGACAATCTGCAACACGGGTATCCATCAGAATCTCATAAAACAACTGCTTCTTCTCAGAAATTCTTCCCTTCTTGATCATCGTTTTCTCTCTACGACCCTCTCCCAATTGTTGATGTTGGTCAAGTGTTTTCACTATTCTATCAAAAGCGAGACGCCAAACCCGAATCACTGTTAGTTTTTGACCACCTGAATCTCTTATATGATTTCTTGGTGGACTTAATGAACCAACCAGAGGAAAACTTCAAGTGGAAAAGACAAGCTGACAGACTTAAACAAGTCCCAAGAAAATTCCAAGTGGTTTCAAGTTTCATTGTCTTATCAATAGAAGAAGGGAATAAGGAAGTGGAATATGAACCGATGAACAGATAGCTGATAAGATTACGGATTGCTGAATAAAAAATAGTTGACTGTATGATTAACGAGTTCAATGTGTGGAGATAGAAGGAAATATTAGACGCCACGGATCTTCCAAACTTTGAATCTCTGACCGTCGTTTTACTTACTTTTCTCTGCCAACCATATTCTAAGTCGGGAACAGCCGCCAATGCTATGAAACTCATCCAGCTTGTGATTTGATTTATAAGGATAATTTTAATAAATATTGATGACAAAATTAAATAATTAATTTTAGAATTTTGTAATTTATACTATTATTTTATTTTATAAAAGTTATTAATTATATACTTAAAACTGATTTTTGAAGTAAAAAAAATTTAGAATAAATATCATTTTAAACTCCAAATCAATATTTATCTATTAATTTTATCAAAATTAAATACTGATAAAAATGATTATCAAAAATTAATAATTTTTTATTATTAAAATATTTAATAATTTACTTAAATAAATTTTAATTTTTATTTCTGTTAATTTTTTATGATGATATCTATAATATTTTTTTTCATCTAAAAAAATTTCAAGTTAAAATTTATCATGGAAGATTTTTAATTTAAATATATTTAATTTTTATATTTTTCAATAAAGTTCAATAGATTAAGATTTATTTGAAGATATTTTAAAACTTAAAATTTGCTGAAGAAAGAGAGCAAAACCTAAATTTTGAAATGATATTTATTCAAAAATTGAAAAATCAAAGATGAACAAAAAATTGATGTTGAACCATAAAAATATAAAAAAATATTTTAATATATATTATTTAAATAATTGATATTAAAAACAATATTTATTAAAAATATAAATGATATTAAATATTTTTTAATTTATATTTTTCAAAAAAAATATTATTTTGATAAAAATTTCACTAACTTTGCTTAACATAAATTAATTACAATTGAATTGGATCTATTTTATATGGATCAAATTCGTTAAAAATGTAGTTTACAATTCAACTGTTGACTTAATCTGAATATTAAAGCAATGAAAAGTGAAATTTTTTTAACCATTTTAGTAATGAAAATATTTTTAATTTTTTATAATTATTTAATTTAAAATTTAATTTAAATCAAATCAATATATTAAGATTCAATTTATGACTTTCTAATACGAGAATTGATTAACCCTAAAAATAAAATATTAAAATATTTTGTAATTTTTATTTTTATTAATTTATACTTTATTTTTAAATAATTTAAAAATAATATTAATTGAATGATATAGGACCCTAATCTCAAGCAAAAGCCCAATGATCTAGCCCAAGAGTCAACCCGATTAGAGACTATCAGCGACACGGCCCTGTCGCCAGCTGCTACTCCACCCTTTGGAGAATTGGTTACAAGTAGTCGATCACTTGAATTGAAAAATTGAACTTCCATTTATCAGTGTCAAAACCAAAACGTTGTTGAAGCTCTAATGTTCTGGATATGATGCTGGACGGGGCAGAGGACGAAGAGAAATGGCTAGCGGAGGGGATCGCTGGCATCCAACATAATGCCTTTTACATGCATCGTGCAGTGGTATCTCAAAAGAGTCCTTGTAATCGTAATTCCACCTTAATCTCATGGCTTACAAAACCCTAACCCTCTGGATTTTGGATCCGTATTATTTTAGGACTCCAACAATCTCAGAGAAGCTCTAAAGTATTCTGCGCAGATGCTATCTGAGCTCCGTACTTCGAAACTCTCTCCTCAAAAATACTATGAACTCTGTAAGTTCTTTTCCTTCTGCCTGATCACGTGATCTCAATTGAATTTTGATTCTCATTCTCCTTTTCCTCTTTTTGAAGCGAGTGCCATTGAATTTTGACTTCTGGTGATTCAGATATGCGAGCTTTTGATGAACTGAGGAAGCTAGAGATGTTCTTCAAAGATGAGAGCAGGCACGGTCTGTCAGTTGTTGATCTATACGAGCTTGTTCAGCATGCTGGCAACATATTACCTAGACTGTGAGTGACAAGAGTCTCCACACTCTCTACGAATTTTAATGCCCAATCAATTTTTATGCAACAAATTTCATCTACGTGATGCTAATTTGGATGAATTTGAACAAATAGTCCGGTGCTAGTTAAGGAAGATTTCATTTAATTAAAGAATTGAGCCTTATTGTGCACTCATTAGTTTTTGTCCCAACCATGCAATAATTTTCATGGAAAAATATGTGACTGTTGGAAACTAAGTGGATGTTGCTGTGAGCTAGCCATATTTTTGTACAAATAATCCCTGACGCATTAGGTTGAAACAAACTTTAAACTGATTTTCAGGGGAACCAGAAAGCGTGCTAGTTCATGACTGTTATGTCCTTATTTAGGTAAAGAGTTGAACTCATGGGAGAAGTACTCATGTTTGTTGCTTCTATACATTTTCCTAGTTCCACTGGAAGACCTCAAATGTTTTGAATGGTTGTTTGTTTAGTTTGATATCTCTTCTGATGTTACTGTAGGTTTTCTGAATTGTCTTCTGTTTTGTACATAATGTTAATAGATTAGAGCTTGGAGTTGATGAAAGGAAGTTTTCTTTCATGTGGAATGCCGCACTAATTCTCTAAGTGGAAGAAAATCATGTTGAATATATATAATACAATAAAGACAGACTATGATTATGGGCACACATACATACAAAACTTTGAAGACTATACTTAATGAAATATTGGGGCAATGTTATTGTTGTAGTTTTGAAGCCTAAAATAGGAAATGAAAGCAATACATGGAAAATCTGTAAGAGAACTGTTTCCATTGCAGATTTCTGTTTACTATGCTTACTCATGCTGCTTCATTGAATGCTGTGAAATACAATTTGATCCTTATATGCAAAGAACAACGTCACTGTGGTGCTTTATCCTGTACAATGTAGCAATTTTGTGATATTTTGCAATACTTCATGATCCTGTGAATTTTGAGTTCTTGAGCTTTGGAGATTTTCCTGGTTGCATAAGCTTCCTTCCTCTTTACGTGCATGGGTTCCAAGCTGAAGCTCAATTCTTCACTCTAACATTTGCATCTTTGCATTTTGAATCATCACTGCTTTCTTGTTAGGTTTTGTGAAGTTCTTATTGTTATTCTACCAGGTATCTTCTATGTACAGTAGGGTCTGTCTGTATCAAAACTAAGGAGGTTCCTGCAAAGGATATCCTGAAAGATCTTGTGGAAATGTGTCGTGGTGTTCAACATCCACTACGTGGGCTCTTTTTGAGGAGTTATCTTGCTCAAGTCAGTAGAGATAAATTACCTGATATCGGCTCAGAATATGAAGGGTAAGAAAACCACTTGGTCAAGCTTTTCCTTGCCAACTGAATATAAACTCAATGCTGCACGTTTAAATTGATAAATTAAGATGACAAATTTTCTTTAATTATTTCTGAATTGGTTTGATGATATAAATAAAAAGCTGAAGGTTTTATTTGACATATTTGTACTAGATACCGGCTTATTTTTAGAAAGAAAGAAGATGAAAAGGAGATAGAAAGGTAGACTTACAGATTTGAAACTGAATGTCATAATGAATAAATATGTGTATTCTTTGGTTACCAGATTAGGAGAATTTGAAAATTTGTTTAGTTAATGAACAAAGTGGATGAATCACTAGAAGGCCTCTCCCTCTGTCTCTCTCTCTTTGGTAGTGTTCTGATTAATCTCACTTGAATATCCATGTAGGATAGGATTTCAGTCCTGGGTAATTTTTTTTCCTTTCCATTTTCTACAAAACTTTTTGCTACTTTTTCATTTGGGCTGCTACATGATATTGTAGATGACATAAGCTATACTAGTCCTTATTCTGCTTGTTCGTCTTACTCATAGTTGGGGAGAATAGGGTAGGGATACCAATTATAGTACTGTGTTTTCCCTTCTCTGTAAAATTTGCCTCGGTCTGGTCCTTACATCTCTCATTACATAAGGGAAAATAGAAAACTAAAAAGAACCAACTTAAAAAAATTGAGGTAAGGCTTACCATCAATTATGTCTGTTTGGCTGCATGATGCTTGCCCAGTTCCAATTTGTCTAAGACAGTGTTCTCCGTTAAAGTCTTGGGCAATAGTATTTTCTTATTATATTGTTGTCATCGATGTCTTGTTCATTCTTAAATTGGAAATGTATGATTTTATTGATTATCATATTAGGCCTTGAATTTTCATTATGTACAACCTTAAGTATGATGGATTTGGCATGCTCTTTTTCAGTTATTTATACAAATTGCTATTGCCTTCCTGCAGAGATGATGACACTGTGATGGATGCTGTAGAATTTGTGCTGCAAAATTTTACTGAAATGAATAAACTTTGGGTTCGAGTGCAGCATCAGGTACATCAAAAATCTGTAAATCTTTATCATGCTTGGACATGCATGGCACCACTGTTCTTGCATGCTACAGAAGTAAAAATGAATTATAAGAGCATGCTTTTTGGCCATGCAGGGCTTATGGTGCTTGTGAATCATTCATACTCATTGGTGAACCTCAGCTGAAGTCTTCAATTGGGATTTCTGCTCTGCAGGGACCTGGTCGAGTTAAGGAGAAGCGGGAAAAAGAGAGGAGCGAGCTACGTGATCTTGTAATGTCAATATCTGTAACTATCATTAGATTAAACAGTATTGTTGTAGACTTTTCAAATAATTGTGTGTTTGTATCCCTTGATTTTCTTATTAGGTAGGGAAAAATCTCCATGTTCTCAGTCAGATAGAAGGTGTTGACCTTGAGATGTATAAAGATACTGTTCTTCCCAGAGTCTTAGAGCAGGTCTACTCTGTAGTTTCTTTCTCTGTGAATCTTGCTTTTATTTAGTGGCATGCAGCATTATACATGCTTGCTGATTTCATTAAATTTGGATCTAAATCGGCTTGTACAGGTTGTTAACTGTAAGGATGAGCTTGCCCAGTATTATCTGATGGATTGCATTATTCAGGTCTTTCCTGATGAATATCACTTACAAACTCTTGATACTCTACTGGGTGCTTGCCCACAGCTTCTGGTGGGTAACCTTATTCAACTATATTTCTTTTAAAACTACTTATAATTGTATTTGTGAGCTGGTGGATCTTTATTTATATCGATACTTAGTGTCTTTACTCATATATTTTTCTTGTTTTGCTTCCATTTTCTTATCTAGTTTCTTTTAAGTCATGGTGTTATTCAAAGTCCCATTTTTGTTTGAATTACAAACTTATATAGAAACTTGTCTCGATATTTTGTGGTTCATGGCACAGACCAAGGGATATTACTGCATCAAGTCTATATCTTGATTTCCCCCGTTTTGGTTTTTCTTTGGTTGGGGTGGTTGATGAAGGATGAAGAAACTCTGATATAAATCCTAAAACTGCTCTCCTAGCTAGGCTCTATCAGTCAATGTCATTGATTTGATGGGGGGTTTTCAGTGGCCAGCTTCTCTGGACATTAGTCTCTCATCTGCCGCCGTTCTGTTAAGTGGTTAAGAATATTCAAACGTGCATTGGCAAAAACAAACTGAACAAGGTTAATTTAAATGCTTTGAATGTGAAAATGCAACACTATACGGGAATAGGTCTTGTGTGGGTATTTTTCTCTCCAATGCAAAAGTTTATCAATGAGAGCCTTGTAATGTTAAGCACTTATCCTTTGTCCTTTCTTTTGTTTTGTCTGCCTTTCCTATTCCCTATGGATAATACAAAAGGCTACTAACTTATTCTTTTCTTTGTCCTGCATATGTTATCATTTGATTATCAGCCAACAGTTGACATCAAGACAGTATTATCTCAACTAATGGAGAGATTGTCAAGTTATGCTGCTTCTAGTGCAGATGTAAGTCATCAAACATGTACTTATGGCTCCTGTGCCTTCACATTTTTGTTGACTATGGTTTTTGGTGCCAGATATTACCTGAATTTCTGCAAGTGGAAGCTTTTGTCAAATTGAGCAATGCCATTGGAAAGGTAAATATTGATCTGGCGCTGCAAATGTATCTTCAAAAACTGTTCCTTGTTCTTGTGCAATGAGGTTATTGGAGATAATGAAGTGGCTTGAAGTGTAATGGGAAGAAAATCAACAAAATAAATTGTGGTGCTATCTCCCTAAATTTCTTGTCCTATATAAATGACAAAATCTATAATTAGACAGTTTGCATAGGTATAAATGGTTCAGCAACTTCCTTACCAACAACATGCCGAAGAAAACGGTGCTATTACCTAAGGTTTTAATACCATTCATAAGCTGAACTATATAAGGGCTTTAATTGCATGGATCTTAGATAGTTTAAAGAGGGTAACCAGTGGAAAGATCAACTGAAGGATGTGGAAGAAACAGACATGGATAGTTCAAAAACCTATGCTTTGCAAATCCTACCGAGAACCCACCCAAGGCAAATCCTACAAATATTGATAGGAAAAAAAAAATGTTTTTATAACTTAATTAGCTCAGCCGCATAGGGTTGTCTCAATTGTCAAGCACAAATATGGGATTAGCCATAAGCTCAGACATTTTGGGTTATATTCTGCAACGGGATCATACTTGTGCTTAACATGAGTGCGTCTTGTGGGGCTAGGGCATCTATTGCAGGATTAACATGCAAGGGTGAGTCCAGTATTGACTCCGCATTTGGTGGGTTCCCCACTTTCAGATAATGATAATGATGTAGTTATAATTTGATTAGCTCACAAAATTTTGATTATACCTTAAACCCAAAAAACTAAACTAGTTGCAGTTATTGCCATAAATATGTTTATTTCAATTTGAATCGTCTGAGGCTCTTATTGTAGAAGGATCCATATCAACAAATTGGCATATCTATAATAGAAGAGTAGAGTAGAAATTGGGTAGATATTTTCAACCATATTCTTGTGCTAATCATCATGGTGACTAACATCATAGGAGCCCCTCTTCTGGTCATCTTATATCATATTACATGATTCCATTGGCTGATGATTCTTTTTGAATAATTTCTTATTCCATTTAACTATTGATTAATATAATTCATTGGGATTTGTATGTTTGATCTGAAATTTGGAGTTGCTATCGATAAATTGATGGCTACAGTTCAATAACAGGTGATAGAAGCACAGGTTGACATGCCCATTGTTGGAGCTATAACATTGTATGTCTCCCTTCTTACCTTTACTCTTCGTGTGCATCCTGATCGGCTTGATTATGTGGATCAAATATTGGTATGTTTCCTCTCAAGGCTTACTTTACATTGCACTTGTGTTGGTATTCATAAGTATTGCTTAACCAGGTGCTACCTTTTGCCAAACTATACCTGCTAGTTAGAATGTCCATGCAACACTAGTCCTCTTCTAAGTTTGCATTTTATCATTTTGGGTGGGATAGTGCAAGTTTTGCTGTGGGCTTGATGGTTATCCATTGTTCAATATTTTTGTTAGGGAGCATGTGTCAGGAATCTGTCCAATATGCCAAAGCTTGAGGACAATCGAGCAACAAAGCAAGTTGTTGCACTTTTAAGTGCCCCGTTGGATAAATACAATGATATTGTCACAGCTTTGACACTTTCTAATTATCCGCGCGTGATGGACCACCTTGATAATGGAACAAATAAAGTTATGGCAATGGTTATTATTCAAAGCATTATGAAAAACAACACTTGTATTTCAACTGCTGATAAGGTATGGTGTTCTCTATTTGTTTGAAGCTTAGCAAGTTCTACTTATAAAAATTGTGGTTAATATGCTTTTTTAGGCTGAAGTGCTGTTTGAATTGATAAAAGGGCTTATTAGGGATTTGGATGGGACAGCTTCAGCTGAGGTGTGCATCTTTTTATGCTCATTTATGGCAATGGGAGATTCATGTTTTTTTAATCTTTTTCATGTCTTGTTTTTTGGGTTTCACTCTTTGTTATTGAAGTCGGTGATATCACCTGAATTTATGTTATTTTTGCTTTTTTGCCTTTCCCTTCATGTTTTGTCTCTACCAATAGCTTGATGAGGAGGATTTCAAGGAGGAACAAAATTCTGTTGCTCGCCTCATACATATGCTCTATAATGATGAACCAGAGGAAATGCTAAAGGTAAGTAATTGATGTATTGAAAGATGCTTTTGTACAACTCTGATGCCATTCTTCTTGAAATTCTTTAGAGAATTTTACAAACTTCTTGTTTTTTTTTTTTGTAAAAAAAAAATTATTGTTGGGTCTTATAATATTTTCCCTTGAGGTGTCATCGGATGTGTGCCAGTGGGTGCATTAGAGGTCAGTTTCTCTTGTGCGAATAGAGCATGCACAATCTTAAGCTTGCAACTAGGGTCAAATTTTGCACCCTTCTTTTTGATGAGAAACATATTTCATTTATATGCAACCTATGATAAATAATTCCATGGTAGAACCTCAACAAGTATGATTTCCTCTACATTTACTAACAAATTCTTAGAGAGCCAAGGGTGCAAAGTGTATAACCCTTTGTCCAAGTATAGAGAAGGTTGTTTTCACACTCTCAAGGGCTCTTTTGTTCCTAATTTTCTAATTAACCAAAACACTACTTGTGGAAACATCGATCACTTTCTTCACCTCCTTGTTAGCCTAACATCAGACCATTCTTATAACTCATTAGCAATAATGTAGACACCACCCATGTGAGGCTTAGAATCGGAAGTGCTATCTCCAATAATTGTCTCAACCATGAGCACCATTGTAGGCTATGATTAACCATCTTGGTGTCTTTCTTACACAGTAACACCTACTCACCAAAATTTCCCTTCTCTTCTTTACGTTGTCTATGATCAAAATTCTGCCCCTTGCTGCCTCACAAGCAAAATGCCACCGTAATGGGCACCCTTCTGTTCCAAACTGCTCTCCATGGAATGTTAGGTGAGTCTACCTCCATATGCTTTTCTAATAGAATCTTGTTGGAAGACTTCACCTAAAACCCTTTTCCTTTATTAGAAATTCACACTCTTTATAAATCATAAATAGAATATCTGTTTCTACTAAGTAATGGGCTTAATTTTGGAAATTTCCCTTCTTTTTTTTGGCAATCATGCGTTATATTGAATTTTCTGTTTTGTTTAATTGTGGCTTTTCTTATTTCATTATATTGTTTGTGACCATTGGAAAGACAAAATAATTTCTTGTGCCCACAATTTTCTGACTTTCAGATTATATACACTGTGAGGAAGCATATTATGACTGGAGGATCCACACGCCTACCATTTACAGTTCCTTCTCTAGTTTTTTCTGCACTGAGGGTATATTATTGTTTCGTCTTTGTTGCATTGTGATCGATCTCTCATGCTTCATCGAGACGTGATGAAATAGATCCTAAAAAATTTTAAAAAAAAAACATTCTTAAACAATTAATTTTGAAAGTTCTTTATCTATATTTCCAATATGTTTCCCGTGAAGAAAGACATGGAATTATGTCTTGTTGTCTTTGTCACATGAATGCTGTTATTAGTTACATTTGAAGTATTTGGTCAAGAGGTGAGTTAAACTTCATTCTGCAAGCCTGTACTTGAAATTATGTTCATCCGTTTATGTTTGCTCAATTGTTTGTCTTAATCCTGGCCTCTTTAGTTTCCTCATTCTCTGAGAGTTTGATTCATTTGAATCTGGTGGAGTTGTGTCTTATATGATTGTTTATAAGAGTTACATAATAATCATTTGAAAGGGGACCTCAATTTGTAAAACCAGTTCTGAATGTTGTTTGTCTCTTGCAGTTGGTTAGGCAATTGCAAGTTCAGGATGGAGATGTAGTGGGAGAAGAAGTTCTCACAACACCGAAGAAAATTTTTCAGCTCCTGAATCAGGTTAGTCCACTATAATGCATTTGTAACAGCTTCTAAGAGGATGAGGTGATCTCTTGATTCAGAGTTGTGCAATAGTGTACAGTTATGTATAAAATTTGTCGGAGATGAAGTTTTTGATTTTTATGTGTTGTTAGTAACTACATTTTCAATTACTGCCTTTTCTTTTTAGAAAAATTAGCACCAGTTTGTACACATCACGGAACAATAATTACCCCTCTTATGAAAATCTTTTACAAGATTTTCTATATTGTTTTATGTTCCTGTGAAAGGTCCAATTCAACCACCAAAAATTGCTCTGCTTTTTTTTTTTCACTAACATTATTAACCATGGATTTCTCTCTTTGGCAAAGTTGACACCAAAATTCTTTTGTTTGTTAGTATATTAGTACTATTTGGTGCATAGGTCTCATATCTGTTATTGTCAATCATCCTAATGCATGTGATATTACATTTGGCTTTTCAGACTATTGAGGCTCTTTCATCTGTTCCATCACCTGAACTGGCATTAAGGCTATACCTGCTATGTGTTGAGGTAATCTAAGACTAAATATTCCTACTGCACAATGATGGATCATGAAATGTCACCGAGTTGTCCATTTCTATTGGATGGAATCCTAATTTTCTTGGTTTCTGGTTTGAATGCTGAGACTGGCGAAGCCTTAATAGTATTTTATCATGCATGACTTCATTTACAATCATAGTTTTCCATCACGACCATGAGACTTGTTGATTTGTCACAAACTATATCTTTAATGGGAGAGCTAACAACTTTAAACAGCTGTTGGTGTTTGAATGTTGATTTGATTCTAACTTTTGTTTGGTTGTCTTCACAATCAGGCTGCTAATGACTGTGATCTTGAGCCTGTTGCCTATGAATTTTTCACTCAAGCATTTATATTATATGAAGAAGAAATTGCGGTAATTTCCATTGACCATTTTCTGGTGATTAAATTAGTAAATATTTGCTAAACATGAATCCTTTACTTTTAGGACTCAAAAGCGCAGGTGACTGCAATACATCTAATAATTGGAACTCTTCAGAGGATGAATGTGTTTGGTGTTGAGAACAGGGATACTTTGACCCACAAGGCCACAGGGGTAACAATTAGATATTGTCTGATTGCTGTGCTTCCTTAATATGTTTTTTCCAAAACAGTAAATGATTTTTCTGGTCTGAATCAGTATTCAGCAAAGCTTTTAAAGAAGCCTGACCAGTGCAGAGCTGTGTATGCATGCTCACATCTCTTTTGGGTGGATGATCAGGATGGCGTTAAGGATGGGGAAAGGTGTGCAGCCCTCACCTGACGCCCATATATTCTGCTCAATAAGTTTTTGCTTTCTGCATTTTCTGTGCAGAGTTTTTGATGCACATTAATATTTTGGATCAGCTGTTATTTCTTCGAGTTGTTTGTTTCTAATCTCTTGGTGGTCTTCCAAACTTTGGGAGGATATGACTAGAAGTGCTTTATATTGTTTCAGGGTCCTACTTTGTCTGAAGCGTGCACTGCGGATTGCAAATGCTGCTCAACAAATCGCTAATGTTGCACGTGGTAGCAGTGGGCCAGTTACTCTCTTTGTTGAAATACTGAACAAGTCAGTTAGCTCGCAGCTGTATATTCATAAAACTTCTCCCATTGTGCATTTTTTTTAGTTTTATATTAACATATTAAGTGGATAAATATGTTCAGGTACCTCTACTTTTTTGAGAAAGGAAATCCACAGGTCACGAGTGCTGCAATACAGAGCCTGATAGAATTAATCAATGCCGAGATGCAAAGCGACTCCACGAATTCAGATCCTCCATCAGATGATTTCCTTGCTAGCACATTGCGTTACATTCAGTTCCAGAAACATAAAGGTGGTGTGATGGGTGAGAAATATGAATCTGTCAAGGTATGAAGTGCCGGACTTCCAGAAGGGATCTTTCTGAAGCACAGGGACTGGCAAGCTGATGTTCTATGATGGAGAGACATGTCAGGAGGTTTAAGCTGATCAGGTCATCCTTCATTCCTTCAATGTAATGAGGTAGCTTGCTGTGTTCTGAGGATGGAAAACTGGTCACATCTGTTAGCATCATCTAATCTTGCCTACATTGCATTTCTTCTTACTATACTGATTGGGGAAAGAGAAAGATGCATACATATCACAATTTTTTGGTGTCTTTGTCCTTGCTGTGTCAGTCTTGGTAAAGATGAGTTATTGCTTGCATAATCTGGATTAGGTGTTTCTTGTGCATATCTCTGTCATTGGCTTTCTTCACTCCTTTTCTGGATATTGGTGACTCTCATGTAGATGCAGCTGTACATTTATTCTTGTGGTGAACTGATAAATTCCTTGATCTTATTAAGCAAGAAGAATTCCTGTTCATACATTGTTTTTATTTGATGAAGAAAATCTTTTGTTGATCAGAATTGTTTAGGTTTTTTTAAAAAATATTTTTTATAGTTTATAAAATTAATATAATAAATAAAATTATAATCATTATTAAATTATCATGTATTGATTTTAATTCTTTTTTGAAAGGATAACTTTTGACCTTTTTTGATGCTACTTAAGTGGCCCTTAAGTGACTTGAATCTAGTCAACATCCTCCACTGCCTTCCTTCTGAGTAACTTCCATGCTAATTAATAGATATCACTAACTTGCTAGGCAATTGGTCTCACACTATCTATTTAATGTGAAAAAAAAAAAACATGAAAGATCGGGCGCCCTCATGCTTTGAAATGACCAATCTGTTCATATAACACCAATCATGAACTGTTCTTCAATCAAATATGACAGAAGCAGTCAAAAAGTCAACTTCATGGCACACAATTCAAGGTACCACTCTGTTCCGCTGCTCAACAAAGAAAAGAGATACCCCCCTTTATGTATGACCATTACATCAATCAAAATAACAAGATTTAACTGATATTAGAAATATAACTTTAAACCTATATTCATGCCCAAGAAACCATTCTCTCATACTAGGAATCTTCATCTCATCTGGGTTAATGTAGGAGTCGAATTCAAGCATGATAAAGCAAGAGGTGTGCATGTTAACAAGAAATGCCAGTCATCAATTACAGATCATGAAATAAAAGGGGAACTTCAAACCATCTGATGCTTTCAAAGAATTCCCTAGAATGTCAGTCAAGACTATACACAACTGCTTGCTGCTTCCTCAAGGAATAGAAAAGGTGGATGGATGGTGGCAGAGAGACAATAGCAACATAATGACAGATAAACTTCCATTTTCCCACGACCTTCCTTGATCACAGTATGGAGCAGGCCCTTTGTGACTTCTTCTTCTTCTTCTTCTGGTTTGGAGGCTGAAGCACCACTTTTATTGCTGCATCAAAAACTGCCTTCACATTCTGCAGTAATGCCATCAAAGAATACCCATCAATAGTGAGGTGCAGCAACATATATTTCTACAGTGTCAATAAATGAAGAGCCATGTATACCTGCTGTGTTTTTGAGCTACATTCAATATAGGCAGGGGCTCCAATCAGTTTCCTTAGCTCCTCGCCCTGTATCAAAACAAAGAGCCAAACCAATTTTAAGTATTGCAATTATCCTTGTCGAACATAACCAAAAGAAATTTCCAAAATTTAAGATACTATCACTACCTGAGCCGTAGTGATTGGGACAGCACCAGGATGGTCTACAAAGAACTGCTTGTCATCTCGAAGATCTACATATGGAAAAGGTCATAAAAACCTGAAGTCATCCTTTTCAAAATGGTGAGTAATTTGAGGCAGATCAACTAAAACCATCCTTGAAACTTTATGAGGATGCAGCAATGGTGCAATCATTTTTCCCAATCTCAATCAAACTATGCAAAGAAGTATGAGAGAAAGAGACCCTTGGCATTAATGGCCAACTTCTTGAGAAATTGAAGTCCCTAGTAAAGACTATACTAGCACAAAATAAGAAGTCTTAGACAATGATATGTCTGAGTGCTTGTAAACAGTAAACAACCAGGGTAGACTTTCCAAGCTGATATGGGTAATTCGTGATCTATGGCCACCAACTGTGCAAGTGCACACTCCCACAAAGAAAGAGAAAGACACAGAGGGAGAGAACTTAACATGTCACTACCAGTATGCAGGCTGTAACAGCTACAATAAATGTGGGGCTAGCTATACATAAACCCTAACCATAATAGTGGCACTGTTTCACAGGTGGAGGAAATTTTACAGGATGAACACTGGGTAAAAGAAGGGAAAAAAACTGTTATCAATGAGAAACAGATGGAAGAAAGTTCTATATAATTATACTAATATAAGAAGTTAAGTACAAAGGGAAACATAAAGACTTAAAGAGGTTACACATGACTCACAACACTGTCATCTGATGATTCGCCAAGTTAAGAGTAAGAAAGCAATAAGCCACTTGGTTAAAGATGAAACCTGGAAGTAATCAAGTGCATCCGACATGATATTTTTGAACAAATGTAGAACCCATTAAACATGGAATAGGTAACTAATATCAGTACCACTCCTAAATTCAACCTAGTCCTAAGAAAGTCAAACTGGTAACCACACAAAAACCCACAAGCAATTAATGAGATGGGATGCTTTTCCCTCTTTTTCCCTTCTTCAGACTTACCAAGTTTTGTTCCAACAAGAATAATTGGAACACCAGGTGCATAATGCTTGAGTTCAGGAATCCACTGAGACAAAAAGAGAAAAACAATTTATTAGCAAATGCAAAAGCTGACATCTCATATTCATGGAATCATTTTCTAAAGACAGGAGCAATTCCCTATTTATTACCTTCTTGGCTACATTTTCATAGCTGGCCTTGCTTATAAGAGAGAAAGCAAGAATGAAAACATCTGCCCCTCGATAGCTCAAAGGTCTCAATCTATTGTAATCTTCCTGACCTGTTCAAATCCGATCAACTCAAATCCAGAAAAAGAAAGTGCTCAAATTTTCAAATGAACAAAGAAAATTTAAAGATGTTTAAAAAATTACCAGCAGTGTCCCACAACCCCAAATTGACTGTGCTCCCATCTACCACAACATTTGCACTGAAATTGTCAAAAACCGTTGGCACATAGTCCTGTTTCCCCATCAAAGATCACCACTAAGTCAACAGCTAGTATTTTCAAATTAATTAATACAAACAGAAAGAAATAGACAATGCAATAGACTTTTGGACTTCAACTTTCTCATTAATGATCAAGATACTCTATAATAAAACCCTGCCAAATTGTTAAGTTTCCAATAGCTTCTTTCCATCCAATGAAATTTTGAAATTCATTCAAAAGAAATTCCTAATTGATGAACTATATAATATTCTTCAAACTTCAAGATCCTAAACTAGCTCGTGAACAAAATATGCTGATCACAGTATGCGAGAATCCAATATTGATATACTCATCCAGTCACCCATGTATCCATTAATTGTTTTTCTGTAGACCTACAGTTAGAAGCATCTCATTTCATTATTTAGACAAGCAGAAAATTGACTCAGCTAGTGCCTGACAGAAGTTTTGAAGTTGACCTAACATAGGACCAGGTTGCAAGGGATTTGCGGATCGCACTGTAGCACCTTATAAGCTGAAGCCAAACATACATTAAATCCACAATCCAACTACACTGAGAACATTACATCAGCAAACAAACAATCTCAAGCAACTCCAAAGTTTATTGCAGATTTGTCCTAACTCATTAGAGAAGAAGACAAGAAATATAAATATGCATAAAGGCGTTGAGAAAAGATGATAACAACACCAACTTTTAGGCTTCTTTAACAGCTTACACCAACCAAATTTGGTTCTGAAAACTTAATTGTCAGACGGAAGAACAGGATTTGTTCTGAGAAGAAATAGATTGCTTAAATAGAGGTTTCCACAGTCAGTATATCCTTTCTTATATATAATTACAACCAAAAAAAAGTATTTTATTTTGCTCTGATTGCCAATCGGATAACTGAAAAAAGCAAAAGCACCTTCCTTCCTTCCTAGTATATGATCGCCAAAAAAGATCTTAAAACTTCCATCATAGGAAAAGAAAAGGAAAAAATGAAGAACAAAAGAAAAAGGAAATAGGAGAAGGAGACAACAAGAGGACAAAATTACGAAATGAAGAGTGACTGACCGTCGGAAAAGTGTTGCTGGTGTAAGAAATCAGCATGCAGGTCTTGCCGACGGCACCATCGCCTACCGTCACGCACTTGATGAACCTCGACGCGCTCATTTCCGCCGATGTACCTCCAGATCTCTCCTCCTAACCCGACAATGCCTCTCTCCCTCTCCCCCCCGCTGATTAATCTTTATTATTCTCTCAACAGCCTAAGTTCTTCCAAAACATATATAAATCTCACTTCGCTTTCCCTCAGATTTCCTTCATTGTTCACTGCATAAGAGATAGATCACCAACAGCTCAATTTCCTTTTAGAACAGAAAACCCTAGCAGATTACCGATTCAAAGCCGTGAATCAGAGTACTCTCAATTTGCACATACAGAAAGAGCCAGAGACAGAAAGAAAACGAACCAGAAATCCAAAATGAAGAGGAAAAATGGAATTTGAAGCAATGAGATTGAAAGAAAGAGAGAGAAAAACCAAAAAAGAAAAATGCTTTTTGCGGTTGAAGGAGTAAGCTGACCTAGACAACCTTGTGCCAGCTACGCGCCTAACGAACGACTCCTTATCATCTCCACATTTTTAAATTCTGTTGTTTCCAAAAGGAAATAAAAATTAAAAAATAAAATAAAAACAGTTATTTGTTTCCTTTTACGTTTACATGTGATGAGCAGTAATCTTTATTAGGTAATCAAATAAATGGACGGTCGGATTTGTTTCTATTTTTGCCACTTTGTAGGATCTCCGCTTCTTGCTGTGAAATATTTGTTTTTGTTATTTTTATTATGTTTTTTTGAAATGGAAAAAATAAGCAAGAAAGGTAATACGTACATATCTGTCATTCCAACACAAAGACACTATAACACAATTATTGGATATTTTATTTTATTCTTTTTTATTACAATATGCACAATTAATTTTTATTTTTAATTAAGATAATATAATGCAAAAAGAATTAAAATATTTTCACAATTATGACACCCAACAAATATTTTTTCTCATGGTAAATTATTAAAAATTTTGAAATCCAATGACTTTTAATGATCAAAAATAAATTTATTATCATGAGTACATCCAACTTATGAACTTAATTTATAATTTAATACTTAATAATTCACACATTTTAATTTTTTAAATAGATATTAATTTAGCAAAATGAAAGAGTACAATTTATATTACTTTTTAAATCAAATTAAAAGATTTATATCAACTCAATTATCTAATCAAAATTATTATTATTATTCATAAGAATCTTTAATATCATCTATATGATCTTTCATATTTAAATAAAAATTAAGTTTTAATGGTAAATGAGTCCAACATCATGTATTTTACAAAACTCAACTTATATGATGAAAATGTTATAAAATCCAACTTTTTATATGGTGGAAATTTTTTAATGCCGTAAAAATTCCATCATAGAAATAATTTTACATAAATATTATTCAGAATATTATATATATATATGCAAATATGTATTTCAATTTAATTCAATTTACATCTTTTCTAAAAATTAAAATATTTAAAATAAAAAATTTATTTCATAAATTTTAATTTAAAAGTTTTCATAATATAAAAATATATACTTTAAAAATTTTATGTTATCAAAATTTTATAAAATAATAATTGGTGTGTAATTTCATAAATTTAAAATAAAGTGTAAAATTTATTTAAGTTATTTTAATAATAAAAATATTATTGATTTTTGATAATTATTTAAATTAAATTCAAAATAAATCAAATTAAAATATTTTGAATATAATAAAATCATCAGATATTTTGTGGTTCAAAATTTTTTAAAAAACAAAATTTAATTTTTTTATATTTATTCTATTGTATTTATATTCATAAAATAAAATTTAAAAATAAACAAAAAATATTATGATGATATTTTATCTTTAATATATTTATACATATTATACGTACTAATTATTATTTTATTAACATAGAAGAAGAATATGGGAGACGTGTCCAGATGTAAAGCATAGCATAAATGGTAATCCTCAATGTACATTATGCAACTTTGTTTCTTATAACAACCTAAGCCAAACATAGAGGGCCGCCTAAATTGTAGCATCACATGTTTGGAACTCACATTTGACTCATTATGGCAACGTTCTTGCATGTCAGATTTTTGAATTTTATTTTAATCATCTTAAAATAAACTTAAAAATAAATATTAAAAAATATATATTACTAATTTATCATAATTTTTTGAATTAAAAATCAAATTGAATTATTCGAAATACAACTTTTTTAATTAATACTTGAAAATTCAAATTACAAAACACAAAGTTAAATGTTTGTTTTTATATTTATTCAAAAAAAATTAACATAATATTTTTTTCAAAAATTCAGGTTTATAATTTATTTTTTTGGCATATTATAAATTAATGGTACATTAAATAACTCTTTAGATTTTGAGTTTTTGGAAGTATTAGGAGAATGGGATATTTAATTATTGGGTATTTAATGTGTCTAATCCCACTAATTGCGGGATTGATTATATAAGTTTATCATCCGGAAAAGCCAAAGTGGAAAGCTTAGCACCTCCTCCATGTGCATTCACTCCTTTTTTACCAACCCTCCAACAACCTTTATGAATTATCTCACATTCTTAAATTCATATTCGGTATTTTCATTGAGATGATCCATATGTAAGTAACCTTACAATGATTAATAGTAATTAGAATTAAAGTTTATTCTCTTCAATTGACTTATATCATGAAATATTATTTAAAATAGATATAAAAATATTACAGATTATGCATGCTTTTTTTATTTTATATATCAAAACGTTAATTGAATTAATTGTGTTTCAATGTTATAAAATTTAGAATTTATTAAAAAATTTATAAAATTATAGATAATCAAATTAAAAAATATTATAACATACTTTAACTTAAATTTTTTTATAAATATAAAAAAATATTCAAACTTATTACAAAAAATATATTTTTTAAATATTGAAAATAATTTTTTTTAAATCACACTATCAAAATTTAAAAGAAATTGTAAAAATATAAGTCATAAATTAAAATTTATTCAAATTTAAAAAATAAAGTTAAAATGAAATATTAAATTTATTTGATTTATTTTTTAACTATCTTAATAATCAAAATATCTTTAATTTTTTACAGTTCAATTAGTTATGTCATTGATCAAATCAAAACATCAGTGATAAATTAAAAAACCAATTTAATTTTGTGTTTTTTTGAACACTTTTTGATATTTTTTTTCAATATTGTAAAATTTATTTTTAAAATCATAAAATTAAAATATGTTAAATTTATATTGCATCTCCTTATAGGATCTGAAAATTGTTCGCTAGTTGTAAATATGTGAGAACATCATCCATTTGCAAATTGGACCGTCATCACTCAATATTTGCTTTAGAAGGAAATCTTCTTGAAAATGTGAAATACGAGGAGATAATACATTTCATGTGATACAATTTTATAAGCACACTGGATGTTTGAAGAGTAAACAGTTTGCAATCAAAGAGGTTTACGATATAAATTAATACCCTTTTTTGTGAGGTGAATGGGTAATCATTCTAAGAACTTGAAGACCCTTTTTCTTCTTGTTGAAGACTCACTAGTTGCTTATAAACACTATCAGGCTTGCTGATGAGTTCTTCGTGGCTGCCAATTTCAGACACTCTCCCTTGTTGCAGCACAGCAATGGTGTCTGCATAACGGATAGTAGATAACCTGTGAGCTACCAGAATAGTGGTTCTGCCTTTCATGAGCTTATCCAGGGCCTCCTGGACCAACTTTTCAGATCCAGTGTCCAATGCACTTGTGGCCTCATCAAGCAGAAGAACTGAAGGGTCTTTCAGGATAGCCCTGGCAATGGCTACCCTTTGTTTCTGGCCACCTGATAGCTGCATACCTCTATCACCCACATGGGTTCTGTATCCTTCAGGCATCCTACTGATGAACTCATGAGCATTTGCTGCTTTTGCTGCTTTTACAATCTCAATCTCAGATGCAGCCTCTTTGCCATACTTGATATTATTGTAGATTGTGGTAGAGAACAATGCTGGTTCTTGCTGAACCAGGCCAATCTTCAGCCTGACTGATCTCAAGTTCAAGGTCTTAATGTCACATCCATCGATCAAAACCAGGCCAGAAATTGGATCATAGAATCTCAGCACCAGTGCAACTACAGTGCTCTTGCCTGAACCACTTTGGCCTACTAATGCAAGACTTTTTCCAGATGAAACTTTCAGGTTGAAATCCTCAAAGATTGTGATATCAGGTCTTACAGGATACCTGAAACTCACATTTCTGAATTCCACGTCTCCTTTGATATAAGATACTATCTTTGATCCCGGATTGTTGGGTTGTATTGCAGTTTTTCTGAGAAGAATATCAAAAACTGACCCGAGGGCCTGTGTGCCCTTGACGATATCTGGAGTGAGAGCAAGCGTTTCTGCTACAGAAAATGCAGTGATAATCAAGACCATAAAGGACTTGATTATGTCTCCGAAGTTGGAGTCTTTATGCTTTACCAGGACTGATGCATACCAGAGGCCTAGTGCGTAGGAGCAGAATGCAAACAGCTGAGAGACTCCATAGCCAAAACCTGAAATGTGGCCTCGCAGGAGTGCTTGCCTGTTAGGCCTGCTTAATTCACAGGCAAACTGAACTGAAATCCTGTCTTCCAGGCCAAATGCTGCAACAGTTCTTATATTGGCAATTGCTTCACGAGCTACAGCTGTGGCCCTGGAATAGGCCTGGCTGTAGTTTCCCCCAAATCCCTTCAGGAATAGTTGCTGTAGAGACATGAAGACCTTAATGCCTGTATCATACACTGTTGAATTATCTGAATTGAAGAGTAAGTTCTTCACTCACCTCGGCTATGGAGGCTCCAATGAGTAAGGGGAAGGAAGCAATGATCACAGCTGCTATCCGCCAACTTAGTACAAAGGCAATGACAAATGCTGTCATGGTGAGTGATATATTCTGCACTATTGTTGATAGGCGATCAGCAAGAGCACTCCTTACTAAAGTAGCGTCTGCAGCCAACGTTGAAGTCAGAGAGCCTGTATTATTTTCTTCCAGATCAAACCAGCCAACCTCATTTGAAAGAATGGCTGCAACGGAAAACAATATCAGATTCAAGCATTGGATACAAGGCTTGTACTTGGCAAGCATGTCAGTGTACTATTTTTCTGACTGGATGAACATTTTTAAGCCATGTAAATTGAGAGATTGGAGAATAACCTGAGAACAATGACAAGCGAACACGGGTTGTCAGACGCTCTCCCATCAAGGTATAGAAATAATGTTGCACCAGATATATGGGAATTGTAAGGACTGCTAGGCCAACGAATATAAGGGCTACTCGTTGAACTTCTTGTCTGATTTGGGAATCCTGAGGATTGTAAAATGCAGTCAAGACATGGGTGATGCCAAGAGCAAACAGGGGAGCTTCCATTCCAGCCAGGACTGCACCTGCTGACCCAAGTAGTGCATAAGGCCACTCAGGTGTATTCAACTTCAGCAGCTCCCATATTGACGGACTCTGGCCAAAATTCATGGACAAGTGCTGCTGCTGTTGGTCATGATTCTCACCGTCAAAGGGTTCACGGAAGCTAGAAGTTATATGAAAGCTAGAGCCCATTCTGAAGCTGGAAACCCCTCGGAAACTAGAACTCCCTCGAAAGCTAGAAGCTCGAGAAGTATCAGAATGGCATATCGATCTCAGATTTTTGGGTTGTGTTGATGCCTGTAAGCTTACCAGAGTGGCATATTCTCCTCCCTTGGATGTCAAGTCCCAATGGTTCCCACTCTCAACAACCTGACCATTCTTCAAGACAATGATTGTGTCAACACCTCGAATAGTGGCTAACCTGTGTGCAACGATGATTGTAGTTCGATCTGCCATGACGTCATCCAGGGCCTGTTGAACAGTGAGTTCTGATTCTGCATCAAGAGCACTAGTTGCTTCATCTAGAAGTAAAATCTTCGGATTCCGCAGGACAGCTCGTGCTAGAGCAATTCTTTGTTTCTGCCCTCCAGAAAGCTGAGTTCCTCCCTCTCCAACCTAAATTCAAGACATTGTCAAAAACATCATACTTGAGGATGCGATTCTGTATTGCAAAAGGAGAAAGGGTAATCCTAATTCCTAGTTTTGCAAGTTTTTTTCATCTCAGATCAGCAGAAGATCCTGTTTTCCTAATTGTATTCTTCGATTTACAGTTTCTTACATAAATAACACAGAGGGATCTGAATAAGGTGCACCTGAGTAGCGTAACCATCAGGCAATCCTTCAATGAAAGGATGCGCATTAGCAGCTTTGGCAGCTTGTATAACCTGATCCATGTCTGAATCTTCTTTACCAAACAGGATATTTCCAGCTATGGTTGTGGCAAACAATGCCGGTTCTTGACTAACCAATCCCATCTGCTCTCTTAACCATTTCAGCTGAAGATCCCGAAGATCATGTCCATCCAGCAGAATTCTACCTGGTAAACATTGACACATTAAACTTCTGAAATTGACCGGCAAATATGAGCTCTACTATGTTAGCATTAGGTACCTGAAGTGGGTTCATAGAAACGTTGAACCATGGATATGATGGTGCTTTTTCCTGAACCACTAGGACCAACAACCGCAAAGGTTTTTCCAGCGCTTATTGTCAAGTTCAGATTTTCCAGGACCATATTGGGTCGTGAGGGATAAGCAAAACAGACTTCGCAGAATTCAATCTGCCCAACTACTTTTGGCAGAATAGCTCCACTCTCTGACCTTTCAGAGGAGCCAGAATCTGTTCCAATCATGCTGAAGATATTGGCAGCAGCAGCTCTACCTTTAGCAATGGCTGCAAGGTTTGGAGTAGCTTGGCCAAGAGCACTGAAAAGACAGATTGCCTGGTTTTTATCAGGATCAGTAAGCCATAAGACCTCCTGAATCATTCAGATTGAACTTACAAGCCACTAAATATGACATTGATGATTGTTGTGAATGCTTTCCCTCCATTTGTGTCCTGGTGCCTGACAAGAATTCCAGCATACCAGAGAAGCAATGCCCAAGCACAAAAGAGAAGTCCATAAGTAAAGCCAACACCAATTCCTTTAGCAAATCCACTCTTCTTTCCCAATTTGAGGGCATTCTTGAGTGACTTTGAGTATGCATCCACTGCTTTCTCCTCTCCTACGTAGGCATATACAGTTCGAACTTGTGAAATAACCTAATCATTCAAGATGAAGTGCGATAAAAACCTCTCAGAAAATCAAACTTATTGGCTAAATAGTCCAAAAGAGCGTCAGAAGGGTAACAGGGCATTGAAGGCTAGTGTGAGTTAAGCAGCCAGATGATATACCTCTTCTGCAACTTTTCCAGCTTCAGCGTAAGCAGACTCACCCTTTTCAGATAAAGAGGTCATGATTACAGTATAAGCTCCGCCTGCAATGGCTATCAGTGGAACCACAGCCAACGTGAGTAATGTAAGCTGCCATACAGACCTAAATCCAATGGCAAATCCAACGACAAACTGAGAAAGATAACGCAGAGCATGGCCTGTCTGCAATCAAGATACAAAACAACAGTGTTAACAGGTAAATCTGTGAACTTTTTACTCACAATACTATACAGTTCTCTGTTTTGATCAGGTACCTTGTCGCCTATAGCATCCTGAACCAGGATTGCGTCACTTGAAATGTGAAAGATGATATTACAATCTGTGGCTTCAGTGTCAAAGAAATTAATATCCTTCTTCAGGACTGCCTGAAGATACTTCAGACGAAGACGAGCTGTTTGCCTCTCCCCAGTTTGCATCCAACAGGCAACACCTGGAAACATATCAACTCATGAGAAAGCAAATATAAGCAATCACCAGGAAACAGAAAAGAAAAACTGCAGCCAGGAAATCACGTGTACCTATCCATGCTGACGCCAGAATAACGAGCCCAAGGTACACCAAGTACAGAGCATCCTGCAAAACAAATGAAAATTTCTTTATATGAACTGAAATCGGCATGGACTCCATGTTTTATCCCATCAATCTGCTCTTGTTTATCCAGACAGAACATAAATGTAATCAATGGAAGATCCTGATCTATATCAATAGCCCTTAGTATTAGATATACCATGAACTAATAAACTTATTTCCTTCAAAAAAAAAAAAGAAATGAAAACACACGGAAGGTTTATTTAAAACGGAGTTGAATTGAAACCTGAGTAACCCGGGAAGACAATCTCTGTGCATCAGAAGATAGATGTCCTAGTGAATCAATCATACGGCCGAACAAAACAAAGAAGACAGGAAGAGCAGCGCCATGAATGCAGGCCCCTAGACTCCCTAAGAATATCAATACATAATCAACTTTATCTGCAGCAGCAAACAAGCCAAAGAAGGAGACACTCTTCTTGCTTGAATTTGGTGTTTGCTCTGTATTGGGAAGTGGGTTATGGTCAGTTGGTTCGCTCGAAGATAACTCTACTCCTTCCATAGCATGCAGACAACCAGAAAAAAACTACACGGAGATCGAAAATGGCAATTGGGTCAAGATGGGTATGTATTTCATGGCTTACTCTTCGTTGATTATGAGCCAGTTTAATGTAATGGAGAAAAAAGGTGGAGAAAGCCAACCAAGAACTCGACTTTCAACTGACACTGGAAGGCCATGCATAAAGTAAATGAGGTTCCATGGCCGCCAACCAACAACTCGGCTCTTAATAACACACATCGCATCAAAACCATGGCATTTAATACTGATAATGTTCAAGCCGATTCTCTAGATTTATGTATCAATCACTTTACCTAGCTTAGCTTTTTTATTATAAGCAGTTATTACATGGCCCTCTGTCTTCAGACAATTAGGTTAGCACTTGAAGGAGATGATGAAAGTGAAAGGAAGGATCTGAATGAGTTGTACATGGGTTTACTGTTTAAGGAGTGTGAGATCATTTATTGATGAAGAAACTTATCCTTCACAGTATGAAAAAGAAACCTAGTTCCTAATAACAGGCTCAGGCCAGTGATTAATTGTGGGGTTCAGTTTTTGGGCCGTCTTTTGATCAAGCTGAACCGGTCCCATTCATTGCCCAACAGCCCAACAAGAAAGCATGAAATGCTCTCTGTTTCTTCTCTCGTTAGGGCTTACCATTGTTCATTGACCAGAGTGCCAAGGGGTTTAAGGACCAGAGAAGTCTGGGGAGCTAGCTACCTAAAATTAAGTTTATATGACAGAAGAAAAGGAATTGCTTTTAGGGTTTCTCATTGTAGAGAGGTCTGTTTCTAAGGTTTCTCTGTAGCGTCCATTCAAAATCTAAGATGCTGTTCACTTTATTCTTTTTCTGGGCTCTCTTGTGTCTTTTCTCAGTCTCAAAAAAATGGCTATGAAGCCCACAGAACGAAACGCAAGTTTGTGATTCTTTTTAAGGATTTCTTATATTGGCCTGCTTGATTTGGTTGCTTGAGTATTAAAATTTTCGAGTTGTGAGGATATGTATATATTTGATTGAAACTAGTAGCTCTTGGTTTTTTGAAGTGGTATCATGCCTCTATTTGGTTGCCGGGAAAACCAGGGAAAGGAATTCGAAAATTTTAAACCTGGAGTTGTTCTCACTTGGAGCTCTCAAAACTCGAAAGTGCTCACCATCCATGTGGGTCGTATTGGCCAACCCTGATCTTCCCGCGGAAGATTGCCGGGTTTGATTTCCAAAGAAAAGAAAAGAAATTGAGTCAAATGCAATTCCTTTCTTAATTGAGTTGGGTTTATCTGATGTGGGAACAGACTTCCATTTTCTGGGATTTGATCTTTGATGCATGACAAAGTATAATTTCGCCTTAGTATGGAATAATGTGAATCAATCTTCTGATCTTAGATTCTGAGGGATTGAAAGGACAGGCTTGATATTGAGATTATCTGAATATGACTACTAGCATTTTCTGAGAATTCGGAAACAAGAAACCAAGCATCTTGTTTCTGTTACCGTACTTATGCTATGACCAAGGAAGATTTATGTAGTACTGCCATTTCTGATACATTATGGGAAATTATACAGAAGAAACTAATAAAGAAACAAGGGGAAATCCTCTCGTAGGAAATGCCCTTTACATATACTGTCTTGTGCACCCCAATTCAAAAATGCAGGCGGTGATCACAAACTCAGAGTACAAATCCAGAGAAAACCCTAAATTATTTTCTAGGAAAAACAGGGAAGAACAGGCACAGAGAGTTTGGTAAATGAAGTCAAAGAGATGCATACCCTTCGTAACGCATGCTTTATTTACACAAAATATATATGTAACCCAAGAACAACTGATCACAGATCACAGACCGGCAACGAAGACATGTAACTTCATCGGAGACGCAGAAGTCGCCGGAGATTATCTGTCGCTCCGGCGTCGATGCCTGCAGCTTCAGCGTTGCAGCTGAGCTTCGATCTAAGGGAAAACTTGGGCAAAGGCAAGCTGCTCGGTGGTGGAGCCAGTGAAAACAGCGACCCTGAGAACTTCTCTAAATCTTTCATTTCACTATCCATTGGTATTGAAGATGGAGATGATGACAGTAGGACTTTAGAAACATCCTTCGGAAGATCATTCGGGTCGGGTCCTGACGGGTTGGTGGATGCAATAGTCAAAGGTTTCGATGCTGTTTGGGATGTAGTCAAGTCTTTTTGGTTTGTTTCTTCTCTTTTACCATAAGGCTGTTTGGATTTCTTTGGCGTGAGAGACTGGTCTCGGGGTTTTTTGCCGGATTTTCTGGTAGTAGGAGGAGGGCAAGCCAGGGATTGGCTTCGGACTGGGAGAGAGTTGTGCCTGTGAACCACCGGCAAAGGAAGAAGAGCCGGTTGCTGTTGTTGTTGATGATGATAAGGATGATGAAGAAGCTGATTATGATGGAGGAGATTGAAGACTGAAGCTGATGGAGGAGGATAAGAGAAGGAGAGAGAAGGAGGAGGAGCAAACAAGAGGCCTCCTCCTCCTCCTCCTCCATGGATGTTCGATGGAACCAAGTTCTCGCTAGGCCTTGAAACGACGGTGCGAGTGTTTCTCCTGGGGTTCTTGATCTGCTTGTAAGGAGAGACTGACTGCTCTGGCGCAGATGGAACAAAAATTGCCTCCATAGCTAAGAACTTCAAAAGACTTTCAGAAAAATAGTACAATCCACAGATTTGAAGGAGAAAACGCCAGGAAAAGAGAAGGAAAATCCTTGATTTGAAGAAGGAAAATAGTTCTTTTTTAAAAAAAAACGAGGCTATTGATCTCAAAATAATCCGATCGTCAGCCTTAATTTTCTCGACAGAACTTTACAGATTTCCTCGAACTAGGATCAAGAGGAAAACAAATCTAATCAACAAAAGATTTACAAAGTTCCGATTAAGAAGAAACAAGACACGAGAAATCGATACATAAACTGATGACAAAACAGAAAAGAAAAACTAGTTAAAAGAAAAAAAAAAGGATAAATCAGATCATTCGATCCAGAAAGGGATTCTTCAGGTCCCTTGAAGCTTAAGCGGGTTCTGTAGATATTTTCAGCATCTAAAACCTTTCCGGTTCTTCGCCAACCCCTGCCTCGTTTTATAGAAGCCGACCCCGTTCCAAGCCAACGGCTACTTTTCTTTTTTAATTTTCAGAAATTTCATTTTTTAAATATTTTTCAGATTTATTAATTTAATTTTTAATTAAAAGGTCACAGTTACTCCTAATTTACCGACAACTGTTGCGTCGGCTACCCCTTGAGCCATGACCAGGGGGACATCTTCAGGACGGCAACCGCCGATGCCACGTTGACCGTTAGATCCCGGAATTTGATATAGCCGTTAGGGAGATTGTGACCGTTGATCAACTCCTCGGGTTCCTCTACGCGAGATAGAGACCGGAGGAATCCTAGCCATACACGTAGTCCAAAAGCAATGGGGCCCATACCTTTTAGGTATTGTTTTAGTCTTGATGACCTCATGTGCAAGGAATGCGTAATAGCAACTCAATTAAATAATGTCAAAGATTTCTGATGGAGAGGGTAATCGCGTGGTCCTTCAATGAATCTGAGCCTTAAAAGTGGCGTTGTGCCAGCCATTCTTGCTTGGAACAATCGGATATTTTGGGATGGATGATTGGTCGCCTCATGCATCACGCGTGTAATTTATAACACCATTAATTAATTCCTGAGACTTTCAGATGAGTACTCCGCGCCGCATGCTATCATTACCAATTTTCTCAAATTTTAATTATCTATAAAATTTCCAGATTTTTTTATACAAAAATAAAAAAGAAAAATGCAAAATGAGAGCGACGCGTCGTTTCATCCCTTTTGATGGCGAAATGGGGTCTCCATAGCGTGATGAACGAACCAGAGGAAGTTTGAATCACGTGCCATTCACGTGCAATGGGACCCATCACTAGTTTGGAGCCCAGTAATTAGATCCTTCAACTGAAAATCTGACCGTTGAATGCCCAGTCTGTTTGCCAAACGACTTGTCCACCGGTGATTATGACTTCGTGATTGTATTTTTCACTGGGGAGAGAAAGAGAGATCGCACCGAAAGTGAGCTTTGTCTTCTATCTGGGTACTGCTGTAATTTCACGAACTACCAATGAAATCATTTTCCTTCGGGAATTGAAGATTTTTTCTTGGTTGCCAAACAGACTTGGCGGTGCCACAACAGAAGCTTTTGTGTCAAAAGATTTGCTATAACATCAGCTTTCTTTTTTACTTTTTCTTTCCTTTCTTTTTTTCTGATTTTCTGGTTGGATAGCAATTGCCTGAATTTGGTAGGTGCATGACAATCAGCACTTTTTTCATGTTCGTGGTTAACAATGACGTTGGGCCGTTGATACTATACTTTGCAACGACCGTTATGATGGAAACCCTTTTTTTTTTTATTTATTTCAATTGGAGATTACAAGATCGTTAATCATCCATCAAAATATCACGATGTTGGAGATTTCATTTAAAATTATATAAGAATTTTATATTTATTTTATATTATCAATTAAATTTTTATATTTAAAAAATTAATATATTAAACTCTGATTTATTAATTTAAATTAAATTAAATACTATCAAAAAATAAAAAATAAAAATATTTAAATTAAAAATCTTATGTAATAAATTTTTATTTAAATTTTTTTACAAAAATAAAAAAATATACAAACTACCATGACAAAAAATTTTAAAATTTTTTAAAGTACTGAAAGAATATTTTTTAAATTTATATTATCAAATTTTTTTAAAAAAATCATTAAAAAATTATTCAAATTGAAAAGATAAACTTAAATAATGTGAAAATTTATTTAAATCATTTTAAAGATATTTTAATAATAATAATATTTTTAATTTTTTATATCTATTTAACTTTAAATATAATTTAGACTAAATTGATAGATCAAAGTTTAATTTCTTACTTTTTAAACATGAAAGTTTGATTAGTAATATGAAATAAATATTTAAATTTTATATAATTTTTATTTAAAATATTATTTATTTTAATATTGATCATTATTAATATATTATATATAATTTTATTTTTTAAATAATTTATTTTAATATTATCGTTATTGGCACATATTTTAGTTTTATTTTTAAAATTATGTGTAAAACAGTCATTGATAATACTCAAAATTGATGGTATCAACCATGAGCGAAACTACACATGTTGATTAATATTCCATGATTTTATTCTTTACATATCTCATTGATTTTAATATACATATATATATATAATAGTAATATTCGATTTTGTGTCCATAGATATAATATTATTTTTATTTATATTATATTATAAATATTATTTATTTTAAAATTATTATGTAATTCCAACCTTTACTATTTCAAATACATTTATAAATGATACGAAATTGAAATTTATATAATATTTAATAGAATAAAATTTTTATACAATATAATAGTAGTTATACTAATTTTGTATTTTTAAAGGACATTTTATTACTAATTTCATCCCACTAGCACCGATTCATGACATTATCAAAGGGATAAATGGTAAATAAAGGAGAAAAAAAACTTTATATTTTGTATCCATCCGGACAATAGCTTGGATTAATGTTAATATTAGATTACGGTCACATGGGGACTTGGTGAGACATAATGGTACATTGAAGTATGGGGAAAGCTAAGGATATGATAAAATTTAATATTTAATTAAATAAAGTATATTGTAAATTAGGTAGGACTTGGTCCCGATGGAAAACATAGAAAGATCTATGAGAGTGTTACGTGTCCGTAAACAAAGCATAAGGTCGGTGATTGGTCAAATAATATAAAAGATGAAATATCTATCTTCTAGGCCTTTCTTGTCAGATCCGAGTCATTAATCTTTCTCCGACTTTACCATATTTAATTACTAGGGTATGCCTGGCGATGCACATGGACACTCCATGTGGATGGATCAACATATGAACTTTAACCGATGGTTCGGAATACGAAATTTTGTTACTTTTGCACTTAAATGTATATTAGATGGTTCTTTTCGGTCGGAAGAATAAAATTTTGATGTGTTTACATATAAATTTGAATTTATAAATTCAAATAGATAAATAAAATTTATAAACCAGTAAAAACTTACAAAAATATTTTAAAAATAAAAACTGATAATAAAATCACAAGAGATCAACCTTGCTATGTGCAATCTGGTTAATTCGAGAGATATTATTATTATTATTGAAAAACATCACTCTCATGTTTTTATACATATATACTTTCAAGTTTACTTATTTATAATAATATTGTTTTGTTGATATGATTTTTTAATTTTTAAATAATTTATTATATTAAATTTTAAAATAATTAAAATAAAATATTCATTAATTATTTCATTAATTGTTACCTACTAATAATATTTTAAAAATAAATATTATTTAAAATATATTTTTTCATTTTTATCCTAAAATTTTAAAAAATAATCATATCAACAACAAAGGATTGGGTTGAATTACAAAGTTTGGGCCCTGCATTAAAGACTTGTGGGCTGAACCCAGGCTCATGATTTCTTTTCCCCTTCTCAAACTATAAGAGGACTAACTCCGGAGGACAGACCCTTCTGCCTTACATATTGAGGCACTGCAGAAAATTCAGACAATCTTGGGCTGAAGAATCTGTCCATTAAGGCTAAAAGCCAACTACAAAAAAAGTCTTCTGAATTGGTATGCCAATCCTATTTGGATTGGACTCACTGTGAAATTGTTAAGAAAAAAAAAAAAGAAAAATCACAGCTCACTGATAAAGGTCATCTGCCAAGTTAATTGGCGTTGAATTTTTAATTAAAATAAAAAATATTTTAATAAAAAATAATTACATGGATAAAATATATATTTTATTTATAATTTTAAATTAAAACTTAAAAAATTATCCTTATTAAAAATTTATTTTTATTAAATTTTTAATATGTAATTTTTGTTTATAAATTTTATTAATATAAACTGTTTTGCGCATATACTTGATATACGTATAATTTTTTTATAATTATATAAATATTTTTTAAAATATATTATCAAAATAAAAAATATTTATTTATTTTAATAATATTTAAAAAAATTATAATAATTATATAAATAAAAATTATATAATATATATGTGCACATAAATATTAAAATAAATAAAAATTATAAATAAAATTCTTACATTATGAATTCGTCTATTCGAGTCTTTTTTTAATAATTAATTATTTAATAAATTAATATACAAATAAATAAAAATTTTAATATTTAATTTTATTAAATTACAATATATTATAATTTTATAAAAAAATCAACGCAATTCACACTAACAAAATATCTAAATCTTAGTGTGCTCTTTCAGCCATTCCTTATTTTGGACCCTTAACTGAGGTTTTTGATGCGTCTGCTTATCGTCAACGGCGTCTTCTGTCTCTGGAAAGCAGAAAACCCCACCAATATGTACAGAAAATGATGCAAGCTTTAGAGACGACAACGTTTTTACTCTCTTTTCTGTCTTGCATTATCTCTTCGCCTTTCTTCAGAGGGTACCCACCAACTACTTTTCTGCTTACTTCCTCTTTGTAATCAATGCCTACTCTTTCAATTCAATGGAGTCTCCAAACATCTGTTACCTAAAGAATCGATGGCTATCTTAATTAATTTGATTTGGATTATTGGTTTTTTAAAAATATAATATATATTAATTTAATAAAATTACTTATTAAAATTTTTAAAAATATTAAATATTTTATTTTTTATCATAAATTTTCAAATGTATTCAAATAAATTTTAAATAAAACATAATTAACTTGAATTTTATTAAAAAATAAAAATTAATGATTTTTAAATTAAACATTTTGTAATACGAATTTTAAGTTGAATTTTTTTATAACTGTAAAAAAATATTGAAGTCACCCTCAATTTTTAATATTAAAAATACTTTTAATAAATTTGTACTGTTAAAAAATTTTCAAAAATCAGAATAAACAATTTGAGTGTTAAAAATTATTTAAAATTGAAAAAATGATTAAAAATAAAACATAACATTTATTCAAATAATTTTTAGATATTTTAATATTAAAAATAAGTTTAATTTTTCATAATATTTTAAATTAAGATTTAATTCAATTATTTTTATTAATATTTTAAATTATTAATTTTTTTAGTAAAAAACTCTAACACATGTTAAGATAAGTGTAAAATTTTTATCCACCTGAAAAAATCTTTCAAATCATAATTGTGGTTTCACATGGATTATGGAAAAGAATTTTATAAAATCAATTTATAAAAATGAGAAAAACACTGTCTCATAAATTTTTTGATATTGATTCAAGATCATTCTATAAATTGACGTCCAAGTTCAAATTTTTTGGCAGTCTCAACTCAATGAAAAAATAAAGGTTGTTACTCCGGACATTAATAAATCATTAATGTAATATTACCTTAAATATCATAATGAATGAAAATAATTTCAGTATGTGTATAGCATGAAAAGGCAGCAGCTTAACATGAGAAATCTAAAAATGGCTTATTCAGATGAAAACAAAAACAATTAAGATCAATCAATTTCACATGATAAAGTAGATGAAACAAACAACAAAGAAGATGTTTCTATGGGTTGCTCATCTGTCTAAATCCACCCTGCTTTTATTGGGTAATCATTTATAAGACCATGTGATATTTTTGGGGAAGAATTTGTCTTTGATTTTCTTTTTTGCTTTAAGTTAACATTTCTTTGAATTGTGAAGGCTCACGTTTTGATACGGTGAATTTCATGAAAACAACCCATTAAAAGAATGGAGTCAATGTAATTTTGTGTACTTCTCTGATCGCTACTTTGTTAGTGCAAAGAATGAGACAGAATGAAAGCTAAAGGAGGTAACACCTGAAAAGTTGGGTTATCAAGAATTTTCTTTCTAAATTGAAAGAAAAACAAGAAAATGCAAGAATGGAAGGACAAAATCATTTTTATCCTTGTGTATCAATCCATCAATCTATTCTGTCCCAGGTAACACTGTAGCAGTAACAGGAGAACAGCGCTCTGGGCTCCCGCTGGCTCGCTGTCTGGCAGTTAAACCAATAATATTTCTAAAAGACCAAACGATTCATATTCCAAACAAATGGACGTTGCCGACAGAACCCACACATCACGCCCTTGAAAGTTTCTTTTCAAAGCCGTTGTGTAAATCTTGTGGGTCGTTGCCGTTGAACGTAAAGGGTTACCCACCAGAATTAATGCTCCTTTTATTGCACTTCCTGATAAGACTTGGATTTCTCTATATGCGCGCATGTGCGCTCTGGTTTCCCATTATTTTGCAAACGCACGGATCCTAATGTTACTCTTGGCTTTTTGACAGATTGGGTTGTCTTTTCCTTCAACTTTAATAATATGTTTCCTTCCTGGGTTGCGTAGTGTAATGTTGTCCTCTGTGGGGTGGAGCAAGAATTATTGAGAGGGTGGATTGAAGGTTTTGGGTGATCTGAGAGGAACTTGGAGATGGGTATTCTGAGTACTATATTGGGTGCCTTCGGTTTTGGCATTGGAACCACCATAGGGATCGTGATTGGGTACTACATGTTCATCTACTTCCAGCCAACTAAAGTCGAGGTCTGTATCTTTCTCTGTCCCCTTGTCTCTCCAATTCTGATTACTTTCTATTTATGATTGTATCTTCTTGTTCTTCATTATGTTATTCCAGGTTGTTTTTCTCTAATTTGCTTTTCATGTGGTTATAGTTGTTCTCTGAACCCTGCTTGCAGATTTAGTTTATGTACTAATTGTATAAGTCCTCTGGGCTATTCTTGCTGAAGCAGAGCTATATAAATATGTGCAAATGTCTGAAATTCAGACGTTGAAGTCAAAGATAGATTGTTAATGGAAGATAAATATTACTGGAAGAGATTGTATTCCATCATATTGTTAGTGTGTGTTCTTTCTGGATAACTATCTCGGCTATTTTTGCTTCAGATAGTTGATAGCATAAAAGTTTACAATCAAGAAGTTTTTCTGCACACTAACAGGAGGATTAATATTTTCCCACTTCATCATATGTTAACGTGGAATTTTATGATAAGGCAGATGTTCCTGTCTTGTTAGGACATTTGTTGTCTGAAACAACAGTCCTTGATACATAGATAGGATGTTTGAAACCAGAAGATGCCAAGAGTTGGAGCTGGATGGGTAGGCAAAGAGCTCCCAAATAAGCAGAAATCATAAATGTGATGGCATTTTGAAGCCGAGTTAGATAGTTAGATGTAATGACAGATTTGGTCTTTTGTGGCATCATGAATTAGTACTGAGTTTTGTGTTCTGAGTCAGAGAAAGAAGCACTTGTTCAATTGTTGTTCTTCATCTGAACTTAGACATAGCAATTCTTATACTAAGATAATTCGGATATACACACAAATGAATACTATCAGAAACTAAAATCAACAGAAACTGTGTCAATGCCATGACTCGTTCTTTGTAAACCATTAATGAGTTGCTTGAGTTTTTCGTCTGGTTGTTTACATCTCCAGGATCCCAAAATTCGTCCATTGGTGGAGCAAGATTCAGAAATTTTGCAGCGATTACTTCCCGAAATACCTCTATGGGTGAAAAATCCAGATTTTGATCGTGTATGTTACTCTCTCCTAGTTTTCTTTTTTTCAATCTCTGAGTCTTGTATATGTCAAGTATTCTTGAGCTTTCTCAAAATCTACATTTTCTTGTGAAGGTTGATTGGCTTAACAAATTTATTGAGACCATGTGGCCATATCTTGACAAGGTATGTGAACCTATATTCTCCTGTGGTTTCTGGGTTCTTTAATTTACAATTTTCTTGCTCCGAATTTTCCAGGCAATCTGCAAGACTGCAAAGAACATTGCAGATCCCATTATTGCTGAGCAGATTCCAAAGTATAAAATTGATGCTGTTGAATTTGAAACACTTACCTTGGGCACTCTACCTCCAACTTTTCAAGGTTCACTTGTGCTCTCCTCCTTCCATTCTTCCCTTTCCTTTCTGATTCTTTCCCTGTACATGCACAGACTAGCAAGACGGTAGACAGATATAAATCCATCAACATGCACAAGCATGAGGCTTAATATTTATGAAACTCACCTGATTTCATAACTTAAATATTATGTCTTTCCTTCTTGAACTCAACTAAAAAATGTTTGTTCTGCCCGAAAGAATGTTATAATCACATTGGGTTGTAAAATCATTCTAAGAAACTTAGCTTTTTAAAACTATATGATGGTGTCCAATTATCTGGGCACGAATGTAAACAAAGATCTTAAAGATTGATTCAGACCTGTTTAGCTTGATACTACTGTTAAATCTTATGACAATTGTTCGGAGCTGCAAGATAGTCTGTGGGCATGAACAGAATGATGTTATCTTCTGCATCAAATTCCGCACTGTTTCATTGCTCATCCGTCTGTAGAAAATATTTGAAATTGTGTCATTCTTGATTTCATCTTATATCAGGAATGAAAGTTTACGTAACTGATGAGAAGGAATTGATCATGGAACCTTCACTGAAGTGGGCAGGGAATCCTAACATTACCATAGCAGTCAAAGCATTTGGGTTGAAAGCCACTGCACAGGTATCTGCTTATGTGTCTGTGGATGTAGGGAGAATACGTAAGAGATTCCACTGCAAATTACTGATTTCTTTTGGCGTATTTCAGGTCATTGATTTGCAAGTATTTGCTACTCCACGTATCACCCTGAAGCCTTTAATTCCATCATTTCCCTGCTTTGCCAAAATATTGGTGTCTCTCATGGAGAAGGTATGTGGTGAATGTCACAATTATTCAATCAATTAGTAATGAGTGAAGCCATTTTTGTTGGCAGTCAAGCTTATCGGACCTAAAGTGAGTTTGTTATATATTATTTGATGCAGATGATGTTCAAGCATTCAAAAAGATTTTTCTTTTTTTTATATCAAGAAAATGATATTCCGAGATCTAAAATTTATTTTGAGAGCTTGTATCTTTGCTTCTAACAGTACACTAAAGAATGTGGCATGATTAACAGTCTGAGATGGTTCTAGCTTTGTCTTTCTGGTTCTGATTTTGCAGCCACATGTTGACTTTGGATTGAAATTGCTTGGTGGTGATGTAATGTCCATTCCTGGCCTGTACAGGTTTGTCCAGGTAACATTTCTAATTTTTGTTTCTTTTTCACCTGGAAGGTTCTCCTCAAGGAACGTTGTCTGAAATAATTGTTCCAGATGAAATGGTGTAATTTGCATTTCCAGGGACATTTGTATTCCCGTGCACTCTTTCTTATGAACCTATATGGCCCCTGAAATGTCTGTGTTGATCCAACATATTGGGATTCATTTTCCTAAGTTCTGTTTTGGTCCCTGAGCCTGCTCTTTCATTTTCCTTTTTCTTTTTTCCTGCAGGAGCTCATAAAAGATCAAGTTGCAAATATGTACCTATGGCCTAAAGCCCTAGAAGTACAAATAATGGATCCTGCTAAGTATGTTTAATTCCCCAAATTACAGTATGAAGATTTTTGCAGGACTTGCTAAGTTTTTTCTTGAAATCTGCAGAGCCATGAAGAAACCTGTAGGAATTCTCAGCGTGAAAGTTCTGAGGGCAATGAAGCTTAAAAAGAAGGATCTGCTTGGGGCATCAGACCCTTATGTGAAATTAAGGCTCACTGAGGACAAACTTCCTTCAAAGAAAACCACGGTGAAACACAGCAACTTGAACCCTGAATGGAATGAGGAATTTAACCTGGTTGTTAAAGATCCAGAATCACAAATCCTGGAGCTCAGTGTCTATGATTGGGAACAGGTCTAGTTTCTTCAAGTCTTTTCCTGGTTAAGCATGGAATCTGTGTTACTGCTGGAGAATATACAGATTCCTTATGCGATGCAATTCTTGTCTCTGAAGCTCTGTTAATTTCTGGGTAGGTTGGCAAACATGACAAAATGGGCATAAATGTTGTTCCATTACGAGACCTTACACCTGATGAACCCAAAGTTACAACACTTGATCTGCTGAAAAACATGGACCCAAATGATGCTCAAAATGAGAAATCACGCGGGCAAATTGTCCTGGAACTCGTTTACAAACCCTTTAAGGATAACGAAGTACCGGATGATTTAGAAGATTCAAATTCAGTCGAAAAGGCCCCTGAAGGAACACCAGCCGGTGGAGGTTTGCTAGTAATCCTGATACATGAAGCTGAGGATATAGAAGGGAAGTACCACACAAATCCTTATGTCCGTATACTATTCAGAGGGGAGGAAAGAAAAACAAAGGTATGCCATTAAATTGCTTAATGCCTTCATGTATTATATAATCTTGTAACTTTTTTCGAGTTATTTTTCTGTAAATTAATGGCGGGTTTTGACATTTATGCAGCGGGTAAAGAAAAATAGAGATCCAAGATGGGAGGAAGACTTTCAATTCATGCTAGAGGAACCACCAACAGATGATAAACTTCATGTCGAAATTGTTAGTACCTCATCACGGATGGGATTACTGCATCCAAAGGTACAAAGATTTCAAGTAATTGCTAACCAAATTACTAACTAGGAACACATTTTTTGGGAAAAAAAATTTCTATGTCATTATAAAATCAAAACAAAATATTAATTAAGAATATATTTCTTAGAGAAAAAAAAATTGATTTCATTATAACATCGTAATATCAAAACAGGGTCGGTCTTGAATCCGTGCAACAGGTAACAATGATCATAAGCCTCTTAATTTGGACACCCGAGAAAGTATATATGTTATATAATTTGTTGGGCTTGATTTTATTTAAAAACATTATTTAAACTTATGCATCGTGTCTCAAAAAATCAAGGCAGACCATGAAATAGAACGAAGCACTAATTAAGAATGCATTTTTTGGGGGGAAAAAACCATTTTGTTTCGTTATAAGAGGAGGGATGTTTATGTTCTTCGCTTGTTTAACTATTTTGCTATTTTGGGTTTCATTTTTTCTGCATTTTGGTGATGTTTTGGTTTTCAATCTGATCAGGAAACGCTGGGATATGTTGACATAAACCTGGCTGATGTTGTTAGCAACAAGAGAATCAACGAGAAATACCATCTGATTGACTCGAAGAATGGTAGGATCCAAATCGAGTTGCAGTGGCGAGCAGCATCCTAGTTCTCAAGGATGTTAATTGTCTCATTTTGGTTTTTTTTTCCTTCCCTTTCAGAAGAAATTTAAATTTACCTTTTTGAAGTCACTTGTTAATAATAAGCTTGAGATACTAAATGGCAACAGCAGTAGTTCATCCCTTTTAGCAAAACTAATCTCCTTCTGAGTTTTGAAATTACTTAAAAAAAAAGAAATCAGTGGTTTCAATTATATTCTACAAAGTCAACTTTTTATTTAAATCTCCAAATGCTCAGGACTAATAGTGTTTTTTATTTTAAGAGAAATGAAGATTTTTTTATTGATTTAAATTATGTAAAATTTTTTATATAAAATTTTTAAAAAAATTTATGTTAATTGTAATGATATATAAAAATAAAAAATTATATAAAAATAGACTATAAAATTTATTAAATTCTTACATGTAATTATCTTTTAAAAATTTAATATAATTTATATCATTGTCATGGGTAAAAAAATTTATTTAATTTTTAAATAATTTAATATGTTAACGTAACAATTTTAAAAAATAATCATTAAATTATTACATATTGTTATCTTATAAAAAAAAACCAACACAATTCGGGTAGCTTCAAGTAAATTTAATGTCATTTACATTGATTTTTACAGTGAAAACTGAAGTAATTTTTCTTTTTTTATTATAAATGGATTTTTTTAACCACAGAAATGAATTAACTCATAGAAAATATTGAAACTTTATATTGGTCTTGTCAACTCTGCATGGTAAAAAATTTGAAAATAAATGGATATATTTCTCGTTTAAAGATGAATTAACTACCAACTGGGTACTTGTAACTTAATCAAGAATACAACTAAAACCATGCTGTATTATGACTAATTTAGGTAGATTGAACTGGTAAACAGATTCCAAAAATGGAAGTACATGATCACCACCAAGTTCTTCATTACCATTTCCTCAGTCAATTAATCTCTGCGCTGCATAGCAAAACATGGAGAAAGGTGACGGCCTCTGGCTGCTGATACCCGGAACTGAATCTGCCGAAATATGCCTTAGTAAGGTACCCAGAGGACCAAAACTCTTATGGGCATTACCACAATGTCTCCATCATCTCCTTCATTGCTCATTTGAGACATTGAAGGAAGAAGAAGATGGAAAATCCAGTCTTGGTTTCTGAGTATACTCTTCCATTTTCCTCTGGCCTTTTTTTTTTTCGTGCACGAGCTTAAAGAAGATCAAGTTGCAGACATGGATCCTTCTGAGTAAGTGAGCTGACTACTTCTGATTTAAACAATCAGGACTTTCTGTTAACTTGTTGACTTTTTCTGTGAAACCAGCAGAGGCATGAAGAGACCTCTCGGAATTCTCAGAGTGAAGGTTCTGAAGGCGATGAAGCTTAAAAGGAAACATCTGTTCGGGGCATCAGACCCTTACGTGGAGTTGAAGCTCACGGAGGATAAACATCCTCCGAAGAAAACAAGCCTGAAGCACAGCAACTTGAACCCCGAATGGAACGAGGAATTCAGTCTGTTTGTTAAAGATCCACAATCTCAAGCCCTGGAGCTGAGTCTGTGACTGGAAACAGGTAAAGTTTTCTTCACACTATTTTCTGATTAACCATAAAATATGATATGATCCTGATATACAGATTTTAATTATGATGATACCTAAGTTTAGTTTTTACGATTTATATTCTTAAAAATTATGTTACTAAACAATTTATGAAATATTTATTTTTTAAGAAAAAAAAATTGTAATGATCCGGACCGTAAAATGAACAAAATTTATAACATGATATAAATCAAATCAGTACCAAAATACTAACAGAAAAACTATATAATAATTTAAATCCATATGATATGCAAAATTAAGAAAGTATAATGATGTAAATGATATATAAAATCATAATATTTATTCATATTATTAATCAAATTTTTATATTAAAAAATAACAAATCAAATCATGATCAAATTTGATCCAAAGTATGTTTTGTTAAAAAATTTAAAATTTTAAAAATATTTAAATTAAAAATTTATATAACAAATTTTGATTTGAAAAGGTTTTAAAAATTTAAAAATTTTGAGCATTGAAAATATATAATTAATATTTACATGATCAAAAATTTAAAAAAAATCTTAAATTAAAAATTATTCAGATTTAAAGGATGAACCCAAATAAAGTAAAAAATTTATTTGAATAAGTTTTTAGGTATTTTAACATCAAAAATATTTTTAATTTTTTATATATATTTAAATTAAAATTTAGTTTAAATTAAATTAATAACTAAAATTTAATTTGTTAATTTTTAAAATATAAAAATTTGATTCATAACATAAAATTAATATTAGAATTTTATATAATTTTTGTAGTTTTAAAATGAATAATATTTAATCTGATAAATTAATAGAATACTATAATGTGTATAAAAATACACTTAAACTGGACAAACCATGTCTTCCTCATAAATGGGCAGTGTGAGTTTGATATCTGAAGCTGGAAGTGGAATACTATATAGGTGTGCATGTATCACAAGATGAATCGCAATGATCAATATTTACACTATGATATGAATAAATAAAAAAACTATACAATGTATACAAAACTAGACATAAATATTGTCTGATATAAATCATGTCTTCCCTCTGAATTATGCGTACTTTCAGTTTAATCTCTGAAAGTGGAAGTTGAATTCTATGTAGGTAGGCATGCACGACAAGATGGGCATAAATGTTGTTCCATTACAAGACCTTCTACCTGATGAACCCAAAGTTACGACACTTGATCCGCTAAAAAACATGGATCCCTACGAGTCTACGACGTCCGAAATGAGAAATCAGGTGGGCAGATTGTCCTGGAACTCGTGTACAAACCTTTCAGGAATGAAGAGGTAGAAGATGACAGGGCTCCTGAAGGAACAACAACAGCTGGTGATGGGATTCATGTTCAAGTCATTAGTACCTCATTTAGGATGGGATTACTGCATCCAAAGGTACCTGCTTTTTATAAAAGGTTAAATATTATTTTAAATTTATTTTTAATTAAATTTTAATTTTAAAAATATTTTTAAATAAAGTTTAAGTTTTTAATTTTATTTAAATTAATGATATTATTTTTATTGAAATGTAAAAAAGTCACTTAAATATATTATATGCCCAATTTTAATTTTAATTTTTAATTTTGAATAATTTTTATTAAAAATTATTTATATATTTTTTAAAATTTTTATTAATATAATTTTTAAAAAATTATTTAATTTTTTAAATTTTTTTGTGATAATTTTAATATTATATATATATAATTTTAAGTCAAAATTTATTTTAAAAAATTATAATTTGATCAAAAGAAAAAATAAACTCAAAATTTAAATAACCTTCATGTTTAGATAAAATTATACAGTTATATTAAAAATGAATAAATTTAATAAGATATTTATTTTTTGATTTTAAATATTAATAATGTCTAATTATAACTAATTAATAAAATTTAAAGTTTGAATCCCTTCAACACATAGAGGTTCTTTTATTGTTAATTTCATGATCGCAAAAAAAAAAAGGATCCTCATCTATTGGTCAGAGTCCTCCAATCCAGATATCTCACTTATCACAAAAAAAATATAAATAAAAAAATCAATTTAAGAATGCAACACAATAAACTTAAACCAGATCTCTTATAGATATTTTTTTAAAAAAATAATCAACAAAAATAAGATCAATAAAAAGAAATTTCAATAAATTTAACCACTCTGTTTCAACTTTGACTATCTAATAAAAAATGCATGAACTCTGATCAGGAATCTTTGGGGCGTGTGGTTATAAACCTGGCTGAAGTTGTTATCAACAAGAGAATCAAGGAAAAGTACCCTCTCATTGGCTCAAAGAATGGTCGGATCCAAATCGAGCTGCAATGGCGAGCAGCTTCCTAATTCCAATGGGTATCTCATTTCGATTTCCTTGTGCACTCGGAACAATAAAACAACTAATTTTCAGATTCAATGTACTTTGAACTCAGTTTCCATCTGGTATTTGTTACCCTTTCACTGTTTGCCAAAATCACTTGTTAGGAGACGGGCTGGTTGAGCCGTTTGGATAATTGGACAAAGCCCAACCAGTGAGCCAGAGTTCATACGGGCCTTTTCCGTTGAGCAGTTTTCTTAGGCCTGTGACGGAACAGACACAGAGGTGAGGCTCCCAGATGGGACATTTGCCTGCCCCAGCACTCGATTGACAATTTGACACCGTTTAGTAAGAATAATTGGCATGGTGAATGCAAGTCGTCTGTCACGTTGGAAAACGAACCTCCTTGCCATGCCGTCTGGTCTGGTCTATCACCCGTCAATCGCTCCTTAAGAAGAAGGTCACCGCCTTTTCCGAAACAAGTAAAACAAAGCATCATTACAGGTTTAATCAGGCAGCCTGAAATCTGAATCCTACCCATTAAAGATTCTTGGTTCTCCAACAAGACCAATGGCCTTTCTTCTTGTCAATGACTTTAACTAATGGAACTGACAAGACCCAACAAGACCACTAGATCTTTTTAGTTTTGGTTTTGTTAGAAGCAAATGCTTTTAATGGTGGAGAGAGGCTTCAGAAAAGCAAGACCTACCACGAACTTAATACCAAGATCTAGCCCCTTATAGCTACATAAAACTACCATTTAAATTTTAATTTAAAATTTTATTCCTACCCGACAACATGCATCCTTGCATTAACATACATGCAACAATGAGAATTCAAATCAGTTAAAAAGTATCCACTTAATGAAACTAGATCTTAAACTTTTAACAAGATTGGACTTTTGAAATATTGTAAAAATAAGTTCCAAAAAAATATAGATATTTCAATACGGTGACTTGAGCATATAATAATTCTAAATCCAATCACTTTAAAAATAATAGTTTTAGTATTCTTCGAATGAAGTTCTCAATGAAATTAACCAATGAATAAAAACTATATTATCGGATTTAACTTAAAAGAGAAATTTAATGAAATGTTTCGACTATAATTATAAAAATATTTTTTATTTATTCAATTCAATCTTGAGTCAAAATATTAATTTTAAAACATATGAGTTTTTTCATATATTTTTAATTCTCTCTCAACTAATGATTTCATTATATCGTGCTCTATTCTACTCTTTTTTCATTTTAAAAGCATTTAATATCATCCATCATATAAAAATAAATAATAAACAATTAAAATATTTTAAAAAAATCTAATTGACAGATGAGAGGTTATTATTATTTGGACTATAGAGTTGATGATAAAAAAAAATAATGATATTGAGAAGATTTGAATCCCCTAAAGTTTATCAAATGAAAATATATTACTAAAATGTCAATGAAATCCACACATTAATCCAACAACAATAAGAGTCTTAAAAAATCAAGTAGTTAATTCTCAAGATTTCCACATGTTAAAAAGCCATGCACTACAACCAATACATGAAAGGTTGAAGAATCTATAAAAGAGGCAAACAGCAAAGCAGCCTGAACGAAAAAAGATTAATGAACCATAGGAACTTCTATCACTAGCCTGACTAGCAGTTGATAAGTAGAGTTTTAGCCTTTTTGATAATGGGAATGATATAGTAAGATGAGTAAACGCTTAAACTTCCAATCTATGCAAGTTTCATGCGAAGTGGCCAAAAGAATTATATAAAAAGAATGAGTAAAGCAACAACGGAGGACTCAGAGCCATCAAGAATGCACTCATGAATTTTTAAAAGAGGCGGTCGCAAGAAGAAAAGGACACCTGGATCTCGTTTTCCAATTTATATCTTCTCACAGGCATTTCGTCGAGCATCATGCTGGGATTCTTGGATTCTCTCCAATCACGACTTCTCGCTGGTTATAGTTAGACCGAATAGCAATAACAAGGGCATGATGGAGGTTGGTTCCTGCAAAGAAAGTAGATAGCTAGTCATCTTTATTCTCCAAATCTACTCGGATTTTGATTTGTTAAACGCACAATTCTTCACCCACTAAAGCCTTTTTGTAGAGAGAATACGAATTTATACGCCAACGGCCTAGTGGCTTACATTTGGCAAACAAGAACATATGCTAGGCTTCTTCGCTACTGCTTATAAAAGGGTATTATACTAAAAGAACAATTTGGCAGCCACTTCCAGCACTGCTTTATTCTTGCATTTAGGGGCCAAAAAGACACTTTCTAGAAAACCAAATATTTGAATAATTATTTATGGTCAAAGTCCTAGAATAATAAAATTTAGAGTAAAAATTATTTATAATTTTTAACTATATATTGTATAATAAATGATTAAAAAATAATAAATCAAGTATCAACTTATTAATTAATTTAAATTTATATTAATTTAAAAAATATAAAATTTAAAAATATTTTCGTTATTGAAATACTTCAAAAATTATTAAAATAAGTTTTATTTACTCATGAATTTTATTAATAAAATTTTCAAAATTTTGATAGTATAAATTTTTTAAAAATATATTTTTTAATATATAAAAAAATTTATAATAATAACATCTATAAAAAATTTTAAATCGAAATTGGTAATACAATATTTTTCATTTTTAAATATTTTTAAATTTTAAATTTTTAATCAAATCTAATTTAAATATAAATTAATAAATTATAATTCATTTTCTTATATTTTCAAATATTAAAATTCGATTGTACAAACAAGATATAAGTCTCCCTAAAACTTAAAAGGACACTGACATAAGACTGAACAGGGGATGGTCAGAATGGGAGTGTGTAGGATCCTTAGCTTGGACCGGCGAGCATAGGATGCGAATCGTGCTAAAAGTGGAAGTAAACGAAATGGGAGGGCACCGTGGGCCATTTGGCTTGGGGCCCACAACTGACGGTCCAGATTAGTGAAAGAAGGAGAAAAGAACAAAAAGAGTGGACTTTTGGCCCTCAGCCGAACTGGAGTCAGAGGGGGATGGTGTCCGTTTGGGAAAAGACATAGACAGCCTTTGCTGTGGCCCCACCAAAACAAACCCAAAGCCCATCTACTGTTCATCAGTTCCCTTAAAAAGGACAGCATCCACCTTGATATCTGATGATCCCCAAATGTAGGGGATAAAAAGTTAAAACCCAGAGCCTGAAACCACTTTGGCTTTTTAACTGTTACCACTGCCAAACGACGTCGAATCAAATCCGACGACATCGTTTAAAGTGAAATACAAAAAACTCACCGCGTCAAAACGAGACAACTGGCGGACCTGACACGAGGACAGAAGACAGCAAATCATCATGGGCCTGTCTTTCAAAGCTCCAGATCACGCCGTCAAAACGATCCAGTAATGTAAACTTCTTAACGCCGTGAGATTAACGGCAGCCTGTGGTCTTCCAATCTGAAAGGGAAACAAGAACGCCGTTAAACCTCCGTTGAGTGATCATACACAGAAGTTCATGCAAGCCTCTGACTTTTCGGAGTTTTCTTTTTTACAGATAATATTTGTTTATTGATTGCAAGTATGATACTGGGGACTACGATTCTCTTCTACTCCTACAAGGCACTGCACGACGCTACTTAATTGTAGGGTTCCATACATATCTGATAGTGCCGCATAGAACCAACGCTAATTCCTACATTCAATATTCCCTCCCTCTCTGTTTTCCTCTCTCTCTTCTTTCTGGGCAAGAAGCAGTGGATGTTTCTGAGTGAAGAAGGGGAGAAAGATGAGAACCTTTCACAGATACCTTCTCTACATTTGCTTGATTCTGTCACTGTTCACGGCCAGCTCTGCTTACAGTGACCTTGATGTTCTGTTGAAGATGAAGTCCGTCATGATTGGACCGAAAGGTTCAGGGCTCAATGACTGGCAGCCTTCGTCTTTGCCATCTGCTCATTGTTCGTTCTCTGGCGTGTCATGTGACGAGGATTCACGCGTGGTGTCCCTAAATGTCTCGTTTATGGCTCTGTTCGGCACGATTCCGCCGGAGATTGGGCTGTTGACCAAGCTCGTGAACCTCACGATCGTTGCCGTAAATCTCACGGGGACTCTGCCATGGGAAATGAGGAACCTGACCTTGCTCAAGATATTCAACATCTCCAACAATTGCTTCAAGGGCCCTTTCCCTGGAGAAATCACACTGGGCATGACAGGCCTTGAGGTACTTGATATTTACAACAACAACTTCAGGGGCCCACTCCCCATTGAGCTCGTGAACCTCAGGAAACTCAGGCATCTCTGTCTCGCAGGCAACTTTTTCCACGGAGAGATACCGGAGAGCTACTCAGAGATTCAAAGCTTGGAGTTTCTAGGCTTGAATGGCAACGATCTTTCTGGCAAGGTTCCGACCTCTTTGGGTAGGTTAAAGAACTTGCGGCATTTGTTCCTTGGTTACTTCAACAAATACGAAGGAGGTATTCCACCGGAGTTCGGGGCCTTGAGTGAGCTCCAAGTTCTGGATATGAGCCAATGTAGTCTCACGGGTGAGATTCCTACCAGTTTGAGCAATCTGAAGCACTTGCACTCATTGTTCCTTCAACTGAACAATCTAACTGGTCATATACCCCCTGAGCTCTCGGGTTTGATTAGCTTGATGTCCCTGGATCTCTCCAACAATGAACTGACGGGGGAAATTCCGCAGAGCTTCTCAGTGCTCAACAACATCACGCTACTCAGTTTGTTTAGCAACAATTTCTACGGTCCAATCCCATCGTTCGTCGGCGATTACCCGAATCTTGAGACACTTTTTCTGTGGGGGAACAACTTCACGCTTGAGCTGCCAGAGAATCTGGGGCGGAACGGGAAGCTCTTGTATCTCGACGTTTCAGAGAACCACCTCACCGGCAGGATCCCCCGGAATTTGTGCAAAGGAGGGAAGTTGCAGACGTTGATCCTGATGAAGAATTTCTTTTTCGGTCCAATCCCTGAAGAACTCGGTGATTGCAAGTCCCTGACCAAGGTTCGAGTCGCGAAGAATCTATTAAACGGGACAATTCCGCCGGGGATTTTCAATTTACCGCGGGTGGGTTTGATCGAGTTAGACGACAATTACTTCTCCGGTGAACTTCCTACTTTCATGTCCGGCATTGCTCTTGGTCTGTTGAAAGCGTCTAACAACCTGATAACGGGTAAAATCCCTCCAGCTCTCTGTAATTTTCCGAATTTACAGACTCTCTGGCTCGACCGGAACCGTTTCAATGGAGAAATTCCTCAGGAGATCTTCAATTTGAGGCAGCTTACCCAGATTAATATCAGTTACAACAACATCACCGGTGAAATTCCTTCTTCTATCTCTGGCTGTACTTCCTTGACATCTATTGATTTAAGCCAAAACAGTCTTACTGGCGAAATTCCGAAAGGAATCGCTTCATTGATTGATCTGAACACTCTCAATTTATCTTCTAATCATCTCACTGGCCAAATCCCTCGGGAAATCGGAAACATGACCAGCTTGACAATCCTCGATCTCTCCGATAACAACTTATCTGGCACGGTTCCCATTGGAGGTCAGTTTCAGGTCTTCAACGACAGCACGTTCGCTGGAAACCCTAATCTCTGTTTACAGCGGCGCGAAACTTGCCCGTCTCCAGCTGCCTCAGGTCACGGACACTCGGCGGTGTTTACTTCCTCGAAGCTTATAATCGCGCTAATCGCTCTAATTACGGCTATGATGCTCATTGTCGTGACAGTTTACAGAATGAGGAAGAAGAGACTCCATAAATTACGGGCATGGAAGCTCACTGCGTTCCAGCGGTTGGATTTCAAAGCAGAGGACGTAGTGGAGTGCTTGAGAGAAGAGAACATAATAGGGAAAGGAGGAGCAGGGATCGTGTACCGTGGGTCCATGCCGGACGGTGTCGACGTGGCGATCAAGCGGTTGGTTGGCCGAGGAAGTGGGAGAAGTGATCACGGTTTCTTGGCCGAGATTCAAACTCTAGGCCGAATCCGGCACCGAAATATCGTGAGGCTGTTGGGGTACGTGTCGAACAAAGACACGAACCTGTTAGTCTACGAGTATATGCCGAATGGAAGCTTAGGGGAGCTGCTGCATGGATCAAAGGGAGCACACTTACTGTGGGAGACGAGGTGCCGGATCGCACTTCAGGCGGCGAAGGGGCTTTGCTATCTTCATCATGATTGTTCGCCGTTGATCATTCACCGGGACGTCAAGTCCAATAATATATTGCTGGATTCCGATTTCGAGGCTCACGTGGCAGATTTCGGCCTGGCCAAGTTCTTGCAGGACGCCGGCGCATCGGAATGTATGTCCTCCATAGCCGGATCCTACGGTTACATCGCGCCAGGTTCGTCATCTCAATTCGTGATCTTCCTCCGTAAATTGCGAACTTAATCTGTTGTCTCATTCTCTGCTTTCCGTGCAATTCACTGCAGAGTACGCCTACACACTGAAAGTCGACGAGAAAAGCGACGTCTACAGCTTCGGTGTCGTCCTGCTGGAACTGATAGCAGGGAGGAAGCCGGTGGGGGAGTTCGGAGACGGAGTAGACATCGTCCTGTGGGTGAGGAAAACCACGTCGGAACTCTCTCAACCGTCCGATGCCGCTTCTGTCCTGGCAGTCGTGGACCCCAGGCTGACCGGATATCCATTAACAGGTGTGATTCACTTGTTCAAGATAGCCATGATGTGCGTTGAGGATGAAAGCTCTGCAAGGCCCACCATGAGAGAGGTCGTTCACATGCTTGCGAACCCTCCCCAGTCTGCACCGAGAAGCCTCCTAACTCTCTCTAATGTTTAAGCTTCCCTTAAACTAACGGTCTCCAGTAAATAAAAAGCTAATGCGATATGTAATAATTTTGCCTGTTAAAGTTCTGGGGTTGACAAGGAAGTCTCTGCACAAAAATTGTGCTATATGGTTGCTGTAATCCTTCTTTTGCTTAATGTAAGATGCTCTGTTGTTCTGTTCGGTTTCCTGGAAAGCTTAGTCTTGTGTTCATCGCCTCTTTTCAAGGTTGCTTCCAGAGGCTTTAATGGCGGTTATTATTAAAATCATTGTAAATTGATAGTAGAAAATACAAGTGATTTGGGGGACAAATCATGAAAATGATTGCAATTGAGGATCATTGAAGCTTCCTCACCTGCACTAAGTTGTCTGAGTAAGTACTAAATAGGGTTATCTGGTAATTTAACATTTTTTTGCCGGGCTTTTAGGTGACTGCTTATATTAATTTAAGTTATAATCTTATTTCCATATTTATGATGCTTCAAAATATCTATTGGTTTTCAAAATAAAAAACAAGGTAAAAGTTAAAAATATAAAAAATCATAATTTTTTTGATAAATGTTATTTAAAAACTTAAGCTTTATCTTTTTTCTTTCAATCAAATTTTTACTTTTAAAAAGTATTTAAACAAATCTTAGTATTTTAATTTTATCAAAATTAAATTTCATTAAAAAATTTAAATATTAAAAACATTTAAATTAATGATATATTTACAACGAATTTTAACTTATAATTTTTTATAAATGTAACAAAATATTTAGCTATCATCATAAAAAGTTCAAAATTTTTTAAGTATTAAAAATATTTTTTTAAAAAATATCTCATTAAAAATTTAAAAAATTCATAAAAAATAATTAATTAGTTAAAAATTTTAAATTTAAAAATAAAATTAAAATAAAACATAAAATTTATTTAAAAAATTTTTAGTCGTTTTTAATAATAAAAAAATTATTAATTTTTTATAATCATTTTAAGTCAAAATTTAATTTAGATAAAATCAATAAATCAGGGCATGTTTATATACATTTTAGAAGTTAGTGTTTAATTTGAGAGGGAGGGTTAAACTCAAGGTTTTAAATGATATTTGTATTTTTTTAATTTAAATTATAATTTATAAATTTTTAATTTATATTTAAAATTTTAAAATTAATAATATTTTAATTTAAATATTTTAAATGAATTTTAAATTTAATTTTAAATATTTTTTAAAGTTAAACAATTTTTTACGTGATTTGATTTATATTTTTTAAAATTTAAAATTTATTGTAACAATAATTAAAATATTTTTATTTAAAAAAAACAAATTTAACAGTTACATTTTTATGAATCTTAAGTGTACTGTAATGTAATCATTTTGATATTTTTTAAATATTATGAAAATAAATAAAATTTATTTTTATTATTTTTAAATATTTTATATTATATACTCATTAAATTTAATATCAAAAATAATATTTTATTTGTTTTAATAAATATTTAAATAAAATTAATTATATAAATAAATATCATGTATAAAATTATTAATCTAATAAAAAAATTATAAACAAAATAAAGTTAATTTTTAATCCCAACTTGACATCGTGAATAAAATGCATTTGTTTTTGATATATTTAACTTTAATTTAATTTTAATGTAAATATAGTGATTTATTTAATTATATTTTATTTTTATTAAGTTTATTAAGGCAAGAATTACACAATTGTCCTCTCAAACTAAGAAGGCCTAGCCAGCTCATTTTACCGCATGAAGGACAATTGGTTTCGAACCCAAAATGGGTAACAGCGCACTGATCCGGCCCGGTTTGAACCATTGGGCCTATTACCCACAGCCTGATCTGATGTACAAAATTACAGGTGCTTTTTAAAAGGCTCTGAATTCAAAAGAACCAATGCTCTCTCATTTTTCCGCCATTTTCATGAGTGGGAGGTAAGAAGAGAAAGGGAAATGGAGACGAAGAGCCCTGAGGAACTGCCCTGTCCCAACACAGTGACAGTACGGAGAAACCCTCACCGGAAAGCTAGACCTACGCCTTTCACAAACTCTTGTCAACAATCCATTCAATCTTCCTCTAATTTGCACGATATTCCTTCTTTTCCAATAAAAGACATTCTCTCCATTCAGATCCCTCAGTCTGATCCCAAACCTCCAATGTCAGAGAATCTCAATGTTTATTTAAGAATCAGACCACTAAACAGCTCCTCCACGACGGTAGGTAATAATTGTGGAGATCAGAATCTTAGGTCCAGGGGTAAAAATGCTTGGCCTCAGCAACCGGCTAAAAGGAGCAAGGCTAAAGAGAAGAATGTGAAGAAAAAGAGCAATGGATCATGCATAACGGTGAACAATTCTCACTCCGTGACGCTGTCTCCGCCCGCAGCTTTGCAGGAGTTGAAGCGCAGCAAGTCTGAGGTCTACGAAGGGTTTTCTTACGTATTCTCCAATTCTTCTCAGGTTTGCTCTGCTTCTTTTGCTTTTTCTCCTCAGTGAAGGACGAGAGTTCTCACGAAGCGATACAGTTTTCATGATTTCAAGCTGAAATTATTTATAGGATGAAGTGTTTGAGAGGATGGTGAATCCTTTAGTGGAGGACTTTCTTTGCGGGAAAAGTGGAATGCTGGCTGCGCTGGGGCCTACTGGCTCAGGCAAGACGCATACTGTTTTTGGGAGTCCCAGGAACCCTGGTATGGTTCCACTTATTCTGAAACGAATTTTCAAGCAGGAGGACGGTTCTCCTGCATTCTCAAGGTAGGGAATGATTTTTTGATGCTGTGAGGGTGATTAAATCTTCTTCTGAGGTATATAAATCATTTGCCAAATCCTTGGATTATGTGGGTTGTGAGCGGATTCATATAAGGAGAGTAGTGAATGAGTGCTTCTTTTAGTTGTTTATGTGCTTCTGGTTAGGAAAACATAACCATAACTTCTTTCTATTTCTATGTCATGTTTCTCCAGGTCTTTTTACATATCAATCTTTGAAATATCATCTGAACGCGGCAAAGGGGAGAAGGTATCTGATTTATCCACTGAGGGAACTGATTTGAGCATGCACCAGTCAACTATTAAAGGCCTCCAAGAGGTTCATTTTAATTACTTATGTTAAATGATTTAATTTCTTTGCTTGGTGTATATTCAGGATGGATGGTAAAAATGACCTTGTGTCTGTTCTTTGTTTTTTTCTTTTTCTTTTTCTATCAAACAGGTTCTCATTAATGATGTTGCACAGGCGGAGTCTTTAATTGCTCGTGCTATGTTGAAACGTGCCACAGCTATGACAAATGCAAACAGCCAGTCTAGGTGCAATTAAAATTATCAGTTCAACTATATTTCAATCTGTAACTTGTTTGCATAACTTCTTGCATTAGATTGTTTTATACCCAACAATGTAGTTGTCATAGTTACATATTTTGTCTTTTTGTCCATCTACTTCCATGCTTGCAGCCGCTCACAGTGTATTATTAACGTCCGTGCTGCTGCTAATGGCTGTGAAGGAGAAATTAGTGTCCAGTCAACTGATGTTGTGCTAACAATTGTTGATCTGGCTGGTGCAGAAAGAGAAAAGAGAACTGGGAATCAGGTCCTTACGTGTTTAACATTGTTCTATCATGCTTATGCAGTCAGGAATTTATCAAAGGCTTCTGGAATTCTAAATGTCAAATGCACCCAGAAATGTTGACATATAGATAAATAATTAGCGATATGATGTATGGAAACTTCGTTATTTATGAGACAATGTTGGATGATATTCATTACTAATAGCTGTCAAAAGAGTGGCATGATTGTGAAGATAACAGTGCTTTGAAATTAGGATACAGTTCAACTAGGCTTTGAAAAATAGACAGGATATTTCATGGAGATTTTAACTTAACAAAAAATTGACTATTGGAGTTCTAGGAAGTTATATGATAATTCAATTTCATCATTGAAATGAGACAATAATCTTAAGTGCTTGCCAAAATTTAATACATCATCGAGAAGCACAGTTTCAAATAAAAGTATTTATACAAAATTTGCTGAGTTCAGAGGTTAATGTCACATACATGTCATTATGTGCAACCTTTATTGTTAATGGGAGCTCATGGAATAAATTTTGTTGATGTTATCGAGATATAGATCTCAATTTCTTTTATCACTTTGCAGGGGGCAAGACTACTTGAAAGCAATTTCATTAACAACACCTCAATGGTTTTTGGTCTGTGCCTCAGAGTATGTGGCCTAGACTTGCTTCATTGGACCTGCTGTGACCTTCAGAGCATTCTTGTCAATTATCAATTTTTGCTTTTCTGTTTGGTGTCTTTCAGTTGTTTCATTTACTTTATTGTTTTTGTGATCTTTATGCCCTTCCTTTTTCACATGTATAATTATACTCGGCTCTTGTCTTTATTTTCAGTCATTGATGGAGCACCAAAAGAATCCAAGGAGGGTGCTACAGAAGCATTTCCAGAACTCTTTGGTAAAGTTTATGGTTGACAAATATTTTTTGTTTTTAGTTTTGATGTGTTTTGGTTGCCTTATTTTGATTTTTTCTTTAATTGTTTACATGACTGGCTTTGTATTAGCATTAGATAGCTTTTAACTTGTTAATTGTTTTCCTTCTTGTTTTCTAACATTTTACTTTAGATCGTTTAATGCTAAAATATATCTGTCTCTCGAAAGTTGACCAGATACCTACGAGATTATCTGGAAGGCAGGAAAAGGATGGCATTGGTATGGGTTAAGAATCTTTGTGCTTCTTTTAGTATCTTATAAATTTGGATTTATTTTATTAAAATTCGAACTTTTCTCATTGTTTTCTACATCTTTTTTCTTTTCTTTTTTGCAGATTTTAACAGTGAAATCAGGAGCAGAAGATTATCTTGATACATCTTACCTCTTAAAACAAGCTTCACCTTATATGAAAATCAAGTAAAATCTTTTACTGTTTACCCCTGTATCTGGAAAATGAAGTTTTCACTGACAGAATAATATGTTTGCACGTGAAATTTATTCAGGTTTGACAACATTGAGGAACCTTGTAAAAAGAGGCATTTTCAGATATTTCCTATGGTTGAGCAGTCCAAAAGAATGAAATTCAGTGGCCTTGATGCTCATGTGGTGTGTTTAGATTACCATCTTAAGCATTCATTGCTCATTCTTCTCCTTGCTGAAGCTACAATGATTGCCTATCTTGCCTTATTATTATTTCTAGAATGCCAAAGAAACTTGTTTCCAACTATTTGACGATTTAAACTTTATATGTAATGTGTTTTGAGCAAGTTGTTCTTTTCTATACTGCCAATCATCTTTTGGTCACTGTATTTTTGCTACTGCAGTGATATGTTAGATAATCTCAATTTGACCTAGTATCTAGTGACGCTCACAGATCATAATTAAATTCTGCTGTTATTAGCCATACACTTGTTGCTCATTCATACTTTTTAAATGGGTCTGCAGATTGAAGGAAAGATTATTGGAGATAACCTCAAACTTTCTGAGGAAGGTAGTTAAACTACTACCATAACTTCTTCATTTCTTTTTATCTGCAACTATTTTGGCCCCTTGCGTTTAATTGTTTTGTTTTTTCTTCTCAACATGTGGTACGTGTTGCATCATAGAACCTTCACAAAACAACAAAGTGGACAGTGTTGATACTGCATCGCCAAGGGTGGACCAGGACCCTGTTGACAGGATCAAACATGAGAGAAACCATAAGATAATGCAAAACTTTGCTAAAGCTTTGTGGAGTGTTTTGAAGCAATATAATGAAAAACTCAAGGTAATAATTTCTCATTGCATAATGTGCTAAGAATGGCCAGGGTCATTGTTACATGAAGTTTAGGACAAAGTTATGATCAATGCTCTACTGGCTTTTTACGCAACTTCAACAGTAAATTAATTACTTCAGTGACAAACTCTTGTCATTAGGTTGCAGAAAGTGAAATTCAAAGGCTCAAACAAAATCATAACGAGGAGAGAACGAAATTTCTTGAGTTGCAAGAGGAGTTTAACGATTTAAAGTCTCGGTGTAGTTGTTCCAAGCAAAATGTGGCAGCTGCCACCTTAGCTAAAACAGATAATAGCTCTGAGGCCAGAGAACATTTAGAGGGGCATGTATGTTCTCCTGATGAGGTAATAACTGGCCTTGCATATTGAAAAGAAGCTTAGTTTGGTTATTAGGTTTCTTCTTGTCGCTTAATACTGGAGAATTTGTGCTCGACAACATTTGAAGTTGCTCTTTAATGTTCAGACAAGTATAGATCTCCATTCTTCCATTGTTGAGGAATCAGAATGCAGTAGCCCTCGTGGAATATGTGACTCCAGCTCAGTAGAAGATCAAGATGTATTTCATCAGGTATTTTTTTACTTTTTCCTTTTGCTTTCATGTGTATATTATAACAATTGTTAGTTATTCTTCTTGTCTCTTGAAAGCAAGCGCATGTACCTCCTTCATGGAAAAAAAAAAAAAAACCACTTGCATCATGTACTCATAATACCCATGTAATTATGCTCAAAGGAACAAATACTATCTGAAGCTCTTATTCAGTATTTAGCCAAATAGAGATGTTTACTCCTCCAACCAGAAATCCTCTGAAATATGACTCTCAAAAGATCTGACTCGCCTCTGAAACAGCATAAAGGTCAATCTTCTGAGGTGTATACGTCCCAAATTTTTTACGTTTGCCTCAAATGATAATCTTACCCCTGGTATTTTAGAGTTCAAATTTCCATCTGAAGGATTTATCATGAGTTGCTAGGTCTATTCCACTGTCTTGCTTTCTCAAATGTATTATGTTCATCTGAGACAAAGACTTAATAAATTTGAAGTGGCAGGTATAGGAAAAAATGTTTTGTTTATGACAAGCTGCACACTTTCTAATGTTGACTGTTAGATCTTAAAATCTCAAGTACAGACGGCATCGAGATCTTTTACCATATTTGTCACCTGAGCCCATAAAACATTTGTTCTAATTGTTTGGCAAGGTAAAAGCTGTGGAACCTTCTTCAGAGTTGGGGTTATTCTCTGCTGATAATTATCGAGAACCCAAGGCCACTGTGAGCAGAGTTGCACCTGATTTACAGCTTCCTGAATCTGTGGTGAGCTCTACTCAGTCATGTCCCGCGGTTGGTGATGACAACTGTGCATCAGGGGAGTTGGCTCAACAGCCCAGTGAGAAGGATGAGGTTAAATTCTCATCAAAGTTTATTATTTCCATTGATAATGATGCATATTAAAGTCGGATTCCATGTTTCAGCTGCATCCTTCAGATGAGCTACATTTGGTTTCTATATATTCTTTCTATGCAACTCTGAATATTTTTTTGGAGCCATATAACTGAATAAACTATGGCTTTCAGGAATGCAGTTCATGCATATAAAGCAAATAGTTAATGCATAAATGATCGGCTATCTCATCTATACGTGTTCATAATGCTTATGGCTTCATGAAAGTCAACCTGTTATATGGAGTGACATAAATTATATTTGTAAAATAGTGAAATGTGAAAGATGATTTATTTAGATTATAAGCAGATGGCTTAGGTAGTTATGTATGAAAACAGCTATTGAATATGGCAAGACAAGTTACATTTTACTTAACATTTAGGTTCTCCAGTGATATAAATTTCTGTTACTTGGGGGAAGGGGTTTCTAATTTATCTTTTTGTTTTTTGTTAGCTTAGAGACTTGGACAGTTGAACTAGCATTCACTCCTTGATACCAAGTACGGACTCATCTTAGGGCAAGCTAATGATTCTTATTTTGTTCTTTAGTTTCTTTTTTTTTTTTTTCATATTTTCCATACTTGTTATTTGGGTGACTAACAACCCTAATTAGTTTGGGATTAATGCTAAGTTGAATTCATCTTTAATTAGAGTTATTAGGTTGTAACTACGTCCTTTATACCTTATTTATGAATCATTTGACTAGATGTTAGGTATGGGTGCAATAATCTCAACTGGCCTAGCTATGTGTACTGAATTCTAAATTCAATTACGAACAGTCTGATAGAGATATCAATTGTTTGAAGATTTTTAAATTTCATTTTCTTTCCAGGGTACAGTGAATCTGCGGCTGTCAGATAAGAAAGTTGCATTTACTCAGGTGTGTAATGCTGATGTGCTTGATAATCAACCAAAAGTAGATACCTCCCAAAAACCATCACATACGGAGAAACCAAAAAGGTGAACTAGGCCTCAACTACATCTCCTTCCAGTCATTTGCCTTCCGTCCTATGCATTTAGATTTGTTTTCATCCCTGAAGTCTTATTTTTTATGTTGTTATAACCAGGAGACTGTTACCTGCTTCATCAATATTAGTGAGGGATGTTAGTACTTTAGACATTGAGGATGAGAGTGGGAAACAAAAGGTAAGTAAATGTTGTTTCTATCTCTTCCATTCTGCTACTGATGTGTATATGTGGCCTATTCAGAAAAATGATATGAATCAATCATCGAAAAGCATAAGTCTCACTAACCGAGTTAATAAAATCATTTTAAGTTGGACGTGGAAACAGGCAGAACTAGTATGTCTGAAGTAGTGAAGTGGCAAAATTAGCTAAATCTGGACATTATTCTATACTATTATTAAAGACGCTCATTTACCTGAATTGGACACTTAGATGACAAATAATTTCAATATATAATTTGATTCTCTTTAATCACTTGTGCAGGGGAATAGAGTTGTTAAGAAAGTGGTGGCAGAAGGAAGACAAAGAACTCAGGGGAGTGTCTCTCTCCTGCATTTGCTTAAGAGCAATCTCCACCTCTAGTATCAAATTTAGGGCCTCTTTCTTCTGCAACTACGCCATTTTGACTTTGAGCTCTATGACCTATGATAGCACACTCTCTGATAAGAGTTACAATAGTGTTACTTGTCACACAGTCGGATAGTCATACTCAGGCTAGCACTTTCACCTCAGCCACAATAGTTATATGTATGGTTTTGAAATGTGAATACTTGTATATTATTTTCAGCTACACTACACAACTACTGCATCCTTTGTTCACCGGACACGCCCTGAGTTTGGGTTTTTTTTTTTTAATCTGAGATACATTGATTTTTTAATAAATATATGTTAAAAGAATGAATTTTTATATATTTCTTAATTAAATTTTATTTTTAATTTTTAATTAATTTAAATTTTATCAAAAATTTTAAAATTTTGAAATATTAACTTAAAATTTTATGTGAACATAAATAAATAATCAATTTATTAGTATAAAAAATTTAATTTTTTAAAATAAATTATTTAAATATAAAATTTATTTGAGTTACTTTTAAAGTATTTTAATAATAAAAATAATTTCAATTTTTTGAAGTATATTTAAATTAAATTAAAATTTTAAGTTAATATTTAAACAAAATTAAAAGTAAATATTATTTTAAATTTTACGTTTTTTAAATCGAATTTTTTACTTTCAAAATATAGTCAAATAAATTTTAATATTTTAATTTTGTTCAAATTCAATTTTATTAAAATTAAATATTAAAAATATTTAAATTATAGATATTTTACAATAAATTTTAATTTATAATTTTTATACATATAAATAAATATTTAAATTATCATTGTAAAAAATTTAAATTTTTTTAAGTATTGAAAATATTTTTAAAAAAATTAATACTCTTTAAAACAGTAAAAATAGTTCTGTAATTTCAGTGAACCAGTCATAAGTGAGATTCTTATAGTTTGGGGCTGGTTGTAGTGGGCGCGCCTAGTCTGACCCAAAAGGAGGTCACTTAAAAATAGGTCGACAATTCAGTGAGGTTCACATTCGTGAAAAACGTGGGTGGCGTGGTGGTTTGGGTATTGGGCCAGGGTGGGTGGTTCATGGGGCTGTTGATTTCTGTGCTGGGTGAAGTTGCCATCATATTCCTTTACTTTCCAGTGCTTATTGATAAAAAACACTAAATTATGGATTCTAAAGGAATCCAAATCTAAATCCAATCCAATCCATAATCCTCCACCCTTACCCATAGATGAATTGGATACTAACGTCTCAATCTCCTCTGATTAGCACTAGCTTTTAGCCCTTAGCTTTTAGCATTTTGTCACCGACTTTAAGCAGTCTTGTCAACCAACATAAATCATTATTTATTAAAAAAAGTGTAGTTAATTAAATAATTTCTCTCTCTTTACCCATTCTAATTAATCATTTTTATATTTTTTTATTAAATAATTTTAAATAAATATCACATAAAATTTTAAAATTTACTTCCATTCTTTAAATAAATTCAAATTTTAAAAGGTTTTTTCAGATAAATTTAGGTTTATTGAATATATTAAAATTAAATTTTGATTTAAACTAATAATAAAAATATTTCATTATTAAAATATTTAAGACATGATTCGTATAAGATATATCTCAATTTTGAGTTTACTTTTTAAATTTAAATTATTTTTAACTCTTAATTTTATTTTTTATAATATAAAATTTTAAAAGATATTTTTAATATTTAATTTTTATGATAAATGTAATATTTATTTATATTAGTAAAAATTTTAAATTAAAATTTATCATAAAATATCTTTACTTTAAATATTTTTATTTTAAAAAATTTTGATATAATTTAATTTGATTCCAATTGATAGAAAAACATTAATTTTAAAAACTTTTAAAAGTTAAAAATTATTTTAAAATTAAAAAAATCTCAAAAGTTTATTTTTTATTTTTAATTGTATTTAAAATATATTTGCAATAAAATTACGTTTGGAATAATTTGAGATAGTTATGGGAGATTCTAATTAAGTGAAGATTTACTGCAAGCATGAATGCGTAGAATTATTAGTGTTTCAAGCCATGATAGTTTCATGAAGAGTTAGAAAACAAAGTCATTGAAAGCAATCTTTCATGTAATTTCATGCATCCCACACAATCATTATGATGTGCTGCACCACATCCATTACTGTTGACAACGACTTGATTTTTCTTAAAGTAATAATTTTATTATTTTTTAAATTTAAAATTTAAAATTTTTGTATCATATTGTTATTATTAAAATATATATATTTAATATTTTATTTATTGATATTTTTTAAAATAAAAGCAATATTTTATTATTTATTATTGTAAAATTTATATTCTATCTTCAACCCATCTGACCTTTTGCAGCTTTCAAGTAATTTTAATATTGCAAACAATTCCTTCACATTTTATAATTATTTTAAAATTCAAATTATATCAGTCTTATTATTCCTATTACTTATATCATATTTATAGCAACAATATACATAAAGATTGTCATTAATAGGAACCCAAAATTTACCAATTTTGGTATATGTATAGTGTTAATATATACAAATTTCGTAATTAATTCATTCGCAAATTTTGCATTTTTATTAATCCCAACATATTTATAATACCAATAAATATAGACTTTATAATTACTTCCAACTCAAATCATATTCAATCTCATCATTCTTCTAATTTTTTTAAAAAATAACTAAATTAAGTTGTTTATATGTACAATAAAATTTAAAATTTATATTAATTTTAAAAATTTCAAGATGAAAATTAAAAATTAAAAATTTGTTTTAGAAATATTATCATTAATTTAAAATCAAGTAGTTTGTATATATAATATAACTTAATACCATGTCATAGACGCGAATGTTGACATAAATATTTTAAAAATTTCTAAATATTTCTGATTATTTATAATATTAAATTTTTTTATAAAATAATACAATGATTATAATTTTTTCTAATTAAATTATCATATCATCACATTATTATAGCAACTATTGTAAGTTTTTGTTCATGTGAAGCTTGGACTATGGTAGCTAATTAAAAGGCTTTTCTGGGCCCTCACTAGATGGGCTTAACTATCCAGTGGGCCTGACCCCACAAAGGCCTCAGGTGCACCAATTACAATCATCAACTCGACCACAGGGGATTTGATTACAAGTGACAAACCGCAACCCTTTCCATAAAGGCAATCACACGTGCGCACAACACGTGACTCAAAAAACAGTGGACCCCACATGACAGCGACAACGATGAGCTGCTCTCCTTTTCAGCTGAGTCCTTGTCCATCTCATCTTCCAATTGACAGGTTTTCGTGCAAACTGCAAACTCCCGTCTTTTCTATAACATTTTACTATTTTTTAATATTATATTCTTTGACCGGACAACCCGGTCTCACCCGGGTCCCGAACTAACCCGGGTCGAGCCCACTGGCTCCAGCATGCGTGGCACCTGCAAACCGACCAGTGTATTGATATATTTTCGAAATTAAAATATATTGAAAAGGAGAAAAAAAAAAAAAAAAAGCCAAGCAGAAACGTTACTCTCTCTCTCTCTCTCTCTCTCTCTCTCTGTCCCTCTCCCTTCCTGGTTCGAAAAAGGCCTCGCGGAAGACAAAGTGAGGGTTTTGTGAAGAGACAGAAATATACACTGTTCTTGTAGAGATATATACAAAACGGAGAAACACAAACAGTGAGAGAATTTCTCGAGGAAAGATAAGTTTAAGAGGCAGAGTGGTGTATTCTCTCTTTCGGATGGAGTCACAGCTAGGGTTTCGTTCCGTTGAGAGCTATCGATAAAGGTGAGCTACATATCACGGTTTTTGATTCTTGTTTTGTTTTGCATTTTAGGTTTTTGGTATCAATTGTTTCCCTGGTAGAATTAGCGGTGGTTAATCACCTAGCAAGAGCATTAATTACAATAATCCTAATGTATATCCTATGTTTCTTTAAATTGACACCACACCTCATGGTATAGGGCCAAAAAGGAAGGGTTTTTTTCTCTGCTTCTCTTCTTGTGTCTTGAAATCTAGGGTTCCATCTTCTCCGCATTTGGTAAATCGCTCTTTCTCTTCTTCGTTTGGCTTTGTTTGCTAATATAAAGAAATTTAAAGGAACTAAGAATCGTTCTTTAAATGGTTTTAAAATCGATTAGTTTAGAACTTATTGTGAATTTAGTGGATTTCCAGTCTATTACAGTGTTATTCAATTAAGTTTCTGTGTGGAGTTCGATTTTACTGCAACTGTTCTAAATCTGATTCTGTGGCTCTTGGATTGTTACAGGATAAAATTCTTTTCTTGGGGTGACCGATTTGGGAGTTTCAATGTTATGATAGTTACAGTTTTACCAAATCTGGCATTGAAGTATCTGGTAATTATTCTACTGATAAGCTTCTCAGTTTTACTATTATCTTTATTTGTGTACTTTGTGTCTTTCCTGAATTTTGGTATTCGGCTTTCTCTGGATTCAGAGGGACAATAGTTTTCAGGACAATCACGTTTGGCAATATGGTTATGATTCTATCGACTTCTTTGATTTCCACTTGAACGATTGGTTATTTTTGTCTTTAAATGAATCAAAATTTAAAATTTCCAAGATGATCTTCTGTGAATTATCTTTTTTGAATATATTTAGGATACTTACTTTGAGTTTATATATAGTTTCTTTTACTTTCCTGCCTCTGTATCAATATCAACCTAATCATGGCTTTTGTTTTTTTAGCAGTTTCAATAAAGAAATGAATGTCTGATGTAACACTTACACTGTTATATAATGAATAGAGTGATCCATGGGGCTCTTCTTACATTACAATTTGATCTATATTTGATTTTGGCTTTTCTTTTATTTATGTCAACATATGTAGTCCATTGTAATATTCATGTCACCACAAGAAAATAGAAATGCTAGCTCTTCAAACTCTTCAAAGCTATTGAACTGTAAATTGACCTAAATAGTTGGTAGATTTCTTTTTTTTTTTTTTTCCCTGTCAGATATAAATGGTATGTTGCACCAAGTTGGTGTCTCCCATGTACGTGTATGATTAGTTATCTAGAAGTTAGGATATCTATAAACTCTACACCGTCCATCTCGATTGTAAAATAATTTTCCATCACCCATAGCTTCGAAACCTTAACCCATCTATTCCCAAATACCAGTGAGGGGATTGGCAACCCTGCAGAAGGCCTCCTATATCTCTGTCCCCACAGCATCCCGAAGATAAGCAAAAGAATCTTTCCAGTAATCTTTCTCTTGTGTTTTGGGATGTGAAGACTTGCCCTGTTAACAACTTAGTCGCCACTTACCCAAATTCACTCATTTAACACAGAAACAACAAGATATTTTCCCAAACTTTTTGGGTCCATTTGCACCAAACAATGATGTGGTTGACCGACTCCTTTTTCTCTTTGCATAAAAGCACTTGTTAATCATAACCTCACTCCTTTTCTTTAGGTTATTAACAGTAACTTACCTGTTCCCTAAACTCCACCCACCTTTTCTTAATGGCATTCCAAACACGCGTTCCATTTGGTCCTCTTCCTAACATCGTGACCCATTTGCCCTCCTCTGCCCCATGTCTAGCCTATGTCACTCTCCTCCAAAGGCTATCCTCCTCCATCATAAATCTTTATAACCATTTCTCCAAGTAAGCCCTAGAATCGTTGTTGGAATTGCTCTAATCTATTAGCCACCTTCCTCGTGATTGAGAACAAATACATGAAATAAATTGGTATGCTGGAAAGAGTGCTTTTATTAAAGCCAACTTCCAACTTGTGAGTTGCTTTTCAAAGTTGAAAGAGTTTGAGGACTGATAATTTTGAATGTATATTTCCACAGTAAGCCTATAGCATTAAAGTTGAACTATATATTACCATCAGAGGTTGCATTCTTTTGTAAGCTTTAAGAGTTCCAAGTTTGAAGGGCATTTCTTTAAAATGAAACAAAGAGGTTGTCAATCTGGTTAATAAAAGTATGCGGTTTCATAGAGCTAGTAAAGAAATATAAGGTAGTTGGTTAGCAAGCACAAGAGTGGGAGAAAAAGAAGATAAAAGACCGCATGTGTGTATCCTTATGAAAGCTTCGATATAATAGAGATGTGTGATTGGTGGAAAAATGGTGAGAGAATGTTGAGCTCTTGAGTTTTGAATATGACTCAGGATTGTATTGCTGAAAGCCAGAATCTCTTGTTTAGTTGTACTCCTGCTTCATCATAAAAGCAAAATACCTGAATATACGTATCTACGTACTTCATTTAATGCAAACCCTGTTCCCAGGACTTGCATATTTCATGAAGCCTAGACAATCATAGTGTATCCTTCATAGCATTAGGGGGTTATTTTTATTTTTTTTGGCTTCTCTCTCCATGAGACCCGATCTTTTTCTTTCTTTCTTTTTAATTTATTGATCAAAAACCATGGAATGTTCACATTTTTTATACTGTCATAACTAAAAAGCTACATTTCATTATTGTCATCAACAAACCATTTCCGCTTTTGCGTGCTCGCTCTTCTGTTCTTTCACTCTTCTTTCTATCCTCCCTCTTATCCCCTCTCTGTATGTGTTTGCAATATGTGTTTTCCCCTCCCAGCCACACCCCTTTCTTTTGGGAGAGGATGTCAGCCATATTTGTGATTTTATCTTTTTCTGGTTACTTTGTGCATCCTTACTTTTTGGGTACTGATCATTGGTATGTAATTGTTACATCAATGCTTCTGGATGTGAAACTGAATTTTTTGGATCTGTATTGCGGTTATTTGACCTTTGGCAGACTATTTAGCCTGTTTTCCCATATGTGTTTTATATTTTGTGCTGTTGTTATTATACCTGTTATTTTGCTTGCTCAGATGGTTTGTGCCACATAGTTGTCTTTTTCAAGTTCAGAAGCAAGCATTAAAACATAATTACACGACATAACATGTGCCCTTGTTCATTAATTTTTCAACAGGCACCTAATTAAGAAAGTTTCAGTTATAAATTACATTATGGATCTTAGAACATACGTGTCTTGTTGCTTGTCAATTATTCATTGATTTGCTAACTATTAACTCATCGATAGTTTTGTACTTTTGTAGTTTGTGTATCTTCATAAAGTACATTAAAATATAGAAAAAATTGATGATATTTTCAATGAAGATATCCATTTTCATCATGCATGAAGCATTCAGCTCTGATATCCATTTCCATATGATTCTGTTGCTTCTGATGCTTTAGAGAAAAGGTTGTCTATTCATAAGGTTGCTTGTTGCTTTCAAGATCAGTGCCTGTTACCTTGTAGGTTAGTTTTAGCACTAATAGTTTGCAGCCAGTAAGAAGAAATCTTCATGTTTGATGATACTAAGTTTTTGATTGACTGTCTTACATATGGTTTGGACTATTAACTCAGCTACATCTATAAAAGATAGAGATTGTAAATTTAATGTAGGAACCAAATGACCCCAAGGAGATATTTATTGGCCTCTCTCCATAAATGTCTACCTCATGATTCTTGAGTTCACTACGATCAAGAGAAAGACTTAGCTGATCCAGGAAGGATGGCAAACCTGACCTAGAAGGGGTAGCAAACAAATATCAGAACTTGTGGTGAAAGGAATAAACAATTTATTTGGATTTCAGAATCCGCATGAATATTGAACCTGATGCATGAGGTAACTATTGAAATTTGATCCCACACTTAGTGCAGCTTGCTGGTCATTGCGTGCTAACTTGGCTTACTGACAGTCTCTGTTTAACTGGCAAGTATGATCCAGAAGGCCAACAAGAATGATTCATCTTGACTTGGTTATTAAAGATTTTACGAGATGTTAATACTTGCAATTGACTTTATTACTTTTGGAGATTATTGTACATATTTACTGATTATTTTGATTTGTTATTTGCATACATCAGTTTTCTCACCCTAAAATTAAGTGTTGAACCTGCAAGTGTATTGTAATTCAGTATTGAATCCCTTCTCTTGGTGCATTGATCTGTTTATTTTCAAAAATGTATGATAATGACTTGCAGGAACGTGCTTAAGCTGTAAATAATCTGCGCTACAGTCTGAGATGTATTCCGTACTTGCTAAATGCAGTACTGTCAGGGGATGCACAGGACTTGTGAACTTGCATTACTATCTCTTCAAATTCTATATGTACTTTGTCTTGTGCATAACCATGGATTTCCGCATATGATGAGTGAAGTCTGGGGATCAGTTTAGCTGGCAATGTGCTACTTGCAGGAAATGTGACAATGGATTATTACTTTGTCAAACTTCTGTGATTTTCGAAGTTCTGGGTTCATGTTCTCTTTTGAGTTCTCGATTATTTATTACAGCATTTAGAAACAATAAAATAATTGGTCCCTAACTGTGTAGTCTAGATCCACGTGCTTACCTCTGTATGTGTCATCGTATGCAGGGTGCCTAACCTACTTTCTCCTGAAAGTTCATTGATGGGAGAGAAACTATCAGCATACTACAAAGACTCTTTTAATGGTTTGATGTGTTGCATATGAAGCACTATGACTCTCGAGGATTTCTTTACCCTGACTGAGATAAAGGATGGCCTTGCGGCCACTTCTCGTGTTGAAGAACTGGTCACTATCATGCAAAAGGACAAAGATTGTGTGGTTAAGAATGTTGGTGATGCGACCAGGCAGTGGGCTGCTGTTGCAAGCACAATTGCTGCTACTAAAAACAAAGATTGTCTCGATCTTTTTATTCAATTAGATGGACTTTGGTACATTGATAGATGGTTAAAGGATGCTCAGAAGTTTGGTAATGACTCAACTGACAGCATTATAGAGGAGGCGATCATTGCAATTCTACGTGCACTTGAAAACCTGCATATAGACATAGAAAGGTCCATATCTTCCGGGATTTGGATGACTGTCAAGAATCTTCTTGGCCACTGCAGCTCTCCGGTTCAGGATATAGCAAGTGCACTGTTTGATGGCTGGAAGCAGCAGGACGGGGTTAGTGATTCTGTTCAATGTGATACTGAGAGCAGTGGTGCTCATCGTGACCATGGGACTCGAGCCGTTGCAATGATTTCGGGGGAAAGTAGTAGACCAGGATGTTCTGTGGTAGATGTTCCACTTTCCAGTCAAAATTCTAAGGGGGAAAGTCTTACAGAAGAAGTTCCAAAAGCTGAAAACTTGCCATTGCGAAACTCTGAAGACCTTAAATCAGGAGGTGGAGATGTACAGATTCAAACTCACAAAAATGAGCACTCCGACATGATTTTAGACCGTCGAGATATGGAGGATAGAGCTCCTGATCATCTGCCCTCTTCTCTTTTGTCTAATTCTGTTCATGAAAATCCTTCTGTAAAGGCAAAATACTCGGTGAGTACTGCAGTGGAAACCTCTCCTGTTGTAACAGGTAGTTTTCAAATTACTAAGCAAGGCTGTGTTGAGGGGCAGGCAGATGCTCCAAGGTCAGATGACTTCTCTAAAGATGAGAAGCAGGTGTGCAATCCAAGCAGTTCCTCTGACAAAATGGGTTTAGCAGCTTCTCCCTCTATAATGGAGCGTGGAGCTGTGTTCTCAGGTGCTGATGTTGCAAGCAGTCAGGACATCAAGATGGAGCCTGCCTTGCAGAATAATGTCAGTGCCAGTGAGGTCAGGCCACCTACTTGTGAGCCAAACAGTGGGACGGATGATATGGGGGTACCAAATAGTTGCAACGACGAGGTATTTAAAATGACAGGTCAAGATGGAAAATCTCGTTCTGATACTTTGCAGGACTTATCTGGCAATGAGCGTATATATGGAAAGCGTGAAGATTTGGAGACTTCCCTTTCCAGGATGGAAGACATTGAAGCAGTTGACAAGGATAAGGAGCATATGAATACTGATAGAGGAGAGGATTTTAGAAATGCTTCCCATTTTTCTAGACCAGCAATTGATAACAGGAGTAGTGGTCCAATTGACAAGAGAACGACTGATATTGAACTCGAATATGGCATGGTAGATGCTTTAGAAGTCGCTAGAAAAGTGGCTCAAGAAGTAGAGAGAGAAGTGGTAGATTACAGGGAACCATCCTGCAGCTCATCAGAGAAGATATCAGGTGGAATCCGGCAGGCAGGTAGCCCAGATTCTATAAATGGAAAACAGGACCTTTCTGCTGAGACCCCACAAAAGGAGGTGCCAGCTGGGCAAAATTTGTCTTCTGAGGCATATCCTGAGGGGGAAGGGCATGTTATTAATTCAGGTAATCTGGAGACTGAACCAGAAAATTGCATAAATGATATGGAGTCCTCTCAGGTTACTGAAGCGGCTCAAGAACCAGAAGTGAATCCAGAGAAAAGCCTGTGCGATTTTGATCTTAATCAGGAAGTCCATTCAGATGATATGGATCATACAGTAAGCTCTATCTCTACCCCCATTCCTGTTGTTTCTGCTTCAAGGCCCCTAGGGGCTCCTGGATTACCTGTAGCCCCTTTGCAGTTCGAGGGAGCTCTTGGATGGAAAGGATCTACCCCCACTAGTGCTTTTCGTCCAGCATCACCTCATAAATTGTTTGGTGAGAAGGCCTTGCCTGCAGGGGGGATTGGTAATAGTTCGAAACCAAGGCCAGGCGGCCTTGATATTGATCTCAATGTGGCTGAGGGTGGAGATGATAAACTTGTAGATCTATTCTCAGGAAAACAGATTCCTGTATCATCTGGCCTTCAGTCTGCAGAATCTTCACTGGACGTGAGTCCTCGGAGATCAGAGAGGCCCAAGCTGGATTTGAATCGTATCAGTGATGATGGTGATACTCCCTCAGATTTGAGAATGGAGCGACGGATCTTTTACAATCGGAATGGCCATCGCAGCCCATCTCCTGCCTCGTCATCATCATCGATGCAGCCCTCCCTGAGGAACATCGATTTGAATGACAGGCCTCATGTTCACATTGATTCTTCTGATCAAGGGCCCTATCATGGGAGATACCAAAATATAACTGCTTTTGGAGCACCCAAATCAGATGAACCTGTTATTTCTATCATGGGGACCAAAGTGGAAGTCAATAGAAAGGATTTCTTTCCTCAAGCTTCATCGTTGCAGAATGGGAAGCCTCTTGAACCTGCATTGGATGCTAGCATGGCAAGAGCAGGAGGTGTGTTGGGGTTGGGCCCTGCTATGTCCTACACACATTCTCCAGTTTTTGGGTACAATGGCCTGACTGCAGCACCCAGTTTGTCTTACTCATCAGCCATGTATGGACCTGGCAGCTCAATCCCATATATGGTGGATTCAAGGGGAGCCCCTGTTGTGCCTCAAATTGTGGGATCTGCATCGTCTGTTCCACCCAGTTATTCTCAGCCACCGTTCATCTTGAGCATGAGCAGCACACCCCTGGGTTTGAATTCAGGACCATCACGACCTAGCTTTGATTTAAATTCTGGGTTTACAGTTGAGGGAGGTAATAGAGACCTAAGTTTGAGGCCCCTTTTCATGCCTGGCCAAGGCAGGTCGATGGAGGAGCCATTGAGGATTAACTTACAACCCTCCTCAAGTTCTGGGGTTGGTGGCAAAAGGAAGGAACCCGAGGGGGGGTGGGAACCTTACCCATTCTACAGGCATCAACAGCCTCCATGGAAATAGAAAGCTTTATGTCTTTCCTTGTTCTTCCTCTCTTAGATGATACCATAAAATCCAATCAAGCAGATTGTAGCTGCTGAAGAAAATTCCAAATACAGTAAGTGAGAGCCTATTGGCTCAAGTGGGAGGGGAACTTGAACTGAATAAAACTGGGGGAGTTATGACTGTAAGATGATTCATGAGATTAATTTCTGCAGGAAAAGAAAGTAGGTTTTAATTGTTTTAATTTTGTTTTATCCTCATATTTCCTTTTCAGTGTCTTATAGGAGGTTATTGCAACTATAGAAGTATGGGAACATGTAGCTGTAATTTCTCTTCCTTATATATCATAGAAATTTGAAGCAACTGTTTCTTCTTCATTATTATTTTTACTTTTGCTTCTGGGGAAATGTCTTAGCACCTGTAGTTGTACCATTTCTTCTCTGGTTACCTCTTCTGCTTCAGGTGTAGCTTTCCTTAAGGAGCACACACCGGGAAGCAATCATCTGATAGTCATACTATAGCCCAATGGACCTTGTCTGAGACGTCTGAAGCAACCATAGGCCAATGGACCTGTCTGAGACGTCTGAAGCAACCATCTGATGTTTTGTTTTTTGGATTTGGATGTCATGGATAATTTAATAAAAATAATTATAAATTGTTTATTTTTATATTAATATAACAAATTATTAATATGTATTTTAAAATACTTTATTAAATGTTAAATATTATTTTAAATTAATAAAAAAATTTTGATCTCTAATGTTTATATGTTTACTTTAGCCTTATGATTTTTTTTTTACTTGCACAGATGAACTTAATCAATTGGGAAACTAAGAAGGCACAGTCTTCTGTTCCTGCTGCGCATTGTAAAACCCTTGGAACTTTGCTCATATTGAAGCCCTTCACCTATTAACTACTCAACTCTTTTTTTTTGTTGTTGGATAAGATGTCATAAAACTTTATTATTTATTATATATATCTTTTAAAGTTTTAAAAAATTCACAAAAAAAAAGTTTTGCATAAAAATTATTTCAATTTGAGGAATGAATCTGAAATAAAATAAAAAAATTATTTGAATCATTTTTGAGGTATTTAATAATAAATTTATTTTTGATTTTTTATAACTGTTTGAGTTAAAATTTAATCGGAATCTAATTGATACATCAAGATTCACTTTTATAATTTTTTGAATATAAGTATTTAATTAATATAAAATAAATATCAAAATTCATGAGATTTTTATTATTATTATTATTTATTTATTTTGTTCAATTGTGAACATTGAGCACATAAAACGTTATTGGGTCCATTAAATAAGCTAGCCCAATGAGTAACAAAGCCCGCTCAGAAACCAGAGCCGACCGACCACCTGATAACATATTCCCCTGGAGTAACTTAACGGGCTTTTTAAATTATATTTTTTATTAAATTTCAAATGGGTTCAAATTAACAGGCCTCAATCTGGTGAGATGCCAATCCGATCAATAAATTTCAAATGATTTATTTAATAAATAATAATATCATTATTTTTAAAAAATAATATGAATAATGGTACATGTTAAAAAATGAATTTTACATCTTTCTTTAGTTAATTTCATCCATCTAATTTTTTTAATTATCTATTTTAATTTAAATCAATTTAAATTTTACAAAAAAATTTAAAAATCAAGGATGTTTTATATTATAATTTTTGATTTAACACTTTAAGTTGACGGAAAGAAGCGATCAAGCTAGCATTTCAAAAAAGAAAAAGAAAAGAATTTTTTTGCTGTTAAAAATATAATTTTATATTTTATATTTTCAAAAATATTAAAAATTTATAAAAAAATTATTCGCTAATCAAAATTTGTGTAAATTATCTTTGAAGTGTTTTAATGATGAAATACCATTAACTTTTTATCACCGTTAAAAAAATTAAATTAAATTAAATTAAAGATAAAGATCCCATGAAATTTTGATGTTTACTCATGTTATTAATCAAATTTATATTCAAAAAATCACAAATAGAACTTTGATCTTTTAATTTGTTTTAAATTAAATTTTAACTCAAATAATTATAAAAAATAAAAAATATTTTTGTTACTAAAATATATTAAAATTAATCATTTTATTTCAAATTCATAATTTTAAATTTGAATAATTTTTAATGAAAAATCTATTTTTTTAACTGTAAATATGTAATTAAAAAAATTAAAATAAAAAAGTTTAATATGTAAAATTTAATTGTTATATTTAATCTATAAATAAATAAATAGATTTTAACATACAAAATAGATAACAATAAAAATGATATGAAAAATTGTTAGATTAACAGCTTCAAACTTTGAAGATATTAAATATATATTAAAAAATTAGTACATTTTTAACCTGTAATATTAAATTTAAACAATTATTAAATAATATATATTATTATCTAATTATAAATTGTATTTTAATATACAAAATAAATAATATTAATAAGCATTTAAGGTTATATATAGATTGTTTGATAAGAAAAATATATTAACTTCATATTTGTAAGATATATAAATTGAAAAGTAAAAAGTATATGTTAACTTATTTTTTAACGTAATCCAAATTTTAAAAAATTTATTCATGTGAGTAATATCTATATTATATTAATTTAATATATATATATATATTAAAATTTTATAACAGATATCAATATATTTTGATATTAATTGATAAATTTTTGGATAAACATCTTATAAAACTCGAATATTTACTCTAGTTATCAATCAAACTCTTATATTTAAAAAGTAACAAATAAAACTTTAATCTATCAATTTAATTTATATTAAATCTTCTCAAAAAAATTTAAAATTTGAGAATATTCAAATCAAAGATCTTATACAAAAAGTTTTAACTTAAAATTTTTTACAGATATTGAAAAAACATTCAAGTTACCGTCACAAAAAGTTTCATAATTTTTTAAATAATTATATTATTTTAAAAATTTTTAATATTATAAATTAAAAATATATATATTTTTAGCACTTAAAAAATTATGAACTTTTTGTAACAATAATTAGAATATTTTTTTACGTTAATAAAAAATTTTAAGTTAAAATTTATTTTATAAGATTTTTAACATGAATACTTCAATTTTTGAATTTTTTTAACAAAATTTAATTTATACTATATTAATAGTTATGATTTCATTTTTTATGTTTGAATTAATATAAGATAAATATTAATATTTTATGATATTTTTACTACCCATTAACTTATTTAAGTTAATTAGCCGATTTTAAGATATAAAATCTACTATTCATCTATTTATAAAATAAGTAATTCAATTTTATCTAAATAAATATATGGGCTGGATAAAAATCTGTCTATAACCATAGAGGCATAAACAAGTCAGGCCCCCAGACATGAGAAAACCTCTGTCGAAGAAGAACCGATTTGTTAATCAACAAACCCGCCCAGGTCAGTTCTTTGTTTGGTGGAGCAGAAACTTGCAACTTCGAAACCTGAGTTGCAGCATCCTGCCACTCAATTTGGGCATGAAAGTTATGCATCAGACAGAACCATAAACAAATCGGTTTCTTACATCTTCTAAGTCAAGAGCATCCCTTCATATAACATAATCCATTAGGACACCATTAAGATGGCAATCCCGTGATGAAAGTGTTTGTGATCAGAAAATTTCCAAGTTTGAATGTCATCAAGTGTTAGTTTTGCAAAGCTTGGAAAGGCGTTGTGACCAGGAAACTTTCTAAGTTTGAATGTGATAAAGAGTGTTTTAAGTGCTTCAAAGTTCCAGCATGGATGACTGTTACTTTATGAATCCCACACATAGTTTGCCAATGTCACTTTAACATCTCCCAATTCCCTCTTACTGTTATTCAGTTTTCTTTCTGATGACATGCAAGAAGCACAAAATAGTGGGTTTCTCAATATATCATGGTTGTCTGTGAAAGAGAGAGAGAGAGAGATAGAAAAAAAAAAAGAAAAGAGGAAAAAACACAGATGGGTAAGATAAAACTTCTTGATAAATGCCTTACAATGCTCAAAAGATAAAGCATTTAAACTTCTTGTCTATCCACAGATTATACATGGTCAAGTTCATAATCACAGCAAAGAGGGCTGATACCACCTGAAGTGACATGAACAATATGTCAGACTCAAATCACTTGAATTGACAAATAGCTAAAATGGCAGGACATAATACAGACTAACAAAAAGCCTTGCATTCAATCATTTAAAGCTGATAGCAGACTCATAAAACTACACCTAATAGAGGCACATCTACCCATTTCCCACATCCATGTCCCCTCCTTGCTCCTTAAGGTTTAACCCAAAGGAGTAATTACTCCATTTGTAGAAGTAAATTTTAGAAATTGCACTACTTTGATGTGGGTAACAAATTCCAGAAAATGAACTACCATGATGTGAGCAATAAACTTCATATAAACCTTTTCCAAACTAACAACTCCACTAGTCTCACAAGCTGCAATGAACAATCTCTAAGTAGAAATGAGGGCTGACATCCACTTATCAAGTTCAATACCATTCTTCAGTTCCTCTGGGGTATCTTGTATGATGCAGATTTCCAAGTGTGGGACATTTGAGCAGCCAGCAAACCAAAACCAAAATCGAGGTATAGTTCTTCCATTTAGGAGTGCACAGGCGTACGCACACATATGCACCGTGATGTCATTATTAAATGAACTAGAAGGTAGATGACCCAAGTCCGAAACCAGTCAACAACAAGAGTAGATAACATCCATAGAGACAACTAGTTACAAAAAGTTTATATCATGACCGTTTTCTCATTACTATCTAGCATCAGAATCGCAACAAATGGTTAGAGCATGTATTCTTGCATTTAACAGGTAAACGTGTCAATGCTGCATTTTTTCACCATCAAGGCATCAAATTTGATAAGCCAACTATCATCAGACTACAACCACTGAGGCCAATCCTTCTTCCTCTGGTCTAAAAGAACCCCTCAGCAGGGACTATAAATCCTTTGTAAAAGGAGAAGCACAGAAAGCACTCACAAAAAGAGCAAAACAACTTCCAGGATCTTTTCTCTTCCTTCTCCTTCCCACAAAATATGCTCAAGTTAAACAGAAACAGACAAAGAGATTCATTATTTTATGAAGATGTTGTACCTAACCCAATGCTTTTATAGTAAACTGAGGGAAACTACATCAAGAAATTCTAATCACAGAAAAAAGTTCTATTAAACTAAGCAAATACCAGTCAAAAACAACTCTTCTGCCTCACAAACTATAAGAAGATTCACAACATTATGAAACAGCACAAGCTTTCACTTCAATTTCCTAAAATTTAAGAGTAACTATACATAAGCACTACCTTAATTGATAAGGATTTGTTTGCATGCAAACAATCCACAAAACGAAATTGAGTAAATATTATTTACAGTCAGAAGCAAAGGAAGACAAATCTCACTTTTTTCATCTAATCCACAAGTAATTAAGCAACAAAAAGTCCATCAACCATTTAAAGGGCACAGGGGAAAAAAAGTTAAAGATAACTGAAAAAAGGAGCAGATTTTGGCGAGTATACAAATTGGGATCAACCTGAACCCAAGTTTTCCTCACCCGAAGTTGAAGCATCACCAACACTTTGCGTGGCTCTCTTCTTCCTCTCCTCCTCGTACTCAGGATCATCTGTAGGCAGCTCAAACCTACAAACGGGGCAAGAATTCCTTGTACCCAACCAGGGTAAGATGCAGTCCCCATGGTACCCATGTCCACAAGGCAACTTCTTCGCAGTTTCACCCACATTGACCATATCCTTACAGATAGCGCAGACCAAGGTCTCTGCCTCCGACGCAATCTCTACAGTTGGTAGGGCCCACACAGCCGACTTGGAAGCCGGTGGTGCCCCTCTCCTACCACCGTCGCTCTCCGCCAAGTTTTGCAACAAGGCCTCATACCCAGCTGCGTCCACATAGTCCTCCGGGTTGCCTATGTAGCGGTCCCATTCGGGCACCTCGAGACGGAACTCAATCGAGTTATCTTCCAGTCCCATCAAGATCTCCGCCCAGTCCAGGATCCGATTCCGACCACTTCTCGTGAAGTCCCGAAACCGAAGCCGGAGATCGCGCCGCCTTCTCCTCAGATCTTCTTCATCGTCATATCCCTCTTCGTCATACCTATTATCTTCGTTCCCATTCTCGTTATCAGATCGATTGTCTTCTTCTTCTTCTTCTTCTTCTGCTGGCTCTTCCCCTCCGTTTTCCTCTCGGTTCTCTCTGCTCTCTTCGTTGTTGTCGTTTGCATCTTCTTCTTCGTCGTCGTCGTCCTCTTCTTCTTCTTCCTCTTCTTCTTCATCGTTATCCCACCCATTGAGCTCGATTCTAAAAAAATCATCTACGGACTGGACGTCCTCCGGTGGAGGAGGCGGAGGCGCGTCCTCCTCACGCGCCGCCTGCGCAATTAACCGCAGCACCTGAAGGAACTGGGAACCAAAAGACGGATCATCAGTCCGATCGGGAGTTAGGGACGGTGGAGCGGGGGACGTGGCTGGTATTGATTGGATTGACTCGACAAAGCCGTTTTTGCATTCGCAGCAGATAACGTCCGGTAGGTTAGCTAGGGTTTCGACGGACACACGTTTGTTGCAGTGATAACACCAATAATGCGCCGAGTCAAGGTTCGACACCGATGGTGCCGGCGTCCGAGATGGAGTTTCAGCCATTTTCTCGGGTTTTTGGGTAAGCCTGACTCGGCCAACGCTGCCAGTAAAGAAAATAAGGATCAGGAAATAACGAAGAGAAGGGGGGGAGTTTGATTTTACGAGGACTTGTAAGAAAGAATTTTGCCGATATCTAGGAGAAATCATCAATGTTGTTAAGGCGCACCTCCGCCAACTGATTACAACCGTTGATTCTCTTGACGAAGTTATTTGCAGTGTTTTCTATCACGATCTACGGTCCTTATTTTCAGCAGACAACAATATCGGTCAGTCGTTGAATCACGCGCGGTGGGCTTCAGTTAGCAAGGCGGAGACACACGATGTAGGTTAGGTTTAATTAATTTCCCTTTAAACTTATGTCTTGATACTGTGGAGGCTATTTTTCCGCTGTGAGGGGCAGAACCGAACCTTTACCTCAATATAATTGCTGACCTAAGATAGAATCTGAATTAAGCTTTCATATTAATCTAAGCCAGTAAAACTTGATTACAATTTTTTTTAAAAAATAAAATAACAACTTCATTAATGAAATATCAAAAGACAACTAAGACTTCAAAAACAAAAATCAGCACTTAAATTTATAAGAAAAATTATCATCCGAGAAAAGATTAAGATGCCTTATGATATGCCTTACTCATATTAACCTTTTTACCTTCTCTTATTTTCTTTATTGTTTCCTTTTTTTTTTATAATGGATGACTTTAAAAGCAACAAGAATATTATGGGTGACAGCCCTCCTTGGTAAAAATACAGATTGAGCATGAAACAAGATTTGGAAGCAAATTCTTAAGCCTATTAGCCAACACTTTAGCTGTCACCTTATACACTACATTACCCAATGTAATAAATCAAAAATCATATATACTACATGGGGAATCATAAGTTAAGTATTAAGACATTAGAAGTGTTATTTAGATCTGAAGGGAACTCTTGTTTTTTAACCAAGAAATAACAAACAGGAAGATATTCTTACCCAAAAAATTTTGGAACTTCCAGAAAAAGCCACCTGGAAAAAAAACTTGTCTAGATGCATTTGGAACAGAGAAAATTCTTAGAACAGTTTTTTGAGACCAATGTTTGATCCAGCCTCTCTGCCACCTAACCTTCTGTCGCACGGCCCAGAAAAATCTTAAAACGTTTTTTTCAGACCAACATTTGATCCAGCCTCTCTGCCACCTAACCTTCTGTCCCACGGCCCCTTTCCCAAGTGAATCCATGCCTCTGAAATTAAAAATCCACCAAACCGTAATCTTTCACCCCCTTCCTAAAACCTTGAATTAACCAATACATATAGGAATTTCGACCCATCTTCTCGCTTGGATTCTTCCAAAGAATCATAAATCCTCCACCATGCCCTTCCTTATTAACAAAAAATGCCCATTCAAAACCCATTTGCCAGCATATAAATTCCACCTGGCTACTATTAACCCACGTTTCAATTAGAAGCCACCTCCGACGCCATCAAATTCACTGGCTCTCGAAGAGCTAAAACTGCTTAAAGGTTACCAAGCCCCTAGTGGTTCCAGCTTAAGCAAATCATGACGATCGACACGCTTGGCTCTATCATTGACAAAGAGAGAGATCTTACCCCCAGAACCAGTTTCTTAACAGCGTTGACTCCTATTGATTCTCTTTTAGATAAATTTAACTCCCTTGTGGCCACTCAAGCCCGCATCAGCCCTTCTTTTCTTATTCTTAATTGTTGCAAACCCATCTTCTTCCAAAGACGAACCAACCTGCTTTCTCGGTAGCCCTAGGTTCAATCCAAACTAATGAACCAGATCCAACGACTCTACCATATCATTAGTCATATCCCCTGTTAACCCTGAATTCTTTCTTATAAATCTAGCATTAGTCATAATCATCAAGTTCTCGCCATTGATTCTTGCAATGGCTTGATTTCCAACCATGGAATCAACCATTAATATCCTTGGTTCGTGATTATTTGGCCCCAATCACGCCAGCCTCCTGACGTTGACTTGCAGTAGGCTAACTCCATCTCGAAGCCATCATTCACCATCGTTGTTAACCGCTTTCCCTACTGGTGCTCGTAACCACACACTCTAGGCTTAGATAATTCTTCTTCTTGAGTAGGAAATAGCTTCTTGACTTGCCTGCATGATCAAGGCATCCACATCAGAAGGAGAACATGTCTAGCCTTTCATACTTAAATTGCAAAAGATACTAGTCCCCTTACTGTTATCTGATCTTCTTCCATCTTTTCAATGGCTGCCTAACATCAAATGCGACTCTTATCCTCATGTAATTCCTGCATTATTACTCTCATCATAATCTACAAACGTACCTATGAAATTTTGCAATTCAATGGAACATCATACATACGCACCCAAAAATCACGTGTTAAGAAAACCCTTATTTACAATCAGAGGGTGAGCATTAATCGAGATACATAACGCATTACTATTTGATTAGTAATAAAAACCTACATTAGCGTCTTTTAATTCGATTTGGATTTTTTTTATTGAAGAAATTGAGTTAAAAAATTTTAATCCCTTATTTACTATCAGGGGGTGAGCATTAATTGGTTTTAACTGATTTAAGAGTGAATAAATTTTGATAATCTGATTCATTTTTTCTTTTAAACAGTTTGGTCATATAGTTGATTTAATTGCTTTAATTGATCAAGTTAAGATCAAACAAATTTTTAACCTAACCAATCAAAAAATTGATTTTTTATTTTAATTATTTATTTTATTTTACTATTAATTAACTATTATTTAATTTAATTTTAATTTACGTAAACATAAATTTTTTCAAGATAAAATAATAAAAAATGAAGAAAAAAATAAGAAGTCATTATGTTCGTATATGAAATCATTATCATTTATGTAGTTGGTAACGTATTATATTATCTAATATTTAATTTTTTCAAATTAATTTGTTATAGAAATTTAATTTGACAATATTTACATTAATTATAAGACTGGAATGATAAAAAAAGTTTATGTTAATTTAATATCAATTAATTTTATTTTACTTAAATTTTTTATAAAAAATAAATTTAGTTCGATTTAATTAGTTTTTTTAACGTTTAGTCAATTTTTTGAATTTTTTTTAACAAGTCGATTAATTCAGTTTTTAGAATTTTCAGAATCCCTATTTATAATACCAAACGATAAATGTTATATATGACAACTACTTTGAACATATATAAGACAAATATAATTTTTAAAGTTTAATTTAAATAATCACTTAAAATAATTTATTAATATTATTTTGTTATTATTGAGTATAATCAAATTGTGAATTTTTATTATTGGATGAGATATCATATATTGCAAGGTTAAATCCAATTATAAATTGTTAATACACTCAGAGTAAAAAGAAAAATTTTTATTTAGGCGAATGTGACGATGCGGTGTGATATACCCATATTCAGTATACATTGAATTTTTGCTTGTAATCAACAGTTCACAATGATTTCAATAAAATTAATTATATTAAATCAAAAAATTTAAAATAATGTGATATAATCAAAATTATTCATCATTAATTCAATTCAATATTGTAAAAATAAAATTTTAATGGAAATCATTATGAAAAATTATAATTATAAATATCTTTTTCATTTTTTTAATGATTTTAACATTTGGATTTGTATGCATGGTAATGATTAACTATGAGGTATCCACAGCAACAATAAAGTATGAGCAATCATATTCAGTGGTAATATTGTAATAATTTATTTTGTAATTGAAACAATATGTGCTAAGAAAAAAATATTAAATTGAAACAATTAAATTTTTATTCTCTTCATCCATATTTAATATAAATTTTAAAAAAAATCATCTTTTTATTATTATTTTTCACTCAAATCCTCGGTATTAGAGTCTTGGATGGAATAAGATTTTTATATAAAAGAAAAATTTATTTACATATATTAGATATAAAATTATTAAAAATTAATTTTTTTACTTTTTTAAACAAAATATATAATATAAATTTGTTAAATACAATAATTTTTTATGTGTCTTCATATTCAATATGAAATTGTGAAAATTTATTTTTACAAAATATCTATATTCAAGTACAATGAACTAATATTTTTTAAGAGTAAATATAAAAAAATTAAACTGTATTCGTTTTTTAATTTACACACCAAACATGTAATTTTTGAATTTAATTTAAATTAGATATTAACTTAAATAATTAAAAAATAAAATATTTTTATTATTAAAATACTTTAATAACTAAAATTTATATATTAAATTTTGAATAATTTTTTACACATGTATTATTTTTTTATTTTTTGATAATATAAATTTTAAATATATATTTATTTATTTTAATACTCCAAAACTTTTAAAAAATTTTACAATGATAACTTGAATATCTATGTACATTTATCAAGATATTTAAATTAAAATTTATCATATAAATTTTTAATTTTTGATAAATTTAAATCAAATCAAATTAAAATACATATTTAATTTGTATAATATATATATACTTTAAAAAATTATTTGAATAAAATTTAATAAAACTTTAATATTCACTTTATATTATCAAACATATTTAAAAGGCGACAAATTTAATTTTAATTTGATATTAAAATTTAAATTAAATTAAATTTTATTAAAAATTTAAAAATTAAGAATATAACTTTATACAATAAAATTTGATTTAAAATTTTTAAATATATAAATACATATTTAAATTTTAAATTTTTTTAAACATCAAAAATATTTTTTAAAAAATTACGCTATCAAAATATTTTTTTACATATATATAATTAATAAATAAAAAATTATTCAGATTTTAAAAATAAATAAAAGTATAATGTAAAATTTGTTTGAATCATCTTTTAAATATCTTCAAGCGATAAGCCTCTTTTTTAATTATCAAAATTTACTTAAAATTTTATACACCTTTACTTTTTATATTTAATTTATTTTTAGTAAAATTAAATTTTATATCTAAAAATTAATCTTCAATTTTCATCCCAAGCTATCATATTATTCGCCCAAGACACAATAACGGGAGGGCCGAACCAATAAAAGCGAAACCCACTCTGACAGGACTTGTTCCAATAAAAGGATTTTCTTTTTCTCTCTCTCTGTCTCTTGCTCTTTCTCTTTCACGCTCAGCATTCAATGTTGTCACTGAAGCCCCATTTCCCAAGCATCGCCCATTGGGAGTCAGATTAATGGCTGAGCAGCCTTGGTTCTCCCATGGCTTCCTTTGGTTTGGTTTCGAACTGGACAGAAGCGCAAGCAGGCTGTACGCCTGTGAATCTCATCAGCTTCATCCCTTCTCTGTTCTTCTTAATACCAAAAAGATTTCGAAGGGATAATCGGATGAGATAAATCTGTAACAAAATTCATTTATTTATAGACAAAATTAGCTTTTTCTCTTCGCATATTACTTATGGATTATACACAGTGTATTATTGACAATCCTCTCAATCATAAACACAAACACCTCGTGGCTTTTCATCAGCAAACAGGATTTGGGACCTGGGATTACGCCAACCACCCTGAAAGAAAGCAGCGGCTCCGTATCTTACAGTGGTGAAAGCTGAAAACCAGTCATCTCCTTGACTCATTCGTCGATCTTTTTCATAGCGGACCGTAAGGAATCTGCTGGGGGAGCCTGAACCGGACCTGTGAAGTCGGAGACCGGACGGCAACGCCGTGCCAACAAATACCACCCTTGCACATCTCGTGGACGTGATCGCGGGAAATCGCGTACGTGGCTTTACGGGAGACGTCCCACGCCAGAGTCCCGACCAAGATGAGACCCACCACGGCGGTTGACACAATCAGCACGAACCCGGCGCTGAAGCTCCGCCCACAGACCAACCCGTAAGCCTTAATCCCGGCAATCACTGCGACGTAGATGGTCGTCAAATTCCCAATCACCGCATCGGATATCGCCATTATCGGTTGAGACGTTGGCTTCCAACTTCATAGAACTCCTGCCATCGAATTGAAATCTTACAACGAATAGTAAAGCGAAAAAATGCCTGCCCGGTGAAGATAAACAAGCGAATCGAAGAAGATTTAATACCTAGTCTTGGGAATGTCGGGCTGCTTTTCATATGGGCTCGAAATTACCGAAACGCCCTCGCCTCATCCTCTGCCATTATCGCTCTTATCTTTCTTACTTTGTGCGCGTCCTTAAAAGCAAAAGTAGATGGAATCCGGTTTTTGTCTTAAACCTCCAGCAGATTAAAAGCGTCACCGTTTCACTCATTTATGTGAAATTTGTTATTAAATTATTAAAATGTAATTATTTCAATAAATAAATAAAATGAAACTATCAATTAGGCGTTGAGATACGTGCCCGTTCTACATCCGATGTGACCAAATCCCAAACTTGCTGTTGCGTAAAGTTTCTGCATAAAGATAAGGGTATTTTTTTTTTTTTTTAATTCAACGTTGATCACTCTCCAACTTGTAAGCATGATGAGAAACATAGTGCGCCATCTTACCGCGTAATAAATAGATTAAAACAAATACAGCAGTTTATTAAACATATATAATTTAATATTTAATTAATTTATAATCTATTTATTTATTAATTAAAATAATTTAAAAAATTTTATTTTAAACAAATTTAAAATAAATGCTAAAACAACTCTTAACTATACTCATTATTCATTGAATATTCAAGCGTTAATTGTAATTATATATTTAATATTTTAATTTAATTTAATTTTTATAAAAAAATTATAAATTAAATATTCAAACTAGAGATATTTTATCATAAATTTTAACTTTAAAATTTATGTATATGTTGTAATTGTAAAATTTTTATAATTTTTTAAATATAAAAAATACATATTTTAAAAATATTTATGCCATTAAAAATTATTGAAATACGTAAAATAGATTTAAAATAAAGAATAAAATTTATTAGAATTTTTTTAAGTATTTTAATAATAAATATATCTTAAAATTTTTACAAATTTTAAACAAAAGCCTAATTTTAATTAAATTATTAGTAAAAAAACTTTGATCAAATTATTACTAAAAAAATAGTGAAATTAAAACATGATATATAATATATCTATCAAACACATAAAAAATTAAATTAAAAATAAGTTTTATTTAATTTTTTTAATATTTGTTCATAAATATTAAAACAAATATAATAATTAAAAGAAATTAGATAACATCAACATCAATCAAACAAAACTATCTACACCGTTTAACTTGGTCCTCTTTGGTGCATAAAATAGAGTGATGATTTGATTCTTCGAATGGATGCATGCCATTACATTTATCCACAGTTGGGTATCCTCCTCGGAGGGCAATAAAGGCAAACCAAGATTTGTTATCCAAAATTAACAAATGATTCAATGTATTTAAGTCAATAATAATAACGAGGCTTTTTAAGTAATTTAATTACTATTCTTAGTCTTATAGAGATCCGTGAAAGACATTCATGAACTTGATTGAGGAAAAATCAGAAATGTCACACAACCAAATACGGATCTTTAGTAAAAAGGAGATTAATATCAAGAAAAAAAACTATGAAATTAATTTTAGTCAATATAAATATATAAAATAAGTTAATGGTTTTGAAAGAGAGATATATAAATTCTTTATAAACAATAATTTCAAAAATTTAGTAAAATTTGTTTCTTAATAAATATTATTTTAAATCTTAAGTGTTATTCTTTCTCCCATCCAAGTTTCACTTTGAAAACAAAATAAACCTTAATATTTTAATTTTAACTAAATTAAATTTTATTTAAAAATTAAATATTAAAAATATTTAAATTAGAGATATTTTATAACAAAATTTGATTTATAATTTTTTAAAAAATATAAAAAATATTCAAGTTATTATCATAAAAATAAAAAAAAATTGAGTGTTGAAAATATTTTTTTTAAAAATATGTTATCAAAAATTTAAAAAATTCAAAAAATAATTGATTATTTGAAAAATATTCAAATTTGAAAAATAAGATTGAAATGAAGTATAAAATTTATTAAGTATTTTTTAATTATTTTAATAATTAAAAAATTATTAATTTTTTAAATTATTTTGAATGAAAGTTCAATTTAGATAAAATCAATAGATCATAATTTATTTGCATATATTTTAAAAGGTAAAGTTTGATTAAAGAGATATAGTAAAATTCAAGATTTTAAATGATATTTATCTTTTAAATATTATATTTTTTAGTTTTATTTTAATTGAGTTAATGAATTATAATATATTTATTTTTAATTTAAATTTAAATTATGAATTAAATTGATTGTATGTTTATTTTTTTAATTTTACTTAATTAGATTGTAATTAAAACAACTTTAAAAAATCAAAGATAATTTAATTTTTAAAAAGTTTAAAAAGTGAATCAAATAAATTATATATTTTATTTATTGTTGAGGAATTTTTTATTCACAAACTATCTTTATAGAATTTTTAAAACTTTAACAAAAAATCTAAAATTAATTTTTATAACGATAACTTAAATATATTATTTGTACACTTGTGAAAATCTTGAAATCAAAATTTTTAATTTAAATATCTCTAATATTTTAAGTTTTAACTAAGTTTAAATTGAACTAAATAAAAATATTAAATATATGATTGATCCAGTATTTCAATATGTAAATATATATATATATAATTTAAAGCTCTTTTTATTTACCTTAATATTTTTTTATGGGGCGATTTTTCAAATTGGGGTATGACTTTTGTGGCACGTGTTGCTCTCTTATTAATTATTAATCATCTTTTATATAAAAAGTACATCAACATAATATTTTGAACTAAAAAATGTAATATACATTTAATGTAAATTTTGGCTAGAGTTGGCAAAAGTGACATGCCAACAAAAAAGGAGTACATGTTGGAAACTCACTATAATAAGCATGACAACTGATATAATTGCAAAACGACAAAGTCAGTGTCGTTTGGTGGAATTCTGGGCCTTCCGCTGTTTTCATCACGTTACAGATGTTTCCCTTGGGTCCGCATCAAATTGGGACTTTCTATCAATGTCGCGTGCTGGGAAATTTTAAATTTACCCCTCCAAATTTGAAAACACAGTATCACTTGTGCCATTTAATTTCTCAAAAGAGAGGATGATTATGTCATTTTGTTTCACTTTGATTGAAAAATACAAGTATTTCCCTCTCAATTTTGTTATATTATGTTTTAATGTTTTTTAAAACTCAAGTGCTCATTGAAATTAAATAAATAAAATTAAAGGGGTCAAACAGGAACTATAAATTCAGTCATGTTAACATTTTAATACAGTATTAAAATAAGTCATAATAATAATAATTTTAAAAATAACAATGAAATTTATTTTTTAATTTATTATAATATGTATGTATTTTTATAAAAAAAATTAAAAATAAACGTTATTTAAATTACAAAATTTTATATAACAAAATGATATTATTTTTATAATATAAAAATAATTTTAAATAAATCAAAATTATTAAACAATCAATTCACAATTTCATTGGTTGAGTTGACTCGATTTTATTTTTAAAATATTACTCACATTATTGAATCTATGATATTATTTTAATTTTTGATTAGGCATTAATTGGCAATTAACATAATTTTAATTTAGTTTTATTTCCACATCTGCTTTATATATCATAAAAAATAAAATTCATTAACTATTAAAACCATCATACAACTCATTCTCTATGAACTAATTAATCTGATAATCAAACTATTAATTACATCTACCACTTAAATATCCCGTTCAATTTTGAAAATCATACTTAAAAGGTTTTCAAAATGTAAAAAAAAAAAAAAAACAAAAGACCTTGACCTGAGCCATTTATACACAGGCAACTTGCTTCACACGAAATGTTGAAATTATGCATTTAATGGGCAACAGTGACTAGCAAGCCGTCGTGGTCACGTGACCCAACTCACGATACGAGGCCAATTAATATTGTTATCAGGTGACTTTATTTTAGGATTAAGCTATCTAAGATATTAGTCTATTCATTGATATTAGTATTTTTCTATCACAAAAAATAAGGAAAATCTCATAATTAAGAGTTTCGTCTTCAAGTCAAGCCCAATCCTGCCCGACACACATGGCCTTGACATTAGGTTGGAAGCATCCAATTGCAGCATGTGATTGTTTGGTGCATTTTTAGTTAAGAGAATAGATCATGAAAAGTTATTGAACAAATACAAAAAAATCCAATTATATCTATTTTTTATTTTATATATTTAAATATCAATTTGAATCAATTACATATATAATAAGTTTTATTTTAAAATTATATATATAAATTATCGCCATAATAAAATAAAAATATTTTAATATTAAAAATAATTTTTACAAAACAATATTTTTAAGAATTTATAAAAATGGTTTGGATGTGAAATTTTGTTTAAAGTTAAACGATAAAATCAAAATAAAATACGAATTTTATATGAATCTTTTTTGCAACATTTCAATAATAAAAGTATATAGTCTTTAATTGTTTTTATAAATTTTGAAGTCAGTATTCAATTTTCACTCAATTGGAAGTTAAAATATAAAAGTACATTTTTTAAAAGATGATTAAAATTTTAATTTAAATATATTTAATTTTTAATAAATTTTAATTTAAATTATATTGATAAATTAAAATTTATTTTATTATTTTAAATAAATATTATCTTAGATATTGAGTTTTGTACTTTCTCTCAAATCAAATTTTGATTGTTAAAACGACTTCAAAGAAGTTTTTATTTATTAATTTTATTTAAATTAGACCTCGATGAAAATAATTATAAAAAATTAATAATATTTTTATTAATAAAATATTTAAAAAATTATTTAAATATATTTTAAACTACATTTTGATTTCATCATTAAAACTTAAATAATTTTTGAGTAATTACAAAATTTTCATGATTTTCTAAAATTTATGATAGTATAGTTTTTTTAAAAAAATATTTTAATAATTAAATAATTTTAAATTTTTTAATGATGGTAATTAAAATACTTTTTTATTTATAAAAAATTTTAAATTAAAATTTATTATAAAAGATTTTGATTTAAATATATTAATTTTTAAATTATTTGATCAAAATTAATAAATTAAAATTTATTTAGTGATATTTTAAAAAACAAAATTAAAAGTTTTAAAATTTAAATAATATTTATTTTATTTTATAAATATAAAATTTTAATTAATAATAAATTAAATATTAATATTTTATATCACATTGAACTTTTTAGTTTTAATCTACCGTTAAACTGGGGCAGAAACACGGATCCCCTCGGAGCCAAAGGAGCCCGGAGAACTATCTAGAAATCTTGGCCGGCTCCACGTCAGGCAAGGAATGAAATCTAATAAGGTGCTGCCACGTTTGGTAAGGAATAGCAACCGTGAGATTGTCCACCGTGTCAAGTTCGCCCAATCAGATCGGTCAAGATGACTCGGGATCACAGTCGTCTCATGGGGCCTACCAGAAATCATCGTCACTCCACGTCAAAGAAACAATGAAAGGCCAATGACGATCCGCCACGTTTCGTTTAGGGAAGTTTTGCCCGTTGGATCATCCACGTCAGAGTAGCAGGAGTACTCGTTAGATCTAAGGCTGTTAAGAGTGACACCGCTATATAATCATATTAGAGGAATCGCGAGATTAAAAGAGGTACCCCAATCTGAACTGATCATCTCACTGAGTGAAGCTACTAGAACATCGACTCTACGATGAGGAAGTGGACGATCCCTTCCGTTCTGTTTCTCCTTTGTCTTCTCTTTCTCCTGCCAGATCAAGGTAAGCTAGGGTTTGTTCTTTCCTCTTTTCTTTTCTGAAGATGAACATTTTTATTTTACTTTTCCAATGCAAGTTTACTCGTAGAATGCCTTTTCTGTGATTTTCCAGATTTATTATTCGCCAATGCAAGTTTTTGTTTGTTTTCGTAGTTGGAAGTGTAGTTATACTGTGTATTGAAATATGAACTGTGTAAGTATTCGGCTTAAAGCCTGGATTTGAATCCATATTGGCATTAGTAATCTGTAGAGGTTTTTAAAATTTCAATTCTTACTTTATTCAAGAAACTGTTTTAGGAGTTGACTTAGGATCCGAGTCTCCCTCTGTTTGCATTAATAATTTCGTCTAAGATTTAGATTTTGTTTTCTAATTTCGGGATGGAATCTGTGACTTCACAGGGAGGAAGTTACAAGCAAATGCAGAAGGTAGTTCGGACGAGGTTGTAAATCCTCCAAAGGTTGAGGAGAAAGTTGGTGCTGTTCCAAGTGGTTTATCTACTGATTCTGATGTGGTAAAAAGGTATATAGGTTTCTGTTTAAACTACTATTATTGCACTTTTTATCATTCATGAACAAATGATAAAGTAGACATGCATTAATTTTGATTCAGGGAGGCTGAGTCAATCTCGAAGAAGTCCCTTCGCAGCAATGCGGAGAAGTTTGAGTTCCAGGCTGAGGTGTCTCGGCTCATGGATATCATCATCAACTCTCTTTACAGCAACAAGGATATTTTCTTGAGGGAGTTGATCTCCAATGCATCTGATGTAAGGATACATAAACTTTTCTGTACTGTTTCTATCAGATCATTGCTTTAAATCTGGTTTGAATTGTGAGCTTTTGAATTTCAGGCACTCGACAAGATTAGGTTCCTTTCCCTTACAGACAAAGAGGTGTTAGGTGAAGGCGACAACACTAAGCTTGATATCCAGGTTAGTTCTACATATGGAGCTTTGTTATGCTAAAAGAAAAAGAAGCCTAATATGATCCTACCATGATGTAGATAAAGAGACAGTTGCAGTATTTCTTGTAGATTTTGTTTGATCTTAGATAAAGAAGTTTTAGTGCTTCATGCCAGTTATAAAGTAAAGGTCCTCAGTGAATTTAGTGAAATGATGTCAATCTTATAGAATGATATTTGTGAAGTCTCATGCATTGAGCAGTTACCGCTTTCTTATTCATCATATCTTTGTATGTATTGCAATGTGCAGATTAAGTTAGACAAAGAAAAGAAAATTCTTTCTATTCGCGACAGAGGCATAGGAATGACAAAGGAAGATTTGATCAAGAACCTGGGTACCATAGCAAAATCAGGAACTTCTGGTATGTATTCTTTGCGAGGGCTTAGTCGCCATTTATGACATGCTAGTTCAATTGTTCTTAATTACTTGATGTTGAAAAGTTAGTAATCATATTTTTGTTTTTCTTTTCTTTCCATGTAGCATTTGTCGAAAAAATGCAGACAAGTGGAGATCTCAATCTCATTGGACAGTTTGGGGTTGGGTTTTACTCTGTCTATCTTGTTGCTGACTACGTCGAAGTGATTAGCAAACATAATGATGACAAGCAGTGAGTCTTTCAAATTCATTTGACTTATTGTTAAGCTTAATTCTCCAATTGGTTTGAAGTTTGCAAGCTAAATTGGTCATAATTGTTTGGTTTTAAGGTATGTATGGGAATCAAAGGCTGATGGAGCATTTGCCATTTCTGAGGATACATGGAATGAGCCACTGGGTCGTGGAACTGAGATTAGATTGCATCTCAGAGAGGAAGCTGGGGAGTATTTGGAGGAGTCCAAACTAAAAGTGAGTATCTTTAACATATTTGATTTCAATTACTGAGGTTTCCTTTTAACTGTGATTGTAATGTTGCTGCTCAAGGGTCTACAAAAGAACATCATTTACTTTTACTAGAGTCATATCTGGTTTCCTGAATTTAAATAGGTAGAATCATTTCAGTTTGATGCTGTATGATTGCCTTATTTCACAAGTGATGCTAAATTTGTGGGCCTTTCTGACTCTTAACTGCCAGAATGATGTTACTGTTTGTTCCCTTTTCTGTTCCTTTACATTGAATCAGTGTAGGAGGATTTGTTTTCCACGTTCTTGTCATGTTACGTCTTAATTATTCTTGTCTACAGGATTTGGTAAAGAAATATTCTGAATTCATTAACTTCCCCATCTATATGTGGGCAAGCAAAGAGGTTGATGTTGAGGTTCCTGCGGACGAGGATGAGTCAACTGATGAGGAGACTGGTATGCAGCACTCAAAGATGAACTGTTATACATGTTTCATATTATTGTCACATTACATATGCTCATGAAATTTCATGGTTTCCTTATTTTACTCACTTCTGCTAATGGCAGAAAGCACCCCTACTGAGGAAGAAGCTGAAGATGAAGATGCTGAGAAAAGTGAAGATGAAGAGACCGAGGAAAAACCTAAGACAAAGAAGGTGAAGGAAACCACCTATGAGTGGGAACTTCTGAATGATGTTAAGGCTATATGGTTGCGAAGTCCAAAAGAGGTGACAGATGAAGAATACACTAAATTCTATCAATCTCTGGCCAAGGTGATTTGCGGTGTTAGTTATTAGAGGATGCTTTCTTGAGGTATTTATTATCCTTTCAAAAGTAGGGTTCTCTGACCTGTGTGTTGCTGTACAGGATTTTGGTGAAGACAAGCCTTTGGCATGGAGTCACTTCACTGCAGAAGGCGATGTTGAGTTTAAGGCTATTTTGTTTGTGCCTCCAAAGGCTCCTCATGATCTGTACGAGAGTTACTACAATACCAACAAAGCCAACTTTAAGTTATATGTTAGGAGGGTCTTCATCTCAGATGAATTTGATGAACTTTTGCCAAAATATCTGAGCTTCCTAAAGGTGATTTAGGACATGATAAATTCTTCAAATTTAATATAACTAGTGGGACATCGGAGACATTTAGTTTCATTATGTGATTTTTTTTTGCCGATGTGGGCATATTGAGCAGGGTCTTGTTGATTCTGACACTCTGCCACTCAACGTATCTCGAGAAATGCTTCAACAACATGGTAGTTTAAAGACAATCAAGAAGAAACTTATCCGGAAGGCACTTGATATGATTCGCAGAATTGCTGAGGAGGATCCTGAAGAGATTGATGACAAAGACAGGAAAGGTGTGCTTTACCTGATTTGCCAACGCTTTCTGATTTAACTGGGAAATGATTCTTCTTATGACATAATTTTTAATGCAGTTCACTTGCCAACTTCTGTCCTATGATGCATAGTTTTTGTTGGTTTAGTTCTTACGATATTTAAAGTTCCTGGAATTATACTAATGGTTGCTCTTGTGCAGATGATGAGAAGTCTGCTGAAAGTGATGAAAAGAAGGGTCAATATAAAAAGTTTTGGGATAATTTTGGCAAGTCCATCAAACTTGGTATCATCGAGGATGCAGCTAACAGAAATCGCTTGGCCAAACTTCTCAGATTTGAGACGTATGCCACTGTTTTCAGCATCATATTCTAGTTCCTCAGGCAGCTTTCATATATATATATATATATATATGAAAGGCCAGTTTTTTCTTTGCATGGACAATAACTGATTGTGCTTGAATTATTTACAGCACAAAATCAGACGGAAAATTGACTTCTCTTGATCAGTACATCTCAAGAATGAAAGCAGGGCAGAAGGATATCTTCTACATCACTGGAACTAGCAAGGAGCAATTGGAAAAATCTCCATTCCTTGAGCGGCTTAAGAAGAAGAATTATGAGGTACTTGCATGTGTCTTTGTATTCCTGCATATACTTCCTGATTCAGACTCATTGTTTCTGCCTCATCTTTTTTTCCCTCCTTCACTTCTGCATCTTTTATTTCACTGAGTACTTGTTTTTTTCTTCGTGCTTACAGCTTACAAGTTTCTTTGGTTCATACTGTTTTGCAGGTTATATTTTTCACAGATCCAGTTGATGAATACCTGATGCAATATCTGATGGATTATGAAGACAAGAAGTTCCAGAATGTGTCAAAGGAGGGATTGAAACTTGGGAAAGACTCAAAAGTCAAGGAACTTAAGGAGTCATTCAAGGGGCTAACCAAATGGTTGAAGATTGTACTTAACAGTGAGAATGTGGATGATGTGAAAATTAGCAATCGCTTGGATAAAACTCCTTGTGTGGTTGTTACTTCAAAGTATGGATGGAGTGCAAATATGGAGAGGATCATGCAGTCTCAGACCCTATCAGATGCTAGCAAGCAAGCATATATGCGTGGCAAGAGGGTGCTTGAGATCAATCCAAGACATCCCATCATTAAGGAACTTCAGGAAAGAGTTGCGAAGGACCCTAAGGTACATTCAATTGTTTCCTACTTCATCTTGCAATTTTCACTAAGATCACTGTAGCAACCCATCTTTGACATGCTATATCTTCTTAGGGAGAGATGAGCTTAAATAGTCTTGCAATTATTGTCCTCCATGCATGTATGCATCTGACTGTAGGTAACTAAATAGGATGTTAGGGCGTCAACATGTAATATGAAGTGTCAGTATTTATGTTTCCCTGCTTTTATAGGGACATAGAAGTTGGTACCGAAATAGTTGTCTTAACATGCCATCTGGGGGCCTATGATGCCTGTGGAGTCACTGAGGAAAGGCAAAGGCAATGTTGTTGACTATACTTGACAACATGACTCAGATTATTCTAGTTTCATGAGAAGGCCTTAAAAACAGGAAGTTAGTATTAACAATTGTGAAACCCAGTTAGAAGTAGGAAGGTGGCAAAGAAAGCTAAAGTCTCAATCACCCATTTTCCTAGTGGGCTGATTTAAATATTAAATATATGATTTAGGCTCTTGTTTCTGTTGTTAACATCAATGTGGACCTTCTTCAGGATATGGCCGTAAGGCAAACAGCACTCCTCATATACCAAACAGCATTGATGGAGAGTGGTTTCATGCTTGATGATCCCAAGGACTTCGCTTCCCGCATCTACGATTCAGTCAAGTCCAGCCTAGACATTAGTCCTGATGCAGCAGTTGAGGAGGAAGATGATGATGCAGAAGAAGCTGAGACTGAGACAGATACAAAAGATGCTGAAGCTACTCCCCAAGCCGAAGCTGATTTAGTCAAAGATGATGTGGAGACAGAACCATCTGCTGCAAAAGATGAGTTGTAGATGCCTGAAGCAGGGGGTTACTCTTCTATCCCCATGAAGTAATTTTTTCTTCCTTAGGCTGGACACTTGAGAAAACCCCAAGATTCTGTTTTATGCTATTGCACTTTCAGTTTGTGAAACTCTAATGAAAGTAAACGTTAGATGTTAGAGTTAATTGTAACCCTAGTCACCTGGAATTTTCCCTTCAGCCTTTGATGAGGGTGGAGAAATGGAAATTATGCTTTTTGCCTATTTTTCAGTCAACAGTCTCTCTTTCCATACTCTTAAATTCTGGGTACTACAGCTCAAATCTCTGGATCCACAACTTATCTGTGGGCCAACTGGGTTTCTTTCAGTGATACGAAGGGTGAACCTGAGGTGTGATCATGTTGTGGGTAGTGGAAAATTTTATATTCATAATATGACGTCTCTATTTTCACATGATCTTACCTTTTATTTTTAACTTTAATTTTGTCTGCACAAAACATTTAACATCCGGATTTTTGAATGGTTATTTTCTCCAATTGTTTATTTGGACATTCTCTTGCCAATTCTGAGTTCTTCATACTTATTACCAACTAAATCAAGTCTATCCAAGCCGGCTGAATCTTGTCCAGAGCAGCTCTTGGGCCAGAGAGCCGAAATTTCCAGGCCGTCGTGGCTGACAAACTTTGGATTCCAAGGTTGCCCATGGCTTCAGGTGCAAAGGCCCATCGATGGGTTGATTTCCCGCAAAGAGGTCATCAGAGTGATCTTCTTGTAAAGAAAAGATTCCCTATTTATATAGCGATTAAATCTGGAGGGACCAGAACAGTGATTCCTGCATTCCATTGAAGCCGCCCAAGAATAAACAAAAGACCCATTCCCCAAAACGAGTGCCAAAGAAAGCAAGCAGATATGATTCTTTACGGATCGGTGACTGCATGTAAGGTTCTCTTCCATCATTGACCTTAAAACTTCCGCTCTAATTTTGTCAGTGACGATGACATTTCAATATCTCTTTTTGACCATTTTTCCAATCTCCCCGCCACTAATTTCACGTCCTGTTATTCCTACACGACGCTCTCCTTTAAAGGTTGCCCATCAAATATTTGAGAAATTGCATTCTTAATGCCAGGCCAAATTTGTTCGGTACTTAGCACTAATGGAAGTTAAAACAGATTCGAGTTCGATTTCTATTGAAGCTTTACTTTACTTGAGAAAGGAGATTTTTCTGTCTGTTCCGGATCTCGTTGATTAATCTACTAGATCCAAAACTAAAAATGTCAGGGAAAATATCCTTGTTAAAGAGCAAAAGAAGACAACTTCGATGACAAATAAAGATTTACTTTCAGGCTTCAGTAGTAATGGTCCTTGCCTCACACATTCCTTGGGAATCTTTACCTTTCTATCACAATTGTGAAATAGAAAAAGATCAAAGCAACAAGTCCCAACTTTCCCATGAATGCTATTTCTTTTCCTGGATTCTATCGATTTCTTCCAGCCAAGTCTCACTAACTTGTCATCATCCACGATCCATCTTTAGATTTGTCAGATTGATTATAGTAAACCTCAAGGAAAGATGATTCATGCTTCCATCTACTTTGGTGTCATTTAATACTTGAAAATGAAAGAAAATTCAATCAGAAAACATGATGGATATTTTGCCCATTTCCAGTCAGACGCCATAATTGCGCTTCTTTATTGCAGGGGAGAAGAAACTACCAAGCTTGCAATTCCAGCAAAGTAGGGCTTCTTCCTTTAGCAGGCAGCATCAACCAACCCACCAACCATATTGCTCAAATTCTCAGGAAAGCCAACACCTTTTCTTCATTTCCATCCAAGATCAATTAAAATAATCATTTAAGCAAAATAAAGATTCAATTTGTTCGTAATCAAAAGTGGACTCATAGATCAAATTTAAAAAAATTAATGTAAGTGTTCACCTGTAAGTCAGCTTTAAGTTCGAATCTCTTCATGATTATTTTCCTGATTCTTAACTTTAAAATCCAATAAAAATGAGTTTGTCGTTCCTTAGTCCAATTTTTCAATCCCATTTCCTCAATCATAAAATAATAATAATAATAAATAATCAACTTTTGATCCTCATAGATGTCTTTTCCTTCCTAATCTCTTAGCTTTCAGAGTACAAATCCTTCATAAACTAACTCAGAAAACAGAAAAACAAGTATATGTTATGCCTCCAAATAATCTGTACACAGTCGCCTAGAAAATGTCAGACCCAAAGTTTCTCCTATTAACTACCCAGCTGCAAGAGCTTAGTGAGAAAGAAATCTCATCTATGGAAAGATCCCAAAGAAGAGGAAGGAAACTGCAAAACTCATCACTGGGTATTGGAAATTAGGGTGAGAAAATGTCTTTGATGAGCCTCCGGTGACAAAGCTCGGCAGCCATCCACTGACTTGCAGTGGCAAATCTCCTGACCCGGAACTTGATTCACTTGCTGTGCCTGTTGCAGGTGACGTATTGCTTGCAGATTTTTGGCTGCAGAAGAAAAAACACGTTGAACCCAAATTAAATCAAATTAAAATATGTTCAATTAAGCTGTTTATTTGATCACATTTAGTGATTTTTCTTTTCCGGATCACAAGAAAATGTGATAGATTCTTGGCTTGTTGATTACAAAAGAGGAAAGTGAGTGGAAAGTTGTGTAAAGAAGAGAGCATTTTCAGATTCAACTTAGAATCTCAGAACGAGAAGCAACAGCAGTGGGGAAAAGGAGATAGTGATCGAAAGATGGGAAAAGAAAATGTCCACCCAAACACCCAGAAAAGAAAAGGAGAGAAAATCAAGGAAACATGAGGAAAAAGAGGGAAAATCAAAATACCCAAATGTAGTTTAATTCCTACCTTGTTGATGAAGGGCAGAATGTAATCGTATAATCTGCTCCTGTACACGTAAAAGTACTCGTAGCATCATCGTACGCGTAGCTATACGATCTGGGACACGCGGATTTGAATATTTCCGAGTACACTGACGGCTTACAAGTGGCGGGTGAACCGTATGCGCCATTGCAACAGTACTCGGGGCTCCCGAAAGCCTCGCAGGCACTCTTGCATCCCTCGCCCGACCCGAACCGCAGCTCCGCTGGGCATCTCTGGTTCAAGTCGGTGACGCAACCGGTAGACAGACAAGTACCCGACCCGCCACTTGCGTCGACAATCAACGGTAGATTATACCCGTCGACTAAGCTGACGTCGTAGAAGTCTTGAGTGCCCGACCCGACTGTGAACTCTGCGAGGGTGGCGGGTGGGTGAGCTGTGGCTCCATTGCACTCGATTTGGTTGGATCCACAGTCACCTGTTTGGCAGCTGCCTTGACCTGTGTTCGGGTCGAACAAGCAGCCGGTTCGGCCCCAGAACCTGCCGGACCAGTTAGGCGGCGCTTGAAAGGAGCGAGACCGACCAGATGGAAGCTCAAAGCCGGTGGTATCCAATCCATGGCTGCCGGCATTTGACAGAATTCCAGGCCATACTGTGTAGTCACACCTGTTAATGAGAGTAAATGTAGCTCCAGATACTCCTGTAAAGATAAAAACAGCACCCATTGATTACCATATTCGTGTATAACAACCAAGAAAAGAGATTAAAGATTGCAGAACAACGTTGTGTTTGAATGTTACCTTTGCAGAATATGAACGCAATGAGACAGATACACAATGAAGGAGAACCAGAGAAAACCAGACCCATTTGAAAATACCCAACAAAAAAGCAGAGATTATGTCTATATACGGGTTAATCTGTCGATGTGGGAGCACTCTTTAATATTCTTCTACTGGAAGCAAGCCTGCATTGTCTGTTAATCAAGAAGTAGGATAAGAACAGAGAGAACCAGCAGAGAGAGGGTGACCTCCTTGGCCTAATGGGTGGCTAAATAAAGAGAAGAAGAACCCAAAGTGAAGTGAGATTCGGTAATTACCAAAACGGAACTCTTGATTCTGTTGGAAGAATTTCAAGAATAGAAATGCTGAATCAGAAGGGTTTTGATACAAAAAGGATTGTACAAGCTCCTCTATAGCGTCCATATATAATGTGGAAGACAACAGCAACCCATCGTGAAGCGGGGGCTAGTTTACTGTAGATTTTTTAGTCTTACTCAAAGTCTGCTATCACCCAATTGACGAAGGAAGAGCATCTTCTCCTCATTTAATCTTTACTATAACCCAATAAAATAAGGCAAGAAGATCTCCACCGTTAATATGAGTGTATGTTAAATTTTTTAATAACAGGTATAATTTTTATATAATTTAATGTATTAATATAATAAAAAATATATATTTATTTTTATTAAATTATCGCACATTAAAATTATTTTTATAAAAAAATCAATACAGCACTATGTGCGTTAATTTATATTATATGATTTATTTATTTAATTATTTTGCATATGTTTATACTTTTGATTGATTTTAAAAAGCAAAACCATATCAATGAAACACACCTTAAAAAATATTTCAATATATAAATTAACTATGATTTTTCATAAAATAAATTTTATTAATAAGTATATTAGTGTCTTAACCAGCAGTATATTATTAAAATTATTCATTTTAGAATTTTAATAATTACAGACATATATATTTAAAATTTTTAAGACGTATTTGTAAGATGTAGTAATTCAAATTTTCGTATATTATTTAAAAATTTAATTATTGAATTATTCGAACCTCATCAGATATCCAAAAAGTTATATAAATAAACTTTACCCTTTACAGTTTTCATAATCCATGAGCTAGTTATAATATTAATACTAATAATCGGACCATAAAAGAAATAAGAAAAGAAAGAGATGACTTCAATCCGTACCTTAAAGTTTGTCTAATTTCACATCTTTGTCTATTAAGAAAGATAAGATCACCATTGACCTTATTTCATCATCACTTTGATTTTATTTTACCAAAGATTACAAACCCTTTAATTTGATCACAATAGTCACCTTTTTTTTTAATATCCTATAGTTTAATATGACAGAATTTATTGCATTTATATGGTCTATTTAGTACTTTCCATGAACATTCTTTCTATCATTATGTGGTCTTAATATGTCAAAACAATCTTTTCTTTTCTTTTCTTTTCTTTTTCCTTTTTATGTTTTGGGTCAAGGTCACCCTTGTTTCTGTTAACCTGTTTGGTAAGTCAGAATCTGCGAGAAAATTAAGATGACATGGTGAACAACGAAAGAAATAAGCATGTATAGTTACGTAAGCAGCCTTTAGGTCTCATCAATGGATAAAGCCACCGAATCTATGCCATTTTTAATGGTTCAATGAGGAAGACTTGTGTGTGGAATTGGAAAAGGCAGCTTAAATGATGTCATTTACACTATAGAGAAAGCAAAGAAATCACAAATTATTACACTTTTGTTTCCTTGTGGTTTCTCTATAAATTCTTCTATTCACATCACACTAATTAATCATAAAAGAATAATGAAAAATATTCATAAATTATTATAATTCGTTAAATTTTTTAATTATTAAAAATTTATATTAAAAAATAATATAAATAAATCATCATAAAATTCATTTTTATTTGGAATATATTTGGGATGGATGATGATATTATATATACATTAAAATTCTCTTTCATTGAGTTTTTTTAAATTGTAATTTTTTTAATAATTTAAAATAAAATAATAAATAATAATTTAAATTATTAACTTTATTAAATAACTATTTATAATAATTTTATTAAAAATTGATTACGACTTAAAAAATAATCTTAATCTATTATATACATATAGATACTTAACCGGACCAATAATAAAAAATCACATTATCATAATAAAAATAGATAAATCAAAACATGATATATGGAACATAACTGTTACCTCAGCTCCATAGAGTACCCATGCCACCTTAATTCAGAATTTTCGAGATAAATGACGTGAGAATAAGTCAAAAATTTAAATTCAAATTGATTGAATTTAAATTTAAAATAAATTTCAAATGATAACAGATAATAATATTAATACTATATCAAAATAATAAACTCTTTGTTAAATAAATTAGAAACTTACTTAAAGCCATAGATATATATTATGTTCATAACTTGCTTTTATTATAATATTCTTGCTTGCATAATATTCAGCGCAAAAACTTTATAAAAATTAAACATAACGGGCATTACTAAAATCATTTGATTCCAAAGTGTGACAATGACTAGCAAATACAACCAAATTCCATGGGTCAATGATTATATCTCCACCATGCTTTACTTTGCCCCCAAATTCAGAAAGATTACTAAATAATAATCCTTTTAATTATTGTATCTCCAATTTAATTGGATATAAAAAATAATAATTATGGTTAATAATTACTTATAAGACTTTAGGTTATAATTTCCATCCCCACTTGCACGTTTTGAGTGCAACTAATAATTCCAAAGATCGGTTTGATCATGACCAATAATTAACTATAAGCCATCATTGATTTTTCGATACGAAATCTAACTTATTCCGCTTAACAACGGTGTCTGAAAATATATGTCTGAGAATCTAAGCTTTTTTTTTTTTTTTTTTCATTCTATGTTTTAATAATCAATAACATTATCTTCCGTATCAAACCTCTTTGCCACTTTTTTCTACAAAGAATTAGATTCTGAAATGTTATGGAAAAAGTAATATCAATCCTGTAAGATTTTTAGCTGTATAGTTGATGGTAATAATATTATCTTAATTTATGGTATATTATAAATGTTGGTTGTCTTAAATATTATTTTAATTTTAAATTTTATTTATGAATAAAATTATTTATAGTTTTAAAATATATTTTTCAAAATTTTAAATTATATATGTGTTAATTTAAATTATAAAGTAAATGTTTATTTAAACAATTGTATCTAGAATTTTTTATTTGGTTTTATTTTAGATTTCATAAAATGAAAAATTAAGAATATTTAAATTTCAGATTTTGGTTTGAAATTTTTTAATAAATGATAAATAAATATTTAGATTATTATCACAATAAATTTTAAATTTTTTAAATATTATATATGTATTAATTTTTTGTTAATTTTTTTAAAAAATTCATAAAAATAAATTATAAATAAAAAATTATTTAAATTTAAAAAATAAATTCACAATTAAGGGTAAATTTATTCAAATTATTTTTAAAATATTTAAATAATAAAATATTATTAGTTTTTTAAAATTTATTTAAATTATAGTTCAATGAATCATTTTGAAACACTCAGGGTAGGTTTCAACCGATAATTTAAGATTTAAATTTAAAAAATATGCATAATTTTAAATTTTTATATTTATTTTACAAATTTTTTAATAAATATAAAATTAAAATATTATCAAATGGTTACAGAGCACATAAGTTTTTGAAGATGATATCATCATCTGCATTGGTTTATTTTAGTAAAATAAATTAATAAATAAATAAAATATTAGAAAAGGACATAAATGGCGTTTGTTAATTATGAATTATTGGAAGAAGTATATTTTTGTTTTTTCCGAGTTGTCAGTTGAAGTGAAAACCGAAAACACTGAAAATGCTGCCGTGACGGGATGAGGAACTTCTCTTTCCATGCAGCGAGACGTTGGACTTGGACCTCGTGGGACGGTGGCTTCTAGCTTCCTTAGTCGGCCACGTGTCTGACGGTGTTTAAGCATCCCAATGAGACACGTTCTCCGTGGCTAACGCCGTCAGCCTGCACCGTCCGACTTCTGATCCGGGCCTTGCGCCGTGCATCATTGCCTTAACAATGGTTACTAAACATGAGGACAGAGTCTTTATTTTTCTTTACTTATCTCAACGCATATATAATATAATATAAATTAAGAATTATATAAATTTTAATGTTGATTTTTATTATTAAATAAATTCAAATATTTAAAAAATAATAAATTAAAATTGAATTGATTAATTTAATTTAATTAAAAATTGTTTTTTATTGTTAAAATGCATTGAAAGATAATTTAAATAAATCCTATGTTACATTTTGAGTTAATCTGTTGAATATGAATAACTTTTTAAAGTTATTTTTTATGAATTTTTTAAATTCTGATAACATAATTTTTTTTAAAAAATATTTTTAGTATTAAAAAATATTTTTTATTATGATAATTTAAGTATTTTTTATATTTAAGAAAATAAATAAAATTAATTGTATAAATTTTTTAATTTTAATAATTTTAATTTTTAAAATAAATTTAATTTGATGTAAATTAATAAATTATGATGGTTTATTTAATAGTATAAAATAAATATTAAAATTTTATAATTTTTTTATTTATTTTTTGTGAAAAAGAAGGGCTTGTTGGGCCGAAACATGGGTCCTTTAAGGCGTGGGTGGGGCCTTTAAAGCTGAAAAAAAGGTAACTAACGCCTTTGCTTTACCGAAAAGAGGGATGCCTCAAATGGTTATATGCTCCTCCACGTCACTGTGTACCTGTTGCCGGATCTCAGTTGATTGCGGGCCCCCCACTATTCCATCCCTTGCACTAATTTTTACCTACTTCAACGCCGACGTTTCAAGTTTCTTCCTTTGAAATATGCTAATCCTCGCTCAGAAATGGGCGAGCCACCTTACTACTACTATTATATTATAATAAAGAATTTAATTTTTTTACTAATTTAAATTATGTTAAAATAAATGAATAAATAATTTTTTAATAATTTAAAACATTATTAAAAAATAAATAATTTTAGTTATTTTTTAATTACAATTCTGCATTTTAATTTGATTTAATTTTACTCCAAAATATCAATTTAACTTTTATATTATAAAATTTAATTTAGTTTAATTTTAATTTAATTTAATTTTGACTCAAATCAACTATAAAAGATTAAAAATATTTTCATTGTCGAAATGCTAACAAAATGACTAAAATGAATTATATGCTCCATTTTGAATCAGTAATTAAAATTTAAATAATTTTAAACTCACAGGTTATTTTTTTATGAATTTTAAATTTTTTTAAAAAAATGTTTTCAATATTTAAAATATTTTGAAATGGTAATTCAATTATTTTTTAAATATTTGTGTAAAATTTTAAGTTTGAATTTGTTATACAAGACCATCAATTTAAACATTTTAAAATTTTTATTTTTTTAAATTAAATTAAACTAAATTTAAAAAATCATATATAAAATTAAATCAAATTTAAATTCAAGCTTTAAATTAAAAAAGTGAATATAATTTACGGTTTTTTAATATTTATCACGTGTTAATATTTATCTATAAATTATATATATCTCAATGATGAGACCATAATCATAATTTTGTAATAAAATGTGTTAAATATTTGCTAAATTAATGTTAATTAAGAGTTAATAACCCACCCTCGAAGGAAACCTGGACTGTTCTCAGTCCATGCCTACCCACCAACCGAGAAAACCAAGGATGGTGGAGTGAAGCTACAGCACATGTGCGTGTCGTGTAAAAGTGAAACGTACGCTTTGCATGAGAAAAAGTTGACGGCTTTTCATAAACTTGCATGGACGTGAAATATTGCTTAATTAGAATCCGCCGGAATACAGTTAATATTTAATCAAATCACGAGGACACGCTTCATTAAGGAAAAAGACAAAACTGGGTAAGATTTAGAGGACAATGAAGATTAATTAGTCATACCAGAAAAGTAGGTAAGTTTTTTTTCCTTTTCTTTGCTTTTTCCTTTCCTCCTTTTCTTTATCATGAAAATGTCCAATAAAAATACATTACTACTATATTGTTTTAATTTCTCATAATATATATTTTTTAAAAATTTTAAATAATTTTTACATTATATTATATATTACATTAAATTAATATTCATAACCATTGCCTTGTTGACTATTAAACGTTGGGCGTTGGATAAGACCCATTAGAATGGGTTAATGAACCATGGAAAACACTTGGAACCAAAGAATGGCAAGCCATAGACACAAAATTAAGTCGTAAAGTTAATGCTCGAGCTTTTGCTGTTTTACGACCAAAATATTAATTAATAAAAGATTATGTTATCGGTAGTGAAACTAATTAACTAAAAGTAATATGTTGTTTGACCATGCAAATGTACGACAAGCTTATCATCACATTAGCTACACACAAAGTGATGACATAAGTAAGTGAGTGGAATGTCTACTCAAGACATACATTAACATCTTTGCGATAAATTGAGCATTTGATGTTGGTATTATTTTTAAAAGGAAAAAACTCAAATTTTGTATTAAATATAAACATGCCAATTAAAAAATAACGTTAATTTAAATATATATTAATTTTATGTATTAAATATAAACATGTGCCAATTAATAAATGATTTTGACGATCTAACATTTTCTTTTTTTTCAAATACGGCTCAAAATAATGTATTCAAGCATAAGCGACAAACGTAGAAAGTGAAAGATGCATGGGGACAACTTATCCGAAACACAAATTGCTCGATCTCCACTTTCTCTTGTAACATCTTAGAATGTCCTTAAACATGTTGTCTGTCGTGTAAAGCATACCGTTTGGATAATTCTTATCGTCTCTCCGTTAGTTTTCATTCGTTTTCTTTTCATTCTCCTTTTCCATTTCTTCCCTATCCATTGCTACGCACACTAAAGTAGAACACTTAACTTAAGCTTTTTTTTTTTTCCCTTTGTTAAGTTCTCGACTTTATTACAAAGTCGATAAGTCATCAATTTATGATTAATTAACATTAAATCTCTGATAAGTGATATATATACGTAGATAGCTTTTGACGATATCTCAATAGGTAATAAAGCAAATTAAAAGCGAGCCGGGGCCGTGGGATATGTCATGCTTGCATGATATAGGGCCAAGTTGGCTAGATATCCCCGAATATTCTGGCTTTTTGTGGATTAATAAAACTATAGGAGTTGATAAATACGGATAAAATCAGGGGCAGGCATTTTTTGGCGAGACGATGGGCCATATGATCTTATAAAAAATTATAAATTAAATTCAACATGCACGAGCTAAATTAGAGAAAGTGTTGAGAAGGAGGAAATCGAAAAAAGGGTAACAGAGTGACGTGGATGCAAATTGGTATAATGAACAAATTAAAGCAAAGGTTTAGTTGATGTTTTGATTTGGGTATAACACGGTTTGATTAATTTTATGGAAAATTAGCAAAAGGAAACACCTTTATGACCTTCTATGTTAAGGTTTTTGACAGTACCTAATGTCTATTTATTGAAATTAAGATGACGAACAATGAGAAGCTTCAGAGTTTTGAGAATTTCTTTATTTATAATTTAATTTAACGTAGAAAAGAAAAAATAAGATTGTAATTATGAGTTAAAATAATTTATAAATATTTTATAAAATATTTTTTGAGTAAAAATTATATAAAATTTAAAAATAAAAATTTTATACGATAAATTTTAACTTAAAAGTTCTTACATATGCACAAATATTTAAAGTATCATCACAAAAAAATTTTAAAAATTTTTAAGTACTAAATATATACATGCATATATTTATATTAATACTATCAAAAATTTAAATTTTTCATAAAAAATAGCTCATAAATCAAAAATTGTTCAAATTTAAAAAGTAGACTAATAAAGTGTAGAGTTAATTCGAATTATTTTTGAGACAATTTAATAATAAAAATATCTTTAATTTTTTTATAATTATTTGAATCAAAATCTAATTTAAATTCAATTCATAAATTAAATTTTAATTTATTACTTTTTCAACATCAAATTTATTTAATAATATAAATTAAAAAATTTATATAATCTTCAACTTAATTTTTTCTAAAATTAATTGTCGTGACTTTTTTTTTTTGCGAATTTTCTCTTACAAATTGTGAGGATAGGGTTCATTGTCACTACGGGTTCACACAAAATGGGCTCATCGTCAAACATAGGCCATTTGTAATTTGTTCTTCTTGGAGCCCTAACCCTACCCAATACTAACCTTTTTCTTTAAGTTTCTTCACCCTCTAGCTCTTCATTTTGTTCCTCTAATTTTTTAAGAAATTCTGATTTTTATGCCAATCATGTTGATTTAATTAATTAGAAACCATAAAAATATAAATAAAATAATTCTAGACTATGGAAGGGTAATTTTGTCTTTTCATGATAAGACAACTAAGGTTGGTGTGGGTTGATTAGTCCAATTCATACACCTTATCCATTAGAAACAAACAAAAAAAAAAAAAAACAGAATCCACCTTTGACATTAATTATTTAAAAAACTAACCACTAAAATGAAACATCACGTTCTCATGCTAACCTTACTTAATTTTCCTCCCTCTTGGCCCACCAATATACCCACGGTTGATTTCTTTGACGAGACGCCACCAAACTTTAATTTTTTCTTTTTAGTCAAAGTTAATGATAATTAAAGCTTGACGAAATCCACACAGCAAAGGAGGCTAATAGAAAAACGTTTGATTCGCCAGACGACGTTCGTGAACTTACACGTAATCCGTCTTTTTCTTTGTAAGAAAAATATTTCAAAGCTATGAATAATAGTTAGGCTTCTGTCTGAACGGCAATGTCAATGCCACTTTGTTCTGTCTGTTTGACTGTCGAAACTTAAATAGTGTATTACAAAGTTGAATTTTATTCGATCTATTATAAATTGATTGACACCGTAACATTTTTTCTAAAATTTTATAAAATAATATAATTAATATTAAACAATAATACTTTTATTGATCAAAATCATCAATATAGCTAAATTTAAGAAATTTAAGAAATATTGTCATCAGATCAATTTGATCATCAAATATCATCACCTCAGATTAAAATAATCAAACTGATCTAGTATCGATTATCACGTTAGCTAATCAGCTCAGCTCATTAATAACTAGGCATTTAATCTGCCACTTAGCTGCTACTCATTTTCTTCTCCCACACTTTTAAAACTCTTAATGGGCAATTAGTTACTTATTTGTAAAAAAAACTTTAGGTATCTTAATTTTATTCTCTTAGATGATTAGTTTGAAATGCAAAGTGACAAATGTCAAAGAGGTAGGATCATTCAAATTCATCGCTTTGAATCATACAAGATTAATTTCAATTATATTTAAAAAATAAAAATAATATATATTTTACATCTTGTTACCTTATTTTTTCTTTGATATGAGATTTTGGGATATCACACAATTTATAAAATCATATATTAAAAGTAGTTCAAGCGTGTTATTATGCACCGAGCAAGTGGGTATTCTCCGTTGATTCCATAATGCAAATGGGTCGGTTGATTAATAGCTTAATATTCATTCTTTGATGTAAATTGACACCTAAAGTTTGCGTTTTAGAAGTTTTCATTCAAACTTTACATTAAAATATAAAACCAAATTGATGAGTAAGAATGCAATATTGAGGCATTTAATCAAACAAGAAATGGGCAATTGTCATGATTTGCTTTTGGTGATTCCTAATAGATGGGACTTCTGCTAACCAAGCTTACACGAAAGCTAACACCCAACCAAGCAAACCGCCTTTCTTGTCAGTGTGGAAGGTTTGAACTTAGAACACTAAAATCCATTCAAAGTGCACTTCCTTCATCTGAAAACAACAAGTGGACTAATTAGTTTTGGGTAATATCTTCTCTAGCTAGTTTTTGTGTAAAACTTTTTCATAATTTTAAAATATTTTTATAATATGTAAAAATCAAATTTATCATTTTATTTGATAAATAAAGTGATTTCAAAAGAGGTAAGATTTAACATCTTGAATTTTATATCATTAAAACTATTATAAATTGTGTCTGAATGATTGTATGAATATTCAAAATCATCAAATAAAAATTTATGATCTCATAAGATGTTATTTATTTTGATTGTAATTACACAGCTTTGTTCATTCAAAAATCTTGTTGTTACTGTAATTAATATCCTAAAAAAACTTTATGAATTTAAGATTTTTATTAATAAATTTATATTTTATATAAAAATAAAAAAAATTATATTGATCTAAATTTATATCGTGTATTTTAATAAAAAATTAAAATAATAATTTTATTAAATTATGATGTGTACATTAATGTTTTAAAAATATGATTGAAACCTAAGAAGTGCCTTATGCCTCTGATTCCTTAATGGCGATGCTATCAGCTTGCCACAAAAATAGATATCTCGTCTGTCGGGTTCGGGAAGCACGGGGCTGGCACATTCCGTGTCTCGCCAGGATAAGCACGCAACGCACAAAACGCATCCACGCACATGAAAGGGCACGGCCATATGCGACCACGAGCTGATCCATCAATGGCGACCTCTGACTCGGATGTTAACATGTTTTGGCTTCTCTTAAGCTTTTCAACAAACAGGGAATCCACATGTTTCGGCCTCTCTTAAGCCTTTCAAAGACCAAAGAATCCACGCAAAGCCGCTGTGTTGCAATCATTCATTAGCAATAGCGCCTGGAATCGTGTGAGATCAAGCATTTAATCAAACAGCTCGCGATCGAAATGATGATTCCTTTGCATTTTGCTTACATCAGCGATAACTTTTTATCATTTTGACAAATGGAAAGAACGAATGACTGTATTACCGAATGGGACTCATAGCCGTCCATGCAAATCGATGGATCAAGCTGTCTTAATTGATGCGTCGACAGATAATGTGGATCCTTGCTCTCTCTCTCTCTCTCTCGCGTCAGCAAGCCCGTTATTGATCCAGACGTGCCTGGTTGGTAGCGTGCACCAAATCTTCTCCCCCCTTTTCCTGATCCTGTTAATTGTTTTTCTTTCAGCTTGAATCCCAACTCTCACTATTCTATTTCTCCCATAGCTTAATTAGGTTAAAAACACAGATTAATTTCAAAATATTGTCCGAAAACATCTCGTTTTAGAGCTTCAAAACGACTCTGTTCTTATTTTTTTTTCTTTTTTTTTTATCAGATTCAATAACCATGTTAAGATGTTAAAGAGTTTTTATTGTTTTGCAGTTCTAATCTCATAAAACAACTTCTAAAACACAGCATGAGTTTTTTTTCTCTCTGTTTTTTTTAAATTGTCTCTTACCAATCCTTTTTTATTATTGAGAAAAACTTACTATGTTAATTTTTTATTTTAAATAATAATAAATAAATTATTAAAAAGTTAAAAATACCATAAAAATTATAATTTATTTTTCGAATCTAGTTGAAATTTCACCATTTGACCTTAATATAAATTTACTTTAAAAAAATGTTATATATGGTATATAAAAACAGCAATATATAATGCCGGATAAGACAACTCATCACGATCATAGCTCATTATCTGCTAATTAATCATCACAAACATCAGCTTCCACATTAACTTGCGTTCTTAATTCATAAATTATTTTTTAATTTATAAAATTAATCATTTTTAATTTATAAATTAAGGACCTTAATTTATATAAATCAATTGTCACTTTACATATCTTTTAATGATTGATATTCCGATCCAATTATATATAAAGAGTTGAAAAAAATTATTTAATATGCATAAATTAAAAGAAAATATTAGGGCGGAAGCAAGGAGCCGATGGATGAAGACAAAGATGATAATATATAAATTTCATGTCATTTTGCGCACCAAATGTGGTGGTTATACAGAATATTATAACAATCTCCTATTATAAGAAAAAAATACTAAAAAAGAAATATAAATATAAAATCTCTAATAAATTAAAAATAAAAAATAGACATTCCAGCTCTATTTCGGTCATTTTCCACCATGATCTGTCAGATTTTGGTAGTAGTAGCCAAGTGACGGGTAGGCTTTTTCCATCATGAATAGATTCCACGTCACCGTGGGCCATAACCATGGGCCCACCGCGGGTCACATGAGCCATCTGTTTCGGGCCGGAGTTAGATATGGTTTCTTTTTTTTTTTGGGTAAAAGTTAGCCGAACAAGTTAGAAGAGTTGCCAGAACCGCCAAATCGCCACGGTGATGCTGAGTATACCCGCAATAGCGTGTGATCCCAACACGTGGGTACACGAAGACGGTGATGCGCCGCTCTGGTCCAGTGCACCTTCGTACACCATAGTGCTGTCGATTAGCGGCGGGTTCGTCTTCGTCGTCGATGTGGCCTCCGGGATTTGCTCCTGTGAGGATTTCTGGCTGCAAAAAGCAGAATAAGAAAACAACCGTTAGGGAACACAGCTGTCGACGTGTCTCCTCAAGATTGGAGGAGGATTATTAAATGTACGTCACTATCCGTTACTGAGACAAAGCCCATAACAGGCAAGGTTGATGGGCGTGCGTGCGAGGTCTCATTTTGCGGGTTTGACATGAAAAAAGAGTGAGTGCAGCATCTGCATTGAGATCTGCAAATGGGTACATTTCAGAAACAGATCTCTCTCTGCTTCATAAACGACATCGTTCCAAGAAGAAATCTCATCTTTTCCATGTGCTCTTGAACCGAAACTGTGCGTTTCGGCCAGATATCAGAGGGTCATAGAAAAGATCTTCCGTGAAGAATATCTTCTCTACCATCAAGAATTCTTAAGGGTAAGTAAGAATTTGGACCTCTCTCGAAGTGGGTAAGTTTTGACTATAGTGAGTAATCGGGTAATTGGGTATGACCCGGTTTGGACCAGTTGTTGTCGGCATGGAGGCCAGAGATCGGGTGACTTAGCCGGCACGACAGACTGGTGCGGAATGACGTCCTTTTAAATGCCACTAGCGATAGTCTGTATAACACTCTGGTCTCTGGCACCGACGTGAAAAGTTGAGCCGTGACAGGTGACCAACCATTAACGTTTCATGGAACTTTTCTTGAAGGACAAAACTACCCTTTACCGTTAGAAGAAGGAAAGTGAAGAAAATGAAGAAGGGCTTTATGGTAAATTTACCTGGTATTGGGGGAAGGGCAGAAGGTGATAATGTAATCGGCATTGGCGCATGTGAAGGTGCTGGTCTTATCATCGTAGGCATAGCTGTAGGCACGTGGGCACGCGCTTTTGAAGATCTGAGAGTACGAAGATGGCTTGCAGGTATCAGGATTACCGTACGCGCCGCTGCAGCAATACTGCGGCTGCCCAAACGCCTCACACGCGCTCTTGCAGGCCACGCCTTCATTGCTGCTCTCGCTGGTGACCTTCAGCTCTGACGGGCACGCACCGTTTAAGTCCACCACGCAGCCGGTGCTTGTACAGTTCTGGCCGGTGCCACCCTGAGGAACCACCAGCATCGGCAGGTTGTACCCGTCGACCAAGCTCACGTCGAAGAAATCAAGCCCGCCGTGACCGTCTAGAGTGAACTCTGCAAGAGTGGCCGGTGGGATAGCACCGCTTCCGGAGCATTCCAGCTTTCCTGAGCCGCAATCCCCGGTGACGCAGGAGAACTTACCAGAGGAGTCCTGGCTACAGAGGGTTCGACCCCAGAAACGGCCTCCCCACGACGTCGGTGCGGTGATGGTTTTGGTTTCACCCTTTTGAAGAGAAAATCCGGTGGTGGGCAGTGCAGGGACTCCGGCGTTGGACAGAATCCCTGGCCATACTGTGTAGTCGCATTTGTTTACTATGGTGAACGTGGTCGATTGAACTACTGTAAGCAAATAACATCAAAATCATCAGCTCAAACAACTCCAAAATCAAGAGAAAACAAGCAAAATCATAACAAATGCCAGCCTCCATGTCGTGAATCTCGTTCTTAATCATATAGTACCTGATATGAAAGAATGAGAGATAACCAGAGAGAACAGAGAGATCAGTAATGTCAGCTCAGCCATTGAGCTAAAATGGTTGAAGATATCGCCGACACTATCAGAGGAGGAGAAGAAGATGATTGGGTGGTGTTCGGTAAGAGAAACCCAGAAGGCCCTTCTTCTTCTTTGGGGAGGAAACGAGAACAGAGGCTAGAAGGGATTATGAGACTCTGCAACAAGCGGATAGCCTCTGTATTTATAAACAGGGAATCTACAACATCTGCTGACGGCCAAATAAACTAAAAAACAATTATAAGAAATAAAATGAAAAATAACATATAAAATATATATAATATAAAATGAAAAATTAATGTTCATTGAACATAAACTGTAGAAACCCACGTGTTGATATGTATTATTTTGAGGAATAGAGAAATTCCGCGGTACATTTTATTCTTTATATTCTCCAGGAAATATGCTTTTCTTTCCAAATTTTGCGTAATAGATGTGCTCTTTCTGTCAATGTAGAATTACACATTCTATTCTTCATGTTCTGGATCATGCATGCTTCACTTCTAAGATTTTGTGTAATCATGAAGTTATTTTATTGATTGATATATTTTTATTTTAAAAATTATAAATTTTTTTAATAGATATAATTTTAGAGTAATTTGTATCTTTGTGTATTGCGAAGTAAAGATAATCGTATAATAAAATTATGAGTTACATAATTTTTAAAGTAAATATAAAAACATTATATTCGTTTTTTATTTTACATATTAAAAATTAATTAAATCAATTATATATTTAATTTGATTTAATTTAATTTAAATAATGTGAAAAAATTTAAAAATAAAAACTATTGGAATTAAAATTTTGATATTATAAAATTTAACTTTAAAATTCATATAAAATATAAATATTCAAATTGTAAAATTTTTTTGAGTGTTACACATACTTTACATTTTAAAAGATTCTAAAAATTTATAAAAAACAAGTCTGATAAAAGATTATTTGAATTTAAAGAATTAAATTTAAATACATTATAAAATTTATTTAAATTATTTTTAAATGTGTTAATAATAAGAATATGATTAATTTTTTATAATTATTTAAATTTAAAATTTAATTTGAAAATTAAATACTCATCAAATTTAAGTTTAAAAAAATATAATTTAAACTTTATTTTTATATTTTTTTAATTTTTACTATATTTACGTAATATTATAAAAACGAAAGACAAAGTTGTAGACGGTGTACTAATAAAATGGTAATATTTTAATAAATAATTAATTAAGCAACAACGACACAATATTTATCCATGGGATCCCAAATTTTTGTTGATATTTATTAATGGTATATGATTTTTATGTTAATTATTATCAATGACATTTCAACTAACCAATTCCAAATTCAAATCTCCATATATAATTAGGTCATTAAAATATACAAAAATTTGTTTTGCAAATGACTTTCATTTATTGTATTTTAGAATATTTCCATGAACATCAATTTTTTTATGTTCTGTGAAAATTGTTGTCCTATTAAAAACATGAATGACATATTTTTAATTATATTGAATATTTAATTATTTATTTGAGAGACTAAAAGACTCTTTCATATATTATATCTTTCTATTTATTTATTTTTTTTTACAAAAACTTTATCTTCCTACCTACATCCTTATTGTCATATTTTTACTATCACCGTAACAAATTGTGATTGTCATTAACATTGCCATCAACATCAATATAATCGGCCTTATCTTCATTATCTCAGATTTTGTTATCATTATATTTCAAGAAATTGAAATTGTAAAACGCAATAAAGAAAATATATAAAAAAATTAATTAATACATTTTACACAATATCCGATTAGCTAAACTAATTAAAATTAAATAAATACAATTATAAATTACAGAAGTATTCACTAGAAAAAAGAGAACAATAATAATATGATTTTTTTTAAAAAAAATATTGATAAACAAAACCTAAAAATTTTATTGACCTGCAAAGTTAACAGTATTTGATTTTCATGTATATATTTTTTAAAATGTTTTTTAAAATATAGACACCTAAAATTCTACAAACCAAATGTTTGTTTAATTTTAGGATGGGATATTTCAATCTAATACTTGCCAAAACAGTTTCCATTAATTAATTTTTTCTTGAAGTTGTGAAATTTAAAAATACAAATAAATTGACGTAGTTTTATACTAAAAATATTGTACCTATAGAAATCTTTAAAAAAATTTATTCTAGAAAGCATTAAAAAAATTATGCCGACTTAAATTATACTGTAAATTTTAGTTCAAATTAACATTCTTTATCACATTAAATTAAAAATAAATGAATAACGAATATTATTGAAAGAACTTTTTTTTTTCACACGTATATATGTATACATATATTATTTGTCGGTCCAATCAAAACATTGATAGTTAAGACAAAAAATTATGAAAGATAAAAAACAAACATCCAATTACCAAAGTAGGTGGAGTATGCTAAAATATAGGAAACCCGGAATTATGAGCATTTGTGGAAAGCCAGTTATGTTTAACACTAGTTTTTTCTAAAAAAATTATTTTATTTTAATCTATTGCCTGTTTCTCTTGAATTTTTCCAGACTGGGTTTTTATAATCAGTCCAAGTGTGAAAGAAAAAAAAAAGGTATAACACTTGAAAACAACCTGAGCCAGTTGATTTCACAATAAATCCAAATTATATTTATAAATCAATTAATTCACACATAATCTCCCTAAAATATTAAAATTGTAAATACAATGATTATTTTTAAAATTATGATTATTTTAAATAAATTAAAAACACAAGAACAGTTTGGTATCTGGAAAGGGTGAAATACCGAGTCAAGAGTGGCTACTGGCTGGCAGCTTCAGTTTGCTTTCGATACACTGCTGAAAGAATCATCTTTGGTTAGCATAATAAAATGGTAAAAAAATCAGTAAGCACGTTTTCAAATTTCCTGTCTCAAAGGTCAAGTTACATCCTAACTAAAATTCCCTGCTTCTTTGACCATATTCTGCAACTACTGAGCTAATCATTGGCCCATGAGAAACAGATAAACGGTAGCTTCAACTTCCGAAGTGTTTGCCAAATAAGAAAACCCAAGATGAGAATTTTCCAAGAATTAGGTTTTTGCCGAGAAAACACAGTCTTACCAAAAAACAACCACTACCCAAGAATCCTAAATTTCCATAAATAAAATATCTTCCTCTGCAAATATCTGGGTCCCCTATATCTCTTCAATTCAAATATCTTATAAAAATTAAAATTTTTGATTTGATATATTTAATCTACCAAGATGGACTAAACCGGTTGGCTAAGTGGGCACGACAAGTGGGATGGTCAGAGATGTGAAGCTAATGTTGTTTGGTGCCTCGAGGTCCATGAATTGTTATATCTTATTGGCTATGGGGTCACCTTCGGTTGTGTGAAAGTAGAAGGCAGGCTTTTGGGAGGCTTCGTTGAATTGGAACAGCCGTTATTGCAAGGTAACCTTTGAGACAGGGCTGAATGTGTCAAATGAGACGTGATGATTCATGCTTATTAATGGTTCATCATGCATGCATAGTGACATATCCCAACAGAAATTCAAGACCCAAGAAGAGATCTGTCTTGGTTTCTTCTTTTTTCTACCTTTTTTTCTTCTTGCTACTGCATTTCAAAACGGTTGAGTTAATAAGCAGGTCTCATGGGAACATGATGCATCAGTGGCAGTGACAGATACAAGAACCAAACAAGGTGGGATCAAGCAGTCGTCACCAATCCTCCTGTCCCCACCATGAAAATCAAGATGGACAAAGATTTCGTCAATAACCAAAATTTCTGGGTAAAACTTACGAATGGTTAATTACTGAAGCAAACTGTGTTTGGGTAGTGGATTTAGTCTTCCATTCTCTAGAAAGGCAGAAAATTTCAATAATCCGAGTTTCTTAGTAAACCTAAAATTGGTTAATTAATTAAGCAAACTGATTTGGGCACTGGATTTAGTCTTCAATTCTCTAAATAGGAAGAAGAAGATTTCAGTTTGGTTTAGTAAGGTGGAAGACTTTAATTCAACTCCTCATGGGCCTATGAGTAATCTTATCTCTTTGCCTCCTGTGGGGTCAACATGTCTTAGGTGTTGGGTTATGTCTATGAACCCAGTGCAGCCACCAGATTAAATGCCTGCCACAGAGTAAAAGTGCAAATGCTACTCTTCCTGCCATTTGGTCCAAAAACAGAGACAAGGCCTACAGATATTAGCCTATGCAGCTATTATAAAGTTAGGCATTTGACATATGACTAGGACATATTCTGATTACTTGATCTTGCTATTATTACTTCTGTACAGGAAAAAAAAACAATTTCGTAATTAGTATATTTACCTTATTTAAATAGTCAATTTTCATAATTCCTATTTTGAAGAAATCAAACCTGAAAATCTTGAGGGTGAAGCTGAAGAGGAAGGATTCACCATTATGAATGCCCTTAGGACTGGACCATAGGGTTTGGTAAAATACCAAATGGATTTACAAAACCCCTAAGCAAGAACAACATGCAAGTTATTCAAAGCATTATCATGTGTCCTGCTGGCATGCAGAAAAAGGCAGTCTCCATTTACAGAAGAGTGGCAGCTTCCAACGGGCTCAAGACAAGTAGGCGAGAGATTGTCTTTGGTAATTAAAAAACCCTAAGATTCTCCTATGTATTTGAAATTATAGATGCTAAAATTCAACGGAAGGAAGTTCATAAGTAGAAGGATCAAAAGAATATCTGTAATATGTATGACTGCCCGGTTTCTGACAGTGACTTAAAAGTGACAGTATGAGGTTAATATGAAAATAACAATGCATTAGCAAACAGAAAGGTTAATATGAAAATAACAATGAGGTTAATATCAGTTCTCTTTCCAAAAAACTTGATTCACATTACCCAAAGTTTCAAGGCCAAGAAAGTTTTTCTCAATTGCTAGATCGATATTAATATAAGCTGATTAAACATGCTTGAATGAGAAGGCATCACTTGCTTTCTTACCTTACACCAACACAAGTGACAATAATACCTAAGCAACCATCGTGTGTACACCCCAGATTTAATCACATCAGATGTTTGAACAAGCAAGCTATATCGGACAAAATTAAACATCATTATTGACATATAAGGTCACTTGAATGAACAGACAGTTTTGTATGTTTCTATGATGACAAATTCATTACTATCTTCACATCATCCTTTTGGCCCATAACCTATTTTCTCCAGTATTCTTGTGCCCTGCCTAAGTCTTTTCAATGTATCTGTATCTATTTATTTATCTATTTATCTATACACATTCATAGACACCAGCGGAGATGTACATATATATCATGTTCATACTTATATCTTTGTGAATTCTGATACAGCTCTGATTCTTCCTAATATTCTTTTTCTGGGAAGAGTAATGTTCTAAATTACTGCTTTGTATGTCATGAAACACGTCTTATCTATTTTGCCAACCAAAAAAATAAATCTGATCAGGAGGTTTCATAAGATTGTCAGATGTGTCACCTAGCATGACTAAGAGACATAAAATAAGAAAAAGTAACAAAGAAAAAAAAAGAAAGAAAAAAGAGAGAGATAAGTGTGTGAGTTTTGAAGTTGTTTGAGAATAACATTACAATAAGAAACATATTATTTTCAACAGTATCTGTTACAGTAATCATCCGAAGGACAAATGTAGCATTCTTCTATGGAAAATGATCCAAATCATGGTAAATAATTTCTTCCTTGCATGATTACTCTTTGCAAAGGCACAAAGAAAAGCATCAAAGATGTATTAGTACCTCTTACAGCCTCAATAAAAAAGACCTTCGGTTCTTGAATTTGTGTTGAATTTGTGAGCTTCTCTTTGACCCTTGTGAAGCTGCTGACAAACGAAATCACAAGAAGAATCTGTCAATACACACAAGAAATCACATTGGACGAGCACTGGGTTGGAATTCTGCAGGCCCAAGTTTGAGAGGTTGAATCTTAACCAACCCAATTAAGCCTTGGATAGAGCTTAATTTACTGCCTCATGGAAATTTTGAATAATTCAATAAATTGGGAGATAGGAGACTTGATACATCTATGTGATGTAAAAAGACACACTTCAAGAAACCATTGCTGTATGGCATGAGAAATGATGTTAAAGATCGATATAACCAGGTCTTATTCACTTGGCATTTGCTTGGCAAGGGCACGAAGAAAACGGGTGAGGGACTTTTCAGCAGCCATTACTGCCGCATTTATATTCTCCTCACTTTCCTCAGTTGTGACCTGGAGTTGTTCTCGAACTGACTGCAGCTTACGGACAAGTTTACGCAGTTCCTGTACAAACACGAAAAGACAGACAGCAAAGTAAAGAAACTCAGACCTCATGAAAGTAAGCAATACCAATTATATAGTGACCCCGGTTCTGAATGTACAATAAAAACATAGAAGATATTACTCATTGAAAACTTTGTAATCATTTGCGGCTTCCAATTGATATAAACAGCTCTTTCACACTTTCAAAAGAATAAACAGCTCTTTCGCACTAACAAATTCTGATTATTAACATTTCATCAGAGAGACTTCATGGGAAAAATAATATATATACAAAATTGTTGTTACATTTTTAAATGCACAATTTACTAACCTGACGATCAAAATCAACATCATGAAGAGAATACACTTCATTTGTAATTTTCATATCCCTACTAATCAGACCATCAAGCCATCTGGTTGCTTTGCTGATGTACTCCTGTGACGTCTGAAAAGAATGCTGAAGTAGTGAGATAGAAGTATCTTTAAGAACATGGATGTTCCATTAAGCTTATGTATATGTTTATGAACTATGAGCTGAAAGCAAAATAATATAAACCATGAAAGAGATTCCCCCCACCCCTTCAATTGAATAGCTCTCCCAAGGAAATCTGCGGTATTTGTCAGCCACTAAGTAGCTATAAGCTATTACTCTACACCTACTTTTGGTACAACAATTATAAAACATGCATGCATCTATACCTCCTCTCCATCCTCATTGTCCATGTGTTTTGATTCATCATAATCATCATCATCATCATCATACGCCTCCAATTCTGCCTTCGAACCAGCTAAAGCCTGGAGCATTTGCCGGTCCCCAACTTTTGTGGCATGAATTAAAGCATCCATCAATTCAGGTTCCACTTCTCTTAGCAATTTCCCTAACACGCATAAAGCACAGAAGGTTCTGTGACATGAATGTAAACCACACAATATGGTAAAATAATACCTCTGGACACTGCAAAATAACCACAAGTTGACGCTTATGAACATACACAGAAACCGTGGGCATTTCATGGCTTCTTGTAACATATTAATTTTAGTAAGCTACAGTTGGCGTTCAATTCGTAAGAGAAGAAAATAGGTGGCTCATTCCTATGAATCACGGTTCAACAGAGAAGTCGTAGTAAGACGAACCAGCAGCGGGACTTTCTTACCTATATAATTGAACTGCCTTCGTTTTCCTTCTTTAACATCCGGCCCCAGTCTCTGTGACCAAAACACAAGCACCATGCCCCCATGACGAAACAAGCAACAAAAATTACCAAAGAACACAAACAAACCAAAGAATTCAAGAATTTATTAGAAGCACCTTCACTAGCATTAACGCATCGAACACGTCTTCATCAAGAGAAGTCACTCTACATCCACATAAAAAAAAAAAAGAATACAGAAATAGGAAACGAAAGTTGCATGTGGTCATAAAAGTTTTACAAAACAGTTTCTTTTCATCAAATCGATTATAAATGATTGCAAAAGAGAGTTTCATAATTGCATATCGCGGAAGGTACCTGAGGACGCGTTTGATTTGAGGGACGGAGAAGGACGCAAGCTCCATGCCCCAACCCACAGCGCGCCGAGCCTCGCGCTTCTTCTGGTTGCGACTCTTCTTAAAATCAGTATCCGAATCGCTGGCATCGCCTTCCTGGAGACCGGACGGTATAAGAGCATTTGCCATTCCGGGACCGCGTGACTGCTGATGAATGCTTCTGTTAGAGCCCGGCAATACGACGCAAACGCAAGAGAGAGAATGCAAGATGGATCTCGTGGCTAATGCTAGCGGTAAGGACGGAGCGAGAACATGATTGAATGTCGCTCGACAGCAATAGTGGCTCTGCAACTGTGGCAACTGCCGCAGAGGCCGCATCAGCCAAGCCATTTTCCGTGTTCGAAGCTTAGTGGATAGCTCAATACGCAGACTTCTTTTCCTTGGCCGGGAGATGTTAAATTTAGAAAGAAAAAAGAAAAACTGTTTACTGGGATTGGGTTAAAGTGGGCTGGTTTGATCGCATCGGGTTGGATCTTATTGTAGTTGATTGCCATGGCGAGTTGGGCGGGTCTTAAATAAGATTGGGTTGCTTGGATCGGATCAAATTGAATTGGGTTGTCGTTAGAACTGCATTGGGTCCTTCCTATTGGTTTGAATTGGGTTGAACTTGGATTAACTTGGATCGGGTTAGATTATGTTAAATGTCTATTACTCTATTCACGTTTTTCTCCATCCAATTCAACATGAACAATTAAACTCTATTTTAATTAAATCATAGGGTAAATATAAAAAAGTAAATTATTTTTATTTTTAATTTAAAACGGTCGATTTATTATATCATTAATATTTTAATTTGATTCAATTTAAATGTGATAAAAATTTAAAATTTAAAAATACTTAAATTAACTGTTTTTATACAATAAATTTTGAATTAAAATTTTCACATTTATAACAAAATATTCAAATTATCATTATAAAAAAATTTAAAATTTTAATACTAAATATACATATATTTAAAAAATTACACTATCAAAATTTAAAAATTTCATAAACGAATAACTCATGAGTAAAAAATTATTTAAATTTAAAAGTTGAACTCAAAGTGAATGTAAAATATATTCAAATTATTTTGGAGGTACTTTAATAATAAAAATTTTATTAACTTTTTATAATAATTTAAGTTAATATTTAAATTGAATTAAATTAAAACATTAGTAGCACAATAAAATTCATTAATATTTTAAGGTTCAAATTAAAAAAAAATTAAACTTATTTTTTATATTTACTTTGAATTATAATAAGAACACAATATAATAAATTAAAAAATAACATATATTAAAAATATTATCATATAATAATGAATCTGGTTCCCACATTAAAAACATACAATATGTATAGCAAAAAAATTAAAAAAGAGATGGTCAAAAGAAATAACAGAAAAATTACATATCCACATTTTTCAGAAGATATACATAAAATTATGCAAAATCCTTTCAGCTCTGAAATCACTGATCAATCATCAATAGACCTCAACATTCCATTGTTCCGCTTTCTTCAATTGTTTTTTGTAATCAATCCAATCAATCCCTGCGAGAAAAAGAAAGAAAGAGGAACTGGTTCTCAGTACTTCTGTTTTATTGGCTAAATCTACTTGAACGGATGAAACTCAGCAAGCAGATGGGTTATCGGATTACCATCTTTGGCAGCCAAGTTCACCATTATATCATCAATCCCTTTCTCCATTCCTTTCAGTCCACACATGTAAACGAAGGTGTTGTCTTTTTTGAGCAGCTCCCATAGCTCCTGTGCGTACTGTGCCATTCGGGTCTGAATGTACATTTTCTCACCCTTTTCGTTTGTTTGTTCTCTGCTTACTGCATAATCAACTCTGAAATTCTCTGGTGCCTTCTCCTTCATCTTCTCGAATTCCTGTTTCAATTCACCATAGACATTATCAAGTTTGATTGCAGCCTAGCAGCCAGAAGAGGGCAACAGATAATGGAGTCTGAATAAGGAAGCTTGCCTCCTTGTAAAGCAGTGAGCTACTCGTTGGAACACCCAAGAACAGCCAAGCCAACCCATTGAACTGCATTAATTGTATCCCAAACAAGGTTTACTTAACCAGAAGATTTCACTTCAGAAACTCATACAGTTAATGTGTAGATTACCTTGTAGTCATCGTGTTTCTCGAAGAACATCTTCCACAAGAACGACCGGAAAGGAGCAATTCCAGTCCCAGTTGCCAGCTGCAATCAAGAAAAATGGAATAGCACCAAATAGTTCAAAAGACCCTTAAACACTAAGATGGGTATTGATCCTATGGCTTAATATGCTACGCCGATTGATGGAGCTGAGCTGAACATACCATAATGACAGTGGCATTGGGATCTTTGGGCATAAGCATCTCTTTTCCTACAGGTCCTGTGATCTTCACCTCAGCCCCAGGCTTCAAGTCGCCTGAAAAATGAAGTGATAGAGCTGCTAAAACAAGCCCTATTGATGGATCATGCTTAATTAAAGCTGGTTATGGCTGAAATCGGTAGATTAAAGTGAAAATTCCCATGAATTTGTAAGTTTGGAGATCATTTTTCATGAAAAGGGCAAAATCTAATAATACCCAGCAGAAGGAATTTACAAGAAATTGGCAATTCTCACACAGAAAGTTTGAGCAAACTCCTTTTACTATCTCTCCTTGGTCATTGGTGTAGACCAGCCTTTTAACACACAAGGAGACCTGAAAAAACAAGCTTAAAAGTTCATCAAAACAATGGCAAAACATGAATGATTGGAAAATTTTGAATGAATCGTTACAGTTTGGGAGTTGCCAAAATCTCCAAGAGCACTACTGGCAATGGAGTAGAGCCTGAGTTTGTGGGGTTTTTCGTTCTTGTCAAGACCATCTGGAATGACACCAATGGACTGCCCTTCTCTGTATGGCACTTCCCCTATGTAAATCCAACCTCAATGGCTAAATCAGACGGTTGAATAAGAGAATAGTCAAGAAATTCAGCCAGGTACTAAAACAAATACTTGATGGGTAACAGTGGTTCACCTTCAGTACTGAAGACCATGTGCCAAGTCTCTCCAGGAGCATCATCTCCAGTGATTTTAGAGTTAAGAAGGCATTTCCCAATGTAGGGGTCCCTGGGCTTGAATTTGTTAACAACCACACCTTCCTCGTTTTTCTTGGAAACTTTCTCTACTTTAGCAGGAGCCTGTGTGGTCACTTGGGCTCTGATGGAAACTATTCTCCCACCAGCGTACACATTTCCAGAGTAGAAAAGACCCTGTGGAAGCAAACCCAGTAAAGTAAATCCTGGAGAATCAATAACCCACGTACAACATGAAGAAATTAACCAAGTTCACAGCTTAATTTTTCGCTACATTGTTGTTAATCGTACCTTATTGAACCTGAAGATTTTCTGGGTACTTAAAGAACTTCGGCTAGGAAGAGAAGACGAGTTAGAAGATGGCAGAGTGACTGCAGCATTCACCGTGGCTGCCATTGATGTGTTTCCCACAGAGAGAGAGAGAGAGAGAGAGAGAGAAATTCAAGGAGACTTACCGAATAGAAGACAAAAGAGGTGAAAAAAGAAAGAGAAAAAGACGAATTTTGTAAGAGGATCATATGAGCTTTGGGTGGACGATATTGCAGAGCAATCGCTGTGGCCATTAGTGGTTATGGTGACTTGAAAACCAAGTGAGATTCCATGAAGATTATCCTGCACACTGCTTCGCTCTCTTTAATCACTTTTCACCTTAATCTCAAAAATAAAAAATAATAAGAAGTCGCCGTTCATTCCTTTATAATTTCAACTCTGTGCTGTTGTTCTGTAGTAGAAACAGCATGGTGTTCGAGTCAAAGTATGCTGGAACAACGAGTAGTTCTTAAGCTGGTACCAACCGCAGCCCGTGATACAGCTTAGATTTGTGGATGGCCCATTTAACAGAGTAAGCTCATCTGAATGTCCAAAGGCTACACCCAGATTAAGTCTAGGAAACAGAAGCAGCCCAACATTACATAGAAACCCGACCCACTTAAGAGGTATTCACTTTCTCTGTTTGTTTTACACCAATGGAAGGCTGGGCCCATTAAACTATGGACTCCCTCGAGTAATTTGGGTTCATTCAGTGATGTGGCAAGTAAGAGCATCTGGGCCAGGCGGATCCAACAAAAATTAAGGAAAACAGATTAAAAAAACTTCAAATTATACTCAACTTTTTAATTTAAATAATAATATTGGATTAATTATATATTTTTATTTTATTATTTATTTTAAATTAAATTTTATTATAAATATTTAAAACTATTTTTATCATTAAAATTTTTCAAAATTATTAAAATAAATTTTATTCTTTATTTTGATTTCATTATTTAAATATCACCTATTCCTTATAAATTATTTTTCATAAATTTTTAACTATATATTTTTATGAATTTTAAAATAATGTTATGATGATAGTTTAAATTTTTTTATATTTATAATAAATTTTAAATTAAAATTTATTGTATAAAAATCATATGAAAAGTAAGATTGATAGGATGTGTAAATCTACTAAATATTCTTGTCCTAAGATTCAGCTGGCATACATTTGAATATTTAGTTATATAATTAATAAAATAAGATTTTATCAAAGTAGAAAGTGGACTTTAATTTGCATGGCTTCATCCTCCATTTAGGTCATAACTAGCTGATTTGCAGATCCTGAATTTTCATTGCCATTGTCTGTGTTCTCTGGCTGACATTCGGACAACCCTCAAGTATGACCTGTAATATTCCCTACATATCTCCGCACTTGATCATATCAATCTCTTTGATCTGTCTATGCTTGGTTTTCATTATTCCTTTTGTTGGCATTTAAAACAAGAGAGTGAATCTTAAAAGAAGATAAAAATATATTTTTTAAATTTATTATATAATATAATATAAAAGTATTAATTATTATTTTATTGAACTGTTAATATATATTCAGAGAAACAAAAAATCTTTGGCTAATATGAGTTTGAATCATGTTGAACTATTTGAAAAAAAATTAAAATAAATATAAAAATATTTTAAATTAAACTTAATTTTAATTTAAACTTTAATATATCAAATGATCAATTGTACATATCTTTTTTAATTTGATTTAGATTAAACATTAAGTTAAATTATTATAAAAATATATAATATTCTTATTATTAAAATATTTTTAAAAATAATTAAATTAAATTTTATATTTAACTTTGAATTCATTATTTAAATTTAAACATTTTTTAATTCATACATTATTTTTTAAAAATCTTAAGTATAATTAAAAAAAAGTATTTCGTACTAAAGAAGTTTTAAATTTTTTTATAATGATAATTCGAATATTTTTTTACATTTACAAAAAATTTTAAGTCAAAGTTTGTAAATACAATATCACAAAGTTAAATATTTTTTATTTTTAAAATTTTCAATGCCTTTATATTAAATTAAATTATTTTAAATTAAATGTAAAATAATAAATATTTTAAAATTTTTATTTTTCAGATATTTATCTAAAATTTTTATATTTAACTAAAATTTTAACATCTATTATTTGTTTATGTAAATTTGAAAGAAAATGCAACTTTAATAATTCCAGGCTGTTAAAAAATGCCAGTCTGTTTGAGTTACAATCTTCATTCTATACACAAACTACTGCTGTAATTGATGGCTACAATGGCTTCTAAGTGACTGTATTCCAGTTTCTAAAGGTACTGAAACGAATCGTTTTGGAGCTTTTTTCCCCTACCAGCACTGATCCGTTTCCCATGTCCGCCGCGTGGACCCGGAAAATCCAGAAGCCGAGGAGCTTCCCATTGCTGTCACAGATGCCGACATTGACATGGCAAAGGAGGAACCCATCGGCGCTCTCGGCAGGAAAAGCATCCGGTCGTAGTCCGAGCGTTTCTCGGGATCGGACAGCGTGGAGTACGCTTCGTGGACCCTCATGAACTCCTCCGCCGTCCCGTCCTTCTGACTAGTAGCAGCAACGTCAGGATGCAGAACTCTCGCCAGTCTCCGGTAAGCCGCTTTGATCTCGTGACACGAGGCGCCTCTGTGGATCCCAAGAACCTCGTAAAGCGACGACGCCGACGACGCAAACTGGTACCTCGTCCTCTCCGCCGTCGACGCGCAAGCTGTGGAGACGCGAACCGGGCGAGATTTGGTGCCCACTGGCATAGAGTGAGGACTCGGAACAGCGAAATTTGGGTTTGATCCAATGAAATGAGCTGAAGTGAACGCCATGGAAGATGATCAGAGCGGATTCGTAAACTTTGTTACTTGGTTTTTCATGTAAATTGAGGAATTCCGTGTCAGGGACGGGCTGTCATTTATAGGAGATTGTGGGCCTGGTTTCGTTGGATTGGATAAGCGAATCACATGGCTTATCCGTTTGTGTACTCTGGACTTTGTCGGTTGCTGACTCAGCGAACAGTCGGTGTCCATGAATCTCCCTCCGCACGAGCAGGCAGTAACCTAGCTGGAGCGTCGTACAAGCATTCATTTTTCTAGTAAAAGATTCTGCCTTGGTTTCTGGTAATTTTATTCTTGGTAGTTAGTTTTTTTTTTAAAAAAAATTGGATAATATTTAAGAAAGTTTTGAATCTTATCTGAATTTTATTTCTATATTTTATTTTTTAATTATATATATATATATAATTTCTTTGATTTACTTTAATTTCAACTTTGATTCCATTATGTAAACTGAATGATATTCTGGTTGCCAAAATATTTTAAATAATTTAAATAAATTTTACACATTACTTCAATTTTAAATTTTAATTGTTTTTTATTTATATCTTAAATTAAATTTAAAATTTTAAAAACTATAAAATTAAAACATATTTTAATATTAAAAAATTTTGAAGTTTTTTTTAATGGTCCTTCAATATTTTTCTTTAAATTGACTCAAATTAAAATTTTGAATATAAAATTAAAAAATTAAATAAAGAACTTAAAATTAAATTTTCTTCAATTTTTTTATATTTATTTTATGGTTTTGTTGATGTTAGATTTTTTTATCCAATATAAGAAATATAATTTGTAATTAAATATATAATATAAATTTAAATTAATTTTAATTTAATAAAATATTTTTTAACATTATTTTTATTACGATTAAGACGTGATTTTTGAACGAATAAAATATTATAATTTTGATTAAAACAAATAATAATTTCTTAGTAATGTAAGGATTTCTACCGATAATTACTGTTTATATTTTTAGATATTTCAAATATCAATTAAATTCCATATTCAATTTCATATTAGATATGAATCAATAAATTACATAATATAAATTTAAACACAACTTAAGATTATTATACATATACATATATTTACATATCCATTAATAATTATAATATAAATTTCAAAAAAAATAAAAATTATGAAATTATTATTGTGAACAACGTTTTGTAAAATGATAAATTATGAGTAATGGATCGATTCTATTATTATTAATGTTTAATTTGATTATATTTATAAGTTAGAATAGTGGAAAGGTTAGAAGTATAAGATGATTCTAAAAGGAAAATAATTTTTTTGTGGATTTGGATTCTGCGTTAAATTTTTAAGATAATATTTAAAAAATATTTTTGTAATTTACAATAATAATATCAAAAATAATAAATAAATTTAACAGTTGATTTTATTAAGTTGATACACGAAATAATTTTTTTAATACTCAAAGCAACTTACGTCACTAGAAAATCCTTAGTCAATATGAAACTAAAAAGATTTAAATCTTCTTTCCATTTGAGTTATGTTAAATTTTTAATAAGATTATGATACATGATAATTTAACAAAATTAATACTTTAAATTATTTTATTTATTTTATATTAATATTTTAAAATTATTAAAATATTTTTACAATTATTTATTAAAAGAATTTTGATTGTTTAATTTGAATTGTGCTGAATTTTTGATAATATGATGACATGTAACAATTTAATAAAAATAATTATTAAATTATTTTTATATTAAAATATTTTTTAATTATTTATTAAAAATTCAACATTAAATCAAATAAAAAAATATTTTTATCATTGTTACAAAAATTAAAAAAGTCAAATTAATAGAAAAATCTTCATTCCAAATAAAATCTTCCAGAAGAACATACAGAAAAACAATTTTTTTTTCCCTCTTAACGGCATTAATATCATGACGTGGGTAGCGACGCTTAATACGGGAGTAAGGCGAGCCACAGGCAGCTTTCCAAGTAGACTCCGTGTTGGATTTTGACAAGGAACTGAGCAGAGCCTCAAAAGAAGAATCCACAGTCGTTATTACACAAGTCGCTCACAAAATAGGCGATGAAGCACTGGTGCTGTCGGAGATGAGATTCCGACCGCACACGACTCTTGCCTAACCTTATTTCAACAACGGAGGCTTCATGATTAGATATTAACACTCAGCCTTGCATGATCTTAATTAATTGGGAGAACCGGATTATCTAAAGGAATTTGTTTATTAATGTTTATAAAGCCGAATTGATTGTTGAATAAGAAAAGAAAAAAATTTAATGATTAGAGGTTGATAGAGTAAATTACAAAATTAATTGTGATAATATAATAAATAATTATAATATTTCAATATAAATATTAAAATAAATGTAAATATAATAATATTTAAAAAATATTGACATTAAAATAAATTATAGTTGAATTTATATTGTTAATTTGTTCTTAAAAATTGACATCTGTTTGATGAATTTTAAATAAATTAAACCGATTAAAAATTTTGATTTATGATTGAATTGGTTGAATCTGATAATTAAACTATTACTTTCAACATTGAAGTTAGTAAAATGTCTTAGACCTATGGATTTGCTAGAACCAAATATACTGATGCATTATCTATTTAAATTATTTTATTTAAAAGATTCTTCTTCTTTTTTTTATAAAAGATTTAGTTTGTTTGTATAAATGCCATTGATAATGATTTATTTTGATTTTATCATGGAAATGATTCAATTTAAAAATTGTTTAATTGAAAATTGTAATTTGTAATTTGTTCATATAAATGTTTGAACATAATTTGATCAGAAAATCATTCTAACTTTTTAATTGTTTGAACATAATTTTAAAAAATATTTAAAATGCATGTTAATTTTTAAATTAACCGTTTTATGTTTACGGAACCAATTAATTGGTTTCACTTGCTATAATTTTTCGTAATTTCAAATGTGAATAATTTTAATTAAGAATCTATTTTGTAATTTTTTAATATATTTGTTAAGAAATATATTTTTAATATTAAAAAAATTATAATTTTGATAACAATAAATTAAATATTTGTTTAAAATCAGTAAAAATTTTATTATATAAAATTTTAAATTTAAATATTCAAAATTTTAAATTTTTTATTAAATTTTATTTTGATTCAAACTAATAAATTTTATTTAACTTATATATTTTTAAATATTATTTTTAATAAGTATAAAATAAATGTTAAAATTATATATATTTCATATTTTGGAACAAACAGTTACAGATTAGTGGAATGGATGGCAGATGAGGAGACGGGGCGGTGGACAGTTAGCCATCTGAATCGCATCATAAAAGATCCCACAAGTAAAATCTACACATGTGGTCGTGGTCTTCCAGACGGTTTGGACCATAGCTATCGTTCATCTGACGGATCATCACCAAGCTACACAGCATTGAACCTGTTGCTTGTCTGTAAGAACTCTGCCGACTTCATCTGCAAGACGCACCAGGTATTCTCTTGGTTCGAATTTTATAATAAAAAATTATAAATTATTTTGATAATTTAATAAATATCAAAATAAAATAAATATTATTCATATTTTTTAATTAAAATGTTTATAATATTTTTTGGATAATTTACATATAAATTTTTAATTTGATCAAAATTTATCTTTGATTTTTTTTTTAAACATAATTCAAATTTAAAATATTATATAATAAATTTTGATTTAAAAGTTTAGTAGTAGTAAATAAATATATAGGTTATTATTACAAAAAATATTTTTTTTATGAATTTTTAAAGTTTTTAACAGGGTAAATTCTTAAAAAATATTTTTGATATTAAAATTTATAATAAATTGGATTTTTTTAACAAATAAAATTTTCAAGTTAAATTTTATTAAATTATTTTACACATAAATTAATTTAAAAATTACATAAATTAATTAAATGACGATAATTATACAAGATTTATTTTAATATATTTTTTATAGTCTTAATATAAAAATAAAATTTTATTTAATTATTATTTATTATATATCAAAAATGTTATTTAAAATTTAATATAATTTAAATTAATAAAAAAATTAATTAAGTGATCCAATTGTGGATCATGATGGAGACCTAACGAGTCAACCGAAATTCTATGGTCACACGGTGAGCTGTTTAGAAGATTCCACGTGCACTATATCTGACAAGTAGAAGCAACGTTGATGTTTGGGCACGCATTCACATGTCTTAAAAGAGGACGCGTTAACCCATAGATATACCTAAAAGGTCTTACCATTAAAAATTCAATCCAGCTTTTGTTTTTTATTAAATGTTTTTTTTTGCTTTTTTTTTTGTAGAATTGTTGATGTAATCAAGTAACTGATTATAAGTTATAGTTTATTTTTTATTTTTTAAATTAACATATAACAAATTAAAAGTTAATTTTACTAAAATAAACTTACATTTTGATATTTTTATTTTTATTTAATAAATTTAATTAACTGTAAAATTTATAATTATGACATAAAATAATGATTTTTAAGATATATAAAATAAGATTATATTTCTGTAACAGTTAATTATTCTTTTAATAAGATATAGTGATAAAAGAATATATTAAAATAAGATTATAAAAAAATTGTGTTCTTTATTTAGTTAATGAAAAAAATTAATTTTTTATTCTAAACATATATATATATATATATATATATATACATAAGAATACAGCACATAATCATCATTTTATGTATTGAAATTGTGTGTGTAAAATTAATTGAATCTATTAAACAGAAATTTTAAATTGAAAAATTCTAAAAATGTAAGAATTTATTATATATATTATAAATTTAAAATTGAGAATTTATATAAAATAAAAAATTTCATGTTGTAATTAATCATAAATTTTAAAAAATTATTTACAAAATTAAAAAATTGAATAAAAAATACCGATATTATAAATTCAAAAAATTGATTGCTAAAAAAACAATTCATTACATTTTTGTGTCTAATTTTCCATTGAACGGAAAGAGAAACTTCCGAGCCCTGACCTTAGATCCACTCAAGTATTGGGCCTCAGCAGGGATTATGAACCCAGAGCATCCAGGTTAAGTCAGTGACTCATCTACCTGAAAGCCCAAATTCCATAGACTTACTGTTCCTAGCCTGATAAAAATGGTTACTTGTTGCGAAATGTATTGGCTCTGTAATCCCACATCTCTTACGAGGGGAGCTACGGAGTTGACGTGTCGGGTATAAACTGGGGAAGTGGAAGCGTGGCAAGGCATGATCCTTCAGGCAGTGAACGGGATGTGATGAGTGGTCATCGCTCGTAATTTAAACTGCGAGATGGGTGTCCGCCCCAAGCCTGGTTACGACAATCTGGGCGCTCCCATTTGTACCATCTGATCCCCACTTGAAGGTATCAATGCTTAATTCGTAGTTCTCAAGTCTCCTCAGTTTCATGGGTTAATCTCTCTCAAGTGAGCTACAATGTTATGCATTGTAATAAAAATCTGTTTCAAGGTTGTTTGATTGGATTCTAATTATTGAAATTGAGCTAATTGGTGGTTTAATTTCTCCTGAAGCACCAATCTCTGGTGTTTGTATAGAAGTTTCAGATTAGTGAGAGAAAGTTGACAGATTTATTTTCTGTTACTGGGTGTTTGTTTAGGGTAGTTGGGTTGGATTCTGAATATTAGAGCTGATCTAATTGGTGGTTTAATTTCTCCTGAAGCAGCATCGCTGGTGTTTGTTTGACCAGAAAGGTTCAGATGAGTGAGAAAAAAACTGACAGATTGGTCTTCTGTGATTGGGTATCTCAATCCTTGTGAGATTTTACTGTTTTATACGGCAACCAAACAGAACAAATTGAATTGGAGAGGGAGGAGAGGAAGGGTTTTCACTAATGGGTATTTGTTTAACCAGAAAGTTTCAGATGGGTGAGAAACGAACTGACATAAACTATCTGTTTTAGGGTTGTTGGGTTTGGATTCTGATTATTAGAACTGATCTAATAGGTAGTTTAATTTCTCCTGAAGCGGCATCCTGGTGTTTGTTTAACCAGAAAGATTCAGATGAGCGAGAAAAAAAACTGAGATTTTGCTATTTATACAGACACCAAAGACAATAAATTACATTCATGAATTGGAGATGGAGGAGAGGAAAGATTTTCACTGATGGGCATTGTTTGATGAGCCTGTGATGAGCATACTAGTTGAGAAAACCATGGAGAGCAATCCAAGTGAGTGCAGAGAGAAAAGCAAGTCCTTTCATTGATGTTTTCTTCTCTGATATTCCATTCTCAAACTGGGTATTGTCTGCTAGGCTTTGCTGCTGGTTGTTGACACTGAATGGCTGATTAAAGGAAGAGAACGGCTGATTGAACCTCAGAGAAAGGCTGGTTGGTAGAAGAAAACGGTTGATTGAGCCCTGAGAAAGGCTGGTTCAGGCTCTGCTGTGGGTAGTTCAGTCCTTGTCGCTGTGGGTAACCCAGTTGAGATGGCTGCTCTTGGTTGCCGGAGGCTGCTGGAGAGGAGGCTTCTTGTTAGTAACAGTTGCAGCATAAGGAGGAGAAGCAACCAGTATCCCAGTTTCTTCACTCTGTTGAAGACCTGGAACTTCCAGTTTTGTGCTGTTTTCATCACCTCCGGCTGGTGAAAGAGCCTGTGCAGGATTAACAGAAGACCAGAGGAGGAGGAGGAGGAGGAGCGGAAGCAGCTGGAGACATGGTTTCTGGATCTTGATGATCTCCACTATGATCTGCAGCACCCGATGGTGAATCTAGATGTGTGAGGCCATGATTATATAAGGAGCAAGAACATTGCAAGTCATTTTTAAAAATTGAGTAGGAGTAGTTGGGGTTAAGTAGATTCAGACCAGAAGATTCACAAGAAAATCATTGTCTGAAACACGGGTGTTCTTGTTCAAATTCCATGAGTTTTTCCCTGTAATTGGGGCTGGTTAGAGCAAGATCAGTTGGCCTTTCTACAATGGAGTTCAGGTGAGGACCAATTTAGAGTATAGACGCAGTCGAAAGAGAGTTCAGCAGCCCTAACCCATTGATAAGCAATAGAATATAATTTTGGTAACCAATTATCATCTCAATTCTCAATAAAGAAAACAGAGTGTTTCAGATTCAATCGATTGGATATGATTCTTGCCTATTCAGTAAAAATGCCACCACAAAAGAAGGCATATATACAATCAAACAGGAATGCTGGAGCTTACAAGGGAAATTACTCTGGTAGTCTAACAAGGATGGAGCGGAGGCTGAAAATTTTTTCAGAACCAAGCAAAATGCCTTGAATTCCATAGGGGAAAGCTCTCAAATGGAGAAATCTAATCCATCAATTACATCTAAGAGACTCCTCTTTGAATGCTCCAGCATCTGATCTGATCCAAACTCCCTACTAGGAGAATTCCCAGCACTCCTACTCAAACCCCAAATGGTTTTTCCTCTGTTCTTCATTAAAGGAAATTCATGACTCTTACTTGTTCCAGGAATCAATCTTGTTTCAGACACTTTGTCTAACAGGTTTCTCTCTTCCTGAGAAAGTTCGATCTTGGTTTCTTTGGTATGATAGTTCCGGGACAGAGATCGCAGCATCTTTGAGTGAAGATAGAGCCCTTTGCGGGTTGGAGACTGGACAGGGAGAGGCCTGAAGCCATGATCTCTTTGTCTTACTGAGGTGATCAAAAGGTGAAGCCATGTCACCAAGTCAAGAATGTAGTTGTCAATCTTCTTTTTATCTGCATGGTAGAGTGTCTGCAGGTGTGTCACCCCACCACTCATTCCTGTTCCCCTGCAGAATTCAGAGCTCTCAATAACAGCAAGCATCATGAAACCTACACAGATAGATATCTTCCTGTGTGTCTCTGTGGGAGAGAGAGAGAGGGAGGCAGAGAGACTAACCCTGTATTCGCCCATTCTCCTACCCATCCGAAACCTTGATGTGCTCTGTTACCAATTTTCCCAGAAGGAAAAGAATCAAACACAAAGAAAGTACAAGAAAATGGAGATGTTATGGTTGTTTTCATTCAAGAGGTGAACGAAAGGAAAGAAGTTACTACTTGGTTGTATTTGTGGCTAGAGGGACGAGCCAGCGGAGTATCTTCTCCATTTCAGCTTTCACCTCAGATACTGAGAACTGTAGAGAGAAAAAGAAGCTTCAGCATTGATACTGGTACTAGTGAACATGTCAATTGCAACTGTGGCAGATAAATGTATACTTCTTTCTTGGGATCAAGGGACTGCAACCGGGATCGTAGCCCTGTCTTGACAATGGTGGGTAGCCTATGATATAACGTGTCCCTCATGTTGGGAGGAACAGAGTTTGGACGACATGCCTAACAAAATAAGAATTTTTATTGTAAATCCAATATGAAAAATTTATCAAGAAAACAATGACTAAGCAGAAGTGTGAGAAAAGGTGTAAACTCACAATGATATCTATCTGATTGACTATATTAGCATAATGTAATGCAAGACCAGCTGCACCTAATCTCTCCAGAGAGTTACTGGGCTCCGGATTAACCAGTGTGACACCTGGCATGAGTTGACAACTCCGTGAGAACACAATATTGATCATCTGAAGTGTATCTTTCAAAACCAGAAAAATTCATAAAAAGATCAACACATCCTGAAGACATGTAGCCAATTAGATGTTTGATAAAACTGGTAGCAAATTTGCAGATAATAGGAAGTCAGTTGTGCTGACTTCAACCAATCATGGTATGGGAAAGGTTTTCTGATTTTCTGGGCATCCACTAGAATTTCAACATGAACCAGTAAATTAACTTGGTAGGTGATTCTTGATATCATCATATATGAAGAACCTGAAGGCATACCATTAATTCCAAATGATTCCATGATTGTTTGATGTACATAGGCAACTATATCAACAAGCTTGTCCATGATCTGCAACAAGTTCACATACATAAACAGTTATTAGCAGCAGAAGACAGAAAGAGCATAATCGAAGAAAAGGGCATTAAGTGAAGCAAAAGCTGTGTAGAGAAAAACTGACAAAAATGCACCCTACAGCCAAATTTTATCCCTTTCGCAGTTAAGTTGAGTAGTTAATAATCAAATACCTCCTCCAAGTTTCTTGACCAAAGAGATTTCTTTTTCAAGCTCCCCACAAGCTTTCTTTGTTGTTTAAGCTCACTTTGTAAAATCATGATACTTTCTCCTACAATTCAAAGAGAATTAGCAGTTAAGAAAAAAAAAATTCTGCATCTAATAGTCAGCAGGTCTTCAACAAATTTCTTTTTGTTAGAAAAAAAAAAAGTCAATAATGAGGTCTGCATTACACAACATATTCTTGTTCCTAAAAAATAAACGAGAAGAAAAGGGTCCCTTCTCAGTACTTTAGGGGGTTCAATTTCCTCAAATTCTTAGCACACATTAAGTACAGTAACAGAAAATGTCATTGCGAACCTCTCCGAGAGAGATTTAAGGTCTCCATTTCCTCAAGTTTTCTCCGATAATCTTGTTCAAATCTGTCCAAAGCGTGCAGCTCATGATATAATTCCTGCTCAAATAGAAGAAGTTAGCTCCTTCAAGTTGAACGTAAAACTGAAAGTAAAGCTTTACGAGACACAAGACTCATTTGCTGCCATTCAGAAATACTGATTATTAGTCCATACCTTACCCATCTAACATTTATATGGACAGCAGATCATCTGAAAATGTCATCAGTCATACTTATCTGTGATGAGATGTATAAAATTCTTAAGACAAAAATGAAGAATTTGTTTTGACAATTTCATTCAGAACTTCTGCACGAAGATGAAATATTGATAGATGTAGCATCCCAGAAAAATAACAACCAAGAAAATATACAACATGGAAAGCAAAAGTCTACGTAAATTGGAACTCACAGAGGTATGCTTGACAAGAGTAGCTAACTCTTGAAATTTCATTTCTGCTTCAACCCTGAGTTGTTTATCATCTGAATAATCTGAATCGAGCCTGAAATATGACAACCAGATGAATAAGTATAACTCATTTTCAGTAAACAACAGGGTATATGCGGTCTATGATGCATAATGAAAAATCTACCTTACTTTGAAAAATATCGACCCAGGTTGTGCCATTGTGGATCTTTACACAGGTTTCCGAATCTAACGACTTCCCTTGAGAAAACATCCCACTCCTCCCTATAAAATATAATAATTAACGGATGAAAACTTGTGTACCTATTTTGTACGTATTAATCATTAAGGAAAAGTCTAAAGAAAAGACAACTACTGTCCAAGAACAAGCAACCTTTTGTCAGCAGCAGCAATGCTTAGTAACCCTTTCGAGTCTGAGGAAACCAAATTTCTTATTCCTTCTGAATGTAATATCTCTCTTTTCAAGAACCGGACGTTTTCTCCCGAAAGAGATTGCAACAAATTTGCACCCTTGGCGATCGTGTTAGCCACTTCAAAGGCCAATATAGTTAATTTGCTTCCTCTTGAAGCCGTGCCAGAGACAAACCCATTGGCAGCATTCAAATTCGACACGCTACTCCCAAGCGTGTCTAAAACATCTACTGCCCTTTCTAAGCCCACAATGCCTGCTCTTCCAAGCAACGAGTTCTTCGGGGTGATCTGAAAATTTATAAAGCGACAGTTCAAATGAGAACAAAAAAAAAAAAAAAAATTCAATCACCAGGCAAGGAATTATATTCTCCTAGAAGAGAAAACTTGATTAAAGTTCATAATATATAAGTTGAAATTCTTGTTTAACTCAGCAATGATTCTGCAGGGTTATTCTCTTTCCAAGGACAATTTGTAGATCCGTAGCCTACAAATAATGGAGTAGAAACCATATAAGCACAAACAGAGTTGGTGTGCCAGGACATGTTTAGATCATGTGATGAGACAGAACTCGTGATTATTGCGAGCAAAGGCGATAATCATATTGGAACAAAAAAACCTCTAATAACATGCCTTTCACAGATAACTAAGATCATGGATGTTTATCCTCTCACGGGCTTGCAAAAGATTCAGATAAATTCAGGACTTTTTCTGCCATGTCCATGCCCGAAATGCTGATAGTTTAGTTAGCTTTCTCTGTTGCAACCATGTCTTCGGTTCACATTTCAGGTCGCCAGAAAATCACGGTTTCCAGGGAACAGGAGACAAAGCAACTAACCCATGTTTCTGTTCCCATATCCAGCCGCACTGGTTAGTAATGTAACCATGATTAACGAGTAGTCCAATACGTTGAGATCCATTAGGTTATCAGTCTTTTATTGGCTAACCCCCAACAAGATGGCCATGGTAGCCTGGATAGAAAGTGAAAGTTGAACTGGTATGAGGAAAATATCCACAAATCAAACACCTTGATATTGTGAAGCTTCTTCTACTAGGCCATTACTCTTTGGTTACTTTCTCATCCAATAAGATTCATTATCGATGCAAATTCGCATTGCAGTCCTATCTAAATCACCCTTTTCTCGAGCTTTAATTTAAACAATTATTGGCATAGGATCTTATACAAGCATTAACAAACAGGTAACTTGCATAAACAAACCTTGCTGACTCCTGTCTTAGTAGCCCTTGGCTTCAATTCACTGGCAAATGGAAATCTCTGTTCATCCTCGTCGTAGTTCTGCCATTTCTTGTCATAATCATCGCTATCTGTATATGGATGAGGGCAAGAAAAGCAAGAACTCTCTTTCGCGCTATAGCTCCTTAATGACTTGAGCTTCTCTGATAATCCTGTAGTCCTCCCCACAAGTCTTGCATCTCTATTACTTGTTCCAGCAGAGCAAACCCCTCCCATTTTTAATGCACTTAATTTTGGACAAACACCTCTATATGAACCTGACAAAGAATTCCACAACAAGGAGGCAAACAAGAAAGCACTTCAATTCAGGCTCCGTTTGGTAGATAGGAAAACTGTATTGAAAGTATAAGAAAAATAAAGAAAAATTGGAGAGCAACTCATACAATTACAACCACTTCACCTAATTGTTCCCATTTATGCAAAAGAAAACAACAAAGACTTCAAAACTGAAAAACAGAAAGAAAATTGATTTCCATTTCTTTTCCTCAATTTTCTAAGTAACCAATCAAACAGGAGACTCAAATGAAACACAGACAGGACAATCCAATTCTCATCACATAATCGTGCTATTATGAATCATAAACAAACATTGACAGAGAAGAACATACCTGACTCACAGAGAACCGACTTCTGGGATAAAGACGACGAGACTGTGCAGAAAGGCAGAAAACGATGACCGGAGTTAGATAAGTAAGAGTACAAGAGAATCAGAGATGGAATATCTCCGTTTGTCTTGACCAAATGGCCGGTATTAGTTTACCTTATGATTGAACTTCATATATAAAAGAAGCTATTATATATGTTTGCAAGCAACAGAAGTCCCGTGGCGTTTTTTTTGTGGGGTTTTAGACTGAATTGAATAAAGAAAATGGCAAACAGAGAATAGGGAAGTCAGATACAGAGGAAGACGTGACTGTTCTAGTTCATCACTTTCCCGGTAAATCAGCCATTCTTCCTCTTCTTTTTTTTTTAATTTTTAATTTTGATTTCTTTCTTCTATTAAGAAAGAGAGAGACAGAGGAAGAGCGAGAGGGGGAGAGAGAGAGAAAGAAGGAGGGTGGGGGTCACAAGTCCCGCCCGCCGTGTCTGGTTTGGTATGTCTCACCTGACGTCATCGTTTTGATTTAGAATTTCCATTCTTGACCGTTTTGCCCTTACGTGCACTTGCCATGTTTTTTCTGTTGATCAGTCGGTGATTTCCTCTTTCCCTGTGGGCAAAAGAAACGCATGGATTCCGTGTATAGACGAATCCAGCAAGGCATGCAATTAAATTAAAGTACTCTGAACATAATAAAAATAATTTTATAATATTAATTATTAATATTTCAAATTCCATACATTTCAAAAATTATATTATTAAAAATAATATAGTTTTAATTTTTTCTATATTATAAATATGTTTTAAAATTATCCTATATTTGATCATATTTTAAGTATTATTTACTTTTAAATTATTTTTATATTATAAATTTTTATAACTTTAATACAGTAAATATAAATTTGTGATCAAAACAAACAATATTAATTTAACTTAAAATTAAAATAATGTTATCATCATCAAACAAGCGTTGGACATCATTGGCTATTATATACACGAATAAATCATCTACTGTTATTATTTTTATCCATATTTAAAAAAAATATTTTTATAATTTATTATGTCATTAATTATAAATTAATAAAACAAAATTTTATTTGTTTATTTTGTTCAATTATTATGTTATGTAACCATGGTAATTAATGATGGAAGTTGAGTTCGTAAGGTTTGATGTGAGAAGATTTGCGAATCAAAAAAGAAAATTTTAAGTCTACTTTTTATCAAAATATCATAAAAAATGAAATGAGAGATATATGTATTTTTCAGGGTAAATATTATATAAAATTTTAATATTTTATTTATATTATTAATTAAATTTTTATATTTAAAAAATAATCAATTAAATTTTAATTTATCAAACTATACTAAATTAAATCTTCTTAAAAAATTAAAAATTATGAATGTTTAAATTAAATATTTTATAAAATAAATTTTATCTTATAATTTTTTACCTATGTAAATAAATATTCAAGTTATTATTATAAAAAAGTTTCAAAATTTTTTGAGTACTTCAAATATATATATAATTTATACTGTTAAAAATTTTAAAACTTTACAAAAATTAAATATTATATAAAAAAATTATTCAAAATAAATAATTTATTAATTTGAATCATTTTTGAGGCATTTAATAACAAAAATACTCTTTATGATCATTTGAGTTAAAGTTTTATTTAATATCAATTGATAGATTAAAATTTGATTTATCATTTTTAAATATAAAGATTTAATTGGTAATAGGGGTAAACATTAAGATTTTATATAATTTTTATTTTTTATTAAATAAAAATAATAATTTTTTATTATTAGAGATAATATATATTTTTTATTTTCTAATGTTAATTGTGAGGTATTTTTAATTTCTCAATATCAAATTTGAAATCTTGAAAAATAAAACTTTTCAATGTGATAGTTTGGACCAATTTTGAAAATTCTGCTTGTGATTGATTCCAAATATACATGATAATTAGAATAAAGTCTTACGTTATATTTGGATGATTGGATTTCTTTTACAAAAGTATTTTTGGTGGACAAAAGAAATAACTTGTGTATCATTACATATTAATATATATCTGCCCAAATATTTTTTTTTAAAAAAGCTTTTAACTTTAGATATCGGTGTTTTAATTGATTTGATTTTATATTAAAAATTTAATTAATTTAAATTTTATTAAAAAAATTAAAATTTAAAAATGTTTGAATTTAAAAATTTTATATAATAAATTTTGATTTAAATTTTTTTATAAATATAAAAAATTTTAAAACTGCTATCACAAAAAGATTCAAATTTTTTTAATATTAAAATATTTTTTTAAAAAATAAATTTTCAAAATTTTACAAATAAATATTAAAAATCATTTAAATTTAAAATAAAATATATAATTTTTAATTTTTTAATATTTTAACAACAAAATAACATTATTTTTCATAACTATTTGGAGCAAATGTTCAAATTAATATTTTAAAATACAATTAAACCGACTGAAATTTTGATATTTAAATTTAAATTTGAATAAAATTTAATTTTTTATATTTATTTAATATCTTTTAAAAGTAAATCAATAAAACCATATTAGTAAAAAAAAAAAAAAAACGAATTCATTGAACCCGGACGAACTTTTGGATCATCATGGTTTGTAAGGTTGCAAAAGGGAATTGGCATTGTTAAAGTCAAAGGCAAACCGCCAAATGTTGGATTTACAAAACAAAATGCAAGAAAGCCAATTCCACAAGACAGATAACAAGTAGTTGAACTTTCCAAATGTGACCCAAAAAGCTTGAACATTCATGAGTTAATTTAATTTTAATTTTGTCGAGATCAGCAAAATGTTGTCGTTCTGACTAATATCTCCAGAATTGTCAACGTCCATGAAAAAGGCCAATCAGAACCTGTGATGTGACGTCGTTTTTACCTTAAACCTCGAAGACCAATCATCGTTTTGTCTTAGTTTATGTGTTGACAATCAATTGTTATAAACTAAAGAACTTTACTACAAGCCATGAGGCCATCTCCTAAGTCCCTGTAGCTGCATGAAAAATGCCTCTTTTTGATGGATTTGTTCGGTGGTTTACTTCACCGGAAAAATACTCAATTCGTATCATGAAAGGAAAACAGTGAAAATAATATAATAAATGCATGAATTTAAATAACTATTAAAAATAAAAAATTATGTAAATTTTAATTTAAACACTGTTGGTTTAATTTTTACAATTGTGTATTCAAAATTTTAATTTAAATCAATGTAGATTTTGTTAAAAAATTATAAATTACAGATATTCAAATTAAAGATATCTTATATAATAAGATTTGACTTCAAATTAAAAAAATATTTGCACTATCAACACAATTTTTTTTTGAATTTTATAATATTAACTAAATATATATTTATTTAGTTTGCACTGTTTAATATTTTAAAATTTTATGAATAAAAAATTCTTTAAATCTGATGATGATCTTAAAATAATGTGTATAATTTGTTTGAATTATTTTTTAAGTATTTTAATAATAAAAATATCATTATTTTTTTATAATTATTTGGGTTAAAGGCCAATTTGAATTAAATTAAAATTTCAGATACATAATTGAAAAATCAAAACGATGAAGTTTAACTCGAAAATCGATCAAATTCATGATTTTTTATATATTTATCTAAAATAAAAATATTTATTATGTATTTATATTTTACAAAATATTGATGCTTAATTAATTAATTAAAATCGATTTCATTGTATTTTATGTTTAATCAGTTAAATAATTTTAATATTGAATAAACATTAAAAAAATATTGAACTATACCCATTTTTTATTTTACATGCTAAAATATTAATTAAATAAATTTTATACATGATGTTTTAATTTGATTCAATTTAAATTATATTGTTAGTTTTTTTTAAAGATGATATTTAAAGTAGGATATTGTACCATGAATTTCAATTTAAATTGTTTTAAAAAATTAAATTTAGATCACATTATGAATTTAGATTGAAAATTTTGTACAATAAATTTTAATTTTAAATATTTTATAGATGTAAGAAACATTTAAGTTATATTTAAAAAATCAAAATTTATGGGCGCTAAAAATATTTTTTTAAAAAAATTATACAATAAAAAATTTATTAAAATTAACTCATGAATTGAAAATATTTTAAAATTAAAAGATTGATTAAAATGAATTGTAAAATTTTTTAAAATAATTTTTGATTATTTTAACAATAAAGCTATCTTAATTTTTTATAAATATTAGAGAAATAATTTAATTTAAATTAAATTGAAAAATTAAGTATATAATTAATCCAATTAATATATTAAAATATAAATTAAAAAATTATAATTTTTTAATTTTTTATATTTACCATTCAAGTTTTTGATATTGACGTAATTCATATCAACATAAAATTTTAATTATATTATGGTTTTGTGGTAGTCTGACTTGACTTTAATTTGTTATAAATTATTTATTTATTTATGTAAAAGAAAGTCGTTCTAATAATTAGAAACTATTCAGTTTTAGTAATTTTCAGTCTAGTCAGCTTCGGGACAACATGCGAAACACATCTCAGACCACATAGTTTCTTGGGGAGCAAGGACATAATTTCAAACTTTATTAAATGGTTTGATTTTATTATTTTATTATTTCAAAGAATAGGCATGATGACATGATAACGTGACATCCTTTTTTTCCCTTTTATTTTAAAGACTTCTATGAGATTTAATTTTAAATATAAATATATGTAATTAGATTTACTTAAATTATTTTTTTCATCTATTCCTATTCTCAATTCATCACAATGTCAACCATCAAATATTACAGAGTTTTCAGTAAAAAAAAAATCTCTATTTGAATTACAATACTCAATGGAGATGTTGGATTATAATTTTTTTATAAATAAAAAATAAAAATAATTTAATTAAAATATCAAAGATTATAGGAAATAAAGGAAAAAAGAATGGAAGACTTCTTAATTTGAAATTTATATGGCTGATTGATGGGAATTTTGTGAAGAAAGATATTTGAGTTCATATTTTGAAAAAAATGAATATATGTAATTAAATGAAATATAACAAATTACAAAATAATTATTTTGTTATTTAAAATATCAGCATATGAACAAAACTATAGTCATTGATTGTAATTAGTTTTGACTTTCTTTAAAAATATATTTTATTTAGAAAAAATTATAATAAAAAAGAATTTCTTATCTTCAGCAAAGTAAAAAATCATGACGTATCTCAAGTATACAGTTCTTGGAGAGTTAGCATAAGTTTTCAAACTTTATTAAATGATTTGACTTTATTATAGTACATTGTTGTTTAAAAGAAAAGGCATACTAAGAAGATAAGGTAATTCCTTTGATTAGAGAAAAATTATTTTAAACTTTGATTAAATTGGATTAATCAAATAGGGACAAAAAGTCAATTGCTTTTTATTAAAATGTTAAAGATAGTAATTTGCTATTAAATAGGGAATAAATTTAATTAAATATTTTGTTATTATTATTTTTTTAAATAGCATTAATGTTAACTAAGTAATTTTCAAAAGAGAAAATCTCATTTGAGAATATGTGGTAATGGTAAGATCAAAATTTTATAAGGTGTAATTTTTATAATTTTTAAATAAATGTTAATATGAATTAATTTAATAAAATAAAAAATTATATTCATTTTATATACTTTTAATTAATATAATAAATTATGAAAATATTTTTTTAAAATAAATATAAAATATTAAACTATATTTGCTTTTTAATTACATCTCAATGTATCGATTGTATTAATTATATATCTAATCTTTTAATTTGGTTCAAGTAATACTTTAATTTAAATAATTATAAAAAATCAAAAATATTGTTATTAAAATGTATCTTCTATTTTAAGTTAATTTTTTCTTATTTGAATAATTTTTAATTTCACAAACTATTTTTATAAGTTTTAAAATTTTTGATAGTATAAATTCTTTAAAATTATTTTTGACATTAAAAAAATTATTTTTTTTTGTGATCGTAGCTTGGAAGTTTTTTATGTATGTGAAAAATTTTCAATCAAAAATTGTAAAATAAGATGATTAATTTAATATTTAATATTTTTAAATTTTTAGAAAAATTTAAATTAATCAAATGAAAACATCACAAAAAAATTAATAACAATTCGAATCTAAAATATGAAACACTTATAATTGAGAGTTTCTTAATGTTTTATTTTTAATTTTATTTTTAAAATTAATAAAAATTAGATCAGTACTAAAGTTTCAACCCTTGTGTGATTCGACTCTTAATGACGTGGCGTTTAAAGTTGTGTATCCAACTTGTGGTCACTCAACAACACTCTACATTGATAGATGTCTTTCTTTTCTTTAAGTGGAGGGAGGGATTAAACTTCATTCCATAAAATTGATTGTTTTATCTATAAATTTAAATTAATTATCATAGTAAATAAAATGTTGTTCACTATAAAGTATTTTGTATATTACTTAAAAATATGATTTGACGATGATAATATTATTTTGTAAATTTATTCACACTAAAAGTTTGCAAAAGCCTCATCCTACTAAATATTCTATTATTTATGGACAAGTCCAATTGCGTGTTGCATGCCCCGACATAGCTGTTTACATTTTAAATTGGAATTTTGATTTAATTATTTTCTTTAATTTTTAAATATTATTTTAATTCATGTTATTTTTGAGATAAAAATTAATTTTATAATTTATCATATTAGTAAGATAAAAATAAAATAATTAAAATATTTATTCAAAAGATCACTATATGTCATATCAATAAAAAAATTCATATTGTATTGATAGTAATTATTATCAATTAAAAATTGTTTAGGTTTAAATTGGGTTTCATCGGGAGCTGGAATTGACTTGAAAAAAAGATAATTTATGTTAGTATTCAAATAAATATTAAAAATATAAAAAAATGATATATGGGTCTTTTGTAAGTACCAAAAAATTTTACACTTTAACACAAAAATATCTCTGATTTAAAAAAAAATCATTAATTTATAATATGTTATTATGATACTTAACATTAAAAAAATTATGAGTCAAGCTGACAGGAAAGTTTTGTGTCAAATTAGCATATAAGTGTTGTGTATGGTATTTTGATCGGTTTATGTTCATTATGATGACGTAATTTTTTTTATTGACCTAATTAAATATATATCATAAGATTATAGTTCTATTCGTCTCTCTTCATGTAAGTAACATTTAAATAATAGACTTTTTATACCTATAAGTTAAGTTTTTAGATTATACCATATGATATGATTTATTAATGTTTCATACATCTTACACAAAAAATAACAATTCCATTATCCAATGACATAAGCTAGTTTGTTTATTTGTTAATTAAAAAAATAGACGTACATTTTCAGAATATTCTCTTGTACTTACGTGACATGGACAATAATCACTTGCTTTAATGAATTTCTTAATGTAATAATATATCTTATGGCAACTATCATGATTCAGTAAACTCAAGTTTTTGACCGTCCGATCAAAATATTCATGTTGATAAACGTCTTGATTCATCAACCGACAGATACTCATTGTTTACGGGAACAGCTCAAACGGTTTAAACAAAGGAAAGGGGAGAGAGAGAGAGGGAGAGAGAGAAAATTCATGAGAACTTCGCGGAGAAATTCTTAATCAACAACAGGACTAGAGGCGAAGAAGTGGGCCCGCATTTCGCCATTTACAGGATCCCTGGCCGAGGGTGCTTCTTCATGAAATTTCTCGTCCGCAAACGTCGCTCCGTAGATCGGCTCCCCTCAGGTTCCGATCGCCTCGGTGAATCATTCTGGCACATAAACCTCGGGATTACCCAATGGAGACCCCGAAGTCCTCTGCCATTCGCCGCGTAGTGATAATACGCGAAGAGCTCCATCCAGACCCGACGTGCCGGGGACCGCCGATCGTCATATCGAAGAGCATCTTGGGGTTTGTCATCGCAGTGAACCGGGGACCTTATTTCTCCGGTTTTGTACGGTTATCGTTTACTGATAGCATGACGCCAGCTCCTTGAAGCTGGTTGTGTAAACATTTTCGACCCAAGTAAAATCACGTGAGGGATGCAATTCTGACCGATGCATGTGACACGTGTGAACAAAACGTTGGACGTAAAACGACTGCGATTCCTGCTGGGAATCTTAGGGAGTCGGTTATTCTCCACGTGGTAATCACGCGAGGCATGACGTTTTTCAGTTTGTCCTGAGCCGACCTCCAACTTTATATATTAAATTTAACATTAATTTAATATAAAAATATTTTTTATAATATTTTAATATTAATTTTTTTTATTTTAAATCTATTTACATTAAATTAATGTTATAATATTATTTTAATAATATAAATATTAATTATTAATAAAAATATTTATAAATATTGATTAATTTATAAATATTTTTAAAATAATTAATGTAATCTAAAATTTTAATTTATATTTATATATTTTTTAAAAATTAATATTATATAATAAATTATCATTTTTAGTAATTTTGAAATTAATAATTTATCAATTAAATTAATATTATGAATTACTTATATTTTTACGATAATGTATAATTTTTTGATAGAGTGGTTTTACATACATTATTCAAATCGATATTAAAATTTCATTCATAATTGGTACAAGACAAAATAAAATCACTAACGCATTACAATATTTAGTTTTTTGAATTATCATGACGATTCCACAAATGTTCAATCAATGCATCACGAAGTGTAAAATGAGCCTTTTTATTTTTGATTTGCCTATGTCGAATAAGAAATTTTTGAAACTTTACAGTTTCATCTACTATCATCTTAACTTCTGGGTTGGTGCTTCTTTTCAATTTTTAATATTTTGATCAATATTTTGGTGGTGTAGGAGGAAGTGGAGATGACTTTTTCACATTTTAAATAATTCTAAGGTTAGTTTATTGTTGTTAAAGTATTTTAATTTTAATTAATGTTGTAATTTCAGTTTAAGTTGTAATCGTTAATGTGTTGTTGTATTTATTGTACTGTGTTATCAATTGAAAAAAAATTATTTTTATCATGTTTATCCAAAAATTTAAATTATATCATAAATTATAAATTATTTTAAAATTTTTGTATATTTTTAAATAATAATTTTAATAATATATAATTTTATTATTAAATAAATAAATTATTATTAATAATAATTTAAATAAAATAAAATTATATATTGAATATTGGTCTTATTTTAAAGATCTTGATGAGATATTCTTAATAGTATAATTTTTTTCTAATAATATTATATATTTATTAAGTTATTGATCAAAAATATCTTTGATTCAAAATATTTTAAAAAATAATTTATTAAAAAAATTATTTTAAAATTACGTTAATTTGATGCAGCTACAGTGATGCTCAAGGATCAATTTACCGTCTCGTTGGAGACGGTTTCACTTTGTTTTTGACGACAAAATGCAGTTTCACCGTCTTCATTGGAGACGGGTTGAGATAAGCTAAGGCCGTATCCAACAAAGATGGTAAAACAGCGTTTGCCGTCAAAAATTGACGAAACCATCTCCAACGGGACGGCAAATTGATCATTTCAATTTGGTGTAGCTACAGTATTGCACCAAATTTGGTAAAGTATAGCTACACTAAATTGATATAATTTTAAAATATTTTTTTATAAATTACTTTTAAAGGTTTTAAATTAAAGATATTTTTGATTAATAACTTAATAAATATATAATATCATTAGAAAAAAATTATACCATTAAGAATATCTCATCAAAATCTTTAAAATAAGACCAATATTTAATATATAATTTTATTTTATTAAAATTATTATTATTAATAATAATTTATTTAATCAATAATAAAATTATATGTATTATTAAAATTATTATTTAAAAATATATAAAATTTTAAAATAATTTATAATTTATGATATAATTTAAATTTTTGCATGAACATGATAAAAATAAATTTTTTTCAATTGATAACACAGTACAATAAATATAACAATACATTAACGATTATAACTTAAACTGAAATTATAATATTAATTAAAATTAAAATACTTTAACAATAATAAACTAACTTTCGAACTATTTAGAATGTGTTAGTGATTTTATTTTGTCTTGTGCCAATTACGTAATGAAATATTAATATCGATTTGAATTATGTATGTAAAACTACTCTATCAAAAAATTATACATTATCATAAAAATATAAGTAACGCATAAAAATAATTAAGTTAAAATTACGATAAAAATATTTTTATAAAATTTAATTGATAAATTGTTAATTTTAAAATTACTAAAAATTATAATTTATTATATAATATTAATTTTCTAAAAAATATAAATATAAATTAAAATTTTAAAATATTAATTATTTTAAAAATATTTATAAATTATTAATATTTATAAATATTTTTATTGATAATTATTATTTATATTATTAAAATAATATTATAACACTAATTTGGTGTAAATGGATTAAAGATAAAAAAAAATTTAGTGTTGAAATATTTTAAAAAGATTCGTTTTTTAACATCAAATTGGTGTTAAATTTAGTGTATAAGGTTAGAGATGGCCTAAGGCGGCCTGACTTTTCATAAGCTCCTCGGGTCGCCCCGAAATTATTTGGTCCTACTCTTCTGGAAAACCCAAAGGTTTTGGGCGCATGTGGAAAGTGGGCTGGATTTGGCTTTCGCGCCAAAGCAACGATTAAAACAGAATGAAGAATGGGCATATTCGTCATTACAGTTAGGTCTGTTTAATGTGGACACGTGCAATGATTAAACCTAAACGCAATGTTTCCTTGTCGTTTCCAGAAGGACTTTCGATTTTTAATTACTCATTATAAAACCGAGACTGAACTACTTGTTAGTAATCGTCATTAGTGATTTATTAATGTTCAGTCCATGTTTTGCTTTGGTCATAACTCACCAATGGCCAAAGCCGGCTCTGCCAAATACTAGTTTATGGCCGGCCGTCTCTCTCTCTCCTGAAAACTATATGGAAAAGAGATATCAATCCCAATGAAATTGCCTTGAAACAGTCTGGCTTGTTGACAACCTTCATAGCAAAGTTGCCAGTTCAACACAGTAAGGACCTTGTTCAGATATTACTTTCCCGGGTGATTTTTCAGTAGGACATTTACTGATTTAGTCAGTTTGTAGTTACCCATGTTTAATATGACTAGAATTTGTTGGGAAAAGGTAAAGTGTGGATGTGCCTTCGTTTATGTACATTCACCTGTCAGAGTTGTGTGCGTTTGCTTCGGAATACTCTCATGATTTCACTCAACTTTGAGTGGGTTTGATGTTTTATTGATCGCTAGGTGTTCAGCTAAATGTGTACGAGAACATTTCTGTTACCCTGATTAGGTTATGATTAAAAGGTCGTCACCTTGGTAAACCAGGAGCAAATGCATTAGGCTGAGTTAATCTGTTTCTTTTCCCATGTTTTCTTGGTGACCAAACAGAACCCAATTGAGAAGTGTTTGATTTGATTCTCTTGCTTTTTATAGTGAGTTTGAATTTATATGCTCAGACTCCCCTGTAAGGATGGCTGGAAACTATAGGTTTGCAATGGACCAAAAGGATATTGTAAGGTTATTGGTCACAACTATAGGAAGTTTCATCCAAGATAGGTTGATCGATAAAGAGCAGCGAATCCGACACAAAGAGCAGTGTGCAGAGAGATTAGCAGCTGAAGATGGAAGCTGTGACAATGACAAAGAGGTCCGGTATTCTGATCAGGCAGTGTTGGCCAATTTGGACTGGGGCATGGAAGCTCTTGAAGAAGCTATCTACACCTCCAATATGGAAACAAAGCTTGCTCGACTAGACCATGCAGAGAAGATGCTGCAAGTTTGTGCCATGCTGAATTTTGACCAGAAAACTGCCGGGGTCCCTAATTTTTACCTTTCTGCTTGGGCTCACCTAAACCTCTCATACCTTTGCAAATTGCGTAACAATGATCAGAATTCAGTTCTTCATGTTCTTGAGATGTTCATTGTTGACCCTTTCTTCTCGCGGATTGATTTTGCTCCTGAACTCTGGAAAGATCTCTTCCTTCCACAAATGAGCTCTATTGTTGGATGGTATTCAGAATCAAGGCACAAGCTTATGATGGAAGTGATTCCTGATTCCTATGATTTATCCTTCACTGCTGATCTCGATCAATTATTCAATGAGTCTTTGATTTTGTCCATGAGGCCAGATCAGGTGGAGAAACTGCAGAAGCTGGAGCAGCTTTATGGAGAATCCTTGGATGAGAATACCCGACTTTTTGCCAAGTATTACAAGGATTGCATGACTTCTGATTCAACCTCCAGCAAGAAGGTGATTCCAATGCTGCCTATTGCAGAACCACCAATGACTCCTATGCATGAGCTAAGCCGCAAAATACCTGATTATGTAAAATTCGGTCCTGTTTTGCCCAAGAGTGCTGGGTTTTCTCCAGTTCTTAAATCTAAATATGGCACGGGAGAAGTAAGCAGGTCAGTTTCAACTTTAGTAATTTTGGTATTTGTGTCTTTTTGGCACACAAGATTGACAATGGAATGGTTTCTTTCTTTCAATCTTTACTAAAGTAGCTTTAAGGAGAAAATGAAGAAACCTTTAAGGTTCTAATAATTGTACCCTAAACTGCAAATTTGGCTTTACACAGAGCAAACATTACCTCAGGGTCCTCACAGAATCAGGACGACTCTGCTATTTGGGATCCTCAAGTATGGCTCAAAACGAAATCTCTATCTTCGCATTTCTATTCAAAGCTTAGACACTTTGGATGCATATACGCAGTTTATACTTTCTAATAACTTGCAAATATATAGAATGGGAACTTTTGGATAACCTATACACTCTTGTTGGTTATTATGCCAGGATGGCTTGCTTGAGGAGAATGAGGAGGAATCTCATTATGAGCCACATGATGGTTATATGGATTCTGATATGAACATTCAGGGAGTAGAATCTCTCAATGCCATGAAAATGACTGCAAGTCGCAAAACTGGATCAGCAATGCAGCAAACTAGAATCAAAAACCGTACTCATCCATCAGAAATCTTCTCTCCAATAGATTCCCCTAAAACTCAGTGTCTGAAGATCCGATCCCCCAAATTGGATGTCCATTGTAGAAAAGAATCAGCATCTTTATTGCGCCTTTCTTCAAGTCGCTTTATAGATTCTACCATTGCGACATCTTCACCTATGTCTCCACATTTGAGTAGTGACTGCAGCATTAGTTCAGCAGACTCTGATAGTGAATTGATTGTAGGGCTTTAGATTAAGTTGACTGTGTTATTCAATATGCTGTCCAGACTTGAATTCCTGAACTTAGTAGTTTTGCAATACAGGAGCAGCGGACGAGTTGTGGAAAAGATTATGGTTGGAGAAGGAATCTGAGCTATGAGAATGTGAATATCCAAGCATCGGAGAAAAGGTAGCCTAAATTTCTTCTTCTCAAGGATACTTTCTTATGACACTTACTATTATTCCTTTTGAGTCTTAAGCATTTATCCTATTAAATGATTGATTCTATGATACTAAAGACTTAATCTTAAGTCATTAATATTTTTTTTTCCATCAACTTCAAAGTTATCTGGATTTTGCAGCTTCCTTGTTGAAAGTGATGAAGGAAATCAAAGTTGCACTTCACTTTCCCTGTCTGAGAAGATTACTTCACGAACAAGGCCCCCAAAAGATTTTGTTTGCCCCATCACAGGCCAAATATTTAATGATCCAGTTACACTTGAAACTGGTCAGACATATGAAAGAAAAGCTATCCAAGAATGGCTAAGAAGAGGAAATACATCATGCCCAATTACTCGGCAACCTCTCTCTGCTAGTCTACTGCCTAACACAAACTATGTTCTGAAGAGACTTATATCATCTTGGAAACAACAGTACCCTGATCTTGCTCAAGAAATTTCATATTCAGAAACGCCAAGGAACTCATTCAGTTCACCATCCAATAAAGAAACTACATTGCTGTCCCCTCCAGTGAGAATATTCAATTTTCCCTGTCAAAAGAGTACAGATAACTTTAACCAAAGGAGCAACCGATTTATGCGGTCAGCAATATCTACATCCCCAACAAGTGTGATTTCTCAAGCTGCCATTGAAACAATTGTCAATGGGTTAAAACCTTTTGTTTCATGTCTATGTACTTCAGAAAATTTGCAAGAATGTGAAGCAGCTGTAATTGCTGTAGCCAGATTATGGAAGGATGCAAAGGGTGATCCTGCAATTCATTCTTATTTATCCAAACCAACAACTGTAAATGGGTTTATGGAGATACTATCTGCTTCTATGAGCAGAGTGGTTCTCAAAACAGTGATTTATATTATCTCAGAGCTCGTTTTCGCAGATGAAAGTGTTGGAGAGATTCTTACCTGTGCAGATTCTGATTTTGGTTGCCTTGCTGCTTTGTTAAAGAATGGACTTGCTGAGGCTGCTGTTCTGATATACCAGCTTAGGCCAACATTTGCTCAGCTTTCAGTTCATGATTTTGTACCTTCACTTGTCCAGATAATTCAGAACAGAAATGAGGAATTCGATGATCTTCAATTAGTGATGGAGCCTAAGGATGTTGCTCTAGCATTGCTTGAGCAGATATTGATGGGAGGGGATGAAAGCAGTAGATCCCTCAATGCTTTGTGCATTGTTTCTGCTAATGGCATTCCTGCTCTAGTTAAGTGTCTCGATAGGTTGGAAGGGAGGAGGTCTGTAGTTTCCGTGCTATCTTGTTGTATGCGAGCCGATAAAAGTTGCAGGTACCTAATAGCAAATAGGATTGAAATATCTCCTGTCCTCGAATTGTTTCATGAGGGGAGTGATAGCGTGAGAGCAACATGCATAGACTTCCTCTCACAGATTGTTCAGTTAAACAGGTACTGGTAATCCTTTACTCACTTTCCTTCATACATTTCTTCTATTATGTTACCTTATGGTTCCATGAATCGTGTGGCTGGAGGTGAGTAACAGTTGGTTTCATAGTTGATTAAGTTGGCTTATTTAATGATAGCAAAGGTCTGATAGAAAACATACAATCTTACTGTAAGGAAGTAAGAAAGATGACTAAAGATTTTTAAAACTGAACTAAAAAATAATCTCATGTTTGAAGTAGTACTACTCCATGTTCTAACTCCCAGTCACTGAATATCAATTTGCTTTTGTTGTTTGCTTCCAAGATGAGATCACTATCCGTGCGCACGTTTCGACTGCTCCTATCTAATTATTGTTTCGATTGTACATTATTCTAAGCTTAAATCTTGGTATAAAACATAGTTCTGCTGGATTTTCTTTCATGGTAGGATGTTGAATGGCTCTGGATTGCTCTCATTCTTAACATACAACAATTTTCTATATTACAAATTACTTGAGGATGCTTCATTCTCATTTGGATACATGCAAATCTGGCGAGTTTATGAAAATACACAACAGTAATATTGAATTTTCTTTTCTTTTGATGATGTTTCAGGAGGACATTCTGCAACCATATCTTGCAGACCATTAAAGATGAAGGAGCATTTAGCGTCATGCATACTTTTCTCGTGTATCTTCAAATGGCTCCCATAGAGCAACAGCCAGCAATAGCTGCTCTCCTTCTTCAGCTTGATCTCCTGGTTTGCTTTCACACTGGAAGTTAAAAAAAGTTCATATAATTAGTCAAGAAATCTATCTAATGTACGCTGTTAGGCCATCCAACCATAAATTGTTTTCACTAACTTTCCAGGTTGAGCCCCAAAAGATGAGCATATATAGGGAAGAAGCAGCAGAGACATTAATTGAAGCACTCCTCAGAAAGGACTTCTCTAAATGTCAAATGATAGCTCTAGATGCTTTGGTATCTCTTACTGGTCGTCTGACTTTATCAGGAATATCCTATACTGAAGCCTGGTTACTCAAGATTGCTGGGTTTAAACAACCTTATAATGCTTTAATGAAGGCAGAGCATCTAGGAAAGCATGAAAATGATTTGACAGGAACTATGGTACATATTTATCTGCCCTTAAGAAGTTTTATTCAGATTTGAGTCAATCCTGATCTTACTGCTTGTCTGTAGGAAGAAGAAAAAGCTGTCTCTTCTTGGGGGAAAAGGGTAGCTTTCATCCTTTGCAATCATGAACAGGGTTCTATTTTCAAAGCTTTGGAGGAGTGCCTGAAGAGTGATTCCTTGAACATGGCAAAGTCATGCCTTATTGTCGCTACATGGCTCACATACATGCTGTCCACTCTTCCTGATACTGGTGTTAGGGATGCTGCTCGTAAATCTTTGCTCGATGAATTCATAAATGTCCTCCAGTCATCCAAGAATTTTGAGGAGAAGATTTTGGCAACTCTTGCTCTGAAAACCTTTGTCAGTGATCCAGGTAATCCATCTGAGGATACCTATTGGCTACACACACTTCCTCAATATCTGTACTGGTCATTGCTAACCCAATATTTAATAAATTTAGTTGCTCTTGAAGAACTCGGAAAGTATGCTAAATGTATTTACCCAACCTTGAGAAAGCTCAAGAGGAACTCAGTGGTGGTCACTGATGTAATGAAAGCTTTGATGAACTTGCCATCTGTCAATGCAGTAAGTCAGAAACCATTTGTATGCTTCATTACAGGTGATAGAGACAGAAAATTTATTCGTTCCTAATGTCATCTGTAGACAGATCTGTGGAACAATACTGAAGTAGCGGAAATAGATTCTTGTACAAATGGAGAAATTTTATCCCTGGTTCATCTGAAGGATTGTATTCTAAGCAGTCATTCAGATGGAACTATAAAGGTATGTCTCAATATCATTGTTCATAAAATTCATTCAGACGGATCTATTTCCTAACAATCATTCTTCTTTAAGGTTTGGGATTGTGGGAAAAGAGTTTTAAGATTGATTCAAGAAGTTCGCGGACACACCAAAGCTGTCACTTGCCTTTATGTTCCATCTTCAGGTGACAAACTTTATAGTGGTTCCTTGGACAAAACAATTAGGGTAAGTCGCCAAGAAGGCTCTTCAATTTCTTTAACATGTGCCCCCTTATTTTTTGACAACTCTAATTCAATCTACAGGTCTGGGCCTTTAAACCTGAAGAAATTCATTGTGTGCAAGTGCATGAAGTGAAAGAACCAGTATACCAGTTGACAGCCAATGCTAAAATGGCATGTTTCGTCTCTCAAGGAGCAGGAGTCAAGGCAAGTTCCTTTTCTTATTTATTTATTTTTTTTTTCATTTTGACAACTAAGACTTACATGTCCTGAACTTAACTTTGGATTGTTTCAGGTGTACAATTGGTCAGGGGTACCAAAACATATAAATTTTAACAAATATGTAAAGTGCCTCGCCATGAAAGGGGATAATCTGTATTGCGGCTGTTCTGGTTTCAGTATCCTGGTAAGCATTCTCTGTTTCTTGCTGCTTAACAAACAGGATTCTGAACCATAAACTAAAAATGGTAGAATGACTGTAGATCTTCATGTGCCCTAAACCTGTTGAGAAAACTGTAACAGGAAGTGGATTTGTCCAAATTGAGGACAAACACATTCTATTCAGGAACAAGAAAGCTGTTGGGGAAACAAACTATACATTCCCTACAGACCCATGAAGGCTTTCTCTTTGCTGGTGGCTCTGCAGCTGATGGCACAGCAGGAAAGGTACCCCACCCACCTGCCGTTGCTTGTTCTTGTAACCTCACTACAGTCTTCTGTTTTAGTTGAATGAATTGATTTTGAATCTTAATGGAATCAATTTGCACATCCAAGGTGTTCTCCCTCTCCACCAAGGCAGTAACAGGGTCATTCTCAACTGGATTTGACATCCAACAGATAGCCATAAACAATGACCTCATATTTACAGCGACAAAATGTGGGATCATTGAGGTCTGGTTAAGAGAAAAAATAACCAGAGTTGGATCCATCAAAATGGGCAAGGGAGGACACTCTAAGATCACATCCTTGACTTCAGACTTGGATGGAGGAATGCTTTATGCTGGTTCCTCTGATGGCAAAATCCAGGTTAGAGGCCGACAAACCATTGCTGCAATTCAAAAGTTCACTGTATTCATTGCTCATATGGTCATGTTTTCTGTTTGCAGGCTTGGGCTCTGGATTAAGACTGGCTCCCATCGGAGTACTAATGCTTTAGTCATCTTCTGTAAATTATTTTGGAACATTAGCATTAAGTTGAGAGATATTTTGGTGCTTTCTTATCAAGCCACCAAGGCCATAATCAGAAGCTTCCAAGAAAAGTCACAGGATTGAAAATAAACAGAGCTGTTTTACATTTTTAGATTTCTCCACAGATTTCTTACCTCAGAGATTTGATGACTTTTTGCTATAGATGTTAAGAAAAGCTTTTGTTCCCACACAGATGAAATGTCTTCCCGTGCCCATTTTCAAAATCATTAGAATTATAGCCATTATGATGATTCATATAACTTGCAAACTGGAATCTTAAACGGTAAACCCTATAACTTTAACAACTAACAGGGCAAATTTTCAGGTTAAATGCACCCTAAAACTCAAAAGCAGAGTTTTAAACTTCTTCAAAGATCCCCTGAAAGAGCCCACTGTTTCTTCTTTTCTTAATCTGATCAATAATCTCTACAAGTTTAACAACAAACACTGCACAGGTTCAGGCAAAATGCATCCAAAAACTCAAAAACATAGCCTTTTAACTTCTTCAAAACTCCATTAAAAGCGTCCGATTTACTCAAACATAGCAAGATATTTCTTCTTCTGTTAAAGAAAGAGCTTGAAACGAGAAACATATAACATAAATCAGTGACGATAGAGAGAGCATTCAGTATGAGTAGGAGGTTTCGTTGAATTCCTATCATGAAATAAATCGGAAGTTTTTAAGATCATCATCATGCTCGCTCTTTCGCGTTCTTTGCTCTCAAATATTCTGAGAAAACAAAGAGTGAAGAGTGAAAAACGTAAAAAAGGGAAGAAATCATCAGAAGCATTGGATCATTGCATCACTAATGTATCTCAGACGACCGTCGTGAGAAATTTAAATCCAAAACTCATCATCTGATTTCTACAGAAAATCAGCTCTCTATACGGAAACGCATCCACAAAAAAAAAAAAAAAAAGAAAAAAAAAGAGGAGAATCAGAAAGGGAGAAATTGAGACAGAACGAAGAGAAAAAACGGAGAGGATGGCTGCGCCGTGGAGCATGGACAAGAGCATGCGCCGATGCTTTCATTTATAGAGAGCAACTGCGAAGGCGACGATGATTTGAACGACGTGGTTCCTGTCAGTTAGGGTTTTCACGCCCCATGTATTGACGATTCTGCCCCTATGTTTTTTATCTGACCGAGGCCTGAAACGGGGCGGTTCGTTAAAGAGTGAAACGACATCGCTGCATAAGTCCAATCAGGCAAAGACGAGCGGTACTCTCTAACCCGTGTTGATTTGACCCCTGCAAGTGCCTGTATCCACTGTGCTCTCTGTCCATCCCATAGATCGCCGGACGCTGCCAAATTCTCGGCTAGTGGGAAGCGAAACGGAGATTCTGACCTCTCCCTGTAATACCATGGCTGCCGATGGGTTTCCTCCGTTGATCTCCGCTCAGCTTCATTACCTCCTTAATCATTACCCTCAAATCATCAAGGTAGCTCCATCATCATCTCGCTCATTTTAGGCAAAGATCTTTAAATTCTTACATCAGATGTTGATTTGAAACTTCTATTTGGTTTCATCTTTCTAAATGATTGGACAACTTGCGTATCAAGCTTCCTTAGGAGCTAAAATTTCGTTCGTAATTGAGTTTGTGGTTTTGTAAAAGAAGTTAAAGATTCGCAAATTCTAAGTTATTTAGCTTTGTAGGTCGAGCAGGTCTGGTCTGGTAACAAGTATCATCCTAGGCTTCTTGATCGCTTCACCTTGGTTATCCCCTACTGTCTGGACACTATTAAATGTTAGTAAGATTTGTATGATACCAAGAAATTGTTATTATCGTTATGCTTTTGGCACTGATCATTGTGTCTCAGCTAAAATTTTTAGATAATCTAATTTGATCCAGGGCATGTTGTCTACAACTCAGAGTACCCAATGGCTCCCCCAGATGTCATATTTGGTCCGGAAGATGAAGATTTTCATCCATTTCTGGCCATGGTTAGTGAAGGAGGAGAACTAAAGCCAGAAAAGAAGATTTTGTCTGATTGGAACAGCAAAGACCCTACACGGCTACTAGCTCTTATTCAGGAGCTGAGGTCGGGGCTTTTGCTCTTCAAAGATTACTGCAATTGTGTATTTATACTTTACTTGACTGGGAATGATATTGGTTACTTTGTTTTGTAGGGATCAGTATGTGGCTTACCAGAGGAGGCGCGTAGGAGAAGTTGATGATGATAGGGTAAAATTTGAGATCAGCACTATTATATCTCGGGAGGTAATCTTTTTGACTATTTCACCCTGTTTGTGCATCTTAATGGAAATTTGATGTGATATACAAGTCAAGAGGTTTGCCCTTCGGACCCTGCATCTGCTTGAACTGTATTGAAAGTTCAAATTATGTGCATTATTATTTCCTGAGCTCCTTAGTTCCTTACTTCACTCCATTGTTCTTATCCACTATCTCTGTGCCACAGGGAATTGAAATGCATATGAGTTCTGGAGTTGAAAAGGTACTTTTTGAAGTGGATGTCTTCAATCTGTTTTTTCATCCTCTTTTTTTTTTTTTTGGGCGTAAGCATATAAAATGGACTATATGTTTGACAAGTTGTGATTGAACCAATTTAGCATGCTGTCTAATTATATCTTTGGTTTTTACGCCTTTGAATTTTAGCGTAGCCAGAGGAAGTGAAGTTTGCAGTGCCTCTAATGGACATGAACATAAATAAAATGGTGCTTGGATGTCCCTGGAGGCATGAGCAGAAGATATACTTACAGGTTGGATTTTCCTTCTTTTCGGTTGCACCTTACTGGTGGTGTTTTTCTTTTATCTTTTCACCATTTTTTGTTTTTTGTTATGTAATTTTCTGATGGGTGCAGGTTATATATCCGATCAGTAGAAAGTATTCATCTGCTCCTTCGGCACCTCGTTTGAAATTAATGTCTACATCTGATTTAAAAGCTTTATTTTCTGTTGAGGATGTTAAACTACCTCCATGGTTGGACGGAATGTGGGTTATCAGACTTTCTAAAATTGTGTATACTATGAAAATACTCATGATTTTTGCTGACTATTTGTTGTTTATCTTCTCGATGATAGGTGCATGGCTGAATATCTTCCTCATCTTGAAGAAACTCTTGAGAGACAGGTTGAGCTGCATTTTCTTTGCCTGCTGTTCTTTCTTTTCTTTGTGTGGGAGGGGAGGACTGAGGGCCAAGGGGCAGGTAATGGGATAATAAGTTTGAGTCGATAAATGGAATATTAAGTATGAGTTCCATGTTCTAGGTCTTGGAGGCAGTTTCATTGATTGATGTTAGAAGGCGCTTCATTGAGGCATTAGTTCCTCTATTTGGAAGGCCTCTGGAAGCTGATGCGGTATACATTCTTTGCATTTATGGGTTAACAAATTTTTAAACAATGAAAGATTTGACTAGTAAATTCTTTGTTGTTCTTTTGCCAGGTCTTCTGCAGAAAGGCTACGTTCCTTGCTACATCCGGGACGTTTGTGTTCCTGGTGCTAATGATTTTCACTAAATCTTTTCTTTTGTAAATGAGAAGTTGATTGATGAAACATTCAGTAGTTTGTCCCTGCAATAGTAGCAACACTCAATGAGATGGATTCTGATTTTTAGTGCTTAAAACTAACCAATGAAATATGATTTGGAAGCTATCCAGGGATTGGGTGGACAATATCGCAATATCCCTGAGGAGCTGTAGATATATGTGCTTCTAAACTTGTTCTACAAGAGAGGAAGTGCTCGTATCTCAGACTATGAATCAGATATAGCAAGTTTGGATTAATCAGGAAATAAGCTTTATGCTTAAATCAAATTTGGTCCATTTAGAATGTTTTGCTCTTAAGGGAGTAGTACATTGTCAAACGGTCACATAATGAACTTTTTGTCTGGTATTGGTATCTTTACCATCGTATTAGTTTCTTTTTCTAATATTTTTGTTATGTTCTAGTTGCAGGATTGTTAATTGTTTGTTGTGTTTATTCTGATTATAGTGATCAAAGTCATGAAAGTTCTGTTGCTGTAGGTACACGTTTTTCTTCTAATTCAGTTTCCCAAGCAACAACCTGCTCTCATTCTCCAGAGTTCTCAGGTTATATCATGTCTTTCTCCCAATTATGTTTTCATATAATACCATTGATGTGAATGGAAAGATTGCAGTTGATGTCTAAGATGTTCATCTATTTGTGCCTTGGCATCATGCTACTCTTTGTACTTTACCTGGTAGGATAATTAGGGTTAAGTCCAACTGGCTTCTTTCACAACAGTGATTGTGGCTATATGATATCCCATAGATTTTTTTGCAAATTCTTGTCTATTTCATTCACTTAGGTTGGATAGATTTCATACTACATTGTCATCTATTATTTCTAAATTATTTTAGAGATAATAATGTAAAAATTCATTTTCTCTTGGAAAATTACTGTAATGTATCTGAATTTTCATGTTCCTTGAGCTTATATTTGCATCTTCTGGCATTGAATAAAAGGACCAGTAGGCTGATGTAAAATTATGCAAATTATCAATTTTTCAGTTAGTCTTTAAAGCCTAAAGGACTGTTGTAGGTTATAGTGAATCATAATCATGGAGCTAAAGATGGAGCTATGATCATTTAATATTGCAGCATTTAAACGCCCCTGGCATACCCATCAAGTCGAATCTTCTTACAGATTATGCATGGAGTCCAAGATGGGAATTATCACAAATGGCTGAGCGGATATTGTAAGTTGCCTAAATTCATTATTAACGGTCACTTCCCGATGCTTCCGCTGATATGAACAATCATTTTCCAGTGACTTTGTGGTGGATGAATCTGTGAACTTCAAAAGATACTGCAACGAAGCTCAAATTCAACAGTAGTGTCATGTTATCGAACCCCGCGACCATTGCCTTTAAGATTACCCTTCGCCTTTCAAGTCGGGTACAGTCACTTCATGGAATCAAAGTGTTCTTCAATTTATTCTGGATCAGAGATTGTTACACTTTTGTATGCAATTGATTTCATGTTTGATTAACCCTTTTGCTTGTTCAGAAGGAAATAGAATGTTATATAATGATTTTCTGGTCAACAGAGAGCATTATCCATGTGGACCTTAGACAAGAAATCCAATTTGTGTAAAATCTGTTGGCTCTGTAAAGTCATTCCCAGTGTTGGCATCCAATTGTTTGCATTTAGGCTTTGCTCTGATTCTCAGGTAAATTCAGAAATCTGTGGTTCAAATCATTGGATTTTTGGATTAATAGTCAGATTTCAAGTTTTTTTTTGATTTATCTGGATAGAATGATGAAAGGAATTAGACGGATATTATGATTATTAAAAATAAATTCAGTGCAAATTTGTGAAAGTTTTTTTTTTCTATTTTAAGCCAGTTACAAGGATTTTTATTTGGATTAAATTACAAGTAAATTTAATAGCTTGTTTTGGTTGGTGATCTTAATATTTTGTGCACCCTTTTCTTCTGTTTTTAATGAAATTATTGGAAAGAGAAACAAAAAGTGTTTGGTGTTCTAATTAAAAGAGGTATTTAACCAAAACAACAGGATGTCTGCATTGGGCCGACCGAGACGGGTCAGAGTCGGATCCGTTTCGGGCAAATATCCAGATTTAACGCTACTAAAATGGCGCGCTTAGGTGTAAAACAGCGCGACCGTCAACAAAATTGCTAACCTATAATAATGTGGTGTGGGTGTCGCCACCCTCAACATGCGCACCTTTCCCCTTCCCTCTTGGAGTCCTGGGCGGTTATAGTTGATATCCGTTCTCTCTGTCTCTGTATCTCTCATCCTTCGCTGTCATGTACAGAAGCTGCTTGGAAGGAAATCCCGACTCTCTGTTATTACCATCTTAACCTCCTCTCTCTCTTTCCTTCCCTTCATATACTCTCACTGGCAGCACCAACCATAAATCTCCTCCGCTTCGTTTCATTTCATTTCACCAAACACCGATCACCACCGTCCGGTGATTCTTAGTTTTGTAAGTTCGGTAGTAATTCAAAATGAGAGAGATCTTGCATATCCAGGGAGGCCAATGCGGAAACCAAATCGGTTCCAAGTTCTGGGAGGTGATCTGCGACGAGCATGGAGTGGACCCAACCGGCAGGTACAGGGGAGAGTCCTCGGATCTCCAGCTCGAGAGGATCAATGTGTACTACAACGAGGCCTCCGGTGGCAGGTACGTGCCACGTGCCGTTCTCATGGATCTTGAGCCTGGCACCATGGACAGCATCAGATCCGGGCCGTACGGCCAGATCTTCAGGCCTGATAACTTTGTCTTCGGGCAGTCCGGTGCCGGCAACAACTGGGCCAAAGGTCATTACACCGAGGGAGCTGAGCTCATCGATTCTGTTCTCGATGTTGTCCGCAAGGAGGCTGAGAATTGCGATTGCTTGCAAGGTACGTGAAATCTTGGCTTCTCCCACGGGCTTTGGTGTATTCACTCCATTTTCATATTATAAGACGCCATCCTTACTCAGACATAGTAAACACTAGATTAGATACGAATTTATTGTCTGCATGATTTGTGAGATTCTTAGATATTTTGTTTCTGTCATGTTTAATATGTTGGCTGGCTCTAGTAAATTTCCGCAATGGTTGTGGATTCTATATGCAACCAGTGATCTTTTCTGATGCCTGCTTCGTTATGAGAATTTGTATCTCGTGTTCTCCAGATCTTTTTAGCAGAACTCGTTTGTATCTTCTTCTGCTTAATTGATTACTTTATTACTATCAAGTTTTCATCTCATTGTCATCCCTTTAAACAGTGCATTTTTTAATTGATTGGATTGCTTTAGATTGATGCGCCGGCATCTCCTTCCGTGGCTTTTGAGCTATGATATCATTTCATTTACTTGTTTAAGAAACTATCTTTCCTGTTGACTTCCAGTATTACCCCTGTAAAGGAGCAGATTTCCATGCATGAAAACGAAGGACATTTTCAATTCATGATTTCTTGTAGTTGAATGATGAATCTGAATATGAAATATGATAGTATTCTGCAGAAAAAAAAAAAAAAAAAGCTTGCCTTTGCCATGCTGTGTTCTTTTTGTTTTCTTGGTGGGAAATTTTTTATTTATGTATGATGATAAGGCGTGAGCTGTTATCACTTATAAGTTGGCCCATATTTGTCTAGTGTGCAGTGCGGAGACACTTGAAGTCATGGTCTTATTCTTACCTTTTGTGATGCATAATTATATAAAGAAAATGTGTTTGTATAAGCTTTATGATATGATTGTGATTGCCCAACAATAAAAGATTTGGAAACACCGACACTTTTTTGCCTCAAGAAATTGGCCAGAAAAGTAGATCTTGCGTCCCTCAAAAGCTAATTTTAACCCTGTGGCCCTTGCCCAATAATGCAAAACATGGATGTTTAACTTTTCACTGTTGTGTTTTGATCACATTCTAATATATCTTTAAAGAAACTAACAACCTGTGCATGAGCATGGTAAAAGAATAAAAAACAAAATAATAGATGTACTTTATTTATCGGTATGTGACATACATACTTAGTGGATCTTTGGAAGTATTATAAAGCTGACATGAGCATCAGATCCTTGTTTTATTCAGTATTAGTTTTATGGTTTTATTAGTAAATTATTATTGTACAATAATATCATTAAAAATTTCAAGCTTGATCTCTGGCATCTGGATCTGCAGCTGACTAAAGCTGGAAAAGAAATATGAAACAATAGAGTTCCTCAATCATCATCATGATGATCATCATTACTATCTGGTAGTGGTTTGATAACCATTTCAATGAAATTGTTCTACTCCTTTCACATCAATGAAAATATGTAAACCAAATACTCTTTATTAATGGTGCACTGAAAAACAAAATAAATGTAGCAAGACCAAATAATTGGGCTCTGAGATCAGAATCCTATCGTTCAGTAGAATATTTGGTTGTGGCTATTAAGAGCTCTTTGAAATTTTATTTTCCCTGGTTCTAAGTGCCTCCTGCAATAGAAATGTTGAAGTGGCTGCTGATATGGAAGTCAGGATCTGTGTGGAAGAGTGGCTCAATAGTATTCTGCCTTAGCTGCAACATGAGAAGGGCGACCACATCGCTCAATGTGGCTTAGGGTACAGTGCAACTTCAATTCTTTGAGAAGATGAGTGGATATTATGTGCAAGAAGACATTCAGCTCATTCAGTGACTTCTTTTGCTGCTGGGAAAGGGTTTGAGGAAAATAATTTTTCTGTAAAATTTATTGGCTAGTAAAGTGTGGTTATATGTCTCTCACTGCCTCCCAACAATAAAAAAGATAAAAAGGTGATGAGAATAACTTGTTACTATTGTTTTTGGGCCAGGCTTCCAGGTATGTCACTCACTTGGAGGTGGTACCGGCTCTGGCATGGGAACTCTCCTGATTTCAAAAATAAGGGAGGAATACCCAGACAGAATGATGCTTACCTTCTCGGTCTTTCCTTCACCGAAGGTCTCCGACACGGTTGTGGAGCCCTACAATGCCACCCTCTCCGTCCACCAGCTGGTAGAAAATGCTGACGAGTGCATGGTCCTCGACAACGAAGCACTTTATGATATTTGCTTCCGAACTCTGAAACTCAGTACTCCAAGCTGTGAGTAATAAAGATATTTTGGTATTTTATTAATCATGAAAAAAGCTAAAGTGATAGTAAAGCTTGCCTTTGTACCTGTAACCTGCAGTTGGAGATCTGAACCACTTGATTTCTGCAACAATGAGTGGCGTAACATGCTCTCTGAGGTTTCCTGGCCAGCTAAATTCTGACCTCCGGAAGTTGGCTGTGAACTTGATCCCATTCCCTCGTCTTCATTTCTTCATGGTGGGGTTTGCGCCACTCACCTCTCGTGGGTCTCAACAATACATCTCCCTCACTGTTCCAGAGCTGACTCAGCAAATGTGGGATGCCAAGAACATGATGTGTGCTGCAGACCCTCGCCATGGCCGTTACCTGACAGCCTCAGCCATGTTTAGAGGAAAGATGAGCACCAAAGAGGTGGATGAACAGATCATTAATGTGCAGAACAAGAATTCCTCATACTTTGTAGAGTGGATCCCCAACAATGTGAAATCCAGTGTATGTGATATTCCACCAAAGGGTCTCAGGATGTCATCTACTTTTGTGGGCAACTCCACATCAATTCAAGAGATGTTCAGGAGAGTGAGTGAGCAATTCACAGCCATGTTCCGCCGGAAGGCCTTCTTACATTGGTATACTGGGGAAGGAATGGATGAGATGGAATTCACAGAAGCAGAGAGCAACATGAATGACTTGGTCGCCGAATACCAGCAATACCAGGATGCAACTGCTGAGGATGACGGTGAGTATGAGGAGGGCCTCGAGGAGAACTTCGAGTGATGGTCAAAATCAACAAAGACCAGTCGCAACATTTGATGGGACCAGCTTCCACTTACCGGCGGATCAATTACTGTGGCTTTCAGTGTTTTTATTGTTTTCTACTTGGTTTTTCCGATGTTGATTTTTCTGGTTGTTCCTTTCATGCATTGGAATAAAGAATGTCTTTGACTGTACCTGTGTAGAAAGGACCTGCCTATTGTTATTTCTTTCTGCATTTAGTTCACATTCAAGAATATAGATGTTTTCTGGATGGATGTGAGTTTGTCGACGTCCACATAACAGGAGATGCAGCTTCTCTTCGGAATGCTTTCAGGTCAAGCCCTAGATATTGGACCATCAAGCTTGAAGTTGAAGGTGTTCGATCTCCTTCAACATTTGCATAGAAATTCAGGAGTTTCCATTGATACTGGTTAGTGATTCCTACTCAGCTCCATCTATTATCTGGACGTCCAGAGTACGTGAAACTTTTACTACTTCAAGAAGAGAGAAGGTACATGACAATCTCATTCCTAACAATCTATTTCTAGATTTCCCAACCAGTTGCTATATTCCTTTGTACTTCAGAATGCAGATAATGACTGATGCCATAAGATCAATGACTCTCAGGCAACTGAGTTGGGAACAGCTGCAAGGGGGATCTACATGTAGCCAAGCCCGGAGCAACTTTTCATTTCTCATCCTGAGGTATAGACTCCTTGTTCCAAGTCCAAATCCAGATTAGACCAGAAGAGGAAATAAAAGTAATGAATAGAAGGAAAGGAATTTAAATAGGTATCTTGGTTTTTTTGAAGGGGAAAATTGAGGAAGCTACAGATATCCGTTCCATAATACGATTTAATCAACAATCAGAATCTCAGGTACTCCTCTGTTTCTCCCCTTTTCTTAATTTGTCTGCATTGGGTATCACGATGTGTATAAATTCATGGAAACAGTGAGATTAAAGAAAAACAACAAACCAAAATCCTTGTTTTTTGGTTCCTTTTGAGTAAAACAGAAATCAAAATCAGAAATTGATTGGCTTATTCACAAAAGGAGAATTAATAGTAGACAAAGAAAGAAAGAGGAACAAGGTAAGAAACTGGAAAACTGAAGGGCTGCATCAGAGTCATGGAAGTATGAGGAAGAACACGGCTCGCACAATTAATAATACGAGCTTCTCATAATCCAAAAAAAAAATCCTCATCATTTGCATGCCTTCCCTTTCTTCCCACTTGCAATATAATAGTACCACCTTCACAGCCACAAATACAGAGAGAGAGAGAGAGAATAGAATAGTATTTGACTGAGGAGAACTAAGTAAACGAGCAGCTACAAACCAAGGCAGAACAGTAGGCAGGCGGTGCTGCTCCGTTCTGCTCTTGAAACCTTATATAGGAACAGAAACCCTAGGTCACGTTGGACTCAGGTTGGTAATGGGCCGGATTGACCTGATCCGATTCACGAAATCGTGATCCAAGCTTAGTTTGTAGCAAAATTTAAAAGGCTTTTTAGAGTATCTGTGGAGTCAGGTTTATCCGTTCGAAAAATTTATAGATAATTTTATTTATTGTTTTATAAAAAAATTTAAATAAATAAATATTAATAAAAATTATATAAAATTAAAAGTATTAAATATTTTTAATAAATTTAATATTTTTATATGTAATATCAAAATAAAAAATTAATGAATAATATATATTTTTATCCAATTATAAGATTATTTTTATAAAAAAAGTTATTTAATTATAAAATAGATTTTAAATACTATTAATAATATTTAATTAAAATAATGAATATATTAATTTTATTTTTATAAAATAAATTAATTTATAAAAATATTGTTAAATAAAAATATATTATTAATTATTTTAATTAATTAATATATTTAATTAAATCTAAATGAAACAAACGAATTTAATTTTAATTATCTTAACATTCATTAAACAATTCAAAATTCAAAATTTATTATTTATTTTTATAAATAAATAATTTAAATTCAATTTAAATATTACAAAATTAAATTAAAATTCATGAAACTGAGTCATAAACAAATCGAGGAACGGCATCACGAGCACAATAATAACTCTTAAGATAGGACGAATGTGACTACGATGCCTGTGAGCAGGGCTTAACCATGGTTAACGGGTTAACGGGATTGCTGAGTTGAGCTATGGGTTAGGTGTCTCCTCCAGTCCTCTTTATGTCATCTTTTTCCAAGTCCTATGTTGTTCAAAGTCTTCCGTGTGAAACTACCTCCGTTATGTTTCTTATCGGCTTAAATGGTCATACACATTGGAAAAGTAAATCTTTCCATATTTAAAAAGCATAGATTTTTATTTTAATTATATTTTTAGAATTTTATAGCATAATTTTATCTGATTTCTAATTTTAAATTCAGTTTTTAATAGTTAAAAAACTTAAATGAACATTTAATGATATCAAGAGCCCTAAAGTGAATTAAAAGTCTTGAATATCAAGGGCCCTAAAGTGAACTCTAAATTAAGAAAATATTGTATTTCTGGGAACTTCTAAATGATATTTCATGATTTCAAAAATATCTTAAGTCTTTTAAAAAAATGCAATTGAAGATTTCTCTTTCTTTTTTTTTTTTCTTGTTCCATTAGATTTTAATGGAAGGATAAAAATTTTTACCATCTTCTAACGTAAGATGGATATTTGAAAAGACTTATTCTTGTTTTAATCAACTTGCTTGGAAATTCAAAATTTGTATATAGTTATCTTAATATTATAGAAAATATAAATTTAAACATATATATATATATATTATATAAAATTGTATCTCTATATTTTGCTGTGATGTTTGGATCTCTATTTTTTTTTTGTTAGTTTTTGAAGTATTTTTCTTTTTGACCTAAGCTAATGATTTTGTATTTCAGGTAACTACAATTTAATGACAGGTTAGATTTGAATTGCATATTGTATGGATTAGTAACTAATGTGAGATTTGTTCACACCTATCTCAAGCTTATAAAGTGGAGAGACGATGCTATTAATGATATTTAAATCCTTAACTCTCTATGTGATTGGTGAAGCTTTGTATGTTTTGAATTTAATTGCTTCATTCATGAATTATATGTGTGATTAAATTTATATTATATTTTGTTAGTAAATAGACCATGTTATTGATAATATTCAAATTATTATATGTTTAGATCTAAGTCGCATGATTTGAGATTTATATATGATTAAATTTATATTATTTTTTGTTGGTGGAGAGATAGTTAATGCTATTGATGATGCTAAAATATGCAACATACTGTTAGACTAATGATCAAATTTACAGTATTTTTATCTGCTAGGTTAGTTGGGTTGGTTCAGTGGTTTAACTTTGAGATTTAATTTTGATTTTATCTATGATGTTACAGCAAGATATGTTGCATTTTTTACGTTTTAAATATGAGAAATCATATATAAGAAAATGTTGGTGTTGTTCTAAAGTTCTAAATCATATTTAGAATGTGAATGCATTTATAAGATTATTCATGAAACATGAATGTTATGTACTTATAAAACTGTGGAAAATATTGTCTTGTTGGTTTGAATTTTCCTCTGTTGACAGTAGTGATAAAATTTTGTTTTTCAAAGTAACATATAATGTTAAAGGTGGAAGATGCCATTAGACTTATATTATATTGTGCATTTTATTAGACAAAAAAGAAAACCTTCTTGGGATTTTTGTTCGCTTTGTTGATTAAATTAGTGAAGCTATTTCATCTTAACATTAAGGTATGTGATTTTTTATCTTTAAATGTGAAAAATTATATATAAAAAAATGTTAATACTGTCTCCAAATAGCTATGAAATATTTATTAAAAATTTCATTAATTTATATAAATTAATCATACATAACCTTATCTTTAGATTTTAGAACATTGTGATTTTCACATATGCAAAAGAATTGATTAAAAAAGCTTATTTTGATCCATGAGATAAATCTCCAAGCATTCCCTATAAAGAATAGTAGTTGAAAAAGAATGATTTTTCTCTGTTAAATAAAAAATATTGTTGATCATATTTTAAATAAAAATGACCACTAATAAACCTACATTATGAAATATCTATATTTATTTCCTAAATATTGTTGTTACGTATTTACAAAACTAGAAAAATGTTTTGTTGTTTTATTTTTTTGATTTTCTTTTTGGGTTGATTTGGTTTGAAAAACAAATCAACCAAAAAAAAAGTTCTATTATTTGATTAGAACACTTGAAGTCTTAATTATTTTATTTTTTATTTAGTTTTTAAAATTAATAATAATTGTAATACTATTATGATTAAAATATCAATAACTATTTTTGCAGATCATTGCATGAAGTTATCATAAATTATTATTTTTTATTGCTTTCTTTAAAAAAAAACTTAGAATATGTTATATTGAATAAATTTAAAATTTTCATTATAAAACAGAATATTATAAGATATAGAGTATACCCCATAGAAGTATTATTGTATATAGGATATGCATGACATGATGATAGATATCTTAAGAAAGATATCAATACAATAATTTTAAATATTTTAAAATTGTTTGATAGTTGTTAAGTTTGAATCTTATTATTATTAATTAATTGAAAATGAATTTCAATATAATCACAGTTCAGTTGGGTTAATAAATTAATAGAACATAATTGTATGATTTTTTGAAAAAACTAAAATTAAGTATGGCAAATGTAAAATATTCAATAACTTCAAACAATGGAAATTTACATTTCTAACGAAAAAACTACAAGCTGTTCATTATTTTCTATCGAATCAATCATAACAAATACCTACATTTCATAAGAATAAAGAAAAAAAAAATCTAGGAATTGATAGGGCGCTGGCCAATAGAAAATTCAGAGCTCTTGGCCCTGCATATTCGAATTCTGTGTTGTTGTTCTTCAGCAGCCTTGACTCTGATCCTGTTTGTCTCATCCACGTCGACATCCGCCGGCTGAGTGGAGTGTTCAGTGATAACCTCCTGCAGAGGGACGTTGAGATCAGGGAGACCCGGTTGAGATGGGCCATCCTGAGGAGCGGGTCTCTTCTTTCTCCTCCCTGCGGTTCTCTTCTTGCTGTTCCCCCATGAGAAAAGCTGTCTCTGATATTCTGACAGGTAAGGAAACAAAGACCAGTACCCGCTTTCAGCAATTACTTCTTCCAGATGCCTTAATGTGGAAACCACTTGAAGTTCGCTTTCAGTAAATTCCTCCATGTCTCTCTCTGTAACTATCTATTCTCCTATGGTTTCTCTTCCAATCAAAGCTACCTATATAGAGAGTTCTCCAAGCCCCACACGAAAAAGGAATTGAACGAGAGCAGGAGAGCATAGAGCGGGAGAGTGTAGAGCGAAAACAAGGAAAGCGTGTGCGAGGGAGAGACAGAATGTAAGAGTTACAAAGGGATTCCTAGTGAACAAAGGAAAATAGAAACTCCCTGGATGGATTGTATCACTGACACGTGTCAAATCACATTATCTACTCGTTTATCATAAGATTTTTCTGTAATTCCAAAGAGAGTTTTAAAAAAAGAAGTAGGATAAGGGAATTTGTCTTCCCTTAATTCAGTTTATCCAAAATATTTAATTGCCAAAAAGGGAGCAGTTTTTATCTGAATTTTAATTGGAAACTCTATGTGATTTTGCTTACTGAAAATGGGTTCTGGGGCAGAAGTTTGAAAGAATGCATGGAAGTGATGAAATCAGAAATGGTTTGTCACCCTTTTAGAACTTTCACCTACTTTGGGGTCATAGATTAAATTAATTTGTCCAATCATTATTTACTAATCTACCCATTTCTGAATTAAGAAATTAGAATTGATTACGACAAGATCAGTATTCATCAGATACTGCAGAAGCCCATTCAGCCTAGGAATTCGTGTCCCATCACTTTCCCATCAAAATGTCTCATAAATGAACTAAGAATACAGGTTTGGTACTGGCACTTGCTAACAATGGCAAAGACAATGACTCACCAAGTTGCATTAAATCTATTGATTGATGCTAAACATAATTATCTTGATTTCAGTTTCATCGTCACCGTTGGCCCAAAAGTGGCCCTCGAGTCGTCTTCTTGTTCAGTCCCCCGTTTCTTGGTCTGCTTCCAGGGAACTTTTGGCTTCTGTTGTCTTCTTTGCAGTTGAAGATACGGTCACAGACTTGGTGCTACTCCTTACACCAGAAACAGGTATTCTTGGTCATTTGAAGCATAAAACAAAGTGGGATCCATTAAAAATTTTAACCAAATAAAAATTAATTCATTTAATTTTGCTTGTCACATAGTTGATCATAAATAAGATTTTAACAATTTTAATTTAAAAAAACATCTTTAACCATAACCAATAATATTTTATGAGCAATTGAGACATTAATATAGTAATTTAAAATTTTTATAAACTCTAAGATTTTAAGTGCTATATTTTTTTTTACCAATAAACACTAATAACATTTTCAATTCAGAAAATAAATCATTTGAATCAATATCTAAAGAATTATCATCCTTTAACTAGAGCATTTTTAAATTTAATTTAATATTATTTATTATCACCCACATAATTTAATATATTCAAATTTTATAAAAAATAATAATATTATATATTTACAATTCTTCAAATTCATTTTGGTAAGACAACAGCAGCAACATTCATTAAAATAATAAATTAATTAATTTTTTAAAAAATATTCAATGATACTCATTTATATTTGTCTAGATAATGCTTCAATTAGTCAATAACACTGTCTTTTGTAAAGAATTTAGAAAAAAAAAAGGTTCATTGAATCTAAAAAAAAGAATTAAAAAAGGAAGGAGGGAGATAATCCTTAAAAAAAAAGGAAAATGTTAACTAACCATAAAAACATTTCATCTGCTTTCCTGTTAATTTAAAATTTAATTATTTTAATTATATTTCAATTAAATTCAATCCATTTTAAATATTTAAGCTTATAATTTTCTTTTAAACTAATTCAAAAATTTATAAAATTATATGTGTATGTGGGACTCCCAATTAAGGGGTCCCCAACTTTGGGACCCAAGGGGATCGCCTTTAGCTCACAGGCCCAAGGCTAGAGCCTGGCCACGATCTCGATTCTCTTCCCGAGATGGGCCACCTTAAGGAGACCAATGCTTGCATTCAACGATTACTTCTTCCAAATGCGTTAATGTGGAAACCACTTCATCTTCACCTTCAGTAAATTCCTCCATGTCTCCCTCTCTCTCTCACTATCTATTCTCCTACAGGTTTCTCTTCCAATTCCCATTCAAGCTAATCATTTAAAGAATTCTCCAAGCCCCATACATTTATAAGTTTATTGTTAGAAATTTCATTATTAGTCACATAATCCTAATCTTTAGATTTTAGAGTATTGTTACATGTAAAATAATTGACTAAGAAAGCTTATTTGATCGGTGAGATAAATCTACAAAGATTTTTTTGTAAAGAATGATAGTTAGAGAAGCTTGGTTTCTCTCTCTAACCATTTTCCTTTTCATAACATTCTTGATGAAAAAATTTGTATTTATAATGGATGGAGAGAGAAGTCAAACTCTAAGAAGTTATTTTCTATTCATATTCCATCAAGATAAATTTAATTCAAATAATATCTCTTCAAATGACCTAATAAGATGTAAATTCTTAATATTAATTAATATATATATATATATCTGTATATTGAAGCTGTCTAATTTACAATTTGATAGTCAATTAAATAAAGCATGGTAGGGAGCTCAAAAAAATAAAAAAGTTTATTAATTCACATATGAACTTAATGTTGAAAATACTTTAAGTTCACCCTTGGTAAATCAGAGTAAAAAATCAAAATGAATTTCATATTTTTAATTATTTTTATTATAAAATAAGAATGAAAATACGTGTGTCCTATGTGGATTTGGAGTTAAGGAATGTAAGTAGCAGTTCCAAGTTCTCCATGCTATTGACATCCTCATTTTTTTTAAACTAAATTATTATTTTACTCTTCATTCTTTTCAAATATTTGGACAAAATAGAAAAAATAAAAAATATTTGAATTTTTTAATCATATTTTTTCATCGTTATCTTTATTAAAAAATATCAAGACACAATAAAAAATAAAAAATGTAAATTTATCATTAGTATAAAAAAATTAATTTTAATTTTTAAATTTTTACTCTATCTTAGAAAAATATAATTTTAATTAATATTTATCTGTATTTTTTAAATATTATAATAATCATTAGAATATATAATATTATTTTTTTAATTAAAAATACACAAATATGCTTAAAAGTATATAAGTAAATTTGTAATATGTTATTAGTGTACTCCTGGTAGAAGTTGGTGACCATGTGGCCATAGTTATCAAAATCAAATTAAAATTAACAATATATGTTCACACCTATCTCAAGCTTGGGAGGTGGAAAGTCATCACTAAAAATGTGTGGTTAGATGTATAATTATTAAAGTATTGTTTGTTTTGATCTTAATCACACTATTTAATCCTTTAAAATAATTGTAACTTCAAAATATACTCTAAAAAAGAATAATTTTATCATATTAAACTTTATTAATAGAAAAGCAATAGTAGTGACGATACTTAAATTCTTAACTCTCTTTTGACTTTAGAAGGTTTGTATGTTTTGACCTTAATTACATAATTTATGATTTATATATCAGTAGATTTAAAATAAATATTAAATTAAATTTTACTATTAATGTTTTTATAATTTTTATATCAATTTTTTAAAGATTTTATATGTTTAAAAATTTTAAAATTCATAAAAAATTATTTTTAAAGTTGAAAAAATTATAAATTGTTTGTATTCGATAGCTAATATATTTATTTAGATTTTTAAAAACTTTCGAGCTAAAATTTATTGTACAAGATCATCAATTTGAATTACCTCTTTCAAAACAAAATACGGCAAGAACTTTATTAAAAAAATTTTACATTTATTTTCATTATTATCGTTTAAGTATTGTGTGTTATGTATTTACAAAACTTCAAATGTTTTGTTGTTTTATTTTTTTGATTTTCTTTTTGTGCTAATTTGGTTTGAAAAACAAATAAAAAAAGGAGTTCTATTATTTGATTAGAACACTTCAAATTCTTAATTATTTTATTTGCTTTTTATTTAGTTTTTTTAAAATAATAATAGTAGTAGTATTATTATTAAATTATCCATAATTATTTTCACATATCATGGCATGAAGTTGCCCTGAATTATGACTTCTATTACTTTATTTTTTAAAAAAACTACTTAAAATCTGTTGTATTGAATAAAAATTAAAATTTTCATTATAAAATAGAATATTGTAAAGATATGGAGTACCCCATAGAATTTAAATTAATGTTGCAGAATACAAAAAGACTACAATCTTAATTTGTCCGATAAGAATTTATTAATCTACCCATTTGTGAGTTTAAGAGATCAGAATTAGCCACAACAAGATTAGAATTCGTCAGATACTGCAGAAGCCTATTTAGCCTCCAGGAATTCCTGTCCTATCATTGTCATCAAAATGTCTCACAAATGAACTAAGAATACATTGTTGGTATTGGCACTTGCTAACAATGGCAAAGACAATGACTCATTGAGTTGCATTAAATCGATTGCTTAATGCTAAACATAATTATTTTGATTTCTGTTTCTTCATCACTCTGTTCACCAGAAAGTCGTCATCTGAGTCATCTTCATCCTCAGTCCCACGTTTCTTGGTCTGCTTCAGGGGAACCTTGGTTTCTGTTGTCTTCTTTGTAGTTGAAGAAACAGTCACAGTCTTGGTGCTACTCCTTACAGCAGAAACAGGTTTTGTTGGTGAACTAAACTTCTGCAGTTGATTCTTCTGTTTTTTCTTCTCAAAGACTTCCCTTGCCTCTTCTAGAGGCAGCAAACCAGACTCCATCATCCTGCAAATACAACCCAAGATTAGGCAGATCTTATCAAGAAAGAGTCACAATATGCAGTCAAGGGGCACATCTGAGAGGCCACTTGGATTTCATGGGCTCAATCAACTAGATCATAACTTATGAGACACTGTGTTGGCCCAGGGGAATGGCTATAGAGTAAAAGACAAAGATCTGGTCTGATGTCAAACAGGAAGTCATCGAGAATTAGCATGCTCCTGATTTTGAGTTTCAAGCCCCTCAGCCTACTAACTTAAAAGGCACCTGGTAACTTCCCATTCATGTAAAAGTTGATGGGCATTGGATGAAAGTTATACTATTGGATAGAATCATGGGATCTGCAACTTGACATGGAATTGGGACCAAGAGACAAAATGGATAATGGCATACATTCTATTCAGTGGAAATCTTTTGCTTAGCCACAATAGATAACTAAAGAGAAGGATAAAAGGTGGGAAATTAGTGATGATTCCTGACTACTAGGCCACCATGTCCAGCCCGTATTACACCAAAATTTTCCAACTCATCTCTACGTATGGGATCAATCTGGGATTCTGGGTATAAATAATTAAGACAAGTACTATAACAAGGTCATGTGAAGATTGGAAGTAGGTCATCATGGTTGAACCCCACCTTCTAACTGCAGAGATAACAATAGCTAAAGGAGCATTTGGAAGGAATTTTAAGTATCTAGAACAGTGATTTCAATATTGTTCCTGAGGTCCACCTAGTAAACAATGGCAGGAAACACAAGAATGTGGGGTCGAAGGATAAATGAAATAAAGAACATCAGCTGTGATGTCTATACTTATACAAACATGCATTTTGATAATACCATTACGAGAGGATTATGCAAGACCAGCAGACTCCTGCCTTTCCGACTCTACCAATATTCTAAAACAAAGGGAAAATAATGTTCATGGTCTTCTCACCGAGGATAGGATTTCATGCATCTAATTTGAGGAATCAAGAGAAAAGAACATTAGATTATATAGTAAAAGTAGCCATTCAACCATCAATACCCAACGAGCAGATAGATGATTTACATTGAGGTTCAAAACTAGGAAGTTGCGGAAACAGAAGAAAGGCCACAAAATTCACTTCATCTAAGTACATTGATGGTAAGGATATGCATAATAAGCTGCCTCAGAGGTGCAACCGGATGACGTCAGCATACTACGCAAGTCAATGATTTAAACAAAAGAGAGGGATAGGGGGAATTGGATTGTCTCTATTGATGGAAAAATGAACTTAGAAAAGGATTCTGTGCATTCTGAATACATATGAAGAATATGCCTGCTTTTTATCAGAAAAGCGGGACAATGAAAAACAAATCTATTTTGGCTGATCATAAGTGTAAGCTTGCAAGTATTTTGGATGAAAATTTGAACTCCTGCCATCAACAAAAACAGCAAATACAGCCAAAGAAAGATGCAGGGAAGAAGTAGACACAGAGCTAACAAACAGGAAATACAAAAGAAATTATATACTTGTGTGGCAAACTATCTGTCTAAGCAAAATATGCAATTCCCAGTGATCAAATAACATAAACTCATCAAATAGTTGACCAAATGGGGATGGATGTCTCACCAGATTTGCGCCATTTCACTGTTGGGAATTTGCTCGTACAAGGACTCATAGAAAATTCTCAGTGGATCTCTCTGAAATTTCGAAATGCAGTTATCTTGTTAGTCGATAAAAAATCTCAAATAAGAAGCTAGGGATGTGATGAACCAAGACAAGAACGTACGAAATTTCAATACCTCCTCAGGAGGGTCTCTCTTCTGACCAGGCAAATCATAAACTTTCCTTTCCCTCTTCCTGCCGTTCTGCTCCGCCATTGAAGTTGCCTCTTTCTTCTCTTCACCCTTCTTATTCTTTTTAAGTTCCTTCTACAAAACCAAACCCATAACTAAAAGTGCCCTTTTTTTGGATTAATAAAAACATTCAGCTTCCCTTCAGTCAAAAACTGAAAATACATAGTCTGACTTTACCACCTATGTTGACCAGGCATTTGACCAAAATTTTCATTACTCACTTTCGTAGAAGCCAAAAAGAAATTACACGGAGAAAATTAGACTTTCTATCAGAAAGAAAAACCTAGATATTGACAGAAATTCAATCTTAAACCAGATTAAAAAAGGAAAAGAGGAAAAGAAAACCTTATCGGTCTTAGCAGAGTTATTTTTGGAGATTGGCTTGTAATCGTCTTCATCGTCATCAGCCTCATCCTTCTTGACTCGAGCTTCCTTGGAGCGAGACCCCGAAGAACCAATCTTAATGGGCTTATCAAAATCATCATCATCGTTAGCTTGAAACTCTTCTTTCTTAACTTTTAAGGGTTCTTTGGTGCGAGATTTGAGCGTCGAAGAAGCGGCATTACTGTTAGGTTTCTTCCTAATAATGGAACTCAAACTCTTGTTGTCAGCTTCATTGTCCTTCGCCTCGTCTTTCCTCACTGGCTTTGCATCCTCAGATGGCATTTTCCAACAAGAAAACAAATCGCAAACACAATCAAACTTCGATTTTCCGTCAAGAGATTAAGCTCAGAGACTGGTGGTTATGACTAGAAACCCTCTGGGATTAACAAGCACTTGAAATGAAGGGAGAAGTTCCCCCGTTTTCCTTTCCCGGGCCTAATCTATTTCTACTTGGTGCCCTAAGGAAACACTGCCGTTTGACGGCTAAAACGACGCCGCTTCCTCCACAATGTTTGCCAACTTTTTTTTTCCCTCGGAACATCTCCCTCTCCAAATTTCTTCGGTTTCGAATAGATTCTTGTCATCTGTAAGGCTGTAAACATTCAAATTTAAAAGGAAATATTATGGTATCGATCCAAGTGGGCACGGGCCCAAGAGGCAGGTCGGTTGACAACAGAATCAAAACCCCAGAATTTATGCCAAAGCAAACACCAGAAGAGAACCTTTTGTCAAGGTTATATAGTCATTCACAATACCCATCTGATGTTTCAGAGAGTCACTCAGAGCGACAGAGGGAAGAAGAAGAAAAGGGTAATAGCCAAAGAGAAAGATGGGTTGGATCTTGAGGGAAAGAAGAGGCCCTTCATGGAAGCAGGGATGGACCGACCAACTCCTAGTCTCCATCTCTCCCCCTCCGTTTCCTTTACTGGCCATCTTTGCGATTATTTTTCTCCTTCTTTCTCTCTCTTCTTACGCGAACTACAAGTACCAGATGCAGCAGACCATGATCAACTTGAAGATGTTCCTCCTGTTCTTGCCGGTGCTGTTGATCTTCGTCGCGCTGCTTAGCAGTAAGTGCGAGAGGTTGGTGTTTCCTTACGCGAGAACGAAGAGGGAGTTGGCTTACAGAGCAGGGGAGTTGCCGTGGGGCGTGGTGGTGCTGGTGGTGGTGCTCCTACTGATGCTTTCTTATCAGTCCTACTTTCGCTCCATGTGGACTCCAAGTCTTTGGAGGGTCGATTGATTATTGTACATGTAAAAGAAATATAGTATGGAGAGAAACTTACCAAGATAGCTGTCTTTTTTATCTTTGTATATTTTGGTTTTGATAAGTCCTGTCTTGTGACTTCATACGTTGTTTAATGTAATTCCTTACAGATTCATGCTGTTTTTATCTGAAACTCATTGATAAGTAACCCTCAGACTTCTAGGTAAGGTGAAAGCGCAAATTTCCTTAAGATTTGGTAGACTAATTGTTAAATCTCAAGTTTTCTGCTGATTTATTGTGGTAAAATGATGGAAAGAATTTGACAGATTAATGCAAAATCTGCTTCTGGTGTTATCGGAGGATGGTAGTAAAAGGGCTGCAAGAGAAGCAAAACCTGCATGCTAAGGTATTAGCAGACAGAGAAGTTTCATAATCCAGGGCAGATCAGGGGACTTTCATGAAGATGCAAATTCGCAATGGGCAATTCAAATTAAATGAGAATTAAGATTAACTAATTGAAAACTGAACTTCAATCAGAGTTTTTTATTTCAGATTTGATGATACAAGAAGTCAGCCTGTCAATAATAACACATTGAACAACATCATACAGAACATTGAACAGCAGAGACATGAGATAATTCCAAGGAAACAGAACTCTCTTCACAGCCACTGCAGCCACTGAGCAGAGTTTTTGTTGGCTTCGTGATTGTCTTCAGCAAAGTGGGTTGAGTCTCTTAGTCTGGTACTTGAGCTTCTGCTTTGCTTGCTAAGTGGGATCCAACAAAACATTGAATTCTTCCAGATATAGATAACATATATCAAATCTATACATCTTAAAGATGAATTCCGCGTATATCTCCTCGAGGCTAATAACATCCCATAATTTACATTAACACAGGAGTGTCCAACCAATATACACACTGAAGCTTGGAAAACAATTTCACATAATCTCAAACAGAAGGAACTTTTGGGAGTGTCATATTCGTCTAAGGAGATGAGATCTTTAATTTGGGAACTTTGAAGTTAGATGTGAACAACTTGGGAGTTTCTGAAATTGGCGGATCATCAACCCCTCTTCTCTTTGAACCTCTGCTTACCTAATCAACAGCCAAGATTTGAAGTTCCGTAAGCTTGTAGATATAGAATAGAGAAAAAAGAAATCCACTTTCATCTACTTGACATAAACCAAGATAAGACATGCACATGTGAATGAAGAGTGATGCTATAGTAAACACTATATAACCATAAACTTTAAGTCAAACATGCCAGCAATCTAATACCCCTTAAACAGTCATGGAACAGAAAAGTCACTATACCAATCCAATCTGCAAGCTGAAAAGATAAATCTGCCCACATGTCAGCTTCCCCAAGTTTGAATATCAAGTATCATGCACGGTATCGCATAACTGTTTATTTTCGCTAGTTAAAACTAAATTAATTCACTTCCAAGCAGTCAGGGGATTTTAATAGTTAAATCAAATAAAAAAATGCTTAAACATAACCAAAATGATAATCAGATAGAACAGCCAAAGCAGTTTTGTTCATGGCACAGGATAGGCTTTGATTGTTGAAGCAACATAACAGCAGTAATCACAAATTTGAGAAATTCATGTTTATGTAATATTTAACTCAGAGATACCTTTTCAGATCCCCTCACAGGATAAGAGACTCGTGCACCAGATAAATCTTTTATCACAACAATATTACTTCCGGCCCTGCTACCATTCTTGCCTCCTAAATTAGATGTTCTAGCTCTTGCTGTGCAATGCTTTAATGCAGGAGTAACTGAAACACTTCCAGACTTTCTTACTGATTCTATCTCCTGTGAGAGTCTAGAAATTTCTCCGCTCCATTTCTTAGAATCAGCCTCCATCTCAGCCACTTTGGTTTTTAATGTTGTAATGGTTTCGTCCTTTTCATGGTTAGACACCTGCAGCTGCTCTACACGGAAGAGAAGACTTGAAATTTTTTCATTTGCTTGTTCAACTTCAGCATCCTTGCTCTTTAACTTATTTGTGAACGTGCTTTCCAAGTGTCTAAACTGCTCCCATGCAAAACCGTTTTCTCTCAAAAGTGCGGACACCTCAGAGTTTTTTTCTGAAGCAAGTTTCTGACATTCCAGCATTAGTCTTCTTACTTCACCTTCTACTGTCTTACTGTCTCCAGCTTTTATATTACTATCTCCATCTCCTGCTTTTTCCTTGTAAACCTTCATGGAGTCTTTCAGAGAAATGTCCTGTGCCATAATTGAAACCTTACATTAACACTCTAACAAAAAAAAGTCCGACTTTCTCTCACTAGAAGAAATGGTACATACTTTCAGTGGCTTAGTGAGGACGTCAAACCATGCTATGAAATCAGCCAACTCGTCTTCCGCTTGCTCTGCAATCAAAAAATTAATAAAACATACTGAGATGGAGCCAAATTTAAACCCATGCCCGAATGCACTGGTACACACCCTCGCGCATCCCTCCCATGGAGATTCAGTTAAATAACATTCTCAACAATTTACTTAAATAAGTATGGTTGTAAGGTAATCTAGAGATGTTAATAGCTAAAGTAGATGAAGGATTAAAAATGAGTGAATTAAGTTGTATATTTCTAAAATCCAATCCAACTCCAAACTATTTATGGTGTAGTAGGAGAAAGCAAAATGTAAGTGTGCTGTTTATTCATTGTTTCTGTTTTGTTCCACAGCACCATCTGTGTGGACTGAGGTTAAACATCATAAAATTTCTTGCATATTGTTGAAGGTGGATCCTTTTCTAACTCAACTCCAATATTAGTCCCAAAAGGAAGTTGTTTGCATTTGATTACTGAGAACTCGGAAATAAAGACTCACAATTGCCTCAAATCAAACAGAAATTTTTGCAAAAACTCAATAAAGAAAGTCAACGAAGAAAAAAAAATTACCCAATTTCAGTGTGCAAAGAGAAGTCTCTCTGTTCTTCAATCCAACTAACACTTTTGTTTTCGCACCCTCAAGCAAGCATGCCATCTCTTGCGCTACTATCTGACCTTTCAACTGCCCAGAAATTGACAAAGGGGACCCCCCATGCTCAATAAAATAAGAAAAGATCGACCGAGAAGCCCGAAAACCCTAATCACAAAATTCCTAAAAGAAAAGATATTGGCTTTTACCCGAGAGATTAGTTCCTCAGACAGACGAATATCAGAGACCCAGCGCTCTCGTTGATTCTTGATGAAATCTTCGAGGTTCTTCCTCTCTTTGACGAGAGATTCGAGCTGTTCTTGTTGGGACCGCAGCATTTTGACCAGACCTTCAAAGATTTTATCCCATTTTTGCCTTTCAGAAGAAACTTGAGATCGCGTTGTCGTAGCCATCGTGAAGCTCCAATATTAGAGAATAACAACAACCGAGAAAAGGAGAAGAAGAAGAAGCAGCAGCAAGGAAGTAAGACTATTTCAGTGTGGCGGAGAGAAAGGGAGTAGGATTGTTGAGTTTACGCAGACAGATTTCTAACGGTCAAATGTCAGCGTAATTCAAATCGAACCAACAGGCGCTTTTCGTTTGTGAGTCGTGGGCCTAGGCCTTAACTGGGTTGTTTATATAAGTTTGGGCTCGCTTTTCTTTCTTCCCAATTGAAAACGGTCGGATCATAATCCATCTTGTCAATAACACTTGCGGGTCCTTGATACTATCCATACGGTGCGTGGTAGTTGAATAAAGAGCCGGTTATCCAACTCGTACCAAGGCCGCTAAGTCCCAGCTCTGAAGGGTGACGTGTCCCAGACAAGGAATTTAAGTCCCCAACAATAGCCTTACTGAATTGTCAGTGCAATCGGATCACTTGATCAAGATCCTCCTTTGGAGTACCTCTAGCGGAGAGATCAATGCTTGGCACTGTGACACGTAAGAAGAGATCACTACCCCCTTCGTACCCATCAAGAGGTTTCCTTTTCTAGGTAGTTCCGCGATTGACTCCAGCAAGCAGCGAGGGAGAGACAGCCAGAGGAGGTAAAGGGCGAAATGAAGGCAACGAAGAGGCCGATCCACGCGGTGGCGACATGGGTCAGGAGGCAGCCACCGAAGATCAAGGCGTTTCTGGCGGTGGTTTCGGGGATGGCGGCGCTAGTGTTCCTCAGAATGGTGGTCCACGATCACGATAACCTCTTTGTTGCTGCTGAGGCTGTTCACGCCGTAGGAATCTCCGTTCTCATCTACAAGCTTATGAAGGAGAAAACTTGTGCTGGTAAGTACCCATTCCTCCTACCTTGTCTTGTTCGCGTGCCCATTTATTTACGTGGGATGGATCCACTGGAAATGGATTTTTATCAACTATTCCTTTAATTGAGTGAAGAGGTGGAAGTTCTGCAAATTGAATTAAGTCTGAGGCAATATGGCATTCAGGTCTAGCTCTGAGTTTTCAATTTCTCTGTGGGTTTGGCTGGGAGTCTCGTTCTGTCTTCCTATTTAATCGCCTAACCTTATTTATGAGGAAGATAGCGAGAATTCATCTATTGCTATCAATTAACAGTTTTAGGACTTGAAATCGCCTAACATTAACAGGATTTGAAATCTGAGAAGCCATGTGACAGATTGGCCTGTTATAGAAGGGGGAGGGGGGATGGAGGGAAGAAAGGGATTTTTCTTCATCGGTTTATATATGTATATTCTTAACATCCATTTCTGGCTTAGAATTTCTTGTAGCTCTTGATTATAACCTCTGTGAAAATTGATTGCTTATCACTATATCTTATTTGCCTTTTTGCAGGACTGTCATTGAAATCACAGGAGCTAACTGCTGCATTTTTAGCTGTTAGACTCTACTGTAGTTTTGTCATGGAATATGATATACACACACTGCTCGATTCAGCTACACTGGCGACTACCCTTTGGGTTATTTATATGATGCGGTTCAAGCTGCGATCCAGTTACATGGAAGACAAAGACAACTTTGCACATTACTATGTGGTAAGCCTTCATTTTGTCACATTCAATTTCATTTCTTTATACCTTTAATATAAAATTGCTGGACTGCTACTTTTCCCTACCTCACATGTGCGTCCTAGCTGTCTGAACTCTGGGAAAGTTAGGACACGAACTTGTTCCATTGCTGATCCAAGAAACTTTGGTAGAAGGAATTACTAGCTCTTCCCCGCAACCCAAATTCCTGCCTGCCTGGCTACTTTTTTTTTTTTTGTAAGGGGAGGGGGGAGAGGAGGAGGAGACTAAATTAGTCTTCATTGCCTCAGGAAGCTTCTTTTGGTTAATTTCTGTAAGTGAGCTCAAAATTGAGGATTGGAATTCTTTCGATGATAACCCAGTGAATGAGCCATGATCATGCATTGAGAAATGTTATGCTTGTGAAATTTTTGTTTTGTTTGGCTTTTCTTATTGGAGTTGGTACTTTCTGGAATCATCAGTACTTTCTAATTTTTGTTCTTTGATGAAGTAATTAGTGAACCGTGACTTCTTATATTATGGCTATGTTGCTTAGTTGCTTTCTTCTTGTCTTGTAGGTGATACCCTGTGTTCTTTTGTCTTTAGTTATTCATCCTACAACACAGCATTATATAATCAACAGGATCTGTTGGGCTTTCTGTGTTTATCTTGAAGCTGTTTCAGTTCTACCTCAGTTACGTGTCATGCAGAATACAAAGGTAACAAAGAAAGTAGCATGCTCTTGCCTTTTCATTTTCTTAATTGGGGATTGTGTATTTCACTTTACAGCTAAGACTTCTTTCCCCTTTCTGTTGCCTTTTCTTCAGATTGTTGAACCATTTACTGCTCACTATGTATTTGCCCTGGGAATTGCAAGGTTCTTGAGTTGCGCACACTGGGTCCTCCAGGTTTGACCAATGCAATATAAAATTCCTCTGAGATTCTTTGTTCCTTTCTTACAGAGTGTTATCAATTTGTCTGCTAGCCATATTTTGAGTATGATAATGAGTAGATCCGGCTTCTGACATCACCTGCCTGTCCAACACCAATTACACGGGTTTGGTAGTTGATTTACTTGTCTGTCTGAATCTATTACACATGCCTCTTAAGTATGAACAAACAGCCGAGCTATTGTTAGCTTGTGTCTGAAGGTATTGGTTGCATACTTCATCTAAGAGTGTTGTTGCCTGCATAGGTATTGGATACTCGAGGACGCTTGTTGACAGCATTGGGTTATGGACTTTGGCCATCTATGGTCCTCCTCTCAGAAGTTGTCCAGACTTTCATTCTTGCAGACTTCTGCTACTACTATGTCAAGAGGTGGGTGATGAATATCTCATCAGTTTTGTTTCTTCTTCCTGATCTTCTCTGAAAAAATTTTTCTTTCTCAGCCTCATGGGTGGACAACTCGTCCTGCGCCTCCCTTCTGGCGTGGTGTAAATCCAAGAACTGACCATGGAAAAGCAGTAAACTGCATCGATGATCAAGCTTGCTTCAAGATAATTCTGTACGCTCTAGCTCTGTTCCATGGCCACCAGAGTTCATCTTCATATACACGAATTCGTATAATCTCTCTCTGTAATCAGATCAGCATTAGAAATGGCAGTATTAGTTTGTAACTTATGATCAGTGAGTTTAGATTGCTTTGTTTTGGAACTTGTTCATGTAGAGCAACCAGTTTTGACTCGTGATCAATGATCTTACCGAACTTCTTTGGATCTTGTTGAATGGTCTCCGAATCTTTGATTCCTTTTCCTTGTTTCTTTGCATGATTGCTTCGTTGCCAAACAAATTTGTTTCATTGGAGTTTCTTTTCTTTCTCCATTGAATTGGTGCATAATCCAGCCTGAAGTGGATGTGCTTTCGGTACCCCGTAAAGACCAAGGCAAGGCGGGATAAGGATCATACCCTTTTTGACACGTGGCAGTATTCTCCTGCAGCTGTGATGCACTGAATAATGAGATGAACTTCTGTACAGCTGTGTGATGATTAGGCTCTCTGTTCACAATATCACATATGTACTCAGACCATCTCCAACCCAAAACACCAAATTTAACACCAATTTGGTGTTAAAAAAGAATCTTTTTAGAATATTCTAACATCAAATTTTTTTCATCTTCAATTCATTAACACTAAATTGGTGTTATAATATTATTTTAATAATATTATTATAATAATTCTTAATAAAAATATTTATAAATATTAATGTTATAATATTATTTTAATAATAATATTATAATAATTCTTAATAAAAATATTTATAAATATTAATTAATTTATAAATATTTTTAAAATAATTAATATAATTTAAAATTTTTATTTTTATTTATATATTTTTTAAAAATAATATTATATAATAAATTATAATTTTTAGTAATTTTAAAATTAATAATTTATTAATTAAATTTTATAAAAAATATTTTTATCATAATTTTAACTTAATTATTTTTATGAGTTACTTATATTTTTACTATAATATATAATTTTTTGATAGAGTAATTTTACATACATGATTCAAATCGATATTAAAATTTCATTACATAATTGATACAAGATAAAATAAAATCACTAACACATTTAAATTATATCATAAATTATAAATTATTTTAAATTTTTATATATTTTTAAATAATAATATTAATAGTATATATAATTTTATTATTAATTAAATAAATTATTATTATTAATAATTTAAATAAAACAAAATTATATATTGAATATTGGTCTTATTTTGAAGATCTTGATGAGATATTCTTAATGGTATAATTTTTTTCTAGTAATATCATATATTTATTAAATTATTAATCAAAAATATATTTGATTTAAAACCTTTAAAAAAGTAATTTATAAAAAAAATATATATTTTAATATTTCATCAAATTGGTGCAGCTACAGTACTGCACCAAATTTGGTGCAGTACTGTAGCTGCACCAATTTGATGAACTTAATTTACCGTCTCGTTGGAGACGGTTCCACCAAAATTTTGACGGCAAATTGCCGTTTTGCCGTCTCGTTGGAGATGGCCTCAGTGGGTCAACTAGGGTTAATGCGGATGACCCGACCCTGACCCACCTACTCTGGCTCATAATTTTCTATCATATTTCTTAATTTGTAGTATTTTGTGAGAAAATTTTGTTTTTAATGGGGAATACAGGTTTTTTAATCTAAAAATAAAGGTAAATTTTAGTATAATATTTTTTATTAAATATTTTAAAATAATAAAGAAATCTCAAAATAGAAAATAAAAATAAAAATGTATCAGTGATCATCAGGAGGAGAAGAGAACAAGGTCCTTTGTCCTGTGGACTAATGATTTTCAAGTAAAAGTGGGGGTCCAAAAAGTGATTTGCTAGGAGAGTTGGTGAACAATCAAGTCATCCACTGCTTTCGTTTGCTTTTTCTTTTTTTCAGATTTTTCTTTCCACTCGTCCAAACAGAAACCCAGAAAAAAACAATTAGGGCATGTTTCGCAGTGGGTGCAGGGGCATGGGAATCAAGATTAGGTTAACTGTGCTCAAGATAAGATTAAACCTAATGTCGCCGGATAAGCTTCAGTCACCTCTCCGCGGTAACAGTCCAGCCATGCAAATCATTCCGTACACAGTTTTTAAATTTTTTTTATTTACATAAAGTGAGACTTTTCAGCATAAATTACTTTGTGAGTGGTTAACTGAGTCGTGAATATTCTCAAAAAAAAAAAAACGACACCGTATGAGGAAAGAGCCAAACGAATCGATTAGGATTGGATTGATTAGCAGATGACAGCTGGTGTGTACAGCTGGTGAGATAGAACGCGACAAATCCCATCGTTTCGTACGAAGACCTCAGGCGCCCACTTCCGGTTCTTGAAACCAGAAGTCCACTTTTCAAGCACACGTGTGCAAGCTTTGTCAGGCTACCCAACCCAGCACTCGTCCTAACATAAAAATCACTCTTTGAATCCAAAAAAATCATAGGTATAATTTTATAAGTTGATGAATAAATCTAAAAAAATCTCAAATCTACCTGATTTTTAATTTAAATTTATTATTTAAATTTTTTCGATTTCATATTTAAATTTTTTATTTTTAAATTTTTTATTTTATCAAAAATTTTTAAATTAAAGATATTTAATTAGAGACTTATATGATAAATTTTAATTTAAAATTTTATAAAGATGTAAAAAATATTCAAATCAACTTCATAAAAAATTAAATATTTTAAATAAAAATATATTTTTTCAATTTACACTATCAATAGTTTAAATTTTTAAAAAATATTACTTATAGATCAAAAATTATTTAAATTTTAAAAATTAACTTAAAATAAATTATAAAATTTAGTCGTGCCTTTTTTAGATAATTTAATAATAAAAATATTATTAATTTTATACAACAACTTCAAATAAAATCAAATTAAAATTTGAGTAAAGTTTAAATTATTTATTTATTTATTTGAAACTTATTAATATTTTTACATTAAAATAAATTTATTAATAATACTTAAAAATTATTAATTTTAGTGGGATTTTCTTTTTATTTAAAATTATATTTAAAGATATTAAGATTTATCAAAAATATCATTTAAAAATATAATCATATTTTTTATACATTATACTTTTGAATCATATTTTAAATGATAAAAAACTCTCCTACAGTGTGAATACAATTATATTCTAGGCATAATTTTATTGACGCCAGCTCATAATAATAGAGAGGGGAAATGTCATCTTCTATCAAAATAATAGAAGAAAGCAATTCCCGAAGACATAGGATAGTGGATCAACATCGACATGCTCCTAAAATCGCACCACTTCATGCTTCTTTGTTTAAATTTTGCCGTGTCACCAGTAATACATCCATGGTTGGGTCCCCTAGTAGAAATTACTAAATTGGAATAAGTCACATTAGGTACTTAGGCAGCATAAAGCTTAGGTCGGTCCGACCACGGAATACCCAAGAGACCCTACTAAAATTTGGTACTATTAATTTGCTTTATTTTTTTAATTTATTATAACCATATGGTGCCCTATCTTAGTATCATTTAGAGTAATTTATATTACATTTTAATTATTCAATTATATCAGTAGTATTTCTTGATGGTATACAATCCCTAAGGACCACTAATGTTTGGATCCTGATTTAATTGGTATAAGCTCTTATTAGTTAGTATTTTGTCGTATTATAAGATTTTATGCCATTTTAAATCATCGTCTACAAATAATGAAAACGAACGACTATGACAGAACTATTTCCTTCAATTGATTATTTAACTTATCTTCTTTGAGAATTATTTAAGTTTTAAAATTAGATTCTTAAAATTAAGAAATAATTTAAAATCAATTAATTATATTGTTTGAATCTTGAGTTATTACAAAAAATATAATTTTTATAAATTATAAAAAATAAAAAGCAAAAAATACATAAAATCACAAATTTTATTGTTTATTTTCAAACAAACCATGATTTTTAAAAAGTTTATAAATATAATTTAATCTATCAATTTTAATCAAATTAAAATTTGTTGAAAATTTTAAATTTAATGATATTTAAATTGAGAATTATTTATTAGAAAATTTGACTTACAATTTTTTATAGATATAAAAAAAATTAAGTTAATATCTCAATAACAAAAATACTTTCATATTTTCTCATAGTTTTGAACTAAAATTTAATTATTAATAAATTTAAATTTTTAAAAATATATTTAAAAATTAAAAGTTATTTTAAAAAAAAGAAACCACAATTTTTAGGTGACACCAAGTCAAAAAAATTTTAAAAAAATCACCCCAAAAGAAAGTTTCTTTCTTGTCAACTTTAAAAATTAAAAACAAAGAAATAAAGAAAATATAAACAAATAACAAATGGGGAAGCGCTCCACTACAGAATCGAGATGCTTCCAAAGACTAATTACCGCACCAGGATATATTCCTGGCTGGTCACCGTAGCATACACTCTCTTCTGTTCCGCGTACATGCCGCATATCGGAGCTTTTGACCTCCTTCCATGGAGTCACGGACCCACGCCTTTATTATTACACTCAAGTCTCTGTCATGGACACTTAGTATAAATAGGAGCAGTGGTCTCTCATCCTACTCGCCAGCAGCTAAGGTGAAAGAAACAGATAGTACGAGAAAAACTCTGCTTTAAGGGTTCCAGCCATGGCTCTATCTAAAGCTTTGATAGCTTCCCTTATCGTCTCTCTTCTTCTTCTCAATCTCGCCGATGCTGATCAGACGGTAATTTTTCGGTTCCGATCAATACCCATCTTTACTTTTTCTTGCTTGATTATGGGCTAACTTGAAGATTCACATGTTGCCGAGGGTTTACAGGGGAGCTCGTATCCAGGAGAGGGTCCTGCGAAACTGGGTAAGCCATCTAGTATTGCAGAGGAACTGTTTGATAAAATGTTTTCGTGAGCGTTTGAGGTTCTTCCTACTGATTGATCCCTTTTGGTTTGCAGATTGTGGGAGCGCCTGCAGTGCAAGGTGCCAGTTATCGTCCAGGCCGCGCCTCTGCAAGAGGGCTTGCGGGACCTGCTGTGCGCGCTGCAACTGCGTTCCTCCGGGAACGTCCGGCAACCAAGAAGTCTGCCCTTGCTACGCCAACATGACTACTCACGGCGGCAGACGCAAGTGCCCTTGAAGACTCCCTCCTTCAGTCTCGGTGGAGGAATCTGTGTTAAGGGTTTTGATAAATGTAACGTAATAAAAAAGAAGTGAATCACTATATGTAAAGATGATGATGTTGTTGTTCTAGCTCTGAGGAATCTGCGTTAAGGGTTTTGATAAATGTAACGTAATAAATAAGAAGTGAATCACTATATGTAAAGATGATGATGTTGTTGTTCTAGCTCTGGAGTAAATAATGTTTTTTCTCTGGGTTTCTCTTATCTTCTGATCTCTCCCCAGTTTCTCTTTCTTTCTATTGTGTTTTCTTTTCCTGGAAAACTCTTACTCCTCTCTGTTTTGATGTTTCTGGGCATCAATTACAAAAGAGGAACAGGAAGCCTGCAACACAAAAAGATGCCCATCAGGCAATCAAGTCTAAAAGAACATGAGACAGGATAATTATCATGTTGAAATGATGTGCGTTGAGTTCTTAATTAAAAAAAAATTAAAAATATATTTTCATAATTTATTAGATTAATAAAAACAAAAATAAAAATAATGTAAGTGTTATCATTTCTTTTTTTTTTTTTTAAATCCAATGCAAGTTATATGAATAAAGCGTCTTGATCCACTGAAAATAATTGTGGCTGATGTGTTTTAAAGACTCAAATATGACTGATGTGTCCTAATTAAGTTTTAATTACATCATAATTTTGTCTCTTAATTAAGTGACATCTAATTATTGTTGGGTATTTAAGTATTATTTATTTATAATTTTTTATCTATATATATATATATATATATAAATGTCTTGAAGAGTAATCTGTATCCTTGATTCTTGAATTAGAAATCACTTCAGGCTCATGTGAGCTAAATTACCATTAACAATGAAGAAATTAATTACTTTGAACATGTTATGCCTATATGATTAATTTTTTGGATATACAGAAAGAGCAATATTGTTAAAATGACAATTATTTGTTAGTATAAGCGAGATTACTAAAAATGAATTTTTAGAATTATATAATAAATTTAATAATTGGGTACAAAGTGAGTTAATTTTTTAATAATAGACTTGAAGCATGTTTCAATAAATGAAAATAACTTTAAACATTAAATTAGGAAATTTTTATTATCTAAAAATTACATTAACATATTTTTGCTATTTTTTTAATATTGATTATTGCTATGTGACTTTATTTTTTATTTAAAATAAACTTAAAATTATAAAAAATAATTATTTTATTTTTATACCCTCAAGGCAATAGAACAATTGGGCCAGCTTCCAAGTAGTAGTTCATTTTTCGGCTTTATGCGTCGTCCTCCGACCCAATTTGAGCTCTCGTTTCGTGCAAGTGTGGGCTTAAGGATTGAACGGTGTTCTTGGGTTTTCATTAACTTCATCCTGCTCGAGGATGCTTTCCCGCCATAGCACCTGTTCGGAGGCTCTGCCTTCCAAATTCCATTCACTGCAGCTTCGTCCGAAAAGCGATTTCAGCGAACACTTTCGGCGAATAGAATCCTGTTGCTTTCCTCGAAACCCTAGAGTTCACACCTAACCGGATAGTAATACATGTCTGGTTTTCCGGCGAGGAACAGGTCCACCGTCGCGATGGCGACTTGATATGAATGATGTTGATCTATAAAAATAAAAATAAAATATTTTTTTTTAAAATAAAAACAAAATTAAAAAATTATAATAATATATTTTATTAAATTATTAAATATTAATATATTTTTCAGAATATATTAATATATGATGGATTAATTTTGAGACAATGATGCTGTTATTAGGAAGGACAAAAATTTGTGGTCTAAATTTGTGCTGGGTATCTAATATAAAAATAAAAAAATATTCTTATAATTTGTTATGTTAATTAATAAATAAAAAATTTTAAGTATTTATTTTATTAATTATTATATATTAATTTGTTTAAAAAATTTTTACAACTTAAATCAATACAAGATTTTAATTTTTTTAAAAAGACATTAAGACTGTTATATGTACTCAAGCCATCAAAAATTTTTATTGATTTAATTTTTAATATGATTAATTAATATATGATAATTAGTAAAATAAGTTATTAAAAATTTTATTAGTTAATGTTTTTATTTTTATATTAATTTAATAAATTATGTAAGAAATTTTTTATTTTATTTAAAAATTAAAAATAATTTAAATCAATAATAATATTTTTTCTATACTTAATATTTAAATTTTAATGAGATTATGACATATAATAATTTAATAAAATTAATAATTTAAATTATTTTAAAGTAAAAATGATGCAGGACCATATTCTTTATTTTATCTTGCGAATCAAATGATCATATTCAAAAAGTAATAAATCAAACATTGATTTATTAATTTGATAAAAAATTAAATATTAATTTTAAATAATTATAAAAAATTAAAAATATTTTATTTATTAATATATTTAAAATTAATTTAAATAAATTTTTTACTTTATTTTAAATTCATTTTTTAAATTTAAATAAATTTTAATGTAAATTTTATTTTTTATTTTTTATATTTATAAAACTTTAAATTTTTTTATAACAGTATCTTGTTTATTTACATATATGAAAATTTTTAAATCAAAATTTATTCTATAATATTGTAAATTTAAATATCTCAATTTGTTGATTTTTTATAATATTTAATTTAGTTTAATTTGATAAATTAATATTTTATAGTATTATTTTAAAACATAAAAATTTAATTATTAATATAAGTTAAATATGGAATTTTTATATAAAATTTATTATTAATATTATAAATTATTAAAATATTTTTATAACTCTTTTATTAAAAAGTTAAACACCTTTATCCATACTTATAGGCTACCAGCTCCTCCTCCAATTGACAGTTTTTGTTATCAAATAATTCTCTTCCTCTAATTATAGAATTGGAAGTTGTTGGTCCAATCTTTTCTCTTAAAAGCAACTTTATCACTAACAAAGAAGCAAATAGTTATTTTTAATGAACAAAATGCACCTATTCTTTAAAACATGATCATCATATCTCCATGCTAACTAAATTATTTTTCAAAAAAAATCAAAAAATCTCCATGGTCACAACAAAAAATAAAAAATGAAAAACTGTAATCATACCATTTTTGCAGCATAATAGCTTTGAAATGGAAGATCACTGAAAATTACTAGCCCTAATAACATGGTCAGATTTCAACATTTGTAACTCAATCTTAAACTCGAGTCATATTAGATAATCGAAAGATATTTTCATTTTAATAAATTAAGTAGATTATAATTAAAAAATGATAAATATATAATTTATTATAATTTCATATATCATAAATTTAATAAATTAAATATAAATATAAATTAAATAATTTTTAAATAAAAATATGTATTTTAAAGTGAAAAGAATACTCTTTCTTATAATTTTTATCTTTAATTTCAAAATATCTTCAAATATATTTTGATTAATGGAAAGTAATCAAATTGAACTTGACTCAAAATTTTTGTTAAATATTAAATATATTTTTGTTACCAAAATACCTAAAAATAACTTTAATAAATCTAACATTTTATTTTATTAGTCAATCCTTCAATTGTGAAATATAAACATTTTTTAACTCATGAATTATTTATTATAATTTTTAAAAATGTTTGAAAATAAATTCTTAAAATTTTTTTTAATATTCAAAAAATTTTGAATTTTTTTATGACACTATCTTATTTTACACACATGAAAAATTTTTAAATCAGAACTTATAATAAGAAATTTAAATTTAAATTTTTTAATAAATTTTATTTTGATTATTTTTTTATTAATTATAATTTATTTAAAAACACATTGAAACTCATGATAAAAATCAAAAGAGAGAATATTTTTAAGTTTTAAATGAAATTTACTCATAATTTTTTTTGTAAGTATCTTAATTTTAAAAAAATTTTAATAAAATAAAATTGATACAATCACAATTAAAATATCCAATACTCTACAACACCTGCCACATGTCATGGCACTCTCAATATCAACAGCTCACGAGCAAAGCACGGACGCTTGCAATAATCGCGTGATCGATTGGAAGCCTTTGGAGCCCTATGGAAGCAAAGTACCACATAATGACCTTTCCTTGCCTGTTAAACATGATGAGACAGTCTCTTCCTCTGGACCAAACACTTCCTTTTACTTTTCCGGAAATAATTCACCTGCCACTTTGTTCACCGTCACCAACTTAATTCTCTCTCTCTATAAATCACAGGATCCTCTCTTCTTCCTTCCGAAAAATCCATTTCAAGCAACCAAGATCAAAGCCGCTGTATCTCTCGTCACCAAGCAATGGCCATCTCCACAGCTTTCTTGGCTTCTCTTCTGGCACCTCTTCTTCTTCTACATCTCGTTTGCTCTGCACAACATTTACAGGTAACCAGAGCCCCCCTCTGTCTGTTTACTGAAATCCCAATCTTTCTTGTAAACTTCGCGAAAACCCAATAAGATGATGACGTTTCATGGATGTCTCAGGTGATCAAAACTCCGGCTGAGGCTCCTCTCGCGGAGGAAATCGGTGAAAACCTGCCAAGCCGGTTATATGGGTGTGTTAGTTAAGCATGTGATTCTGAGGTTGCTAATGAGTTAATTTGCATGGTTTATGTTGCAGACTGTGACACAGAGTGCGATCGGCGGTGCGCGTTATCATCGAGGCTTAAAATATGCAAGAGGGCATGCGGGACATGTTGCGCACGCTGCGGCTGCGTGCCTCCGGGCACCTCCGGCCACTACGACGTCTGCCCTTGCTACGCCAACATGACCACCCACGGAGGCCGGCATAAGTGCCCTTAAGCCACTGCCGCCATGTCCCTCTTCCGTGGAGCTCTACCTGCTGCATGCTCTCCATAGATACAAGGAAAATAAGTTACAAAAGACAGAATAATGGTTAGGGTTTTATTTGGTTCTTGGAGAATTTGTGTAATGGTAGACCAAATGCTCATGTTGGTATGATGTTGGCTTAATTATACTTTGACCTCAACACAATTCACTTCTATAATTATACTTATCTTTTATAGGATCAAGATTTGCTGATTTGAGTTGTACCGTGACATTCTTAAAAATTATGATACTTAATAATTTAATAAAATAAATAATTTAAATATTATTTATTTATTTATTTTAATATTTAATACAATAAATTATAAAATACATAATTTTTTATTTTTTAAAAATTTTACACAACTCAAGCCAATAAAGAGAATCTAAATTCATTTTTGTAAGGTATTATATATATTGATGAAAAAATGGGATTTTAATTTAAAAATAATGAAATATAATTGATGTTTGGAAGATTCAGATAATGCATGTCTGTAGGTACTTTACATAAAATATCTGGATTCTTATATGATAATAATATATACAATGAAATCTTTTAAAAATTGAGATAAAATTATTATTTTTAAATTATTTTAACTCAAATTCACATTTAAACACATCAATGATTTACCTGATTAACTTTAATATAACAATTGACTACAAGTTATTAACGGTCTGTATTTAAAAAAATTCTGTGAATAAAAAACATTAAAGACAAAAGACTGGCAGGATTAATCTAGTTAAGTTAAAGCAAATAATACACAGTGCATGAAGAGTTAAGTTTTCAGGCAGGTCCTGCACGTTTATTTTGCCCTCTTCAATTTATTTTATTAATTTATCTTATGATATAAATTAAATCTAAAATACTAAAGTTTATTATAATATAATGTTTTTATTTAAATATTTATATTAATGTCTAGTCTGCTTGGGAGCGCGTCACTTGTCAGTCTTTTATGTTGGTGCCCAAACGTGCGCATGTATTTTAATCCATGCTATTCAGTTTTCTTCGTTGGTATAAGCCACTCAAGGGTGTGATCGTCATTTTACAGGAAGGGGTGGTTTTGGTAATTTTAGTTGAGGGACACAAAAAGACAGCCTCACGCAGCATACATGAGTCTTTGCCACGCCGAGCTTGCGGAGAGAATCGAATATCAAGACGTACCGGCAAAATAATCGCCGTCTGCTACCGCAGTTAATCGCCGAGTTTTATGGGAAACCTTTTCTAGAATCCCAAACCCGGAGATTAATCCCAGTACTACCTAGAGAGACATCCCGTATTTTCATCACCTTATATTCACTCTGTTTTCTACGCGTGAGATCACTGCAAACCGCTGTTACTGGAGCGTGATCATCACATCCTCTTGATATAGCGTAAAAAAGGGTCAATAACAAAGTATATTATTTTGATGGGAACATCAATCGAAATTCAGTACGAAGCATTACAGAATATTTGTGCTGCAGTGAGAACAGAGAAGAAGACGAAGGGAACACTTTCTCTCCTTCTCTCTCTCTCTCTCTTCTCTTCTTCTACTCGTACGGAGAAACGATTGTGCCACGTGGCTAACGTCTCCTTGATCTGCCATTACTGCCGTTGATTTAAGATGTCGAGCTTCCGTTACTCGAGCAGAAAGCCAAACCGTTGATTTAATAGCACGTAAGTTGCCATTGAAGGACCGATCAGAGGGCCAGCGCAGGCCGAGGTTTGCAGGAAGAAGTAATGGCCGTTCATTTATGAGACAGTACTTGACACGAAGGCAGGTTGCTAAAGGAAGGGGGTGTGGTTGGTCTGACGTGGCAGACACGTAGGCTTCTTTGTCTGATGCATCGGTGGAGATCTGACGGCTGTGGATGGCCAGGGATGAGACATCGTCGATCGTGGAGTGACGTGAGAAGGGACTACTGTATAAATGCGATGTGAGAGAGAGACACACACACTGAGAGAAAGCGATGGAGGCCGTTTTGTAATGCATTTAAAAGCGATTTGACGGAGTGAATGTTTCGGATTCGTTTCCTTCTTTGGGATTTGTAAGCTTTAAGGATGAAACAGAGCTAAACAAGTGATGTGAATCCTTGATGGTTTCCTGCTTGTGGTGTTGGAAGTTTGTTGCTATTCTTTTCTTCTTGGTTTTCTCTCATTTTCAGCTGATTTTCTGGCGCTCTCCTCGTCTTTAAATGTGGTTAGTCAAAAGTAAAATGAAGTAATTTTAGAGCCAAATTTGCTTCTGGGTTTGTTTTGAATGTTTTTCTCTCAAAATCTTTTTAATGGAATTTTCATGTTCTTATTGATGGGTTGGTGAAGATCTGAGGGCCGAGTATAACGAAGCATATCTTCTCGTGTTATAAGGATGGATGTCGGTCATTGGGTGTAAGGCGTACAGGGAAGTAGATAAATTCCTGGATTCTGTATATGGTTATGGTTATAGAAGGAATTCGTGTTAATGGGTTTCCTTTTTCTTCCAATTTTAATGACTGAGATCTAGGATATATTTTCTTTTTCATGGATTTCACGGGTGCATATAAAACCTTTTCTTTGCTTTTGTCCACCCTTTATGTTCTTGGAGTTCTTTTGGGTGCCAAATCTCTCTCTCCCTTGCTTTTCTTTTTCTCTCTCTGTGCGCTTTATCCCATGTAGAACCTGATTCTCTAAACCGGAGAAACAAATTAGTTTTCTGCCTTCGTTTCTTTCCAAGCAACTCTTTGTGGGCTGCTTGTCTCTGCTCTCCATCCTCTTGCCAGTGAGATCCTCTTCAGCTCTACTCTAAACGCCCAGGTGGAGAAAGTAGCCGGTAGATATCTGGGAATCATATTGATTTTCTCTTTCTCAGGAAAAACTCAAAGGCTCGTTTTTTGGTTCTCTTCCGGGAGACGGCTTGAAACTTTCTCCATCTTCTTTGTTTTCATTCACTTCTTCTTTTCCTTTCATTCCCAATTTTTTCTCGCTGAGTTTATCAGTTAATTGGAGACGTACATAAAACTTTTTGTTTTTCCCGTCGACTGGAGAAGCTCGGAATTGAAGGCGGAGTTAACAGAGGGAAGAAAGATCTGGTGTAGTTGCTGAGGTCTTTATTTGACGTTAAATTTTGATAGTTCTAGAGCCATCAAGGCCGTTTTAAGAAGATATTAGTAGCAGTGATGTTATTGAAATTATCATCAGTAACAGAAATGGACAAGAGTCGAGACGTGAGGCGTGGAGCGAGTCGGTTTTCGCGTCAACAGATTAGTAAGCAATCTGGACACAAGCCCTTCTCTGGTAATTAATTTACTGCACTCTCTCTCTCTCTCTCTCTCTCTCTCTCTCTCTCTCTCTCCCCCCTCCCTCCCTCCCGCAAAGCAACAAGACGCATTTTTGGCGCTTGTCGTTTCTTCATATTCCCATTCGCGTTGTAGCTTTTTGCGGATATTGCGTCTTCTCTGATGTTCTCTCTTCCTCGCTCTCTTTTGGGTGTTCTCTATCTCGCTCTCTTTTTGTCCTTGATTATGTCTGTGTGCTGTGATTTGAAGGTCTTGGTGGGGACTTTGTATCTGCGGAGAAATCAAAGAGAGAGAAACTTAGAAAATTGAGCGTTGTTGGCAGGGCGAGTTCAAGCAACCAAGGACGCGAGATGGGTTGTGATATGCCTGTCTCTGATAAAGAAGACGAGTTGCCCTCACAACCTCAATCCATCTTGAGTAATGGTAATAGCCAGGGATTAAAGCTTCCCCAAAGAGTAAGTGCTTGTGTTATAATTTCCAACTGACAACAGAATATTTGTTATTTTATTTGCTCCGACTTGATCTCCAGTAATTTTCTTGTTTCTTAATATTTTTTTCTCTGTTTACTTCAGTATTTTGATGACTGCAGCCGCGTAGATCATGCCTCTGTTCCCCGTAAGCTCCGATCAGGTGGGTGATTTGTGAATCGAAAATGGAAGATTATACCATTTCATATATTTAGTGTAAAATTTCATCTCTTGGGGTTTATGTTTCTGATTCACTCTTTCTGCTTTTTGGATAATCTGTTTGAGCTCTCTGATTTTAAAACCAAAAAGTTGGATTTGTGGGTTCTGCCAGGAAGTTTCTTGTTTTTGTTTGGATTATAAATCTGTATTAGAGTATAAGCAAAACTGAATCATACTTTTCTTTGCTTTTTCTTTGCCTTTTCTTTCTTTTTATGGATGTGAGATTCTGTGTGTTGTCTTTTACAATTCAAGTTAAAAATTTATTTTAAGCTGTGGCCATGTGGCTCACTTATGCTCTTAAATTTGTATTTATTATTCTGTTCCGTAGTTTGGCTCAACTGACTTTTCCAAGGGAGATACTTCCGACTATTTCCAATCAGAAATTTCTTCGCCAACTAAAGTGGGAGAAAACTTCTAGCACCTAATGACTTATAATGGTGTAAATGTTAAGATGGGTTTTCTCTTTACAGCCATGAAGAAGCGCAATCGGCAATCTATCTCTCCACCTTTACCAGATTCAAAGAAAGCCAACCACACAATTGATGGAGTAAAATCACCCAAAAAGAAAGGGGACAAGGTTAGTCATCTACACATACCAATTTCATGCGTTGTTGTTGGGTATTGAACTTTTCGGTTGACATGGTAGTTGGAGTTGCTTCTCTAGACAGTAGAAGGCTCACACTGGTCCACTTTACAGGCTGTTTCTGGGCCAATCACTAAAGATGAGGAAGAAGTTGTGGAGACCTTGTATGCTTTGGCAAGAATGTTCCCAGACAGTGACATGACTGATAAGAGTAAGTTAGCTACTTCTTCAGAAGCAAAGCCTTCATCTTTGCCAGAGGCGAGGGAGAGTCCTGCAACTATTGTCGAAGGTTCTTATCACATTATTCTTTCCATCTCCTTAAGTTATTTTACTTTTCTGTTTGTTATGGGTTGCTAATTGTACTGACTTAATTAGATTTTGCAGGGACAAAAGAGGACTTGGACTCTACTTTCCCCTCAGGTACTGCTGAGGCTCCAATTTTGGATGATACACAGTTGTCATCTAAAGAAACAATTCAAGTTGTCTCTTCAAGTGAACCCATTGTTTCAGAGCAGCCTGATTTGCCCAACAGCAAAGAACTGATGGGATCATATGGTTCTATGGCTCAAGTAAATCTGACTTTTGTTGTTCCTTCATTAACCAAAGATGCGCAAACTGACCAAAAGTCACTGTGCAACAGCATCAATTTTAATGGTCTACCTGAGCCAAGTCTAGATGATAGGTGGGTATTCTTTGAATTTGATGCTCCCATTTTCTACAATATGATTCTACTTGCTTGACTTTTACTCTTGATTGTCTCCAGACCAGAACGGTCCGCACCTCAGGATACTGCACTTCTTCAAAGAAGAAAAGAAACTGTATTTGCAGTAAGCATAGTTTTGCCATTAAAATATATATGTTCTCTTTAATGATCAAGTTCCAAATAAAGTGGTATCTCTGGTTACTTTTTAGGCCACAACTGTTCAAAGTCAACTTGCACAACAGCACAGGGTCAGGGAGTCCAAGAAAAACGGTATATTCCTATTATTTAATGATGGTATCCACCCAGTTCTTGAAACATGAGTATCTTGTTTAATTTTGTATTACAATTCTCTGCAACTGACTTCATCTTTGGTTGTTTATCAAAAGGTCTGGCATTATGGCCTGGCTTGTGTTCAAAAATGCCTCAGAGTGATGGAAGTCATGGTCCTCCACGGTAAATTTTTTTTTCCCTTGTCATCGTTATCCGATTTTTTCTTGTTATTAGTTGAGAATGTCTATTATTGACTTTGTTGTTATTCTGCTATAACAGATCATCTGCTGCAAAAACTTCGGATTGGCTGGATGCTGGGATGTGGGCCCCGAGCCCTCGTCCAATACAAAATGATCCTTCAACTATAGAGGTGAGGAGGATTGAATGCTTTCTAGGATTTTTTGTTATTGGCATCTGTTTTCTGGTAGATGTTTGTGTACTATTATAAGTATCCGATTCATGTGTTTTTGGATTGCGAACTGTACAGCTTTCTAAAGTTGCCAGTGATCGAAGGCCAATGAAAAGGTGTTCTACTCATGTGTACATCAGTCATCTCATTCGGGCTTTGCATATGACAGACGGCAAAAAGAGTCTGCCTTTAACATCTAATCAAGTGAGACCTCATCATGGATCAGATCAAAGAGTTCCCATGGTTGTTAATGACTTAAATGGAGTAAGAGATGGTTTGAATTGCCTTGTGTCTGATAGTAGCAGAGGAAATTCTTTTGCTGAGAGAAACCGGAATGAAGTTAAAACTGGTGTTCTTCAGGACACCACAACCCATGAAAATCACTCACGAATTGCTTCGGATTATGGGACACAAACTTCACGGAAGCAGGTAAGCTTTATAGTTGCCACTGCTGATAGTTTCTTCCTTCTCATTGTGCCTGATGAGTTTCTGCATTTCTGGCAGAATTTTGATTTCTTGTCTTTGTCCACCGGAGCTGGTGGACCACAAGGGCAAGATGGTACTATCAGAACTGCAAATGGATCAGAATCACTGTCCAAGCTCCAGTTTCCGTGCACTCATTCAATTCCCCAACATCATCAAGTCATTCCTTGTACTTCTCAAACTCGCTATACCTCCTCTACTTACAATGACCAGCTCTCAGCAGCAGTGGCAGCACAGCAGGTTCTATTCTTTTCTGAGTGTAATGTTATGAAAGTACCTAATTACTTCTTAATCAAATGGCTCTTTAGTTGTGCCTCTTATGTACTTGGTGAAACCTGGTTATCAGGCTAGCTAAATTGCTGAACAGAATAATGTTCTCATCAATGGGGAAACCATATGAAAGTTATGGTTTCTGAATGTAGGACTACATGACTGATGATTATGAAGATTCTAATATTCGCTTACTTTTGTTGTAGGTGCAGCTGCAGCTTCCTCCATATCCTGGCAGTCGATATTCGAGCCCTTTTCCAACAAGTTCTTTAGCTTATACTCGACAGCAGCTGCAGCTGCAACAGTTACAACACCTACAGCAACGTCATTGGGCAGCTCTATCTGCTCAGTATGGTTCTGCAGGAACTTCTGCATCCTTGACCCAATGGCAAAATGGGAAGCATGAGTCTCCTCCATTGATTCCGAGCTCTCAAGGTGTAACTCCCTCTTCTTCTGTAGAAGTATTCGGGCCCAGGTATGCGCCAATGTCTCCGCAGCAGCAGCAGCAGTTCTTAGCAATTATGTCTTCGTCACATCCTTCCAAGCTGAAGAGGCAAGACCACCACCTCCCGTCTATCTATGAAGAATCCGGAGGTGGGTTCCGCGCTGGTAGTGCACTGCCATTGCAGTTACTCTGCAACGAGCACCAATGAAGTTAGGAGGATCCTGTGGTTTACCACTTGTTTGATGGGATGATGGATGGCAACATTATTTCATTCTTTTCTTTCACTCATATTTGGAGACAATTGCTCGACTTTCTTTCACATGATCAATTGGGGAGGATTGCAACGGAGACCATAAGATGCTGGCATTTGATCATGAAACATTATGTATAATTACCTTTTCTTCCCCGGTTACCTTTACTTTTTTCACCTTTTTCAGTGTATTTAGAACACATGAGCTGTTACAATGGAAGTTATAATCAAATAGATATTTACAAATATGCTTTTGCTCCCATCCTCAATCTTTATACTGAATGCATCCTTCCTCTGATATTGTTTCTTGTTTCAGAGTCACGCTTGCATCTTTGAGGGTCACGAAAGACACAAAAGGAAAAAGAGAAAAAGAAGACATTAAGAGGGATGTACTTGATAGAATTAGAAATTTATCTTCCTTGATGATTCAATGCATATAGTTTAGCGATTCGAAAAATACCAAATTACATGGGCATCCGATTCGTATACATAGTCTTAACAGGGGAGAATCATTTTTACCTGCATGTTTATGGGGTTCTCTCACTTCTATAATAATTTTGAACCGGACCCAACCTAGATTCATGGTTAATGCCCTTCCAGGTGGGGCCATGAAGAATGCTTATTCCCTAAAAAGCAATGCAATGAACATTAAAAGCATGCACACCATTTAAATAACCCCAACCTAGATTCATGGTTAATGCCCTTCCAGGTGGGGCGATTAAGAATCCTTATTCCCTAAAAAGCAATGCAATGAACATTAAAAGCATGCACACCATTTAAATAACCCCACGATTCTTCAGATGGCCGACCTGACAGTGACTGAATTTGAAAAGTTTTGCTTATACACTGAATTGCTCGAGTAGGAATGTCACAAACAACTAAAGGAGGCAAAAGAAGAGAGTAACAAAACAGAGCATGTGTGAAAAGACCAGCAGCATTCTTGTTTGATATTTGATAGTAGATGGGAAAAATGGCTGTGCAAAATGGATAAACAAATATGATAGGACCAACAAAGGGGATGGCAGAGTAACAGAAACCAAGTTGCAGACTCTACAAACTCTTTCAGTACATAATAATTCTTCACTCTAGCTTCTCCAGCTCCCCCATTCTCTCTATGATTGCCTGCAAGTTACACCAGAGATCAGTCCTGAGTGTTTCCTTCAAGAATATAACTAAAATTATAAGAGAACTGTACACCTAAAGCTTTAAAATATGATAAAATTAGATGAAAGATTTGTGCTCTTGAGACCATCCCCAATTAAGACATGATTACAGAAAGGCAATAGAACTATGTACCTTCTTGCTTGTTTCTTGAAGCTCCCCAGCAAGAATGAATTCATCAAGTATCAAATAAACCTTGAAAAAAGTAAAGTAACAGCAATAAATAATAGTGGGCAAGAAAAAGCTATAAAAACAACCAGTATCAAATGAACATGCATAAGAATCAATGAAACAAATTTCTTGATTCTACAGCAACCTTTAACGAAGCCAATACAGTCAGAACCCTGCCAATACAAGAAGAACATCCCAACTTTTATGTAAACATCATGAGTAACAGAAAAATAAATCAATGAAAACATGAACAGGAAAATAGAGCCAGCATTAACATGCACCAGCTAAACATTGCAAGCATGGTGCAAAATGGCAGCACAGAAGTGTGATCAAAGCCAGCAGCATAATTCAATAATTTACTCAAGTAAGTCCAATTGTAGAAGCACTATAAGCAAGCAACCTCAGTACTACTACTCAATATCTTGAAGAACACACGATGAACAAACAACTATGAACCATGCAATGCATTTAAGGGAACAATAACTTCGAAGATTAATGGAGCAGATACTGAATTCTATAACAGCAAATAAGTTGAAGCAAATAACTATTACATATATGTGAAGCAGAAAGGTCAGGGAGTTGACATACCTTGTGAAAATTAAATACCAAATCTAGCTCGCAGACATTGCTGAAGAAATGGTCCAAGATCTCCACGAATAAATGGATACACTCTAAATATGCCAACTCATTATCCGTTATGTCAACACACAATGAGAAGAACAATCCAGCATACCGCCGATAAATTATCTTGTGTGTACGAAACTGTAAAGGTGACAGGGAGAAATTAAATGGACCAAAATGTATCTAAAACCAGCATTTAAAGCGATCATGTTAAGATACTTGCAGGAGAACTAGAAAAGCAACACAACTGTATTGGCAGATACATAGTAGAAACTAATTCTCTCCTAGGCCAGGATTAGAGTTCACACAAGAACAACTCTTTAGGGCAATTTGGTAGAGTAGTAATTATTACCTAAAAGAAGTGATTAGCAAAGAATTGGAAATTATTAAGCATTCTTTCAGGCATCTCGTGATGCTACTAGTGATTAGAAATATTGTTAATGATTGCTCCAAATATTTTACAAGTTCCACTGCAAAAGCACAATTATGAAAATTTAATTGAAAAATATATCAAGTCCTGCACCAAAAAACACAGCAAAAGAGAAGTTTTTACAAGCTAACAGCTGCTTATAATTAAAAAGGGCTGACTTGCAGCAACCACAGCTTGCATATAATTACGTACAACCAAATTTAATTTCAAATTCTATACATTTAAAGCAAATTGCTACACTAGTAATTCAAGATATAGACCCCATAACAAGCTTGAGCACTTCTTTTTCCTTTTTTCTAATCCTATTTTCAGTCCTAGAATATCATGCATTTCTTTACATTATTTGCAAATAAAGAAGATCTATTGGGAATGAAATATAAGGGAAGCTAAAGAATTTCATTTTGGTGTTCCACTAGGCCAGATTTCTTAGCAACCAAACTAAGAGTAAACAAATTACCCAAATGTAAACCCTAGTCCTGTAATTAAACATAATCAGGAATGACCAACCTCAACGAAATTCGTGAACTTCGGATCTCTATTCACCACCAGCCGATGTACCTAGATAAGCAACAAAATTTAAAGCCAGCACAAAAAGAGTCCAAAAACCAGAAACCAGAAACTCTAAATCATTAGAAAATAAACACAAAGGATTGAAACGGAAAAGATGAAAACTAAGAAATTAGTACCTCATATTCGACCTTGTGTTTCTCTGAGTCCTCCAGAGGAACGTAGTACTTGGCAAGACGAGTCTTGCCTTGCCTGTTCTGTAACAGTATGAACCGGATCTGCCAAGGCAATAACAGAGGTACATCAGAAATTCGAATTTCGACCAGAGAGAAAAATTATTTATAAAAAGAAGAAAAAACAGCGTAATGAAGAAGATAATTGAAGTACCATTTCCAACAACTGAAAGAGAAACCAACAAGGAAGTTCAACGAATTACACAGAGAGAGAAATATAACTCGTTAAATCGTCAATTTCTTCTTTTCGCAGCGAGTCGCAGGACTCGAATGCTTACGGCAGGAGACCAGAGTGAAATCCAGCGTATTATAGCAGACAGTTAAGCCGTTTCGATGAGGTGCTGTTATCCGTCGATATAATCTGACTTTCCTTAAAGACTTTCTCTTACTCCTTGATATGATAAAATCGAAGCTGGCTTAAACGTCTCTGTTATACGACGTCGTCTCCTACCAGGAAACACGTAATTACCATTTTATCTACTCCTTTTCCAAAAATGCAGGAAAATATTTTCAACCATTTTCCTTTCCCATCTCCGGTACCATCCCATCTTGCCTTTTCAAATCAGATTTTGGCAGAATCGTAAGACTTAAAAATGCAAACTTAGGAACTTTTACAAGTCATTTTAACTTAATTATTAAAATTTAAATATTTTTTTAAAAATTGTAAATAAACTAAAAAATGTACAAGCAATCAAACCATTTTTTGTACTAAAATAATTATTTTTATACATAATATCTTCGCAGGTACAGACCTTAAGACGCAAAATTGCACCATAAAACATCTGGTGCATAAAGGACGGCTAGCCCTTATTTTCCCAAAAAAAAGACTTAACAAAATTACAATCTAATGTTGTCCTTCACTCATTATTGTCACGCTAAATTCAATGCTTCCATGAAAGAATAAATTACAAATCAATAATCTAATTCGTGATAATCAACATCTCTAAGCCTAAGAGTCGTGATCGTATTTAGAGTTGGAAGCAGCCAAGAGGGCTGCCCCGATCCCGGAACCATCTTTCGAATGTTCGATGATCACGTTTCGTGATACTTCTGTCCCGAGAAGGTCCGTCACTGCATCTTGCATGTATCTTCTGTACTGAGGGTAGTGCTCGTAGAGCCCTCCGTCCATGGCAACCACCGTTCTCCTTCCGAATATCAGACCTTTTGAATCCTCCTCCATCTTTTGGAGGATTCCGACGATTCCAGCACCGGCTAGCCGCCCGCCTCGTTGAATGATCGTGTCACAAACCTCTAGGACCGTCTTTCTTGCAGTTAAGTTGGCCTCCACCTGACCCTCGAACAAAAACCAAAACATAATCGGGGTTTTATAAAGGAGAAAGTGAATTTCAGAAATCATAAATCGATCCCAGAAGCTTACCCCGATAACATCATATAGGATTGTTCCGACAGCCTGAAGATCATCTGAACTGTCCTGCTGCATTGCACATAGATCCGGCGTCCTATAAAGTATAGTAAGAAGAAATCTAATGAGTTCTGTCAATTAGAAATTCGAGAAAATCCAGTGTATCACATTCCTATAGTAAATGGATAGAGAACCCACAAAGCAGACAGAATGGTTAGTATGAGAATTCAGACAATACTACCAACCGAATGTTGTAGAAGCAGACAGAACAGTTAGCATGAGAATTCAGAAAATACTATCAACTGAATGTTGTAAGAAACAATGGAAGTCAACCTGAGGGCAAAGGGTGTGGATAGCTTGCTGGGAATAGATTTACTGAACAATTCCCCTCTCTCAGCCATTTCTAGAAACACCCGTCTTACAATTTCACCAAGGTACATCCCTGAGATTGTCTTCTCGAATATCTGCTCATTAAATATGACAGCAATGGATGATATTATTGTCTGAAAATGTTCGGATAAAAAAATAGTCTGAAAACAACTAGCAGGTACCATTAATAGGAACCAGAAATGGTTGTTCGGGGTTCACCTGCTCACCAGGATTTATGCTAGCAGCATCCATGTCTCTGTCGAATATGGTTAAGGGAAGATATTTCGAGAATGCGCCCCACTCAGTGTTGATAATCTGTAATTAAGTGAGTTTCATCTGAAAATGCACAAAATCAGAACAAGAGAGAAACAGATGGGCTCTGATATACACACCGTTCTGCAAGAAGAAGACATTAGGCCTTGTAGTTTAGGAATGGCATCCACCCGTTCTACATAGCAAGCGTTGGTTCCCGTACCCAAAATGACAGCAACCATTACATCGTCATCCCAGTACTTTGCTCCAGCTAATGTTCCCACAGCATCATTAACCTTAATTTCATCAAAGACAACACAGTCACTCCATTGGTTTACAGTTTTCAAGGAAACAGTCCTGCATGAGAAGAACATTTGTTTGCGCAGATCCGCATGAGAAGAACATACCAGGGCAGAAACTTGCATATCTAAACCTTGCCTCTGCATAGCTTCGGTCAAGCAGGCAACTACATCTCTTCCGGCCTAAGATTTTGAAAGTTTTCAGTTATGTTTATATCAGATAAAGAAATTCCAATAGAAGAAAAATGTGAGGTGGCCAGCACAGGATTCATATATGTTTCTTATATCTTCTTCTTTAGCAGAAGAAGAGCTTCTTGTTACTATTTCAATGGTGGTTTGTCTTTAGTTCTTCAAGAACAAGAAACCATTTGATTAACACCATGAAAATCACTGGCTTAATTTCCTATTCCTATGACTATAAAGGAAGCAAAAGTTCCAGATATAAGACCTAACCGTGCCAGAGACAGCAAAACCCTTGGTCCACTTGATTAGAATTCCAGAATCAATAGATGTCTGCTCCACAGGGAATGAGAAAGTAAACCCAATCTCCCGTTTCCTCCCATGCTGCAAGTGAAAGCTTCCGCCTTCCTTTTCAACAAATTTTGCCAGCCCAGATGCAATAAAATCAAAAAGTTCCTGTAATTTGAGGACTGAAAACAATTAACAACTACAAATTTAACATTCTCAGTGACTACAAATTGCCCGAGTGACTGACATTCTACTCAAATTATCAAGAACTTAACCTCAGTGGTACCAAACATGAGCTCTTGAGGGATGGATACTTGCTCAAATTCAGTGGCCACTACACGCTCTCCCTTTCCACCTAGTTGAACCCTCAGCACCCGAAAATTTGTACCACCAAGATCCAATGCATAGAACAATCCGTTCTCATTCCTTAAAAAACATTTCTGATAGAAAATTAGATACTATTACTGAATATTTCTTTGATTAATTTTGAGATATAATTTCAGAGTGCAGGAAATCAAGTTGACAATGACAAGTTTCTCTTTGGAGAACCAGAAACGACTGGATCGGACTCGGTAGGTAAAGCAACAATTCAAATCCAGCAGCTTCAAGCACAAAAGACCAGAATCTCGATTCAAAAACGTCAAGTAGTAATGGCATACCCAGTAGGTAAAGTGTCAACATAACTTAGGATCATCTTGAGTTCGCCACCACCCTCATCAGCAAGACCAGCTCGCATATCAGCTGTCATAGCGTCTGCCACTTGGCGCAGAACAGGCAAAGGAGTGGCGCACTCCTTCTGTAACCGAGTCAGTATCGGGGCGACAGACGCAACCTTAGATCGGACGATCATCCTCGACCGAGGCGCCCCCCACGGAGATCGCCACGGGAAACAGAACGACCCAACTGCTGGCGACGTCGCAACGACAGACATTGTCGGTACCGGGTGAGATCCAAAGAAGAAAGAGAGAAAAAAGAGAGTGGGAAGGGATCGTGAGGAGAGACAGCGAGAGCATTAGTGCAACAGTAATATTATTCTCTCTTTATTTCTTTGATGGGAAAGTTTCGGCGATTTGGGTCTAAAAAATTATCACTTAATTTCTTCAAAAAAGAATTAATTAATACTAAATTCGTTCCTGTTAACGGATTTTGTAGCTACCAACTGCAACAAACCTAACGGTTCCTTACCTTCCACTTCCAGCCTTTAAGCTCTCTTATTTTCATTTTTTTTTTCAATTATTTTATTTTTATTTTTATTTTTATTTTTGGAGGTTTTAGGGATTTCAGACATTAGATTGGGCGGAGATGACGATGTTGACACAGCATCTCTGCTTTGTTCTTGTTCGGTCGATCCGATTCATGATGTTTCTTGTTTGGTTCTGACCATTTAGGGATATTATAGGATACGATCCGGAGCACGATATGCCCAACTCTGGTCTTGCTATGTTTAACAATTTCATTATAGCTCTGTACCAGCCTGGAAAGTTTTTGGTCCGACAGCGGACAAGGCAAGTCACATACCCAAACAGGCCTAATTGTTGACGGATCAGGCCTTGCCCATCATATAATGGGCTTAACAATCAAGGCCCACTTACTATCACAATAAATGTTTATAATGCCCATTATATGTATGTCATGTTGTAGACACATATATTTATTTAAAAATTAATTTTTTATGATTTTAAAATAAATATCACATAAACTATAAGGATTACTCTTCCGCTGTAAATAAGCTTGAATTTTAAACAAAATCTTCCGACAAATTTTAATTTATTAATTATATTTAAATTAAAATTTGATTGTAGCAAGAAATTAAGTTATTTTTACTTAATATTTAAAAAATAATTCAAACAATTTTTATATTTTATTTTAAATTTATTTTAAAATTTGAATAAATTTTAATTCATAAAATAATTTTTATAAATTTTTAAAATATAAATATTTTTTAAAATAAAGTAAAAGTCTCATAAATCTCTTATCTTTATTTTATGTTACCAATCAAATTTTTATATTTAAAAAATATCAAATCAGATCTCAATTTGTCAATTTGATAAATATTATCAATATATTAAAAATTTAAAATATTTAAATTAAAAATTTTATAGAATGAATTTAGATTTAAAATTTTTTATAAATAAAAAAAACTATTCACACTATCATCATAAAAAGTTTTTTAATTTTTTAAGTACTACAAATTATATATTTTTGGAAAATATACTATCAAAAATATGAAAATTCATAAAAAAAATAAATTTATTTAAATTTAAGAGATGAACCTGAAATATAATAAATAATTCATCTGAATTACTTTGAAATATTTTAAAATAAAAATAATTTTAATTTTTTTATAATTATTTTAACACAAATTCAATTTAAACTAGATTAATAAATTAAAATTTAATTTATCACTTTTTGAATATAATAATTTAATTGATAAAATAAAATAAATGTTAAAATTTTATATATATAATTTTTATTTTTAAAAATATTTTTAATGCTTTAATTTTTTTTCATAATAATAGTCTGAAATTTTCAATAGTCTTCCTAAGAGAGGAAGGGTAGTGGGGCTTGAGGCATTTTGTGTTTTAGGTGAAAAGTCCCTCTCTATTCCTTGGTATTGAATATGGGCCGGAAGGCTCAATCACCCACCACCAGCTTCGTTTTCAAAGCAATAGTAACAAAAATATTAAACAGAATTCCAGTGAAGTGGACGCGAAGAAACGAAGCTCCCCTTCCCCACAGTATAGATATTTCTTCCTCCTCCTCCTTTCTCTCTCTCTCTCTCTCTCTCTCTCTCTCTCAAACAAGCATCTTTCTCTTTCTCTCTCTCTCTCTCTCTGAAGAATCCCAATTAAAACGATATCCTTGTTGCTACTCAGTTTAAGATCCTCTGTCGCTGTCTCTGAGTGAATCATGACGACCATGGGGAGTGAAGATGGTGCGGCGGTGACGATGAGGAGGGTGGAGATAGACACAACACCGCCGTTCCGATCAGTTAAAGAGGCCGTCACCTTGTTCGGCGAGAAAGTTCTGGCCAGTGAGCTCTACAGCAGCAAGCTCAAGGAGGTAACTAATCCATCCACTCTCACAACTTCTACGCATAGATATTGGTCTCATCATTCAGCATGCCGTAAATATTGTCAATTTTAAAATTAAAATAGATAATATTGCAGCAAATCATCACAATTAATTCAACTGCCCCTCAAATCATAAATGTATTGTAATAAAATCTGCGGTAAATACTATTTATTTTAAAATTAAATCCTTGTCATTAATTATTTTATATATTTTTATTATAAATTAACATTGTTTTCACTCTTATATATATATATATATATATATCATATAAATGTAGATGGCTGCAGATGATTTTCTTAATTTCTCGTAAACTTCATTGATGATGCTTTCTTTTTCGTTAATGAGAAAATTGAACTTCAAGATGGAGATCGTTTCCGCATCGTTATTTCAAAGATAAAGTTAGTTAGTTGCTAAATTGTAACTTTTTCAGAGACTGTTAGATATGCTTGCTTGTGGCTGAGTCCAAATGTTCATGTTGAGCTATGAGGCTCCCGCTACAAGTTTGGCTTTATCATGCCACCCAATAAAGTATAAAAAGGCAATAAAAACTATATATATTATAGTTTATTTAACATATAAAAAGAATGTAAATTGTCAAACATTAGCTTCATTAAAGAATTAATGCGTCACATTTAATTAAGGCATAGACCAAATGCATTCCCCTTTAGACTTGTAACATTGTTAGAATCTAAAAAGGGTAGTCAACAAGCTACCCCGAAATAATCCATTCAAAGCCAAGCGTTCCGTTTTTAATTTCTCTATTTGTTTGGTAATAAGAAATATTTTAGTGGAAATTTTTGATTTATGGATATAGATTCATTTTTTTAGACCCCGAATTAATTGTATATCAAAAAAAATTAAAATTCAAATCTTGAACCTGATATATAAATTAACGATTTTCTATTCATTAAGGAACTGAAATTATATATATATAACATAAAAAATAAGATACTGTGATTATTTAACATAAAAATAGATAATTAATCAATTAGGGCAAAACATTTATACAAGCTAATATAATTTATTGGATTTGCTTAATTAATTACTTTGTTGTATAGATGCATGGGGAAGCAAATGTGCATAAGCTTGGAACCGTCACAGCCGAACTGGAGGAGACGAAACAAAGCCTCCTGAAAGCAAGAGAAGAAAGCATGTTAATGGCGAATTCACTCTCTTCTCTAAAACAAGAGCTGGAACGAACCAAAAAAGAGCTTCATCAACTGAAGAGACGGGAATCGGAAAAACAGGTGATTGAGTCGGAGATCGAAGACGTGAAAATCGTCGAAGATTCGACAAAATTTGAGATCAAACTACGACCTAATTTCAACGAGGAAGGAATTGAATTTCAGAAGGGGAGATACGTTTCCTTCGCAAATCCTCCTTCTCTAGCTCATGTCACCGTGCCGCAGAGCGTGGAGAAACTTGAGAGACATCCGTCTTTGAGAAAGAAGAAGAAGAAGCCATTGATTCCGTTGATCGGAGGGATTTTTTCCAAGAAAAAAGGGAAACGGGAATTTGCAGCACCACGAGATATTTGATTTTGGTTCATAAGAATACATATTCAGCTCCAACAATAATCAGTCGCCGCAGTTTCTTTAATTGTTGGGTACTTTCTTGTTAGTTCTTTGTGTAATTCCAGATGGTATAAAGTTTTTTCCTTGAAAAAGACTCTTGTAATAATAAAATTTTCATGCAAACCAAACATGCTTTTGTTCTTTTCATGTTATTTTTTTGGGAATCAAATATCAAAATTTTAATTTATGATATAATTATCTATTTACAAATAAAAATCCTCGGGTAATACAAATTTGTATTCAACTTTTAATAACTTCATAAATTATAATAATAATATAAATAAATAAATATTTTAATAATTTACTTTACTAAATTGACATATGTTAATATTTTGTCTAAAACTTGGTATGATTCACATTGATTTAAGATCAATTGATGAAGAATGGATTGGCAAAGATCAACTAAGAAATTGCTTTTTCTCATGTGGGTCTATCCGATATGGTAAGATCAGACGGTGGGGTTCGATTGGATCCCATGTTGGACCAGATCACCTACTGTCCTCAAATGGACCATGTGCCTTTAATTAGGAGGGAGCCCTACAAGGAACTAATGAAACAGCAAATTAAACCAATTGGCAAGTACGTTTTCAACAACATCGGATACCCAGAAAGGAAAACCAAAGAATCATATAAATATAAAAGAAAAAATTTTAAAAAATAAAACAAAGGTTTCATGTACATCGATAAGCGCAGGCACTGAACCTCTCTTTCAGTCAAAGAGAATTAAACGGCAAACAAATCCAACGACGGACTCATCCCCCACACTTTGTGTATATAACGCTAATGATCAAAACGACACCGTCACATGAGAAATAAAGCAGAAGATACTGTCCATTATCGTCTTCAACATCCTGCTAAACCATAACGTCGGACTTCCGGCCGTCCAGGATGCCGTCCTGGGAGGACTTGTTGAAGAACTCGATGCAGTCGGCGATGGCTTCCGTGTAATGCGAGTGAGAGGAGTAGTAAGAGCTGCACGAAGTCTTCGGCGGATCGAACCTGTCGCAGTAGTTCCTCTGCTTATTGTTCGAGCTTGACGAGCCACGAGAAGGGAGAGAGAAGATGAGACGCATAAGAATCTTACGAAATCGGTTGAAGAGCTTCATCGCAGAGAATGGAGAGACAGAACTGGGTTGTGGGTATTGGCAACAGACCTCCGCAGTACTGCTTCCTCCTCTTACTTGTATAACAAAGCTCTCTGTCTGACTACTCTTGTACATTGTAACAGTACAAAAGCTTTCTCTCTCTCTCTCTCTCTCCCTGTGGATGTGTCTGTCTGTCTGTTTCTTTCTTTGGTTGTTTGCCAGATACCCTTGGGGAAGTGTAATGCTATCATGTGTGTCGATTGATTGTGAAGATATAAAAAGAGAGAACTGTTGGGGAAACTGAAAGAAGAGAATATTCAGAAGGGAGACTGAAAAGTGGTGTTGGCCATAGACCCATGTGTCCTAATCATTTGCATGGGGCTTCACTTGCCCTGTGACTCCCTTTTCAAGTTTTCCTCGTTTAACTTCCATTAATCAAACGAAGATTCGTTAAAAAACTATACCAAGCATGCATCACTTGCCTTTTACCAAAACCCTAGGAGTCAAATTCCCATATGGGTAGTCTCAAACTCTTTCTATTCAGGCAATTATTCATCTTCTCAGATTCCAATGTGACAAAATTTTGATGAGAATTAATATGCATCATATATATTAATTGATTCAGCTAATTTGATTCAGTCCGTAAATCTTATATGATTGTGTAATAACGATTTCATTAATCTAGTTATTATATGTAAAATTTCTACTCTTTTAAGATATGCAATATGTTATTAGGATCAAGATGTTATATAGACTCATTTAAACTGTGTTAATTTTTTTAAAAGATAAAAAGTATATTTATAATTTATTATATTAAAATAATATAATTAATATCTATGTTAAACATTTATTTTATTAAATTATCAATTTTTTTTTTGAAATATCAACACATTTCAAATAATAAATTAAAGGGTCTCAATCCATGTTATTATTGAAACATATTTAATATCAATGGTGCTCAAAATTCATCACTTTTTATATTTGCATAAAATATTGTCTATTTTGATTTAAATTACATATAGTTTTATACTTTTTAAAAATTATATAGTATGATTCTAAATTATTTTTGAAATATATTTTATTAAAAAATGTATAATTGAATTTATATTGTTTATCATCAATGCAAAAATTTAAAAAAAAAGGTTGGTGGATTTAACTATCCTCTCCAAATTTCTAAACTTTTTCTTTTTGAGCTTTTAAGTATCTTTTCCACGTAAGTGATACTGAATAAGTGAATTAATTACGCGAGCTTTCATAATAGTAAGGGATGTTCACTAATGATGAGTGACCCTCTTTGTCCCATAATTTAACCTTATAAGGTTTTTATGACCAATGAGCACTTGAACGCACATGGGACCCATTTACTAACCAAACTCATAATAGAATCATATTGATTGTCTCACCTCCCAACTCCTATAACTTATTTATCTTCACCCTTTTTATATTACAAAAACTGCAACACACATCCTGTTGCAATAAAATGATATTAAAATTTAAATATATATATATATATATTAAATTTATTTAAAACAAAAATAAATAAATTCAAACCAAAATATATGATTTTTTTCCATCATATTAACGGATTAACAGTGATAAATTAATCGTGATGCCGAAGTAATCATAATCGCTAACCCATGTCATCAAAGATTTAGTATTAATTCATCATCTCGATCAGTGTTAATTAGCAGCTATGATCGTTCACTGATTAGATTTCCGAGTAAAGCTAAGGTTGCCATTACATTTTTGTTGCGGACAAATTAAAGAGAGGCCGGTTGTGGTCCGTGAAGATTGTTCGCAGAAATGGCTGATTCTTGCATGTACAGCAAGGGACCATAGTCCCGAAGATAACTTATAGAAGAACCCTTTTGAAGAAAAGATTAATTGGACCAATTCGGATGAGCAAAAAAGATTGGAATCAGATTGATATCATTAAGAGTGGAGGGTTTGGTCTTTGGACAATGATTTTGTAAGAAAACCATGATTCTGTATTGTACTTTCTTTGCTTAAACTAATGTAATATAATAATTACAAAGGGTCCCTTTTCATAAAATTAACAGTTTCATTAATCTTTAATCTTGTTCATACTTCCGACATTTTATTTGATTATTATCGAGATGACGGACTAAGTGACGCAAAACGGGTTACATTTTCCGCTATTTAGTTTGTATTTGCTTGCTCTGTGAATTCACTTTTTGATTAAATTAATGCTACAAATGTTACTCTTGATATTAAGACTGGCATTGATTAAAAAAAAAAACACTTTGCTAATAAATGTTTCTTTTAATAAATTCAGTTGCAAGAGATTTGGTTTTTTTTTCCCCCCTTTTTACAAAGAGAAAATAAACTTACGGAAAATTTCCTTAAACCAACTCTGCAGGTTAATAATTTATATGTACCATTGAATTATGTGGTGAGACTGTTAAACTTTATGATTTTTTTTTTTTTTGAGTTTATGTTATTATCTCCTGAATATATGGTGATAAATACATAAAATATCTAGATTTTAACAAATTCTTGTATTAAAAATAGGATAAATGTAAAAATAAAAAATAAAAATGCGTATGATGTTTTAATTAATTTGGTTTAACTTAAATTTTATCAAAAAAATTAAAATACTCATATATAAAATCCTCTATAATGAATTTTGAGTTGAAATATTTCATATAAGTAAAATAATATTCAAGTTACCATCACAAAAATTTTTCAAAAAATTTTTGAAACTGCATATAATTTTTTTAAAAATTAAACTATCAAAATTTTGAAAAATTCATAAAAACACAGTTCATGAGTTAAAAATTATTCAAATTTAAAAAATAAACTTAAAATAACATGTAAAATTAATTTTATGATCTTTGAAGTATTTCGGCAATAAAGATATTTTTATTTTTTTTACAATCATTTGAACTAAAATTTAATTTAAATTAAATTAAAAAATTATATATAAATAATTAATCCAATTAATACATCAAAATTTAAATTAAAATAAATAAAAAAGTTCCTAAAAACTATATTTATCTTAAGAATGCAAAAAATGATAATTTTTTAAAGCTTTTATTCATCAAAGGTGGGAACTAAGTAATAATCACTTTAAAACTATGGAGAAAAATAATTCCTGGAGGTATACTGAAAAGGAAGCCCATCAAAATTTGTTCAGAACGCTTCGTTTTGACCCAAACCAGTGAACAACAGAAGTAAGCCCAACACTGGCCCAGAAGCTCTTTATCAGTAACTGGGCCTTCTTCTCCTAATTAGTGAACTATAAACCCCATAAACTAAATATCTTATTCAGTAGTAAGGAGGAAAAAAAATCCCATCAAATCAAATCAGACCGTTACGTTTAATTAAAATTTTATTTATAAATTATTACGACTTTATGAATAATTTTTTTATGATAAACAAAAGACTTATGATTCATTTAGAATCTGAATTATTTGATGGGCCCAGTTAAGTAGATAAAGATGGGCCCAAAGGTGGTCCCATCCGAAGATCCAGGGACCCACCAGCCATTATAAGCTATTGGCTAGGCCTCCTAATTACTTTAACTACAAACCCGACAACTAAATAGCTTATTCAAGAGTGAGGAAAAAAAATCATCAAATCAAATCAGACCGTAATTTTAATTTAATTTTTTATTTAAAATTTATTAAGACTTTATGAATAATTTTTAATGATAAAGAAAAGACTTATGATTCATTTAGAATCTGTATTATTTGATGGGCCCAGTTAAGTAGTTGAAGTATGGGCCCGAAGCTGGACCCAGCCGAAGATCCACGGTCCCACTAGCCAGAAAATCCGGCCTTTGATTCTTTGAGCAAGATTCTTGTTGTCGAATGCATGGATGGAAGCTCAAACTTCAATGATAATCTTATATTAAAACGAATACCCAAAAAAGATTAAAGGAATAATTCTTTGGCATAAGGTTTTTACCTTATGCTTCAATTTAAGCATATAATCTTCTTAAGATTAACAAATTAAATTATAAGATTAGCTATTAAGTTACTCCAAAGGTTATCTCAATGATCAAGGACGGATTAATAAACAAGGTCATGCTTGGACTGTTGGAACAATATTAAAAAAAAAAAAAAACTCTTATTGTTTTGTGAGATCAAAATTACATTCTTGAATTTACTATATAAGGGTGGGATAGTGAAATTGTCATTAAAAAAACATCAAATTTAAAGTATAAAGAAAAAAAATCCAACTTGAAGGGGCACAAATTTTAAAAAAATGGAAAATAATATTTTTGAATTAGGATCAATATTCTGATATGAGTTTGGGTTGATTTGTTGCAAAAGAAAATAAAAAATAATATAATGTAATATTTAAAAACATATAAATTATTAAAATTTTGATTAAATATCAGTTCAAACTTTAAGTTTTTTTATTTATTCAATTAAATATTTACTTTTAAAACATATACAAATATATCTTAATATTCTAATTTTATTTAAATTAAATCTTATTAAAAAATTAAACATTAAAAATATTTATATTTAAGATATTTTACAATAAATTTTGATTTTTATTTTTTTATATATGTATAAAAAAATACTCAAATTACTATCATATAAAAAGTTTAAAATTTTTTAGTATTATTTTTTTAAAAAAAATATACTATCAAAAATTAAAAAATTTATAAAAGATAACTGATTGGTTGAAAAAATTTTAAAATTGAGCGGTAAAATTAAAATGAAATTTAAAATTTATTTAAGTAGTTTTTAATTATTTTAATAATAAAATATTATTAATTTATTATAATTATTTTAAATCAATGTCTAATTTAGATAAAATTAATATATCATGATTTATTTCAAAAGTTAGAATTTAAGCAAAGAATATAACAGTTTTAAAAGATATTTATTTTAAATTTATTTATTTATTTTTATATAAATAATAAATTGTATAAAAAATTACCATATTTTCAATTAAATAAAAAAAAAAGTTCGAATTAGTTGAGATTTCTGAGTCTCGGAGAATTAATCTTTCCTCGATTCAAAATTCAAAATAGTGAAATGATAGGTTCCGAAAAATGGGCAGAACTTTCCATACAGCCATTGTTAAGTTATAGTTATTCTTCGCTTGCATATTAATCAGCGATTAAGCTTCTACTTAATCTCGGGAACTAAAAACCATAGAGATAGAAGCTGCATGCAAATGCCAAAAAGCGAACATCTTCTCTCATCTGCCCCATAAAAACTCTTTCAAATTATAAACAAAATGCATTAACGTGCGGAGCCACCAAGTCATCTACCTGACACCGCATGCCCACCTACCGACCGGTCCCCTCTCCTGAAATCTCACTTCCGATACCGAAAACCCAACTGACTGACAGGAGCATGCATGCATTCAGCCACTGCAGTGATGTACATGCTTTGCCTGCAAGATTTTCAATAATCTGGCAGAGGATTGTTGAATTAATTAATTATAATTTTAAATATTGGTGCTGCAATAAAAGTCAATGATATTAGGGTAAATATATATATATATATAATTTAATTAATTTTATTTTTAATCCATTTTTTGATATATGGATTGAATCAATTATATATTTATTTTTTTTAATTTGATCAAAATTAAAATGTAATTCATATAATTATAAAAGTTAAATATATTTTTATTATTAAAATATCTTTAAAATAAATTAAATAAATTTTACACTTTATTTTACTTCAATCTCTTGAATTTGAACAAAATTTAAATTTTAAATTATTTTTGGATGAAAATTTTAAACTTTTAGCATGTAAGATTTTCTTTAAAAATAATGAAGTACATAAAAAATAATGGGATTTTTTTTAATGATAGTTTAAGTATTCCTTTATGCATGTGTGAAATTTTATGTCAAAATTTGTTTTACAATATTTTTTAATTAAATATCCTTAATTTTTGTTTTTATATGATTTAAATTAAACTAAATTAAAAAAATTGACATGAAATATAAAATAAAAATAATACAATGAACTTTGTTTTATATATTTGCTCGTGATATTATGAAGACGGAATTATTGTCAACAATTTGATTATCAACATTATTAGTTCATCTAGGTTTATATCTCTATGGTTTATAAACATGTTAAAAATCTCACAATGTTTCATGAGGGGTGTATATTTGCTTATTAAATGCAATACAAATTTCTACGCATTTTCAAATTATGAGAACATATAGATTCTTTTTTTTTTAATTCCATATTATCAAGTGTTTTAAATTTTGAGCGGAACATTGCTAAATTTAATTAATCTATTTGTATTAATTTAAATGTGCAAGATTTTCAGTCATCTCTACGTGGACGGACAATTGCGTTAGTTAAATAATTAAGTATGATTATTAAATTTATCCTAACCATAAGCATTAATTATGGCATGTTTTTATATATAATCACTGAATCAGTGATTTGGTATATTTTAAACCAATTGGATTTCTCCAAAATGCAGACACTTGAAACAAGAAGAAACAATGAATGTGCACATGCTTGCCCATGTGTGTGCAATTATTATGTGTCAACTATATTGGAGTTATCAATTTAATTAACACCTAATCTTTTGGTTAAGACATTAATATTATTGTTTTTGGTCAAAGTCCAACATAATCCTTACTTTCAAATATTGTCTTTTTAATAAAAAATAATTATCTTGCATGTGGCCTTCATAATTTTGGTCCGCCACCTTGGAACCTTAGCTTAATGAGAATATTATTATTTTTTTAGTGTAAATATCAACACAAGCTTAGTATTATTCATGCTTTTAAATCAAAAGTATTTAGTTTTTTTATTAATTTTATTTATAAATAACGATTTAATCTAAATTGATCATTATTTTTTAAATACTATTTAAATTAGAAAGCTCATAGAATAAATTTTGATCTAAAAATTTGCATAATGAATATTCAAGTTACAAATTTTTTTAGCATCAAAAATATTTTTAAAAATTTTATACTATGAATAATTTATAAAAAATATTTTTAATACTTCAAAATTTTTAAAATTTTTGATAATAATAATTTAAATATTTTTTTACATATATATATGTATAAAATTTTAGATCAAAATTTATTGTACGATATATCTAAATTAAAAAGTTGTACTTTGAATAATTTTATTTAAAAATTAAAAACCATATCCAATTTAAATAAAATTAAAAAATTATATATAAATTTGGTTAAAAAGCTATGGGTTCTGATTTAAAAATGTGTAATAAAGTAATTTTTATATAAATACCAAATTTTCATGATATATGTATATGATTTTTTTTAATAATTACCATGATGGCATTATTTCTTTATCGCATGTTATTATGATTTTGCTATCCTGAAAAAAAAAATGCATAAAATAATTTATTTATTTATTTTATTCTATTATCTTGTGTTAATATTTTTGATAACAGTATATATTGAAAACAATAACAAAAAGAATTTTCTCCAATTATCATTAATATAAAATAATGGGCTACATTTAACTGTAACTAAGAGTGCCAATTGCGGCAATTACAGATCCAATTTTGATTGGTCGTGGAAGGAAACTAAAAAATTAAGCAATTAATATCAGGAGGCCCACCTAAAACGACTGAGTTTGTGTCATTTGATATTGCCAAGGGCCTTGAAGAGGAAACACAATTTCCTTGAAGACGACAGGCCACCTGCTCCATCAGTGCAACTTTAAAACTTGCTAGCTTTGTCCGTCAAACACCACACGGGCAATCAGTGATTTCAGTGGCCTTTTCATAAAAATATATATAATTAAATTTATTAAATTTATATATTTTATTAATATTTATCAGATTTTAATTTTATAGGGCCTTTACTGGACTGTTTAACAGGCACGCGTCCTGGTCGAAAAAAGAGTCTTTGATACGGCAGAGGTGTATGCACACATCAGAGATGGGTAAAGCGCATCGTTTTGTTAATACAAACTTACAGAAACTAGGATTTTTAAGACTGGAGGGCTTTGTAGATCACTACGAAGCAGGGGAGGATAGCCCTTGGATTAAAAACGAACAGCTCCTCGAGATTCGCGTACATCCCGGCGTATCCGGCTACGGAGTCGTACGAGCCAGCCGACACGCTTCCCTCCTCTGGCGGCGTCTCGTCTGCCACCCGCTTCACTCGTCCCGCGATCACACGGCACACGAGCATCGCTCTGCTCCCATCTGCACACTTTAAGCAGTCGTGGGCCCTGCCGCTGCTCGCTGTGGTACGGAATCCTTTGCACTCGCCGCCGCCCTTGTTTTGGAATCCGTGCCGGATAATAGTGCAGACTCCGCAGCCGGGGACGGAGCCGCACAAGGTGGAGGAGCCCCTCGCGCCGAGCGAGCACGATAAGGTTGTGCAGTAGAAGCGGAGGAGCTCGTTCCCGTCGGCTGCGCACCTAGGGTTCTTTCTGGTGCTGTTGAGTGCACGCGTCTTCACTGCGTCGCGGCAGTCCTCGAACCGTTGGATCGTCCGTTGGGTATTATGCACCTTTAATATCCGTTCGATCTTGCAGATCGGGTTGTCTTTTCTTAACCAGCTTGATTTGAAGATGATCTCCACAATGTTTCGACCCGAATCCTCGGTTCCCAGCTCCGAAACTGTACCAAAACATCAAATCAAACTTTTCGGAATCGGAAAATTTGAAAAAAATTTCCTTAAATGGAGAATTTAATTCTACTTGTCGGTGGGGTCACGTTGGTACGGTTCTAGAGTTACAGCTTTACCAGTGACCTGGGAAGCAACCAATCACAAAAGGCCACGTCATGTTAACTGAACTATTAATTTATTCAGACCAGACAGCTGTTTCCTTGTATGGAATGGTCCCTGGTACATTAAAGTGGTCTGCTATGTGATTGGTCAATAGTTTCCCCACAGTAAAAGGCCGGGAGAGGTGTTGTTTTGCCAAAGCAAGATTGACGGAGGCTTAATTAAGTGATTATGCTAAAGCAACATGAAAATTAAATCATTTTCTTTACGTCGCCATTTACTAGTTTGGATATTAAGAAGGAAGAAAGTTTATCAAACAAAAGAGAGAATAATACCTGCATGCCGAACTGCTTGATGAAGCTCCAGGCTTTCAATCTTCGGGAAGACTTCTCCGCACTGAGAACAAGCACATACTGTGCTTCTTTGAGATGGATGCCTGATTTCAAACTTGATTTAGTCCTTCGTGTTTTTAATTGTTTAAGATAATTAAAGAGGAACCTGATGATGAAGATGAAAATGGTATATTTACCTGCTAGGGTCAACAATCATGCGGCACTCGTAGCAGCCAGAGAGTTTCCTGAACTGCATGGCCCTGGAAGATGACGAGCAAGCTGCAGCACCGCCATTGGGTCTCGATGACAGAGAACGAGTCGACGACCCGGAGGTAGGTTTTCGGCTGAGTAACCCCGTTTCTTGGCCCACCGTGCTACTCTCGGGGGAGTTATCAGCTCGGTGAACCACCCTTGTGTTGCCATGAACGACGTCCCTGAAGTTGCAGATGGAGCTCCAAGAGGAACCCAGCTTTGAGTAGCCAGGAGCATTCTTTGATGGGTCGTGCACTCTTGACCCTTCGATTTGTTTGCAGGTGAGCAGGTTCTTGATTTGGTCCCATGAAGACAGTTGCTTTTGCTTTTGTTTTTCCTGCTTCTCCCTCCTCTTCTTCGACGGCTGCCTTTTGGGCTCCGTCTGCTCTGGCAAGAAAGCCATCAGTGCCATAAAAACCAGACCTAGAAGACAAAACAGAAGACTAGCAGACTTAGCTCTCTCTTTCATAAGTGAGGGAGAGAATAAGCTTGAGAGGGAGTTTCTTTGTAAGGAAAGACAGATCCGAGACGGGTAATAAGGAAGCAGAGAGAGAGAGAGAAAGGAAGGTGAGGTGGGTCATTGTTGTTTATTGCTCCATTAATTCTCACCACTTTTTTGTTTAACTTCCGCGTTTGTCTTTATACAAACTAAGCTTCACACAACAGTACCCCTTCAGGCCTCCATAATTGTTGACCTTTTTACATTGACTTGGTCAAAACACCGAAAGAAGCTTGATCACGCGGTGTAGAAGTACTCAGACCACATGACCCCACTCGTTCAACAACATCATGATCAGACAATATCTCGGGTTCCCTCAGTTGCAATAAAACAAGAAGAAAGAACACAGAGAGACTCTCATGTCTCTCTATCCATTTAGCTGATAATTCACTATCTGCCCCCTTCCTTACATTCCGCCACCAAGCCCACTATGTCTGCGATGGCATGTGTCTTTGTCAATTATAGTAATCGTCAAGAAGCAATCGCTGACCTGTTAAGGAACACTAAGCCCACTAGCCCCGTGGCCCGTGACCTGCCGTGTGGACTTGCACGGCTTATTCGTTTGTCATGCTCTCGAGTATCCATATTCTTCACTTAAGCTTCAAAGGAACTATCATGCACATAGTAGTAGTGGAGATGGGCATTTTTGGTACGTGGATGGAACATGCAAGTAGGGCAAGTCTATATGTTCGCTTGTTCGTCTTAATTCTTTTTGGGAAGTAAATCAATCGTCATTATTCATAACTTTCATTTGATTAATTTGCTTCCGTCTAGATATACCCGAAGCAAGATGAGTCCTCATCTTTTAGGTCTTGTTTTTCAATTTTTTTTTTAGGTTTTATAATATAATATGAGTTTATATAAATTTTAGAGCTTTAAATTAATTAATTTTTATTTTATTTGAGTTTAAATCATGTTTAGTGTTTAAAGTCAAAATTTTTAAAAAAATTTAAATGCAAAATTTAAAAAATTATAAAATTATACAAATAAAATAAATTTTGAATCCCTAACATCTAGATCAGAGCGGTACCCTTGGTGATGTGAGTTTTATTAGTGGTGATGATAAAAATAAGATTATCGTGAACATATGTGACATAAGTTGTTGTTAGAAAATAATTATCATATCTAACAAAATTAAATTTATAAAATTTGTTATAGAATACACTTTATTTAGAGAGATATGATTGATTTCATAAGTGATAAGATAAAATGAGATTATCAGTATAGAATTATCATAAAATACGCATTAAAGATATACTATATTAATTTTATAAATAATAATAAAAAAGTAATTAAATAAAATTATCATAAAATATGTGTACAAAGATACAAGTTTTATAAGTGATAAGGATAAAAATGAAATTAATTATTAAAGAGAATAGAATGAAACACGTTTTGGAAACATAAGACAGCTCATCTTTAATGAAGATGTATAAAGCTTACCATAAAAAGGAAATCAAACATGTTATCATCACCAACATTAAAAATTAATCAAAATTAACAAAAATTAATATGATAAATAAAAAATCATCAAAACAAAATAAAATACTATAAAAAAAATGTATGATTTATGTTTCAAATCCATTTAGCTAATATATTTTTTCTAACCAGTTTATTGATTTAATCATAAAAACTACAATATATTTTTTTAAATAAGATACATTAAATTTAACATAAGAACACACTTTAACAATCTGTAAACTAGTACATTTCACTAAATGAAACCCCATATATGATTGCTAGTAAAATGGTTTGGACATGGAAGAAGATCTCTAGATTTATAAGAAGCTAACCCGACAATGCAATTTTGGGAGCCATCTCCTTGTAAGAACGACATATAGTTTAATGTGTAAAAGTGAAGCATCTTTTTGGAGAGCAGTTATAAGTCAGATACAGATTTGTTTTGTCCAACCATTCACTATGAAAGAAAAAAACAGAAGCATAGTTGTGTCTTCTTGTCGTTGTCGACCAAGAGTATCATGTTTCCCTTTTGTTAGATCCATTGCGGAGACTTTAATATTAAACAGTTTAGTACCCAAACCACTCTCACCAAAAACAATTAACTAAAGCAAGTGCAGTGCTCATTAAAATACATAATCATCGTGAATAAATTAACAAAATCATATCCGTGATTTTGGTATATTATAAAATTCAACAATTTTACTAAAGAAATTAAGATTTTTTTTGTTAATATCAATTATTTTGAGCATTTCAAAAAATTATGATAGGTAAGATGTGATAGCAAAACAAAATCAATAGTTAAAGTTATTTTTTTTAAAAAAATTTGATTTTGATATTAACGTTATAAATTATAATATTTTTATTTTAATATTGAAAATTTAACACAAAATCAGATGGGATAATTTTTGTTTTTATGGAAGATGACATGTCTAGTTATAATAAGTTTTGCATACTAGCTAATTTTAGCCAATTTTCAAATGTCGATCAAATGTCAGTGACTTTGTCATTTATCTAGCAAATTCATGTGGGTGCTCCTATCAAATTATTGGTTAATTATGTTTCCAGAAGGTGGGAATTCAATGTTTTCTGAACTTTTATGTAAGAAATCACATAAAAAAATTCTTTCACTGTGAATTAGGAAGAGTTGGTCCAATAATATTGAAAATACGAGGAAATCGATGGGTAAAGACTTTGAGCAACATGGGCTAAGCTTGACGGCGGGGAAGCAAGTAAGGGGCTCAGCAGAAATGGGCCGACCTTCCATTTTCATTACATGGTGGGTTGATCCAACTGTATGCATATCAAAGCTCCATAGATCTGCAATCAACGGCCTAATCTTGTACTTTCTGTGTTGTGTTTGGGAGGCCCACTAAAGCTGATGAACTGCTGAGTTTTCGAAAAGTAATCGAGCCCAAGCATCATCGTCGACAGTTAAACCCTAGAGTTAGGGTTTTGTGCATTTTCCGGTACTTCATGGTGTAGAGTTGAAGTAACTGAAGTTACTTCTGCTTCCTGGTACATCAGTTTTCGGTTTTCGATGTGCTTGATTCAATATGACAGAAAATAAGAATCCAATTGAAAACGCCAGAGTTACCTGGGAAGGTTGCAGTGTATTGTTGGACATCAACGACGGAGACCGTCTTGTTTTCGCTCGTCTATCGCCTAACTCGTAAGTTCTTTTTTTTTTTTTCCTCAAAAGTATTTGTTTTCCAGAAAAAAAGGGTTCTTTTTTATTGTGGGTCTCTGCAAAATTCCTATTGGTCTATTATATCATGTCTATTAGTTTCGTTAACTGATAATTTCATGATTGGTTTATGGTCTCTGTAGGACCTTGAAAATTGGGAATAAGCAGTATTCTCTACGCCCCTTGATTGGTTGTCCTTTTGGATCTCTCTTTCAAGTTGAAAATGGAGCTGAAGGGCCCTATTTGTCTCGTGTTATTCCTACCTCAGAAGGTTGCATTCTTCAAATTACATTTATATTCTTAGTTCTTTGTGTCTGCATGGCCATTAAAAATTGCACGAACCGGTTGTGTATTGGATTATTGTTTTAAATTTTGCCTGAGTTATGGGTGCATGTTGTGTGAGAACAAGAAACTTAGAGTAACAGTTAGCAATGGGTATGAGTTAATACCTACTTTATGCGATGATTATGAGTTTGGTGCCAAAATCAGTAGAATGTTAGTTTCCATACTAATTATGAATGGAAGTTAGTGAATGCATGTTTTCTGCGCATGTATAATATTTCTAGCTCATGGTTCACACTCCTGATTTTGTGGCTTTTCACTTAAACATTTGTAGGATTTTATTGTTTGATATTATTTATTTGACATCTGTTGCAGTAAATAATCTTCAAGATAGAAGGGATTGTCAGTTAAAAGATGAATTGAGAGACAACCGAGCAATTGTTGATAATAATCAAGCCCAGAGCCTCACAGGTGATGATATAGAAGCGATGCGCAGGTGAGGAATTTTGATGGATGCTTGAATAAATTTCTAAATAACCGATACATAGGTTAATGCATCTTCTTAGGGATCAATATCTTCAATATTGCAATTGCATTAGTTCATCAATTTATGGCCATTTTTTTTAACTTATAATAAAACTTATTTGCTGTCTCTTCTTCAAGCATGCTTTTGGAAGATCATAGTTGCTGCCAATTTAGGAAATAAATTGAGCTCTGTTAATCGTTAGCACAGATGTTAACTATAGTTGTCCTATCCTTGAAGTGTCTTCCCTGACATTTTTAGCAATGTATTACTTATGCAGAGAGGGGGCAACAGGGAATGAGATTGTTGAAGCTCTCATTTCCAATAGTGCAACATTTGAAAAGAAAACTTTGTTCTCACAGGTATTTTTATATTTAACATGTGAATTTTGATATAAGAAAGGGCTTATTTTGAAGATAACCTGATCAGATAGACAACAGCAAAAGGGAAAAAGTGAGATATAGGCTGATTTAATTATCTGCAGGAGAAATACAAGCTCAAAAAGCAAAAGAAATATGCACCCAAAGTGCTTCTGAGACGTCCTTTTGCTCGAAGGTGATTCCTCATTCCTAGCTTAACCTTTGTCTTGGGTGGTTGCCTCTGTATTGCCTAAATGTCAGGGCTTGTGTACCTAAAATTAGTTGAATCAGTTTCCTGTCCTTCATGATTCTTCAGCTTGTCTTTTGCTTCCACTTCCTGAGAATATTCTTTTGTATTTTGTCCTTAAATACAGTTGAAATGGAGTGGGCTATGCATTAGGATTGCCGATCAAGTTTGAGACTTTGATAAGTTATTGCAGAAAAAACATGGTTTTGAGGGCAGCTAGGTGCACAAAGATATTATAAACTTCAGTTGTATGAATAGTATAACAATCAAGGATCGAAAAGAAAAATGAGCAGAATAAAACGTAAATGTATTGTTTTAAACATTCAATGACAACTGTTTCAGAGATTCTGATTTTGTGTGTATGAGAATAATGCTGCCATTATGTTTTGTTTTTTCTTTGTGGTGGGGGGTTGGGAGCCTTACTCTGCTGTTGTATCTGCATGGTTTGTTGGTGTATTTAGTCAGGCTTTCTAACAGTTAGATCCTTTTTAAACATGTTCTACTGATCTCTTTACAATTTTATCAGACTTCATTCGTGTGACTTACTTTTTCATATTTCTTACAGTATATGTGAGGCTTACTTCAAGAAATATCCAGCAAGAATTGGGTAATCAAGGCTCCACTTGTAAATTTATTTTATTTTTCTTAACTGCATGTTTGGTGCTGATCTCGTTCTGTTTTTAAGAAGAATGTGTTATTTGTTTATCGACACACAAATTACCCCATAGCCCAATACCATTCTGTAAATTATGATATGTTAGCTTATATTTGAATTGCTTTATCAATTACTTCTCATATCTAAGAGCTCTGGATAAATATTTGTTTATGTATGGTGTTAACAAGTTTATTAGTTTTGGTTTCTTTTGGTTTGATGGCGTAATCTATAAGTATATGCTTGGGAAATTGATTAATATTTTCTTTGCGGTGATTCAGATTCTTGCGAGTAGATATGTTATCACTTCTGCTCAATATGGCTAATGTTACTGCAGATTCTGATGTCATTGTAGTGGATATGGTTGGTGGCCTTGTTACTGGTGCTGTAGCAGAGCGTTTAGGAGGTTTGCAGTGCCTTTTATAATCTTCAGTGGCCTTCACTTTTTTTGTAGCCTCAAATGGTTCTTGAATTGGTGGGGAAAAAAAAAAAAACCACCAAATGCTACTTGGTGCCATAGCAGAGGGGTTTCTTGTTGTATGATTTTTGTGTTTAGTGGAACTAATTTTTCTTTCAGTGTGTTGGTTCCTGAATGGTATCTTTTAATCAACAGGTACAGGTTATGTGTGTAACACATATCTTGGAGGTATGCCGTATCCTATGGAGGTAGTCAGGATATTCAACTTCAGTAACGAGATTGCAAAGAGGTGCATCTGGCTTTAATTTTTATACTTGAAATATGATTTTCATAGTTCTTTTCTAAGAAAGCTAATTCATATTATATTCCCATCACCTGGGTATGCTGGTTGAGAATGTGCATCACCTATTCAATCTTGATTTTGAAAGATGTTGGGCTTGATTGACCGATGTAGCTGAATGTGTTTTCATGTTAATCTGAACTAGACTAGATGTGCAATATTGAAGTAGTGGGTGGTCAAGAGTTGGGTATCACCATCTAAAAAGGCTCTTGATATTGAAGTTTTTCCTTTCTTGCCCTCCTTTTTCACTTTTTTTTTTTGGTTCCAGGATTGTGCGGTCCTCTCTAAGTGATCTCTGTTCAACACTGACTGCAACTTCCGAGCAAACTAACCCACATGAAGATGTCAATGATGCTGAAAATCAAGCAAATGTGAGTGAAACATGAACTTCCTTGATGTCTATACACATTTCACTTCAGTGTCCTTCGATTATATTGGAACTCTACCATTTGCAGGAAATGCCATCATCAGCTCGTGTGCAAGAAGTTTCTTTGTCATCTAATGATGGGGTATTGGACATTGTTCCTGACAACACTGCTTCTCCAGCAAGCAAAATTTGCAAAGCCCCAAAAGCTGGAATGAACGCATCAAAAGAAGTAATTCAGTTGTGGAGAGAAAATGGTTTTTCAAGGTAGCTTTAGTTGCTTACTAATTGTTGCGATATCTGAAGAAAGCATATTGTTCATGCTTCATCCTGACCTTCAAAATCATTCTGCAGCCTAATTATTGCTGCACCAGAGCAAGATGCTTGGAGCTTAGTTGAAGATCTTTTGCCACTTCTATCATATTCAGCTCCTTTCGCAATCTATCATCAGTATCTCCAGGTTATTTGCTTTTTGTATCTCAATTTGAAGAGAGGATTTACTTTTTTGCTTCTGATTTTTCCTTGTTAACCTCGACCTTGTGTCATTTCCTTTACTGCCATTTTCCACTGTCGTCTCCACACAGTAGTTTGAGGGTTTCAACCTTGCTCCATTCTGTGTTGTGCAGTTGTGTCGACTCTGTTTCATGGATAAGGAGTTCCTCTTCTTCTGAGCATTTAACAGTCCTTTCTTTATCTGAATGCAGCCTCTTGCAGAATGCATGCACAAGCTACAGCTTGAGAAATTGGCAATTGGTTTGCAAATTTCAGAACCTTGGCTACGGGAATATCAGGTGGCTTTTCCTTAATGGTTGCAAATTACTTTGTTTATTTGTTTTGAACTCCTACATTCTATATTTAACAATATGAAAAAGTTCTTCAGCTGCATAATTGAAACTAAGTTCCTTTCTGCTTTTGGATAATCTTGCAGGTTCTTCCATCAAGAACTCATCCCTGCATGCACATGAGTGCCTTTGGTGGTTACATTCTAAGTGGTACTAAGATATTTACCGGTTAAATCCGAACTTCACAACATCAGAAGGGCAAAGATTATTCATGCCCGTATCCATTCTTCGCTGGCGAGGAACACTCCTGTCCAAATTTACGCCGGCATCTTGTCTATTTATTCATATCTTATGTTGTCTGTTTATTTATCTTACATCGTAACGGAATCTGTGAGATTGTAACTTCAAGCTGGCTATTATTTTTTCCCCTCTTTTGTCCTGTCAGGGACTAAGCTTTGATTTGTCCTTTTGGACATTTTTGACCTTTAAATAGAATTTCACCTTGTTAAATAAATTTAACCTCTTGTCTTTGCAAATCTGTTCTTTTTTCTTTTCAAATCTTTCCATAGAATGAAAAGAACTGAAATTGGTGACTGTTATGAGGCAACCAAAAATTACATACTTCCTTGAAAGTGTCCGTAGAAAGCCCAAGCCCACGGCTAAGGACAAAAGGGTACAAAACCGACAAGTTGAGACAAGCAGAAGGCAATATATTGCAAAGCAGCATGTGTCAGTTAGGCGAAGCCGAAAGGCGGGCCTGGCGGATTCGAACTTAACTCACCGCTTTTCTTTTTTGTTTAAAGGTTTGGCGATCTAAAATTTATCAAATTATCAAAAGCCCCTTGCTCTTCCCGCTGTTTCCTCACTGTCTCCTCCTCCGTGCTTCTCTTCCCAATTTTAGCCTCTACTTCCCTCCCTCTATATATTTCCCTTTTACTACTTGTTGCCGCCTCTTTTGGCACCGAACGCAACCACCATCTCTCCCTCTCTCTCTCTTCAGTACTGGAGAAGAGAAGCTTTGGGGACTTTGTTTGGCTCTCCACCAGTGATGTCGAAGTCAAGCGAAGATCCGAGTCCTTCACGCCATCCCTCCCAATTTCAGATGCAGTGGCTTTATTCACATTCACCGAATCACAATCTCTCCTCTCTACCAAATCCACAGTTCCCTTCGTTTCTCAGGAGACCGCCTCAATCACTTTCCTCTTCAGCTTCTCATTTTTCTACCAATCACTCCGTTGATCACGGATATACTCGCAATGATGACGCGCATTCCGCTTTATCTAGTTTAGCTGTGAGTCTCTTTTTCCTTCAATGATTGATCTTCCTTTTCTCTGCACTGCATGCCACTTTCTTCTTTTACTTCTTAAGATCTTCTTTCTTCTCTTATCGGAATTGGAATGTTATGTCTTAGATTTTTTCATTTGTTTTTTTTTTCTTTTTTTTAAAGTTTTGGTCACGATCTTTCTTGTACTTCTGATGTACTGTGAGCTCAGCTCTCTGTTTGTGAGGATACCTGTAAATTGATTTGCATTTTTGATTGTTGAATGAATGGAGCTCTAATACGGGGAGTTGATCATTGCCTGGTGGTGTTTACTTACTGTGCTGTGTGTATATATATGTTTTATGCTTTTTACTCCAATTATTATATGTTTCTTCAAATTCAGTTTCATCATGATGCCTTCCTTTAGTTTGTATGCTTCTTATTATCAAAATTTTGATGTTTATGTGTTAGTAAGGAGTCTAAGATACACATGTTGAACATGTTTACAGGTGCATCCTTACTTGTTAAGTATTTTCTCTTGGACATTATGCTAATTACAAAGGACATATATCTTGTAGCTTCTAATCTTTTGGGGATCTCAACAAATTACTTTGAGCAAAGGGAACATCTGTTTCAGTTAGGATTCAGGTTTTCGATTGGAAACGCCTATGTATTGATGTCACTTTCACCTTTTCAGTGGGATCTGGTTTTTAGTTTGTTTTGTATTTGAGGAAGCTCTCGCTCTGGAAATTGTTATAACAAAAGAGATATTTACTCGAATTTTCAGATGCAAGTGCCAGTGCACTTCTTGGGAAATGTTTGCGTTTTAAGGTTTGGAGAATTTGGATAAAGTTCGAAGATGAGAATGCAGTGTCTGATAGGAAGGAAACAGAAAAACTTAGTAGTTGTTATGGAATTATTTTGAATGATTTGAGATTGGTTGTTGACAAATATTTCTGTAAATATGGGCTATATTTGTGATTCATAGATGTATTACATTTAGTAAGTCATCATTAATATGTTTAGTTTATGTGAGCATGATGAAAAATTAGTTTTAATTTGGAAATTTTGTGAATGACTTTGGTTATATTATAAATATCTTTGTTCTTAACTAAACGCATTCTGAAGACCCTTGTGTACACATCTATGTGCAGCTAGAAATTAAGTTGATGGCTAAAAGGAATAAAAAAATTATGGGAAGTCATCCTTAATAGTATTTTACTTTATAAGAATTTCAAAATGTAAAATGTAGAGATTTTTGAAACAACTGTTCATTTGGCCAATTGAATGTAAGTAAGAAGAACTGTGGGGATTTTCTTTGTTTCCTTGTATTTTTGTGTCATATTTGCTAGCTTCTTTGCTGCTAAAATTATGGTGAAATAGACAATACTATGGTCAACTTTGCAGTTGAAGCAGACAAATAAAAAAGACAATTGTGAAGCCCAGCCTAGCAGACGGGCAGTAATCCCTGGGCGTAACAAAGTAGTTAGTAATCCATCCACTGAGCCAGAGGCTTGCACTGGTGGTAAGCATTGCAGTAAATCGAAGACGACAAAACAAATGAAGGCTGGGACTCAAAAAACAAATGCTGGTATATCCTATAACAGCAATTTTCTTTTCTTCTTCTAAACTTAATATCTAAGATTGAGCTATCTTGATGGGCATATTGAACTCCATGTTTTGTTGCTACAGAATCTCTGAATGCCATGAATCCAGCTAGTAGTTGTCGGTATGACAGTTCTTTAGGTAAGGTGACATTAGTAAGTGTTTCTGTTGTTTCCCTGTCATTTGCATGCGGAAAGACAACTATTTGTGCATTCATTTGCTATTTATTGTTGATGGGGTGGATTTGCTGTTGATCTGGTTATTGTGCTCATGGACAATTGGTGTTCTCTGCTGTTGGCAGGCTTGTTAACAAAGAAGTTCATCAATTTGATCCAGGAAGCTAAGGATGGAACCCTTGATTTGAATTATACAGCAGAAGTATTGGAGGTATATATATATATTTTTTCCATGTTTTGATATAAGTCTCACCTGTTGTATTTTCTGAAGAATTTTTTGTTAGGAATTTGTAATTTGTTTCTCTGCCACTATTTAACAGATTCTTCTGTGAACAAATTATTTAAGCTTTTTCTTCATGTATTTGTTGCCATAAATCTATCTCGTTGGCTCACCTGGTTACTAACTTCAGTGCATCATATTGGTTTTCATAGGTACAAAAGAGGAGGATATATGACATTACAAATGTTCTTGAAGGAATTGGATTGATAGAGAAAACATCAAAGAATCATATACGCTGGAAGTAATTATATCAATCCTTCACCGGAACTTTTCTGAAACTTGTAAATTGATATTAATCATTCAGCCTTGTAAACAGGGGATCGGACAGTTTGGGGCCAAAGGAGCTGGATGATCAAATTGCTAAACTAAAGGTGCACATGAAACTAAACGTGATGTAGATCTGATTCATGTAATAGTTGTGGTGTTCTGTAAGAATGATCTCATTATTGACTCCTTGCTTCATGAAACTCTGCTATTCTATCAGTTTCTTTTATGGTTCTTTAACATGTATGCTGGTACGATTCAACATTCAAACTTCATTTGTATGTTCCTCAGAAATCATGCTACTCATGCCTCATGTTTATGTGTAACTGATATGTATGTTGAAACATAGAGTTTCTATTTGAAAAATTTGCTGTTTTGGAAGTGATTGATGTGTGCATCTTTTTCTAAGATTTGTTAGTAGAATGTTCTTTGTTGGGCTGCAAGTTATCTTGTTTTTAAAGCTCCCTTGTAGATTACCGCCAGTCCGCTTGCATATTATTCTATTGAAATAATTATTTTAGGTTCTTAAATATTTCACTGATGAGGAACCAAGGGTAAATGTAAATCTGGTAAGTTTACCATAGGGCAGTTGGAATTGTGTGTCGGACATCACAACAAGGCTTGCCATAATCACCAGGACCCTTATACCGCTTGGAATAATGTTCTATACATCTCAATTTGTGGGACACTGACTTGCCAGATATGATCATAAATGTCTCCTAAAATTTTAATAGGTTTTTAGCTTAAAGGACCAGAAGTTTTGAGCACCAGAAGGAAGAAGAGAGTACCTCATAAACTATTGTAAAACTTTTGTCTGGAACTCTAATTGTCAACTTTACTAGCTCTCGTAACTCATTTCTCTTCAATTGTTATTACGTGTACAACATTTTTATGTGAATTTTATTCATAAAAACCAATGCAGTCTACTTCTATCATCCTTTATACTCGATGAGGCATAATAACCTCTAAGTTTTTGGTAACCATGGCTTGGCCTGTGTGAAACTGATGACAATCATAATTTTGTTCTTTCTCTCTCTCTCTCTCTCTTTCCTTTCTTGACTTGGTCAAGAGAAATTCAGCTTCCTCTGCTCGGAAGAAATATGTTTTCTTAATTTGGTCTCTTTGCCTTGATGTGCACTGTTTATTCATTCATTACAGGCTGACATAGGAACTTTATATACCGAAGAATGCAGGCTGGATGATTCTATAAGGTCTGCTAACTGAGCTTTGGATTGATGTTTGTCGATATTTCAAGTGTATTGAGTTGTCATCTTGTTGTCTTCAGGGAAAAGCAAGAAGCATTGAGGGCCCTGGAGGAAGATGAGAATTATCAGAAGTATATTACGTTCTATTTGTTCTTTCCTCTGTTGCTTTCTTCTTTGCTGTTTTCTTTTCTTTTCTTTTCTTTTCTTTTGGGCATTGTCAAAGAATTTTACTGATCACATTGCATAACTGCACTATCAGATACCTCTTTTTGACAGAGGAAGATATTATGAGCCTTCCATGTTTCCAGGTAATAATATGTAAATTTTTTGGAATGCCTTCTGGATCTGTAATTGATCACTTAATCTTACTTTTTTTTTTGCAAATATCATCACAGAATCAAACACTTATTGCAATTAAAGCTCCTCAAGCTAGTTATATTGAAGTTCCAGATCCTGATGATGTAAGTGGTGTGATTGGTATGGTTGTACTTTAAAATGTAATGAATGTCTAACTGATTATTTCCATGAGCAGGATATTGGTTTTGCCCAAAGGCAGTTTAAAATGATTGTACGTAGCACCACAGGGCCGATTGATTTGTACCTCTTAAGGTATTTTTAGTACATATTTGCAAGCACATTTACTTTTGAGGTCCAATGCTGTCCCCCTCTATGAGCCTTGTGAGGTGGGGTGTGTTTGGGTTATAAGTTAGTGTGTTTGATTGTTATTGTGTTTTAGTTTCAGTGTGTCCTGTACATGTCATTTATAGTTTCTTCTTTAGCTGCATACTTTTATTATCTTATGTGTTCTATAAAGTTCTCATGCATGATGCTTGTAGCAAATATGAAGACGAAGGCAAGGACATGATGTTGAGACAGGAGAAGTCTGCAGATCCATCTGCTTGGAGTTATGGTCCATGCAAAGTGGAAAATGCAGAGCTATCACTAGAGCAACAGGTTAATCAAAATAATTTTACTGATATATTCAGCTCACTGGGCTCACAGGTATCTGGGATTCAGAAAATAATTCCTTCAGATTGTGATGTAAGTACGAAAGCTTTGAGCATAGCTCTTTGCTTACTCTTGTTCTTTTCGTGTCTGTGTGTATGGTGGGGGAGGGAGAGGAGGGAGTCTCGCGACTAAATGATTTGCATTTGTTCCTTCTCTTACAGATTGATGCTGATTACTGGTTCCAATCAAACCCTGAAGTCAGCCTTACGGATTTGTGGGGTAATTAATAATTTTTAGCCTGTTCCTTTGCTGGATTCGCTAATTTAATTCAAGGAATACACACCAACAGCTGGCTGTGCAATTAGAGAAAGTTTGGAGGCCTGTTTCGAGATGGGACACCTGTATATTCATTTAGCGTTTCTATAATTTATGGCAAATGAGGACTGACAACAACAGATGGGTATCTTCTTCAGGAAAATACTGTGAAATGGGAAAGCCACTAGCATCGTTTGACACACATTTTGGAACATAAGGATTAGCAGGTTGTTGTTTAAGATGACAAAGGAAATTGTTATCAATCCTTCGTGTTCAGAAGTGTAGATATTTGTGGCTACAAATAAAATTTTTCGCAGCTTGTGAGAAATTTAGGAAATATGAGCACAAATGTAAGATTGCTGTCACATACTATAAGTTCCAACACATTTGGATCTGTGGTTTAAGGATATGAGGTTATGACACAGGGGCCATTGATATTGGGCTCAGTGCAATTAATATTAAGACCAGAGGAAGTTGGATGTGCAGGCATGTGGACATGGAAGGTTCTTAAAATGTTGAAGTTGGATTAGCTTTAGTCAGGTTTGGGCTTTAAATGTATTAAGATCTTTGAAGGTTGGATGATTGGAGCCCCTTGGAGCGTGCAGGACCTAATCTTTTTCCCCTTTCTTTAGTATTTTTCAACTCCTTCCGTAATAGTATCTGTGAAGTCTTGGGTGGAATAAGAGCTGTCTGCTTTATGTGCAGATTGAAATGATAATTACTTAGGACCACAATGTTTGCAGTTACAATCCCTTTTTATGTGTGGATTGGACTTGCAATTTGGCAGTGGATGCAATGACTCTTCTTGGGCATTTTTTATACTGACCAGGCAAAATTTTGCTTACTCATGTTTTTTTGTTATTGTATGGAAATAAAATGCTGTATGTCATGGTAGTTTTAACAATTCCAGTAACTTATTTTTGTCTCATCTCAAATTATTTATAGTTCTTCGATATCTTTTTCCTTAACTACGTTACTCTTTTGAGTCCATGCTGCTTATCTGGGTTGAAGTAATATTTCTTGCAAAATGTTCTAAGCATACTTTCTTGTTATGAGTTGGGGGCCATGTTCATCTTTAATGCTGAAATTGCTTGCCTATGGCCAAAGAGTTCCTCAATGTGATAGTTCCTAAATCCCTTATTTTAATTAATTAATTTAGTTTGCTTAGATGATGCATTTGTATTTTATTAGAGGGTTCAGAGAAACAGACTCTTAAGAGTATTAATGATACTTAAACTGAAGCTGATGATGCAAAATGATCATCAAAATGTCACAGTAAATGAAGTCAATGAAATTTCACCTACTTTTTAGCCATACACTGATTGTATGACCTAAGTCCCTTTCTTCATGAACTTTAATGGTAACACTGTCACATAAAAGTCTACCGTGATCTGTTTGGTGTAGCCATATTCCATTAAATAGCTTTCTGAATTGATGCGTGGAATTATGTGGAATGACTAAGTTACTATTCCAGGGTAGTATTATCCCACTGTTTACCTTTTTTGTCTCTACCCGATATTCTCGTTCTAGTTAAAGAAAAGCCCCTCAAAGTCTAAGATTACTGTTTACTTTTTTCCTCCTAACCTTCCTTTGGTTGTTTATTCTGATATCCCACCAACTCCCAAACTACCAGCAAGTAAATGAATAAACGGATAACCTTATCCTAAAAGGAGTGAGTCATCTACCTAATGCCCTTGATATGAACCAAATGATTGAGAAAAAATAGGCTGTATCTGATACAAGTAAATTTTCAATACTAATTAGCCAGCCCCTATTCAGACGAGTTCATAACACAGCTCTTTAATATACATCTTCTAGTAGGTGAGATGCTTGTGCATATTTTTAATAAAATTTCACCATATTTACTGCTGAGAGGAAAAAATAAGTATCGAAAAATGAACAAAGCAAAAATTAGAAGACAGCAAGGAATGTAATGGTAAACCATGTTAACATAGATCAATAACAAGTACTTCTTAACAGCGGTTTAGATTAAATGTTACTACAAGTTTCAATGGTATAAGATTTCCTATCATAACCATCAAAGATGGGCGTGGCCCCTTTCTTCTGATGTGGCATGGATGGATTTAAGGTCAGCGTGTTTGCAGCTTATTTATATGCCGCACCTAAAGCATCTGCCTGGTGGCCTAAGGAACGCCTCTCCTAACAACTTCCAACAGCGTGCCACCAAATTTGAGGGTCATATCAATTAGGTCCTCATGTTAAAGACCAAGATCATCTGCCAATCTATGTTCAAAAAATAAAGCAACAAATTGAATAGGAACAAGAAGGCCACAAAATTTACATCAACCTTAACAACAATATTTCAATACCCCACCATTGTCCACCTACTAATCACTAAATACTAGTTCTGTAGTTGAAACTGAAAAGGGTGTGAAAGTGTCCTTTAGCGGGTTCCTGCAGAACGGGTTTTCCTCAATCTGCCACGAGTAACTCGAATCGTTTCTTCCATCACTGTCTCCTTAGGGGGCAGGTTTGCCTTTTCATTTTCAGAAGAAGGTTTCACAGGTTCAATCTGCATTGCTTCTGTTTCAGTTGTTCTAGACTTATTAGAGCTTTCAGGGCCAGCATTTGGTTTCTCGACATTTGTGGCTGCTGCAGGAGCAGCTGGTTTTGGCTGTGAAGGATCCAGTTCTTCTGCTACCTCATCTTGATGCTGAGTTGAAGAAGTGCTAGATGTAGGTGATGGCGGTTCTTCAGGCTCCGGTTGTTTAGTAGCAGGCTGACGTTTAGGAGCATTAGGGGGTTGGCGAGCCCGAGGACCTTGCTGTTGTGGCTGGAGAACACAAAAACAAGTTACCTTTGAAGATAGTAGCAATAAATCTAAGGGGGTTCAATTGGGCACCATGAACATTAAACAACCTCTAAAATAGGTGAGACATGCAAATATGTAATGAATGAATCGTATGACCATATTTTTTATAAGAGACGGATATAATCCAGAGACAAAACTAACAGGTTAGCAAAATCCAAACATGAATCATCACTGGTGCTATGCAAGTCATTAACACATCATACACTATTAACAAGACAACTATCATTCGTTACGCGCATAAACAACACCACCTCCATACATTCTTCTGAAAGCTCCATTCAGATAGTTTAAGTTTAACATTTGCAAGGTACAATCAACACTCCCACAAAATCTAGCTACTTACATGATGACTGAGATCCCCAGAATATAATGCGATAAGTCTACTTCCCAAGATCAACAATGTCATTTTCTTTGTGCAAGTCATTTCTGTATGTAATCTGTTGCCATGAAAGTATAAATTAAAGATTTAGGCAGAACTAGGGGGAAGATCAAGTCCTTTCGGTTTGATTGAACAACTATCCAGATAGTGAACATAACTTATTTCATGGTGCACAATCAACGAAAATATTATTATACAATTAAAAAAAACAATATGGCAGGGCTCATTTGCTCTGATTATGAGGTTTCCTAACACAAGTATGCAGTCTAAAATGCAATGAAGGATATGATGGTGAAAAGAAGTGCAGGCACTCCTTAGTTGCTTTCCAACAATTACCTGAGCAGCACGAGGTCTTGGAGTTGATTGTGAAGCCACGTACTGCAGCACCTCAAAAATTCTTGTCTGACCGTAGCTTGCTGCTCTTTGCCAGTATAAAACAGCCATATCTCCAGCTCTAGTCCTTAACTCCAGCAAGTTGCGATCAATGTCATTCTCATGCTTTGCAACATATGGTCTAAAGAAGGAATCATAGACATATGCAGTCCCCTGAAACAAATCCAAAGAAAACAATTGGATTGATGACTGATTTAACAATAAATAAGCGGATATTCTCTGTCTTCCAAGAAGATTTGCATACCCTTGGTATGTATACGAGAGCATCCCTTGGTGCCATTTGTAGTTAATATATATAATTATGTTTCTGATAGGGGAAAAAAAAAAGAGGGGAAAAATAGATTTACATACCCTGGTCTTAGGATACCACAGATATATGAAAAATGCCAACTTAGCTTCGCTGTACATTGGAACCCTTCATGCAAGCAAGATGTCACAATATGAGAATAAGAAAGATGACACATGGCTGCTTAAAAATCACCTACATCAAACTAAGAACACATACCATGAAATAAAAGCATCACCAACTCTTTCACAAACTGTTAAAACAGCCACCAAAATCCTGCAATCAGAAAGGGAAGAGAACTTGCATCTTAAAACTAAAACTCCTAAAAGAACTTTGAGCGGTGTCATGGGAACTATAACATACCAATACTGACACCAAAAGCGAAGTTGCTCAATCTCAGGCTTATTCTTTTCAACGGTCTTATAGCACTCGTAAGCGGGATAAGCATAGCCAAAAACCATTCTGCCAGCATATTGGAAAAAGAGAGAACAGAAAATCATCAGCTCTGGAAACAACATCATATCCTTTTAAACCCCAATCATAAAAAAGAATTGGGTCATTTGGTAACATACACGAGTCCTCTGGTAAGAAAAGATCCAATCATTTTGTATCCCTAGAATACACGGCAAAATATATACCTGAAGTTATTAATCACATTTAAAAATAAAGCCATAAAACTAGATATATAGTGTACTTTCAAAATGAAAGAAGGAAAAAGAGGAAGAAGCATAAGAAGCAACCATGAGTAGGTTCATCAAGGCATAATATCAAAATATATCGCAACCAACTTTATGCAACATAATCCAAATTCCATTTCAGCAATTAGAGTCTGAAATCCACAATTTGTTGGAGACAATTCGAAGGAAAAAGATAAACCAAAGAAAACCTTAAAGTAGATCTGTTTTCTCGCTGAAATAAATGATAGGTCAAGGAGATGAAAATTATTAAAATAGGGATGGACAATCTTGGCATCTCCTGAATCATATATCCTAAAAAATGGAGAATCCAACAGATTGTCACTGCAAAAGAAAAGAAAAAATATAGAAAAATAGAGATTAGATGGAACGAGACTTTACATAAAGTTAGTTAGCTTCAAAAACATAATCTGCAGATAAAATATCCCTCTCCACTGTCCCTAATTACATGTTAAGCTTAATTGGGTCAGGTTTACCAGATGAGAAAGTGCAAACAACATAAAATCTGCCCGAAAATCAAATTGTGTTTGCTTTTGAAGGTTCTCAGCCACCAAACGTAGGATAACAAAAAGCAAAGTGTAAAATCCAATTAGTTGAAGAATTAATTAGCAAATCCTACTGATTCAGCTAATTTGCACTATGTCCCAACCTTACATCATCACTCTACAAAGTTATACAGATATTTATCACAAAGTCTACTTCAATCTCACTTAACTACCGTTCAATCTCAGGCAGAGGCAAAACAATGCTCTCAAAATCACTCAAAAGGAAACGAATAAGCAAACATTTAAAGAACAAAATTATTTATCGAACTTCCGCCATAAAGTCCAGAACGAGCCAAACAAAATATAACTACCAGCCAAAAACCAGGAGAAATGAAGCCAAACAAATACTAGAACAAAAAGAGAAGCAACTAATAAAAGCGTCATTAACTATCTAATACCGATATCCTGCTAGTGATCGAATCCACTACACTGTAAGAGAATACTAATGAAAAGAGAATGTGACAGCGTTTAATACCTTATAATGATTATTTTTTAACAAAATGAAGAGAACAAATCAGATATAAATCGGAAATGATAGCTAATCCCGAAGCACAAAGCCGAATTCGAGAGATCACAAAAATCGTTAAGCAGAGTATGATAAGATCGCCGGCGTACGGACAAATCGGCACCGCCGAAACGCCACGGCTCACGATGTCGGCGGAGCGCGAGAGCGTGTGGGAGAGAAAAATCAAAGGAAAAACGAGAGAGAGAGAGAGAGAGAGAAGAGTGAATAGCAGCAGTTTTTTGTGCCGTTTTTAAGTTTCTTTGCTTTGTCTCTCTTTCTCTCTCCCTCTCTATTGTCTTCTCTTTTCGGATTTAATTTGTGGGGTTTAATCACGCCGGTAAACCTGAGTTTGGATTCCGTAATTTAGATTACGGGGCCTCCATGCGGTATGCACACACTAATATCGTGGTCTTTCGCATTCCATCACCGTTGAATTCGTAACGGACGGCTCTAGTGATTCGGCGATTTAAACGGATGGACACGCGTGAGGCTTCCTACTTCCAGATTAACCCATTTCGGGTTTTCGTTATCTTATCACCATTTCGAAGATAGAACCGGCTATTTCATAACCCTTGTAGGGATTCAATTTACAGTTTAACCCTCGAGAGAAAGACGGCAGTAACCGTAATTTTCAAAATCATGAAGATAGTCTTGTAAATTCGAAAAGGTGGGTGACCTAGCTAGCTGCGGTCCAGGTGATTTAAGCAATGCCGCAGCGTGGATCAGTTGCTGATTTGCGAGTAAAGTATCTGATCGTTATGGATAACGAGCAAACTTATCAAAATTACAGATTGGGCTCGTATTAAATTATATTTTGGGGTAAGCCCCTAGGGAAATAGCACTTCGGCCCCAGGCATGTCAAAATCTATTCGTTGCATTGCTTTCTTTTATCCTCATCCCCTTTTTGGTTGGAGTCCCACAATGGATCAAAGTTCGTCCCTTTGCTTTTCCTTCACTCTCACTTTGAGTTCATCAGTCACATGAAAATGTATTACGCCCTTTAAAGGAATCTTTCTATTTTAATAATCTAGATGTTATCTCACATCATTGTCCTACTTTGCATCACTTATAGTACAATAAAATTGCAAAGATTTATAAGCAAAATTTTATAATTTACAATATTAATATAAAAAATTAAATATTTTAATTATTAATTTTACTAAATTATTGTACTTCAATATAATTTTATTTTATAATTTGTATAAATATTTTAAAATAATAAAAATAAAATATAATAATTACAATCTTTAAATAAATAATGTTTATTCGTAAAATTGTTTAAGAAAATAAAACATGGTAATCATATGACAAAAATCAAACATTAAAAATTTATATTATTTTTGGGAAAAACTTTCAAATATTAAGTCATCTAAGAAATGCAATATCAAATAATATATTTAAATTTTTAATATTTTTATAAATATATTTTAATATTAAAAGAATAATAACATAAAATATTCAAATTATAAATAAATAATACTTTTAATAATAATAATAATAATAATAATAATAATCGACCATCAACATAATAATAAAAAAAAAGGATATAAGGAGCTTGAATTACACTAAGTTGGGTTTGCAACTTAGAAAGAGATTAAATTCTGTCCATTAAAAATAGAATAACTTGTTTTAATTGCAATAATGGGAGAAACTGTGAAAATGATTACCAATGATTAAGCATAGTCCATAAAGGATGTATATGAGTATTGCGGTCCATTATTTACTGCTAAGTGTTTTAAATTAATAGAAGACATTGATATGCTTTTAAGAGAATTGTCTCATATAAGTGGTTGGAGCCAAGCATGTCTATCTATTGCCAATCCTTATCGGCATAGGTGCTTAATGCCAAAGCAAGGTGCCTCTATATATAAATATATCTTACCATTATGTGGTGCTTTTTCAAGACCACTATTAGTACCATTAATTTGGTCACACATCAGCAACTATCGTATAATAATAAATGTTGTGAAATGAGCAACGCAACAAATTGGTGTTTTTTATTGAACATTTTATTTTTTGATAAATAATATTAAAGTTAATTTATATCATGATTTTATGTTTAGACAAACATTCATAGTAAAAATTGTTTTTGTATTAAAAAATATTTTCAACTCGTTAATAAACAAATGTCGATTTATAAATTAAATCTAAATTTGATATTTTGTGAAGTTATTATTTTTTAATTATTAAATTTAAAGATGTAAATTAGTCATTGACTTTAAACTCATTGCTGATTTTTTTTAAAAAAATAATTTTATGTTAAAAAATTTTAAGAAATCTAATTTGTTAATAAATAAATATTGATTTATAAATAAGATTTATGAGTGAAATCTCTTCGAAGTCATTAATTTTATTTTCAATTATTAAATTTAAAGATGTACATTAATTGATAATTATAAACTTCTTCATTGATTTGTCATCATAGAACGAAGAAAAAAATTCCACCGACATTATAATTATAAAAAATTAATAAAGATTATAAATCATGACAAAAATATTGTCATTATGATAATAACTAGATTTTTTAATAAAATCACACGAAAATTATATATTAAATACATATGGTATATAAAATACACTACTTTAATATAAAAATTTAATTCTTTAATTAAATATTCTATTGCCCCGGAAAAAAATGCTAGGTAAAAAATTGATGAACAATGGAACCGGCTACTGTGACCTACGAAAAACATGTGATATGCTTAAGATGAGTCTGGAAAAAGAAGTTAGAAAAAGAATTCAATGATTGGAAGGTGTCCTTGTGTACATGGCATGACAAAAGTGATAAAGAACAGAAGAAGACTCTATAATGTGAAGGCGAAGAAGGCATGGGTCACTTTTGTGTCCTTTGTGTGAATTACAAGCAAAACCGAAGGGCACCCACTAACAAAATGAGTCTACAATAATCTAGATGGGAGAGGGAGACCTGTGGAGATGATGGAGAAAAAGGAAGTTTCATGCTTTCATGTTTTTCAAAATTTTCACCTTAACCGTAATAAATTGATAGAAAAAATATATTATATAATTAAAGATAAATATTTAAATTATTTTTAATTTAATATTTGATATGTATTAAATTAATTTCACATTTAAATTTTAATTTTGTGTAAAATTTAAATATATTTTTACCGTTGAAATAATTCAAATAAAATTTATATTTTTTTCACATTTATCAATTTGAATGAATAATTTTTAACTCATAAGTTTTTATTTTTAAAATTTAAATTATGTAATTTTTTTAAAAAATATTTTTAATACTAAAAAAATTATGATTTCTTTGTGTTGTATTCGTTATGTCCAAAATTGCTTACCGAGAACTAAAGCCTAAAGAACTTAAAAAAAAAAAAAAAAAAAGACAAGTAAAGGACGGCCTAGTAACACAATATAATGATTATTATGAAAAATAATCATTATATGAAGTTATTTTGATACCATATATGAGTATTTTTTTATATGCTTTGAGGTGTATAAAAGCTTTTAATTTACAAGTATTTCAAGAGTTAATTTGAGAATATCGGAAAAAAAATACCTCAAAAGAAATTTTAAAATTTTCATGTATATAAGAGTTAGATATATTTGAAAATTTAAATTGATCTCAGATTTTTAAAACAAAATAAATGATACACATATATCACTTATCTAGATGAAAAAAGAAAAATTAACTTTAAAAAAAATCAAATTTCAAATTAAGTTTTGACATATGCACATCACGTTATATAAATTATCAAGTGTAAATCTTGTCACACCTATAAGAGGTATTTATTGTGATTTATTTATATATTTTTTAATAATTATTTTTTTATTCATATGATTTGATCTAAATAATATGAATTGTATTAAATTATATTATAAAATATGATACAATTTGATTTATTAATATATTTTAAAAGTAAATATCAAGTAACATTAACTTACTATAAATTAAAAAAATTAAACTATCAATTACAATTAATTTAAAATTTAAAATCTCTTAATATTTAAAGTTAATTAAATTTAATTATTTGTGAATTAAAGATCATATGATGAACTACAAATAAGAGAGTAGTGAGACATAATAAAGATATAATAAATTTAAAAATTTGTGACTTTTATTACATAATAAATTAGATTTTTTTTATGAAAGAGTTTTGGAATAAAAATTATTTAAGTTTGGGTTTCTTAACAGTGATAAAAAATACTTATTAAAATAATTAAAATAAAATCATTTTATATTTTTTAAAAAAATCAAGCTATATTAATACGATTTATATTATTTTAAATTATTTCAAATTATTAATTTTAAAAAATCACATAATTTGATTTGTTGCGATTTAATTTAAGCGATTTTTATGGTTTGATGGTTTTTTTAACACTCTTAATATTTGTGACGGACAAATATATTTTCTAAGACAAGACACACACATATATATATTATAATAGTTTAAATTTTTTTATATTTATATAAAATTTTAATTTAAAATTTATGGAATAATATTCTTAATTTGTGTATCTTTAATTTTCAAAATTATTAATAAAATAAAATTAAAATGAATATATAATTAATTTAATTACTATTTTAAAATATAAATTAAATAACAAATTAAAATTTAATTAATACCATTAAAAAAAAAGGATGTGGCCCAAAGCCTTGGATTCTTCCGCCAGCGCGTTTTATGAATTAAAGGCAGTAGAAAGTAACAGTAAATGGTTCCGTTTGAAGACCCACCTTACTCAACGGCATTGTTGGTCTCTCATGTGTCCCTAATTATAACTGTTTGGTAGAACGTCGCTCTCATACTCTAATCCCTACCAGATTACCCCTCTCTCTCTCTGTCTCTCTCTTGTGACGAGGCCTTCACCAAAAGCTAAGCAAATGGACTCTATCACTTAGGCAAAGAGGTCTTTTTTGGAATATTGGGAAAGGAGTGAAATGAGTCTATCTTTCAATTTCTATGCATGTTTTCTATGTTTCAATGGCATTTCACTTTTTTCTTTTTACATTTTAATTGGAATCTACTTTATTAATTTATAAAATCAATAAAATTAGGATAATATAATTTTTATTTTAACTTTATGTTCGAAATAAAGATGAAATTGAGATAAACTTATATTATATTTTTATTTATTTCGAGAAAATTTTATCCATTTGAATTCATGAGATAAAATTATCACTTATGATTAAATAACGTTACTTTTAATATATATCATTAATGTCATTAAATAAATAATTTTTAAATTAATATAAATATATTTAAAAGATCAAGGAGTAATTTAAACAATTGTATATGCTTTTTAATTAATTAAAACACAATTCAAATTTATAATAAGTATTGCATTATATTACTTTTGTAATTTTCAAGTTAGTTTAAATAAAAAATTATTTAATCTTAATCTAATTCTTTTTAAGGATGTTAATTTTTTGATTAAATATTTATAATTAATTTATATTTATGTAATTTACATCATAGTCATATATTTTAAAGTCAAATGAATGACAAAGTATATTTTTTTTAAAATATAATATTTATATGTTCATCGATTAATTATAATGTAATCAAAACATATAAAAAATACTATATTTATATTAATTTTCTTAATATCAAAATAAATAAATAAAATTAATTTTAGTTCTATCCCTTATGAGATAAAAAAAAATCACGATATTAGTCTAATCCGAATTTAATCCAATTCTATCTTGTTGAATAATGTAATCCCCTCCAGTGCTAAATGGGCCCTTAGTGAATAATCAAATTCCAACCTTTTCACAATTTGTGAGCGTAATTGACTCAATTCAATTTTGTAAAGGAAAAAGCACGAGGAAAGAAAGAAAAAGGTGAACCCCAATAATTTTTATAGCAATTATATCTTTTACGTTTATTATTTTATTTTTTTAATACAGTAATTATCACAAATTAAAATGATTCTGTCGAAAGAATTATCACGGCCTTTTCTCTTATGGGCCTGTTTGTGCAAGTACCATTTTATGAATTCTGGATCGTGGGTAGTAACAGTGAAACTCTGCCGTTTTAATCCTGTCCATTTTAACATTATTATGGGCTCTACCCGGCCCAGAAGTAAGCCCAAACGTCGAGGAGTAACTTGAGCCACGTGGAGGAACGATGGGTGATATGAAGGTCGCGAACCGTCTGGTGGCTGATATTGACGCCAACCCCACGTATCCAAATCCACTGGTTCCTCCGCCGAGGCTCTTCGGTCTTGTCACTGCTTCAGCTCCATCTAATGAACTAGGAAATTCGAGAGAAACAAAACTGAGAGAAAACAGGGAGATAGCGAGAGAAGGGAAATGTCAATATCACGTTCGGTTCCTCGTCTTCAGTCTTCGTTTCTTTGTTGTCCTCTCAAGCTCTCTTCTTATTCTTCTTCGCTTAAGTACAAGTCCGCGAGAAATCAACGGTCACCAGCCTCTTATCCGTGCATTAGGGCTGTTGATCTTGATCAAAACACGGTTCCTTCTCCATCCTCTTTTGTTTCCTTTGTGATTTTGTTGCAATTTTTTTGGGTTTTTCTGTAAGGGTGAGTATTCACTGGAAATACTAATTTTCAGGTGGTGGCAGTATCAGTTGGGCTGGTGAGTGTTGCAGTTGGGATTGGCATTCCGGTCTTCTATGAAAGTCAGATTGATAATGCCGTAAGTTATATATTTCTTCTTCTATTTTAGGGGAGAAAGAGGTACTTTATCAATTCAATCAATCTATAGTTACCTTCATTATTAGAAACCATAAAACTTGGCTGGTTTACAATGCAGGCTAAGCGGGAAAATACGCAACCATGCTTCCCTTGTAATGGTTCTGGTGCTCGTGAGTAACTTTCCTTTGATATATATATATATATCTGTTTTAGTGGTTCATGTCATGACTTTATTAGTACTTGGTTTATCTTTCTGGATTCTGGTTAGAATATATATCATGCCTTAACAATTTTAATTAGGAAGGATTTATTAATGCAGCTTAAAATCTTCAATCTGCCCATGTGCTGTATACAGTGTAGTAAAGAGGCAACGTGGGTCAAAATAGACATTGGTAGATGTTTAGATTCATATCCTGACTATGTGAGAACAGAATTTTGTGTTACCGTGGTGTTTTATTCAATTTTTGAAAGTGCAATGTACCATTTTTTTTCTTGTTCCTACACATCTGCAACTACTTACGAAGATCACCTATAAGCAAAACTTGCAAGGTATATAAATCAATCAGTTAGGAAATCCAAAATTAATCTAATGGATCATTCCTTTTCAAATGATTGCGAGCATTTCAAGGTATATTGCTGGGTAGTTCCTTGATAAATTTTCATTCAAGATGAGTTTGCATATGAAATCTCTATCTGAAGAAAATCGGAGAAAGGCTCTAAGATCTTGTCTGGATATGATACATCGGATATGTGATCACTGTCTATACTCTTGATGGATCAGAGAAATGCAGATTTTGCATGGGAACTGGTAATGTAATGGTAGAGCTTGGCGGAGATGAAAAGGAAGTTTCACCATGCATTAATTGTGATGGTGTTGGTTCTTTGACGTGCACAACTTGTCAAGGCAGTGGGATTCAACCTCGATATCTTGATCGCAGGTATGAATTTATTGCTGCACAACCAAGCGTGTGGAATACTAGGGGGGTGATCAGTCTAGGCTTATCTAGATAATCGATTTGATAATCAGGCATTCACATAGATTTATTGCCATGTACAGCCTTAATTTATTATTTTCTTTTCTTCTTTTTGTCGTCAGTTGCAACAATAGAATAATCATGCTTAAGCTTAAATGTCTGACACCTAATGCGGAACCATAATGAAATGGGTATTTAGATTAAACAGTAAACTTCATTGAAAACCGAAAAGAAAATGCCTATGTTGTATTGTTGATGAAGTGTCTTCTGTTTGGACAGGGAATTTAAGGATGACGATTGAAGTTCCAAAAGAAAGAGAAGCACTGGCAATGACTTTGGATTCATTTTGGTGGCAAATGGAAACTGTGAAGGAAACTCCTTTCTTTTTTCTCATGCCTTCATTTAATGTGAACTACTACATTTTAATTAATAATACCCTTTTCTTATGCAACTCTTCTATGATCTTTGGCTTAAGGGACACGAATGAGAGTTCTTAGTATTTAGCTACTTACAGAAGCGGATTTCTTGGGTTTTGCCTTTTTTCTTCTTCCAAGAATCCTTCTTCATGATGTTGTTTTCATGTACTTGTTCCCAAAATCCTATTGGATCATCAACAAGGAGCACGGAATTGGAAACTTTAACACGAATTGGCCAATCCCTGACTGAAGCTTTCAGGGCTTTCTGGTTCAATTTAATTTTCTGGAAGTGAGGTGAAGTTCAGGTTATAATATATAGGGTAAATATTAATCAAATTTTTGAAGGATTTTTTTGTAAAATTTTTTTTATGTAAAATTCCGAACTTTTTTCAAATAGATTTGATGGATAGAAAATAATAAAATTAAATTTTGTTAAGAAATTTAAAAATTTAAGATATTTTAATTAAAAATTTGATACTATGAATTTTGATTTGAAACATTTTATGGATAAAAAAAATATTTAAGCTGCATCACAAATGATTTTAATTTTTTAGTATGAAAAATATTTTTTTAAAAATTTAAAAAATTATAATAAATAATTTATGGGTAAAAAATTATTTAAAATTTTAAAAATAATTTAAATAAAATATAAAATTTATTCGAATTATTGTAATAAATAAAAATATGCTTAAATTTTTACATAGCTTGATTCATGGTTCACTTTGACTGATACTTATCAATGACACTTGTTTAGCCACGTTTTGAAATCAAAGGCCAAAATTTAGAGGATAAATTTAAGTATTTGAGCTTAGACTTAAGATTGGGCTTAGTAGAGTTTTTTTGGGCCTGGGCTTGGCCTGATAAGTTTCAAATGGAAATAGCTCTAACACATACGGACTTTGTCTAGCAGGCAGCCATGAAGGCCCAACTCTGGCGTCGCGACTCGCGAGAAGCGGGGGGAAAATGTCGCAGCAGGTGGCGCGCGAGGTTTCATAGCCCCAGTTAGTTGGTCCAATGGACGAGCCGGCGTCGTATTTGGATGAGCTTGGATGCTGAATGATGATGTATGAATTGTGATGTAGGAGATTTCAATAGCAGTTTAAACGGTGCGTTTAGTTCTTCTCTGCTTGCTGTCGGAGAAGTACAGCTTCAGGTTAGCTAGGGTTTAAGAAAGCGGGAACAGAGAGGGAGAGACTTGGGTTTAAGACGGCAGGATCAGAGGGATTAGTGGTTTAAGGCAGCTGGAACGGAGAGAGAGAAACAGAGATGCTATACATTATTGGATTGGGTTTGGGGGATGAGAGGGACATCACGCTAAGAGGATTGGAAGCAGTGAAGAAATGCGAGAAGGTGTACATAGAAGCCTACACATCTCTGCTCTCTTTTGGTCTCTCAACTGATGGTCTCTCCACTCTGGTACTTCCAGTTTAATCTTCTAAGTATGTTTTACCGGACATGCGTAGTTGAATTCTCTAATTACTTGATTTTCTGTTTAATTTCTTTCCAGGAAAAGCTTTATGGGAAAACACTCACTGTTGCGGATAGAGAGATGGTAGAAGAGAAGGCGGACAATATTCTTACTGAAGCTCTACAATCTGACGTGGCTTTTCTTGTAGTTGGTGATCCTTTTGGGTACTAAACTTTTTACTTAATTTCCTTTTTCTTTTGGATCTTTTCCGTTTACAATTTCTTTTCAATGTTATTTATCTTCTGTTGTTAGTGGGTTTAATCTGATTTGTTGCATTCTTTACCTACTTTGCATTTTGATTTTGACTCCAGAGCTACAACACACTCTGATCTTGTTGTTCGAGCAAAGACATTAGGGGTTGACATCAAGGTGGTACACAATGCTTCAGTGATGAATGCTATTGGAATTTGTGGGCTGCAACTCTACCACTATGGAGAGACAATATCCATACCATTCTTCACTGAAACATGGAGACCTGATAGCTTCTATGAGAAGATTCAGGGAAACCGTTCTCTTGGATTGCATACGCTTTGCTTGTTAGGTGAGAATTTCTTACCTTAATAGCTCGGTTCTGTTCATTTTGTGTTTTAATGTGGAATTTGTTCTTAGGTGTAATGACTGGGCTCATATTGAATCTGCATGCCCACATGGTATTTCCTGGTAATTTTTTTGTGGACACAGCTTTAGTCACTTTCATCAAGAGGAGTAATTGGTTTATGCATTGATGGAGAATCCAAGCTACTGTATGATATGCTTTCAACCTTTATTTAAACCTAACAGATCTATTGTTCTAAAATGCTACCAGGTTTTTGTTGAATCTTCTCTGATAGAAGAAATATTAAGGCTACTGGTTTAGAACTGCAGATATGTGGTTAGAAGTTCATTATCTTTTAGCATAGGATCAGCATTGGATGACCCTGTCTTTCTAAGTGTTAAAGAGTCATTGGTGGGGCTATTAGCTGATTTTCGGTTCCTATGGCAGCTGACTGTATAGTAAGATGTTTATCTGCCAGCTGAAGATGGTGCCTCTTGTAAGAAGTAACATTGAGGGCAAGTGTATCCTTTATGGACCCATGCATCTTTCATTTCTTGCATGTAAATGTCAAAACAAGGAGAATGATGAAGTCTCAAAAGTTCTCTAAAATCTTTTTTCTTTTCAATTTGAACTGATAATGCCTTTTGTTTTTGAGCTAATTCATTCGAATGTAATAATGTATTTTTTTGCCATTTCAGATATACGTGTAAAGGAACCTTCATTGGAATCTTTGTGCAGGTCTGTATTTATTCTTTGGTGCCTAACATCTTATACTTGTTCTAAATTTACTCTCCTACATATCTTATTTTTCTTTTTCTTGCCCATTGAATATATCAGAGGGAAGAAGAAGTATGAACCACCAAGATATATGACAATAAACACTGCTATTGAGCAGCTTTTAGAGGTTGAGCAAACACGTGGAGGATCTGGTAAACATTTTCACCTTTCCAGGCCTTTTGAATTATTCTACAGATTGGAATGGACCAATCAACATGCATGTGGCTCTCATTTGTAGCTAAGCTTGTAATGATAACCTTATATGTAAGTGAAGTTGATCTCATATCATAATTGAGCTCTGTTTTTGGCCTTATTGAGCTAATAATTTCCCCCTTTTTTTTTTCAAAAAAAGAAGTTAGTTTCATCTTGTTACTGAAATAAGTTTTTGGCCGGAAACTAAACTTATGGAAGCTCAGATATGATGTGTACTTAGGATTACTTGGGAAAATGTTCATGTCCTTTGTCATGGAATGCCATGTTAGAAACATGAAACATCTTGCTCTCTCATAGGAATGGTATGCCATTCCTCAGGGAGATTTCACGGCTGGGCCTGTAATTATGGATATCATTTTTCTAAATGTATGGGAAAAGCATACTATGAAAGCCTCTCTATCAGTTGAAACTTGGCATCGCACTGCTATTATCTGTTCAGGCATGCTAGTTTAGTAGAAAACAATAGACTTGTTGCCCTCTTCCTTGACCATTCACAGAATTGTGAAAGAAATGTATGAAAAATGGATGCTAATTGTATCAGTTCTGATATTAGACATTGCCTTGCAGTGTATAATGAAGAAACAGAATGTGTTGGCTTTGCTCGGCTGGGATGTGAGGATCAGATGATAGTTGCAGGGACCATGAAACAACTGCTGATGGTTGACTTTGGAGCACCTTTGCATTGCCTAGTCATAGTAGGCAAGACCCATCCAGTTGAAGAAGAAATGTTGAACTTTTACAAACTTAAAAGTGAGAAGTAAGATAGAAAAATATGGGAGTCCATGGCTTCTTTTGTTCAATTAAAATAAATCGTACGCTGGTTAGTGTTCCTTTATGATTCTTGGTTTGAGCTAACACATGCTTCCTAAGTTGGTGAAGAAATATTCTTTAACTTATTCGTCTCAGGCTTAATCTTACTTCCTTGCAGGCAACTGCTGCTCGTTAAAGTGAAAAATTAGATCAGAGAAAAGAAATCATGATCAGATTTGCCTCAAAAGAACTGTCTGGTTCTACTTTTGAATTATTGGAGGAGGGCTCTGTTTAACTTTATTGAGGCCTCTCTCTCCCCCTGAATTGAAGGGCGGAGGAGTCTTAATTTCATGTATCATCAATTTTTCGAGTTTCAAAGAATTGAATTGTAGGTTTTCACTATTATTGATTATTTCTTTGATGAAATTGTAGTTAATGAATAACTTTGGACATAGGTTTAGCCTCAAATGAAAAATGTTTCAACTTTCTTAGGAAATACTACCTTCTGTGGTCTCTTATTTCTTGCACAGTGAAAACAGAATGTTTAGTATGCTGTGCATGATTCTTACCTCAGAAACTTTATATTTACTTGGGGATGCAAAGTTTTGTTTTACATGTTGTGTCCCCTTTTTGATAGAAAGACTTGTGTTTGTTGTCTACCCTTATGATAACATAATTGCAGGTAAGGCTGGAGCCTGGATTTTGTAGCAGTCTGCATGAACTAAATCCAACCTAGTGTTTTTAAAATAAATTATGATATTATGATGAAATTTTATTTATCAATAAAAATTTATTCATATTCGTATCCATAAACTTTTTCAAACGTAAAGAAGAATTTGAAACATCAATATTTCAAGAGGAATTATTCTCATTCATAACATCGTGAAACAAAAAAAGGTTTTTTGACAACAATTAATTTATTTTAAAAATATCAATTAAAGATATTAAATTTAGTTTATTTTAAAATATTATTTTTATAAATTTAATTAATACATGGTAATAATATTTTCATAAAATATTAGGCACTCTAGTTTTAAAAAATAAAGTATTTAATTCAGTTATTTTTTTATTAAAAAAATCATGAGGAAAATAAGGGTTTACTATAGTATACTAAAGTAATTAAATCACTTTTTTTATTTTTTTCATATACTTAAAAAAAGTAGCATTCTAGAAAGATGGATAAAAGGATGACAACAAATTTTGAATTGAGAAACAAACCTTTGTAAAATCAACACATAAAACCACTAGAAGAGAAAGAGAAACACAAAAGCTTGTAGATGGAAAAAGAGAGGTTTCTTAAGAGCAATTAAAACTTCGTTTTGATCAGCAAGAACTGAATATTTGGGGATCAATTTGTGCTTCCTATTGTCCACTAAGTCTAAAATAAGCATCTATTTAATGAGACCTTTATGGTCTAAATACTTAAAAGAGGGATCATAATCTCTATTTTAAAACCTGTGTAACAGTCTATCCATTTGAACCCATATTGAAAAATTCACATGTCATCCCTTAATACATAAAAACGGATTCATGCCAGTGAGAGATCTAAGACAAAAGAAAAAAAAATCATTTTTAAAAATTAATAATTTTTTTGTAACAATTTAAAAACTTGTAAATTAAACAGAATTTATGAATACAAAACAATAATAGAAGATTTACTCTTTTTTTATGAACGAATGTCAACATGAAAATGCAAATCACCAATCAAAATGGAAATATTTTGGCGGATGCCAGGACACTCTAAAAATATCCATTAGAATTAAAATTAAAAGAAATCATTGAACTTTCAAGTTTGCTTTGTTTGGAGAATATAAAGTCTGAGTAAACAGAAAATATTTAGAGGAAACTCTTAAAATTTTAATGTAAAAATAAAATGAGCAAAATAATGAAAGAACAAAATCGTAATTTAATTTAAAATTTTCAGCCTAGCAGCAGCCCCCACTAGCCCTGGCATCCCGCCTCTGATTCACAGCCTGACCTTAAAAGACATGGTGACAAATCATCTCTTAGAAGTACTGGAACCTTTATATAATCTCTCAATGATACCTTAGAATTTAGGCCAAATTACATTTCAAGTCAATCGATTCTACAGAGGCCTACTGGTATTTCACTATAAAGTAACTAATCTCAAACCCTAAGGTGGCAATAAGCCCTAAGAAAATGTGAAAGAGTAGCACTGTCAGTACTGGATATAATTATGGTACCAGCCAGCTTAAATTACAAGTTTACAATTTACATGCTCAGGTGTTTCCATGGTCAACAACTCCGTGTTCCTACTGCAAATTTCCGCATACAAACAACATCAATACCAACAAGATCACTGGGGACTGCACATGACTTAGACTGATGATACCATCACTAAATCATTCTCATCCATTAATCATGGGAACAAAATTAGTGGCTGGAGCTACAACATTCAACATTTTTACACTTCTAAAAGGGTCAAAAAGTCATCATCTAACTTAACTAGACAGCAGAGGTAAGTTCACTACACTTTCCTCGCAACCATGTCAGCCTTGTCATGTCATCTTTCAGAGAAATGAATGTCTCTCTTAAGTTCGAGTCCTCAAAGAGATCTAAAGCTGCAAAATAGAGCTGTTCATCTATCCCTTCTATTTCATCCAGTACTCTAATGCAATTAGTTATACTAAATCTTTCATCAGTCTGTAAGGCTTCGATCATTCTGGACTTTGAAGCAGCAACCATTGTGAATAATGCTTCTGCCATAGCTTCAACTGTTTCTTGATCTATTCTGCTTTGACTTATACAGGAGGGTGTCTCAGATGGCCGCTTCCTTTTTCTTTCTGCCACAGTTTTAGTAACCTTTTCTGAAGATGAATCATTTCTTATCCCTGATTTTGACATTGATGGGTTCTCAGGAAATGTAGCTCCTCCATCGGGAGAAAAAGTTGAATAAGCAGTATGATTTCCAACAGATTTATCCAGTGCTTCAAAATGACTTGATTGAGCATATTTCCCATCAGCTGATGTATCAGCGAATATTGCACACAGCTGATCATAAATGGGGCAGTCCTTAACCTTGACTGCCTCAGGCCTTGGCTGCACCTATAATAAGCAATATATCTATCAACAATGCACAAAAGGTTGCCAGGAAAAAAAAAGAACAGAGACAATTTATCCAAGAAAGAAACATACACCAATATCTTCCCACAGGTCAAATCCAATGCAACATGAATCCTCAATGGCAAAATCATGTTGATCATGGGCTGACTTTAGAATATTGAATCGTTGCCGCAGAACATCCAGATGCTTTCTCAGTTGATTGTTATTGAAGTTGAGATCTGTTTGTTTGTTGAATTCATCACGTATGTGATTCCATGTTTTCTTATCAAAAACATTGTTCGGCCTGTTCCCCAGTTGAATCTGCTTGACTACCAAGTCTGCAAATATCTTATCAAGAGATGCTGTCCACCTAGTTCTTGAACGCTCTTGCTTCGGTTGTTGACTAGCTTCACTATCCATTAACAACTGCAAGATACACAAGCTAACTTGGATACACAATTGTCAAGATGGCTATCTTACTGATTAGCCATGAAATTTCAGTGCTGAAATACTCCTACAAACCAATTAAACAAGGTATCAATAAGATTCATTGCTGAAGGTATTTGGAAAATATGACTAACTGAATAAGGGATATCATGTACCACGAACTGCTTTATATACAAACAATATATAAAAGTAAAATAATTCAAATCAACAATGTCATGAAAGATTGGGCAAATCCAAGTAGAGCAGGTATGCAAGTGAAGCACCAGCAAAAGCTCTCATGCAACATGAACTGCTTTAAATTAATAAACAACATAAAGGTGATTGAATATCCTAGAAGTTTGAAGCCTAAGTCTTCCACACTTAGCAAAGGAATTAATATGTTAAGGAACATAGATATCATACATTTGACCCTCAAGTAAATCATCAAATGAGCATGCACAAATTCTAGTGCACCAGAAAGGCAGATATTGGATAAAAATCTAACGTCACTTCCTCTCTCCTCAAAAAGAATGACAAAACAAGCAAATTATGTCATAAAACCTTCTGAAACTCGTTACCTTGAGTCAATTTTTATCCCAACAATCTCCTTGGTGAGTGCATATGAGCGTCACATGTGCTCTTCTACAAAATATCACAAAATGACTTGTTATTTATTGGTAGGAATTAGAGTTACATTCTACACCTGCTCCACACATAAATCAGATTTCTAATATTTTATGAGGAACAGATGAATATTGCAAATAATGAGAAATGGTTTATCCGGCAGATAATTAGCTTGGGCCAAATTTATCCTACAGAAATTAAGTAACAAATATATAAGATCTAAATGGACATAATGTTCATCAGCTGCGGTGAAGTAACTGGTGCGCTGTTCTACAACCATAGAAGATCAAGGAATACTGCACTAGAAATTACTTTCAGCAAAACAAGGTAACAGAATTCCACATAATTATAGTTCAGTACCCAATACATAAAGCACACCCGACGACTTGGCAGGAATTGGGCTCCATAAATTCAGATTATTTACATAAATTATCTTCAGTTATTTTCATATTAATAGGGTTAGCTGCATGGTTTCTAGGCATTGGTGGATTTTCCCCTTCTTTTGTGATAAATAAGGGTTGACAAACATGTCGCATAACAGTTAAAAAGAATCATAACTTTATCAGAAGGATACAAAATCTATCCAAGTCCAACATGTCTGTTCTGGCAGAATAATTCACGTACCTAATTGACATCAAACAGATGTGGCTAGCTAGTAAAAAAGATTTATCCATTAGAATGCAGTACTTAACGAACCCTATATTTGATTCTCAGGAAGTATGAAGAAAACTAAACCTAATACGGTTTTGATTTTAGCATTTCCATTTATGTTAGTAGAATCCAGGGAAGCATATTCAAATGCACTACAAAATAAAACGCTAAGGGGGAAAAGAAGAAGAAGAAGAAAAAGCTAGTAAAGCTCAATTCCCTGATTGAAAGCTTCTACGAAAGGAAATTTAATCTCACAACTGCACTAACAGGAATCTCCTCAAAAAGAATGCCAAAACAAGCAAATTATGTCATAAAACCTTCTGAAACTCGTTACCTTGAGTCAATTTTGTTATCCCAACAATCTCCTTGGTGAGTGCATATGAGCGTCACATGTGCTCTTCTACAAAATATCACAAAATGACTTGTTATTTATTGGTAGGAATTAGAGTTACATTCTACACCTGCTCCACACATAAATCAGATTTCTAATATTTTATGAGGAACAGATGAATATTGCAAATAATGAGAAATGGTTTATCCGGCAGATAATTAACTTGGGCCAAATTTATCCTATAGAAATTAAGTAACAAATATATAAGATCTAAATGGACATAATGTTCATCAGCTGCGGTGAAGTAACTGGTGCGCTGTTCTACAACCATAGAAGATCAAGGAATACTGCACTAGAAATTACTTTCAGCAAAACAAGGTAACAGAATTCCACATAATTATAGTTCAGTACCCAATACATAAAGCACACCCGACGACTTGGCAGGAATTGGGCTCCATAAATTCAGATTATTTACATAAATTATCTTCAGTTATTTTCATATTAACAGGGTTAGCTGCATGGTTTCTAGGCATTGGTGGATTTTCCCCTTCTTTTGTGATAAATAAGGGTTGACAGACATGTCGCATAACAGTTAAAAAGAATCATAACTTTATCAGAAGGATACAAAATCTATCCAAGTCCAACATGTCTGTTCTGGCAGAATAATTCACGTACCCAATTGACATCAAACAGATGTGGCTAGCTAGTAAAAAAGATTTATCCATTAGAATGCAGTACTTAACGAACCCTATATTTGATTCTCAGGAAGCATGAAGAAAACTAAACCTAATACGGTTTTGATTTTAGCATTTCCATTTATGTTAGTAGAATCCAGGGAAGCATATTCAAATGCACTACAAAATAAAACCCTAAGGGGGAAAAGAAGAAGAAGAAGAAAAAAAAGCTAGTAAAGCTCAATTCCCTGATTGAAAGCTTCTACGAAAGGAAATTTAATCTCACAACTGAACTAACAGGAATCTAGATAACGGGGGATTTAGCCTACATAATCCCCAAACAAAAGGAAAAAAAAAATTACAAACGAAAATCATTGGCTTATTACATACAATTAAAACAGAATGTTGGTATTATGGTCAAGTTAATTAAGCATTGTCGTCAAATAAGCAGAGACGACGGGGCTTACCTGATCGCAGATGGAGCCAGAACGTTACAGGTGAACCAGAGAGAGACAGACGGAGAGAGCAGTCCCTGCCTCCGCTTCTTGTCTTTTGATTTGACATAAACGAAATTAATTTTAATCTCCCCGATGATTTTTAGTTGATATTTGTTGGAAGTTCGACAAATAAACGCACGCGCTCAAGCTCAACGGGAATGGCGAACCTGTTGATTAGGGCTTTGTTCACTTCAACAATTCAGCGTCACCAAAATGGCACGTTTAACAATGAAACGGTTTCGTTTCGTCATGGATCCAATGGAAACCAGTAGAGGGGGCCCAAGTCCGGCCCAAGTTCTCAGTGGGGCCCTCTGTAGTTCAGCAGCCCAAATGCTGACGTGGACGTTTCAACTGCCATTAGACATGCCACCTCACCAAATGGAACCCACTGCCTAACCACTGCGAAAATGACGACGGAGCTCACTGACTAATAGCTCCGGACCATCAGTCCGCATCGTGCACCGCATTTGTGGTGGCCTGTGGCGACAGTTGACGTGATCTTGACTCCACCTTAATCAACGGCTGACACGAGTCCTAATCTCTCTTCTCTACAGTAACAAGTCAACATTCTTTACTTGCACCGCAGCCGAAGGGGTATTTCCGTCATTCAGCGACAAGAACACCTTAAAAATGGGAGAGAGAGAGAGACAGTTAGAAAGAACGACTGTGTTTATCCCGCGTTCAATCTCCAGTGTCGGTGCCCTGTTTTGTCGTAGATGTAGAAGCTTTACCACAGCAGAAAAATCAGGGGCCAAATAAGATTTGGCTCAGATCCTGGTGTTCCTTCCTTAATTAGGCCATGTTCCATCAACTAACCTGACAAATTAAGCTTCCTTTCAACGGCATTTCCTTGTTGAGCCACCCAAAACAGAGCGAAATCGCTCTGTTTTGTTTCTAAGCCCTAGATCAGCAAGAGTTTTCTTCCTCTCATTCTTTAATCGCCAATGCAAGCACTTTGAGCTCACATATTCTGACAAACTACCCTTATTGTGTTTGGTTTCTGCTGGATCTGGAGCTTGCAGATCTTGAAGGCGTCGATTGTTGAGGGGCCGCATTCTATATAAAGGAAGCCTGGCATTTCTTCGCACAATGGGTAAATCGAAGTCACGTGGGTTCTGCGGGTGGTTTCTGGTGTTAGTGATATTGGCTCTGGTCGTTGGTGCTATTGTTTACACCATCAAAAAAAGATCCAGCAAATCTGATGATGGGGCGGCTCCGGTTCCAGGCCCACCGGGCGCCATAGAAAAGAAGTATGAAAATGCTCTCAAGATCGCCATGCAATTCTTCGATGTTCAGAAATGTACTACTTTCTCAACCTCATCCTCTGTTTTTATTATATCAGTGTGCTTAAATGCTTGCCATAAGTGGTAAACTTTTTTTTTTCCTTCCCTAATGACGTTTTCTGACTGCATTGCGCTATTGCGTATGCATAAAATTTAGAAGGTTACTTTTTGGTTTATTTTTGTCCTGTGTGGAACTCAGTTTTTCCTTTCCCCCTTTTAAATATTGATCAACTTATTTTCATTTGGATAACAGTGAACTCTTTTGAGCGTTTGGCCTTTTGAACTTAACGTTCTGGAAATTTGTGATGTCTTACCAATCTCTATTATCTTCTTCTTCTGTTTTTCCTTTCTGGGTGTGTTGCTGCAGCGGGAAAGCTGGTTGATAATAAGATAGAATGGAGGGGAGATTCAGCTCTTAAAGATGGAAGTCAGGCAGACTTGGACCTTTCTAAAGGCATGTATGATGCTGGCGATCACATGAAATTTGGTTTTCCCCTGGCCTTCACCGCCACAGTGCTGTCTTGGTCTATCCTCGAGTATGGGGATCAGATGGATGCAGTTAACCAATTGGAGCCTGCCAAAGACTCACTCAAGTGGATCACCGACTACCTTATCAATGCTCATCCTTCTCCAAATGTGCTCTACATCCAGGTTGCTATAGTTTTCAACTCTTTTCCACTGTTATTTCCATTTGCAGTGTGGTTATGCATGTTTATCCATTAGTTCTGCCATCTCTTACCAGGTGTCTTGATAAATTCACTTAAGTTAGATACAGTAGGAGCTAAGGTTGCTAGATTTGCTATAAGAGTTATGAATAAAATCAGGCATCTCTGAAGGCTTCAGGAAGGAAAATTTAAGCTTTATTGGCATGGTATTTTTTTTTTTTAAGTAGAATATTGGGTGTTTATTCTATTTGCCATCAGGCTTTCTATAAGAATGAGTGCTGTCCTGGTAACAGCTTTGTTATGTTGTTTAGTGATCCAATTAAATATTGTGATGAAGCCTCATGTAGGTTACTGGGAAACATTACTTATTTGGAACTCTTTAAAGTGCACTAAGTTTAATGACATGTTGCTTGACCACTTGTGTAACAAATCAAGCCTGTTGAATATTTCTTGTATCTGTGACTGATAATGAACAGGTGGGTGACGCCGAAGCAGACCATAAATGTTGGGACAGACCAGAAACCATGACTGAGAAGAGACCACTCACACAGGTTAACACATCTTCTCCAGGAACGGATGTTGCTGCAGAAACTGCTGCAGCCATGGCAGCAGCATCTCTGGTATTCAAGAAGAGCACGTCTACATATTCAAGCACGCTTCTTAAGCATGCTAAACAATTGTTTGCTTTTGCTGACGAGTATAGAGCTCCTTATAGTCAGAGCATCCCCAAAGTTCAAACCTACTACAATTCAACAGGTTATGAAGATGAACTCTTGTGGGCAGCTAGTTGGCTTTATCATGCAACTGGAGATAAAACATACCTTCAATATGTTACTGAAAAAGGAAACGATTTTGCTAACTTTGGAAGTCCAACCTGGTTCAGTTGGGACAACAAGCTCGCCGGAACACAGGTAATGTGTAAAGGTGCCTAGTTTTCACATTGAGCATTTATTCAATGATGTAGTCTGTCTAGGTTGTCTTCATGTATAAATAACCTTATGCATGTTCATGACATGATCAGTAAACTCCTTTGATAGATAGTAAAACATCATGATTATCTATGGAAGATTGTTGTTGAAAGAACTTTGTTGTATTCATAAATTTCTCATTCATTGTTTTTGGAAATTATAAGTTCTGCTATCTTTGAGGAGGCTTAAGTTTTCAACAGCATGCGAGAAGATGCTGAAAGATATTTTATCTCTGTATTTTTTAATTTAGATTGAGAATCATAACATGAAATTTTGGAAACCTTACTGCATGCTTCTGCTTCCTAATTTTGTGAATTTGGCTTTGTTGATGCAGGTTTTGTTGTCCAGGTTAACCTTCTTAGGCACCAAAGACACCTCAGTGAGTGATGGCCTCCAGCAATACAAGCAGACAGCAGAGGCTGTTATGTGTGGCCTCTTGCCAAAGTCCCCCACGGCCACATCTAGCAGAACAGAGGGTAATATTATCCTCCCATGCTAATTAATCATTTTCCCTCATCCCTTCCCCGTTCTGCCGAACCGCCAGCAGTAATTTCTTTTTCCTTGTACAGCTTTGAGTAATAAGTAGATTATTTTGTCAAGGATGTTCTTTCTTAAAACTGTAGTCTCTCTAATGCAGGTGGTCTTATATGGGTGAGTGAATGGAATGCTCTGCAACATCCCATTGCTTCAGCCTTTTTAGCTGCTCTTTACAGCGATTACATGCTTACATCACGGACAGCAAGACTATCATGCAGCGGGGATTCCTTCAAACCATCAGACCTTAGGAAATTTGCGCGGTCTCAGGTATGCTGTCTTTTCTTTGCAAAAGCATAACTTGGAGCATAGACAAAGATGTTAGGATCTGCTAAACAATAATATCTGAAGTTCATTCCTTCCCGATAAGACTCATCACTTTGTGTTTCATTCCAGGCTGATTATGTCTTGGGTGAAAATCCCATGAAAATGAGCTTTCTTGTTGGTTATGGGGAGAAATACCCACAATTTGTTCATCACAGAGGAGCTTCAATTCCAGTTGATGCCAAAACTGGATGTACTGATGGCTTCAAATGGCTCGATTCTGAGGATCCCAATCCCAACATAGCCATGGGAGCACTTGTTGGCGGCCCTTTCCTAAATGAAACGTACATTGATGACCGGAACAACTCCATGCAAGCGGAACCAAGCACGTACAACAGTGCCGTTCTCGTCAGCCTCTTGTCAAGTCTGGTTACCACTTCCTCTGCTGTTCAATCCTTCAGCTGAAGTGGCTCTGGTACATATCTGTTACACACTGCTTGTATTATAGTAGCTGTATGCATGCTGCATTTTGTTTCTCTTTCTCTGATACTCTTTACGTGAAAGCTTAGTGGTTAAAAGTAGTCTTACACTTGTGAATTCTGTTGCTTGATTCTGAATTGCCTAAATTGCACTGAGATTTTTCCTTTTCCTGAAAAGTTAAACTTGTAATGTGAGAGTGAGAATCCCATGTGATATACATCTAGGGTGTTCAACAGTCTTGCATTTCATTTGGCACACATATTGAACATCAGAAAATATTCAAGTGAGAACATATGATAATTTTTTTTTTTCAATCTAAGTTTGTGTCGAATTTTTTAAAGAGTCAAAAAAATATTTTATATTTTAAAATCTTAATATAAAAATAAAAAATAATTATTATATATTATAATTTTTTCAACCTTATTATTCAAATCAATAATGGAAAACGTTTCATATGGTTAAAGAGCTTCACATAAAATGTATTGTGAAAAATCAATGGGTTTGAGTTGGTTTTTTTAAAAAAAAGATATAAAAGTATTTTTATAATTTATTATAATAAATAAATTATTAGTATTAATTTTATTAAATGAATATATAAACATATCTTTTTAAAAAATTCAATAAAATTCTGATAAGAGGATAACATAATGTTCCAATGTGATGATTAATAAAAAGACCAGAAGGTGACTTTTCAGATTTTCTGAGCAAAAAAGAGAACGGGAGTTGGATTTAGAGTCCATGCTTATCCAAAAATAGAATCAAAGTGAAACTCAAATGTAAAGCTTATGATCCTTGACATAGGCCCCTACTACTCTTAGGCGAATGCGCTGTCCGCAAGACGACTAAGTGGTACAGAGTGTTGTTGGGCCCTTTACCCACAATGTACAATCACCAACAGCTGTCAAAAACAAAAGGGGCCCACCTCACTCTCTTCCACTACTTTCTCCATTGCCTGAGTGCACACGAGGCACTTTGTCTGTTCTTGTTGTACATTCAAGGACAGGTGTCTTTTGTACTCTCCCATGATGTTACAGTTGAAGTAACCAAACCAAACCATCATGGTCTGCTCCCTCCCCATCTTGCCATCTTTTCCTACGTTTTTTATATTAGTAAAGATTACCTAAAGTCTTGTTATTTATCTTGATATCAAAGAATTTTTAATATTTTTATTTAATTAAATTTTATCAAAGATAAAGTATTTAAATATTTAAATTAGATATTTTATATAATAAAATCTAAAATAAATGTTCTGCAAAATTATGAGATTTATTATTTTTTAAAAAAAATCTCAAACAAATTTCGATTACTTATTATGTTCAAATTAAAATTTGATTTAAATAGTTATAAAAAATTAAGGGTATGTTAATTATTGAAATACATAATAATAAAATCAAATAAATTTTAAATTTTTTTAAATAAGTTTATCTTTAAATTGATAATTTTTGACTCATAAATTTTTTTAAAATTTTTTGATGGTATAATTTTTTAAAAATATATATTTTCAATACTAAAAAAATTCTAATCAAAATTATAATGATACCTTAAATATTTCAATAAAGTTCAACTTTATCCAAGTTGATAAATCAATATTTATTTCAAGAGAAAGTGATTAGATGATTTTATATAATTTTTATCTTAAAATTTAAATTAAATTTTTTTACATATATAACAAAATGCTCAAATTACTTTTTTTAAAAAAATTGAGTATTTAAAATATTTTTATTAAAATTTACATTGACAAAAACTTAGAAATTTATAAATTAAAATTTAATTAAATTTTAAGAATGTATTCAAAATAAAATTAAAATTTAAGCATTTCGATAATAAAAATATTTTTTATTTTTAAAAATTTATTTGAATCATTTTTCACTTTAATCCAAAACTGATAAACTTTAATTTAATATATCACCATTTTATGTGAGAATTAATTTGAAATTTTAAATAATTTTTATCCATTATAAATTATTGCAACATAAATTAATTATTCATCTTTATCATTTGAATCTATCCCTTTGATTGACGTTACAATTTCCATTTTCTTTCACTTTCCATGGGAAATCAATCCTTTCTCTTCCATTAGAAATTGGTAACAACCCATCATTTCAAAGAAAGATAAGATATACAGAACTAGCCATCACCGACGAGGGAAAAAACTGAGTAATTTAATCACTGGCTTTGCTTAAACCAGCTTGTCAGATCAGACGCTAATTAACAAAAATAATGGAAAAAAAAAAAAACCAATATAGCACAGAGAAAAGGAAGAATTCACAACATGATCCACAGGCGGTATTCTCTGCGGACCACACATCTACATGGTCGGGTGTGCCAGTGTTGTAGTGGGATCTGATCTAAAATCTACGGTCAATATTTCTCCATCATTTTATCACCGTGCGATATCTGGCTTTGTGGGGTAACCCAGTTGCTGCTCCATCTCCCAGCTTAGTTTAGAGGCCACACCGGAATGAATGGGGACATACTCCTGGATAAATCAACAGCTCAGATCATTCGAATGAGTGTGCCACCTGGAAGAATATAAGAGCCGTAGCAGGGATAGAACGTACCTCGAGTTTGGACATAAGTTCGTGGGCAGTTTGGGCAGAGACAATAATGTGACGGGCAGCTGGTGCTATGAAGCCTTCGTCAACAGCCTTGTCCACGAAGGACAGCAGTGAGTTGTAGTACCCATCGACGTTCAACAGCCCTACCTGTTCCCCCAAACAAACAGACCTCTGTTCTTTATTTTTTAGTTAAACAAAAAAAAAAAAAAACCCTCCTCTTGACTCTCCCTTATTTCAGGATCGTAAATTAAATAATTTTTTATTTTTTATTATTAGAGCTTACTAATGAGTTTTTGTACCCTGGACTTGTAACAGGTAACCTTGTCAGGAACAGGTCCTACAATTTTTTTCTTTAATTTATCAAAGTATCTGAATTTTTTTTTGAGATTTTAAACAATAATAATAAATCATAATTTAAAAGAATTGATGTTTAAAATTATATTTATGTATTAATGTATTTTTATATTGTTATTTCAAATTATAAAAATGATTTTTAAATTTTTTATTAAAAAATTCAGCAAAAACTCAGATGAATTGAGAATATTTATCCCTTATTATTATTTAATTTAGAAGCTTTACCGGTTTGTCATGGATGCCGAGCTGAGCCCAGGCAATGACTTCCAGGAGTTCTTCCAGGGTTCCATAGCCACCTGTGTGGTTAGTTTCAGACAAGTTTTATTAAACTGACCGAAGACAAAGATCTGTTGCCAGTTATGTTCCAGTTATCTGGGAACTATTTAATACCCTTTAATGATTTGTCAAGAAAATTTACAGAAAAATGTATGAACCTGGCAAGGCAATGAAGGCATCAGCTTGACGAGCCATTTCAGCTTTTCTTTGGTGCATACCGGAGACAGGTCTGACTTCTCCGACGGTCTCTCCGGTGATCTGGAAAACCCAGACAGCAAATTTTAACGTATTGTATGTTGCAAGATTATTACAATTTAGAATGGGTAATTTTTCATGTTTTTTTTTCTCAGGGAAAAAGAAGGAAAAAAAGGTTGATGGGGACAAGAAGGAAATGATAGATGAGCATAGGGGGCCCAAGGTTCATGTGGTGGTTTGGAATCATAAACTGTCCGATTTTCAGAAGAAGAGAAACAACTTTATGGAAGTAAAACAATCATAAGAAAAATCCAAACTTGTCAACTTTTTACCTCTCTCGGCATAAGCGTCTTCGGAATTACCCTGCAAGGAAATTGGAAGGAAAATCTCAGAGAAACAGGGAGATAGAGAGAAACAGAGAGAGACGGAGAGAGACAGCCGGAGGAGTTACAGACCCTAAAACGTGGCGGCCACCGTCATACACTGCTTGGGATATGAGACCCATCAGACCAATGCTGCCTCCTCCATAAACCAAGTCAATGCTTCTTTCCACCTGCAGTTTTTTTCGGTTTTTCTTATTAATATTACTGAGCTTACGTGCTTAATCCAAACAAACAAAACTCTGTATTCTCGCCATTAGAGTCAGTTTCATAGCTTTATTTTAATTATCGATTGCTGGCTCTGCCTTTCAATCGTTTCTCCCATTCATCAAGACATGTTTTCATCTGTGTAAAAGCAGAGAATGGCTGAAAACAAGGTCTCTCTGATCTGGGTATTGCTCAGTTAATTCAGAACCAGTTTCTCTAACTACAAAACAAGCTTCAAATTCTTATCAAAGCGTCTGGGTCTGATTTCTCTGAGAATAACTCAAATGATTCATTATTTGGGTTTTGCTCAATTTGATCAATGAGCATGAAAAAATGTCCCAATCGGGTCAATCGAAAGCAAAAAGAAACGTGAATTCCTGACAACTATCAGTCTCTGAGCTCCGGCAGGTCATCAGTATACACGCAGATGCAAGAAAACAAGACGACAAAGAAGTGTTCAGACAGAAGTTGACCCCTGTTTCTGTTTCTCCAAAAGGTTAGAGAGAGAGAGAGAGAGAGAGAGAGAGAGTACCAGTTGGTGGCCGAGCTGAATAGCAGCAAGCTGGTAGCTAGGATTCTTGCCGGCACTGCTCCCACAGAAGACGCAGACACGCCTGAATCTCGATTTCTGCTTCTGCTCCTGCTGCTGGAGGTGGAGACAGAGCCCTTGATTCTCCATCAGAGGAAAAGCTCAACACCCAACACGCTTTGGCTTCTTCAATCGGGCAGTTTTCACTTTCTGGTCCGCGAGAGAAGAAAACGAGAGAGAGAGAGAGAGAGAGAGAGGGAGCACGAAAATGGAAGAGTCAGCGATGTCTGGAAAACCGAAGCGCAAAAGTTAAGGGAATGAAAGAAAATGCAGCGATTGGCCCCTTTTTATATATCAAATCAATGCCCCTCACTACACATCACCATCTCTGCCCTTCCCCCATCATGTCTTCCAAAACGAACTTCCAAGTTGCCTGCTGAAACTGCCTCTGTAGCTTCTCTTCCTTTTTTTTTTTTTCTTCCTATTAATTAAATTAAATTTCCCAAATAAAAATATATTAAATGGTTTATTATATTAAAAAATGATTATTTTTTTAATTATAAAATGAAAGTGGGACTGATCAATTTTGCTGATTCTTTTAGTCGGCCTTACCCAAGATAGGGGCAAAATTTTAGAAACAGCCTGAATAGAGGAAGCATAAAATATCTTCTTCTTTTTTTTTATAATTTTTTATTTTGATAACTTATCATAAAATATCTTCACAACAAATAATATTGACGTATTATCCAAATTTTAGTTTTTTTATCACATATTAAAATTTTATATTCATCTGATTTTTTAAAAATATTAGCATATGTTATTTTAAGTATATAAATAATTGAGATTAATTTTATTTATTTTTTAATAAAAATAAATTATAAAAATAATCATCTTATCTTATTCACAAAACATCCACGAATATAAGATCAACAAGGATCACATACTCTATTGATTTAAATTGTACTAAAATTTTAAATGAATTATAAGTAATGTTAATTTAATAAAATTAATAATTAAAATTTATTTATTTTTATATGATTATTTTAAATTATAAAGATACTCTTCAAACTCTTTATCAAAGTGTTCAACATAAATTCAAATTAATAAAAAAATATTTATGATTAATTAAATTTAACAATTATTGATTTAAAATATCAAATAAAAACCTATTTATGATGTTTTAAAAAAATATATAAATTATTATAAAAACTTCATTAAAAATTTCAATAAAATACATCGAACTATTTGTAGGATTTATTAATGATGTTTGATTACAGAGAATTATTTCCCAACTCATCACTTACCTGATAATCAATATACAAATCCCGATAATGCCACGAGCATCAATTTGCCATTTAAATAAACATAAATTCGAACAGAAAACTCAATTTTCCATTTAAAATAAAAAAAATTGGATAAAAATAACTCAAATTGTGATTTAAATAAAAATAATTTCAGACAAAAATAACTCAATTTGCATGGAATTACAAGAGATATTAAGTTGGCAAGAGCAAGAGGGCCAGCTTAGGCAATGGAACTCCGACAGACCACACGCACGTGTGTGTACGAGAACTAGTGGCTGTACACGTGCTGCAATCGATTCTAATCTGTCCAACTAGGGAATTAATAAGAGATTTCTTTGGAGAAAAAAGAGAAAATAATTGGTGATAACTGAAGAAGATTCTTCAAAAATGTAAGCACATGTACACCTTGCCGTTTCGTGGAGGGAAATTATAATCAAGTGGGGCACATGTACACATCACAGCTGTTATGGTGATTCCGCGCACACACTATTCTACTCTCTTGGCTTTACTTGCTTCTTTACCATATGGAAAATGGGAATTTACTTTTATTTTTAGTTTTTTAGTTTTTTAATTTTCACTATACTATTCCATTAATGCATTTTTTTTTAAAAAGAAATCTCCCTTCAAAATTTTACTTATTTTTATATAATAATGATGCTTCAAATTAGTTATAAGAATTTATCTCAAAATTAGTGACATAAATTTTGTATTGAAACCATGTAAAATACTATCTATTTTAATATTAAGTGTTATTGATTATATAATTTTTAAATATTACAATTACTTTGAAAAACATTTCATAAAATTTAAATCAATTTAAATTTTATACAATATTTATTTGATAAAATTTGGAGCGAATATATGATTTAGTTCATCTTTAAGACCTCAAAAATAAGATAATATCAAATTGTAATAATAATTAAATTTATTATATAAAAAGTTAAAGTGCAAAGAGAGCTTTTGGACCGTGTAATTCAATAACTCAAATAAAATATAATATAAGATAATTAATCATGAGATGACGTGGAGGAATAGCGGAGCCTGCTGGGAAGATTCTAGGATGAAGGAATTGGACATTGGACTGACTGGATAAGTTGCGGTACCAAACCTTAAGTATCTTCTACTTTTAATTCGATCTGTATTTCTATATAAAGTACTTGATGGTGGATAGAATATAATAAATGTACCACTCGCATCTCCGTGTTGTACTTTCCGAAAACAGTAAGACGAGGTATATTCCTTTCCCTTACATAATTAATAATCTTTAAGACAGGAGAGCATTGGAGGTCATATAATGAAGGAATTTGATAAGCTATAATTGGTAATATCAGAAAGAAATGCATTAGGTTTTAGAAAATTGTATTTTTTAATTTATTAATAATTTGTATAATTAAATGACTAAATTGATTTTTTTTGTTTTTTATAAAGTAAGTATTAAAAATTTTAAATTAAATAAGTTTTAAATTTAAATTGATTTATCTATTTGATCAAATATTGTATTTGAATTTTTAACTTGGTCTAAATTAAATATTAAGTCCAATTATTAAAAAAATTAAAAATATTTTTAATTTATTAAAATATAAAAAAATAACTAAAATAAATTTTACATTTCACTTTAATTTCATAATTCAATTGTAAATAATATTTTATATGATTTTTAAAATTTTAATAATGTAAAAAATATTTTAAAATATTTTTGATAAGTGGTACATTATATATGTACACTTAATTAATAAAACAAGGTCGTTTAATTACTCTTGTTGTGGAAATTAAATAGTAACATTATTTTATAAAATCCCATGAAAAGTGATTAAGACCGGCAAAGGAGACCGGAACGTTGCCGGCATTGGGAGGATCTTCCTTTCTCTCTAAAATCCAAAGCCGAAGAACTTTTTGACCATGGAACACGTCCCCATTCAAAGGTCTGATTACATACAGCTCTTTTCATCATGAGAATTATAATTAAAATTAAAAAAAGGTTAGTGATATGTAACAACAATTTAGAATATCCATCTATTAACTTTTTTTTTTTTTACATCATCTGTTTATACGTTAATTATTGAAAATAGGATCATGTAAGCTTAACGTATTTGAATGCGTCATGCAATTTAATATCAAAAGTTATATATCGTAAAAAATTAATTAAAATAATCTAATAATTAAATCAATTTTTTATTTGATGGGTATTGAATATTAATAAAAAAATATTTTTAATTTATTATATTAATATAAAAATAAATAAATGATATTTTAATTATATATTTAATTAAATTATTGCTTGTCATTTTTTTTCAAAAGTTTAATATAATTTCAATCACATAAATAATCATAATTCTTAATAAATACCCATATATTTTTCTTAAATAAAATTAACTTATCAATTTGATTAACTAAAACTAGGATTCTTTAGTATGAACGCGTAAAGTTTTCTTGAGTATCAAATTTCTCAATAAAACAATTTTAGGGTTTTTGTCGGGTTTAAATAAAGCTACTCATGTGTCGGAAAATTAGCACTATATCTTGGTTGGTCATGGTGGGATTAAATTAATCAAATACCATGATCAGAACATGGATCTTTGTTTGTCTTTCTTTTAATAATGTTCTTAATTTTTTGATAATCAAACAATAATGCTTGATTCCAACTAGCAATGGAATGATTTCAAATAAGTGAACCCTAAATAAAACTAACTAATTATCACATAGATATATACTTTCAAAGAAGTAAACCCTAATTAAAACTAGGGTTTCTAATTTGAGCATGTCGTCTTGATTTTTCTCAACTAGTATCGATTTTCTCCATAGAACTATTTTAGGGTTTTATTAAGCGTTGGGTTTAAATAAAACAAATCATGTGACGGAAAAACATTGTGTGTTGGTTCTTTGGTGGGATTAAATCAAATCCTGGCCATGATTAGAACATTAATCTTTTGCCTTCTTTTAATAATCTTCTTTTCTGATAACCAAACAATAATGCTGGATTCCAACTAAAAATAGAATGACTTCTGTAATGATGAGATCGGATGAGATAATCACTAGTGATTAAGCAAAAACAATAAATGGTCATTTGATGAGAGCAACAGACAGATATATATAATTGAAAGTGGCACGTATGATTAATTAGTGGAGTCACCATTTTAATAAAAGGTGGCCACTACCCAATTGGCCTCCCATACAAAAAAGGTGCGTTTAGTGCTTCTTTGACTGTAATATATAAGTTTGAATGATTTTACATCCCATCCATGTACAAAGAATTCCCATTATTTTCCTTCTTTTTCTTTCACTTTATTTCTCAAAACATTTTGCACATTCTTGTTGAATTTCAATAGTTCTTATCCAATCACTAGCTCTTCCACTATTATGAGCTTTATCGGATCATGAGATCATATCTGCTGGTCGTTGCCTCGGTGCTATGTTTTTGTTCTTACTAAAACTATAATTTATAACCTTTTAATGGGTCATTGCAGCTCTTTCCTGCTTGCTTCTCCATTTTTAATACTCATCTTCATCATCATCATCACTCTCTCTCTCTCTCTCTCTCTCTCCCTCTCTCTCTCTCGCTGTATTTTATATAAAATTAGGGTTTTTTTATAAGATAGTTTGACTTGGGTTATTGTAAAAGAATGGTGTGGGTTGAATATTAGGGTTTGATGATGATGTGGGGTTGAAGAGAAGTGAGATGGGTTGGAAGGTGGGAGAAGATATAACCTAACCCCTTTAATTTGTAAATTAAAAAGCATTGATGATTTTTGGATTCTATTGGGTAATCAGAGAGATTGTTTGTTGGTGAGATTTAATTCTTTTGGAATTTGTATTACCTTTTTGAGTCTCTATGTCTTATTCTTGGCTTGTTTTCCGTTGGCATTAGATAATTAGCAAAGCCAGATCTACTTGAAAGCTATATATACATATATTTTATTAATTCAATCAAGCAATTTGTATACTACATTAGGAGGATATATGCATGTTTCGCCAAGTGGCAATCACCCGCATGATCAACTTTGATGACATGTGATTAATGATATCAAATTATGTACTTACCTTAATAGAATTAACAATCTTTAACAGTTTAAAAATATGTTTAGGATAAGTTAATTGAGTCAAGATATTATTAATTACTTCATAATTTTTTTTAAAAAAAATATGAAATCTGAGTAGAATTTTGGTTGGTAAAGAGATAATTTTGGACACTAGCTAGAGTTATTGGAATTTGGCTACATTTGTTATAATCATTGTAAGAAGGAAATTTACTGAATGATTTCACTTGGAAATAATGACAAAATAATTGGGTAATAAATATCACCGAGTTCTAATCATTTTAAGAGTTATGTACAACATCATTATGAGTAGATCCCTTATAGTCATGATTATTAATTAAAATCAATAAACCACATTAATTATAACTAGAAATCAGCACTGCCTAATTAAAATGATTTAGGGATTTCTTGTCCTAAAAATAAAATTTATTAAGAAATATTGTCATTAATATATATACAAAATAGCATGATTAATTAGTTTCTCATTATAGCAAGCTTGCTAGCATAGACTAAATTAATTTGCAACGCAAACCCTAAACATGTCGTTAACTTGCATGCGTCATAGGTGACTTCACAAGTCATCATACGGCGAAGACTTTTTCCCATTAAATTCCTAGAAACTCACCTAATTAAGCCAACTCACTAACCAAAAATTAATTTAATAACTTAATTTTTTAACATTCCTTGCATGTGGGAGAGTTATTCTAATATTTTAATTTATCGGTCCCATGAGAAATTCAATCTTTCACATTATTGTAATTAGGTGGATAAATTAAATAATTTAGCCGTGGCCATGAAGGATGATAAGGAAGTTGAATATTGTGCTCCCACTAATATATATATATTATGATTTATCGAGCTGATATAAGTAGCTCAATAAGAATCTCACTAATGTAATGAGTTATGAGAATAAAAGTACAAATAAGACACGAATCTCACTTAAAGTATTAGAAAAAATTAACCCCATGATTATGAAACGAAGTTTTATTTGAAGCGTGGCGTTCTAAGTATCCTATTTTTTTAATTAAAAAATTAAACAAGAAAAATAGATGTTATAATAATGTTAATATTTATGTAGTGGACATAGATATTATACATATTACTTTAAATCATGATATGTGATAGATTTAATTTACTTGTTCTACAATTTTAGACGTTTTGATAGCTTCTCTATTTGGGCTATCATCATGATTTTAAAAAAATGTAATTTATTAAACATTTAATAAATTATTACTAGATGATTTATTTTTTCTTTTGAGAGAATTATTTAGAAATAGGAGTTTATCTAACATTTTTAATTATTTTTTACATTTTATGGACAAATAAATAAATATTTATCATATTATCAACATTTACATAATTAGTTTTTAATTATTACATTATTTATATAATTTGAGTAATAAAAAATATAATTTCAATTAGTATAAACATTTATTTTTTTAATTTTAAATATAATATCTACCTAAATTTATGAGTTCTAGTTTAATAAAATTTTTATTAATATTTTTTAATTTTCACCTAATCATTTTTAAATTATTTTTAATATAAAAATAGTTATTTTTAGTGTATAGTTTAAGGGTTAGGATAAGGGTTTGAGATTAGAAGTTAGGTTTTTAGGGATTTAGAATTTAAAATTTAAGCTTTTGAAGTTTATGATTTAGATTAGGGTTTATAATTGAAGATCAATTATTTTGAATTTCAAATTTCGAAACCTAAACACCATACTTTCGCCCCTAAACTTTAGAACCCAAAAGAAGAGAAATAATATTATGGTTAAATTTAATTGTATAACAATCCACATGAATATTTTCTTTTTTAAAAAAAGTGAAACGTTCGGTCCACCTATAAGCCTAAGTAGCCGTGGAGCTGATCAGTTTAAAATAGGATGGATATTTTTATTGTGTACCCAATTAATAATGAAACCTAATCTAAAAGAGTTCAATTTAAATTTGATCAAATCCAATGAATGGTAATGTTGGGAAACCAAACAGGAAAATTGAAGCCCAAAATTTCGCATTATTTCAGGCTTCTTACGTAGGGTATGTTGGCCCATAATTGCCCACAAGAGAAATGATTTCTCTCCAATGTTTCAAAAGGAGTAAGAAACGAGCCCACGGGCATCCCTGCTTGATGAAATTCGCAAACAAAAGTCTAATACCTCCTGGGCCTTAATTGGCCATCTTAAATAAATTCTAAACAAAAGGTGGATTATTGTTATTAATTTTGTAAATTAAAGTTTTGCCCAAGCATATATTTATGTTATCAATAAGGTATTCTATTCATTTTATTTATTTTAATCTTTATATGATGCTATAACATTACCTTTTTTAAATATATTTTACAATTTATTTATCAATTAAAAAACTTACCTACAGACTTCATTTAATTATTATGAATCTATATTTTTTAAAAAATTTAACAGTATAATACAATATTATTTGCTCATAAAAAAATGTTGTACCGACCTCAATAATGGCACCCAATATTGTCAGAACTAAATACGAAAAGAATAAGTTAGTATTGGGAAATGACAATAATCAAGTGTGATCACAAGTTATCCCGTCTAATCATTATTTAAAAAAAAGTGACGTGTCCAAGTAATAAACTGAGGCGGAGGCCTGTCCCGGAAGATGAATAGGAAATGTAATATTCAGAATAAAATAACTCAGGCACCCTGCTTTAAGTATTCCAACAATGAACTTAACCTGTGACCCTGTCAGTTTACTATGAAGATTTGGCCACTGCTACCATTTATGGCATGAATACAATAAAATGGGATATGGAGACACCTAAGCTATGCTCAACCAAGAAAACAAATGATGTAAAATATCTGCACCACCCAAAACTATATGGTACAACAGCTAATGGTCAACAGGACCAGCTCTACCTTCAGAAACTCCTATATGGCAGTCATGGCAGCCTCGCGTTATGTGTTTCTGTCTCAAGATGGAATATTGGTGCCTTCTGTGTTTACAGCTTTGGTTGGTGGCTCCCTCTACTACATTATTGATGATGGTCATATCCTCTGGGAATGTTCTTATTGACCATTCTCCTTTCATGGTGGCTATATCCTCGGGACATGCCCTGGTTGGCCTGTGGGGGTAACCTACCATCCAACTGCTGATAACTGCCAGCTCCAGGCGATTGGTACCTCTGGTAGCCGCCATAGCCACCTTGATGAAGAGGGTAAGGAATACCATCATTTGACATGTTTGTTGCAGGCCTGTGCATGTGCCTTTCTCCCATGTTTTGATAAGGTCCTGGTGGATAATTCCTTGGGCTTTGATATTCTCTACCGCTGTTGGCATGATAGCTATTTCTATCATATGAAGGATGAGATCCAGCGGGATCAATAACATGGGAAGAAGGTGAATTATGGGATCGACTATAACCATGTGCATATGGAGCATGCATACTAGGACCTGAATGAACGGATGCACCAACATTATAGTAGTCTGCTCCAGATTGCACCGTTCTATTATGGAACCCATGGCTTGGATAAGAAGAGGCTGGTGGGGCATAGTGATTTGGATACGAAGCAGTTGGTGGGATATAAGGAGCCATGTTGTAAGCAGATGATGTCGAATGTTGCATATGACTGTGAAACCCATTATGATCCGCCTTCAACTGTAAGCTATTCATGACAAGTCTATGAGATGCCTCCCCAAGATGGCGGCCAGAAGCGGCTCCTGAGTTGTTTTGCCTGAATGGAAAAACAGCACATCTTGAAACACGAGTGGAAGAAAAATTCCACTAGAACATCAAAATCACATGTTATAGCACAACGAAGATATTTTCATAAGAGTCGGATCAATAATAACTACCTATCATTTTGCCATGGTCTCCTCCCAGAGTCTTCATGCCACAAGACAGGTTCAGGTTTCAAATCCCCCAATTGCACCATCTGCAAAGACAAGAAATTGAATATAAATGTCTACAAATAGGAAGATCACCCAAAATCATCAAGAACCACCTGAAAACATTTTACATTTGTCAAGACTGATGATGCATGCATACCTGTATGATGCGAGATAAAAACTATGGAAAATAGTTGAATCAATGTGTTTACTAGCAGAAATAAGATTTGATTTAGACACAATGCTAAGATTTGATTTAGACACACTGCTCTAAGGAGACAATTCCAGAGCATCTCTGTCAAGAGTCAGAAGTAGCAGAATAGCATCCTCTAAAGGAGATACCTGAAGTCCTATAGTAAATCCAATTCCTGATGGTAAAGCATATATTAACTCACATGTATCTACAGTGGTCCCAATAGTATTGACATTTGCTTTCAAGAGAGCCTGTCATAATGTTTCACTGTTCTTTTGACTGAATGAAAGTTTCGTTTCCAGATGTGCTGGCTAGAAAAGAAAACTAAGTAACATATGGAATATAGCAAACAAAAAGTGCATGTCTTAGAAGTAGAAGGAGATACAGATAAAGCCAACAACCCACTAAAATTGATCTATCCAAAATCTACATCCCCCGGTGGCAGTCAATCAGAGACCCTGAAACCTAGATCCTCCCTAAAACCTTAAACCCTGAACTAAACCATTAGACCCCTAGCTGGGCACTAGACCCTAAGTTTTTGAAGCCTAAGCCGAAAGGCCTAAGCCCTGAGCCTAAACCCCTAGAACCTAAAATTAAAACACTAAACAGTCAGCGCCAAACACTAAACCCCAGAGGCACATGTAGTAACAAAACTGACCTGCACAGGTGCAGATGTCACTGTAGATTACTTTACAAGCATGCTTTTGGTTGGATAATCAAGCAACCAGAAGGATCAAAAAGGTCATAGAGAAGAAAACAGCTTCTACATGATAGTGCAAGTGTGCAATACAAGGAATGATCAACAATTACAGTAACAAGCTTCTTAGCCAATCAAGTTCACAAATATCACCATAAATGGAGGACAAGGACAGAGCAAGCCATTTCAGACAAAGTTTAATAGCCAAGCAGAAAGCCCAACCTAGTCAATAATTACCTTTGGAGGGAAGATCACACCAGCAGGTGGATGGGTGATATGTTTATGCTGATCTGGAAGTTTATAAATAGCACATCTGAAAAAAAAGCAGTAAAGAATTTAAAATGTATATGCATCTACTTCCAGCAAGTCCAAGCCACATTATCACTTAAGTAATCTGGCAAGCAATTACATCCAATGATAGAACCTTACATGACTTCATTGGCCAAAATGTCTTCCATGCTCTTAATTGGGGACCTAAATATAGGAAGGTGGCTATCTCCAGCACAAGGAGACAAGTAACCGTTCATCCCATCACTGCATGTAGCCATAAATAAATCAGAAAATAGATGAAACAGATATTGAATAGTTGGGAACAAAAGCGACATAACACTTAGCAAATGAACCATATCTTCAACACAAATTCAATGGTGTAAGTGGCTGAAAGTAAACCATTTGTTTCCTAAAAAGTTTGCAATAAGTAGCATGTGATACATCAATTTCGCTTGCAATCTTGATTAGAAAGGTATAAAAGTTCTAAATCCAGGATTCAAACTGGGATATCAAAGGATATTCAACATTCAACTATAGGATAAATATTAGTTGCAACAATTTTGTGAAATACAAGCACAGAGTGCAGAATTCATGGAAAATAATACAAGATTTTTGTGAAATTCCAAATTAAAAGTTTGAATAGCAAAAGAACTGTCATAGAAACAAAGGTTGTGTGGGCAACAGGAAGAGAACAAAAGAAGGGATGAGGTCATACATTCATGGAAGACCAGATGTTCTTAATTTCAACAAGTTGGGGGGAAGTTAGGCTGCATGGTCGCATCATTAAATAGATTAAGCAAATCCATATCTTCTTTTAATGCTTAATTCATGATATTCACTGAAAAATTTTTGTTGCTTCTTTTCCCTGCTTCATCCTTAATTATCCTTCCCCTCCAACCTATTCAAAGTACAACTGACTGAAGAAATGAAAATAAACATGGTAAGATTTTACCAACTGACTAGGGTTTTAATGGTAATAATTAGGACCTAATAAAGAAAACCTTTTGGGGGAAATAGGAACCAAAACATGATAAGAAGTTATTATCAAATAAGATATATCAGAAAGTTGAAACCTATTGAAGATCAGCCAATCATAAAGCCAACCCCACTTTAAAGTATTGAATTATTTGATGAATTATGTTCAAACATTCAACACAAACCTCAGCTCAGGTTTAACTTTTTCCTTAACCTCTGCCCGTTCTTTGGAACTCAATTGTTTACAACGATGGTCAAGAGAAAAGATGTGTGCAGAAAGGGGGTGAGATGTGGCTACAAAGAGCAAGTCAAACATTACACTGTTTCTCCGCACTTCTTCCTCCTACAGATTATAAAATTAAAATCAGAATTTAAATAGTGAGGTAGTTGTAAATCTGAAGGAAGAAAGAACAAGGTAAGCAGAAGGAAAAGCATTGCTTGAGAACATGATTGAAGAAACATACTGTCAGAGACTGTTCTATTTTTGCAACCTCAGACAGAAGGCGTTCTTCATCAATGAAAGGCAGTTTGGCAATCCCCTTCAAGCAACAAATAGCAAATATGTCAATACTTCCACTTACAGAGGACAGCAGTTTCTTGCCAGTCATCATGTCTATTTAACTAAACCAATCGACAACAAGAGATAAATATACCTGCCAAGAATAACGTTTCCCGTTCATGTCCACTTCAAAGTCTAACACACAGAGCAAATTCACAAAACACATTATGTGCATAAAATCAAGAAGCAATAAAATCTTACCCATTTCTTTAGCAAAAACACATACCAGTAGGATAAAAATCAATAATAGGTGAATTTGGATCAGTCATCAATTTCCTATAATGCTCAGGAAGTGCATGGGAACTGAAGAATGCAACATAGTTAGTAGTTTAATGGTATGAAATACTTTCGGAAAGCTAATGTAGCTAGTGTACCTTGCCGCTGGAAAAACACCCAATAGCTGATTGAAAGGTTTGAAAGGAGAGCCCAGTTCGAAGCTAATATCTAGCTGGCCAAGATCCTTGAGATCAGAAGCAAAGGGTGCATAATGATAAGGATAAAACCTGTAACATGACAACCAAAGGTGAACAAACCAGCTAGAAAGATGATATCTAAACTAGAAAAATAAGAGGAAATTCAACATCCCAATTTAATCAGAAACACGTCTTCAGATGAAAACCACTTGACAAATGAAAAAGAAAGATGTCTCCGATGTATTTCAGATTTTCAGAGCACACGATTGGCAGAACAAACACTGATCAAATTTGGAAAGTAGGAAGAGTTTCATGAAAGGAAGAATCTTGTTCAAGTTAATGCGTGGCAGAGGATGAAAAACTAACTAGTAGTGTGACCCCACAGCACACTAATAAGGAAACAGTGCAAGTATGCTATTTACAAATTGGAACTCAATCAACATATAATATCGGTTTTATACTCAATCCATAACTAGAAAATTTATCCAGAGACATTTCCAACTTGGAGCTGAAACTCCAAAAAATGAGAAATGCCAAGAAAGAGGAATAGCACTAGATGTTATTAGAAAGAACCAAAAAGTATCATATTCAAATAGCAGCCATACAGATGAAATCCTGTGATTTTGGAAATATACAGGACTAGACATTGGAATTAGTATTGATTGTCCCCATCTGGACAACACATACATCTCCAAATTGCTCCAATTTGCTCGTCATATTTGTGCATGTCATAAGTTCAGACACAAACCAAAAAAGAAGAAAAAGAAACAGGGATACTAACTTTCACGGAAGAAAAACAGACAAGAACTTACCACTGCCAGGAGCAAACTCCTTCGTAATAATAATGCATGACCCAACATAGACCCTCTGTGTACCGCAAAACCTACTCAATAGAAGCTCCCCATATATTAGATAAGCTTACAACGACCCCAAAATGTAAAAAGTTCATCATTGCAATGGTGTTTGCTTAACTCACAACATCATTACGTATTGCTTCAATTTCCTCAGGAGTCTTTGCAGAAAACTTTTCCTCATAGTATCTCTCTTTCCACCCTGGTTCTCCCAGTCTAACCTGATGATAAAGGACCAAACGCAATGAAATCTCAGTTTGTGGCTACAAAGAACATTTTCTAGACATTTCAGTACCATACAAAAAATTGCCACAACTAAAATGCCAAATGAAAATATCTACTTGACAGGGTTTCCTATTCCTTTGCTTTCTTCATGAAGGCAACAAAAAAGATGATATCCATATATATATATATATATAGAAAGATAGATAGATAGATAGATAGATATATAGTTAACTTTTAAGCTTAGTTTTTCGTGAGAGTAATGCTTTCCTCCTGCTTGAAATTTCAAAAAGGAAAGAAAAATCAAATAGTGAAGCATCATAATGCAACTGAAGATAACTCATATGCAATAGCGGATACAAACCTTGTCTTCTTCAGGATTTTCTGAGTTAAATGCATCAGATTTCTCACGAAGTAACTCTTTAAGCTTTGTTTTCAACTCTTCTTTATTCTCATGCACCTGACATCAGATAGAGCAAGGGGTAGAAAGGGCAACCAAATGAGAGTCACTATTGTGGCACAGAACAATTGAAAAGAAAAATATGCTAACAACAGGAGCTGCATTCTGAACTCCTCGCCAGAAAAGGCTCATACCACATCACAGGTTAGCACATGGAATATGAGTCTTAAAGATTGGCTGAAGGAGTCAGAATCACATTAAAGTGCCTCTCACGAAGCAGGCAAACATACTTCTGTTTCAAGACTGTTCTCTGCTTCAACAATAGCAGCACTAATACTGGCCCCTGAAGATAAACAACGAACTTTGTGTCGCTGAACAGAGGTCCCATTACCATCAGATGCCCCTACTTGCTGAAACGGTGAAGGTGAAGGGCCTGAAGCAAGACGAGAACCATGAAATCGGGCAACTGGAACAATGGACTCAGACTGGACTTGAGGTTCTGCATCATCCAGTCTTCTTGCTTGAGCTTTTTCACGCTTGATCCTCTCTGCCTGCCGCTGTAGAAAACCAACAAATACAACAACCATCGAAGCATGAAACAAAGTTGTCCTACCTAAAATACACATGTCTAATGAAGTTTCCAGCCAAAGACAAATTACAAAAGCCAAGAAAATTATATGATGAAGAAAACCTGGAATAAGGCCAAAATTTGCTTAACATAGATAATAAGATGCTAGATGATTTTTTCTCATCACAAAAACTACATAAGAAGGATCAACCAGAAGGTCAGATGTATCCTGTGGACGTCAAAAGAAATTCAATAATCTCATATGCACGCAATCATGCAAACATGTGAGACATGTGCCACCCCAACAAGTGCACACATGTACAAAGTTTGCAACAGTTAGATTTAGACATTCCTGTCTCTTGAAGTCCAATGGGCCTCAGACCAACATATATCAAAAGATTTTATCATAAAACAAATATATCTATCAGGGGGTTTCCTCCTGTCTTGGAAATGTCTTCGCTTTTAATTACTATGTCCAAGAAAAATTCCACAAGTTAGTTTGACCTAACGAAAGACAATGAGATTAAAACAACTGACATGAAGTTCATCAATCTCTGTTCAATTTAAGCTGTTTCTCTCAATTTAAAAATTCATGCGGTTAACAGTCATTTGATTCTCTTGGGAAAACAATTGATATGAGCATTTCCACTCATCTTATTTCTTCTACGATTGACATTTTAAAGATCGTCAAAAGTATTACATAAATCAGAAATAAAGAAAGAATGCCCTCACTTGCATAAATGTGAAGAACAGGCAAAAATAATGGACAAATGGTCCTCACTGCCACCAATATTATAAACACTTGAAGGTGAAAAAGAAACATGGTGATCTTAGGAGATAATAAACCTGATGTAAACGTGCTCTTTTCTGGAATATTTTATCTTCATACGATCCAACAGCCTGAATAAAATGCTCCACCCTCCTCAAATTTAGCTGCAAAAGGAACAATGTTGTAAACAATGTCACAACGACCTCCCCAAAAAAGCTTAAAAGGAAATGTGAATCCAGTTTGGTAACTGCACCAGCTCAAGGATGTAGAAAAATTCTTGACATAAACTATCAATACCTTGCTTGATTCAGTCAAATACCCTCCCAATGACCTAAATTCTTTCTTGTATACTGCCAGCAGCAAGTTAATAGCGCCCTTGTAAAATAAAAAAGGTAGAATAGGAAAATTAGTTTCATTTAACTTATAGCTTATTAGGCAATTTAGTCCAAAAGAAAATGGAGATGTAGTATCATTCTTAACAAGTAAACCCAAAATTTTAAACATAATCAACAATATGCTGTTATGCCAAATGAATATTTCAAATTTCTAGTGTCCAATATAAATATTACAAGACTGCATTGAGATCTAGCAAACCGATGTAAATATCTTTATGCTTAGAAGTATATTCTGAAGATCATAGACATACTGCATTATTAAGTCTTAGCTAATAATCAACATATTCACAAATAAATGATGCCAAAGTACCTCAAAATCTTTTGAGTGAAGGGCCTTAATATTGTTAAGTTTCATTCTGGACATCAAAGTTAAAACAGGTAAACGAAGTAACATGATAACTTTCTAGAAAACACAAACCTCACGAATCTCTAATGTCGGCATATGTGGTAAGAAATCATTGCCAACAAAGAAACACATGAAAATAAAATCATCCACAATGCGTTCTACATCTATCTCACATGGAGGGTTAGGAATCCTCATCTCATATTCCAGATACTCTCTAAGAGTCCAAATGTTGAGAAACTGCCAACAGAAGAAATATAAATTTGAGAATTACACATATATCAAATTATGTAAACGTATCTATGTAATAAAAAGATTAAATTACCAAAAAATATTTTGATAACTTCCAGGGTCTTCCACTTGATATTTACCTGGTATGGCTTTTTGGGCACAGCACTTGCATCACCTTTCTCATCAAACTCTCCTGCTTTCCTCTTTGCCTTTCCTTCACAATTTGCTGCTAAATGACCCACCTGACCACATAGGAAGCATTTGTCTTGTTGTCCAGGAGTGAATACAACCTGAAAGATAGCATTTGGAGAGGAGAACCCATTATTTATTGGCTAGGGAGAGAGAATGCAGCCAGAACTTAGAATCTCCAGGTTTTCTTATGAGTACAATAGTCAATGCAAACAAGTATGCTGCTTTGACACCAACCACCTTTTGCTCACTTGTTTTTCAGAAATAAAAAAATGATGGATAAAACCCAATATAACAGTTTAAATTGCGCATTGTCCTAGGCGTAGCAAACTTCAGAGAAGAGAAAGCACAAACCTCACGAAGGATTGAAAAGTGAATTTCATGGGTGGCCAATGCCAGCATAATTAGATCAGCATCCTGTAAGAATTCATTAACACAGCAGGGCTCACTCGTCCAGTATGAGTAGGTAACAGAAAATGAACAAATAACACAATCAAAACATGAAAGATAGTCAGCATCTCTATTGGAGATGAGAGTACATAACAAAGGAAGAAATATACCAAACCATACAGGCAATGTCGTGTGTTTGGATCATAACCAGGAAGATTCCTTTGAAGACGAATGTACGACATAATCTTGTGCTCTCCTTCACCAGGAACATTGGCATCAGAAAGGATAACCTTGAAAAGAAAAAAGCATAAGCAAAGCCTAAGTTCTTCATCATAGTAATAGACACGAAAGCAATTCTACATGTATCTATATGCAAACTCAACCAAAACTAAATAAAAAGAAAAATAATAAGGAAAAGATATTACCTTAATCTTTTTCCATCCAGGATCATAATTTAGTCTGAGGTGAATATAGTATTGCAGTGCAACTGACAAAACTGACATGAATTCAGTTCCAGGTGTTATAACATTAGAATCAAACACTTGTGACTCTTGTTTAGGTGGAAGCTTTCTCCCCTCCCTCTCAAATTCCTCACGCAAATGCTCTTCTTCAGCCGCCTATGAAAGGAAAGAGAACATACTTAGCCACCACATGGTCCCTTTCCCTCTTTGAAGAATGTAAATAGAGAGATTGTCACGATGCCTCCTAAGAGTTAAAATATAATTTTTTTTTTTTCACAAACATCAACTAGACCATTTTCTTTATCCAAAACCGCAGCAACTAGGTTGATGGCTAAGAATCTTTTTTAAGTAACCAAGAACTTTATCCGATAGTAACTGAACCTTTTAGGAAGAAGAAAACATAGTTGAAGATAAATAAAGAGATACCAGAGATATAGAACTACTTGTTTGATCAATTTAACCAAGACTTGTTATCAAGTTGCCTTCCACAGGTCATCTTTCTCATGCCTAAATCAATATTTTCCACTACGATAAGTATCTCCCACACTTACCAATCCATACCAAAATCCTGAAGGATATCATCATACAACGGCACATATAAACACTAAAGAGTAGGAATGCAAAGGAAGATCCGTTTTTACTTTCACCACTAGTCTTTTGTTGTGAGAGGTTCTACTTAGAAAAGCATAAATTAACATATCGGTTAACAAAATAGGCTACGAAGTCCCCACATGTACACACATGGAGGACCAATGTATTGAGATGAGGACATACCGCATCTGCTGCATCCTTGGCGGCTCTAAACCGCCTAGATCGCTGTTGATTCATTTTAGCCCTTGGAGCAACACCATCTACCAGTTGTTTCCAAACAATTAGATATTACAAATAATCCATATTCGTCTGAATTTGCTTCAGGCTATCAAGGAACTATTCAAACTACGTACTCACCAATAGCCATGTATAGCAGCTTTCGAGGTCGCACCATCACAAAAAGTCTATCTATGTAGTCAAACATGCATTCAAATACCTCATCAAAGGTAGTTGGGGAAGGCTGCATGAGCAAATATGCATGGTCAAACCACAGTCACTGGAAAGATAATGGAGTTATTGGAATATGGCCATATTCCAGTGCAACAGTGAAAACATGACTAGCCAATAACCCTCCAAAAGCGGACATGACATAGCATATAATCTCTTTCATGCACAGACACAAACAGAGACAGACAAACATTCGCATGAGCAGATATTGATGTCTTAACACTGACAAATCACAGCATTTCATTAAAATTAAGTACCTTAATTTTGCTTTAAGTTACAGGACGAAATTACACTTCATTGCTTCTTGCTAGAAGCAACACAAGTTACACATAATAACACAGACAGCTATAGATCACAGAAACAGAGAAAGTTGCACCAATAGTACAACTACATACTACATGATTAATTTAACCTTCAGATGACATATCAAAGCAACATTTAAGCATGCTACTAGGCGTCTAACACCTATCATACCTTTGGATGTAATAATGAAGTACATCACTAAATAGATTCAGCCACTTCAAACTTGTAAAAGGAAACAATGAAAAAATATCATTCTACAACCTCAAATACAGTGTAAACAAATAAATTAGTCAAGTATTAGAGAAATTGGATGCAGAATTTTACCCTATCTTCCGGGTGAAAACACGGGTGAATAATCCCGTTCATGTCGAGATACAAATTGTCGAATTCCATATTGTTGGGGTTGGACTTACTAGTATCCACTGGAATCGCGACCCCATCGATGACAACTGGTTCTTCCTCGATCACGTCCACCACTACCAACGGATACTTCTCCGCTAACCACCTATAGAACGCCGGAACTCCCATGTCCAATCACAAGAACTCGATATCACCCAATCAAACAACCAACAGGAAAAACGCGAGAAAAACCAGAGAAAATCACAACCCTAACTGTCAAAAGTTAATTAAGAACCGCGAAGGATTCAGATCCCCCGCTGCAGGGCTTTTAAGTGGAGAAGTAAAGTTCACGGCTGGATTGAGAGCCAGGTCATTTAAATTGAAATGGACGCTGCCAAAGCTTCCACGTCACTCTGCGTCTTCTTCATAATGCTGTAACACCGCAGCCCGTCATCTGCTACTAAACCCTCACTATGCTCTCTTTCTTCCTCTAACTATAATTCAGCATTTCCCTCTATGTTCTACAACCCCAGAACACAAGCAACACTAGGAACATAATTTCTCTGGAGCTCGAAGGAACTGGACAAGGATTACCAAAGGTTGAGGAGGTTACTACCTCAAGTAGAAATTGTTTTGTTGGCGAAGAACCGGCGGTGTTACAGCTTACAAGATAATATGGTGGTCGTCATCACTGCACACTCTCTACCTATACTTGCGCAAGAAATTGATAGGGCTTCAGGTTGATGCAGTTTTTGCTTGTCCATTAAGAAAGCCAGTGTATAATGAGCATGCTATGCTAATGAATGATACAAGCAGGCAAACTGGGCTCTCAGATGAGACAACATTGCAAGGTTAGTCTCCTGATTCCTCTATATAACTGTCAAAATTTATTCTCGATCGCTTGGAATTTTTGAAGCGACCAAAGAAACGTATTTTGAGTATTTTTTTTAAATGATTTTTAAAAAATAAAAAGATAAAGAATATTATTATCAATCTTTTTCATGATTCGATTAGATATTAAAATTTATTCATTTTTAAAAAATAAGATAATGTAAAAAATTAAAAATATAAGTTTGAAAGTCCATTATGTATAAGAAAGGGTTAGTATCTATGCTGCTCAAAAAATACTATGAATTGATTATAATTATTTTTTAATTTTAAAATTTATTTACTTTTTAGAATTGATTCTTAAAAATATGTTTAAAAATAAATATACATAACATGAAAATAAGTAAAATTTTAATTTTTTTGAAAATATAAAAATTTAGCTTTTATTTCACCTTTAAGTTTTAAAACTCTTTTATAACAGAAGATTTCGCTCTCATTTAACCTCTCATCTTAAAATATTTTTTATGATAGAAAATATGGTCTCACTCATTTAACCCTCTAATTTTTAGTTTTTTTTTTTTTTTTGATTCATGTGAATTCAATGACATTTTAATGGATATGCATAGTTATATTATAAAAAATATGTAAATAATTTTGAAGTCTCATTATCCCAATACAAGTAAATAATTAATATTTGATATTTAAATCTATATCTTAAATTTAACTTTTATGATTTTATTAATTAAAAATAAAAATAAATTGAGGATCATACAAACAAAATATTTTAGAGAGTACATTTCAAACAAAGATTTTTCTTTTGAGATTTTCTTATCATTTCAAACAAAGTAATTTTTTTGAAGAAAATATGATCCTTACATTAAAAAAATTAAAAAAAATACTTGAGATACTCTCAACAAATATATTTTATTCTATTTTTTAAAAAAATAAAAGTAATTTTATAAAGTATAAAAATCTCTCTCTTAAGATTTTTTTCATCCTCTTCAAAAGTATTTTTTATTATTTTTAAAAAATAATTTTTATCTTAAAAAGTAAATATTCTCCTAAGATTTTTTTGAAAAAATATATTTTTTTTAAAATATAAAATATAAAAACCCTCTCTTAAAATCTTTTTATATTTCTCAAAAAATATTAAATATACATTTTAAAAATAAATTTTATATTAAAAATATAAAAATCTCTCTTTTGAGAATTTTTTATATATTTTTAAAAATATCAAATAAATATTTTATTTTTAAAAATTTATTTTATATTAAAAAATATAAAAACTACTTTCTTGAGATTTTTTTTACTTCTCAAAACTTGAAACAATTATATTTTAGAATAATTTTTTGTTATTAGAGAATATAAAAATCTCTCATTTGATTTTTTCATATTTCTCAAAAATATTAAGTGGCTTTTTTATATTAAGGAATATGAAAATCTCTCTCTTGAGATTTTTTCATATTTTTCAAAATTTTGAAATATATATTTTTATTTATTTTTAATTTTAAAAAAATATTCTTATATTAGAGAATATAAAAACATCTCTTGAAATTTTTTCATATTTCTCAAAAATTTAAAACATTTATTATTATTTTTTAAATAATTTCTTATAAAAAAAACTCTCTTGAATGATTTTATCATCTCAAGAATTTAAAATATTTTTTATTTTTAAAAAAATTTTAAAAGTTTAGAATAGCATCAAAATGATTTTATCATATTTGGAAACATAGTTAAAATTGAGCAAAAAAATAAAACTTAATTTACCTAATAATTTCATATTATGAACAATCTAAATTTATTATTTTAAACCAACCCTAACATCTTAAAGTTATTTATCTTTCTTTTTTTTTTTTTGTTTTTGTTCTTTCAAGCAAATTTCATTTATTAAACATGAAAGCATATATTATCCCCCAACCATTCTTTTTCTTTTTTTGTTTTTTATATATACCACACCTCATCCATTTCCTATTACATTATATATTTTTTTACTCATTACTTTTATGCATCATTCATTTTTTTACATAACTTTTCATATATTCAACATGAAAGTATAAAAATAATTGTGTATTCGTAAATAGAAAAATATAAAAACATCAATACATAAAGTAAATAAAAATCCAAGTAAGAATAACATAAATATAAGTAAAAAAAAGATACATGTTGCAAGAGGAATAAATATATATATATATACATATATAATAACAATTAAAGTAAAAAAATTGAAAGAAAATATTTAAAAATAATAATAAGTAATGATAAAATCACAAATAAAAGTTATCTTGTTCTTTGAAAGGAAGTGATATTTGAAAATTTCTTCTCCAAATCTTTTATTACCAAAAAAAATCTCTCCAACTCTTTTTTACATTACTATTCCCCCATTTTATAATTTTCTTCAAATATTCTCCAAACTCTCAAAATTTCTTAATATTCTCTCCTCAACACTACCTCCAAAATCTCTCCCTCGAACTCTTGACCATCATGGATATTTATAGATCTTAGTCAAGCTTCCGTTTAATGCAGCAATAGTTAGTTATATTGCTGCTTTGTTGCAGTTTTTTTACAGCAGTTATAGCATTGCATTACTGCAGCTTATGCTGCAGAATTCCAGCGTTGCTGCAGGATGCTACAGCATTCTGCAACAATGCAAAATCGGCGTCACATAGCCTTCAACCACGACTGAATATGTTATTCAGTATAGAATCATGCTATTCTGACCAGCCAGTAGAGGATAGAGATTTAATACAACTCTGGTCGTGGGCAAACATTGTTGAACATGGCACCTAGACTAAAGAAGCTAAACACTTTGCCATTCGAGGCAGGTGTCATCCACCTAGCCTTGAATTTAATTGCTCATTGCTTGTTTTTATTCTTATCTCTTGTGATTACTGTGTAGTTTGAAATCTTCAGTATACAGTTTCTGTCCTTGTGGCCAAAAACTCAGTGTTCAGGATCAACAACATCTTGATGTTTTAGATTTATTGTTAATTCTGGGTGGTCAGTTACTGATTCTGCATGTCCCAGTAACATCTTTTGTGTTGGAAGCAATGGAAAAGTTTCTTGTCCAAATATGAAAAGCAGGTCCTGTAAGTGTCTTTCTTAATTTACTTCTCTCTTGATGGTAAAGATTTTTCTGTGGATTCTGTCAGTGTGAGAACAACCACCAAAAATAACTGAGACCTTAGACCCGAGGGTCTTATTTACAAGGAAAAGACTAACGCTCTTATCCTCAAATTGATCTAATTCAATTTCAAATGATGAGACAAGCAGATGCTTGTGCAGAGTATGTTAAGATCAGAATCAGATTCTGTTCCTTGCATCCAGCTGCAACGTTCAGTTCCATGGTTTACAGTATTTTGCTACATCTTGCCCCTTACTATGTTCTTTTAATTTCTGCTATGGCAGCATATGACCCCGAGGAGATAAAGATGGCATTCTTTTATCATTCATGTGCCAAAGATTTCCTCTTCATTTTGGAAACTAAAGTAGGATATTACCTGATTTTGTGGAGTCAGGTTCCATGGACCTGAAAATCAGATTCAAATTATATCCGTCTCTGATTCCATTGCATGTTGTCGTAAATATGCATATCTCTTGCATACTGAAATTGAGAATGCCCTTTAAGCAGCAATTAGTGTTAGAACTTGGGCAAGACTACAGAGCAGTGTCCTCCACTCAATTGTTTCTATTTGCATAGACCATCTGGGTGGTTTTCAGAGGGGCATAATATGCACTGTCATGGATGGCTTTTGTGGTCAAGAATTCATTCTGTGCATCTAAGAAACGTTGTGTGGCATATGAACCAAATCTTCTCTGAAACTGTACGATATCTACTGATATCATTGTCTCCATCCACTACTCTGCTTTGTTCCTTCTTCTTTTTTAGTTTTGTGGCCACTGCACATGAATGTTTAAGTTTTAGTTTGCCACCTGACGATTTTATGCCATGAAATTTCTGAATTTAATTCAGTTCTCTAACATTTTGCTGCAGATACAAACAAGAGCAAAGAATGCTGAGAATCCTCTTGATAGTTTTACCTCGGTAAACTCCTCAACCAGACTTTTCCTGCAAATTGTGAATTCAAGATGAGTGTTAATTATGGATTCAAGTGAAGCCCCATTCAGTTTCTTCCTGGAATCAACTATGTACTTTTTCTCCCTGCTCTCCTTCCTCTCATAAGAATCAAGATAGAGGAGACATTTGGGACCTTATTTTGGTCCTAAATATACAAAATAAATATTCAGGCATTCCGTTTTTTTGACCTGATATGTTATTCTGTTACAAATTTCAGTAGGGAAGCGAAAAATTCCACGCCCCAATTACATGCAGCTTTGATTCTGTTAACTATGGCTGAATGAGTTTTCTTTGTATTTGAACGCATATGGTTGCCTTTATTGGGCTCAAGGAAAAGATCTGGCCCACGAAGAAATTGAGCGCAAGAAACAATCTTGCTTCAGCCCACTTCCCCCAAGTCAAGAGGACCCATTACTCTCTTTTTTTTTTTTTTTTTGCTCAACTCTATGCATCTTCTTGTTAGAAGTTACATGGATCATCATAGGAGATTCCTCAAGCACATCCCGCTTGCAAAAAAGCAAGAGGAAAGGAAATTTTCTTCTCCGGGTTGGATTCATGAGACTGATTCCTTTCATGGGGACCATCGGCATTAGTTTTCAGAGCCAGTTTCCTTCGAAATCACAACTCTCATGCGAATCTAAATCCCACAATAAAAGATAAAACAGACCGACATATATACGTATACACTGCCAGATTCAAGCAATCGTCCTTATCACAGTGCAGCAAATTGATTCAGAAAGATGACAAACGCCTTTTCCTTGCTTCTACCCACATGAAGATGTTATCAAAAACTATGCAGTATGCCCCCCTCCTCTCCCCCTGCACAATTATGATTCAATTCAATCAATGAATCTCTGGTACAAAGACACCATGTGGCTCTTATGATGGCCCCAGGCTGGAAAAAAAAAGCTGCAGCTTCAGTAAATTTTGGGCCGCCCCATGTGTGGTTAATGATCAAAACACCACCTGGGTTACCATGACCCACTAGGACAGACCTTCAGATTGTACTCATGGGCTTTAAACTCATGTTTTTTTTTTTTTCACCAGCCCAAGTCAGCGAGTCAATTCATCGAACAGGTAGACTGCGTCACAAGCTTTCATCTTTTCACCTGTGAGGTACTTACTAATGAAGGCTGTAAAATCGAAATGAAAAATCAGAAATTTTATTTTTTTATTTATTTTATCATAAAATAATAATGAAATTATGTGAATCTCATTTGAATTTGAAAGTAAGTGACAGGAAGGACAAACCTAAGTTTTTCGTTTTTGACTATTAAGTAAAATTATTATTTTGTGTTTTATTTATTTCTAAATTTATGGGTAAAATAAAAAATCAAAATATGATATTAATTTATGTTTAAGAATTAAAAAAAAATTTCTTTTTATGGATGATTATATATTGTCAATGTGATATAAATTCATTACTTATTTTTTAAAAAATATATTACTTATAAAACAAAAATATAATTTTAATAAATATTTATCTATGTTTTTTGAAAATCATAAAATTTATTAAAATACATAATAAATTGACAAATATATTAATTTTTTTAAAAAAATATGAAAATAGATTTATAATAAATCATTTTGATTAAATGTATAGGTGGAATTTACGCAATTCTTGAAATTTAAGTAAACGGTTTATTCTAAATTTGATTTATCATTTTGATTCTTAACTTTTATGATTTTTATTTATTTTAATTATTTATAAATAATATTATTATTAACTTTATTTATTATTTATTAATTTATAAAAATTTAAATTTTTATTTATCTAAATTATATTATAATTTCTATCAAAAATCAACATAATCAAATCAATAAAAAAATTTTGACATGTTTTGAAATAGCGATAATTGGATTTTCGTGATCAATGCAACAAATCGGCCACTCTGGCTTGGACCCTCACACCGGAGGGGTGGTGTTCCCTATCAAGGGGGTGCAACATAAAGACTACATAGATGTGTAGTGTATGCCAAATGAATTTGACATTTAATGTTTCGATCTTATATTGTACAATACATGTGCCCGATTTGTTAATGGTTGAAGTACATCCGTAAAGTCCTTGGCTTTCCGGTTTTTTCGGGGCTTAGCTGTAATGGGACCATTTTCCATCGCCATTTCATCTTGAATCTTTATTTCAATGCACATTTTAATGGTAGGTTGTTCTTGTGCTCTTAAGTCTTATAGGCCATGTGTGGCTTCAACATTTTCCACATTAATCGATGTTAATCAGATTGGTGTACCAACCCAACTATCCCACCATATCCGGTTGCATGAGATTGTCATCTAAATCTTTGGTGGTTAGGGTTATAAAGTTTTTGCCATAAAGGATAAGAGTGGGAAAAAAAGTGAAAAAATTATTTATCATTGATAATATCTTATTTTATTTTAGTTATATAAATATCATGATTATTTTGATAATGTTAATTTTGTAAAGTTTCTTACTATCAATCAAATTTTTATAACTATTTTTTATTATTTTAAAATACATTTTTAAAATATATAAAAATATCTTATATACATATAATTTTTAAATAATATAAAAATTAAACATTTTAGTACTATATATCATCAACGTCAGTTTTGAGTTTGTGTATCAGGTGCAACTTTTCATGCCCTTAAATTTGGGGTCCGAACATTTATATATATGTTTATATGATTTTATAATATTTTAGATATAATATAAAAAAAGTTTTAAGTTTGAATATTTAACATGACTTGAATTTAAACAAAAATTAAATTAAAATAATTTAACATCTTAAAATTTATTTAGGCTTATATTGTATTTTAAAATTTTATTTAAATTTTTAAATCAAATTGTAAAAATAATCAGATTTGAT